>RCWM02000245.1:0-1422500 GCA_003667255.2 Euschistus heros
AACACTCACACACACTTATAATAAATATAATAATGCATAAATCAGAATTAAAAAAAAAAAAAAAAAATCATATTTACATTTTTAAATTTCACATTTAATGATATTCCGTTAATCTCCGTTAACCGATTCGATAATTGAGATATATGGACAATCGTCTAACTTGGAACCCGCATGCAAGACTAAAACGACAAGAAACTGCTCGTCGTTACAGACTACTTCAACATTTACTAGACAAACGATAAAAGCTCCAAATTAATTAGAAATGTCTCATTTACATGACTGTGATTAGACCTATTTGGACGTACGGAGTTGAGCTTTGGGGTTCCACTAGCTCATCTAATTCATCTCGAATCCAATCCTAGCAATCCAAAATCCTTCGAAAAATCCTCAATGCTCCTTACTTTGTAAATAATAAACTTATCCATAAAGATCATAATGTTCGATATGTTTCTGATTCAGCCTGATCCAGACACCTATTCAAGCTCCATAACCATTCCAATCCACGAGTCTCCCAACTTGCTTCCCTCTCCATTCCCGATAATCCCCTGAGGCACCTGAAAAGAAGATGGCCTAGCGAGGTTTTAGTGTAGATTTTTATTGAAGTGCTACTGATGAGTAGTTCTTCACAAGTTATTTATATGACATTGTATTCACTATCAACACATTTAATTGATGTATATTATTTTGCACAGTTGTAAATATCAATAAAAAAAAGAAAAAAAGGGAGCTATTTATTGAAATTTATAACTATACAAGTTTACATACGTGAAATAAATTCTACACTAGAAGATCTCTATGCCATCTTCTTTTTACACGCTTCGGAGGATTATCTGGAATGTGTTGGGAAGCAAGTTGAGAAATTAGGGGATTTGAGTGGTTATGGAGCTTACTATGAAATGATTGATATCTAGTTTGGGCTAAATCTGCAACATATGGAACATTAAGATCTTTATGGATAAGGTGGCTTTATCCAAGTTTTCGACGCCTATACTTCCTTGGTTCCTTTCTATTCCAATCCTTAAAGTCCAAACCTTCGTACATTTACGACATCCTTGCCCTTCGTTCTTCCATTCATCTTTTGAACACCAGATCTCAGCCTATAGATTTGTATATCCCTTCTCATCGAACTGCTTCCTTTGAAAAATCCTTTGTTAATCGTGCAGCCATATTTTGGAATTCCATACCCATTTCAATCTGCAATTATCCTTCTTTCACTTCTTTAAACATAATTTATCCATCCACCTCGTCACTTATCAATCTTCCGAAATTGTGTAATAGTATATTAGTGTAAGAATGTTTCCTTTTATTTATTCAATTTTTTTTTTTATATAAAACCCAAAGATAAGTTTTTAATTTAAAAAAATCTATCTTATAGGTATCTAATTTATAACCTAAAGCTACTTTTCTGTTATTCTTAGGGGACAAGGTGTCCCAGAATAAAGATTATTTTTCATTTCATTCTCACTAACAAATGCCATCTTTTTAGATTTGTTTGTCGGATGATTATAAATTGTTGTATTCGAATGTACCCATAATATATTTTTTATTATGAATATCGTAGATATAACTTTAAAATATCATCCCCGTTATTTACTCTTATACCATTCTCCTGCTCATCAGAACTTGTTGCAGATTTAGCCCAAACCAGATATCTATCCTTGCATAGTAAGCTCCATAACCACTCAAACACCCAATTTCTCAACTTGCTTTCCACACCATTCCTGATAATCCTCCGAGGCGTCTGAAAAGAAGATGGCCCAGAGACCTTCTAGAGTAGAATTTTTTTTATTAAAGTGCTATTGATGGGTAGTACTTTTCATGTTTGTTTTGTCACGTTTTTTGTAATAGTTAACAGAACATTTACTTAATGTATAAATTTTGTACACTTGTAAATTTCAATAAATTGTAATTAAAAAAAAAAAGAAAAGAACTTTTGAATATGTATGTAGCCATTGGCCCGCAATGTCCCATCGAGAATAGTTGAGGGAAATACACCTTTACTAGAAATACAACCCCAGACCATAACACTCACTGGAGCATTTACTGTAGATTTTAAACGTTGAGTTCTTAGGGCCTCACCTTTTCTTCGTCTCACATACTGGATTCCATCTGTGCCATTGATATTCAATTTCGATTCATCAGAAAATATGACAGAGTTCCAGTCTTCTTGTGTCCAGTTTTGATGTTTTAGAGCCCGACAAAGACGAGCCTGCCAATTTTTTTTTGGTGAACAGTGGTTTTTTCTGTGGGCGGCGAGCATTCAGTCCAGATTTTATTAATCTTCGACGAACAGTTGATGCACAAACATTAACACCTGTAACTGTATTCCATTCTGCGGCTAAATCTGTCTGGATGTTAATATCCTATTTTTCAAACAAAGCCGTTGCAATATGTGATGTTTCCTTCCTTCCTTTTTTTTTTTTTTTTTCCGACCATACAAATGTTTAAATCCAAAAGAGCCAGAAGACCGATATTTTTTTTTTTTAAAAACCTACTAATAGTTGATGGAGCACAATCTGCTTTATTACTGGCAAGAAAAATTCTCTTCACTTAAAGCGAGAATTATTGCTTTTTTTTTTTCACAGCTTAGTTCAATGTAATGTCGACTCATTTAATTTTTTTTTAAACTAAACTTTGGATTGCCATTAGTATACAATACAATGCTCCTAAAATAAGAGATAAGAGTCCAAAGTGCAATATCACAAGATCTAATGAGTAAATAAACAGTATAAATATCATTCAAATGTACATTTTTTGAATTTTAAAAAGTGTTGCGTTCATTTTTCACATTACTGTATAAGTTAATTGTGGTTCAAATAATGTACAAGAAATAATTGATATTATTAACTACTATTAAAAAAGATAAATATTCCCAAGGTTCTGGTTTTCATTCATTACTTAAGGAATCGTCAATCTTATTAAAAGCTTTTGCTAAACACTGTAGACGGACGATGCAATGATATCTTAGTTATATGAGCATAGGATGGAATCTCTTCGGACACACGCAAGCCTCTGATGAGTTCAAGCAATGTCCCCGTGTTCAGGACTATATTTTACACCTCAGTAAGTTTCAAATCGTCAATTTTATATCGACAACCGCGGGATTTTTCCTCGCCTGAATTATATTTTCTCAGCAGTCGAAATATGTGTTTGTAGCACATTAGAAAGAAAAATCTATTATATCAGCTGTCCAGTTGCAAATCGTAGCAAAACCATATTTCTAAATTTTTTACCAGAAACCAAAAACCATAGCAATATGATGCCCAATTGATATGAATGTAATTTTTTTTGTAAAATTAGCAGAAATAGATGGTTTTAGTTGGGAAAGCGTAATAAGGGCCCCTGTTGACCAGTTTTTTTTTTGTTTTTTTTATATTGATTTTTCTTCTGTACTTACTCCGTTTCGCAACAGTTTGAGACTTACTCCTTTTTAATAATGAAATAAATACATGTCCGGGGTCACCTGTGGTGTAGTGGTTAGCATAGCAACCTACTAAACCCAAGATCGCGGGTTCGCAGCCCGGCAGATGACCTTAGGATTTTTTAAAGGGAGTAAAAAATCCTTAGCTATGCCGTCTTTCGGAAGGGACGTAAAATGGGGGTCCCGAGCCTGTGCGATGTCAGGTACTCGTTAAAGATCCCTATCCTAATTATACCTGGATAGGCAAAACTTAGGACTCCCACCGTAGCATCGTCCGATTATCCATAGCAGCATAAAGTGACGTTAAACGAAATAAACAAACAATACATGTCCTGAGTTGATTTATAGAATTGAAATGATAGATTAAAAAATGATTTTACGTTCAAAAATGTTACTTATTAGCTTGGTGAACAATAAAAACGGATAGTAAAGTAATAAACGATATATGTACACATTTTCCTAAACAAATTACTATTCTTCCTCATATCACTTCTAGACAGACTTTTAGTAAAACTTCTTTGAAAATGGTTAAAAAAAAATTATGATTAAAATATATTTGTATACATAAATTTGTATTATTTTTTAGAGTATTGAGGAACAAAATAAAGGCAATAAAGTATTAAACTATGTTGTAGTATCAAAATATTATTGACTCTATTTTTTATTAGGTAACTTTAAAATTCAAAACAAATAACTATCTAAAAACTTTTTTTTATAATGTTTAAAAAACATTTATTAGTTTAGTTTAACAAACAAACAAAAAAATGAAATATAATTTAAAAAATGGTCTAGTCAATAGTAATTACGATCACAATAACATGTAACTTTTCTAAACAGCTAATTGTGTTTCTTCCACCTCGTTTATGCCTCCTAAATCTGACAAATAATATGCATAATATGGCAGCCATATTGTGAGATACTCCCTTTTGGTACTGTGATAGGCATAGTTTTAATCCCTTTTGCTATAGTACGTGATTTTAATTGTAAATTTGAACAGCTTTTCCTTCGTTTTTAAAACGAAAACCTAGTCAGCCTTCTGCGTGGCAAGGAGCTGGTTCGAATGGAATATAAAACTCAATTTCGATTCTCGGTGGATTTGCTACGTTTTGCAATTAGGCGCCTCACTCACATTGATAGATTGTTATAGGAGGTATTGAAATACAATTTTCAACAATCATAGGTGTAGGATGATAAGCAGTATTGAATATTTTAATTGTAAGCAGTTATTTAAATTTCATTTTCTACAGCCAGCATTCAAGAAGGTGCAGTTCTTTGATCCCGTTTCCTTCATCACAAGCCCACCATTGATAAGAACCATTTCGACAGCTTCCATGGCGATTTCCTCTACGGATATTGTCACTAGATGCACTTGTGCCAATGTGTGCGGAAAAGTCGATTATACCTACTGTGACTGACAAAATATAAACAGTTACCACACATGGCGTTATACAACACTAAGAATCGATGTGAAGCAGGTTACGGTTTCTGGTCAGTCCAACAGCAAATCGATTTTTATACCCCACTCGATAACAGAATGATAGCGATTTTCTTCGTGTAGTTAGCACCAGCACGAGCTCACCTGTCGGCGTAGGGCGATTCGTTCGGTTGCGTTGATGTTAACATTTGAATGCATTATATTGCCGATTTGCGACGAACATGTATAACCTATATTATTTAACTGGACATTGTTGTGTTGCAGCTGATGTTTAACTACAATTCGATATCAGTTTACCGTGCCCCATAACAGACGCACGCAGCCTGGATTATTAGCGGAGATTTCGAAGGCTGTGGTTCGAATTGATATTCAGGTGGCACAGGGCTCTTTGCGCTGAATACGAAACACAATGGCTGTCCTTTCTCAACCATCAACTGAAGCAATTGATGTCGTTTGGGTGCTTTCCTCAAGCAGCTGTAAAATTTGTTTTTTGTTTTTTTTTTACCTTTAATACTAACGTTTATAATTTAACTACCGATTGACTCCATGATAGATGTGTCAATTTATGAGTTTAAATTAATTTAATAATTAAATTTAAGAGGATCAGACTACTTCAACATTTACTAGACAAACGTTCAAAGCTCCCAATTAATTACAAAAGACTCATACATGACAGTATTGGGACGTACGGAGTTGAGCTTTGGGGCTCCACTAAACCATCCAATTCATCTCGTATTAAATCCTTACAATCCAAAATCCTTCGTAAAATCCTCAATGCTCCTTACTTTGTCACCAATAAACTTATCCATAAAGATCTTAATGTTCCATATGTTGCTGATTTAGCCCACACCAGATACCTATCCTTTCATAGTAAGCTCCATAATCACTCAAATCCCCTAATTTCTCAACTTGCTTCCCACTCCATTCCTGATAATCCTCCGAGGCGTCTGAAACGAAGATGGCCTAGAGACCTTCTAGTGTAGAATTTTCAATAAAGTGCTACTGATGAGCAGTTCTTTTCAAGTTTTATTGAAATTTTATGTTATTATAATCGTTGTCAATACATTTACTTGATGTATATATTTTGTACAGTTGAAAATTTCAATAAATGTATAGTAAGAAAAAAAAAAAAAAAAAAAAAAGAAAAAAAAAAAAAACCATTTAAGAGGCACTTTAATTCGTCTTGAATATATTATCAAAAGAACCCCCACAATTACAATAATTCGTGAAATTAGAGAAGGATATCAAATTTCGTAAATTAATTAGTAATAAATTAGTAATTAGTTCCACAGATTGTATGCCAATTTAAGTGAGAATAATTAAATACCTACTCGCAATGATAAATTTAAATTTATTTCCTCTCAGACACTCCATTAAACCTTCAAGAATGGTGTTAAAAATGGAGAATTAAAAAACTCCAAACAAGTGTTATCAAATGACATTTACCCTTTATCTTAAACCTACGACTTCCTCCCCTTCAGTTGCCTTTAATGATATTCCACTAATCCCTGTTTAACAGATCCACTACCTAGGACTCCATCTAGACTACAAAGACAACAAACTCGTCGTTTTTCGACTCCTTCAACATTTATTTGACAAACGTTCAAACCTTCCTATGAATTACAAAATACTCATTTACCTAACAGTAATTAGACCTATTTGGACATATAGAGTTGAGCTTTGGGGTTCCACTAAACCATCAAATTCATCTCTTACCCAATCCTTCTTAATCGAAATCCTTAGAAAAATCCTCAATGCTCCTTACTCTGTCGCAAACAAACTTATCCTCAAAGATCTTAATGTACCTTACGTTTCTTTCTTAACCAAACAAGATACCTATCCTTTCATAGTAAACTCTATAACCATTCAAATCCTCCAGTATCTCAACTCTCTTATTACACTTTCCCAGATTACTCTCCGAGGTGTCTGAAAAGAAGATGGCCTCCAGACCTTCTACTATAGAACTTATTGAAGATCTACCAATGGGTAGTTGCTTTAGGAGCAATTGACATGTTATTTCGAGCATTATCTTTTCATTACTATTAAATTTAGGTTTTTGGTAGGAATATGTCTTTTGGCTGAGGTCAATAGTTTTTATCAAGCCAGCATTCCGCTTATTGTTAGTATATGTTTTGATAGGTGTGGATAAATAAATAAAGTTTAAATTTAAACTTCATAATTTACAAAAGAGCTAATGGATATGATCTATTTTTAATAATAACTTATCATGTTTTCATCGACAAAAAAAAAGAAGGTATCTCTGCAAAAGTGAGAATAGAATCATAGAAAGAACATTGATGGGGTTTTATTACCAAGGAGATGAAATTGCACAAGATGTAGCTTATAGAAGGCAAAATGAGAAAATTGATTACCCTGATTACGTAGCAAGCAAGTCCCGGTTCGAATCTCGTTAAGGAATCAAGGTGAATAAGCGTCCCTTCGAGGAAAGTACACACGTCATTACAGATCAACTGCCATGTAACGCCGATCTTTGAGGTTAAATAACCATTGCCGGGGGGTACGCGTAATCGGTTGAGGTTAGAGTCATTTCCTTCGCTACAGGGTTAATGGAGCGTCTTTTTGGAGCTGTTGTTGATAATGGTTTAGAACTAATTTAACATTGAAAATTATTACAAAATTAATAAAATAAAAAATACACCAGCACAGAAGCGGGAATATATCAGACCTTTCCCCGGCTGACATAACTATAAAATAGACAACAGTGTTATATAAATGTTCTACCTCACTATCAGGTGAAAGGTTAAAGGTAATTTGATAAAAACAAAAACCCTCAGAATAAATATCAACATATCTATGATATGTTTTAATAAGTATTTATAATTGATGTTAATATAGATGAGTATACATACTTAGTCAGATAACAAAACTATGAAAATATAATTTCAAAATATTTTTTATGGGACCACCTCTGAAGTATGCCCTACCGATCTAAAAAAAAAATCATCAAAATTGATTTAGAATTGACCGAGTAATCGCGTAACATAAAAAAAAAAAAAAAAAAAAAAAAAAAAAAAAAATTACAGATGAGTTGAGAACCTCTCTTTTTTTGAAGTCGGTTGAAAACTATCCCTTGTTTAAACCAATATTATAAGGTTTTACCCAAATTACAAAAAAACTGGAAATTATTCAAAAAAATTGTATGAGAATCATAAACAATTACCCCAGATAAACTAAAATATCCACTTTGCTTACTGATCTCAATCTACCCGCAGTCAAAACAACTCATTCAATCACAAACAAAGTCATTTTTTTTATCAAATGCAATATCTGAAAACCCCAAAAATCGAAGAAATAGGAAATTACAACAAGCACACTCTAAAAAGATACGTTGATTAATAAACGTTAATTTGTATTACAAAGATTTTTATTTTCATTTTGTTTGTATTATTATATAAATTATATATTATTATTTGTATTAATTTGACATGGATCATATAATTGAACAATCATTTATTATTATTCGCACTAGTATTGTTCATTTGTTGTGTAGGTTTTTTTTTTTTTTTTTTTTTTGTTTTTTTTTTTTTTTTTTTTGTTTTTTTTTTTTCCTCCCTCTCTGTTTAAGCTTCTTGCGTTCAATCATTTGTTTACAAATTCTTTTTTATTACTTATGTCATGTAATATGGATCTATGTCCCATGTTCTTATGTTATTATTAGCCTAGTTTGGCTTTATGTAATTTATTTTAAACATGCTGAAAGTACCCTGCTCCGCTACGGTTTAATATCATTAGGATTAAGGACGACTTAAATTAGTAAAATTTAAGCTTAACGTTGATAATTATTATTACTTAAATAAACCTAAAGAATTCCATTCTTAGAATAATTTCAATAAGTAAATTTGACAAGTAGCAAAAAGATATATGATTTTAACAGTCCTCCAGTGAACCTTCGAGGAAGCACTATCATCTTAACATGATGGTTATTTTCTGATTACTTTTTTGAAGACTTTCTATAGATTTCAGGATGGGTTTTCTTATACTTCTGTACAGCCCCTCTAAGTATATTTGGGTGATTCTCATAATATGTGTGAACTGCATATCCTTTAACTTCGGGTTGGCTCTCTTTATGTTTGTTAATCACTTATCTGCTAATTTCAGGATGATTTGTCATGTATTTCTTAACAGCTCGCCTGTTGACCTCTACATGGGCTTTAATATATTTTACAGCCGTGTTCCTTAGTTGTTTGTTGCGCAAAGTGTGCGGCTTAAGGATCTAACCTATTTTTTAACTTATCTTATCTCCATATACCATATGACAATTAATCTATTATTATTCACCCAAAAAAAATTGTGATCGCATTTTTCGCGAATTAGCCGCGATCCAGGCCGATTTTTTTTAAATTCCTTTCTTAGCGAGCACCTACGGCCCTAGAGGAAGCCTCATATCAAATTTCATTCCAATCCGTTCGGTGGTTTCTGAGATTTCGTGTTAAATGAGTGAGTGGTATTTGACAAATATATAGTAGACAAAGAATACAAAAAAAAAAAAAAATAAGGTTTTACTATTTTTTTTTTTTTTAAATACCAAAGCTATATGTTGTATTTTTTAACATAGATAAAACTATACATCTTAAATTATGTCTTGATATATAGATACAGCAAAAAATTATCGATATTTAGATATATCGTATATCGATACACATCCCAAGTCGTTACTTTTTGAATACGAGGATGAGTGAGTACATGTACTTTCACTTGAGTCGGAAAAGACGAGAACCCATTTCATAAACATATTTTATATAATTTTATTTAAATAATCCATTTTTGTTTTCGAACAATAGTGAATTTTTGGAATGCAATATACATTAGTAACTTTCTTTTCCTGGATACGGAAGTTTAAGATACTTGTAGATATTCTTTTGTTTGAGGCTCCAACACAATAGGGAGAGTCTTATATAGGAAACTCTGTTTTAGTTACGATGTTTAACGTTCGAATCTTGTATTCTAATAAAAATAGTTCCAATAGAAGTGGCGATTAATTGATCATTCCTAATTGCATCGATCCTTCTACACCATCATGCCAACCTCAAGTGATATGGTACCTTTGTAACCTCTCATCTAGAATGGCGCTCGGTACCTACCGGTCAGTTATTAAATTTACTGTTATCCCCATATTATCGCTTTTAAATAACAAATTAATTTAAAATCAGTAGATTTTATTATTGCTAAACCTTCAAGGGACTATAAAATTGATGAAGTTAAAATTTAGTACAGACTGGTTCAGTAATTTTCCCTTTGATCACAAACGAAAACTGGCTTATTCTTTTATATAATAGTATAAATTTACTAGTTATTACATATCTTTGGCACTTGTGAAGATTCGGTTAAGTGTATTTCGTGTGTTTGTGTTTTTTTTTTAAATATATTTATTTATATCTAATGGAATGAGTTACGAATCTATCAAAGAGATGAATACATGTGTATAATTGTGGCCAGAATTGTGCTTCACCTAAAATACGTTTTTTTGCAATCTGTTCCTAAATGCGACAGATATAAATGTTCGAGATACATATTACAAAAAAATAAACCAGAAATACAATATTTTGTTACATACATACACATCTACTTAATTACATTATCAGTAATAAAATTTGTATTTAAAAAAAAAAAAAACCTTTATTAATATTGTTTTCTATTGAGAAAAACAAAGATACGATAGTGGTGAGCGATTACGTGTTATTCGGTACAAACCGTAGACGTCAAATATTTCTCAGAAAACCAACCTAAAAACAATTTTTTTTTTTATTTTTTTGTCATTATTTTTTTCTGGAACCTCAAACTGCGTAAGCAGTGGAAGAATTTTTTTTTCGATTATTATTATGTTTTAATTCAAGATACAATTCAAAAAAAAATTTAGAATGAATTAAGTTAACTTCATTCAAGTTTTCTCGTTTGAATCATTTCATAAAAAACAGAACAAGATCTTTGCCTAAATAATTCGGAGAAAAAAAAGTGTTTTTTTTTTTTTTTGAATATTTGAGCGAGGAACCAGACATTAACATAACTGCTAATAACTTTGAATAGCAGTTCCCAAGTCCTACGTAACCGGACTGGATGTGACATCATTCGGAATGTTTCCTCGATGCCATAGCAATATTTAAATCACTGCTTACTAAAGTTATGCTTCGATTTTGGAGTCTGAGACCGGAATCGGAATGCATATTTGATTTGTTTTGATTTTTTTGTTTTTAAGTGTTGAGAATATAATGGGGTACAGATATGCTTGCATGCAAATTATGTCTAAAGTTTAAAATTCATGATTGAAGTGTACTTCTCCGTTTGCTGATGACAGTTATGTGTATCAGTGAAAAATGATTGCCTTCATTGCTTCCCAGACACTCCAATCTCTTATCATAAACCTTCATGAATGGAGTCAAAAATGGAGACTCAAAATAAATCCCATCAAAAACCCTTTATCCTTCGTTGTAAACCTAAGACATCCTGTCCTACAGTATCCTTTAATGATGTTCCACTAATCCTTGTTGAACAGATCCGCTATCTGGACAAACGTCTTACTTGGAATGCACATACAAGACTAAAACGACAAGAAACTGCCCGTCGTTTTCGACTACTTCAACATTAACTTGACAAACGTTCGAACCTTCCACTTAATTACATAAGACTCATTCACATAACAGTCATTAGACTGATTTGAACATACGGAGTTGAGCTTTGGTGCTCCACTAAGCCATCCAATTCATCTCGTATCCAACCCCTATAATCCAAAATCCTTCGAAAAATCCTAAATGCCCCTTACTTCGTCATAAACAAACTTCTCCACAAAGATCCTAATATACCTTACGTTTCTGACATAGCTCATAGATATCTATCCTTTCATAGCAAACTCCACAACCATTCAAATCCATTAGTATCACAACTTGCTTCTTGCTCCATTCCCGATAACCCTCCGAGGCGCCTGAAAAAAAGATGGCCTCGGGACCTTTTAATAAAGTTCTTAATTATATAGAACCTTTATAAGTGCTACAAAGGGTAGTTGTTTTAAAAACAAGTGACGTGTCATTTTTATCATTATCATCTTGTTTACTTGATGTATTATATTTTTATATACAGTTGTATATTTCAAAAAATGACTTTAAAAAAAAGTGTACTTCTCAAAGTGAAATTAAATAAACGAAATAATAATAATAAAATAATTTTTCTTCCTTAATCTAACAATTTGTATAACTAGCATACCTCGTCGCTGCTTCGCCCGCTTTCATTAGTAAAAAAAATTAGACAATTTTAACTAAAAATTGAAGTTTTATAGGTTATCTATAAAAATCGTTTATTGAAGTATGCGATTGTGAATTATTTCTCCAATTATATTTTTACGGGTATCAGTAATTTTAACCTGGTTAAAATAGCAGTTGAGCATTAAGACTCAACTAAACTATCCAATTCATCTCGTGTGCAATCCTTACAATCTAAAATCCTTTGAAAAATCCTCAATGCCTCTTGAATGAACGAATCCGCTACTTGACTCCAACTGGAAAAAACGTTTAACAAGGAATCCACATACAAGACTAAAACGACAGGAAACTGCTCGTCGTTTTCGACTTCTTCAACATTTACTTTACAACCGTACAAAGCTTCCGATTTACTACAAAAAACGTATTTACATGACAGTTATCAGACCTATTTTTACATATCTCGTATCCAATCCTTGCAATCCAAAATCCTTCAAAAAATCCTTAATGCTTCTTACTTTGTCAGCAATAAACTTATCCATAAAGAGCTTAATGTTCCATATGTTGCTGATTTAGCCCAAACCAGATATCTATCCTTTCATAGTAAGCTCCATAACCACTCAGATCCACTAGTTTCTCAACTTGCTTCCCACAGAAGCAAGAATTTTCAGAATTTTGATGCCACTCCTCCCATTCCGGTTTCACATCCTCTTAGTTATCGCAGTGTTTTTTTTTTTTTCAAATAACGTTTGTCAATTTATTTTGGTACATAGTAGAATTTTTTCTTTTCTCACAATAATCTGATGAATGGCTTCATAATTCATTTTCGGGGTCTCACATCTCCTGCTGGTACGCCGAACTCGGGAAAGGAAAACCTACCTACATTCTTCATTTACTTACCCTGCGTTCCTCTATCCACCTAATTAATACAAGGTCTCAGCCTTCCGATTTTTGTAACATTTCTCACAGAACTGCTTCCTTCAATAAATATTTTATTATGTATTCATTTTCATTTTGGATTTGATTTGTCAATGTCTATCCGGAAATCTTACTCAATAAACTTTAGCTATTTATTAAGACAAGAAACTGCTCGTCGTTACAGACTACTTCAACATTCACTAGACAGACGTTCAAAGCACCCAATTAATTACAAAAGACTTATTTAAATGACTGTGATTAGACCTTTTTGGATGTACGGAGTTGAGCTTTGGGGCTCTACTAAACCATCCAATTCATCTCGTATCCAATCTTTACAATCCAAAATCCTTCGAAAAATCCTAAATGCCTTCTACTTTGTGACCAATAAACTTATCCATAAAGATCTTAATGTTCCTTATGTTGCTGATATAGCCCACAGGGGATACGTATCCTTCCATAGTAAGCTCCATAACCACTCAAATCCACTAGTTTCTCAACTTGCTTCCCACTCCATTCCCGATAATCCTACGAGGCGTCTGAAATGAAGATGGCCTAGAGATTTTCTAGTGTAGAATTTTTAATGAGGTGCTACTGATGAGTAGTTCTTTTCAAGTTTTAACATGTCATTGTAATCGTTATCAGCTCATTTACTTGACGTATATATTTGTACAGTTGTAAATTTCAATAAATTGAAAAAAAAAAAAAAAAAAAAAAATGCAGTGATCAGCTGTTTTAAGATTATGTAATTGAGATGATTATGTTATTCAGATGGACAAAGACTATTAAGGAAATTGCCTCTAATGGACTGCTTTTTCAGTGCTTACTATTAAAGACCCCTGAAACATATTTTTGCACACATTATCAAAAATAGAAGGATCAACGTTTTTATTTCGTAATATTTAATATTCCGCATAAATAATTTTATTAATTTCATCTGGTTGTTTTAAATTTCTATCCATAAAAGTACATAACAATTTGGCAAACCTTTTTCTGCCACTCAACACTGTACATTTAAAAAATTTATTATTATAAATTTCATTACTGCTAAACTTTCCTGGAACTATGAAAATATTCTAAAAATTGGTACAGATGGGCTCTCAGTAGTTTCACCATTGTAAACTCTATAGCAACATTGTGCTAACCACATATCGGATGATTTTCAAACTTGTAAAGTTATGGAGCTTACTTTGAAAGGATAGGTATGTGGTTTGGGCTTACTAACCTATGGGCTAACATATGGAACATTAAGGTTTTTATGGATAAGTTTATTGGTTACAAAGTAAGAGGCATTTATGGTTTTTCAAAGGATCTTGGATTTTATAATTGTGATAGCTTTGAACGTTTGTCTAGGAAACGTTGAAGTAGTCTGTAACGACGAGCTCTTTCTTGTAGCTTTAGTCTTATAACTAAGTTTAAAATAGGAATTTTAAATCGTTAAATTTAGTAATAACTGTATTCCGAAAATAGGTCACAATTTCGGAGTGATTATTAAAAATCTGAACGGTAGACTGTAGAATATTGAGATCGACACATACGATATTTATTTTATTTTATTTTTTTTTTATCATCTAACTTTTAATTAATAAATAGAATTTATAATCTATTGAAAATATATTTTTCCTTTAGTACTTTAGATAACACAAAAATAATATTCAAACTTTAATCATTATCTTGTTTTGCAATAATAGTAATATATATATGTATATATAGATAACTAACATTATATTATTATTAATATTATATTAATTGATGCAAATTAATGTTTATTTTTTTATTTTAGGTAAGAAGATATTCATTGGTATATGCTTGGTCGTATATACAGCTTAAATAAAGTGTAAGGTATGTGAGAATGCTCAGTCGATTTATGTAACTTAAGACTAGAAGCATTGAAAAGTTAATACAAAGAAAATGTAGTTAATAATAAATTTTTAGTTGAGGTGTTTTTTATAATTTTTTTTTAACTTTATTTATTTATGTCAGTTGGACACAGCTGAATAACTAGCCGTGTCTTACAAGTTTTCAAGGTTTTCAGGCCAAGTATATTGAATAGTAATATTGAAATGAGTGATTAAATTGCGTTATAAATTTATTATTAATCTTATTTTTAGTTATGAATGATAATTGCAATATCGTCACTTGTATTTACACATTCTAGTGTCTGCCTGACTTAAATATTTGAAGGATTTTTTTTAGGCTAGAAGGGGGAACACAAAAAAATCAAAACTGAGATTCCATCGCCATCTGTTAGCTCATCCCAAGTACTTCCACTTAACGTAATCTCATGGAAGCTGGAAAGATTATTTTAACAAGTTTTGGAATTTGAGAACCTGTTCCTATTAAGAACGAATATAGACTTAGTAATTTACTCAGTACTATAGTTACTGAACATGCTCCCTTCCAGACTAAACTCTTTATTTAATAAATAGCAATAAAATTGTTTTAAATAATTTTGGCTACCACCTGTTTACTTAGTGTATATTTTGTAAACAGTTGTAAATATCATTAAAGTAAAATAAATAATTGACTAAGATAAGATTAATAATTGTAAGGTTATTAGACTAAGTAAGATTAATAATTGAGTAAAATAAATAATATGTAAATTTAATGAAGCTCTACAGACTTAATAGAATTAATTGTCAAAGTTTTATGACAAGCGTAATATGTAAAATAATTGAATGAATTACGAGAAATCAAAACACTATACGTTTTCTCTTCGACATAAACCCTCTAGTTTATCTTGACAACACACTGATTCCACCGGCACAGCATCCTTCAACCATAGGCCAAACATCCTATACTCACAAAACACTTCACTACTCAGGCGCAAAATGAACACTCCTATTTACCTAATGATTTAAGTTTACAAACGATTCCACGAAAAATTACATATTTATCCCAATTCACTTATAAATGACTTGGTCTATACGCCACATTCCTTACAACAGCCGTTAAAGGCAGGAAAAACACAGCAACATGTGGCACAACATATTTAATTTTTTTTAAAATAAATTAATTGAATATAAGTCAATGAGCCAATGAGCAATTCAAATATCTCGGATCTATTATATCACGAAAAAATGACATTCCAGAGGAAATAGGCTAGGTTAAAAGCCGGTAATGCTTGTTATTCCTTGATCGTAAAACTACTCAGTTCGCGCTTACTCTCCAGAAATTTAAAAATTAGGATATACAAAACTATTATACTAGCAACAGTATTCCTCTAAAGGAAAATGTGAAAAATAAAATTTAAACATAAATTACTGAAAATTATGATTTGTTACATAACCCCTTTATCCATCAAACCATTCAAATGGCATGTGGGCTTTTTCATAGCTTATATTAACGGTGTTTTCTGCATGTATTGCTACGTATTTAAAGGATTATTTTTCTGTACAGTTCAGCCTGTGGTTATGAATTATAACCAGCCGGGCCGGTCAAGAAGCAGCCATTGAACTAACTGGAACTAATGAGAACGCTGTACCTAGGCGCAATACTCTTGCAGAACTGGAGTCTGTCAAAAACGCACCTTTTTTTTATTGGAATTATGTTTAGGCCTTTTTCCACAGATGGTTTCCATTCACGAAGCGATTACAAAGATTCTAGAGTATTTAATATTGAAAAAAAAAAAATCTTTTTTTTTTTTAATATAACAATTTTATCAGTTACATTTTGACTTCGTCAAATTGTGAAGTCAAAACGAATATCTACATCAACAAACATAACAAAAATAACAAGAATGTTTTTGTTCCTACTATTTAGATAAATGTTTACTTTGACTAATCATTTAATTCTTTGTAATCTAAATTGGCTTTATGGAGTCATTTACATTTTTAAACAAGCCATCCGCCGAAGAAATTTCTGTCATCAAAATAGAGTATGTTATCTATCGAAATACTTCGGAACGTTTTAGGTCAGTTTGATAAAATCGACCCAAACCAAAGAGAGAGCTATGGCTCAAGGTTTTCAAGAATTGAGCATTGCGTAAAATATCCCGCTTGAGGAAGGATGAGTCGTCTGAAGAATTTCGACAACCACAATTCTGCTGTACCACACAGAATCGTGTTAAATGGCATGTTAAATTACTTGATTTTACAACGATAGGGAGTCTGAACGGGAAAAAAAAAAAAAAAAACAGTTCAACAGCGAATCAGTAAATGTATTTTTTAAAACAAGGTATTTTTGCTTATCGCTAAGACATCAGATACATTCAGACAATTTTTTATCTATTTATCTTATAAACATATTACAAAAGCTGTTGTGCATGAATATGACGCTTAATTTCGATAATGTTAATAGAGGTTTATTATTTATCATTAAAGTCTAATATTTTAGTAATTTATAAGACTTTCCTTCATGTTTTTAATCTTCAGGTAAAATCTTCTATTTTTATGTTTTTCCACATTGTCATAAAAATTAAACAATTTACAATGGAGTGGTACTAGCATCAAATTCAATTATCGGCAGAAAGATTGGTGATAATAATGGAATTTAAATTGAAGAGTAGTATTCAATTGTGTTTAAAATATGAACTTTGAAATAACGCTATACTTATGCAGATGTGCTTTTTTAAATATCATTGACTTATCTTAAAGCTTTCAAAAATAATTATTAGTATTTTCTCACGAAATGACTATCCGACTGGATAATTCAAACGAGTGCACAACGCGAAATCGCGTGACCAGGCTCTGGTGATTGGACTAATAGCATAACTGCTACTGGAAGTGAGGTAATGTGTGCATAATCGAAGAATAAACTTCTGAGGTGTGGAACAAAACGTAGATGGGAGAAGGCAGTTATTTATATCTTAGTTCCAAGATTTGCGTACTGACAGGGTTCATTGTTCGCGAAGAATGTTGGTTATATTGGCTTACTTACTTAATTTTCTAACCGAAATTTGGCAATACAACTGGAAAGCGTGGCTTGAATTAAATAAGCAATGATAATGGACGACGACTGGTGAATTTTTGTCAAGCTCAGAACTTAATTGTTGGAAGCACCCTTTTTCCGCACAAGAACATCCATAAGGGTACATGGCGTTCTCCAGATGGGCATACTATCAATCAGATAGACCATGTCTTAATAAGTACCAAAGATAAGTCTGACCTTCAAGATGTGCGAACGTGAGAGGTGCAAATGCTGACTCCGATTACTATCTGGCCATATAGTATGGCCTCTACTATTTTTCACATGGTCTATCCAATGTGAAAAATAGTAGAGGCCAAAGAAGAAAAAAATTAAATATCGAAAAACTTAAAGAACCAGAGGAAGCGGAACGATATGCGCAAAGTTGGATAGAGAACTTAACTCTGCCCATATGAATGATAACGACATAGAGCAGATGAGGAAGGTCATCGAAGATAGCATTGGAAAAGCTGCAGAAATAACAATAGGAATAAAGAGTGGCGAAAGAAGAAGCAGCTCTTTTGACGAGGAATGCCGAAAGGTCACAGGCAAGAAGAATCTAGATCTATGATCCAAAGGAGATACGCAAGTGCATCTGTGGAAAATTATAGAAAAGGTAGAAGAGAAGAAAAGCTGGTACATAGAAGAAGGAAAAGGAGTTGGGAGCGCAAGCAGCTTGAGGAAGTAGAGCAGACATGCAAATGAATGCAAGGATTTCTATGGGAGAATAAACAGTGGTAGAAAACCATTTAAACCACGTACCACAGCATGTAGAGATACGAATGGTACTCTTCTCACTAATATGGACCTTGTCATGAGATGGACTTACCCTTAATTAAATAAAAAATAAAAAATAATAAAAATGTTCTTTTTTTATTCTGGGACCTTAAGTCCCTTAAGAATAAAAAAATAATGTACAATCAGGGGCCGTCAGAGCCTCAAGATAGTTATGAAATATTATTAAATGTAATAAAATGGTAATTAATAATGATAACAAATAAAAATTAACCTTACAAATATTTACAAAAGAAAACAGAAATATTTTGATTCATTTTGTGAATTAATTGTATAAAAACAATAAAATTTCGTGTACATAAGCTTTTTATATTTTATATAACTATTGAGTGGCTAATGACAGTTTTCATGGATCTGGATGGACAGGTAGTCAAATAAGTGATATTTGAAAGTGGAAAGGGCGTTTGAGTGGCGAATGGTGTAAGGGGTGGAGTTCCATAAGGACGAGGATCGGATTAGGAATGATCTGTCGAAGGCAGCGGAGCAATGAGCAGGATTGTACAAATCTGATGGGCGGGAACGGGTTCGGCGGGTAAGAACGGAGGATTTGAGCTGAAGGAGTTGAGAAATGTAAAGTGGGCGTTGGGATTTCACTGTTTGGTAGAGAAAGGATGCCAGAAAATACTGGCGACGGTAGCAAGGAAAGAGCCACTTTAACTCCGCGTAAAATTGTGAAACATGGGCGTTCCTGGGGATCCCGAAAATAAAACGAATGCAGCAGTTAAACAGTCTTTTGAGTCTGGCCTCGAGATCACCAGAAACACCTCCATACACAGCACAGCAATAGTCGAAGTGGGGGAAGATAAGGGAAGAAGATGGCGAACGTAATTGAGACGTTTTAGGATTGGGATGGTGCGATGGGAAATTTCGGATACGTGGTTTTTCCAGGATAGGGTTTGGTCGAAAATGACTCCGAGATTTTTGACTGAGGGGTAGAATTTGATAGGATCACTGCTCAGGGAAAATGGTGGGAATAGGAGGCATGGTTTTCAGGAGGTAACTCGAACCTATTACAAGCGCTTTGGTCTTTTCAGTATTTAAATTCAACTTGTTCGTCACTGTCCAGTTATAGATTTGATCCAAGCCTTCCTGGATTTTTCTAGTATCTAGGATTGGGAGGAAAACTTGGCGGTTGAGCGTGAATTCTAGCCAAATCACCTCCTTTCACAACCGTTGGCTCAGAAACAGTACAGCCTACCTTAGTACTGAGCCCGAGACCCTTCATAGGTTGTAAGTGGTACAGGTTTTTATGTATTTTTATTTTACTTTTTTATTTTTTTATTTTTTTTTTTTTTACTTTAAAACAACGCAGTCACTACGGTAACCCTATCCGTCTCTGATCATGCATTTCTGTATCCATGGATAATGCTTCTTATTACAATTAAACTCTAGAATATTTATTAAACTGTATAAACTTATAATACTAAGAGAAATTAATTTTTTTATATAAATTAAAAGTCCTAATACTATTTATTTAATATGGAAATAAAACCGAATTTCGAGTAATGGCTAGGTCCCTAATAATTAATTGTTGAATAGTGCAAATTATTTCTGTTTTGTTCACCATTTAGAACTCCGTAAAACCTTGTTTTTCCTTTACCTTACAATGTGCTTACATTTCATTAAAGCTATGGAAGAACTCTCCAAGTAGGAAAACTAATGAAAACACTTGAAAGCATGTTATAAATTTATAACCTGAGATATCCTGTGCGAAGAAGAAAGGTTATTCTCGTTGAATTTATTTAATGTGTAAATTATTTTATATCTCGCTGCTTCATCGGAATAATTGAATATTAATGGTTGTTTATTAATGAGGAGAGATCCCTTTGCAGAATGAACAATGGCCGGTGAGGGATTGTTGTGGCAGTGGCGATACTTCGGGTCCCAGAGATCCAGTGGGGGAGAGAGAGGTCACTAAGGATGGGGGTGAAGGCTGTTCTGGCGAGAGTGGAAAGTGGATGAAAGTGGAATACCACCAAGTAGGGCCACTCTGCCACTTCCCACCTCCCACTTGTAACGGTAACCTTTCATTGCGATACAGTTAATTACAAAATTATGGCGTATTTTTGTGTTTATTGTGTAATTATAACCGTGTAAATAGAAAACTGGTAAATTATAATCTTAAATGGGAATTTAAGCCATTACAGTTTAACTGAAACCTATTAAGAACGATATTACAAAAAGAAATATCTCCAAACATAACAAGTACTAATAAAAAAAAGTAACAAAAAAATAATAAAAAATCTTAATTTTTCCCTGAATGGGAAAAACAATAGATCATGAATATGCCTATTAAGAATATGCCGTCTAATGATTTTTCTAATTTACATTTTAGAATTCATCTCGTATTCAATTCTTACAATCCAAAATCCTTCGTAAAATCCTCAATGCTCCTTGCTTTGTCACTAATAAACTTATCCATAAAGATATTAATGTTCCATATTTTGCTGATTTAGCCTTAACTGGATACCTATCCTTTCATAGTAAGCAACAGAACCACTCAAATCCCTTAGTTTCTCAACTTGCTTCCCACTCCATTCCTGATAATCCTCTGAGGCGTCTGAAACGACGATAGCCTAGAGACCTTCTAGTGTAGAATGTTTAATAAAGTGCTACTGATGAGTAGTTCCTTTCAAGTTTTGACAATTAATCGTTGTCAATATATTTACTTGATTTATATATTTTGTACAGTTGTAAATTTCAATAAATGGATATAAGAAAAAGAAAAAAAATCAAAACAATATAGATCCTAAATGGTAAATAATAATAAATTTTCTCCAATTAATATCTGATCAGATAACAGTCAAAATTTATATCCCAGCAACACCTACTAGAAACGCTACTAGAAAAACGTAGGAAAACATGGCTTTTTTTAAATTCAAACCTACATAGTTCCTAAACGGTACGTCCTACCGACAAATGTTTTAAATCAAAAATATTCGCATTAATTTTATGATCAGAAAACTATTGGCAGATTCAATATTCAAGCAACACCGACAGAGCTATAGCGTGTCTAAGAAGCTCCAACACTAAAAAAATGTCGGCAAAACGTGACTTTATTCATTCAAACCATATAGCTCCTAAGCGGTAGCTTCTAGCGACAAATGTTATATAACAAAAACATTCTACATTTATTTTTTAATTGGGAAACTGAAGTCAAATTTTCGATCCGAACATCAGAGCTAGGGCGTGTCAAAATGCATTTTTTTAAAAAAGTACCTTCAAAGTAAACCACAAATTTTCCTATTCTTCCCTCTTTACCATATCTGCCGGAGTTCCTCAAGGTAGTATCCTAGGTCCCATCCTCTACACCGTGTATACAGCTGACATCCCGACTCATCCTACCACTGTCCTCACCACTTACGCTGATGACACATGTGTGTTATCAGTAAATAATCCTTTCGTTCCATCCCAATCTTTACAATCTCATATTACTAACATTCAAGAATGGTGTCGAAATTGGAGAATAAAAATAAATCCAAAATAATCCCAACAAATAACCTTTACCCTTCGTCGTAAACCTACGACTTCCTGTCCCACAGTATCCTTTAATGATATTCCACTAATCCCTGTTGAACAGATCCGATCCTAGGACTCCAATTGGACAAAAGACTAACTTGGAATCCACATACAAGACCAAAACGACAAGAAACTGCTCGTCGTTACTGACTACTTCAACATTTACTAGACAAACGATCAAAGCTTCCAATTAATTATAAAAGACTCATTTACATGACTGTGATTAGACCTATTTAGACGTACGGAGTTGAGCTTTGGGGCTCCACTAAACCATCCAATTCATCTGGTATCCAATCCTTGCAATCCAAAATCTTTCGAAAAATTCTTAATGCTCCTTACTATGTCACCAATAAACTTATCCATAAAGACCTTAATGTACCTTATGTTACTGATTTAGCCCAAACCAGATACCTATCCTTCCATAGTAAGCTCCGTAACCACTTCAATCCACTAGTCTCCCAACTTGCTTCCCATTTCATTCCCGATAATCCCCGAGGCGTCTGAAAAGAAGATGGCCTAGAGACCTTTTAGTGTAGATTTGATTGAAGTGCTACTAGTGAGTAGTTCTTTAAAAGTTATTTTCACGCCATTGTATTCACTATCAACACATTTACTAAATGTATATGTTTTTGTACAGTTGTAAATATCAATAAATAAAGGGAAAAAAAAGTTACACCAAAATAGTGTAGACCCAGCTAAAAGACTACCATGTTCCATCACATACCCATTACTCCAAATATTTACTGTATTTTTCATCACATTTTCGATTTTAATATATTTTAACTCCCCGTCAAAAGTATTGAAACACCCATAATTCTCGAAATTTTCCTAGTTTTTTACCTTAATCCATACTTGGTTTATAATCATATTAATATTATTTATTAAACGTGAGACATTAAGGATTAGACACATCAATGTTTTTCCCTGTTAATAACAAAGGATGGAATTTTTGATTTTTTTTTTTTTTTTTTTTTTCAAATTTCCTTCAGTCCATGTTTATCATTCATTTTGTTATTTACAAGTATGCCAAGAATAGTGGAAGCAGTCATTCAAGCCAGAGGGGGCAATATGTTTTATTAAATATAAGTTAAATGTTAAGATCAAACGTTCAAAGCTCAATTAATTGCAAAAGACTCATATACATGACTGTGATTAGACCTATTTGAACGTACTGAGTTGAGCTTTGGGGCTCCATTAAACCATTCACAACATCTCGTATTCAATCCTTACAATCCAAAATCCTTTGAAAAATCCTAAATGATTCTTACTTTGTGACCAATAAACTTATCCATAAAGATCTTAATGTTTTATATTTTGCTGATTTAGCCCAAATCAGATACCTATCCTTTTATAGTAAGCTCCAGAACTACTCAAATCCACAAGCTTCTCAGCTTGCTTCCCACTCCATGCCTGATAATCCTCCGAGACGTCTAAAAAGAAGATGGCCTAGAGACCTCCTAGTGTAGAATTTTTATTGAAGTGCTACTGATGAGCAGTTCTTTTCAAATTTTGTTATGTTATTGTAATAGTTAACGACACATTTACTTAATGTATTTATTTTTTACAGTTGTAAATTTCAATAAACTGATTAAAAATAAAAAAATAAATAAATCAAAAAAAAGTTAAGATAGTAAAAAATTAAAATTTTAAAAAGTAAGTTTTCTAAATTTTTATTGGAAGAACTATTGTAATTTTCTGGAAGAACTATTCAATTATTAGTTAAAATTATCTAAGCACATTTTTTTTAGTTGAAAACATGTGTAAATAAATCAGTAAAGTTTAAAAAAAATAAAAATTAACAATTCCAATAACTAAAATGGGCCGGCCGATTCTCTCAAATCCTTATAACTTTCATTTGTTTTCCTTCTTGTTCGAACTCTCTGTTCCAATAGGTTCGACAGCTGTTATTAAGCCTATAAAAAAAAAATTAAATAATTAAAATACAATTTGGTTTATAATAGTTGAAATGAATTAATTAGTGAAACTTTAATTTTAACCGGATAAAAAAAACTTTCGAATAAAGTGGACGCCTTGGGAGATGGGCGAAAAATTTCACTTTTTAGAAATCCAACAAGTCGTCCTTTATTACTACCAAGTTCAGTAGTAGTATAATTTCAATATTAGTAATCATTGTTATAATTTATTAATAGATACATATTTTAAAATTAAATTTGAAACTATTTTATATTATGACACAGTTTGTGAGTGTAAATTTGTGGCATTAATTTCAGATCATACAGCTATACTTTTATCACATCCTGATCCTAAAACAGCCTCTTCCAACCTACAAAATCACCTCTCAATGATAGAACTATGGTGCAACAGATGGAGAATAAAAGTCAATGAATCCAAATGCACCCACATGACTTTTATTCTACGCCGTAGTTCCTGCCCAACTGTCCTATTCAATAAGATCCCATTACCCAGATCTGATACAGTGCGATATCTTGGTTTCATCTTAGTCAAAAGACTCACTTGGAACCCACATACTAGACTTAAAAGACAAGAACTTAACAGAAGATTCAGCCAACTATACCCCATACTATGCAAAACTTCAAAACTTTCAATAGACAACAAGCTTCTGATTTACAAGACTATCCTAAAGCCTATCTGGACCTACGGACTAGAAATTTGGGGGGCAGCAAAACACTCGAACATCAAACGTATCCAATCCTTCCAATCCAAATTCCTAAGAACCATAACCAATGCCCCATATTATGTCTCCTACAAAACCTTACATAACGATCTAAATATACCTTTTGTCCTAGAATCCATACCTGTCAAATTTTCAAAATTTCATCAAAAACTTTCACATCATCCTAATCCACTAGTACAATCCCTATCCAGCTCCACTCACCCCTATAATCCTCCTCGCAGGTTAAAAAGGCAGTGGCCTCGTGACCTATTATAAATTTCGTCATGGAGTCCTGGCAATGGCCAGCTTCTCCGCTCATGCTCTGAGTGACTGTAGTTTAGCGCTCTCACACAGCCTCCACTGGTGTTATATTATACTAGTGACGCAGCTGAGAGAGAAGCGCTGGGATCTCTTGGGGCCTGGCTTGTCCCTCCAAAAGTGGAGGGACAAGTCTGGTTGGGGGATCCCTCAGATTTGAATATAGTGTAAATAAAGTATGAATGTATTTTAAGATTTATTTAATTTAAATTTTTTATTTTTTTTTTTTTTTGTCTTGTTATTTATTTTATTTATTTAATTTTTTAGCTTTATGTAATGTATAGTTTGAGATATTATTTTATTTTATTTTTTTTATCTATTCTTTGCATTTATTTTTATTGTAAATAGTGTGTGAATGGATCCATTTAGTCATCCATATTACCTATTGCCCACATTGAGGCAGATTGTAATACTTTCTCAATAAAAAAAAAAAAAAAAAAAATTTCAGATCAAACAACAAAAATAAAAAATAGTATTCAAAACAAACGTTAAATAAAAGCTTCCGAGGCCATCTTCTTTTTAGAAGCCTTGTAATGTTATCGGGAACAGGATGGGAAGCGATTTGGAAGATAAGCGTATTAGAGTAAGTATGAAGCTTATCAAAGAAAGAAAGGTATCTGGTTTGATTCAATTATACAACACATGAGACATTTTGATGAATATTTAGAAGCTTTTTTGTGACTTAGTAAGGAGCATTAGGGGATTTTTCGAAGGGTTTTAGATTGTAAGGATTGGATACGAGATTAAGCGAATGGTGTAGTGGAGCACAAAAGCTTAACTCCTTAAGCACAAATACGTCTTAAAATATATACATACATATATATATATATATATATATATATATATATATATATATATATATATATATATATATTTAATTTTTATTAAATCCCGTTAATTACCCACCCAGCCCACTGAATGTCAAAATCGTCGTATTGTGCCAAAACATACACATTTAGCGTGCTGGCATGGAAATTTAATGAAAATTTATTATATAGGATCTGATAGTAAATATAACCAGCTTTGAGATGAAAAAAAAAAAATTTGGTGTCGGACCAATATTTTTGGAGTTATAGCGAAAAATTTGCCGAATAAAACGAGGACTTCACAACAGTACGGGGTTCTTAGTGTGCTGACGTGTTTGTTTTACGAGATATGATCCGGCATGATAGTAAATTTAAAGAAATGACTAAGTAAATCTTTCAAATGAAAAGAACTTCAAATTCGGATTCAGCAGCCCCCAAAAAAAAACATTGAGATCCGTTGAGAATAAAAGTTCCGCAGTATTTTTCCTCACCAAATCCTTATTTTATTGGACTATATCCGCAACCTCGGTTAACCCATTTTGTCTTTTATTTTTGTTTTCATACAGTAAATCAGTGGAGTTCCACAAAAAACATTGACGTATCCTCGTCACTCCAATTCATGATAAAGGAAAACGAAATTTAAATTAATAAAGCAATAAATTTACTTATAGTAAAACGAGTATAATGAGTCATTATTTAATGGTGGAGGTTACCCGATATCAGTTGGAACACTGACCAAAGAGGCAGTGTGAAAAGTATCAGCCACTTTCGCAGTCATTTTATAAACATTTTCATTTTCCTCCTAATTTATTGACATAATTTAGATTTATTTCTGAATAATATTTTATTTATTATTCAGTGATGTCGAACAACACATCCGACAGGTCCACACTGTCGTTGTCGATTCGACTTCCTTTGATCTTTACCGACTTGATTCGGGTTGCGGTTTGGTTCGACCCGACATATTCAACAAAGTCGACAACACGTACACACTGGTTCAACATTGTCGACCGACAAAACTGTTCGACTCGGATCGACGTAGTGTGGACGTACCTTAGTGTGAATTAGACTGAAGTCGATCGTGTCGAAACGACAATGTTGATCGTGTCGAAAGACATTGTCGGTCGACATAGTGTGGACACGGCTTAGGATGAAAACATCAAACCCTCTTCAAAACGGTTGCCTGTCGATCTGCCGGTGAATTGGTCTTTCTCATTATATTATCCTGGTTTATTATTAATGGTGCAACCGATGTAACTAGCTGTTCAAACTGTTCTTCATCCATTTTTTAAAAAATGATTGTAGTCATTTAGCTCTAGATTTATTTCACGAACCTATTCTCCATTGAATGTCTATTTAACCAGCCTTGTTCTCTATTTAACCTTGTCCACATTGTTTTTGCCTCCTTCTTTTCCTCTTCATGGTCACCAAAACAGACGCGATCAGAACTGGTACTTAATTGATCAATATTATTGAGTCGTATAAGCTCTAGCGTTTTTGTTTCGTTCTTTACTACATATTTTGTCAGGCAATAAGATATCAAAACACAAAGCAATAGGGGTGGTTATATACATACATGTGGTAAATGTGTTGGCAGTGAATACAATGGCATGTAAATAACTTTTAAAGAACTACTCACTAGTAGCACTTCAATAAAATCTACACTAAAAGTTCTCTAGGCCATCTTCTTTTTCAGACGCCTCGGAGGATTATCAGGGATGGAGGAGGAAGCAAGTTGGGAGACTAGTGGATTGAAGTGGTTATGGAGCTTACTACGGAAGGATAGGTATCTGGTTTGGGCTAAATCAAAAACATATGGAACATTAAGATCTTTATGGATAAGTTAATAATATAAAAGTAAAGCCATTTTTGGTTGTGTGATCACTAACAACGAAATCTACTGAGCCAATCTATACCAAATTTCAACCACATCATCTTTATAATTTCAGAAAGTTTTAGCAATAATAAAATCTACTGATTTTAAATTAATTCTTTAAAAATCGATTATATGTGGATAACAGTTTGAAAATTGGCCGACAGGTAGCGAGCGCCATTTTACATATAAGGTTACAAAGGAACAGTGTTATATACAGGATGATATTGATAATAAAATTGACTTAATTTCAAATAAATTATTATCAAAAATATTTAAAACATGTAGAGCGACATGTGGATCCCAGTTGATAGAAAATCGACTGGTATATGGCCAGCCATTACCATTACGCAATAGAGTTTCAAATTGTAAAACTACTGAACTCATCTAAACTAAATTTTAATTAAATCACTCCCATAGTTCTAGGAAGGTTAAACAATAATAAAAATTTAAATTTTTGAGTGGCAGAAACGAGATTTCCAACACCGCCATATACTCTTTTGGTTAGAAATTAAAATCCAATTAAATGAAATCGATACAATTTTGTGGAATTTAATCTATTACCAAATCAAAATTTTGATCCTTTGCTTTTTGATATTGTGAACAAAAATATGATTCATGAGCCTTTTGTTGTACAAACCGATAAAGCATTCTATTATCCCCAAGAGTTTCTTACTGGTCACTGTCCATCTGGATTATCGAACTCATACATTACAATTTAAAATTTGATGTCTAATTCCGCTTTTACAAAATCTTAAAACACCTATTCAGTTCAATTTTAATCAGGTATATATATATATATATATATATATATATATATATATATATATATATATATATATAGGGAAAGGTACTGTACCTGTGGACAATTTTCACTTATAATTTTTTCTAATTTTCGGTGCTTTATTTATCTGAGTGGTTATTGCACCAATAGATAAGAAATCTAAGGGGCTATCGTACCCTGGTGTCTTTATTTTGAAAAGTAATTTTATTTTTACATAAAATTATGTTTTGTAACTTACTGATTAGTGTCTATAGGTACCTTCCCCCTTTGTACCTGTGGACACTAGTGGTTGTACCAATGGACATTCATTTCTTTATAGGTTTGTGGGGATAATTGAAATGATATTTAGAGAAACACATCAGCAATATTTTTTTATAAAATTTACAAAAAAAAATATAAAACTTAAACAAGAAAATTCAACTTGATTATTAAACTAGAAAGGTGTAAACAATAAATTTAGCTTATCAAAGCAAATAGAAACTTAACTTATTTTTAAACCTTTTAAAAAAAATAAATCATTTATGTACCTATAATTATTATTAACGATGAAAAGATGTAGGAAAATGTAATTGTTTATGTAATCTCCCAGTGCAAGTTATAAAAGACGGCGGTGGTAATTTTCTTTTGATATCTCTTATTTCAATTTCATAGTCAGTAGCGATGTCCGGAAGAATAAATTTTGGGGTTCTATCATTTGATGAAATTTTCTTCAAGTAGCAAATGTTGAACGTGAGCGAGTCTACTTTATCATTGATCAAAACTATAAAATGCTTTACAACACAAAACATAGCTACCAACATATATTTCTTCATCTTCAATTTCTTTACCTTGTTCATAATAATTCATCAATTCATCCAAAAAAATTACAATCATCGCTTGATGGATCAACCAAGATCACATTTGTGAAATCACTATCTTCACTAGTTGAATAGTTTGTTATAAATAGTGAGAGGCGAGGCTCTAAAAAAAAAGGTTATACGAATAGAAGGTATCCAGTTTAAGGTATTTTATATCAGATGGAATGCCTACAAACTTTTCCGCAATATTTATAATTGAAATAATGAATTAATAAACAAAAAGAAAAATCTGTTGTGCCTGTGGACACTTTAACTATCTGTCCACAGGTTCAGCTGGCAATGGTGTCCACAGGTACACCTGAACGCCATGTTGTGTGGAAAGCACTGTTTCACAAAACCTGTAAGTAACGACTGATATGAAAACATATAAAGTTGTGATATATTTATCGAACAACCAATTGAAATATTACTGCCTAGAAAATTTCTAAGTGTAGGTCTTAAAAAAATTAAAATCACTGGTTGGATTGGTCAGGATTTGGAAGAAAAAAAACTTAAAAATAATAATTTCTACTAAACTGCTGATCTGACAATCTTGATAACACAAGTGCAACTGCAGACAGATGCTTGCAGCACTAGCAATCTAACAATTTCAATTTCCCTCCTCCCACTCTCTCTTTATTAAAAATGTCCATTGGTACAACTGTGCTTTAGGTACAGCACCTTCCCCTATATATATATATATATATATATATATATTAAAATAAGTTTTTTTTTTTTGTTTTATAAGCCACAGAATACATATTTCCCTTTTCCAGACCTCCCAGAGGGTTCATTCAGTCTTTATGAAGACCGCCTTTTCATAAGTGAGTAATAAAAGACACTATTGACGCCACGTCAAGAACATCTTGAATACCAATCTCCAGGTGCTCTATGCATCAGAGAAATCTCATGGTGATATTGTATATTGACCTGGCTTTATCAATGGCGTAGTTCAGGGTCGTATATTCCAAGCCCAAGAAAGTCGCTACAAAGATTTTACGACAATGTAATAAAGGACTTTGACGATCTCTCTCTTGAAGATGTCCGAAGAGCAACAGCCGACATCAAAAAGAACATCGGATCTTGAGAAAGTGCGTGTCAGGCTTTCTAAGCGGGCGGAGGTTTCAAACGCCTTGTAGTACTTCACCATGTCCAATGCAGGGACAACTTTCCATGCCGCCTTGTCCTCAGGAGAAAACGCCAAAGTCTTGTACCAGCGGGTAAGAATGTAAATATATGAAGACTTGCCAATAAGTCTAAACGAAAATAACTGAAAATTCAACAAAGATGGTGAAGTGAAATTATACATAACATGGTTAATGAATTCTTTGACACTTGAAAATCTAATAAAATAAATCCTTTTTATTTTTTTCATTCATTTATTGATACTTACAACTGTACAAAATAATATACAACAAGTAAATGTGTTGACAGTGAATACAATGGCATGTAAATAACTTGTGAAGAACTACTCACTAGTAGCACTTCAATAAAATCTACACAAAAAGGTCCCTAGGCCATCTTCTTTTCAGACGACTCGGAGGATTATCGGGAATGGAGGGGGAAGCAAGTTGGGAGACTTGTCGATTAGAGTGGTTATGGAGCTTACTATGGAAGGATGCATATCTGGTTTGGGCTAAATCAGCAACATATGGAACATTAAGATCTTTATGGATAAGTTTATTGGTCACAAAATAAGGAGCATTGAGGATTTTTCGAAGGATTTTGGATTGTAAGGATTGGATACGAGATGAATTAAATGGTTTAGTGGAGCCCCAAAGCTCAACTCCGTACGTCCAAATAGGTCATGTATATGAGTCTATTGTAATTAATTGGAAGCTTTGAACGTTTGTCTAGTAAATGCTGAAGTAGTCTGTAACGAAGAGAAGTTACCTGTCGTTTTAGTCTTGTATTTGGATTCCAAGTAAGACGTTTGTCCAAGTGGAGTCCTAGGTAGTGGATCTGTTCAACAGGGATTGGTGGAATAAAAATAAATTCTAAATAATAATAATAAATAAATGCAATAACACAAAATTCTTTGATCTGGTGTCGCTTTATTGACAGTTTTCCTTAATTTTCTATTAAACAATAATTTTTTTTGATTTGCTTTTTATTCCAATAAAGAGTTTATTATGTTTAAAAAAAGAAATTTCCATTAAGCGATTATCATAATGTCTTATTTACACAAGTAACTGATTTGTATACCAGATGAAAACACTGTGTTTTTTTCCGGTTTTAATAGTAAATTTCTCAGTGAAATCGATACAGAATCATTAATTTGGTCATTTCACATTTGCAAGTTTCTGTGAGATTACGAGCTACATGATACATGATGCAAGAATGGACGATGCCACGATAGGAGATGCTAGTATCTTATAACTAGGGCTGTGAAATATATGCATTTGCACATTTCTCCTAACTAAAACATCTATGTACAAAATATAGGGTTGTAATACACTTAAAATGTATTTGGTTTCATCATCCTATCTGGTTTCAAACTCAAGTTAAAAATCATTAATAATCGGTTTAAAAATTTCATTTTCCTGGAAGGGGGGAGAAAAAAATGATATTTCTTAATTTTGTTGAATAAGCGTTTTTTTAATGTTTTTGAGGGTGCTAAATTAGAATCTGACGTCAATTTTTGTCTAAAAAAAATCTTCAGAGGTAGTTTGCTTGAAAAACTAATTATTTTTTTAGAATTTAATTAACCGTAATCAAAACTAAAAATCTTGGTGCAAGAATCATGTCGATATCAATGTTTAAACTCGAGATAAAAGATAAATCATTTTAAAGCTATTTTTTTTTTTTTCTCGGCTTCTAGGGCCCATTGGTCGGAACGGCAAAATACGTGTCTAATATTTTTTAAACAAGATCCGTGAGAGACCGAGTGTGTCCTCCCCTTCTTAGTGTAAAAAAAAAAAAAAAAAAAAAATGGGTGAAACTAGATCAAAAATGCCCAAGACATCACCTTTCTGTTCCAATCCGCTGCAAATATATAATAAATCAAAGAATTATTAGAGGAAACCACGTTTTTCACCATAAAAGCTGTAATACCTACATTTTGTTTAAATATTTTTCAAACTATTGTCACAGGAAAATTGTCAATAAAGCGACACCAAATTAGCGGATCCTATGTTCTTGCATTTATTTATTTATTATTATTGGTTAGGTTTTAGTTTATTAGATTTTCAATGTAAGGTTTAAAACCCAATGATAATGAACATAAACCTCGATTTCGCCGTTAACTTTTGTATGTTGATTGTGTTGAAGCATACCACTTTTTGAGGTGAATTTTATGGACAGATGAGTTTTTACAAGTGAAGGCATTTCTACCTAACCTCCCATTGAAAATCTAATAAAATAAATCCTAATAATAAATAAATGTAAAGACATAAGATCCGCTGATTTGAAAGTTTGTCGCTTTATTGAAAGTTTTCCTTTATTTTCCATTAAACAATAATTTTTTTCTTCCAATGAAACGTTTATAATGTTTAAAATGCACATTTTCATTAAGAGATTGTCATAATGTTTTATATACACAAGTAATTGATTTATATGCCAAATGAGTTTACCATGTTTTTTTTTTCGGTTTTAAAAGTAAATTTCTCCATAAAGTCGAAACAGAATCATTACGTTTAACATATCATTCAAAATCTGATTAAATTTTCAAGTTTTTATGAGATTTGCAGTTTTGTGGATAGTTTTTTTTTTTTTTTCGAAAAACGGTGAGCGTTGAAGTAATATAAGACATTGTAACTTCCCTAAATAAGGTGAAGATCAAGCTGTTCTTTAGATCACAAGTTTGTAAAATTCAAGGTTACATGCACTCTGCTCTTATAGGAAATTTAATGCCGTATCCGAAAATTTGGCCATAGTTTGAATAATGTTTTTTTAAAATGGAGATATTACAGCTTTTATGGTAAAAAAAAAAAAAAACGTGGTTTCCTCAAAAAAAAAATCTTTGATTTATTATATATCTGCAACGGATTGGAATAGAAAGGTAAGGTTTGCGGCATTTTTGATCTAGTTTCACCCATATTTTTTTTTTTGCACTAAGAGGTGCTTCCCCTGTATACAAAATACTAACATTTTAATCGCAAACATAGTGACGATATTTTTTTTTTTTTTTTTTTTTACGAATGAATGATATGTACAAATGCCAGTAGTTAAACACAGGATTTCTCTATAAATGAAGGAGCTACTTCACATCGATTTGTTTTTAAAGAAAATATTGTTTAAATTTAATGGAATAAGCTGTTACTTTAGAATCCACCTATAGCAATAGTTATTACAGCAATCACTGAATCCTGGAATCACGGTTTGAAGCAGACACAATAGCAATCACCTCAAAGGATCTCCAAGGATAGTGCAATAGCTGAGGAGCTGTGAGGACCTCTTCCTTTCCCAACCATCCTGGGAAAAACGTTTTTAAGAACAAGGATCGGCTTATCAGAAATATTTCGTCCTCACACCAAGGACCCTCTATTTTGAGGGGATAGATAAAGTTCTCAGAATGTTTCTGTTTTCAATTCATCGATTAGAATATTGTTACACAGTTAAATGATGTCATGTGTATTTCAGAAGATACTACACAAAATATCATTTGAGGAGGTAACTTTCAAAACGTGTTTTGTTACAGTAATCCAACTTTTCAGCAATAACCAAAAACGTATATTATGAGATGTAATTACCCTTCAGAAACTCAAATCCCTAATTTAACTTATAGCATATAAAAAAACACATTTAAAAAAAATAATCAGAAATATTCTTTGCTCCGAAAATTAGCATTTTTAATTTTAAATATGGGCAAGACACGTTTTGAAGGAGCACAGTGGACAAAACACTGTTTGAAGTGGCTATGTTTCATTTTACAGAAGTCACTGTTTGCTCAAAAGTACAAAAAATAAAAATTATAATTACATAATAGATGATGTATGTTAATTACACTTACAATTTTCAGGGAATATTTTTATTTTCTAAACAGTCTCAAGTTTCATCCTCTTCCACAACATTTTCAACACTTGGAAAGTCAAAAAGTACAACCTTGTACCAGTGTATGAGATTATTGTCAATAATGCATTAGTGGATAAAGCATGTTTTGAACTAAAAACAGGCTATGGGCAAATCATTCTTTGCTTAAAACCCTGATTTTGTTTACTAATTTTGGATGGGAAAAAGCTTGTTTTGATGGCTAATACTCATCACACATTCTGGTTCTGAAAAAACAAATTAAAAAAAACATTTTTCGTGACAAAACACGTTTTGAAAGTTACCTCCTCATTTATATTATTGCAAATAAAAAAGGAATAAAAATATTTGCAGTTACTTAATATAAGTTGATTCAATTCTTATATTTTTATCGAATTGCTAATGTTTTGAATGTATGTATGTCATCAGAACAAAAGAAAAACCTATAATTACATAACAGATATGTATTATTACAGAACGATATAATTTGATTGAACAAAAGTAAATAAAGAATAAGATAACTTGATGGGAAGGGAGGGTATTTGAACATACAACAATAATGAAAATCGATATATTTGTCGTTTCGATCAATCATCAGTCTATAATTGGTATTCTTTTATTAAGTTTCTAATAGCCTCAAACCCTAATAAACTATAATATTTAAAAATCAAAAACCTAGCACGTCATTCATCAACTATCAATCGTATTGATCCTTCTAAATTATCATTCGAAAGTCAACTGGGATAGTATGAGTATTTGTGTGGAATTCCCAATTTGTATTATTCCCATAGTTTTTAAAATAATAGGGCGTATAAAAAAAAAATGACCGTTTTATCAAATTCCAGAGTTCAAAAGCCTGTAAATATCTTAATGCTATTTATTATTTATCAATACTAAATAATCCCTTTAGAGTATTCTCTAAGCTTGTTTACTAACACTGGACTTTTTCAAAAAAAAAAAAGCCTCAATTCAGTTATTTATTTCAAAGAAGAAACATGACAGTGTCCTACGAAATTCTCGTAATTTTAAGACATTACTGGAAAAAAAATTTCATAGCCACTAAAGCAACTCGTGGAATTATTAAGTATGAAGGGGAAGGTGTCCTTGAAGAGCGCACTGCGCGGCGTTGGTTTGAAAAATTTAGAAGTGGAGATACGACGTTGGAATGGAAGAAGGGCTCCGGGCGGTCATTAATGGATATTGATGAGGTTCTGAAGAAAGTTGTTGAGTCAAATCCGTACACAAGTACTCGCGAACTTGCCAGTGCCTGTGTCGAAAGTGTGTGAAGTGTCGAAAGACACTGTTAGTCGCCATCTTCTCTCCATGAGGAAGGTGAAAAATACCTGTAGACTGGTCCTTCATGAACTTACTTCTCAGCAATCAGCAGAAAAGTTTACAGAACTTCATGGGTTTGAACTCCTGCCTCATCCACCATATAGTCCAGAGCTCGCACCTTCGGATTACTACCTGTTTCGATCCATGGCCTATTTTCCTCAAGGGACAAAGATTGATAATTTTGCGGATGTTGAAAATGCTGTCCAAGAGTTCTTTGACTACCATCCCAAGGAATGGTATCAGGGTGGCATCGAGCAATTGGCTAGCAGATGGGTAATGACGGTAGATGACAATGGACTATACTTTGAGTATTAATTGTATTTTATATCAAAGAAATAATAATACAAATATTTCTTTCAAAACCGGTATACACCCCATTATTAAGTTTACTTAGTCAGTTTTTTAGTTTTCAATTTTTTTTTCAAATATTAATATGGCAAAATTTTTCCTTATTTGGCTATTCATTTTTATTTAAATTTATAAGTTTGTATAGTACCGTTAACAGATGATTTACCTCCGTATTCATTCACTTTTTTTTTATTTATTTATTTTTTTTTTTCAGCGTAGAGTCGAAATGTTATGAAATATATAGTTTCAAAAATAATGATGAATAATTATAAAAGTTTCCACAAGGGCTATTACCGAGTCGAATGATTTAGCCGTCAAACAGCTTCTAGTCCAAGGTTAATGTCGAGAAATCTGAAAACGAATATCAAGATGGGCTCGTTCGTTCGGAAAGGTGACGGGATCTTTGGAACCCCTTAACACAAAGTTAGAAATATAAAGGGTGAGTACCTCTTAGTGTGAAAAAAAATTGGTGAAACTAGATCAAAAATGTAGAAAAATACTGCAGACCTCACCTTTCTATTCCAATCCGTTGTAGATATACGATAAATCAAAGACTTTTTTGAGGAAACCACGGTTTTTACCATAAAAGCTGTAATATACCCATTTTGTTTAAACATATTTCAAACTATAAAATATAAATATACAGGGTGAGTACCTCTTAGTGCAAAAAAAAAAATGGGTGAAACTAGATCAAAAATGCCGCAAACCTTACCTTTCTATTCCAATCCGTTGCAGATATATAATAAATCAAAGATTTTTTTTTGAGGAAACCACGTTTTTTTTTTTTTTACCATAAAAGCTGTTATATCTCCATTTATAAAAAATATTTTTCAAACTATGGCCAAATTTTCGGATTTAGCATTAAATTTCCTATAAGAGCAGAGTGCATGCAACCTTGAATTTTACAAACTTGGTATCTAAAGAACAGCTTGATCTTCACCTTATTTAGGGAAGTTACAATGTCTTATATTACTTCAACGCTCATCGTTTTTCGAAAAAAACTATTCACAAAACTGCAAATCTCACAAAAACTTTAAAAATTTAATCAAACTTTCGAATGATATGTTAAAAGTAATGATTCTGTTTCGATTTCCTGGAGAAACATCATGTTTTTTCGGATTCAAAAGTGAATTTCTCCATGAAATCGAAACAAAATTTCACCTTATCTTATCGAAAGCTGATTAAATTTAAAAGTTTTTGTGATATTTGACGTTTTGTGGATAGTTTTTTCGAAAAACGGTAAGCGTTGTAGTAATATAAGACATTGTAACTTCCCTAAATAAGGTGAAGATCAAGCTGTTCTTTAGGTCACTCTTTTAGGAAATTTAATGCTAAATCCGAAAATGCGGTCAAAAAAACGTGGTATCCTCAAAAACGTCTTTGATTTATAGTATTTCTGCAACGGATTGGAATAGAAAGGTGAGGTCTGCGAAATTTTTCTACATTTTTGTTCTAGTTTCACATACTTTTTTTTTTTTTTTTTTTTTTTTTTTTTACACTAATAGATACTCACCCTATGTAAGGGTGGATAACGTCAGATTAAGCAATGTTAAAATTAATAACAATTAAAATGATTCCCAGTATTAGGCCGTCTGGAAAGTTGTGCACTTTTATGGTCTTAAAATATAATAATAAACGGCTGGGAAATGCTCATCGTTTTGACTTCTTCAACATTTACGAGACAAACGTTCTAAGCTTCCAACGAATCACAGACAGATTTATATGACAGTTATTAGGCCGATTTGGACATACGGAATTGAGCTTTGGGCTTTACTAAACCTTCCAATTCATCTCGTATCTAATTCTTACAATCCAAAATCCTTCGAATAATCCTCAATGCTCCATACTTTATCACAAACAAACTTATCCATAAAGATCTTAATGTTCCATATGTTACTGATTTAGCCCAAACCAGATACCTATCCTTTCATAGTACACACTCCATTCCCACTCGAACCCACTAGTCTCCCAACTTCACACTCGATTCCCGATAACCCACCGAGGCGTCTTAAAAGAAAATGAGTAGTTCTTCACAAGTTATTTACATATCATTGTAATCATTACCCTCAAATTTACTTATATATCTTATACAGTTATTAATACCAAAAAATAGTTTTAAATAAATATAAATATACGGATGTATTTCTTGACTGTTACTATTAAATGTTTAGTAAGGTTCTTGAGGTTCAGTCAATAAATAAAAACAACTATTTTGGCGACGTTTCGAAACTATATTTTTCTCATAATCATGCCCTGCATCTTAGTAGGAATGTCCTTGTATTCTTCACACTCGCTAGCTTTCTTTTAGATATCTGAAGTTCCTTCATTGCTTCAGGACCGTGGGTTGTCTTGATTTATTTGTAAAATCCCATTCTTCCGCTAAAGATAACACACTGAGTCAATACTGGAAAATATCTAAAGTGGAAGAATGGAATTTCGCAAAGAAATCAAGTCAATACACGATCCTGACGCAATCACAGTGATGAAGGAACTTCAGAAATCTAGCAGAAAGCTAGCGAGTTCGAAGAATACAAGGACACTCCTACTAAGATGCAGGGCATGATTATGAGAACAATATAGTCTCGAAAAATGACCAAAATAGTTTTTTTTTATTTATTGACTGGATCTCAAGAACCTTATTAACCATATATACTCGTATATATAATAAATAAAATACATGAACTAAAACAAACTATACATGAAACAAAACACATGGGTCACCTGTGGTGTAGTGGTTAGCACAGCAACCTACTAAACCCAAGATCACGGGTTTGCAGCCCGGCAGATGACCTTAGGATTTTTTAAAGGGAGTAAAAAATCCTTAGCTATGCCGTCCTTCGGAAGGGACGTAAAATGGGGGTCCCGAGCCTTGCGATGTCAGGTACTCGTTAAAGATCCCTCTCCTAATTATACCTGGATAGGCAAAATTTAGGACTCCCACCGTAGCGTCGTCCGATTAGCCATAGCAGCATAAAGTGACGTTAAACGAAACAAACAAACAACTAAAACAAACTCTTCATTGCTCTCAATACATTTTTACTAAAGAACTAATTATTTTTCTATGCCCTGTAAATTACAGTTTGATGTCAACAATTTCTAAAACCTCTATCTTTACTTTTATTTTATTTTATTTTTTTATTTTTTTTTTTTCCACGTAACGGCCTTAGAGACCACGCGAATATCATTCACTACTTATTACTTCTCTCCTTCCTTCTCTCTTCCCACCTTTTCTTCATTCTTTCCGATTGCTCCTTCCTTCTTTCTTCGGTCCACGCAATTCCTTTTCTCGCATCCTTCCTTCCCACAAGAACCTTAATTACATTTAGTTTTTTCCTGTATTCATCCCTATATCAAAACAATCTTGGTCTGTTATTTTCAGTTTCTCAGTTTCTTCTTTCATCTGTTTGACATATCCCCCAGAGCTCTTATTTTATAGAAGATTTCTCTATTTAATTTCTTTGGGCCATCCTTACCATATGCCCATAGAACTTTAATCTTCTTATTCTTATGTCTGTTCCCAGATCATTTATATCCTTGTAAATTTCTTTATTAGGTCTCAACCTAAAGCCTTCTACTGTCTTCTTTGGTCCGTGAATTCTTCTAAGTATCCTTCTTTCTATGGCTAACATTTTCCTTAGGCTGGGGAGGGAAGATGTTTCCATTCCATATATTATTACCGGTTTGACGACTGTATTATAGTGCCTTATCTTAGCGTTTATTGAAAGGCTTCTTTTATTATACAGATTTATTAAACTGTATCTATTAGATAAACTTCAATAATTCAATCATAGATAAACTTATCTATCTTTATCTATAGAATTTTGATAATGAAATTTGTTTATCTCCTTAAAATTGGCATAATTTTATGCCTTTATGACTCCGAGGAGTCTGAAAAGAAGATGGCCTCGGGGCCATCTCAAATAGAACTTTTATTGAAGTGCTACCACTGAGTAGTTGCTCCACAAGCAATTGTCATGTTATTATGTAATTTATTACCATATTTACTGGATATATGTTTTTTATTTTTATTTTATGTACAGTTTTTAATTTCAATAAATAAATAAACAAAATTATGATTACCCAAAAACTCCAACAGGAGTTTATTTCTTACTTTAAAATGAATAAAAAATATTTTAAAAAGTTAACAATTAATATTGATAAACTAATTTCCACTTCTGTTTGAATTATTTTATTATAATACTAGTATCGAATGCTAAACACTCATCTCCAGTTCTAATAGTAAATCCCAAAAATTTAACCTACCTGCCCCCCCTTCCCCTTCTCACGATGGGTATATCACAGTTATCTCTTAGACCTTCTGAGGTGAGTACTAATGTTTGATTTCTCGTCTTACATTTTTGACAAACTTTATAGCCCAGTAAAATAAGGGTTTGCCGAAGAAAAAACTGAGTAACTTTTATTCTCAACGGATCTTTTTGTTTTTTGTGGTGCTGATTCCGAATCTGAAGTTGCTACCACGGCAACCATCGGCTTCATATTCAAAATCGCAAAAAACCGCCAAAAAACCCCGTTATTTTTGTTTTTTGGGAATCGAACAGGAGGAGTTAGAGCGACAAACAAGCCAAAAACACTTGGATTTTACAACAGTACGTTTTTATTAGCGGGCTGGCATGTACATTTTACGGGGTTTGATTAAAACTTCGTTTATAGATTCTTATAGTAAATTTAATCAGTTTTACGATGAAAAATAGTAATGTTGTATCGGACAAATAGTTTCAGAGTTATAGCCAAAAGAGTACGACAAACGTGTTTTCGCAGTGATGTGGGACTGACGGCAAGTTGGTCAATTTCTCCATTTTTTTCCCAATTACGTAACTTCGCGAAAAATGGTCCGATTTTGGATTTCGTTTTTTCATTATGTAGGTACTAGTTCCTGCAACAATTAATATTTGAAGACTTTCTTCGGAAAAAGTTTCGTTATTTAATAGATAAAAAAACAAAAATAACGGGTTTTTTTTTTGCGATTTTGAATATGAAGCCGATGGTTGCCGAGGTAGCAAACTTCAGATTCGGATTCAGCACCACGAAAAACATAAAGATCCGTTGAGAATAAAAGTTCCGCAGTTTTTTCTTGAAAACGGCCTTTTGGAGCCTTATTTTACTGGACTATTAGGGTATATAATCCATGGAACCTAGGACTGATGTGTTGAAATTTTTTTATGTTATAGTAATTAAGATGAATGCTTAGCATTCGAAACTAGGATTCTAATAAAACAATCCCAATAGAAGTGACAATTAATTCATCGATCATAATTGTATTGATCCTTCTATACCATCATGCGTAAAGTAAAAAAGTTAAAAATATGATTTAGTTTCAAGGACTACAAAATTGACTGACGTAAGTATCGTAACCGAAAGGACGTCCGATAAGAGAAAGTGACAGACACTTGTCACAGACATTAGCGGAACCTGTTCGATACATCGAGAATCGAACCAAGGTCGATTGTGGTCATTTGAAGGCACGCACATGTCGCTGCCTTTCCAATATGGGCCAACGTGACAATTAGCAGTCCAACTGTAAATGGTACTTGGTCCACCGCAGCCTCCGTGATAGCTGCCCAAGGAGGCACCTCAAACGTTCACTTGCGATTAGTTCATCATTGAATTATACAAATTAATACTAATGGAGTAAATTCAGAAAAGAAGACGTCATTAAATAAATTTTAAAAATATTTCAATAGTTTTTTCAAAGAAATGATGTGAGCTTTTTGATACACCAATACCGTCTGAATATTGATCTTTTTCAAGCCTGGCATGCCATTTTGATTTAGTGTATCTTTGTCATAAATTTATCGATTGGTATTTTTAATAGCTGAGATTAATTAATTTTTTTTTAATTTTTGTATAAATAAAATTAAATATATAAAATATTAAACTCAATTACTCCCCGACTGGGAAATACATTAAATCATAAGTGCCTCTTATCTACAATCTACAGCTTTTTCCAATTGACGTTTTATAATCAAATATTACTTAAATTAATAATTAAACTAAATTAACAATTAATGAGTATTGTAATGATTATAATAAAACTCTTCATTATGCATTGGAACTGTGTAAACTTATCATACCAAAACGGAAGAAATTCTTGACAAAAAAAAAAAAAAAAAAAAACTCAATTTCTCCCTGATTGGAAAAAACAAAAGATCATGAATATGTATGGCTGTTTATAATCAACTATTTTTTTTCTAATTCACATTTAAGAATAAAAAGGATCAAATTACTTCAATTAAGAATTGAATTAAATTAAAAATTAAACGTGACCTTTTTATTTAAATCAGTGCAGCTCCTAAAGGGTGGGTCCTAGTGACAAATTTTATACAACAAAAAATATTCTGCATTATATTTGTAATTGTTAATCTGTCGTCAAATTTTTGATCCAAGCAACACCCAACAGAACTAGTTTCAAAATGTTACACTTTTGAGGATGAAGAAAAAGTTAAAAATGATGAAGGTGAAAAAGCCGTTACATTATAAATAACTATAGACCTCCAGCCAAAATACATATCAATGTCAATTATATAAACAGAATTAAACAATATTTTTAATTAATAATCATTTTAATTTTATGTTGACAAAGTTAAAGTCAGCCAGAATCAACAGTAATTCATTTATTGATATTTACAACTGTACAAAATAATATACAAGTAAATGTGTTGGCAGTGAATACAATGGCATATAAATAACTTGTGAAGAACTACTCACTAGTAGCACTTCAATAAAATCTACACTAAAAGGTCTCTAGGCCATCTTCTTTTCAGACGCCTCAGAGGATTATTAGGGATGGAGGAGGAAGCAAGTTGGGAGACTAGAGGATTGGAGTGGTTATGGATCTTACTATGAAAGGATAGGTATCTGGTTTGGACTAAATCATCAACATATGGAACATTAAGATCTTTATGGATAAGGTTATTGGTCACAAAATAAGGAGAATTGAGGATTTTTCGAAGGATTTTGGATTGTAAGGATTGGATACGAGATGAATTGGATGGTTTAGTCGAGCCCCAAAGCTCAACTTCGTACGTCCAAATAAGTCTAATCACAGTCATGTATATGAGTCTTTTGTAATTAATTGGGAGCTTTGAACGTTTGTCTAATAAATATTGAAGTATTCTGTAACGACGGACATTTTCTTGTAGTTTTAGTCTTGTATGTGGATTCCAAGTGAGACGTTTGTCCAAATGGAGTCCCAGGTAGCGGATTTGATCAACAGGGATTAGAGGAACATCATTAAAGGATACCGTAGGACAGGATGCCGTAGGTTTACGACGGAGGGTAAAGGTTATTTGATGGGATTTATTTGGATTTATTTTAATTCTCCATTTTTGACACCACTCTTGAAGGTTTATGATGTGGGATTGGAGTGCCTGGGATGCAATGAAGGGATCACTATTTACTGATAACAAACATGTTTCATCAGCGTAAGTGGTGAGAACAGTGCTAGAAGGGTCGGGATGTCAGCAGTATACACTGTGTAGAGGATAGGAGCTAGGATACTTCCTTGAGGAACACCGGCAGACTGAGTAGGATATTAAGGTAAAATTAAAAATTATAAAAAATAAAATAAAAAATTAATGCAATAGATAAATAAATATATGAAAAAGCTGAGACAACCCGAAAACTATTATCATTATCAGATGATTCAAATTAAATTTTTATTACTTCAATTCATTTTTTTGTTTTTGCAACCGTCACACATTTAAACTTATATATGATACGTATCGATACTACAAATATCGATACTCAGTTCTACTACAAAAATATATTTTTCTCTAATTATATTTATTGACGTGGAACGTGTTACACCGGTGACCTAGTTGGTCAAAAGCGATACGTTTTTGGGGACGCGAGCTAGCACAGTCAAATGAGGAGTTTTTTATACAACAAATCTCGGAAAGAAGCAATGAAGCTGATTTTTTGCATATACCTTCGTTTTCAAATGAGGTCGAAGGTCACAAAAATCAGTTTTTTTTTCAAATAATTCGATTTTTGTATAGTTACAACTATAAATGGTGCAGATTGGATCAGACTCGGTACTGCAGTAAAACTTGCCTGCCTGGAAGCAATGAATCTGGGCTCGGGATTTTTAATAGAGTGTGTGCAGATATTAGGATTTTTGCATATACTCAATCAGCATTGAAAGACGCATTCCTCCAGCTAGAAAAGGCAGTTTTGGCATTAATGAAGGAAAAACTAAAAATAATGATAGCTGGATCGGGTTTCCGGGAAGAAAAAGTCACCGACCTTAGTGTCAGAGATTTAGCATAATTAGTTATATTCAAGGTCGCTAAGCAAGGTCACAAGACCAAAAAATCAAGGTCCTTGTACGTCCGGTTTTTTTTTCTAAAAAATTCGATTTCTATGCATCGCGCTTCAATCAAGAAGTTACAAAACTAGGTTGTAGCTTTCCAAATAATAATATTGATATTCTCAAACTAGTAATTTTGGTTAGCGTCCGTGCAGATGCCAGGAATATCCTTTGGATGGCTTTAGGATAACCGTTTTCGAGATATGAAGCGCGCCTATGAGAATAATTTTTGGAGAAACGGGCACCGATAAGGACAAACAATTGCTTCTAGTGCCTTCGACAATTGTTTCCCAGAAATATTGTCAGAAACAAAGTTTTAGAGCATTAAATTTGCTTTAATTTTATAAATACGTTTCTGGCACTTGAATCAAATGTTTGACAAAAAGTGAGGTAAAAATATTTTTTCTCTATAATTATCGATTTTTATAACGTATATCTCGAACATTGTTGAGAGTTGGGCAAATGTGTACAGAAACAATTTTATAGGAAATTTAATTAGCTTTAATTTTGATCTGTAGTTTTTTTTTTCTAACGTCCACCGTTTTCAAGATATAATTGAAAAACCTAAACATGGGACCTTCTTCCCTTCCCCCAGTTAGCTCTCCCCCCAGGGGTGGGGACTTTTAGTATGTTTACCTTCTAACTACTCCTAACGAAGCTGTGAAGTCAAAAATAGTCGCATATTTCATGCAATCTACACCAATAATTTCAGCACTCTCTATTGGGCTCGCGCTTTTTCCGCGAAAACACGTTTTTCGGCACTCTATTGGCCATAGCTCCAATGGTTCGATCCAAAATATATTTTTCTTCATCTGAAAGCAGGTTAAATTCTGGACCCGTATATTAAATTTTGATCAAGTCCCATAAAATATCCATGTCAGGACCCTCAAAACCGCTTACTGTTTTGAAATTTTGTTGGCACATTTTTTACTGTAACTCTATTACTATTTCTCAGATCTGAACTTTTATTTTTTCAACTAAAACCTGGTTAAATTTACTATTAGGCCCTTTATATGATATTTTGATTAAACCCCGTAATATACCCAAGCAAAGCCCCTGAAAATATCAAAATCGTCAGATTTAGCGTGGTGGCTTAACATTGGAACATTAGGCTATATTACACCGTAAAATTACATTAAACTGACTTTAAAATCTTAGCTGGTAAAAACTAAAGACAATCTGATGAAAAGTTTTTTTTATAATGATACTTCTTGGGCCATTAAACATCTCAGAAGTTCAAAGTGAAACCTACAGAGTCTTTTATTATAAAAACTTAATGTAATCTTTTAGTGACGGGCGTTTTACAGTAATCGTCAGCTATTTCTGCTCAAAGTCTCTGAAACAGCTGAGCTAATCGAATTAAATAATACCGGAGAAAGCAGGTTTCCCTGCAGGATGCCACTTATGATCATCGCTGTTTCTTTTCTTAGTCTCATTGCGTATAACTAGTCGATAAATGGTCATTATCTCAAATCAAAACAGGAGCGAAAAAGATTTGTCGGTATTTTTTCCAGTTGGTTCCAGCCGGTTGAACATGGAGCGTGAAGTGATTTGACACAAGGATAACCAGCCCGATCCCGGCTACCCCCCTGGAGTCGATCCACATCTACGTTCCAGAATTTTCTTGAGAAACGACACCCCTTTGTTGTCCAGGCAGTAAACTAGGCTCAAATTATGTTTATCGGCATTTACTGAATGGATTCGCAACGGTTGCCTAAATCTGTGAAATATTTCTGCCTAACTAGGAAACAAGGAGTTTTTATAAGGCTGGTATTTTATTCACTATTAAGAATCGATTTTCACAGCAGTCGAATCCGACGATAATCGCTAACTCGAGTCACAGGTGAGACATGAATGAAACATTCATGATCGAACGTCCTACTTTACATCTGCCTAATCTGACCGCAGTCGTTGTGATATTGCAACTGCAACGCTTTCGTAATACTAATTCCCAACGTCAACATTCTTTTTTTTTTTTTTTTTTCATAACAGTTTATTATATAGACAAAACACGATCAGTCTCTGATGTAAATAAAATCTTCTACATAATTAAATGTCATAATGGTTGGTGTTTTATGAATCGTGGCAAAGATATTCCAGGATGTGTTCAATAGAAATACATAAGTATTATACTTATGCTGTACCGAAGTTTCAGCTTACTTAGTGAACCTTCTTTAGGACTATTTAGGACTAAAAAAAAATATTTTTTTCTTAATATAAACACACCATTCTTGAATGTTACTAATATGAGGTTGTAGTGATTGGGATGAAATGAAAGGATTATTATTTACTGATAACACAAATGTGTCATCAGCGTAGTAAGTAGTGAGGATAGTGGTAGGATGAGTCGGGATGTCACCTTTTACTTAATTTTAAAGTCTAAAGTTAAAAGTTATAAACTTTAGTACAAAGGATCAAACTTCGTTCAAAAGAAAATCTGTTGGAGATTATTGCGTCTTTTGTGCGAGCATAGGTAGTGGAAGACTGCAGCTTTGCATAATGCATTATTCAGTCTGTCACACAAAACACTGCATTACACTGAAGTACAGTAGAATAGTAACCAGTTCTATGTATGATATATGTATAAGTGCAAGAATGTATCTGTTTGATCCGCTGATTATCCTGGATATAACTTGTCTGTTTTATTTTTTCATATCCGGACTCAAATCGGGGAACAAGAATGCTGTTATTCTGCCTAAGGTATGATTCCAATTTTTTCCTTGGTTTCTTTGTCGACATTTGATTGTTTATGCATATCTCTGACCTATTTTCCATTACTTAACACATGCTTTTTTTAGACTTTTTCATTGTTTTTAGATTTTTTTAGACAAGTCACTTCGCTATTTCATTGATTTATTAATTATATTGAATCGTTTCATTTGAATTGAAATTAATTATTGAAAAATATTATAAATTACCTCTTTATTTTGAATCTGTTGTACTGAAACCATTTATTACCTTTCAAGGTTATTTTTACCACTCTTACTAATTTCTAGGAACGTCCATGTTCTTCATGGCTTCATATTCTTCCTTTTTGTCAACTGAGTCACAGGCTTATTTGAAATCTATTAAAACATAAGTACAAATCTGGTAATCTCACGTACTTTCCATAAGAGTGTACATTCTCCAAGTCAGTCAACAGATGGGTACGTGAAGTTGGGACAAGAGTGCATAGAACTATTCCGAACTCAACGTATCGATGGTGCGCGTGCGCTAGTGAATTTAAGGAATGACTTTGATGATGCACTAGGACAGCGTATTATGGATGGCAATCGTCGGTATTTTGATCTACAGCAACATTGCAAAACTCCTGTCAGACCTGCCTCACATCATATATCTGAATGCTGCACTTATTTTCAAAATAATTAGTCATTACTCTTTAGTTTTAAAAGGAAATTTCGCCGAGGAATATTTGGCGGGATATGCTCTGAAACTTAAATATGTACAATCTGTATATTTATTACTTCATCGAGCTCTACGAGGAAATACGGGGTAAGGTACCAGGCGTGTCGGAAGACGCTGCCTATGACTGCAAGGTAGTGTTGATACTGACTCAATAACTCTACTTCGTGTCAACAGCTATAAGGAGGCTGCAATGCTTTGAGTCCAGCAAATTGATTGCTGAAATGAGGAGTGTAGAGTGCATAAATTATGCGATAGTTTTTGACTTCACAGCTTCGTTAGAAGAAGGTAAACATACTAAAAGTAGCCACCTCTGGGGTGTGAGCTTAGGGTGGAGGGAGGGGATAAGGTCGCATTTTGGGGTTTTTCGATTAGGTACATCTCAAAAAAGGTGCTCTAGGAAAATATGCTACAGACGAAAATTAAAAATTAAATTTCAAAACTGTTTTTGAATAAGGGCTAGGTTAAAAGCCGGTAATGCTTGTTATTTCTCGGTCGCAAAACTACTCAGTGCGCGCTTACTCTCTAGAAATTAAAAAATTAGGATATACAAAACTATTATACTACAAACAGTTCTCTATGGATGCGAAACATAGCCGCTTACGTTAAGGGAGGAACAACGCCTTAATGTTTTCGAAAATAAAGTACTGCGTAGAATATTTGACCTCCCAAAAAAAATGAAGAAACAGGAGAATTGAGAAGGCTTCACAATGCGTTATATCCGGTAAATATAGTTCAAGTTATAGCGGTGCGACGCTTAAAATAAACTTGTAAAGTCGTTGGGTTTAATAATGATCGAATTCCGAAAACGTAATCAATTTTGAGCCGTCGCACAGTGGAAAATATGACCGATTTAGGTGGACAAAATTCTGAAACTTGTCCATATTTAACCTTTGGGGCCCTAAATTGCGGAAAAAATAATTAAAAAAATCTAATTAATTTTTTGACACGATTAGCGCACAGTGGTAAAAAATCAAATTTATTGGCTAAAATCTAAAACTTTCCTGCATTTGATGTTTGAAGTCCCAGAATACGGGAAAAGTAATACAACAAATCTAATTATCGGTATAAACCTGCTAATGATGTATTTTAAATCATTTAGGAAACTTTAAATTATAGATTGTAAAACTTTTAATTTATTTATTTATTTTTTTAATAATCAATGTACATTAAATAGAATTTAAATCAATCACAGAACTAAAATTAGGCATAATTTATAATAATTAATAAACTTAATTAAGCACAGGTAGATAAATAAAAAAAAATGATGAATATTAAACAACTAATTATCTTCTTCACTTGTATCATAATATGATGTGGGGTGACCTGTGGTGTAGTGGTTAGCATAGCAACCTACTAAACCCAAGATCGCGGGTTCGCAGCCCGGCAGATGACCTTAGGATTTTTTAAAGGGAGTAAAAAATCCTTAGCTATGCCGTCATTCGGAAGGGACGTAAAATGGGGGTCCCGAGCCTGTGCGATGTCAGGTACTCGTTAAAGATCCCTATCCTAATTATACCTGGATAGGCAAAATTTAGGACTCCCACCGTAGCATCGTCCGATTAGCCATAGCAGCATAAAGTGACGTTAAACGAAATAAACAATAAACAATAATATGATGATCTAGATTTCTCTGATAACTCTGGCTCTGACATGTCATCATTTGGTTTCTCATGATTTAAGGTTGGTAAGGATAATTGTTCGTTCGGAGTAGTGCATTTTAGTAAATATAGCACATCTGAATCTAACGGTATTTTATTTTTACTTTACAGGTTTTCTTTAGGAAGCAACAATAGGGTCCGATGAAACTAATAGCATTGTCAACAAATCACTATTTGTTGCTATTAGTGAAATTTTTCTCGTATTCCGTTCCCTGAAACGTCGAAAATCTTTGTTTCTGGCTTCCTGAGCCTCTTCAGTCAGTTGTCCAATTGGAACACATTGATTTTCAATAATCTGAATGCTATGGTCGAAGATTTTATGAATCGTGGGAGTCACACCGTACCAGGAATACAAATCTAAGTAGAGCCGTTTGGTTTCAGGCGTGTATTCGTTGAACTTTTCTACATCGATTTCGTATCCTGATGAAAGACATTGAAGGATAACCCCGAATCGCTTTATGAGAGCTTCATCTAAACCAGTGATAGAAAGTTATATCCGAATTGTTGAAAAAGCGTCTAGCCATGTTACCATCATTGGTGTTGCCGAATCCTTGTTTTGGTTGGTCTACATTAAGACCTAACTGGACTTTGAGATCTTTTTGAATCTTTGCCTTATTCAAAGTAAATGCTTGTTAATCTTCCTCGGTTTTCAAAGTTTTTTTTTTTTTTTTTTCGTTTTTTTCAAAGTTAGTCTATATGCAATGTTTAGGAGGAATTCAAAAGTCCGAATCCATCCATGTAATGTAGCCAAACCAAAACTATAATTTTCTTCGGAGTGTAGTGGGAGTGAGCAACTCGGATCTTGAAATACTTTTGGGGTTGCTTTGCATATGTAGCATGTCTGAGTCGACTTTGTGCCTGTCATTGCGTTACATGCTTTACCATCCAGCATAGTTAACGCTAAATTATGTATGACGGGTATTTCCTTATCTTCGACATTAACTTTGGTAGGTGTTAAGACTTGAATTTCTTGTTTAATCAGTTCTGTTTCAGAATATATTATAGAGACCGTTTCTTTTTTAAACATAAATTTTATAGTGCGACAATATCTAGTTGACCCGGGTACTCTGTTTTGCCATACATAGGATTGACCATTCAAAGATTGCAAATTTATAGGTACCAGCGAGAACATGAAAATATTTTCTTCATCATTAGAATCAGTCGAAAATTTTTAATTGTATTTACTCTGCCCCCCACTTCCATCGCAACCCCATTTGCTGTATAAATTATATTCATAAATTCCCTTGTCAACTAGTTGCTTCAATATGGGGTGTTGCAGTTCACATAGCCTCCGAGTTGTTATATTTAGTAATTCCTGCAATGGCAATTCAGCCCTACATTCGGTAATTGTAATATATTCTTGCGGAAAACAAGCTTTTTTGGCATGTTGTAATCTGTAGTAGGGTAGATATAAATCATGACCTACTTATTTCGCTTTTTTTCTTAGCAAGCAATATGAAGCCTTTGTTAAATTGCAGTCGAATAAGAGAGCCAAAGCTTCTTCAGGGGAAAAACATCGAATGTTGGTAGAGGTCCACTTTCTTGTAGAAGAAGATGGCTGTTGAGAAGTAGATGCTTCTTTCAAAACTTTGGAAGCACCACGCTTACCAGAAACATAAAGCGCGTGCTGTGCAGCGAAACTCAATTTTTTACAGTCTACCTTCAATTACTCACTGACTTTTCTTTTTTTTGTTTTCTCACTAGCTTGTTCGAAACATTTTTCAGGGCGTCCTGAGCGTTGACAAGTAGGTTGGATAACTGAAATACTAAAATCCAAGTTATCTGAATCTAGCCAACTTGAGTATTTATTGAAAAAATCATCTAGTTTTCTGTAACATTTGTCCCACCTTTCCGAAATTTTGTAGGAAATACGGGAAATTCTAACTTTTAAAGGCTCAATCTCGACATCTTCTTGATTTTTAATATGAGCGGAAGTGATAATAAATTTCAGCTAGTGGTCTAGGCGGGTTTTTTTGGGGAAACTTAACCCACTATTCAAAAAATTTCCTCCTCGTGACTCGGAGTGTTTTGCCTGAAAAAAATTATGTATCACCCAAAACGCAGAAAATCGCAAAAATTCTTTGCAACATTTAAATACTAGAAGGATTGATGAAACTAACCCTACAAACGAATCCTTGGGGTAACTTGGGGGTTATATAGTTTTTCTTTATTGAATAGGGGCATACATTTACAAATTGCTAAATTAACTCTACAGGCAGATTGCAATGTATATTCAATAGCGAGTGTGGAAATATAATGTCTTACCTTTCTCAGCAATGTACTTTGTTGAATAAAAGAAAAAATACTTTGAGCTACACACACCTTGAACATAATAAATGGCCATCGAATAAAGACAATCTACTGCTGGTTATTAGGCACTTGTGTAATCAGGAATGATTCACTCATTTACTATTTATTTGTAAGCACTGTATGGCATGAAATATTAGTATTAAGTGTCTTACCAACTAATAATAAAAAGGTCAAGCACTCAGAAAATCCAAACTTTTGACTTGACTTTTGTCCACCTAGATTGGTTTTTTGCCCACTGTGGTTTTGGAGGAGTGGGTTGGAGAGAAGTTTGTGTCAAAGGTGGTGTCGGCATCGAACCTTCGGGTTCGCTAAGCCTTTATTTATTTATTAATAAAATTGTTTTTATTTTATTCCTGTTTTTATAGATCAAGCTTATAAAAGATTGTTGTATCCACTATAATATAAGCTGCAGAGTGAGTTCTAAGTCGGGGCTTACATAATATAAATAAAATCCTGTAGCAATGTCTTGAGGAAGGAGAGATGATAGCGCCCCCGCCGCACAAGTTTCGAAACTTTGCGGTTCATGTCAAGGTCTCTACGGTAGTGATGTCTCTATACCTCATCGATATGAAACTGTGATGTCAGAAACTAAATTTATATACAATTAAAAAAAAAAGAAAAAAAGTCTAATATAAAATAAAAACAACTACAAAAAACTTATTCAGCAATAACAACAAAAAAAAAATATATTTTTTGACCTACTTTAAACAATCCGAAGGTCTTTGCAACATACCTCAACATTTGTAAATAAAGATTTGTAAGATAAACATAAATTAAAACTGGGCATTTTTAGAGATTTCTCTATTCCCGATACTAGATTTGAATGGTTATGGGGTTCACTATGAAAGGATAGGTATCTGGTTTGGGCTAAATCTGCAATATACGGTATATTAAGATCTTTTTGGATAAGTTTGTTGGTCACAAAGTAAGGAGCATTAAGGATTTTTCGAAGGATTTTGGATTGTAAGGATTGGGTACGAGACGAATTAGATGGTTCAGTGGAGCTCCAATGCTCAATTTCGTACGTCCAAATAGGTCAAATTATTGTCATGTAAATGGGTATTTTGTAATTAATCGACGAAAGCTTAGAATGTTCGTTTATTAAATTATGATTAAAGTCGAAAACAGCCGGCAGTTTTAGTACGGTATTCAGACGTCATTTTTTATGTTGTAAATGGATTTAAGTAAAATAATAAATGAGGCGTGAAGACGCAAAAGGGGGTAAATCCAACATTGAAAATTTTTCAGTAAACCCAAAAATATGCATAATTCAAGTGATTCTATTTTTGAAACAATTATTATTGGATCAAAAGCTTTTAAACAACATCAGAAACATATCTGTAAAATATGGTTCAGCTTTTCTAAACTTCAAATTTTTAAACTATTTAAATAAATTGGATTTATCCCAATCTGCAATGGAAAATTTAAAAAAGGCAATAAACAAGAAAAAAATCATGACAATTAACATATTGTATTGTTTTATTAATTTAACATTGAACAAACTTTGATGAAAAAAATAATTAATAAAAAAACAAACTTGATTCAAACGATTTTCTCGAGATTTCTTTAAAATATTTATAATTATTTTTTTTTTTTTTAAATCGAACATTCGTCTTGAGTTTGAGCCAGTCATTAAAGCAAAATTAACAGATACTAAAGGGGTTCAAAACTTATCCGTAGTGGAGTAGAACATAGAATTACTTTATTTTTTTTATAATTATTTTTCTTTTTAATTATTTATTTTTATTTCATTTATTTATTTTTTTTTTTTTTTTTTTTTTTTTTTTTTTGCTGACAGTGATAGCGCTTTCTTTTTAGCAAAATGTTTAAATTCATATTTTTTATTTCAAAACATCTTTATTCAGAATAAAATAGTACATTGATACATATATTATTAAAATATAATGTATCTAGACAAAGTTTCACAAAATATCATCCTTTTGGATGTTTTAATGTGATGGAGTGTTAGTTAAAAACATAGTGTTACAGTTAAATAGCGACATTCAGTGGCGATGTTACACTGAGATTAAGGTAGCAACAAAGGAAAAAAAGAAAAGGTTAGATAATTAAACTGATAGGGAAAAAATAAATAAAAAATAAAATTAAAATAAATAAATAAACAGAAATTAAAAGAGAGTTTTAAGACGGGAATTCGTCCTTCCATTCCAGTTGGTTGGCTTTGAAGGAGGATTTAAAGAAGAAAAAAGAGGATTGGACAGGGTAGGAAGCATGTCGTAAAATTTGATGTGACAACGTTTTATGTACTGAACAGGGTTTTCTAGATTAAATCGAGATGCAAAATCAGTCAGTCGGTCTGTACGCCAAGGGGACTGTCTTCGTATAGTCATTAGTGTTCTGTTTTGGAGTCTGTTTAATTTATTGATGGTATCTTGAACTAAGTGCCGAAAAAGAGGAGCTGCATGAAGAAGTCTAGGACGAAGGATAGCTTTATAAAGAAGAAGTTTCAATCGGACAGATGAAGTTGGAGAGCGAAAGAGATGTGAAAGAGAGGTGAATGTTTGACGAGTGAAGTTTAGACGATGACGGAAATGACTGGAAAAGGTTAGGTGTCGATCGAGTCGAACACCAAGGTAGTTAATAGATGATGCAATCGGAATTTCGGTATTATTAAGCTTGATTGGCTAAATCTTTTTCCTTTGGGATTGACGGGAAAATGAGAAAACTATGGCGTCAGTTTTAGAAGGGTTTATACAAATACCTAAATTGGAAAGGGAATCTGAAATTTGTTGAGCCACCGCTTGTATATTTTGAAGGGCTTTTGTAGTGCTGATGGAGGAGCTGTAGATCGCAATATCGTCGGCATAAGCTGATTAAATTCATATTTAACATCTCCACGCCTTTTATATAAAAATAAAAAAATAAAATAAAAAAAATAGTTCGGTTTTTATCCACCATGCGCCCCCTTTAATATGTTATATTAGCCACTGCCACCCTTAATTACTTTCTGCAAGTCATTATCCCCCACCCCCCTTTTCCCTGATCTTATTTGTTAACAGTCATTGTTAGTCAAGCCTTCATCTAAACTACTTCAGTAAGTCCATTTATTTTAATTTCTCATATTTCCCCAACCTCTTCCTTCATTTATTGTTATGCCAACTTTATTATTTTGCTTACCTTTCTATCTTACCATTTTCCTTTTCATATAGATCCCTTATACCTTTTTAAATTCCTAATAAAAAACATCTGTTAATAAAATTGTTGCATTGTATTAGTTTACAAAATTTTAAATTTATATTATTCAATTTAAATTATTTAATTACTTTATTACAACTGTATCTTTGACTAGACTTTACTACTATTTTGTATTTAATTATCTAATTAACTACAGATATTTTTTCTTGTTTCTTTTTCATTTTTAAATTATTTTCATTTTTAAATTATTTTTATTATTTATTTATTTTTTTAATGTTTGTATAATCTTGGTCACATCAATTTTTGTTATTTTGGCCCTGATGAAGACCTGCAAGGCAGGTCGAAACGTTGGCACACCAAAATATAAGTTTTTCATTTAAAACTGGCCGTGTTTATTCATCCTGACTGCACCCCTGACCATTTCATCTCCTTAGTAAAAATAATTTTTATATTCACATTCTTTATTTAACCCGTGTAAGATTTTTTCTCAAGAGGTATATTAATTGTTCCTCCCCATGTAGAATAAATAAAAAAAAACCTTGCATAGTGTAGGCTAGGAAGGTCAAGATTCATTCGTGGGTTCGCCAAAAAATAAATTTTAACCTGCCTAGGTGGGATTCGAACCCACTACCTTCAGTATTGAGCGCGCTGAGACCCTTACTCCAACTCACTCGGCCATCTAGCCCCCCAAACGATAATTAATGGAGGAATACTTATAAGGAATCTGGTCGTGTTTCGAAACTCACTGAAGGCAATCTACTATTTATTATGACCTAATAATATTATAATCAGTAATTATAAACTAATAATATTTTAAGTTAATAGTGATTATATCATTAAATATATTTCTATTATTTCACTGTGATGAAAGTATCTATTAACGACCGCAATCTGTCAAATAAGGTTTTTAGCACAGGGTCAGGCCAGCGAAGCCTTGAAAGTCCAAGAAGCTGCGAAGTCGAACATAAATATTTTTCCATAAAGGCAATAAATGCCGTTCAATCATACCTTATCTGTTAAAATATGTAGCTTTCGAAACATAGCTCTTAGAAAGGGAGAGCTAAAGAAAATTCATTATAGGCTAAAGTATATTGAGCATTTTTTTTAAACAAAATAAAATGGAATAGCTAAGGGAACCCGAAGACTCGATATACCTCATCGAAACCCAAATGCCGAAGATCAGCCCTGGAATCCTCCCATTTCCTTCTCGGTTAGCCATTTGGACATTTACCCGACTGCTTAACAATGATTGTTTAATCCAACCACTTTAAACGCTCATTTCAATCGCATTGTGAAACCTTCTAAATTCTACCGCATCTTTATTCTTTTTTTGGAACAAATATTCTGCGCACCACTATAACAAAAGGAAAAATAAAGTATTTTTGTCCAATATATATATATTTTTAAGAATAGTTGAAAAAAAGAAAAATACTAAATTTCTTCTTAACACATTCTAAATTAAACCCAATAAATGGAGAAGAAAATGATTAAGGATGCAGTCAAAGATGGACACCACGTCTAAGAAGAAATTCTTTAATACGTGCCAACGTCGAGTTATCGTTCGTCTCCTCACACTGCAAGGCAGGTCGAAACGTTGGTACGTATTAAAGAATTTCTTCTTAGACGTGGTGTTCATCTTTGACTCCATCCCTCATCATCTTCTTTTCCATTCATCTTAACAGTCAACTATACTTTTATCATTATAAATCCAATAAAACAACTCAATACCTACACTTACTAAAACCTATTCGGACATATGCTTCACAAATATACGGAACTGCCAAAACGACGTATATAAAAAAACTAAAAACTTTTCAAGCTGAAACTTTTAGGACAATCACAGAGGCATCTTGGTACTAAGTAACATAACTCTGTAGACAGACTTATACATGCCTACCATAAAATAACACTTACAGACCTACTAGAAATGAGTTCACAATTGACACGAAGTTCATCCCAACAAACTCATACACGACATGTCCACAACAGTGACGCCCTATAATATCCGAAGAAGGTTGAAAAGGAGATAGATAAGAGATCTTGAATAAAATGAAATAGACAACAATCTAAGTGGAACCTCTCCCCTGGGTAATGCTCCTCATAATGCCTCTTATGCCAGAACCTTCTCATTGTTTTACAGCCATCTCATTCTCTGGTTGTCATTAATTTATTTGGCAGTTGTGAATTAAGATAAATAAAGACAAAAAAAAAAAAAAAAAAAAAAAAAAAAAAAAAAAAAATTTTCATCAATCTGACAAAATACTTTCCTCCATTCCACCCACCAAAACCTAAATACACAAAAATAGACCCGACAAAATCCTCAAATTACCTATATTAACCAAATAAATGAAGATCAATTTCTCATTTTAGAGCCTTCTAAATTCTCCATATGTTCATCTTTTACTGGGCCAAATATTCTACGCAGTACTTCATTTTCGAAAAGTTTAAGGCGTTGCTCCTCCCTTAACGTAAGAGTCCACGTTTCACATCTATAGAGAACTGTTGGTAGTATAATAGTCTTATATGTCCTAATTTTTGAATTTCTGAAAAGTGATCGCGAACTAAGGAGTTTTGGGACCAAGGAATAACAAGCGTATCAGGTTTTAAATCTTGCCTTAATTCTACTTAAATTTAATATTTTTCTTAATATCAAATTAATTTTTTTAGGCTTTCCAAAAAAAAAAAAAAGTATTACTTGCGAAGATGTGGCTTGTTCCTTTAACGGTTACTTTTCGGTAACCCGTTACAGTTTTACCGGCGCGCATTCTAGCGGAACCCATTCGAATAAGAACTTAATTTTCCCTTTATCACCAAATACTAACTTAGCCCCGATGTTTTACAGCTTTTAAATTTCCTTCACCGCTCTTCACTACGGTCCGCCTTTTTAGCAAAAGCAATCATAAAATGTTCGTTTATTATTCTATACCACATTTAAACATAAAATAAATACCTTATACTCATATATTATTCATCCAACTTTATTGACTACTCTTTGTAGTTTTTATTACTATTGACATAATATTAATAACTTCTACTATTAATAACATAACATTATTTAGTTTTCAATTATATCATTATCGGATCTTGCTATTTATTTATGGCTTCTAAAGATTTTTACTATTGTCATTTTATTATAAATTGTTGTTCGTTTCATTTAGAGACTGTTCACAAAAATAATAAATTTAAACAAAGTTTGAGTGATGCAATGAAGAAACGTAGATTGACGTTTTTTGGGCACATGATGAGAATGGAAGAAAGAAGAAAATTTTCCAACACAGCCTCCAAAAACAGAAAAAGAATACATGGATAGGAATGGTAAAGGAGGATATGAGGGTGGCAAATGTACAGTGGAATACAATGTGGGATAGAGACCAATTTCGGACAGTAGTCAACAGGATCAAATTTCCGGAAATAGTTAAAACACAAATTAATAGACGGTGGTCAGATGAAAGAAGAAAGCATCAGGCAGAGATGAGATACTGAAGAGATGTTGGAAGGAACGGAAGAGCAAGAAATGAATTGTTGAGCCTGTTCCACAGATGGCCGAACTCGTAACAAGATGAATAAATTTAAACACTTTTATAGATTTCAATTCTGGCTGTTTTTTTTTTTTTTTTTTTTTTTTTTTTTTTTTTTTTCTCTAGTTTTACAATACCATGTCTATTTAATATTATAACAACAATATCGTAATTATTGAATAAATTAAAATTTTAAACATTGGAGTAAAATTTATAAATGTATGAAGTATGATTTATATTTGCATCGCCAATTGAATCTGAGGGTCTCGTATTGAAAAATGGGAAATTTGGAAGTTTTCATTTCGAATTACTACCGCTAGAATGGGTACCGGTAAAACAGTAACTGGTTACCGTAAAGTAACTGTTAACAGGAGCAAGCCACCTCTTCGCAAGGAATAAAAAAAAAAAAAATTTAATCTTATATGAAGGGTGTTGGGCTATTTATTAACATTGAAAATAAAGTTCTTAAACTTCAAAATATGTGACAATCTTCTTTCTAGCCTCCATAAGACCACCTTAAGTGGTAGTAGATGGGACAAGCTAACAAGTGGCGATGAAATACAAGTTTCGATTTTTTTTTGGAAATTCCCCTTCAAGCCTAACACGCTTACTATATTAATATATGAATAAAGTATCGATTTGGAAATTCTAGTTGTAGTACATAAGGAGGTTTAGCCCTAAAAATAAACAAATAACAAAGTAACCTTAGACAATTAACGTGGTTCCCACGGTAACCTAAAACAGCTGAGTTTCTATGAACTGCCTCAATATGACGTCACATATATTTACTGTAAGTTTGAAACAGAATCAAAGCCTACTTTATTATAACAATATAATTATCCAAGTGGCCACGACCGGTTGCCTTAGATAATAAAAAAAAAAAAAACCTACTTATTTTATTGTTTAATATATTTTTGTAGCCTTGAAGATGTAACGGGAGGAACGTTTGTTAATAATATAATTATATTTTTATCATCATCCACCTTGACTAAGCAGTTATCTTTATTAAACAATCACATTTATCTAGCACTCATCAAAGTCATTATTTCTCAACTATCTCGTAATATCCAGTTGAGCGATTTAGAAACGACTCGTAATAGGCCGATTATTTCGATTAAAAAAAAAAAAATCAAAATAACCTAAAAAAATAAACAACAAATATTAAAATAAATGTGTATGTTTAAATTTCCATGAAGAGCGGGATCTGTTATGCAAACCGTGATGCGGTAACTTCCTGGGAGGGCTATTTCCGTCTCATTGCGTGTTCTCCCCGGTGCCTCCCTCATCTCTGCCTTCCAGTAGCTAATCGATACACACATCGATACTAATAAAAAAAAATCGATTAAAGATAAATTAATTTATCGATTACTTATTATACTTCAGAACATAAGAGTATACAAAATACACAATACTGATATAGATGTTGAAGCCTTGGTTGCGGCAATGAAAATGGCCTCTATTATTTAACAATTTCCAGGATTAGACACGATTCCCCATCCTGCTTCATTTCAGCCTCCGTTTAATTACTTACGAAATATGTTGCCATATTATGTACCTGTTTTTCTGGGTGTCCAAATGATTCGCGATGAAAATGTCAGTAAATTTCATGAATATGGCGCCTAACTGTCGGAATACGTAAGGCTGTAATTTGTGTTTTGTTTAAAACGTAGTATAGGCAGTCTATTACGAATTAAATAAAATAAATAATTGCTGATTGTGTTCCAATGTTTCAACCTGCAGAAGCACATAAAAAGCAATTTGTTTATATTTTGTTAGTACCACGATTGTGTACTAAAATTTAAGTTTTAGAACTTGTAGGACCGCCGGTTAGTGAGGCAAACGCAGAAAAAAATCCAAAATTCGATACGGGATTAAATTTCAATTGTGTTTGAAATTAGAATCAAAACCTATTTTCTAAATTTTTTGTTTTATATCTATTTATTGAAATTTACAACTGTACATAAAAACATACATCCAGTAAATGTGATAATGACAAAAATAATAAAATGACAATGCTTGTGAAGCAACTACCCATTGGTAGCACTTCAATAAAAGTTCTATTTGAGAAGGTCCCGGGGCCATCTTCTTTTCAGACGCCTCGGAGGGTTGTCAGGAATAGAGTGGGAAGCAAGTTGAGAGACTAGTGGATCTGAATGGTTTCCTAAATTTAAAATAATTTTCTTTCAAAGCTAAAAATATAATGGGTGTATAAAACAAAGTGACCGTTTCTTAAACTAATATTTGTATTATTATTTCTCTGATATAAAATACAATTGATACTCAAAGTATAGTCCATTGTTATCTACCGTCATTAAACATCTGTTAGCCAATTGCTCGATGCCACGCTGATACCATTCCTTGGGATGGCTGTCAAAGAACTCTTGGACAGCATTTTCAACTTCCGCAAAATTATCAATTTTTTTCCCTCGAAAAAAATGGGCCGTGGATCGAAAGAAGTAGTAAATCCGAAGGTGCGAGGTCTGGACAATATGGCGGATGAGGCAGGAGTTCAAACCCATGAAATTCCGTAAACTTTTCTCAACTTTTGTGAAATTGTTAAGGAGTAAGTTCGTGAGGGGCCAGTCTACAGGTCTTTTTCACCTTCCCCACGGAAAGAAGATGGCGAATAACAGTATCTTTCGACACACAACACTCTCTGGCAAGTTCGCGAGTACTTGTGGACGGGGTTTGGGGTCACCTGTGGTGTAGTGGTTAGCATAGGAACCTACTAAACCCAAGATCGCGGGTTCGCAGCCCGACAGATGACCTTAGGATTTTTTAAAGGGAGTAAAAAATCCTTAGCTATACCGTCCTTCGGAAGGGACGTAAAATGGGGGTCCCGAGCCTGTGCGATGTCAGGTACTCGTTAAAGATCCCTATCCAAATTATACCTGGATAGGCAAAATTTAGGACTCCCACCGTAGCATCGTCCGATTAGCCATAGCAGCATAAAGTGACGTTAAACGAAATAAACAAACAAAACTTGTGGACGGATTTGACTCAACAGCTTCCTTCAAAACCTCATCAATACCAAGGACATCTTCCCCTTCATATTTAATAATTTCACGAGTTGCTTCAGCGGCTGTGAAATTTTTTTTCAGTAATGTCTTAAAATTACGAAGATTTCGTAGGACACTGTCATGTTTCTTCTTTGAAATAAATAACTGAACTGAGGCTTTTTTTTAAGAAGTCCAGTGTTAGTAAACAAGGTTAGAGAATGCTTTAAAGGGATTATTAGGTATTGGTAAAAAATAAACAGCATTAACATATTTACAGCCTTTTGAACTCTGGAATTTGATAAAACGGTCTTTTTTTTTTTTTTTTTTTTTTTTTTTTTTTTTTATACGCCCTATTAGATATAACTTGATTTCAGGTCAATCTACTTTTTTATAAAATACAATTGTACTCTTGTCCTAGTAAATTTAAGTGATTAGTACTTTATAACATTTATGTACATATGCTGATATATGTACATATAGTAGCCGCCGATTATAAACGATTAAAAAATAAAAAACATAATAAGCTGAATAACAAAGTTGCAGCAAGATTATAGAACACGCTTTAAACTCGCTTGAAATTGACGTTTATTGAATTAATATCGAGTATTATCAGAGAGAATATTTACTTGGTGACTTTAACTTGAGCCTGGGGATCGGTGCATGTTACTCGCGCTAGATTGACTTCCGAAAACCTTCAAAACCTGATTTACGCTGTCTGAGACAAGGGTAAGGCAGATTTCTTAAGAAAAGAAATCCCAACTCTGATACTCTGATAACCAGTTTTATAAGTACTTACCGAGTAGGTTACCGCAGGAGTAGCAAATAGGGAAGAATAGTTTCTAAGAAACATGGATAGCATTGACTCATGATATCTTTTAGAAAGAAAGTTCTTATAAACATGATTCACTAACAAAAACTTCAGAAATGTTTTCAAATATATCTGAAACCTTTTACTTCCTGTATTACAATAATGTTCCATTCTTATGTGTGAACATAATCTTTCAACTCAGATTAGGGATTGGTATACCTGTGTACCAGTGCCTCCACAATAGCCTGCAGCGGTTGCAGCTGGACGTTTCACAAACCCTTTGATAACTTATCGCAGGCTCCATTGTGCAAGTTTAAGCAATAGTACCTTCGCCATTAGTGCGTCGAGCAAAAGCGGGCTAGTTTTGTAATTTATTTTACTTTTTCAAATATTGGGGGGCGGGGAACTCAATTTCTTCCTGTCATGGAAAAACCATAGATCATGGATATGTCTATACTTTTTTTTTTTTTGAGGTTTCTGGTTTAAAAATATTAGACACGTATTTTGCCGTTCCGACCAATGGGCCCTAGAAGCCGAGAAAAAAAATAAAAAAGCATTAAATTAATATATTTTATATCTCGAGTTTAAAAAATGATGATTTTTATATTCGAATTCAAGAAAAAATACAGCCGCTCCATAGATTTTCTTGCACCAAGACTACCTTTTTTATTTTTTATTGCGAATTCAAGAAAAAAAATACAGCCGCTCCATAGATTTTGGGTTAGGTTAACTAAATTCAACAAAAAAAAATGATTAGATTTTCAAGAAACCAGATAGGAAAACTACCTCTATAGATTTTGTCAATTTAAACAAAAATTGCCTACCATTTGGTCAGGCATATTTTTCCACACGAATTTTTAACATTTTTTTGACGTCAGAGTTCTTTTTAATGCTGAATTCGAATCCGATGTCGGTTCTTATGAAAAAATTATATTGAACGTAGCTCAATAAAAATTATATTTTTTGTTATATTGAATAAACGTTTTTCAATGTTTTTGAGGGTGCTGAATTAGAATCTGACGTTTATTCAATAAAACAAAAACTATAATTTTTATTGAGCTACGTTCAATATAATTTTTTTCACAAGAACCGACATCGGATTCGAATTCAGCATTAAAAAGAACCCTTAAATACAAAATTTCATCCAAAAATAAAAATAAAAATTCGTACGCCTCAAAATTTCCCTGACCTAATGGTAGGCAACTTTTGTTTAAATTGACAAAAACATGAATTACGCTTAGATGGTTTAACGTATCAACTTCATTTTTTATACAAAATATAGGGTGGTAATATTCTTGAAATGTCTTTGGTTTCATTTTCCTATCTGGTTTCAAACCCATGTTAAAATCAAATATGTATTTCGGATTTGCCAATTTTTTGAATAGGTTTTTGTTGATCTAAATTTACATTGATAAACATCAAAAGAAAGCCGAGGCTCTCCTCTTTCCAGTGATACCAATGAATGAATTGCGTGGCAAAGTATTAACTATTTAAAGGAAAGTAACCAATAATCGTTTTAAAAATTTCTTCCCCTCGAAAAGGGTGAAAAATGATATTTTTGTTTTTATTGAGTAAACTTTTTCAATGTTTTTGACAGTGCTGAATTAGAATCTGACGTCAAGTTTTGTGTTAAAAAATCTATAGAGGTAGTTTGCTTGAAAATCTAATCCTTTTTTTAGAATTTAATTAACCTAACCCAAAATCTTTGGGGCGGCTTCATTTTTTCTTAAAACCACAATCAAAAATAAATATTTTGATGTAAGAATCATGTCGATATCATTTTTTAAACTCGAGATATAAAATAAATTAATTTAATGCTATTTTATTTTTTTTCTCGGCTTCTAGGGCGCATTGGTCGGAACGGCAAAACACAAACTAATATTTTTTGACCAGGAACCTCCGAAAAAATTGCCAACAAGATCCGTGAGAGACTGAGTGTGTCCTCCCCTTGTTAGTCCACTGCGTTTATATGATTGTAATACAGGAAGGTTTCAGACATATTTGAAAACATTTCTGAAGTTTTTGTTAGTGAAATGTTTATAAGAACTTTCTTTCTAGAAGTTATCATGAGTCACTGCAATCCATACTTCTTAGAAACTACTCTTTCCTAATACTATGCTAGTCTAGTCAACAAGTGTTTATAAAAACTGGTTATCACAGTACCAGAGTTGGAATTATTTTCTTATGAAATCCGCTTTGCCCTTGTGGCGGACAGCATAAATCAGGTTTAGAAGGTTTTTCGGGAGTTAATCTAGGGTAAGTAACATGCACCGGGTTAATATAATTAACGTAAGACCGGTCCCCAGGCTCAAGTTAAAGTCACCAAGTAAAATTTTGAAGGAGTTTTCTGTGCAAAAGGTCGAGTAGAAGTGATTTTTTCATGTTGTGTTGTGTTGCGCTTATGTACTAAAATTCAGGTTTTGAAATTTGAAGTCGAAATGGACTACTGGAGGAGGTGTATCCAGAAAACCAGGTAAGATCGCGTAAGAAATGAAGATACAAGGAGGTAAATGTAAATTACGGAGAGCGTGACAGAACATGTTATGAAGAAGAAAATAATTTGGTATGGACATGTACGTCAAATGCCCCCTGGAAGATTGCCTGAAATGGTTAGAAAATGGAACCCTTCGAGAAACAGAAGGAGGGACGACCAGCAAGGAGATGGGAGGATGAGATAGCGGAGGAAATGGCAGGAAGAGGACTGAGGGATGGTGATTGGTGGGACAGAGAACTGTGAAAGGATAGTTTGACCTAACGAAGGGAAACACAGTTACAAAGAAGAAGAACTTTAAGTCAAACAGTAAAAAAATAAACCACAGGAAAAAAATAATAATAATAAATAATTCCATTAAGAAATCACTCTTGAATCATAATTTTATTGTAATTTCTTACAAGAAAAGGTTTAGTTATTCAGAAATTTCCACAAGAAAAGGTTTAGTTATTCTGAAATTTCTATAAGAAAAGGTTAAAAAAAATAAAATTAATGTTTGAACAATTTCTACTGATATCCCCTTTAAAGCTAGCAGTTTCTAAGAAACCAAGCCCTAACTAGACTATATAGGGGTCACCTGTGGTGTAGTGGTTAGCATAGCAACCTACTAAACCCAAGATCGCGGGTTCACAGCCCGGCAGATGACCTTAGGATTTTTTAAAGGGAGTAAAAAATCCTTAGCTATGCCGTCCTTCGGAAGGGACGTAAAATGGGGGTCCCGAGCCTGTGCGATGTCAGGTACTCGTTAAAGATCCCTATCCTAATTATACCTGGGTAGGCAAAATTTAGGACTCCCACCGTAGCATCGTCCGATTAGCCATAGCAGCATAAAGTGACTTAAAACGAAATAAAAAAACAAACTAGATTGTAGACAACTTGCAATGTTGAAGACGGTGTTGAGCGTCTGTGGGTTGGTAGACAGTTGAAATTCTAGTGTGTAGGGAACAACCTCAACACTGTTGACAACAATTTTGATGATCAGGTTGATAGTGTGTGGGCCCCTTTAGTGAGCTAGTTTATTTAATATAACGAGAGTGGAGCTCTTAACTGTTTCTACTCTCCTAATATTAAAATATCAATCTATTCGTAACACCTTAGAGTTCCCCATAAACGTATCGTTTTTGACTAATTAGGTCACCGTTAAAACATGTTTTACCTGTACCACTACACCCATGAATGGTTGCTCAGTACTTAGGTTTAGTTTTTAAGTAAGGATGTACTATTACTGTGCCAACGGTTGTGAAAGGAGGAGATTTGGCCGAAATCACGTTTATCCGCCAGGTTTCATCCCCAATTAAGGGTACCCACTTTAGATGTAGAATGTTCACCAGGAGGGTCTTACAACTTAGCAGTCGAGCCACGGCCGAAATAACAGAAAATAAACTTTCCGCTTTCTGCCGGACTCGAACTAGGGCTCGGGAGCTTGGCCTACCGGGTCTAGTGCCTTACCGACTGAGCTACCGCGCCTGCCTTGCTCTTCAAAGACCATACCGCTGACGTTTGCGATTATTTTAAAATCATACTTATGTTATTATTTTGGTACCGACAAATCACTTCAAAAAAAAAATTAATTATATTTATGATGCGACTCGTATCCTTATACTCTCAGCCGGAAGCGTACTTGAGCATAATCATATGACGGAAACCTAATAACAGAGAACCTTCTTTATTTCCGCCAAGAGATGCTAAACGATCCTCTCTCTCCCATGATTTAAATATTAACAAAAGAAATCTGTTTAATACATATTTTTTATAACACATAAATAATTACTCTGGCAAGAATGGATAATCCCGTGTTGAACAATATAAAGCCGTGAGAAACTCATAACTTCCGGAAATTCATTTCCACATGACTCTAACCTTTACATTTTGTGAAATGTTGCACTCGACAGCAAGCTGACTTGGTTCCGTAATACAGATTAACGTTGAAATATTTTAATTTTATGTATATATGCAATGATAATATTTTTGTTTTCATTCATTTTTAAAGATAATTATTGCGTTTCTAAAAAACGAAGTGAAAGAAAATTATAAAAGAGAAACTTAATATCTTGTGGAAACCTATCGCTGTCTATATGAAATTTAAAAAAAAAATAACTGACTATTTAGGATATACAATAAAATATAATAAATACTACCTAATATAAAATAAATTAGAATAATTATAGCAAAATAAATTAATTAAAATAGAGAAAAAAAAAAGAAAGTAAACCACACTATATATATTGCCTGTTATGTCAAACCCCTTTAAGTCCAATTTTACAGGTAAAAAAAAAACAAAAGATGTGAATTTCTATGAAAACAAAATAAAGTTTGTCGACAGCTGTAGTATTGATAATGAGTTGTGTGAGCAAGTATTAGAAGTCACTGTCAGACCGTCTGAGTTATAGAATTCTCAAAAATCTGTCATTTTGAGTTGGACTTCGTGAGTTTTAGAATGACGATCGCTTCAAACTCATGGAAATACATTTTTAATCTGTATTCATTTTTGTTAACGTTGTATACATTAAATATGTTTGAGGTTATAAAAATGCGATAAAAAAGATAGTTTTAGCCATAAATAGATGGGGTGTCAGCGAGAACTTTAATCCAAATAAAAAATAATTTAAAAAAAATGGATTCAACGGGGTTTTCTATAATTGGCATTATATACAGTACATAAATGCACCCAGAACCAAACATGTCCTTATGGGAGGGTAACCCTAGCTAAAAGAGATACCAGCGCTACTCAAAACAATCATATGTAATAATCCAATTATTTTGTCTACCTCATACGTATCTAATAATATCATATCATAGCTTTAATTTTTAATTTTAGACGCAGTATCCTTTTAATAACATAATTTAATAACTGTTGAACAGATCCACTTATGACTCTAACTCGACAAACGTTTAACTAAGAATCCACTAATAAGACTAAAACGTCAGGAAACTGCTCGTCGTTTTCGACTTCAACATTTACTCTCCAAACGTTCAAAGCTTCCGATTTACTACAAAAGACTCATTTAAATGACAGTTATCAGGCCTATTTGGACATATCTAGTATCCAATCCTCGCGTTCCCAAATCCTTCGAAAAATCCTCAATGCTCCTTACTTTGTTACCAATAACCTTATCCATAAAGATCTTAATGTCCCAGGGGTCACCTGTGGTGTAGTGGTTAGCAAAGCAACCTACTAAACCCAAGATCGCGGGTTCGCTGCCCGGCAGATGACCTTAGGATTTTTTAAAGGGAGTAAAAAATCCTTAGCTATGCCGTCCTTCGGAAGGGACGTAAAAGGGGGTCCCGAGCCTGTGCGATGTCAAGTACTCGTTAAAGATCCCTATCCTAATTATACCTGGATAGGCAAAATTTAGGACACCCACCGTAGCATCATCCGATTAGCTATAGCAGCATAAAGTGACGTTAAACGAAATAAACAAACAAAACATCTTAATGTCCCGTATTAAGATACTGATTTAGCCCAAACCAGATACCTATCCTTTCATAGCAAGCTCCATAACCATTCAAATCCACTTGTCTCTCAACTTTCCTTACACTCCATTCCCGATAATACTCCGAGGCGTCTGAAAAGAAGTTGTCCAAGGGACGTTCTAATCTAACATTTCTTATTGAAATGTTTCTAGAGGGTAGTTCTTATTTTATTGATTTTTAAGTTATTTACATATCATTGTTGTTATTATCCTTAAATTTATTTGTTGCATATTGCCTACAGATGTAAATATCTATAAACAGTTTAAAAAAAAGAAGTTTAGTCTATTTCCAGTTATATATTTTTGTAGCCATTATGAAGGCCTACAACGTGAGCCGAAACGTTGGAACAATTGATGTTGATTTATTTTTTCTTTATAATGGAAGCACCCCCTTTAAATTGCCACTATTTAACCACTACCAACCAAACTATATTATAACTACATCGATGTAACATTCCTCAAACAGGCCATTTGTATTAGACGTCCGTTCAAGGTTCTTCATAGGCATCGACTTTAACACAACTCGATCCCTATAGTTTACATATCGATTAATTATTCATGCAAATGGTCATCTGTTCCGAGTAAAAATAAAACCTCTTTGGATTCAATATTGTGAGCAAATAAACTTGACCCTGTCTTCAATTATTGTACACTTGCTTCGGTAAGTACAGCCTCTTGCTGAATATTAAGGATTTGAAAGTAAAGAGCGAGAATTGTTTTGAAAACAATTCGGTTTTATTATTATACGGTTGATTAGCTGATTTCGGACGTTACAGGTCAGTTTTAACAGAGAAAATCACGTAAAACTCAAAATTGTAATACGTTTTTTCAGTTTATATACAGGGTGAGTATCTCTTAGTGTAAAAAAAAAAAAATTGGGTGAAACTAGATCAAAAATGTAGCAAAATGCCGCAGACCTCACCTTTCTATTCCAATCCGTTGCAGATATACGATAAATCAAAGACCGCTTTTTTGAGGAAACAAGTTTTTTTCCTGTAACATCTCCATTTTGTTTCAATATTTTTCAAATTTTGACCACATTTTCGGATTTAGAATTAAATTTTCTATAATAGCTGAGTACCTGTAACCATGAATTTTACAAACTTGGTATCTAAAGAACAGCTTGATCACAATGTCTTAAATTACTTCAACGCTCACCGATATTCCAAAAAACTATCTAAAAACGTCAAATGTGACAAAAACTTGCAAATTTAATCAGCTTTCGAATATGTCAAACGTAATGATTTTGTTTCAACTTCATGGAGAAATTCGCTTTTGAAACCGAATGAAATAAAATATAAAATAAAGAAAAACTATCAATAAAGCGACACCAGATCAGAGGATCTTATGTTATTATATTTATCTTTTTATTATTATTGTTTAGGATTTATTTTATTAGATTTTAATGTAATGTTTAAAATCCAATGATAATGAACATAGACCTCAATTTTGCCGTTAGCTTCTGAATGCAGATTGTGTTGATTCTTATTATGGTGAGTTTTATGGGCAGATGAGACTGTTTTTACAGGGGAAGGCATTTCTATTATACATATCTGCAACGGATTGGAATAGAAAGGTCAGGTCTACGGCATTTTCCCACATTTTTGATCTAGTCTTCCCCAATTTTATTTTTTTACACTAAGAGATACTCACCCTGTATACACAAACAGAGAAAAAATACCACCCAAATGATTTTTTTCATTTTCTCGGCTAAATGTTTGATTGTTTATTAGCGGTCTAGGTCGCTATTTACTCTAACCAGACCATATGGACTGGTTTAGGATTATTAAAAAATTAATTAAACAAAATACACACTAGATCTCGCTCGATCGATCTCGGTTGTTCAAAATTTTGGTTTGATTAAAAAAAAGTGACGTTTGAAAACCTCTATTTTTAAGTGTAGGGACTTTTTTGACACGCTCTTCCTTTGTTGGCGTTACTCAGATAAAAAATTTGCCGGTAGTTTCCTTTTCAGAAATTAAATGTAAAATATTTTTTGTTGTATAACATTTGTCGCTATGACCTACCGTCCCCGTCGATTCCCAAAACGTGCAAGTCCGTGCCAATGAACGGGAATCTGTCCTTTAATAATAACTATATATACAAAGGGCTTTGTTTTTAATAAAACACTAAATAATTTCAAAGAATATACAAATACTTTTCTAATCCATTTATATATACAGGGTATCTCTTAGTGTAAAACAAACGTGTAATTCAGAATGAGTTTAATTAAAATATTTTTTTTTGGAAAACTTTGTGGCTTTACAGAACGTAAACATGGCGACTCTATGTTGCTATGGCTCTGTGGTGACTAAAATATATTTAAAAAATCCTTTTGGCTAATTAAGCCAGTTTCACGGGTAGGATATGTCAAACAATTATTAAAGAATTAAAAAAAAAAAATTTTTTTTTTTATTTTAAAGAGAAAAGATTTGCCCGGTCGGGATTCGAACCCGAGTCCCCAAATTTCTAGCGTGGTGCCTTTTCCACTAGGCCACCAAGCTCGTATCCGAACCAGGGAAATGTTTTCTATTCCCTGATCCATACCCCCGGGCACTCGCAGTTGCGATGTACAAGTCGGGGATGAATGTACATTTAACATTACTGTTAACTGGATCTTGTTGACATACGTCAAATATATTAACATTGACATACGTCGTATCCCTGGTTCGGATACGAGCTCGGGGGCCTAGTGATAAGGCACCACGCTAGAAAAGTGGAGACTCGGGTTCGAATCCCGACCGGGCAAATCTTTTCTCTTCAAAATAAAAAATATATTAATCAACAATAAAAAAAAAAAAAAATGGTTATTTGTTTCAATATTCATAATACCGATGAAATCGGTATACTTTTTGTGGATATACAGGGTAAGTATCTCTTATTGTAAAAAAAAAAAAAAAAAAAAAAAAAAAAAAAAAAAAAAAAAAAAAAAAAAAAAAAAAAGATCAAAAATGTAGATCAAAAATGTAGCAAAATGCCGCTCACCTTTCTATTCCAATCCGTTGCAGATATACGATATATCAAAGACTTTTTTGAGGAAACCACGTTTTTTTCCATAAAAGCTGTAATATCTCCTTTTTCGAGTTTTGACATCATTTTCGGATTTAGCATTAAATTTTCTATAATAGCTGAGTACCCGTTACCTAGAATTTTACAATTTTGGTATCTAAAGAACACCTAGGTCTTCACCTTATTTGGGGAAGTCACAATGTCTTATATTACTTCAACGCTCACCGTATTTCGAAAAAACTATCCACAAAACGTCAAATCTCACAAAAACTTGAAATTTTAATCAGCTTTCGAATGATATGTTAAAAGTAATGATTTTGTTTCAATTCATGGAGAAATTTACTTTTGAAGCCGAAAAAACATGGTGTTCTCATTTGACATACAAATCAGTTACTAGTGTAAATAAAACATTATGACAATCTCATTATGACATTTTAAACATAATAAACTCTTCATTGGAATAAAAAGTAAAAAAAAAAAATATTGTTGAATAGAAAATAAAGGAAAACTGTCAATAAAGCGACACCAGATCAGAGGATCTTATGTTATTACATTTATTTATTTATCATTATTATTATTTAGGATTTATTTTATTAGATTTTCAATGTAATGTTTAAATACCTTCCTCTGTAAAAACAGACTCATCTGCCCATAAAATTCACCTCAAAAAGTAGTATTCTTCAACACAATCTGCATTCAGAAGCTAACGGCAAAATTGAGGTCTATGTTCATTATCATTGGATTTTAAACATTACATTGAAAATCTAATAAAATAAATCCTAAATTGAAACAAAATCATTACGTTTAACATATCATTCAAAAGCTGATTAAATTTGCAAGTTTTTGTGAGATTTGAGATTTGAGATTTGGAGTTTTTTTGAAAAACGGTGAGCGTTGAAGTATCATAAGACATTGTGACTTCCCCTTATAAGGTGAAGATCAAGCTGTTCTTTAGATACCAAGTTTGTAAAATTCAAGGCTACAGGTACTCAGCTATTATAGAAAATTTTATGCTAAATCCGAAAATGATGTCAAAACTCGAAAAATATTTAAACAAAATTGAGATATTACAGCTTTTGTGCAAAAATAACGTGGGTTCCTCAAAAAACGTCTTTGATTTATCATATATCAGCAACGGATTGGAATAGAAAGGTGAGGTCTGCGGCATTTTGCTACATTTTTGATCTAGTTTCATCCAATTTTTTTTTTTTTTTTACACAAAGAGATACTCACCCTGTATATCCACAAAAAGTATACCGATTACATCGGTATTATGAATATTGAAACAAATAACCATTTTTTTTTTTTTTTATTTTTTAATAATTGTTTGACATATGCTACCCGGGAAACTGGCTTAATTAGCCAAAAGGATTTTTTAAATATATTTTAGTCACCACAGAGCCATAGCAACATAGAGTCCCAAAGACTCTGCTTTACGTTCTGCAAAGACACAAAGTTTTCCAAAAAAAAAGTTTAATTAAACTCATTCCCAATTACGTTTGTTTTTTTTAATGACAGGTTTAGTCATTGTATGGAACTATACAATACTAAAAACTTCTTTGAAATTGACATGTTTTTTTGTTTTGTTTTTAAGATATTTCAGAATATACTAATATAAATTGTGTTAAAATAATTATTTCCATATGATATTGAAGATATTTACTGGGCTGCCCGGAAATCAGTGCAGAATTCATGTTTTCATTAAATCACCTCTCTAGATAAAAAAAACTGTTTACGTTTGATGGATTACTTCTTTGTATACATGTCTTCATTTATTAATCATCTTCCCAAAAAAAAATGTTAGTTTACCTCTCCAGCATGTCACTGCTTGAATATAATACAGTTTGTCCTAAGATGTCAAAGCGTTATTTTCGCCGAATATCGTTTTATGAGTTTAAACTCGATCATAACGGGGCCCAGACAGCCAGATATATTAAAAAAGTCTGGTGTAATGCCAAAAATTTCTGTCTTGAAGAAAAATAGGGTCATGGAAAGATTCCGTCCCTTAAAAAACATGTTCTGAGAGCTTTTGTCGAAGAACAGCAAAACAGAAAATCCATCATAATCCTTAAACAACTGTATAGATCTCGAGATTCCTTTTCCCAGAGTACCCGTCAACTTCTAGTGTCCTCTCTTGTCTTCCCTTGTTTTGATTACTGCTGCTTGGTTTATGGGGGACTGTCTGGGGATCTCGAGATGAAGCTGAGGAGACTGATGAACTGTTTCATTAGATTTATTTTCGGTATCCCCAGGCAGTCACACGTTACTTGCCAATATTCTGAGCTTGGGTGGCTATTTCCTAAATTCCGATGGCAATACTTTCTGGGAACTTTCCTATTCCAATGTCTAAAAACCTTATATTCTTAATCTATTAACTCTGCACTCTTCTATCCACCTCCTAAACACTAGATCCCAACTTTTTAACCGTGTATCCCCTCACATAAAACCGCTTCCTTTGACAAATCCTTCATCATTCGTACTACCTCCTTCTGCAATTCCAAACCCACTTCTATTAGTAAGGCAGCTTCCATAACTTCCTTTTAAAATAATTTATTTCTGTACCTCTTAGACAATCAATCTTCCGCAAATATGTCAATAATCAAATAAATAATTAGAATTACTTTTTTTTTCTCTTTCTTTCTTTCACATGTTCATATATATATATACGATTGTATTGTAGGTTATAATTATTATTTCAAATATTTTTTTTTAATTTAATTTAATTTTTTTTTCCTGTAAAAAATGTATGCGGTAATTACTGAAGCATTTATTTTTTGTAAATAACATACCAGACAATTGTACTTTTAACTATGCATTATTTTTATTCTTAGGGGACATTAAGTCCCAGAATAAAGTTTTTTTTCGATGGGACAATACCAAGGTTGACTTCAAAAAGGAAGGAGGTTCTCAACTCGTCACGTATTTTTTTTTTTTTTTTTGTTGTGTGTGGTATGTTACGCGATTACTCCGTCAATTCTGAATCAAGTTCAATATTGGCAATAGCTGAAGACAATTTTTGATGGGTGGAGGGATTCTTTTTTAGATCGGTAGGGGCATACTTGAACCAGAGGTGGTCCCATAAAAAATATTTTAAATCAATTAAACAAGCACGATATCTTTTTAGAGGAAATAAGAAAAAAAAAAAAGCCTAGAACCACCGATTTGTTCATAAAACTGACAGTGAAAAAACATTGTAACAACATGTACTATACTCTGACGCCAGAACAAAGTACAATATACCCTCAGAAATAGATAAAGCACTGGAAGACACAGAGGAAAAAATCAAAAACATTTTTGAATTTTTTTTATATTTTTTTTTTCATTTCATTTCAACAGCTGTACCAATTTGATTGTATTAATTCATTATTTCTATACTTTATTTATTTATTTTTTCTTTATTATTATTTTCTTGTGTATGCAATTTTCTGTTATTTTTTATTATTTATTTTTGTTAAGTAGTTGATTTCGCCTATATATCACTATTATTATTTTTTACTCTATTTTATTTTATTTTTTTATTATTATTTCCCCCCCCCCCATTTGATTATCGTTATTATTTTATTTATTTATTTTTTATTGTTACGTCTTTTCATTTTTTTTTTTGTTATTATATACTTCCTCTACAAGTACAATTATTCCAAAATTATTAGAAAACTTATCAGTTATGGGTGTCTCTTGCAGGAGACTATACCCTCCCTTCTACTATTGTTAACTCATTATTAATATTGTTAAATCACCCATGTAAGGCTTATCAGGCCGATCTGGAAATAAAATAATAAAAAAAAACAGCTGTACCAGAACCTTCAGAGAATCTCTCACTCAGCAAATCGACCGTCGTTGACCACCTCAAAGCAATCAGAAACGTAAAGAAAACTCGAAATGTCGGTACCTCATGATTTAACTGGCTGCTGATATCTCACATATGACCAAGCGAAAATTGTTTAAGTTTGGTTATTATAATCTCATCCATCACTCAACAGACCTACTGACTGCTATATTTTTTTAAGAAACCTAGACAACTTTTTAAAAGATAATAAATTTTATAATCAAAATTCCATGGAAAATGTTTATTTCTAATTTTTTAATACATACCAAAGGTTGTTTGTAAAACTTCATAGAGCATAGATAAGTTATTAACTTTGCGGAAATGTATTGGGAGTGATAGAGAGTACTTTGAACAGTAAAATATGTCTTAAAACATTTTTTTTTTTTTTTTTTTTTTTTTAGCATGAAACATGTTCTACCCGTAAAATAGGTTGTGAAAGTGATACGTTTTTGGGGAACGCGATGGCGTTACGCGTTGTTTGACGCGATCTGGCTCTGTTGGTGTTGCTCGAATTGAAAATTTGACGACAGTTTCACGTTTGAGAGTGTGATATTCGGAGAATAGGAGCAGTTAAGAGCTCAACTCTCGCTATAATAAATAACACTATCAACAGAAGACAGGTCCCTCATTGAGTGATCTTCTTTTGACTGTGTTTTTCTTAATACGAAATAAAAAAAATTAACCTGAACTTGACAGATCTCGGCTATTCAAAATTTTGATTTGAATAAAACAAAGTAACATTTGAAACCTCTATTTTTAAATGTCCTGGTTTTTTCTTATACGCTCTAACTGAGTTGTTGATCAAAGTGAAAATTTGAAATTTGGTTCCTTGTCAGAAAAGACCGGGTTTTCGTGCAGTATAAACCATTGAAACGTGCAACAAAAACTTCAAAACGTGCAATAAAAAAAATCAAAACGTGCAAAAAGGTGTACTAAATAAAATAATTTTCGTATTTAAGTAATGAAGTAAAATATTAAATACAATACAATTAATAATTTTCCTTTAGTTAATCTATATTTTGTATTAATACAATTAAATAAAAAAACACTCTTAGGAATAATAATTATATGCGGTTTAAAAAAGCATAAACAGTAAGGCAAAACATAATACAAAATTCTATTAATTACCACCAAATAGATACATAATATTATGTTTTAAAAGAATATATTTTAAATCTATCTTTTTTTTTTTTTTAATAACAATTTATTTAAATTTACAACTGTATAATATTTATACATCTAGTAAATGTGCTGTTACCTATTACCATAACGTGACAAAACTTGTAAAGAACTACTCATCAGTAGCACTTTAATAATAATTCTACACTAGAAGGTCTCTGGGCCATCTTCTTTTCAGACGCCTCGGAGGATTATCAGTAATGGTATGGGAAGCAAGTTGAGAAATTAGGGGATTTGAGTGGTTATGGAGCTTACTATGAAAGGATTGATATCTAGTTTGGGCTAAATCTGCAAAATATGGAACATATGTTATCATATGGAAGATCTTTATGGATAAGTTTATTGGTGACAAAGTAAGGTGCATTGAGGATTTTTCGAAGGATTCTGGATTGTAAGGATTGGATACGAGATGAATTGGATGGTTTAGTCGAGCCCCAAAGCTCAACTCCGTACGTCCAGATAGGTCTAATCACAGTCATGTATATTAGTCTTTTGTAATTAATTGGGAGCTTTGAACGTTTGTCTAGTAAATGTTGAAGTAGTCTCTAACGACGGGCAGCTTCTTGTCGTTTTAGTCTTTTATGTGGATTCCAAGTTAGAGGTTTGTCCAAGTGGAGTCCTAGGTAGCGTATCTGTTCAACAGGGATTAGTGGAATATCATTAAAGGATACTGTAGGACAGGAAAATCTATCTTTTAAACTATAAAATACGAAAACAATAGGAACATTCTCTTGGGCAAGAATCAATTAATTAAACGATATAAACAATTCTATAAGACAAAAACAAATAAAGAAATCAATTTTTTTTTCGTTAAAATTTACTACAATGTACATTTCTAATTTTTTTTTCTGTTAAATTATACCTCCTGTGATATGTTTTAAAAGATAAAAAGCTCTTTTTACATCAATACTCGTAATTGGGCATACTATAGGAACTTAAAATGTTTGGTGCCACATCTACATCAGAACGTTTGCAATTTAAAACGTCGAGGTGATAACAAGAACATCTTTTTTCCAAACGTTCTATTAACTCTGCATACCTACCCATATTTTCGGAATAAAAAAGGACAGGGTCTATAAACGTATAGTGTTTATTTATATTAAAGTAATTAATTTTAATGTTTTATTCGCTTTGTTGACTGATTTTTTTTTTAAATAATAGACAAATTTAAAAATAAAACCTTAAAACGTTTAATTTTATGCAGGAATACCTTAAAACGTGCAATTTTATGCAGGAATACCTTAAAACGTGCAATTTTATGCAGGAATACCTTAAAACGTGCAGGAATACCTTAAAACGTGCAATTTTATGCAGGAATACCTTAAAACGTGCAATTTCGTGCATTAACGTCAAAACGTGCAATTTCGTGCAATACAAAACTAGTACCGAAATAACGTGGTTTTCATGATTCGAATTTCTATCCAATTTTTAATAAATTTGAAGTTAGCAAAAAGATGCAATTGCACGAAAATCCGGCCATTACTTATCAGAAATCAAATGGGTAATATTGTTTACTATATACCATAGGACCTATCGTTTAGAAGCCATATTGGATCAAATAAAATAAGTGACGTTTAAAGCCTCTACATTTAGGTGTAGAAGCATTTTTGACATGCTCTTGCTCTGTTGGTGTTGCTCAGATCGAAAGTTAGCATAAAGTTAACTTTTAGAATAGTTTTTGTTACATAATATTTGTCTCTAGGACCTACCATTTACGAGCTATATTGGTTTGAAAAAATAAAATGACGTTTGAAATACCTATTTTTAAGTGTCCGGGCTATTTTGACACGCTCTAGCTGTGCTGATGCTGCTGGGATCGAAAATTGGCTTAAAGTTAACTTATCAGAAATCAAATGGAGAATAATTTTTGTTCTATAACATTTGTCGCTAGAACCTACCGTTTAGGTGCTATATTGGTTTGATTGAAAAAAGTTATGTTTGAAACCTCTATTTTAAGGTGGCTACTCCTAAAGCATGTTCCATGGTACTCATACCTTAGCCGACAGACTTAAGGGGGCCTTTAATTTTGATTTGTATATATTTTATAACCATCAACCTGCATTACTATTCAGAGTGACTACTAAGTAAGGTGAAAGTGCCCCAACCTTGATTTAAAATAGAGAAAAGTATTTAAATGTAAACCTTCACACTTGAAAAGGATCATTACAATTGTAAATAGCCTACTCAAAGAAGAAAGAGAGTGGAAGAGAGGGATTTGAACTTGTCGCCGGAAAGTGAAAGCAACTGTTGTGGAATGTAGCAGAGGCTCCGCGGCCTCCTGGGTTCGCTCATTAAATACATAAAAATAATAAATCTCAAATGTATTGTTTTATCTAGTTACCATCGGTCTACTGCCGGCCCATCACTGGTTCGATGCCCAGTTTCGATGTTCCACTATCGATTTATGAGAGCACTAAGACACAGTTGGCTGCACTGGAGGAGAGCCGCGAGGTGACTGAAGGTGCTCCTAGAAAGTGCTCCCCCACTTCGGCTCTCCACTGACCCGCTCAATATTACCTCGACATGATAAGCCAATTATCCTCTTATCTATCCTCAGGCATACATAATGTAGTTTTCATGTATTGCTTTTCCTTCAGCTACTCGAGATTTCGTTTTCGGTGTAGAAAGAAATGATTGTTTATACAAATGAGAAACATTTCCTAAATAAATATTAACATTCGACAAAAAACAAAACCTGTCAGAAAAAGACGCCTTTTGCAATTACTAACAAGCGGTTCCCATGGCAACCTAAACTTGCCAGCTGCATTCCAATAACCGACCTCAATATGGCGGCACCTACAAGTTCTATAAGTTAACAGCTGATTCAAAGTCTAAGTTACCTTATTAAAACAATTATTTATGTGTTCACTAATATTTACCTTATTATATAACAAATGTATGTGATTATTATTTACTTTTTGTTTTAATTTGTATATTATTAAAACAATTATTTTTAATTTGTATATTATTAAAAACTAATTGTATTATCCTTTTTTGTTTAATTTTTTTTTTACCTCGACATAATAAGCCAATCATCCTGTTATATTTTCTCAGCCATACATAATTTATTTTTCATGTACCAATTTTCCTTCAGCTAATCGAGATTTCATTTCAGGGTAGATAGAAATGATTGTTTATACAAATACAAATTTTCATTATCTCCTTAATGAATTTTAACATTCGATAAAAACAAACACTCAGCCAGAAAAAAAGAGGCCATTTGCAATTACTACCATAGCGGTTCCCATGGTAACCTAATGCAGCTGTATTCCGTTAAACGACATCTGAATGATATCATCTATATTTACAGTAAATTTGAATCTGATTCAGTCTAATAAAAATTTTATTATATAAGTAGTCAATATTGGTATATTATTTACCTTATAATATAAATATAAAAATGAGATTATTAATTATATTTTTTTATTATAATTTTTTAATATCAATGAATAATATTACATCAATTATTTTTATTTTATTTTTTTTACTTTAATTCATTCGAGGCATTAGATTATATTCATGTTTTTAGCACCCAGAGAGGTAAAAATAAATATACATAGCAGATTAGGGAAATCGATTCATCTAATCGAGGGAGCATTGGACATCTTGCCCTGGTGCTAAATTTTTTTTTTTTTTATCTTACTAGTTTTTTTTTTCTAATAATATATTTCGAGAGCTTGTGTATTTTTTTTAGGACGCTTCACCTTTTTAAAGCGGCAAAATTGATAATTACATTCAGAACTCCAAAAAAAGATAATAATCAGCTGAGAAAATAATATTAAAATTTTTAACATGTTTTCGCCGTCCGGCTCCCAAGTTGAAAGCTTTGATGCAATATATATATATATATATATATATATATATATATATATATATATATATATATATATATATATATCGATTATTATTGTTGATATAAATCAGTTTAGCTAGTCAAAAATGTAGGAAATCGATTCATGATATCGAGAGAGATATCGAACACGTAGCACTAATGCAATATATTTTTGTACTTTACCATATTTTTTAAATTTGATTAATACCCTTTTGTATTATTAGTATTATTCAATCTGATGTTTTGATGCAATTTAGAGAACTTTTACGTTGGCGATCTAACTTCAACACTGAGGAAGGAATGGAGGAAAAAATTACTTCAGGGTCTTTTATTTTTTCAAGGTTTATATTTATATATATACTGTTATATAAAAGGACAAGCCATTTTTCGTTTGTAATCACTAACAGCGAAAACTGCTAAACCAATCTATACCGAGTTTTAACCACGTCATCTTTATAGTTCCAGGAAGGTTTAGCAATAATAAAATTGAATGATTTTCAATTATTTGTTATTAAAAAAGCGATAATATGTGGATAATAGTGATGTTTGAAGACTGATCGATAGGTGGCGAGCTCCATTCTACATGAGAGGTTACAATGTTACGACAGTATCTAGAGTTTGAAATTTATTATAATATTTACTTATATTTAATATAATGTGGCATGTAACCACTCTGCCACATACTTTTATGGTTCGAAATTAAAATTCAAGCAGTTAAAATCAATAAAGTTATGTCTGCCGAATAAATAGTATTACCATATTAAAATTTCGATCCTTTGCTTTTTAATATTGTGAATAAAAATATGATTCAGGGCCTTTAGTTATAAGCACTGATAATGCAGTCCTTTATTTTCTTCAAAAGTTTCTTAATAGCCTCTGTCCATCTGGATTACCACCTCATATATTAAAATTAAAAACTGGATGTCTAATAATGATTTTAAGTAATTTTAAACACCTGACCAGCGCAATTTTGACCAGATTAAAAATTACTGCAATGCGTGAAAATATCATCGTGGAAATAATGGTTAATAAATGCATACTTCAATACAAGATTTTTATTGATAAACAATTTTATTTTTTTTAATTTAATAAATAATTTTTGTTTTCTTTATTATTTCTTGTATATATTTTTAATAAGGATGTCCCGTTATTTAACGATCACAAGTGGCAAAAACTATTCATTATCTTTATTTTTTTTTAAATTAAAATTACAATACGCCGATTAAATAAGCTAAATTAAGAACTTAATAGCAAGCCAAAAACGTTTAGAGAAACTTGGTAACACTTCAATGAAAGTTATATTAGAAAGTCCCGAGGCCATCTTTTTTTCAGACAGCTAGTGGGATTTTCAAGTCAAGCGTTGATAGTGGTCCAATGATTTTTTGTAAACTTGTTAACAGGCTGCAAACGATTGGTTCTCGCATCTCGCTGGAATAACTACTGCAAAACCCGCAATACTAGGCGTTTTCGTTTAGAATTTGATCGATATTTGTGTGATTTTCAATATTTTAATTAAGATAAAGCAATTGTACTGATCACAATATTATTAATTTTGTAGTATTTATTTTCTCTAGCAGTTTTATGGGCCGAAGCTCAACTCCATAGGTCCAAACAGGTCTCATTTTTATTATGTTAATGAGTTTTTTGCAATTAATTGGGAGCTATGATCGTTTTTCTAGTATACACTCAAGAAGTCGAAAATGACAAGCCGTTTCTTGTCCGATGCCAAATACATAAGACATTTGTCCAGAGTCCTAGGTCAAGAAAGCTTAAGGGTTTTTAAAAATAATAAAATAAAGGTTTTAGTTCGCCAACTTTTAACTCGGTTTTTCCGCATCTGGGGATTATAGTTTTTCAAAACATTTCGAAGGACTTTTTCTATCTGACAGGCATAAATTACAACTTAGAAAAACCTTTAATTTGACAAAACAATAATTATTGGAAATAAAAATAAAAGTAATATTAGTTTGCTTAAAGAAATAAACGATTTTTTAAGGTACCTAATATTTTTGGCTAGTGAGGCAGTTTTCAGCGATACTTAGTAATTGTCATAATTAATAATAGTAGAATAAGCGATAGTTCGTAGTGCCGGTATGTAGCCTTCGGGTTTCCCATACCTTGTTATTTATTTTTCTTAATTAAAAAAATGGGGAAAAACGTGGTGGCTGAACCTGATTGCTAACCACATCACCTCCTTGTTTAACCGTTGGTAATGAAACAACACTTCCTTACCAAGTACTGGAACCAAGGCCCTTCATGATTTGTAGCGGTACGAGTTTTTTTTTAAATTTTATTTATCTTATTGTGTTCTAAAATTACTTAACACGTTTCCATAGCCAACTGAATACATTAAATATCTTTAAAGCGTTGTTTTTGCTATTTGAAGCTCGTCAACGACGATAAGTTTAAAAAAATATATCAACAAATAAACATCATATTCCACATACAGGGTGAGTATCTATTAGTAAACAAAAAAAAAATTGGGTGAAACTAGATCAATAATGTAGAAAAACACCACAAACCTTACCTTTCTATTCCAATCCGTTGCAGATATAGGATAAATCAAAGACTTTTTAGAGTAAACAACGTTTTTAACCATAAAAACTGTAATATCTTTTCTAATCCATTTTATTTAAATATTTTTCAAACTTTGACCACATTTTCGGATTTAGCATTAAATTTCCTATAAGAGCAGAGTACATGTAACCTTGAATTTTACAAACTTAGGATCTAAAGAGCAGCTTGATCTTCACCTTATTTAGGGAAGTTTTTTTTTTACAATGTCTTATATTACTTCAACGCTCACCGTATTTCGAAAAAACTATCCACAAAACTGCAAATCTCATAAAAACTTGCAAATTTCATCAGCTTTCGAATGATATGCTGAAAGTAATAATTCTGTTTCGATTTCATGGACAAGTATACTTTCAAAGCCGAAAAACCATGGTTTTCTCATTTGGCATTCAAATCAATTACTTGTGTAAACAAAACATTATGACAATCCCTTAATGGAAACGCGCATTTTAAACATAATAATTGTTTAAACATAATGCCTATATGTTTTTATGGCTATTATTGTAATTTGTTAACAACAAACGTCTGTACAATAAATAGGACTATTTACGGATCACGTTGAGATCATGGAGCGCAACGAATAAACTGTCTATATAATTTTACCTACTTCTAATAATATATACTTTTTTTTCTAATATTTTTTCTCTTTTTTATTCATTTATATATTTTCTTATTCGATTTTTTTTTTCTCCAATCTTTATTCTATTCATCAATTAGTGTATAAATTCATTTGATAATTATTGCTTTTCATCTTAACTCAATTATTTTAAATTATTTTAGTATTATTCTAAAAATATTTTATGTATTATTATAAAAATAGTTTGTATAAATATTTATTTAAATATGCGTTATGTCGAAAAATATATGCATGAGAACGCGTAGAAATATATACAGCTATTGAATGGCGCCTATTGCCATTACTGCAATGTGAAAAAACTTAAGAAAAGAAAATAACTAAGACTAAACATTTTGAAATTAACAAAATACGATTGTAAACTAAAAATTACAAATATTGTTTTGTTTTTCATAACTGGAAAAGGTACAAATAAAAATAAAGGTTGATGGTTTAATTAGGTCGAATTACAACATTAGAAATATATAAACTATGCCTAACCACGGGTTAATTCGGCCATATTCGGAAAATAATGGAATGTATTTATCTCATTCAATACCTAAGGTAAAAGTCTATGAAGTCCATTTTTTGGACAAATTCGGACGTTATCTTCAACACGCAATAATGTACTCGAAACACCCTGATAGTTACTCCACATGTCATTGTTTTATAAAATCCTAATTCTTTCTAATCATAAAACCATCACTACTAATTTTTTTTTAGTTGGAATAGACTAGTAGGAAATAGAAAGTTGTTTTTTATTTGAGATTGTGAGGTATAATTATCAGTAAAATTTAAAAAGTTACAGGAACAATCATAATCACTAAATACGATTTCGTGTATTTTTATGTCAATTTTCATTACCTTTTTATTTTAAAAACAGCGTTTTCACCACGTATTTCTGAAAAATTTTCACATTTTTTTATTCCTAAGATGTTAGAAGATGAAGTAAAGTGGTCGGAGATTGCAATAAAATAGTTTTAATTTTTAGTGCATGTCTGGAAATTTGCGCCATTCGTCCCACAGTGGGCCGTCTCCATGACCCAGCCACACCATTTTTTTTATTTTTATTACAGGTTTTTGAGTTGTGTAAATTTTGAAATACATGTGTGATATGTGATAATATAACAAAATATATACAATATTGTTATAATAACACGTCTGGACAGACTCTGAAGACTTCTTTAGCAACTGACTTTCTCCAGTACACTGTTTTTTTCTCGACCTTCGGCCTAACCGAGCTTGGATATCTAATGACCTCCATTTCTTTGGATTACTCAACTTCCGAGGCATCTGAGAGTCATCTTCGTGATTGAAACCAATGGAGGGATAATAAACAGAGGAGATGAAGAACAAGAGGGCCATGTGATATAACAGCCGCTTAGATTACAGGGAATTTTCCGAATGCTTTCCTCTTGAGCAAACCCTCTTGAAGAAACTAGAGAAGAGCTATTTGAACAAATAAAACACCTTGAAGAACTTTTTTTCTTGGTTAGGTAGGATTACACTTCTATTACTCCACAAGGTCTATTTTAAAGGTATAAAGGGATTTTTGGATTGTTACAACTACTGGTTACAGAAGCAGAGATAACCTCGGGGAGGTTACCCAGCCTCACACACACTACTAACACTTTTAATATATATAATATTTTAATAATGCTTCCTTACTCTTGGTAACAACAAACATAGCGAATTACGCTTTTAGAATAATTTGAAAATTAATAATATTCAATTATCTTTAAATGTTTCATTTAAAGAGATTAATATCAGTTATTATATTAATAAGGCATAACTCCCCATTTGCTTTTATTCATTTATACTACATGTTTCAGAGCTTTTCTGTTGCTCCATCTTCAGGTTCTAACACTGTGATATTCTCACTTGGTCATCTCTTCTACACTCCATTAGTGTAGAAGATATGACCAAGTGAGAATATCACAGTGTTAGAACCTGAAGATGGAGCAACAGACAAGCTCTGAAACATGTAGTATAAATGAATAAAAGCAAATGGGGAGTTATGCCTTTTTAATATAATAACAAATATTCAAATATATTTTACTTGGTCAATAAAATTTGAAATTGAAATGTCTTATGACTAGGGGTTCATAGCTTTCATATGTAACGTTTTTTTCACCTTCAAAATGTGTAACGGTTTTTTCTCACTCAAAAATGTAACTTGTTGCTGGAATCAAAATTTTGACAAGAGTTTTCTTATTATAAATTTAATGGAGAATATTTTTTGTTATTTAAGATTTGTCGCTAGTACCTTTAGCGTCTATATTGATTTGAATGAAAAAAGTAACGTTTTGCCTACATTTTTTAAGTTTAGGGGCTTTTTTGATACGCCCTTTGCTTTCGGTTTCCTTATCAGAAGCAGTAGATTTAATATAGACAACTATTTTTTTACCGAGACAGTGAGAAATTTGTTTTTTAATAAATATATTACTAAAAAAAAAAAGGGCTATTCTTGGTAACGACATCGAACCACTGCTCTACCAAATTCGTAAAATCCTCATCACACAACTTTTTCCAATCTTTTACAATGGAAAGTGAGAGGGAGGATTGCCCATCCGTAGAGAACTGTTTGCGGAATAATAATCTTATATATCCTAATTTTTAAATTTCTAGAGAGTAAGCGAGAACTACGTAGTAAGGTCCAAAACTTTCCGGCCTGGGATAGAAGGAAAGGTGAAAGAAAAAAACTGGTCTTTCAATATATTCTCCTCTACATTCAACAAACTTAATACAACGCTTTGGCAACATTTCTATATCATGAAAAAAATAATTTTCTTCTTTGTTGAAAAAATGTTCTTCCACTGCTGCTTGGAAAAAACGCGAAAAATTCATTGCAGCAGTGAACTCGTTCCTGTTTTTGAGCAGCTGAAAGAATTTTTGGAACCCATCTAGCACTAACCTTGTTCATATGCAAATGTTCTTTGATGATCCTCAGAACACTTGTTTTTGAAAGCCCCAACCTCGCTGCTATTTCCTTGGTTTTCAGTTGCAGCAGTCAGACAGCAATCCAGATTCCACAAGTTGGATTGTTTCAGAAATGACAGCTTCCAATGGGCGACCGGGACGCGGGTCATCTTCTAGACGTTCTTTCCCCAACTTAAATAATTTTGCCCATTCTTTCACTGTGGAATACGAGGGGGAGGACTGCCCGTATACACAATCCAAGCACTCTTTAATTTGCGCAGGAGTAAGATCCTCTTTACAAAAGAATTTAACAACCTCACGGTACTCGAGTTTGAACATTGTAAACATGGGGAGTTTCCTTCAAGTCTGGACACTGACTGACAGGACTGAGGAAGCGTGGGCGATGGGTATGGAGTGATCAGGCATGGACCTGCATAGGCCTGCAGTTCCCCGCTAGGATTGCCATCTCCTAAAATACAAAAGCCGGACTTGGCGCTGTATTAAGCCGGACATTTGCCACAAAAGCCGGTCATCATCTTTATAGGCCAAACATACCTTATATAAAGCCGGATGTACGTTTTTAAAGTTTAATTTCAGTAATAAAAAAGTCTGTCAAGATAAGTTTCATATAATTTTTAATCAATCAAAGCTATGTTACATAATTTATATTACAGGTTTAAGTTTTTAGTTATAACATTAACCACTTATTTATAGTCCTATCCTTTATCTTTTGATCTTTATGTATGACATTAAAATTAATAACTACCTGAAACATTTTCAGTCTTCTATAGACTTCACTTATATAAAACAAAAACAAAAATAAATAAATTACAGCTCCACATTGGCAGGAAACTAATAGTTTTGATTATAAAAATATATGCACTATTTTAAGGAGAAAATAAAAAGATTAAAATTAAAAAGTCAATTATAAAGAAATCTCAAATGTTTCTAAAAATAATAAAAATCCATAAATTCTTAATTGTATTTTGCTTTTTCGCCTACTTTATCCAAAACGTTGTTTTCCTTTGAAATCATATCATAAAATTATGCACATGTTAATTTTAAATTGCATAATATGAAAATCATCCGTTCAATTGTTTCTGTCTGCAATTGTTTATTTCGTTTAACGTCACTTTATGCTGCTATGGCTAATCGGACGATGCTACGGTGGGAGTCCTAAATTTTGCCTATCCAGGTAAAATTAGGATAGGGATCTTTAACGAGTACCTGACATCGCACAGGCTCGGGACCCCCATTTTACGTCCCTTTCGAAGGACGGCATAGCTAGGGATTTTTTACTTCCTTTAAAAAATCCTAAGGTCATCTGCCGGGCTGCGAACCCGCGATCTTGGGTTTAGTAGGTTGCTATGCTAACCACTACACCACAGGTGACCCCCTGTTTGCAATTTATTGCGTTCCTTTGTCCACTGGGCATTAATCAAAGAGAAAACTCTTTCAACGTTGACGTTATGGCATAGAATCGCAAAATAGTATTCTTCCAATTTTAGTAGTTCAGAATTAAATTCTTCATTATGAAATGATCTAAAATAAGCAGTCTACTTTTTATGTGCCGAAAGTTTTTATGAAATTCTGCCATTGGTCAAAAAGTTTACTAAATTAGTCAAAAAGGTAAGAGGAGTGGGAGTTTCCAAGATATGAACACAGTCGCATTTCCGCCACGCCATAACATTGCTTCTTTCAAGGAGAAGACGAAAAAGCCTAACAAATGCCGGACACACAAATATTTGGTCAGACACGGCCGTAAAAAGCCGGACGAATGGCAACCCTAGTCCCGGCACGTTTGAAGGAGGGGAAGCAGGACAGGCCGGAAACTTATGGACCTTACTACGTAAGTAGTTTTCCGACCGAAAAATAAGAGTAATATTTTCGGACATGCACATCTTTACTAGATTGGCTAATTTCTTTGGTATCCCCAGTTCAATCATATATCAAACAGTTTCTGGCGGTTAATCGAATCGTAAGCCTTTTGGAAATCAACGAAGAGCTGATAAACTATGTCTTTAAATTCTTTTTTTTCTTCTAAAATTCTGTCAAAGGGAAAATATTTGATCGATAGTTGAACGATTCAATCTAAAACCACATAGTTAGTCTCCGATTATTTCCTCCGCGTAATTAGTAATTCGGTTCGTTAGAATTGATGTAAATATTTTATAACACGTCGTCGGAAGGAGGGAGATACCACGATAGTTGCTGCACTCTGTTCTAGGACCCTTTTTGTATAGATAATAAGTATAGATTCTTTTTATTCTTCGGGATTTTTTTTTTGTATTCTTTTTCCCAAATTATTGTTACTAATTCATGTATTTTATAAACTACAGTTTCTTCACACGCTTTGACGAATTCTGCAGGGATATTGTCGATTCTGGCTGCCATAGCATGCCATAACACTATATGCCAGAAGAAGGAGGGTTGAAAGGTTATCGATTAGATTCCTCAGCAACTTTATTTATTTAAAATAATAAAATAACTATAAGACATTGAATATAATAAATTATCAGACTGAATTAATAGGGTGAATGATAAAAACAAATATGCTTCTATTAAAACTAAAATCAACCTCCTTGATAAGACATTTACTGGACTTTTTATTTATGAAGATAATGATGATGTATTAAAATCGAGAGTTGACACTCGGAGGTGAGAAGGATGAGCAGTATTCATGCATGAGCCGCTCGTAGGCCTTACATAGGTTCGAATAGAACAGGGGTTGCCCCTTGCTGCCTCTCGCCATTTCTCCAGTTTTCTTCCTGAAACACAGAGCAATATAAATAGCTTTTCCACGGCCCCCTAAAGTATGAAACTGAAACTGATGTGGGTAGTCAACAACTTTAATATTTAGCCTTTTTGAATTGCTTACAATCAACATTTGTAATTAACAATTATACTGCATAAAATCATTTGTTAAGATACAGCGACTATGACTTTGGCCGTCTAATCATTGCTTTCCTTGAAATTTGGGTGACATCGGCAATGTTCATGGCGCTTCGTTTATACAGTAATCTTAGGCCCCCACACACAGCCAGTTACAGTAGAAGGCTTCAAATCTTTCTCTCTATGTATACTCATATATAGAGCCCTCTACACATGATCCTATTTGTCATATAAACACATGTATACAGGGCGTCCCGAATTTAAATGGCAAAACTTCAGGAACTTATATAGGACCAAAAAATTAAGACAAAAAGTCCTTTAGAGATTTGCTCGTTTTTGCTTAGTTTTAGGGAAAATCGCAAAAAAAAAGAAACAAAACAAAAATGTTAGGTAGCTATTATCACCTTTCAAAGTTCGTCAGGCTAGGCAGTGAGATATGTAAAAACTTAATGTTATTCTTTACATTCTTTTATTTGTTTACATTTTGGCTTCCTTCTAGGATTATAATTCCTAAATCAGTCTTCATTCAGTTACTCAGATATTTTTGTGTGAATAGCATTAGCCACAATGCCGCATACATATTCTAATGTTGAATACGCTGATATGATTTTTGTGTATGGTTTCTGTAACGGTAATGCTTTAGAAGTGGTGCGGGAGTATGCACGCCGATTTCCAAATAGAAGAGTGCCTAATCGACGAATCTTTTTTTTTAATAGACTACGAGAGGCTAGGTCATTCTTAATACGTAATGAAGGTGACCAATTGCAGGCAGCAATAAGAGCAGATTATCGGAGAAGAAATTGTGTCCAACGCCACTTTGATAACAATCCTGAGACTAGCATCCGAAGAGCATCTACTGCATTAGCAATATCGCGGCAAGCAATATGAGGAACTTTGAAAGCTGATAATCGCTACCCATACCATCTTCAAAAAGTTCAGAATTTATTACCTCGAGATTATGTCAAGAGATTGAATTTTAGTAACTGGTTTCTTGAAAAAATTCGCGATGATAATTTATTTCCATTAAAAATTATATAGACCCATGAAGCTACCTTTACAAGAGGAGGAATTGTTAATCAAAGAAATTATCATGTATGGGCTCTTGAAAATCCCAGAGCTATTAGAGAGAATAGGTTTCAGCATGAATTTGCTATTAACGTTTGGCTTGGAATTTGGAATGGATTACTGGTGGGACCATATTTTTTACCTGTAAGATTGAGTGGTATCACATTTACACATTTTTTGGAGAACGACTTTTCTAATTATTTAGATGACATTCCCTTACAGCAGCGGATTGAAATGTGGTTCCAACTCGATGGATGTCCAGCTCATTATAGAAGAGTTGCTCGAGCTGGCTGGATATAAATTATCCACAACGATGGATTGGACATGGAGGAGTAGTACCTTGGCCACCCAGATCACCTGATATGAAACCCATGGATTTCTTCATATGGGGAACCTTGAAGCAGAAAGTTTATTCGTTGTCAATCAACTCAAGAGAGCAATTAAGAGACCGAATCATAAATGCAGTGCACCAAATATCATCAGAACAATGTTTAGTTGCAATTTATCAAGTGAGTGCTAGATGTAATGCTTGCATTGGTGCAAGAATACAACATTTTGAGCAATATTTACATTAAAAAGAACATAACATAAATATAAATGTAAATAAATAAGTATAAAAATGAAAACTAGTGTTGTTTCTTTTTTTTGCGATTTTCTCTAAAACTAAGCAAAAACGAGCAAATCTCTAAAGGACTTTTTGTCTTAGTTTTTCGGTCCCCTATAAGTTTCTGAAGTTTCGCCATTTAAATTCAGGACACCCTGTATATAAAACGCTCTAACTCTGCTAGTGTTGCTCTGAACAAAAATTTTCCTGTAGTTACCTTATCAGAAATTTATTGGAGAATATTTTTTGTTATTATTATTTATTTTATTTTATTTGTTATTTTATTTTATTTTTTGTTATTATTATTTTTTGAGAATATTTTTTGTTATATAACATTTGTCCCTAGAACTTACAGATTAGGAGCTATATTGGTTTGGTCATTTTTTTTTCACGCTTATGTGACTCTCTGTATTTTTTAGTACAAAAGAGAGTTAAGCAACAAATTTACTTGTACACTTGGAGTTGATGATTAAGTGAAGAATTCTATTTAGGCCAAATTCAACATTACATTAGGAGGCGCGGTAGCTCAGTGGGTAAGGCGCTTGACTACCATGCTCCCGGGCCCGAGTTCGAGTCCGACTGGAGGCAGAAAATTTATATTCTGTTATTTCAGTCGTGGATCGAGTTCGAGGTCGGGAGACCCTCCTGGGGCCCACCCAGCCTCTTAAAAAGTGGGTACCCTTAATTGGGGAAAACCCTGGCGGTTGAGCGTGAATTCTGGCCAAATCACCTCCTTTCACAACCGTTGGCTTAGAAACAGTACAGCCTACCTAAGTACTGAACCCGAGACCCTTCATGGGTCGTAAGTGGTACAGGTTTTTTTTTTTTTTTTTTTTTTTTTTTTTTTTTTTTTTTTTCAACATTACGAAGAAGCTGTTTAAAGTAAAGTTACAAAAACTTTTAATTTTAAAATTTATGTATTGCATATAAATATAATTTTGTGTTAGCATTAAATATAGTTTTGGTTTAATCATTTCAATGTATTTATTTTATGTAGATGCAGTATTTTTTTGATGTTTTAACTTTTTTATAACATAATAAGGTAATTTTGAAATATTTTTATACACTGCTCATATAAGTTTTTTTTATTATGAATAGATCTTATAAGTTCAAAAGCATACCTCAGATGTTGCTTATAGAAACGTAATATTTTTTTTTTTTTTTTTTTTTAGATACCCCATCTAATTATTTAATCACCCCATATTTAAAACATTATTTATTTTAATTCACACCACTACAATTCCTCATTCAACATTTCATTTTTTTCAAAATTTTTGTATGCATTTTTTAAATAAAATAATCAGCTGTTGGACTGTTCCATTATATTTAATATTGTTAAATTTACTACCTCATTAAGTTGATGAGTTTATTGTTGTGCTCGCATAAAGGACAGGGAGAAATGGGATATTTCTGCTCTTCTCCGGTGTCAGGCTGGTACTTCTTCTCCTCGTATTTTTTCACTTCCAAAGGATTGTATTGTGTTTCTTGACGCTGACTAATCACTGTTGGAGATTTTTTCCTCCTACTGAGAATCATAATTTAAAAAAATGTTTTTATATTACTAAAAATAAAAAAGAAAATTAAAATGATATGATTTCTAGGCAGTTGTGTGCTAGAATCTATTGTATTGTTTCACAAGAAATGGTCGTTATAATGTTAGAAGGGTTAGCTCTTCTCTTGTTTACAAATAAAATGTTTACTACTTATAATGAGCATGTACAACTGCCTAATTTATTGTTGGAGTTTGTTTTGTCCTCAGATCTATACTACTACAGTGGAGTGTCGATCATCCTACTGTCAGTTATAGGAACGTTCAATTAACGGAACCTTTTTTTAAATTTATTTAGAATGTAATTTTAATTAAATTGATCGTCTAACTACTTATTTGTAGTGTTAAAATTATTTTTATTTAAAAATTAAATTAAATGAAAAACAAAATGATTTTTTCCATGCATGTCTATAAGGATAAAATATCTATATTTATTTCTCAGAAACTGCAAAAAATGAACTTCTATACATACCTACATTTTTGTTTACTGAGAACTGTATACCTAATCTGACCATTTCATTTGTTTCTCTCAATATCTTCCTAATCATTTGGTTGGTAATAGATCTCACCTGAAGTCTTAAATCGTTCTTTGTGAGTTATACATCGCCTTTGTGATCATTTTTTGTTTTAAAAACTACACGCCATCATCCATGCTAACAAAAAGGAAACCAGAGCTCTTTTCATTTAAAGACATAAACGGAAATCATTACGTGGCTAAAAAAAGGTGAATCGGGTCAGACATTAACAATCGATTTTAAGGTTGGGAAATCAACAATAAAGGGAATCAAAAATAATTCTAAATATGTCATCAGGTACCCCATAATCTTCATAGTGAGACGGACAGTTTGAGTTATAAAACTTAGAAAAAAGTGAAAAGTGACCTTTTGGAAGATGCTGTTTACACATAATTTTTTTGAATGAATTTCGATTATCTAAATTTTTGATTATCAGAACCACCCCTGACAAGATTAGTTCGGATAATTGACGCTCTACTGTATTTAAAAGGAGAAGCTATTTTCTGTTTTTGTGATCATTAACCACGAAAACAACTAAACCAATCAGTACCAAATTTTGACTATATCATCTCCATAGTTCTAGGAAGGTTTAGCAATAATAAAATTTACTTATTTTCAATTAATTTATTATTAAAAAAAGTGATAAATATAAGGAAAATCCAGATGGACTTTAATTATTAGTTAAAATTATTTAAGTGCTTTACTTATGAGAGAGAGGATGAAGCCATGACAGGGAGATGCTAGTTTTATTATAAATTCAAATACAACCGTTAACACATGAGATTTTAAATTAATATTTTTTAAGAATTTAAACTTGACCCAGCTGACAGAACTTAAAAACTGTATTCAAGGAAAGAAAAATATTAAAATGGAAGGTGCTTTAGGCAGGGTGCTTGCTTTTGACATCCTTCCCCTATTTATACATAATATGGTACATATATATATATATATATATATATATATATATATATATATGGTATATATATATATATACAATACAATTTTAATGGTCCAAATAAATTTTTAATTTTAAAGTTATCTTTCTTTGTTTAATTTAATTTTGAGGGGATATCAAGGGTTGAGTTTTTCAGAGATCGTGATTCTGACTCAAGAATATATTTTATGAACAAAACAAATAAACACATTTCATACCAGATTACATATAGCATTTGACATATTATTAATTAATGTACCTCCCATCTTCAAAACAATTATATATCTTCATAATTCAAATTGTTCATCAACTTCTCCCTCTTGTTCCAACTTCCTTCGAAACATTTCTCCATTAGTCTATTGAAACACTCATCACATAACTATAATGTTAAAGTAATTTATTAAATCTTCACACATGTGACTAACGGAAAATCACTAACATAATATGGAGATGTTGACACCTCCAACGTCCGGACAAGAAGAAGGTTTCAATACAGGAACTGCACGCCCAAAAATTGTTACCAAATTTCCAATCAACACTTTTGAATATTATAATTTCTTCTTGACTTTCCCCCGCAGGTAATTGCGTACATCAATGGGAGTCAGGTTTTTTCCACTATTGAAGTAATAGCTCTTCATAATTTCTTCTTCTAATAACTTGAATAATTTCTTTGTCTTATTTTCCAAAATATAACTTGGGTCTTCTCTATTAATATTTACATTATATACTTCTTTTTTAAACAAATCTTTTCTTTTTGTTTTGCTATTATTATATTTATTTATTATAATGATATAATTATACATACTTCTGTTAAGCTTCTTGTTCATACCTGATTTCAACTTATTATAATGCTGAACAGTTACCTTTCTTAACCTTCTAACAATTTTAACTCTTTTTCCTGCTCTAAATGTTATTTTTCTCGTTTCTAATCTTTTTATATATCTTGATTTTCCTTTTTTATGGTTCACATTTTTCTGTGAAAATTGCTTAGTTTTCTTTTTGTTCTTCTTCCTTTTCTCAACTGACACATTTGTTATGTTTTCTTCAATTTTGGTTGATTTTTCATCTTTTTGGTTATTTACATTTTTAATTATATTTTTAATTTCGGTATCTATTTTTAAAACACTTCTCTCAGTAAACTTAATATGTTGTACTATGTTGTCATTAATATTGCTCCGAATACTCACACTATCACTTTCAATATTTTGTAAATTTAAATTTATTTCACTACTTTTATTGTAAAATAATTTATTTGATTCAAGTTTCTAATCAACAGTAGTCTGTCCTAATTCTTTATCAGATTCATTTAACTCATTTAATTTAGTAGACCATCCATCAATTTTAGTAGATTGTTTATCAAATAATTCATCCAATTTTGCAGATTGTTCATCAAATCCTTTATTAAATTCGATTTTCAAATCATTTCCCAATTTAGCAGATTCAATTTTTATATCATTTCCCAATTTATTGATCATTTCAAGAATTAAGTTTGTGTTTAAATCTACTGGTTTTTTTGTTGAAACGTTATCTGAATTAGCATTTGTTGGTTTTTCAGTCAAATTATTGTTTAATTGCTCAGAATCATATCTATTTTCTAAATTTTCTTTATCAACATCTAGAACATCACTTTGTTTATACCTTTTAATAACACTCTCATCAGTTAGATTTAAATTGACTACAATACTTTCCATTTTTAACATTGGTGAACTTAAACTTGAATAATATGCAAAATTGTATAACCCCTAAGAATATTTATATAACATACAAAAATCATTAAATTGTTGACACATTAAAACTTAATAAAAACCTTGAGTCAAAATCCTAAGAAAAGTCCTTTTTACGGGCGCCATAATGTAATGTTCTTTTTTTTTTTTTTGTTACTTTCTAAACAAATTAAAATCAGTTGGGGGAGAGTGCGATAAAAACATAGTGTAGAGAAGTGGTAAAGGTCGGAATGAAGCAACTTACTATAAATCAGGCACTCGAGGACAGCATAAGCAGCACTGATCATTTCTTTTGCGGACGTTGTTATTCTCAACTTCTGGTTGAATTTTTTCCAATTTTTCTGAATACAGACAGAGGGAGATATTTTGAAATATAAAATAATTAATTAAAACTTAATTCTTTGACAAATATTTATTTTTGGGATAAGAAACAAAATCTACCTTCGATGGGTGGGTCCCATTTGGGTTGTGGTTCCGCTGGAGGCATATATCCATCTTTCATATTTTTTTCTTTTAAAAAACTCTCCTTGAAAAATAATTAATTAATAAGAAAATAAGTTGTATTAAATAAGTGAAAATTGACAGTTGGATTTAAATTTTTATAATTTTGGATTAATTAATATTTTCCTTATTTTTTGACTTAAATTATTATATTGCATACTAGCCTTAAAAGACAAGAAACTGCTTGTCATTTACTAGACAAGCAATCAAAGCTCCCAATAAATTACAAAAGGCTTATTTACAGAAAAGAAATTAAACCCATATGGATATACAGGGTTGAGCTTTTGGGCTCCACTAAACATTCTTCTCATATCCAATCCTTACAATCCAAAATACTACATAGAATCCTCAATGCTTCTTATTATGTCACCAACAAACTTATCCATAAAAATCTTAATGTTTCATATGTTGCTGATTTGGCCCGAACCAGATATCTATCCTTTCATAGTAAACTCCATACCCACTCGAATCCATTAGTCTCCCAACTTACCTCACATTCAATTTTGAGGAGACCTGGAAAGAAGGTGGCCTAGAGACCTTCTAATGTAGAATTACTGAAGTGCTACTAGTGAGTAAATCTTTACATGTTATTGACATGTTGTAATAATTTTCCTCAAGTTTACTTGTTTTATATAATGTAGACAATTGTAAATATCAATACATAGATTAAAGAAAAAAAATGATTATATTATTTAGCAGTATAAAAATCAGTACAAAATCCAAAGTATAAAATAATACTATCGGTAAATGGGTGTTACTCCTAAAAACTAAACAGTTTGACTTTAGCCCTTAACATTGGCTGAGAAGAAATTAATAGGGTGTATAAAATTTTTTAAAAAATACTGTTATTTGACAAAAAATTAATATATGAGGCGCAAATCCACTGAAAATTGAAATTGAGTTTTATATACTGTTTGATCCAGCTCCTTGCCACGCAGAAGGCTGACTAGGTTTTAGGTTTAAAAACGAAGGAAAAGCTTTTCAAATTTACAATTAAAAATCACATGCTGTTGCAAAAGGGAATAAAACCATGCCTATCACAGTACCAAAAGGGAGTATCTCACAATAGTGCTGCCATTTGTCCAATTTAGGAGACATAAACAAGGTGGAAGAGACACAATTATCTGTTTAGAAAATTGACCTGTTATAGTGATCGTAATTACTATTGACTAGTCCAATTCCAAGCAAGAATAATAATTTCTTTAGGAAAATGTGTATTGTGATTACATAGACTAGTCTATGCATGTACATATATTCGGTTATTACTTTACTATCCGTTTTTATTGTTCACCAAGCTAATAAGCAATATTTTTGAACATAAAATCATTTTTTAATCCATCATTTCAATTCTATAAATCAACTCTGCACATTCATTATCAAAAAGGAGTAAGTCTCAAACTGTTGCAAAATGGAGTAAGCCCCCAAAACTGATGCAAAACGGTTTTTAAACCAATTTAAAAAAAAAAAAAAAACTGGTCAACAGGGGCCCTTATTATGCCCAACTAAAACCATCTATTTTTCTGCTAATTATACAAGAAAAATAACATTCATATCAATTGGGCATCATATTGCTATGGTTTTTGGCTTCTGGTGAAAAATTTAGAAACTTGGTTTTGCTACGATTCGCAACTGGACGCCTCATATAATACATATGTTACATTAATTATAATATAACCCATTGCGGTGCACTGCCATTTTCTATTTGCCATTCTTCCAACCAGTTTTTGACCACTCTTTAGGATGGCTATTGAAAAATTCCTGAACCATTGTTCTCATTCAAGAAATGGTATTCTTGGTGCCATGGATCGAAACAAATACAAATTTCAATGAGGTTGGGACTCTATAGTAGGCGAGGAAGCAGTTCAATACCTTCAAGATTTTCAAACTTATCCTAGGTCTGTATGTTGCCGGGTATTGTCTTGCTGGAACAAACCTCCATTGTGGTTGGCCTTAATACTTCAACAGACTGTAATCAATAGAGGTCAGAGTTTATTGTGCATCCAACAAGAACAAATTCATGATGGATTGATTACTCCTTCATAGTTCAAAAAAACTTCTAGGGTTGGACTTTAGTCGGTAGGGTAGTTAGCACTATCGATAGGCCGATACTATTGGTTGAGAACTATCGATAGTTTTTCTATAGTTGCTTCCTTTTTTTTCAAAGCTATACAATAAGGAATTTCAACTAATTTAATTAAATTCAATTATCCACTTACTATTTGAAATTTGCAGGATTATAAATTATAAGATTATATCATAAAGAGGAGAGGAAAAAACTAATTTATTTGAATTTTAAAAAAGTATTTACAATTTACATGGTTTCAATAATAATGAACAAATCAAATCTTCAGAAAAGAAAAATAACGAAATAGTTAATTTCAAGAGTCAAGTGTGCTCCTTGAGCCACATATTTCTCGAAAGAAAACTAGCATTTCTGTTTTCCTTTGGCTTAATCTTTGAGAGAACCCTTGAGCTCCAGGAATTCCTAATTCAATTTCAAATGAACTCGACACTGGACAGAGACAGATCAGCATAATTCCGAGAGTTTTTAAACTTGAGGGTAAAAAAGATCTATCGATAGTTGACACTATCGATAGTGACCATCGACCTTTGGCTTAATCTTTGAGAGAACCCTTGAGCTCCAGGAATTCCTAATTCAATTTCAAATGAACTCGACACTGGACAGAGACAGATCAGCATAATTCCGAGAGTTTTTAAACTTGAGGATAGTTGACACTATCGATATGACTATCGAGGCATGACCTATCGATATATCGATAGTATCTATCGACTATCGCCCAACCCTACCTTCTTCCTTTCCAACGAAATGTTTTTAGCACTACAGTCCAGGGTAGACCTAGGTCTCTCGTACAATTCTGCTCCATTCATTGCTATTCAGAGTCCTACTCCTCCGGTTGGCAACTCCAAGTTTCCTTATATCCTCCTCAACAGGATTTCTGAGGGCGTTCTCTCTTTTGTCTTAACGGGAAACTCTCTCTCATAATCTAAAATAATATTCCAAGGACATATCTCCACTATAAAATTTTCAAAACCAACACTGTTGTTTCGATCCTCAGGGTCTTATTCTTCGATTTTGCTGATTTTACAAACCAATGAACAAGAGTGAACAAGAGTTATTCCAATAATGTCTAAAAATTACAAGATTATCCTAAAATACTCTCATGTTCTTTTTTCAATATTGTATTATTGTTTTTAAACTTTTGAAATAATTTATCGAGGTAGCCTATCATTGATAAATAAGCTTAGATTAGTGTCCTAAAAAGAAAATAAATTTTTGGTAAACAATAAATAAGATAAACGTATTTATAATTCTTAGTATTTATGCATTTGACTAAACGGCTATTTTTTCTTTTATACATCCTATTATTAGAGCTATGGATTTGTTTAAGATAAAATGACCAGTTTTATTAGGTTAGAAGGGTGAGCTCTTCTTTTGTTAACAAAAAAAAAAAAAAAGGTTTAATATTTTTAATATTTAGCAATAATTACCTCAGATATTCTGGGCGAAGTTTCATTAGACAGTGCTCTGAACACAGTTTGTTCTGTCCCGCACAAGCACCTACCTATCTTTACAAAAAAACAAATCAATAACTAAAAACATTATTTTAAAGAATTTTAAAATTTTGTCACAGGAAATTTCTTAACTGTTTTTTTATTATCTAGAAGATACTAGTTGGAGTCTTTTCTAGGCACTATTTTCTTCATTACAATATTAAAATTCATCATTTATTAACTCGCAATCAGATCGATGACAACTACAAACGATATCGCATTGAGTAGTGATAATTACCTCTGAAGCAGGTTCAGCTTGATTGGAGTTTCTTCTGAACGCATCTTCTTGGTGGCAGCAAGTGCAGATACCAACATTTACATTGCCATCATAGCTATCGGCTAGTTCTTCGTAACCTAAATGCAAGCATGCATTACAAAATATAAATATACACTAAACTAATTTTTATAACTTAAGAGGGCAAATTGGCTTTAAACAACTTTAAGATAACCCCTTAGGGATTTATCTAACATCCTTAGTTCATGACGACTGATCAAACTTAGCAAGATCTTATATCTAAGCAAGATTTAGAAAAAAAAAATATGATTTTGTTTTAAATACTTTTCTCTTGTACCTTAATGTTCTTGTTTAATTAAATTATAATAAAAGGAAATGGATGACCAAGCAGATTGGGTTGAGGGTCTCAGAGCGCCTGGTACAAAAGTTCATGTGTTTGAAACCCACTTGGGCAAATTAAAATTTATTTCACAGAACAAGACTAAAACGACAAGAAACTGCCCGTCGTTACAGACCACTTCAACATTTACTAGACAAATATTCAAAGCTCCCAATTAATTACAAAAGACGCATTCACATGACTGTGATTAAACCTGTTTGGATGTATGGAGTTGAGCTTTGGGGCTCCACTAAACCATCCAATTCATCTCATATTCAATCCTTACAATCCAAAATCCTAAATGCCTCTTACTTTGTCACCAATAAACTTATCCATAAAAATCTTAATGTTCCATATGTTGCTGATTTAGCCTGAACCAGATACCTATCCTTTCATAGTAAGCTCCATAACCACTCAAATCCGATAGTTTACAACTTGCTTCCTACTCCATTCCTGATAATCCTCTGAGGTGTCTGAAACGAAGATGGCCTAGAGACCTTCTAGTGTAAAATTTTTAATGAAGTGCTACTGATGAGTAGTTCTTTTCAAGTTTTGAATGTTATTGTAATCGTTGTCAAAACATTTACTTGATGTATATATTTTGCACAGTTGTAAATTTTAATAAATGGATATAAAAAAAAAAAATTAAAAAACATTTCATGGTAAACCCACAAAATGAATCATCACCTTCCCACTCTGGTTAGAATGAGTTGGTAACCTGTAGGGTAACCTGAACTTCCTGCCCTAGCTGGAGTACTTAAGGACGTTAAGTCCCAATAAACAAAAACAAATTATAATGACATTGATTAAAAAAAATTAAAACCTAAATTCACTAGAGTTACAATATACTTAATTTTCTTTTATTAAAAGAAAGGATCCCACACTCACCAGGTATAATATCACCATGATTCTTATGAGACATTACGTGCGCAGGAGAAACTTGCCTGATTATTTCCTGGCTGAAAACACATAACAAAATTGTAGTCGCCTCATTGACTCACAAATAAAATAAATTCTGAAAAAAAAAAAAAATTAAATTTCACTTAAGCCAGATAACATAAGTTTGTTTAAAAAATCCTTGTGCATCAGTATGGTTTTATTTCAGATTACAAATTATTAACATTTTTGAACGCTACTCTTAAAAGTAAAGTACATTGTTTTTGAAAACAGTAATTGATTACTTCTACTCATCTTCCAAAAAGCATTTCATTTCTTGTCCTACATTTTTATATTAATATAATAAATATAATCATTATATCAAATCAAATAGATATGTTTTGAATATTTATATATTTTTGGAAATGAAGAAGAATGAATTCATGGAAGTTGCGAATAATTCATAAATTCCTAATTGAATTCTTTTTTTTTTTTTTTTAACAATTAAAAATTATTGATGGGGTTATTTGTTGACTGAGAAGTTATTAAAGATTTAGGTTGTTGGTGTATGCAGTCATAGGTGCACAGCAATTAAAATCATATTTTAATTATATAATGCCGACGTTTCAACTTGTATTGCATGCCTTCATATGGGCTAGAAGAAAAAGAAAACAAATAAAAAGATATGACAAAGTTGCAGAGAGTATAAAAAAGGTATGAAAAGAATAACTGTACTAGAATTAAGAAAATTCATTAAAATAATAACATAAAGACAATATATAAAGAACATGAAGACAGTACATAAAGCCTATTGAATTCATATTTTTTTTATTTTATTTTTTTTTTTTTATTATTTTATTAATAGAAATTTAGAACTGTATTAGAAAACACATCTAGTAAATATGCGGTATATATGAGATATAATGACATGAATAAAACTTGTAGATGAACTACCCATTGGTAGTACTCTAATGAATATTTACAAAAGATCACGAGGCCATATTCTTTTCAGACGCCTCGGAGGATTGCCCAGAATGGAATGGGATTATTATTATGGGATTATTTTATCATTCATTCATTCATTTAACTAGTGGATTTGGATGAGCAGTGAGTTTATTATGAGAGGAAAGGTATCAGGTTCCTGCCAAATCAGCGACGTATGGGATATTAAGGTCATTGTGGATGATTTCATTTGTGACAAAGGAGCATTAAGGATTTTTTTAAGGATTTTGGATTGGAGTAATTGGATGCGGGAAGAATTTGATGATTTGGTGGATCCCCATAACTCTATACCGTAAGTCCAAATAGGTCTGATAATCATCATATAGATGAGTTTTTTTTAGTGAATCGGGAGATTTGAACGTTTGTCAAGTAGGTGTTGTAGTAGTCGAAATCGACGTGCAGCTTCTTGTCTTTTCAATCTTGTATGAGGGTTCAAGGTAAGTCTCTTGTCCTGATAAAATCCCAGTTATTGTATTTGTTCTACATTATTTAGCGGTACACCATTAAAGGATACAGGAGGACAGGATGAGGTATGTTTTCTACGGAGGGTAAAGGTTATTTGCTGGGATTTGCTAGGATTTATCTTAACTCTCCAGTTATGACACCATTCTTCAAGGGAAGTGATATGTGACTGGAGTGTCTGGGATGCAGCAAATGGATCTTCATTGACTGATAACACGTTTGTGTCATCAGCATAGGTTTTGAGGATAGTATTAAGATGAGTTGGGATATCAGCTATATATACGGTATAAAGGATGGGACCAAGGATACTACCTTGAGGAATACCAGCAGTCTGAGGAAAGGTAGATGAGTATGTAGAATTATAGTTAATTTTAAATACTCTATCAGAAAGATGGGATCGGAGGATGAGGAAATATGTAGAAGGAAGGAATTAGTGAAGTTTATAAAGCAGACCTGGGTGCCATATTCGGTCAAAGAATTAAAATTAAATTGAAAAATATTCAATTTAATTTTAATTCAATAATCTTTATATACTGTCTTTATATTCTTTATATATTGTCTTTAAAAATTTTCTTTATTCTCATTCAGTTATTCTTTTCACACCTCTTTTATACTCTTTGCAGCTTTTCATATCTTTTTGTTTGTTTTATTTTTCATCTAGCCCTGATGAAGGTTTGCAATGCAAGTCAAACCATCAGCATTATATACATCCTACATCTTTAATTCCAAATTATATTTTTTACGACAGCTAAACAAGATATTAAATCTCTTTAACGAATACTCTTCTCTTGTCTAAGAAATCATCTAAATTATTTACATATCACCAATGAGACCTGATCCTTTTCTTTGCCATGAGATCTTTCCTCTTCTTCATGGCTTTAGAAAACATCTGTGAAGGTGCATTCTTGTCAAAACAGTTGCAATACAGATAATGTTTCGTATGGCAAACAGGCTTCTGCCTGATAACAGGATCTTCTATCTGCTTTCCCCTTGTCCCCTAAATAATAACCCTTTTAAAGTACAAATAAATATATATGTAATAGCAAATTACTAACCATGAAAAGTTTTTATTTTTATTACTAGGTTTGTTTCAAAAGTTTAAGTAGTTTTTCCATTACTTGCATTATTACTGCAACCCAAATAACCTACATATCCACAATTAATAAGAATATGACTTGCTCTTAAATATTTTAATAAAGTAAATCTAATGAGTAAACAGTGAATGAGGCGTAGATTTCCAAAACCACTCATGTCAAATGTCAAGATTTTTTTTTTTTTTTTTTAATAGATTATCTTTCAGCGGAAGGTTTCTAGCAAAAGTAGTTAAATCACATTGAAAACAGACATACAAAAAATATGGCCTTTTCCTAATCCAGTCTGACCTTTATCTTTATAGAAAAGCTGTGAAAATTTTTCAAAAATGGACTTGGCTGGATTCGGAAGGCTATGCCTTAAATTAACTATTAAACAGCTGATCACTTGGTAATCATTCTTTCTTCTGATTTTGATTTATTTCTTCTATAATAAATTTACATATGAGTTGAAAAAAAAAAATGGGGAGGGGAACGGAATGTGACCAATTCAATATTACAGCTACAATACTATATAATATTTACCTTGGATAAAACAGTAGTCGGTGCTGCAATATTGTCTTTGGTTCCACCTTCGGTTAAAGTAAGACAAGTAGTGACTTCTCCTTTGGGACCAATTATACCCTGGAAGGATACTGTTTTAAGACTAAGCAACTTTATAATTAATATTATAAACCAGTATATAGATTATAATTGTCAGATTATTCTTAAACTACAAGCAAATTGATAAATGAGATATGTGGAACAAAAAATAGATATAATGACTGATGAAATGACTAAAAGAAATATGCCAAACTATCCTTAATAATCCCCGTTACTCATTGCCCTGGTGATAAAATTTAAATTTTTTATTTGAAGAACCAAAATAGGGGCCTATAATATGCTCCTAGTTAGAAAATCACTCATAAATGTTAAATATTTAAATTATAAATACTTCAATATCAACTTTTATTTAAATTGGAATATGTTTCTAATTATTCTGCGACAATACCAATAATAGTAAAAATACAATTGGCAAAAGAAGGGCTTTACAATGATGATTATTTTAAGTTATTAATAAAAATAGTAAAGAACAAATATTGTACATGACGTTTTTGATGTGTATTTTAAATTTTTAGATTTTTTTTTTTTTTATCAAATAGCTAACCTAAAGATTATGGAAAGGATTTAACAAAATTAACAGAAACAATTAATTAGGCATACAGAATTTTAGAATATTTTTTAAAGGTTATAAAAGTGATTAATAAATAAATAAATGGTATTCGATCAAAGAGAAATTTGAGATCGGCAATTGCACATAGCAAGGTTGTAGTGTTTAATTAAAATTGTGAAAAATTCCCCCTTTGTACGTCTGATATATTTCGGTTGTAAATTGGATATAAATCCAGATTAAAATACTAATTATTAAAATATTAACGCTTTTATTTTTTAAATTATACTTTACCAATTCATTTTTTTAACATTTTTACACTATAAACAAAAGGAAACTCTACTTCAACAATATAGTTAAACCTCTACATAATCAAGGCCTTATTAGACATACACATGGAGTTATAGACAAGTTTATAATTGTCTATAACTCCATGAACATACAATATAAGTCTATCTTTTCATATTTAAGATTTTCCATTCAATGCAATCTAAAAATAATGCTAAATGCTAATAATTTTATAACATTAATCATGTAAAAGTTTACTGTATAATAATAATCAATAAAATATTTGAAATAAAAAGAAGTAATGAATATACCTATGATAAAAATCACAACAAATAATGAAAAATTAAAAACAGTAATTTTAAATATATATTTTCAAAGAAGTGTGTTTTCCTGAAATATACTTTTAAATGTAAATAGAAATGGTCCAATGTAAGATATACGCAATTGCACGAATAATGCAGTTTATAAAAAAAATCATTTTCATTTATATTATTAATTAAGTATAAATAAACAAGTGAATCTTTTACTGTAAAGACTTTAATAAATCGCACACTACAGTTTTCAAATTATTGAAAGGTAAGAGCCGACACCATCTCCATGGTAACACCCCTCCTTACTGTCCTGACTAAGAATTCATCGATTACCGAACAATGAAAATATTTAAAGAGTTAATAATTTGGAAAAAAAAATAATAATAATAAATAAAGACAAAATGATAAACTAGTGCTATTAATAAACGATGCATCAGTAAAAATTGCCAAGGGTTGTATCGATATCGTAAAAACATCGATTTTATTATTTTCACACTATCAACTTAACCTTCTGTAACCTTCTTGTTTATCTGTGTGTATTCAACGTGGTTACTTGCCAGTGAAGTTTTCCAAAATGACTAAGGCAACTAAGAAAAAACATGTAGTTTCAGATATACTGGATAACGAAAGTCGTGTACCGGAGGAAGGGCAGAAGGTGGTGAGGCTAGTCTGTGGTAGAGGAAACAATCTCCATGAAGTTGAAGAATTGGGAGGCTCTGGTGACACTTTCCTGGTTTCCATGCCCAGTAGGTATAGAAAAACTGTTTGGGTCAAAAGGGGAGATTATCTTATAGTTCAACCTATTGAGGAAGGTGACAAGGTTAAAGCAGAGATTGCGGAAATACTTACCAGGGATAGGATAAACTTCCTAAAGAAACAAGGGGTCTGGCCTGTTGAAGAACAAGGTGATGAACATAATGATACTGAGGACATTCCTGAAAATACTAATAGAATCAGTGCACCTTGTGAAGAGAGTGATTCTTCTGAATCTGATTAATATTGTTAAACCAAGTATAATATAGTTTATTTTTTTTACTCATTTATTTGTTACATTTATTTCTTTTCTCCACGTCCATGAATTAGAAAAATTTTGCGCAATACTTCTGAAACAAAAACTTAAAACCATATGAATAATAATTTATTAAATACTATCAATAAGCCAAAATGAGGGATAAATGCAAATAAGATCCTTATTGTAGTCATACACTTTTTAAATTTTCATGATAAGTTCAGAATTTAAAATGATAAATTTGAATTATTATTTTTATGTCAGTAGTTTCCCCTAAAAATATATTTGTATTGCTTTGTTCAGTTAGATGCACCTTTCATAATTCTTTATTAGAAAGCGTACTTGGTTAGCTGGACTAAACACTATATAATTTCAGTTGAAAGTTGTTAATTCTTGAAGTGTCTTTAAAGTTGGCTAAATTAATGTAATCTTTAGTCTATAACCAGTGCTACAGACAAAAGCTGACGAAATTTTAACTGGCTGTTATAGGAAGGGCTCAGACACCTTGTTTTTGAGTTTACATAATTGTTAGTTTTGTATTGTTTACATTTCAGTGGTTTCACTGTTAATTTTATGTATGCAATAGACTTATTGCTGCCTAAGACAGATCACAGCTGCGGACTTAATCTTGCTCAAGAGGTTAAAAACCCAAAAAGTATTTTTCAGTTAAGATAGGACAGCACTATATGACTTAAAGATAGAAAAATATTGATATCAGGTAAAAAGTATTGAATACTCTATACTATTTCTGGTACAGTATTTTGTGCTGTAAAAGAGGTAGAAGCACTGGTAATGGTCTGATTGCACATTTCTAAAGTTAATTATTCCACTCGCTGAAAATATGATAACTATGTTAATTTTTTTTAATAACCTATTTAAACCCCAATTAAAATTAGTAACAAAAAAGAAAATCATAACTTATGTAACTAAATTATTTTTGCACTTATAGTGTACAATTTGAAAACAAGAACTAAATGTAATTTTACTTTTAAAAATTGAGATTTGGGGCTCTACTAAACCATCCAATTCATCCCATATCCAATCCTTACAATCCAAAATCCTTCGAAAAATCCTCAATGCTCCTTATTTTGTCACCAATAAACTTATCCATAAAGATCTTAATGTTCCATATGTTGCTGATTTAGCCCAAAACAGATACCAATCCTTTCATAGTAAGCTCCATAACCACTCAAATCCACTAGTTTCTCAACTTTCTTCTCTCTCGATTCCCGATAATCCTACGAGGCGTCTGAAAAGAAGATGGCCTAGAGATCTTCTTGTGTAGATTTTTATTAAAGTGCTACTAATGAGTAGTTACTTTCAAGTTTTACCATGTTATTGTAAGCATTTTTAACACATTTACTTAATGTATTTTTGTACAGTTATAAATTTCAATAAATTGTAAATAATAAAAAAAGTTTTAAAAATGCAATTTTTCTTAAGGGAAATCTATAGAAATATATAAGTTACTTTCTTTGTCATAATAGTTGGATATCCTTGTTTCAAGTTGATTTGTTGTGTCAAACATATTTTTCAATTTATTATGGATAGGCTCTTGAAAATAATAGTTTCTTATTTTAATAGTTACAAATATTTATTTATTTTTTTTGTTTATTTCTGATTGGAATTGTTGAAATCTTTAAATCCTGTGCCAACTTAACCAGGGTAGGATAAGTTAGTGAAAACGATAAACAGATTCATTTGTTCTTACCAGTGTCAAAATAATAAATTAATGTCAATTTACCGGAAATGTGTCTGTGGTGCTAAAGAGAAGATCCATATCACCTCCTGGGGGGTAGATAATGTCTCCTATGGTGGCCTTGAACTCTGCCAGCTTTACGGCTTCAGAAGTTCCTGGAGGATACTGGAACAGTTCTAAGACGACTGGTGCTCGATGAAGAACCCTCTCAACTTGATGAAGATTGGAGACCTTCTTGTATTTCTGCATATAAATAGTGTTAACTTTACAAATATTTGAGTACAAAAAAGGCTATGTGTTTTTACATTTATTTTGATAATTTTTAACCAGTTAAGCATTCCAAAAAACTATGGGCCATTTTCTAACAACTAAACTAATCCTCAAATCCAACACTTAAAGTTAGCACTGTGCACTCGGAACAAGGACTTAACATTCTAAACTATCTTCCTGCCTAACCAACCTAACTTTATTGAAACCTGTCTTCTCTCTTTAATTCATTAGTTTCCTGAACAATGTCTGTGGTATTCCTATAAAAATTTGACTGAAATATTGGGCAAATTTAGAAACTACTAAATTTTCCATGAAACTGTTATATTTATTATCTGTATTAAAAACAGATATGTAATCCATAGGGATTAAGAATCATTTAATATTAATTCATGCAGTTATTATTTCTAACAAAGTATATTTAATAATTGAAAAATAGAATTCCAAAACCAGCCAAACCCATTTTTGAAATTGAAAATGGTCAGACTGGATTAGAAAGGGGTCTTATTTTTTGTATGGCCGTCTTCTTTTTTGAGAAAACCTTTCGCTTAAAGGTAGTTTATGGGTAGGGGTAGATAAGGTCGAGAGGCTATCACCTAAACTCCCGACAACAATTTTAGCAACTGACAGAATTAGCCAAAATCCAAAATAGTGAAGAGGAAGAAGAGAGTGCCCTTTAAAAAAACGAAATTAATTTTTAAGCACCTTTCAAGTTTATTGGGTAGGCCAAATATCCTTTGGCAGACAAAAATTGTTAGATAAAGCAGATCAGAAATTATTATCCTTCAGTTGCTTATTTAATTATATGCAAAGTAAGACATTATAATAATATATAAGACAGGCATAGGATTTGAAAGAAAAAAAAAACTCAGATTTTTACATTAGTGTATATTGCATATTTGATAATAGTACATTATATTTTTTAAGTTGTCCTTTATCATTGTTGAATTGTCAATTATTTCTTCAAACTTAAAATTTAATTGAAGCATTGTTGGCTGCATTACCATGTTTTTTTAGTTTTATTATATTGTTAAAAATTATTATGGCATGGTAAAAAATTCACATTTAATTTATTATACATAAATAACTGAATATTTGAGACAGTAAATCTCTCTCCGCTAATAAATTTTAGAAAAATATTAAATTAATCATACAAAAATGTTACCTTCTGAAAATGAAACCTCTCATGATAGAAGAGAGGAAAGCTAGGTGGCAGTTTCTTGGTTGTTTCTGAGACACCAAATATGGCCACTCTTACTGCCACCTTTCCCTTAGGGCACAACCATACCCCAGGGCATGTTATCTGTAAATTTGATAAACCATACATTATACTTAATAGAAGAATCTTGTAAAAATAAAAATAAAAAAATCGGAACAAAAAGAAGTTAATATCGTATTAATTTAAATAAAAAACAACACTATTATCTTAAAAGAAAAATTAAATAGCATAACTATCTTAAGGTAGATTTTTACTCCCTAGAGGGTAGCCAGCGAGAAAACCTTTGCCTTGTTCAACAAATAAAGTAGAAAAAATTAACATTCAAAACATTATCTTATCCTTAGGCTTTAGTTAAAAATTAAAGCCTAACTTTAGTTATTTATTAAGTTCATTTCCTGTCAATCATCAGTAATACCTACTCCCTTTTCATGTTCTTTGTGCAAAGATCCACCTTCCAGATCTTCCTAATGGTTAAGGCTGCTATTGTTTACAATCAATCGCTGCTCAAATTTTCTTTTATTATAAAATATTTTATAAACCCTGAAATGTTCAATAAGTTTTGAACCGTTTATGGAGTTATTCTTGGTGATAGAAAATTCCAATCTTATACAAAAGAAAGGTTGGCAAAATTTCAGCTGGTTTAAGCGTAAGGCCGGTTTCACACTACGATACCGAGCAGACAATACACGTACCCGAGGCTGTATGAGACGCAAAAAGAATCGTGATTCAGTAGCTTGGCGGCTCCTCCCACTCTAACCCTTTCATCCGACGCTGTATGAGAAGCAACAAAAATCGTGATTCAGCCGCTCGGCTGCTGCTTCTCCCACTTTTCTCTTCACACCTTTCACATGTTGCATTGCAACGGATGAAGTTGAAGTGGTTGCACTCTTGAATTTAGCCAGAATTTAAAAATATAAACGTCACGGAATCAATATATGCCGTGAAGAAAAAGGTGCCTACGCATTACTGTTTAAAGAGCTAATGGATGACACCACGAAGTTTTAATAAATGTAACGTTCACTTACCAATTTCATTCTTTCTTTTCACATCCCAAACCAGTATTTCTTCCTCTCCGTACATTTCCGAAATAACTGTTCGCCATGCATTGTCTGTTATTTTTATCACAATATTCTACAGAGCTGTTGTCCCACAATGCAGTTTGATTTTGAATTAAACTAATAAATCTATCGTTATCAAAAAATGTATTCATTTTAAAAAATTAAATTAGTAAACTATTAACCCTTTAACAGGCAATGTATCCTGGAGGATACACATATTTTATACCTTTTGGTCAATAAATGACGTAATGTTCAGTGCATTATCCTACTCATTCTCGTCTAATATCCTTTATTCAACCTTGAATTTCATGATACATGTGTGGGGGTTAGCATAGCTATAGCCATTCAAAGGAAAAAAAGAAAAGAAATATAATTTAAAATTCCCGGCCTGCCCGTTAAAGGTTTAAGAAGACAACAAAAACGGGTGAAGTAGCACGCTTTGGAATCTCAGTGTGAATAAAGCCTAATGCACAATGTTTCTTCCCCCATTCACACTAGCATTTTGAGAAGCCGATTCAAAAAGTATCGTGGCGGCTAACGGGGACAGGCTACTCGTTTCGAATATCGGATGCGCGTCGGCTGTTGAAATCGCAGTCTGCAGAGGCATGGCCTTTTAACAATTATTCCTTTGTTCTATTAGTAGATTGGATACTTTTATCGGCTGCTCGGTATCGCAGTGCGAAAGAGGCCTAATACTCCACAACAGTATTTGATGGTTGCTATTTTTTATATTATTAACGCTCTTGAAAATTAGAGTAGACGCATCGTTGAAATGCGCAGGTCCGAAACTAGGAGATTTGTCAGGGGGGCAAAGATAATTGAAATCGATAGGTATCCGTTTAAAAACTTCCATGTCAAATAAATAACCCACTATTATTCGATTTGGAGGATACCTTATGTCTTAATGAGTTAGCTGAATATTAAAAACGAAAAAGTCTCATCTATTTTTTGATTGACTTTACAAGGCAAGACAATCAAATTCAACCTGCTGCATTATAATCAACACTGTTTTAATGCCTTGCACACTCAAGCAAAGACATCGCCAAAGAGGTTAGAGAAGTTTTATCCCCGCCAATAATTTGAAAACTTATCAATCACTTTTTTTTTTTTAAGTTGGGAGATTTAAGAACTGAATTAAGCCTGCGAAACTAGAACATGATAATCAAAGCGTAACATCAATACCTTAAATTTTAGTTTTCACCAACCCCCCCATGAATTATTTTAGCAACTCCCTAGACCACATTTTGATAATTACTATGGAAAGATACGGTTATTTTAGAGAGAATTGAAAATAAGGTAAAACGTCCATTTTATACGGCTAAATTAGGGTAGATAGGTCAAGATTTATTTCATAGGAGCACTGCGGTACAAAATTCAACTAGCCCAGGCTCGTTTAAAACCGAGAATGCTAATTTTCTTCACATCATAACAGGTTCGGTCACCAAAAATCGATGTATCACTCTTTTTCTGGAAAGATGTTTGATATTATGTAGAATATCCTTTAAATTACACTTCAAAAGGATTGCATTTTGCTGATAAATTCAATTTTTGAAAGAGGAAACATGGGAAGATTAATTATAACTAATTGAAATTGGTTAACAAAAAGTAGAGATAAAAACATTCAGAATGGAGCAAAGATTGTGAATTAATGGCCATTATAAAAAAAAAAAATTGTGTATTTGTTATTACTTACCGCGTGAAGATCCAAGCACAAGGAGACATTGTAAACTTTCTTCCGTTGCATGTTCGACTTAAGACAATCCCTAAACTACTACATCATCAAGCCAACTGTCAAAACTTCAAGAGAAGAGACTGCCATTGTATTCTAGCATATCAGGTACTGTCTTTTTTGTGTGATCTATGGGTAAGGTTACCAAGGCTTGTTGCCATGGATACACATACACACTGATTCCTCCCTATTGCATTAATAACCTTAACTTAAATTCATTGATGCTTTTATTGATCTAATTTTAAATTAATTAGTTAAACATATTGTTCTTCATAGGAAAAATTTTGGAACATGATGCTAATTAAATTAACTTACAATCATTGTCATCAAATTAGAAAATTTTTCATCCTTAAAATAATTTGCATATTTAAAAATCAACGTTAGGTTCTTATTTTCTTATAATAATAATAATAAAACTTTACGATAACAATTAAAAGCATTGGTGGAAGGTGTAAACTCATGATTATTAAAATGTTCAGAAGCATTTTCCTATTACTCTTAAAAACTTTTCCTGCAAATTATTTTAGTCCAAAATATCTGATAATAAGTAGATTAGATGAAGATAACTTTTCAAAAGTTTCTCCATTTTTCATAAATAAATTTATAACTGGTCTAGTAGGTGAGGTAAAAGTTATTAAGAAGTTGAGAGATGGTACTCTACTTGTAGAAACGATTAATAATAAACAATCCGATGTTCTGTTAAATATTAAAGATTTCGGTGGTTTATTCCATGTCGAGGTTAACCCTCACAAAACACTAAACTAAAGCAAAGGGGTGATCAGATGTTTTGATCTCCAGTTCGTTGAAATAGACGAAATTAAGAATGAATTAAAACATATCATCCTAGATATAAATAGAATAAAAATTAAAATTAATGGAGAGCAAAAATCAACCCACACCTACATTGTAACATTTGCTGTCCCAAAGCTACATGAAACTATTAAAATAGGGTTCCACACAATAAGGGTCCAACCTTACACACCAAACCCAATGAGGTGCTTTAATTGTTTAGGTTTTTCTCACCCCACCTTTAAATGCAAAAAAGAATCGATTTGTGGTGAAGTTAAACATCAAGATAATTTAAAATGTATTAAAAATCAAAAATGTACAAACTGTACCGGTACCGGTAACCAGTATTTCTACTACAAAAAGCATTAACCGTTACTGAAAAAGTTCCTTATAATGAGGCCAAAAGGTTGTATAGCGAAAAAAATCCCACAACCTTCATTAAATCATTCGCACAAGTCACCAAAGAAAAAATATTTGAAAAAAAAGACGTTGCCGTACAAGCAGATATTATTTTTAATTTTCAATTAAACAAAATCACAACAGCTGTTGACAGTAAATTAATTCCATCTATAAAAGTAACCGACCAGGCTAACAAGCCCTCATGCAGTACCAAATCCACTGCCCCCATGATTGGTTTAATACCAAGACCTATAACTGCGAAGGTTATCATAGTGCCAAAACATGGTTCAGCCACAGCCTCCACAATAACCTCACCCCCAGTCACCTTTACTACACCCCCCACACACCCCTCCTCAACCCCTCCCCTCAAATTCATCTACAACTCCCGAGCTTGAACCCGATCGTGATCCCAATCCCTCCTCTTCTTCGTCTATTAGCAGTGAGGTAATGGACGTAGACGGATTTAAAACATGTAAAAACAAAAAAGGAAGAAACAGTAAAACATCATTAGCTAAATCAAGTACTAATTAAATTATAAGAGAAGCCAAACCTTCTTCTATTTAAAATTATTTATAAATCTCCCGTTTATTATTATTTTTTTTTTTAATTTGTTATCCTTATGTCTTATTACCCTTTAACTAAACATGTCTATTATTCAATGGAACTGTAATGGATTAAAAACCCATTTTAATGATCTAAAAATGCTGATACAAAAGGGATATTGAACCCTTTTGTTTAGCTCTACAAGAGACTCATCTAAACAGAAATGATAAAAGAAATTTAAAAAATTTTGAAATTTATAGGAAAGATAGTCCAAAGTCAAATCATAATCAACATGGTGTTCTTATAGCCGTACATAACTCTGTATATTCAGAAGCTATCACTATCAATTCACACCTTCAAACTGTCGCAGTTAAAGTACATCTCAATAACACTTTATCAATTTGCTTTCTATACCTCCCACAAGATCGCACAATAGATATTCATCACCTACTTAATATTTATAACCAGCTACCACATCCCGTTCTTTTTGTAGGGGATCTTAATGGTCACAACCCCCTTATGGGGGTCACGTGACATAAATACTAGAGGGAAAATAATCGAACAATTTTTAGACAACTCCAATCTCCTCTTACTAAATACTGGAGAACCTACCTTTTTAAGTTACAGCTACGGAACCTATTCAGCCCTAGACCTCTCTTTTTGTAACCCCACACTATATAATTTCATAGACTGGACGGTTCTACCTGACAGTAGCGATCATTTCCCCATTGTTATTAAATTTTTAAATTTTAAAAAGACACGCTTAAAACAGATATCGGTACTAGATAAAGCAAATTGGTCTCTCTTTTCCTCCTTAGTCCAACCTACCCGTTCACCGCCTTCCGATATAAGTATTGACTTAGCATGTGAAGAAATTACGACCTCTATTATAAAAGCAGCTAACATGTCGATACCAAGGACATCAGGTATGCCAAAAAGACCACTAGTCCCTTGGTTTAATGATACTTGTAAAAATGCAATAAAAGATCGACGCAAAGCATACAAAAAATTCCAAAAATCCATGACTCAAAAAAACTTAAGAGAATATAAAAGGCAGAGGGCACTATGCAGGAAAATTCCTCAACAACTGTAAAAATGAATCATGGAAAAAATTTGTCAACTCAATAAATTCGAATACAAATATGACTGAAATATGGAGCAAAGTTCGTAAAATCACCAAAAATCCCATTTCCAACCGTTATACCATTTCAGCGAATGGACAGTTGACTGACGACCCAAAACTTATTTCCAATACATTTGCTCAATTCTTTTCGGAAATATATAATGTAAGCAAAAACTCTGCCAACATCGAACAAACTGAGCGTCACAATTCTGATAATAACGAATCCCAAACATATAAAATGCCTTTCTCCATGTGGGAATTAAAATACATATTACTCCGTCAAAGGAACAACTCCTGGTCCGGACAACATACATTAAGGATAAAAAACCTACCAAGCGAAACCCTGGTCCTTCTCACATTTTACAATCACATCTGGTCCACTGGTCAATTCCCAAGTTCCTAGCGTGACTCAGTGGTAATTCCGATTCTGAAAAATGGAAAAGACAAACGGGAACTAACCAATTATCGCCCTATATTCCTCACAACCTGTGTAAGTAAGATCATGGAACGTATGGTGAATAAAAGATTGATGTGGAAAAGATTGTACAGAAAAGAACAATTTAATTCAACCCTTTCAATCCGGTTTTCGCAAGGGCAGAGGGACAATAGACCATTTGGTGGCTCTAGAAGCCAAAATCCAGTACGCCTTTATAAACTCACAACATACTATCGCCGTACAAAGCATTCTTTGATATGTACAAAGCATTCGACAATATAAGCCATCATGTGATCCTCAAAAAACTGTCGTCCGTCGGAATCAAAGGTAAAATGCTTAACTACATAAGACAATTTCTAATAAATCGCAGCTTTAGGGTTCAAATAGGTTGTGAACTGTCAGAAAATCACAAACAACTCAATGGAGTCCCACAGGGTTGTGTCTTAAGCCCTACTTTATTTTGCCTGGCGATAAATGATCACTTTACCAAGAGGTGTCAAGCCGCTACTATTCGCGGATGACTTAGCCATAGTTTTTAGATCCGAGAACACTGACATAATAAAAAACAAATTACAAGAAGCTATAGGACGAATAACTAAATGGGGACTCTCCACTGCTCTCAATTTTTCAACTGAAAAAACCAAATCTATCCACTTTAACCGAAAAAGAAATACTCCCCCCTCTCCTGAACTGTATCTCGATAATTTTCTGATTCCGAAACACAAATAATCATAAATTTCTAGGTTTAATGTTCGATAAAAAATTAAATTGGGAATCACATATCTCCACATTAAAAATAAATGCTACAAAAAAACTAAATATACTAAAATTTCTTAGCGGAACTTCTTGGGGTGCAGACAGACATACGATGTTAAAATTATATAACTCCTTGATATGCTCCAAGCTCGATTATGGCTCTTTCATTTATGGATCCGCTCGATATCCAATACTCACCAAGCTACTCAATCCACAATACTGGAATCCGGATTGCAACCGGCGCTTTTAGAACTAGCCCGATCCTCAGCATATGTTCTGAGGCTGCTTTTCCCCCACTTTCATTCAGAAGACAAAAATTAGCAATAAATTATATCTCTAAACTATACTCACAGACCCAACACCCAACGTACAAATACATATTTAAACCAAAATTTCACGGAGCCTTTCAGAACAATACCAAGTCAACTCTTCCATTAGTTGAAAGAATCTATTCAGCAAAAATAGCTTTAAAAGAAATAACTTTACATACAGAAGAAAACGAAAACCCTGGACGCACAGACCTCCAAAAACAATGCTCAACCTTACTAAATTATCCAAAAACAATATCCCTCCGATCGACTTCCAAACCAGACTCTCCTGTATGCTCCAAAACTTTCAAGATCCTTTTGTGATCTACACTGATGGATCCAGATCGGACTATGCAACAGCTTCTTCTTTCGTCACCCTTAATTCAACGAACAAATTTAAATTGCACAAACTATGTAATATATATACAGCCGAACTACATGCAATATCGTCAGCTCTCCACTTCTCTATGTCAATTAATCAAAAAACAATAATAATCATAACCGATTCATTGAGCTCACTAGAAGGCCTAAATAACATGTACTCAATTCATCCTACTATACAGAAAATCCATAGATACCTAAATATGTTACATAACTTAGACAAAATAGTTTACTTTATTTGGGTACCGAGCCACGTGGGAATTGTTGGCAACGAGCTCGCTGATATAGCTGCTAAAGAAGCCCTTGCACTACCAGGCAGAGGGACTGCCATCTTGACTCCACAAGATATTAGCTCTCCTTTAAAAAATGAAGTTCATGATAGGTGACAGTCCATGTGGAACGAGAGCCCATCTAGTAAACTCAAAACCATAAAAAAATCAGTCAAACCATGAACCACATCCGTTCGATCAAATCGTAGAGAGGAAGTAGTCTTGTGCAGGCTAAGGATAGGTCACACAAACCTTACACACTCCCATTTAATAAATAAGCAGCCACCGCCAAAATGTCGATACTGCGGTGAGATTATCACTCCATACTATATAATGCAACTAAAAAATCTAGGACTTGCACCCAGCATTTTTCAAATTCTTGGAGATAATGAAAAAAATTTAAAAACTCTGTTCACCTTTTTAAAAGCGCAAAATTTACTTAATAAAATATAGACCCACCAAAAAAAAAAAATAAAAAAATAAAATAAATTAAAAAAAAAAAAGAATTTAAGTGAAAAAAAGGAAAAGAAAAATAATTACAGATAGCTAAAATAGCTAAAAGTTTATAAAAATCCGCAGGCGTTTATGACCTTTGTAGTTTTACGCCTAAAAACAATAACAAACAAACTTTTCCAAGAGTTAGTATCTTCTTTATAAAATTGTTTCTATTTTAACTTTCGTCTGTTATTTTATTTAAATTATATTTTTTATTCTCCACATAATTGATTCAACACATTATAGCAATTTCCAAAATTTGTTCTCATGAGTTGACCCATCTTTTAATGTGCATTTTAAACTAATTCGCCCTGTCTGTTGATATTTTTATTTTATTTAGACGAGAAAATGTAAATAAATTAAAAACAAATGATTTTTGAAAAACTGAGTAAAATTTTTTCACCAATGGCTTCAATTTGTAATGCACTGCTATACTTCTGATCATCTTATCAGTGTTTCAGATCAACACTGCTTGGTACAGAATTTAAAACAGTCTCCTTTAACAATAAAGGATTGGTTTTTAAAGTCAAATGTCAGTTGGTGGAAGATACGTATTCCATAGTGGTAAATGAAGAAATAAGATACAAATTCTTAACAGCAGAAGTTGGAACACTAACGAAATTAACGCAGCCAGACAGCATCATTTTATGATTTTTTGTTGTTATCTTTAGATTTTTGTCATCCCAAAATAAAGTTTGTTTTTCCATTCATTACATACATTTTCATACTTGTTTTAAATCTAAGTATTGATACCAAGAATCTATTTTTTGGAATCGGTGACGGAAGCGAGAATGTTGGTACCGACACATCACTGTTAACATTATTATAAACATAATATTTGCAGGATTTAAAAAAAAAATAAACATGAATACCAATTATAATGAATATCCATCCATAAAATATTCGAAACAAAATGTATGCTTTGCTAAACATTTTTTTTTCATTATTTATTATTTTTTGTAATCTACACCTGTGCCAGTGGCCATAACCAGCAGCGGTTCTGGAGTAAATAGTGTATACAGAAACTAAACATTTAATTTTTAAATTGTTCCTTAAAAACTTTGGAACTATATTGATTAAAAATTCTAATTTTAATTCATTGATATTTAAGGAAAATTTAAATAAATTTTGTTAAATATTAATTATATTCTTAGAATCGGATTAAAATTTATTATTAGAACTGGCTTTTTTTTTTTTTTTTTTATTATAAGTTTAAAGTTAAACAAGATTAGTTATTGTTATAGGGTTATTAGATCGATTCACAGTGTTTTGTTATTCATTGTTTATTAAATGTGTAAATAAACATATGATTGGGAGTACAGGGGACAGTCATATACTGGACATTGTTGGGGGAAGTTCTGTAATATTAAAGGTTGGTAGCTAAGGTTTAATTCATATTTATAAGTACAATAATTTGTAAAACATGCTTTTTTGCATATAATTAACTATTTTTTAATTATAATTTAAAGATAAGATTATTTAAAATCTTTAAAAATTAACAAGGTTATATGTTCTCACCTTTATCAAGATTTGGCCATAATTCGAATGACAAATATAAAAATATGTTTTTATTTTATTCACTTGTCATTTTAGATAGTGAGAAACAGAGTGGATTAGACGTAGTTAGTCAAAACTGATTTTGTAATGTCAAAGTACTGTGTCATAGCATATGTTACCTGTAAAAACTATTTATTTAAGACAGCAAGTGCAACAGATAGTTCGTTGTCTTTGACATCAAATTGGCAGTGCAAAAATGTGGCTTCTTTCACACCAGTTCTAAATGCCTCATATATATATGTTACTTAATTTCGTCGTTTTATTATTATAGAATAGCAAATATACAATTCATTCCCAAATTTTCATTCCTATATTTTTATGCATGAATTAAAAATAAACATAACGTATTATTTTCAATAAATAGAAACAGGTGATTAATTATTTATTATAAATTTGGCCTACCTAGTTTACGTAGTTTTTATTTCTTCACAGCTGTTTTATTATTTATGTATGTGACTGAATTAAGGCTAATATTATTAATTAATACCCTTTTGTTTTCTTTTATATCCGTTTAATCTTTTGACAACATAATGCCTTTAGTAAAATAATCGAGATGAATTTCTGAAACTGCTGAAGGTGCTAGATATATTTTTAATTTTCTGTTTTATTACTAATTAAAATCGAAAATATTCAATCTTCCTATACAGTGATTCCAGTTATTTTTGAGCTTTACTTATAATTTAAATCAGTATGTATTTGTTTTACAATGTAAAATTATCTATGAGCAAGGTAAATTAGCTAAATAAATACTCACCTATGGCCTATCCTCTTATAACATCTACAGTCAATTTGAATTTATTTTTGCCGGCAAAAGATCCACAAAATTACAACACACTTTCATCATTTTAATAATCGATAGTTAAAGTTCATAATCTGTAGTTCTCATATGCGATAAACAAATCATATCTACAGTACTTTAATAATTTATTCCTCAGCCAAGCTGAATGGCGTTTGGAAGATTCATTATCTTTTAATTTAAATATGTATTTGTTTTTTTTCACTGACAAACTGACAATTATATTAAAATTCTATAAATAAAAAAATTGTTTTGAAAAAAAAATTGTGTATTGAATTCTGTCCGTAAATAATAGTTCTTCATATAGTTGTTAACTAATTTATTTTTTTATATAGGTATTCAATGGTTCTATTTATGATATTTTATTATTAAATGAATTTATGTTTAAAAAAAAAAACCTTAGCTAAATTTAACTTTTCTTTCGCAATAGAACTTGAGGAAAACTTGAAACGATCAACCCTACATAATGACAGCCATTTTTATAGTTCAAAACAGTAACAATAAATCACATAAAGAATTAGGTAGTCCCTAATTGAATGGCGCGATTCATAGGTTTGTTTTTTGACTTATCACTTATCAATTACTTCTACAACCGGTCCCCTTTCCCGGTATCTTAACTAGAATAAACATTCACTACAATGGTTTAATCGATAGGTTATCTACGCCATTTTCTTCCTATTCTTTATTTTATCTAGCATTGAGATTAGTTTTGGACATTTACACGCCTCCATGATGTGTTCCAGTCCTTGACCTTCCACTTTCATGTAAGTACCTGTTTAATATGTATATGTTTGGGCCGATACAAATCTAGAATCAATGAAATTTTTCTACAATGGTTGAGAATTAATTATCCTAACAATTATTCGAATACTAGCCGGTCATGAAAATTCACACTTGATGAATATAATACTAAGCTGCTGCCATCTTGCGGGAATGGACCAAAACAAATACTCTCCTAAAGGGACAGCTGTTGTTTATAGTTAAGCTCAGAAAAAAACAAATGTTTACGTGTTTATTGTCTTTAATTATTTTATAACTTATATGAGACAGCTAAGGAAATAAACAAAGCTGTTGGTCATAAACAATTTTTTTTTAAAGTCAATAGACAATCCAAGATCAAAACAAACAAAATGATTACACCATTACAATAAAGATGTTTTCAATGGATACAATATTAATTTACAATAGGTTTATTTTCAGAAACGATAGCATTTAATATTTAATTTCCTCAATTATTGATTATATTTTTAGTAGGCTCCAAACTGATTACATTCCATCTTACAATAAAAGGAATAAAACATTTAACAAACTTCCTGATTACAAGGAAATAAAATGGAGTCATTATTATCACAGTTCTACTCTTTAGTCCAACAGGAAACTAAAAATAATAAGAGGATAGTTTTGGATATTATTTAGTGTGTAACTATCTAAATTTCTAACAGAATCTGTAACATTTATGAGTGTTTATTTATTTATTAGTAATTCTAAGCCAGGTAAAATAATAGTCGGTTGAGACCAAATCAGAGCAGCATGAAGAGGCATCCAACATGCAAGATAACAACTTGTAAGACTTGAAATATATCATTGTATCCAGCTAGAAGTAATATAACATTATAACTTTATACCCTCCATACCAGATTGGCTTATATTCTTCATCCATTTGGGTTTGACTCTCTTATTTAGCAAATTAGAAAAAAAGTTGAAATACCTTGTGACCAATATAAAAGAAACCCTTGAAAAGTTAAGGCATCATAACAATAATCCTGTTGTTTGAAAAATCTCTACATTAAAAGCCAACTTTTCCATGCCTTCAATCTTAGAAGCCAATATCAATTTATCAATTCATGAAATTTTATTTCTTTAGAAATGTCATAGGTGAAACCAACTTTTGGAAATGCTTTAATTTCTCTTATTAACAGAATTATATAGCAACATTTTATAAAACTAAAACCATCAGTAAAAGTCAAGAGTCAGTCGGCTACAAGCTGTTTTTCAATGATTGTTTTGTCAAGACAAATTAAATATAAAATCAATACAAATTTATTGAATAGTAAAATCTTTTTGAATCTAAGGGACAGAAATAGAGTTAAATTAAGGTGAAATATACTCTTTACTTTTCATTATTTTAATTTTTGTATTATTATTTTTATTATTTTTTTTAAAGAAAAACAACCAAAATATTAACCATTAATTCAAGATTCAAGGTATAACTTCCTTATAGCTTTTTAATTGGTTAAAAATAGCTATTTTCTTCTCTTAAATTCATTTAAAATTCACCATTAACAAAACCACACAGAAAAACTTCGAAAATTCTGATTGTATTTTCTCTATATCGTCATCTCTTCTTTGTTAATAGTTTTAGCATATTAGAAATTTTTATAAAAGGAATACAAAATAAATAACAACAATGGTTCTTCCATTTAGAATAATTACAATACAGAAAAAGGAGATGGGATACAATAATAAATCTATCAATATATCAATCTTTATATTTTGTAACATAGGATACCCACTGAAATCAGGGGTACCACTACATAAATATATATTCATGTATATATATATTTATATTTATATATAATATTTATATATAATAACTTATACAAATCTGAAATGTTATTTACAATTTGCATGAGAGCGAACGAGCGAGAGAGGAGAAAGTTTAAAAACAACAGAGGAGACAGGCGACGACGTGGAGAGGCTATTCAGGGTACTCCCGATCGCCAATATTGATCCTATCTGGGGCAGCGGTTGTGCTGAAGCCGAGCATTCGTGTATCCACCTTCTGCATCCGTCCTTTCTTCGTCTTCTTACTTTTACCCTACAAGAATTTTTAGGACATTCTATCTAATAAGCCATATCTTTAAAAAAAAAAAATTCAACGTAAAAATGGTTTATTGAAATGGTCATATGTACTTCTAGAACAAGTATTGACATGGATACAAAGCATTGAAACTCATTGAATATAACATCGATTATTTATAACTTTACGAACACTAGATCAGGAACTACAATTTTAGACAAATATTGTTGAGAATTAGAACAATTATTGTGGAACAATAATTATAAAATAATTACTCAAAATAACCAATCCATAAACCTTCTCAATGTTCAGAAAATAATATGTTTTTAAATTTTCTATACCTCTCCTCTACTAAAATGTCGATAAACGATGATAAAAATAAAAAAAAAAATTAGATGATTGATTGAAATAAAATTAGTAGATAAATTTAAGGCTGAACTATTAGAGCCCGTGAAGCAAAGTTGTGGGAGATAGGATGGTGAGGCAAAGAAGTAGAACATAAATTAAAAAAAAAATTAAATGAAAGAATAATAAAGAAATTTAATATGACTATAATTATTCATATGGAGGGTATTCGGCTAGAAAGGGGAATATCCGGTAACCATAGTTCTAAAAAAATCGAAAATGTAAACTACAAAGTCTATATTTTTACTAATAGGAACGGGTTCTTCAAATTTCAAATATGTGACAATCCTCTTTCTAGCCTCTATGAGACCACCTTAAGTGATAGTACATGAGACGACCTGCTAACAGGTGTCGATCATTCCTTCTTCTAACCTAACATCATTCATATATATTAGTATTGATACTGTTTCACTATAATTTAATTCTTGAGAAATACAATATTACTGTCGCACAGATATAATTTATTACACTACACTACTATAACCATTTTTAGTTAAGGCAGGATTTTTTTATTCCCTCAATGGGGGTGTTAAGGGAAGTAGATTGTGATACATATCGGATATACCAAAATTACTAATCCATGCATAGGCTACCAGAAATTAGTACAGAAATGTTATGTTAACTTAATGATTTAATTACTGAAAAATTCTTTGCAATTTAAAGTTTAACTTAGGGAGAAAGAATGGTGATGCAGGATTTCGGTGGAATCATAAGAAGTAACATAAATATAGAATAAAGATACACTACTAATAACTTTCAAGTCCAAAACCTTATTGACTTAACTATCACAACCTTTAAAATACAATCATTCACGTAAGCAAAGCAAAAAGAAAACATCCTGCATATTCCACATAGAAAACTAACAAAATGACATAGAATATAAAAATCCAAAATGTTTAAATCTATTTCGAAATTATAATTCAGGTTCTAGAAGTACATATATTTAATTTAAGTCTATGGCAACTACCCAACAAAGTGCCGTCATCAACAGCACTCTTTCAAGTCACTCGTAGGCAACATTCTGTAAGTTGCTCTCGAAACATAATACAAAAATAAACCACTAATTAAAAAAAAAAAATTAAAGAAAGAAAATGTATACAAGCATTATTTACTCTACTAAAAAAAATTATGATTTTTTTTTTCCAATTTTTTCTTCTCATATTTTACAATCAACAATTTTCAAAAATGTATACATATATATATATATCATTCACTTACCTTGAAATAACAACTCTGATGTTAACAACTTTTATACCACTTAAATACATAATTACGTTCTTTTATAAAATCCTTTCAATATTTTTATAAATGAAAAAAAAAAAAAATGTTTTGCTTATTCCAATTAATTAAGAATTTCTACTAATAAACTGAACTGACAATTTATCAATTTATTGATGCACCAACAAAAATGCATTTCTTGTTCTTATAATAATTAATTATACTATAATAATGGCCAAAAAATTAAAACAATTATATTCCATTTCATACACACTCAAATAGATTCGCAGAACAAGATTGGTCTATTGAATAAATTATTTAAAAATCTATTAGCAGGAACTTTTATCCCAGCCTCCTTGATCAACGGATACAACTGAATTTTCCTTTAATTGCTTTTTTTTTTTTTTTTTTTTTTTTTCTTTTTCTACAGTTATAGTTATTTTGAAAACTAAAATCAACCATACATAAAATAATTAATGAATTTCATAAAAGAAATAAAACAATAAAAACCCGCCCCTTAGTAAGGATAGATATTGAGATAGGAGCTAGGGGAGTTGGGATCGTTGAGTGAGAGGATTTAGTTAATAAATAAACAGAGTTAGTGTTGTTATTTTGTTTTCTTATTTTCTTTGATCTTTTTTCTTTCCCTTTTTTTTTTTTTTTTTTTTTTTTTAATAATTCAAAAAATTTATAAGACAAAAAAAATAACACACATTTCTGTTGTTAAAGTAACCATTATTAAATAAAAACATTATAATGCCTTGAATGTTACAACAACAAATGTATTATTATCTCAAATAATAAAATAAACAAAATTTTTTTTTCTTAATTCTTTTTTTAAAATCTTTATTTCTTTTAAACTCCTTTCATCAAGTTGATAAACATGTCTTTTTATTCTACTGATAACATAAGATTTTAGAAACCTGTCAAGAGGTGATTCCAATAAGTAGTAAAGAGCGATGAAGCAATTTGACTTCCCGACAAACAATAGAGAGATGAAATGCTAATAGTTTTCCTAGGTCGCTAAGTCAAATGCTTTGTCTCACTTTGACCACCTTACAAAAAACAGATACCGAGAAATCAAACAATCCATTTATTTCTTTTACTGATTAATTCTCAATTTTCTTTTTGATATATATATTTTTTTTTTTTTTGAAAGGGTAACTAAGGCTACTATCTAAAATGATTCACAAAAAGTAAAACTATTTAGTCTATCAACAATATTATTACCACTTTAAATGTACAAAGATTTAAAAAAAAAAAAAAAAAAAAAAAAAAAAGAGAGAAAATATAAAAAACAAAATAACAAAATATAGACAGGATAGAGAAAAAGAGAGACTGAAATTGTTCATGGAGAGATTTAATATTTAACATCCTAAACGTAATAATAATCGTTAAGTGAAGGAATTTTGCGATAAAACAAAAAACAAAACAAAAGGAATGTTAATAAAATATATGTGTGTTAAATGTAATATATGTGAAAGGGGGCCCTTCGGGACTCGAGTAAATATTTAATAACTTTTTTTTTTTTTTTTATTAGTGTTAGTGTATTTCAAAGAAAATTCACACAGTTTTTAATTTTTATGCTATAACTTTGTGGAGGAGGAATAGGAAGATGAGGGGCGGGTTTTAAGAAAAACTGTAATGTTAGATATAAAAAAAAAAAATTACGTAATTAGTTTTTTCTTAGTACATCTCTTTAAAAAAAAAAATTAATAGCTGAAAGAGCCCCCCTTCAGATATGATATATATATATAACTCATGTATTGTTACAATTAACAATTATTAATATACACTTACAATTATATATCATTCCCTCACTCACGAAATTCTACAATATACATTAAATTCACAATATATACATCACAATAGAAAGCATCTTTAAACATTTTCTTTCTTATTTTTTTTTATTTTTATTTTTTTTAGTTATTTTGTTTCTTATTTGCTACTAATATCACAACCATCTGTTTTAAATTATATTATCTTATTTATAATTTTTTTTTTTTTTTTTCTCTAACTTTCACATTTGAGCAATCCCACTTCGTCGGATTGGTATGAGAATAGACCACAGACAAAATAATACTACAACTAACAGACTCTGTACATAAAAATAAATAAATAAATAAAAAATATTGACTATTAGAACAGAGGTTAAGACTCGAAAAAAATTTGTTAACGTAGCGTAATTATATTATCTTCTAAGAAAATTTTTTCTCATGAACAGATGATAATGGTAGAAACATGAAAAACAGCATTGTTTTGGTGTTTTGAAAAAAAAAAAATTAAATTCATTCATATACAATAATCGATCCTCACTAAAAATCAGAATTCAGTAATATTAAGACAGAATATCACACAGGAAATTGATCTTACCGACTGCTAAACTTATAAATACTGGAAAAACAATTCACAAATGACAATTGTTTGTCTTATGAATGGTATAATGAGCACTTGTTTAGTCCTTATTCATTTTAAAAAGTAAACCACACCCTTCAAGATGATAGTATTTTCATATACAGAGTATACAATCAGAGAAACATAATAAACAAATGTTACTAAATTTAAATTATTATATTATATTCTCATACCAATCTAATAATTAACCTCATCTCAGCGCATCAAATCAGCGGCAAAACTTTCAAAAACACTGTTATTAGTACAGCTGAGGAAAACACAACCTCTTTATTAACATTTTATTATAACGACAATATTTTGGGGGAATATTGTATTTGTTCTATGTTGTTTATTTTTATTTTATTTTTTTTACACATTAATTCAATAAATGTGCATTATCATTAAGTAATCATTCAGTCTCAACTTGTGGACGCTAGATTTCAAATTCGGAAAACGAATTTGAATCTAAATAATAAAAAAAAAAAAATATTTTCAGTTTTTTTTTTTCAATTATTAAGACAAAATTGTGATTAAAACATACCCAACTGAACCAATCGCCATGAACTATATTAAATCCATGTTCTGTCTAGCGCAAGTTCCTATAAAAAAACTGTTGTCTATTTTTAAAAATTAATAAAACTATTTTGTTTTTCTAAAAAGAAGTTAAACAATTATCATACAAAGAAATTTAAAACTGAAATTATTGCTCAACAACAATCAGCCTTTATATGACGATTAGAGGAACCTTCAACATTCTTCCTCGCAAGATATTTCCAGAGATAGTAGAAACCGTATAACCACCGAAACATACTGTTAAAAAACATTTACTCGTATGAAAAAGAAAATAAAAAAAACTGCAAATTTGGATTGCTGCAGAGAAACTTTGTATTTATAAATTTTTTTTTTTTTTTTTTTAAATTTTTCCCCCTTTTCTATCTTCCATAACAAACAACAGGTACAAAAACGGTTTTCCTAAAAAGGGCACAGTGTTACGTATTGCTTTAAATGAATAGATTACAGAAACGCTAAGGAATGCTCTTTAACAATCTATTCTCTGACAACACAATTTTCTATTTTACTCCCTTTCCTTTTTAGAAATCCTCTGCTCGGCGGGATATGATTATCGAAAAATAAATAAGAAATAAAAAAATTTAAATATATTAACCATATCCCTTAAGCAATAAATACAATTTTGGCACTAAGGATAAATGGACCAGGCTCCTGGTAAAACTTAAATTAACATGACACAGTCTCAAAAAAAAGTATATTATACAATTTTTGTTTTTTAATCAACTAAACAATATTGTGAGAAATTTCTCCCTAATTCATTAATAGACAAGAAATAAAAAATATATAATTGAAATTAGTAAGGTATATATTTAAGAGACTTTGTATATCTCTGCTCCAGAAAAATATTTATTTTTCATCTTACACAAATGAATACGGAATTTTTACCGTGCTATTTGATAATTATTTTTAAAAATCAAATAATAAAACAAGTTTTAGAGTCGACCATAATTTAAGAGTAAAATGGTGCATTTAAACAAGTGATTAAATAATAATTCATAGTAACCTCGGCAAAACTTGATTATCAGCTTTACTAGCTATTTTGTTTAGTCGCCAAAAATTTAATTAAAAACAAAAAAATATCAGTTATGAAGTATTAAATTTCATCGATTGCTATTCAGTCTCTCTCTAGGTGTCATGATATCTCTTAAAAACTAAAGTCTTTCGTGATCGTATTTGTTGTTTTGTTTTTCAATAAATAAATAAAGTTGAGCAAACATAACAAAACGACTTAACAATACACTTTATTATAAAATAGCAGAGAGAATGCCATTATTTACTTTGTTATGAAAATAATAATCAAACTAATTCTGTAGAGACCAATACATTTTTTACTAACAAAAAAAAAATCATTTTGAGATACGCAAGTGGGTATAGAGGTTATCAAACATGTATACCACACATAATTATCAAGGAACATCAGAGACTACATTTTTTTTTTTTTTTTTTTTAATCGATATCTATTTAAACAAACACATTTTTTTGTTCTTTTCCAGTAAAAATATTTAGATTTTCGATATTCTCCTAATTAAAATTTGAAAAAAATTCCCCAAAAGATAAGCAATAAAAAACAAAAACAAAAATAAATCATGTAATTAAAAAAAATAAAAATAAATTCTTATCTTTCTTTTTTTTTTTTTTTTTCATGTTTTCTAATTAATCCAGATATATTATAGAGGCACCCTTATAAGACTAGTATCACACGAATAGTTTTTTATTTCCATTTTGAATAGGAATAGTAAATAGAATTGATTCATTTTATTTTTAAATAAATAAAACTCTGCACAATTATAGAAATTTAAGAATAAAAACGAAAATAAACATTTAAATAAAACAATGAGTAAAATTTTAACTAGAATTTAGTTTAAAAGGTAAAGTATAAACATATTTTTTTTTTGTCTTGTTTTTACTAAAACAAAATAATAACTAATATAATACGCTATTCTAATAGCAGTAATAAAACATATATATAAAATTATGCCTACATTTTAATATCAATACTTATTCTTATCACATAAAAATATAAAATGACTGAGCGATATATAAAAAACAAAAATCTCTGTAAATAACAATCAAAATTAAATAATACTTAAGTTAATTAATCAGAAAAATCTCCGATAGTTAAAGTTTGTAATGCTATTTTGTTTACTAGAAATAAAGCTATTAAAGAAAAAACCCAAAATCCTCCCTAACATTTCAAAAAATTACCGCTAAGGAATCGTTTACGATTCTCAGTTCTTATATAAAATTTGTTCAGAATTAGTATATTTATTTAGGTACCATAAACCTGATTCAAATGACCCTAAGTGCCATAATAGTTGAGTTACATTTCAAAAAATTATATAATATAATATTTTCTTTTTTTTTTTAATTTAATTTAATTTTAATTTTTTTTTTTTTTTTTTTTCTTCTTCTTCTTTTTTTTTTTTTTTTGGAGCAATTAACTCCCTATACAAATTTTAGATTTTCGTTTCAACGTTTTATTTTAAATATATATATATATATATTTATATAACAGTGGAGAAGATATAAATAATATGATGGCCGCTGACGATGACTACCACAATGTGTATCTGTTTACCTTGACCTGCTGGAAGTCCCTATCATCCTGAGAGCCGTGGAGCCCAGAGCTTGAGTTCAAGCGCCCGCCACCGCTCGACATTCCCCGTTTCTCTACGAACTGACGAGCGAAATCAGATGCCTCTTTGGAGTCTCCAAGATACATGCGTACGTATTCACCTATATCGGAAGGAGAGTCTATCTCACGCAGGAAGGAGACAAAAGTAGGTACTGAAAAAAAAAAAAAAATAAATAAAGTCAGTAATTGTTTTATTATATCTGAAATATCTGTACCATTTGGGAAAAACTAGATAAGTTGATTTTTGTCCACAATAAGAGAAATATTTTGAGCAACATATATTGCTGTCCTACACATCTTGTATAAGTAAGCAAGTTGTAATGGCAATTGTATCATTTTATACCATTGACAACAACTTGCCTACTTTTACAAGTGTAGGACTCCAATACGGGTTGCTCAAAATATTTATCTTATTGTGGAGAAAAATCTATATCTATGTCATAGAACAAATTAGACCATCTGAAAGTGTTCATTTGTCAAGAACATAAAAAAAGAGTAGTTTTAATAAAACACTCCCCTAGGTTTAATCTTATATGACACAATAAGACAATTATAAAAAAAATGATTTATCAAGCTAATCTTATTTCTACTTCTTCTTTTTTTTTTTAAATTAATAAAATCAATGACAACACAATTTATTTTATCTACAGTTGTTTCAATCAACATTTTTGAATGAAGGTGGTGGGAATCAGTTATTAAAAGATTTCTGCAGCTGACAAGGATAAATAGAAAATGAGTTTCAGGACCTCTATGATCTAAAGTTCCAATTAATATATACAGTAAAACTTCAATATAACGCTCTCCTTTATAACGATTTCCTAGGTATAACACTTTTTTACCTTGGCTCCGGTTTTAATGAGAAATTTTCGAATGCAAGTTTAATCGTTGCAAACGCTCTAATTTCCCATTTACAATGCCCCAATAAAATATACAAACACATTTTGGCAAACAACATTTTCATTATAATTAGGTAATATTATGTCAGAATTAAATCACATTTGTGTTCCCAAATTAAGTGTACAATTGAATTGAAAACAGAAAACAACACCTGCTATGATCTAATCGATTCTGATAACAGAATTATATTTAATTTTGTTGATCCCCTACAAATGTCCCTCCCCCCCTCCTGTATTCTATGAAACTTTTACTAAAGGAATTTCGTTAAATAGTGGACATTTTGGATGGATTAAAGACAATTCATACATTTTTTGTGTGCAATACGGAAGTAGAAGACAAAACTTTTAAAAATATAAATGCATTAGAAATCACTAATTAAAAAAAAGTTTAGTTTATATTAAAAAAAAAAAAAAAAGATGAAATTATATAATTTCATTCCTTATTCATATTTCCTGTTTACTTTCATTTATATTTTAATTCAATATTTCTATATCAATTTACAATACCTATATGTACTATATTTTTAATAAGAATTTTCCATTTTTAGCCGTTTTATTCTTTTCCCGTTTAAAACACTTTCCCGGATATAGTGCTCATTTCTCAACTTCCTAGAACAGCATTATAATGAAATTTTACTGTACTTATGAAATGTGTTACAGAATTATCCTTGGATAACTCTTCTCGTCATTGTAGTGTTAACAAAGAAGATTTACTTGTTTAATTAATTTATTTCAATCTAAAAAACTAATAGACTTACTATCAACATTTGCATGGAGAGCATTAAGTTGACGTGAACACCATTGAGAGAACTCGTCTTCCTCCGATTGAGAGGGTTGCGAGAACAACTTCATCACAGCCTGTTCCTCCCTTTTGGCCTTGTTCTGTACGGACTTGGGCGGCTCTGGTTGTGACTGGATCACACCGCTCAACCGTCCAGATCCACCCCCACTGCTCACTTTATCATACTCCCAGAAACCTTTTTGAGATGATGAGAGGCTGTTTACCGGATTCAAACCTATAGCAAAGAATATAAGAGATTAAATGAAAAAAATTATTTTAATTATTTATAAATTTTTTTTAAAAAAATAAACTTTTACTAATCTATACATAATTTTTGGTAACAATAAGGTCAGTATATTTGCTGAGTTATATCAAGAATTAATGGTCAAAAGTAGGGTGGTTGTGTCAATACTAAATGTTGATCCTCGATTCCACCAATTCTTGAAAAAATATCGGTAACCAGAATCAATAACCAAAGTCGATTCCTAAGAACCAATGAATACCACTGAGGTTGACGTTAGTTTTGTGAGACCTAACTATTTAATCTTTATTCACCAATTCTTCCTAATGATAAAAAAAAAATATATATATATATATATCTCCACCCGATGCGAGGCCTACCTCTCCTTGCTCCTCCACTCTGCTTCCCATTCATAATCAATTTGGGGATTCTTCTATACTCCATGCTTTTAATATGGCCGAACCATCTCAGTCTCCTTCCCTCCATTTCCTCCAGAATATTTCTCTTAACTTCCATTCTTTCTCTAATGATCTCATTCTGGATTCGTTGAATCCTTGAGATTCTTGCTGATCTCCTCCAAAAATCCATCTCCACAGCCAGAAATCTTTTGCCTTGCATTTTTTCTAGAGGCCATGTTTCTGAGCTGTATAGCATTATGCTTTCTACCAGGGCCTTTTTTTTGACATTGGCACATATGTTGGCACTCCAGAGGACTGAATTTAACATTCCGATAGCCTTCCGTCCATCTGTTATTCTTTTTTTCACTTCTTCTGTCGCTCTCCCATTGATTTCGAGAATAGTGCCCTTGGTTGACCCTATTTAACTTAGTTAGAACTGGGTCACTTACCTCATCGTTTTCTGTTATCATATATTTTGTCTTTTCATAGTTTATCTTTAGGCCCCATCTCTCATACTGTTCGGTTAATTTTCTGAACATGAAAATTTCTGAACATACTTATATTTAATCTCTAATAATAGAGCATGCTTTGATATACTAGTACATCAGTACTTCTTGCTACAGAATTTAGAACACTTGTCTTCAAAAACCAAGCTGTTGTGTTGGACAGTGAAGAAATAGGATTATACACTCCTATAGTATAACATAAAAATACACTCAAGGCCAAAAATGACAGGTGGGCCTTTAAACTATTTTTTTTTTAATCTAATAATAAATGAAATCTAAATTCAATAACGGAACATTTAGTAAGAATAATAAAGAGCAAAAGATAACATCAGAATAGGGAAAAATTTAATCAAAGCTATCTGACAACTAATTTCCTGGAAACAATCACCTCGTTTAATAATGATTATATCTCTTGGTCAAACGATCATTAGTTTATTTAAACAAATCGACTGAAAGATTTAATCATGATAAATTAGGTCATTGATTCCAGGAAATCAGTTGAGAAACTAATCGATTTGAGTGGTTATGGAGCTTACTATGAAAGGATAGTAACTGGTAAACTAAAATATGTATGGTTCTCAGGCGGTAGAGTGCGCTGCCGTAAAGACGACGGCCACCCTGTTATCTTTGTCGACCGGGCTCAGGATTTGGATGTCTTCGTATGACTGTCATTTACCTGTATAATCTACTTACTGTAATTTTCTTGCATCATTTTGGCTTATTTATTTATAATGCATACTTTTGAATTTTATTTCATTCATACATTTTTCTTTCAAATTTCTTCCCACATAAATAGTTTTACTTTATTTTTTTCATTTTATTTTTCTAATTTTAGTTTTATTAATTTTTATTATACAATGTACTCTGCAGTTTGTTACTCATATTACAGGGTCTTTTTTCCTATAAATGTCTTTCTCTTAACTTCTCTTCAGTATGTCTAGTATCCTAACTACCTGTCACGTTAACTCCCAATCCTTGCCTGCCCATTTTGATGAATTCCAGCAATATTTCTCACATAACTTTTATCATGTTATATCTATTTCGGAAACTTGGCTTAAGCCCCACATTCCTTCCTCTTTTGTCTCCCTTCCCAATTACTCCTTTACCCGCCATGACCGGGCTGGCGGTGGTGTTGGCATATATGTACACGACAGCCTGAAAACAAGAATCCTCGATTTTTCCCCCTCATCCATACATCCTCACGTTGAATACCTTATCCTAGAAATTTCTGCCGGCAATCATCACCTACTATACGCTGTGATATATGGTCCTCCTCTGGTTCTGTTCGATCAGTCCTTCGAATCTTCCTTATTTAACCTGATTCCTCTCTATTCCAATATTATTATCTCCGGAGACCTCAATACAAATTTGCTTGCTGACTCCAATGATAAACGTTACCTGGATAACCTGTTCTATTCTCTCCGCCTTTTCATCGTACCTTTCGCTCCTTCTCACCATTCCTGCTGGACCGACACTTGTTTAGATCTATATATTATAGATTCTCAAAACAATCTCCTTTCCTCCTCACAAAGCCCCGTTTCATTTTTATCTTCCCATGACCTAATCTAAATATCCTACGATTTCCAAACCTATCCTTTTCCTACAAAAACCATAACTTACCGCAACCTTGACGCCCTTGACCATGATATTATCCTACCTCTCCTTGAAACCCTAGATTGGAGTGAAATCTACTCCTCCTCCTCCATAGACTCCATGGTTGAAATCCTCACATCCAATCTTCTCAGAATCCTTGATACCTACGCTCCTCTTAAAACCTCTACCTTTCGTCGTCGACCTGCACCCTGGATGTCAAAAGAAATTAAAGATCTGCAGAGAAAGTGTGAGGCTGCACGAAGACGATTAAGATGAACGAGACTCACGGACGATTATCAAGTGTTCAAAATACTGGGTAATCAGGTGCAAGTAAAAATTTGAAGAGCAAAACCTTCCTATTTCCACGAAGCCTTATCGTCCTCTCCCGATTCCAAGTCAAAATGGCAAATCCTTCGAAAACTCGCCCTTCATAAACCCTTCGGATCCTCAACCTCAACCAACTTCCCAGTTTCGCCTAATGACCTGAACGCCTATTGTTTTATCATCTCTCACCTCTCCATCCCGTTATTCCAGTTTTTCCTCAGAAACACCTTTCAATGACAGTAACTTTTATTTTTCCGACATAACCCCCACAGAAATTATCTCCTCTATCATGAAATCTCATACCAATTCCATAGGCCCAGATGGTATCCCTATTAAACTTATAAAATTATGCCTCCCAGAAATTTAACCAGTCCTTGTCTTTATCTATAATTTATCCCTACAAAACTCTATATTTCCTACCTCCTGGAAAAAAGCTATTGTTCATCCCACCAATAAAACTCCTAATCCTAACTGTCCTGCAGATTATCGCCCGATCTCCATCCTTTCAAACCTTTCAAAACCCCTTGAACGATTGGTGCAATCCCAAATTTCCCATTTCCTGGAAGATTCCCATCTACTCGATCCTTTCCAATCCGGTTTCCGTCCTAGTTATTCTACACAATCTGCACTAACCAAAATCATAAGCGATATCCACGCTGCAATAGATGAAAAAAAAACTGACCGTCTTGATACTCCTAGATTTTTCTAAAGCATTTGATTCCATTGACCATCGTATCCTTTTTACCAAATTAAATGCTTTAAAATTTTCCAATAGTTCAATCCACTGGATCCGATCCTTCCTCTCCGACCGCACTCAAGCAGTATCTATCCCTAATCAACCCTTATCCAACTTCCTACCTCTGTCTTCGGGAGTAGCCCAAGGTTCCAGCATTTCACCCCTCCTCTTCAACTCCTACATTAATGATCTTCCCCAGTCAATTTTACATTGTTCCCATCACCTTTATGCAGATGACTCTCAAATTTATTTATCCTTTCCTCCTAACGAATTACATGAAGCTTTATCTAGGATCCAGGAAGACCTCGATAGAATCTGTTCTTGGGCTAACTTGCATAATTTAAAGCTAAATGCAGGGAAAACTCAAGCCATTGTAATCGGTTCAAGTCCCCTCCTCAGATCCATTACCAACTTTCCTACCCTAAACCTGAATAATCAGCCTATCACTTTCTGTTCCTCTGCCAAAAATTTAGGAATCATTATCGACCAAAACCTCTCCTGGAAGCCTCAAATCGCCCAAATAGCCCGAAAATCAATAGGAATCCTCAAATTATTCCATCGTTAGCGTCATTTCCTTCCTCAATCCATGCGAAAACTCCTAGTTTCCTCATTCATTTTTCCTCAGTTTGATTATGGTTGTGTGGTGTATGGGGGCCTCTCAGTGGGTCTCCGGGACAGATAACAACGAATCATGAATAGTTTTATCAGATTTGTTACCGGTACCCCGAGACGTTCACATGTATCGCACCTCTACAATACCTTAGACTGGCTCTATCCATCCTCCCGTAGACAATATTTCCTAGGCACCTTCCTGTACCAAGTGATTAATAACCATTGCCCACCCTACATCTATAACCTGTTGAAATTCAAGTCTTCCCTCCACTCCCAACTCACAAGATCACGTTCCTCTGACCTATATACTCCCCTCCACCGAACAGCATTATACCAACACTCCTTTCTAGCTCGATCCACGATCCACTACCCTCTGGAACTCTATACCTCCTGAAATTAGACATGCTCCTTCCTTAAACTCATATAAAACTCTCCTATTCCAATATCTCCTTAAATCCCAGTTAGACGCCGCCAATATGTGTAATAATTAAAAATCCAGTCAGTCAATCTCACCTATATCCGATATCAATGAATTACTTCAATAATTATATATATATATATATATATATATATATATATATATATATATATATATATATATATATATATATATATCATTATACGTAAATTTGCCAATTTTAATCATTTGCCTGTCTAAAAAATTACTTTTTATTTTTGTCTCATATAGCTATATAATATAAGAGGCAGTAAGTAGATGTGTAAATATATATTTTCAGGTATTTGTAAATATTTTGTCTTATTAACATTCAAATAGTTAATTTTTTTTTCTATATATATATCTTTTCCTTTCTATTCACTATATTTGTTTTATTTCATTGATTTTTTATCTTTCTGAATGCATTGTAATTATTATGTTAGCATATTAGTAGTATTATTATTATCTTTCTCATGTATATATTCATAATATGGTTTTATTTTAAAATAGATACATATATCATCTTGTGTGTGTGTGTGTGTGTGTGTGTGTGTGTGTGTGTGTGTGTGTGTGTGTGTGTGTGTGTGTGTGTGTGTGTGTGTGTGTGCGCGCGTGTATGTGTGCGTGCGTGCGTGTATGTGTATGTGTATATATATACGATGGTATTTTAAGCTATGATTATTATTTCATATGTTTATTTTTTTTTAATTTAATTTAATTTTTTTTCCCTATAAAAAGTGTATACTGTGATTACTGATGCATTTAATTTGTAAATAACAAACCAGACTATTGTACTTTTAACTGTGCATTATTTTTATTCTTAGGGGACAGTAAGTCCCAGAATAAAGTTTATTTTTTCATTTCATTTCAAAGGATAGGTATCTGGTTTGGGCTAACTCAGCAACATATGGTCTTTATGGATAAGTTTATTGGTGACAAAGTAAGGGGCATTTAGGATTTTTCGAAGGATTTTGGATTGTAAGGATTGGATACGAGATGAAGTGGATGGATTAATAGAGCCCTAAAGCTTAACTCCTAGGTCCTAATCATGTAAATAAGACTAGGTCTAATCACAGTCATGTAAATAAGTCTAGGTCTAATCACAGTCATGTAAATAAGTCTAGGTCTAATCACAGTCATGTAAATAAGTCTTTTGTAATGAATTGTGAGGTTTGATCGTTTGTCTAGTAAATGTTGAAGTAGTCTATAACGATGAGCAGTACTAACAATATATAAATTGATAATACTGACATATTGAAAATGAAAATAAAGTACCTGGTGCCTGCCACGCAGGAGTGCCCCAACTGAGACCCTGGCTCCATGAACCGAGACCCGAGTTGTTTACGATGGAAGCAGCGGCCTTTTCTTTCTCCCGTTCCTTATCCTTCTCCAATTGCTGTAATAATTGCTAATCATAATATACATCATATTTAGTTATGTAATTAAAATCAATAAATATTATTATTACTATTATTATTAATTAATGCCAAAAAAATACAAATTTGTTAAAGAAATTTATGTTTATCATGAACACTGAATTTAAAAATAACAACAATATTTTATACATCAAAATAATAATTGACAACTTACTTAGCTTACCTAAAAAAAAAAAAAAAAAAAAAAAAAAAAAAAAAACCTGTACCACTTACAACCCATGAAGGGTCTCGGGTTCAGTACTTGGGTAGGCTGTACTGTTTCTGAGCCAACGGTTGTGAAAGGAGGTGATTTGGCTAGAATTCACGCTCAACCGCCAGGTTTTTCCCCATTTAAGGGTACCCACTTTTTTGAGACTGGGTGTGCCCCAGGAGGGTCTCCCGACCTCGAATTCGATCCACGGCTGAAATAACAGAAAATAAATTTTCTGCCTTCAGTCGGACTCGAACTCGGGCCCGGGAGCATGGTAGTCAAGTGCCTTACCCACTGAGCTACCGCGCCTCCTACCTAAAGCAAAATTTAAAATAACTTCCAAGAGCTCATTACTCACAAATCAGTGAATTCTATTAGATTTTGAAATAGACTAATTGATTGTTCACTTTTAAATAGTTAGCATACGCCAAGATCATGGAGTTTTTATCCTAACTAATAAATATACTTAGTGGTATTTTCAAGATAACATTTCTAAATACATAAATAAAATAAAATTAATTTTGAAGATGTATTTCATCGTTCATACCTTGAAGAACTGGCGCTGCTGCTCAGCCTGGATATCAGCTAAAGATTCAACTTGAGTTTGCGGCCTCGATGCTTGCTCAGTCCATTTCAGCTGAAGGCCTCCTTTCGTGCCGATGCTTTGCTGTTGTTGTTGCTGTTGCTGCTGCTGCTGCTCGAGGTGTTGTTGAGCTTGTTGCTGCAGGCCTCGCAACAACTGTTGCTAGAAAAAGTAACATTCTATACTACAGCAGGATGCCAAAAATTAAGTTAATTAAATTTAATTAAATTTTTTTTTTTAAATTTCCAATGAATCTTTTGAGAAAATGAATTTTACTACTAACATAATGATGCTGCTGGAAAATTTTGACAACTTTAAAGAAAACAAACTCTAATTTAGCAACATTAGATGTATTAATTGTATTAATTAGTATCAATTAAGAGTATTTGGTAACTCAGATAAACATTCACTTTACCTTCTCTAACAAATGGACGTGTCAATATCTAATTTTTTAAAATATTTTATCGATTTTTCTTTTAAAAAGGATATTATATCGAGATATGCTCCTGGAGAACCCCCAGTCTCTATAAAGCGGGTACCCTCTATCGGGAGAAAAACTTTTGTTTGAATTGAGCCAAATCATCAACTAGCACAACCATAGCCCAAGGAACAGTGCAACTATACTAAGTACTGATATCGGTGATTATTTGTCATGATATTTATATTATGTAAATGACAATATTTTTGAGAATGTGACGCTATACACTTAGTCCAAGAGCCACATGCAAATTTAATTGGAAAAACATGAATTTGTTTACAAACCCATTTTATAGTATCATCTACCTTGAAATGAGATATCGATGAGAAGCAGCCTGTATCCTGTGGCCGATAAGGCTCTTGCTTGAAATTCCCCAAAATTGCAAAAAAATAATTGGTCTCATTTTTTTAGTGTATCCCTTTCTAAACACAAATCGAGTGGTATAGCAGTCCAAAGCTGTCGGGAACATCCTGCCAGACCGGGTTTTTATATCGCTAGAAACTGACCCGAAAAGTGAAATAAAAATATTTATATACCATGTTTTAATATGTTGTTAGGACCCATAAGGGTAGTTAAAATCTAAGTTTGCAATCCTCAACAAACCCTAGAGCCATTTTTTTTATTATTCAAAAACTGCAAAATTTTAGCACTATTTTCATTTTTTCGGTTATATATATGTATATGTATATTGGTATAAAATTTTGGATCCCAAAATTCTTTTTTTGATCTCAAAGCAGGTTACATTTACTATGAGATTCCATTATAAAATCACATGAATTACCCACACTAGCAAGGTAAATGTGTATGTTTTGACAAAATATGACATTTTTGAGATGTTCAGTGGGCTGGCATGGGTATTAAATGGAACTTAATAAAAATTTCATAAATCAGATCTCATAGTAAATTTGAGTCAGGAACTGAACAACGTCAGCACAAGCAACAATTGGAGGAAGCAGTTAGAGGAGGCCAAGAACTGTAAACCAGGTTTGTAGAAATAATAAAAATATGAATTGTTATCCCACTCTTTTAAGAATCTCTATTGAGCATAATGCATTGTCTTCAACAAACGTGGATTTCAGATATAATAGTGATTTTAGTCACCATATTTTGAAGAGCCATGATAGACGTCACTGATATTGATATGAATTCGTTACCTGTTCCCGCTCACTCCTTTGAATATCTAGAATACTGGTACTGGAAGCCGTGGGAGGGCACCATTGTGAGCGCTGCACCTTTGCCATCACATCGGCTGCCTGCTGGTTCCTTTTTTTAGCTGCTTCTTCGGCCTCTTTCCTTAACCAACAGAAAATAATAAAAAAAGTTCAGATAACTTTAGTCATAAAGGAATTTTAAAAATTCTAATGCTGAGCTCTTCAACATGCAAAACGTTATGTCGTCCAAGACCTGCTATAAATTAATACCGATATACAATATAACAGTATTAATAATGAAAGGGAAGGTTTCCAGACTGTTTTGAAAGGTTTATCTTGGATTAGTAAGAGAGCTATCAGTCAGATGGGAAAATTAAAAAATGTATTAACAATTCTTCATGCTTTATGCTGATGTTTCCGCTACAATATTGACGGTCAGTTTAAAAAAAAAAAAAAAAAAAAAAAAAAAAAAAAAAAGGAAGAAAAAGGAAGTGGAAGTCAGAAGAACTCTTAAAAAGTAATATTGGGTAGTCCGAAAAAATAATACATTTATAAATAAATCAATACAATTAGGATTGATCCTTCTATATCCTTCTATATTACGCGTACCTCAAGTAAATAAAAAAGTGTTTACTAACACCATGAATCGTATGGAAAAAAAAAATAATTGTTCGGCTGAAATTAATACACTTTTCTGTTTCAATCGACTTTATAAGTATGTACAAACAACATACATATACATATTACTGAAAAATATATGTAATGATTTCAACTCCAATTTTGTGTTTATTTTCCCCATTTACATGAAGATAAGTCGAATGATAACCTTGATTAGTCGAATGATATCCTCGATAAGTTGAACTATTCTTCAGGATACCTAGAGGATCGACTGTATAAATAAAATTCACTCACTACTACAAAGTGAAAAATAAAAATAATTTTTAGAAATTTTTTTTTTTTAAAAACCGACTTAAAGATTAAACCTACATACATGTCCAAACTGTAACTAAAATAAAAAAAAAAAATGTTTTAATTACTTTGAAACAAAGGGCATTAAAGGACAATTAATGAAATTCTCGATACTTATTCACCTATTCACAATTTATGATCAGTTATTTGTGGAGTCGGTGCCAATCAAAATGAACCGAATTCGAAAAAAAAAAAAAAAAAAAAAAAAAAAAGTAAAGATTCCCCCACTTTTTCATCACTGCCACACCGCTGTCTCGTGCCAATTGAAAGTTCATTGCAAAGGCAGGATTAAACTGCCCTTCTTGGCTGGCACCGATTTCCAAAATAACTGATCATAAATTGTGAATAGATAAATAAGTATCATTAATTTTGTTGGTTGGCTGTTAATGCTCTTTGTTTCGAACTAAATAAAATATTATTTTTAATTTATAGTTCAAGTTTGTAGTTTACATGTAGGTACATGTAGGTTTAATCTTGAAGTCGGTATTTGTTTTGTTTTTTTCTAAAAATTTTTTTTTTTTTTTCAGATCTTAGGAACGAACTACTTGAACCTTTTTGTATTACACACATTTTGTGTAAACTGTAATTTGGGTTAGTAAAGTGACCTTCTTAATCAGAAGGGTTTAGAACAACCTGAATTGCTATAATGGAGATAATATAGTTGATGAAAGAATATTTTACTTATAAAATAGTCTGGAATCCAGTCAGGTTGTAAAAACAAACGATCTCTGGTTTTTATTAATTTGGATGCGTTTGTTTTTACAACCTAACTGCATCACGGATTATTTTCTCCAACAAATATCTATATTGTATTATATTCATATAAAATTGAAATTTGGGTTTGAAATAGACCTGAAATCTTATGGGGACCTTTCAAAAAGTTGTTCAAATTAGGTCGACAGGGTAAATATGTTTTTAGGGCAACCATTCGGTAAAATCTTAATGGATGTTTACTTTAAAAAAAAAAAAAAATGTATTAACATTTTCTTCATAATGAACTTGATCAGAACTGTTTCATATCAGAGTTGGGAAATAGTTAACTAATTGTGGTAGTTACCCTCTTTTTTAACTATTGAGTAAGAGCAACTATAAACTAGTAGTTGGTAGTTGAAAATGAACAACTACTTTTTGAAACTACAGTAGAAGTAGTTAGTTATCTTAACTACCTACTACTAGTTAAAATAAATAGTTAAAATTTTTTAAATACCAACAACTAGTTGGTAGTTAACTGAAAAAGTAGTTAACAAAAAGGTAGTTTTTTTTTTTTCTAAGCCACTCGTTCAGTGAAAATAATGAGTTACACTTATAAATATTTGTATTACAACATTTCATTTAAACCAACAAATTTTTTAATGTAAAAAATGAAAATAAATCAGTAAGAAAAATAAACATTGTAGTTCAAATTCTATTATTTATTTTCAAATAGGGCCTATTGTACCAGAACCGAACTTTTCGACAATCAACCATGCAATAACGAAACCCTTTGAGTCATTTTTAAATTGACTGTGATTTTTAATATTTTTTCTTCTTCATTTGAAGCAGTTATCAACAATATTTTACAAAGTATGTTAAAGTGCTATTGTGTTGTAGTCCTTTAATCTCAGTTATTTATTTATTTTTTATTTCTACTGCGATTAAATGTGTGTTTTGGTAATTCAGCAAGTCTTGTTGCAAAGCATGCCCCCCTACCCCTTTTTCAAATGATTGCAACCCCAATAAGGCTGGCTTATTGTTAGTTATAAATCAAAGTTATAAGTACTTGTATGACCATCAGTAGTTAGTAGTTAAGATGATCTAACTACATTTTTTAACTTGTAGTTGGTAGTTGGAAAAATTCAACAACTAACTACTCGTTACAAAAAATGTAGTTGCCCGCTGTTAACTACCGACTACATTTGCAGTTAGTACTTGTAACTACAATCAAACCAAAGTAGTTGAATAGTTGGTAGTTATTAGTTATAACTACATTTTGCCCAACTCTGTTTCATATAATATTTGAATAAGTCTTGTAATCGGTTCCAGCTGTTTCCTGCAGATGTGAGGACTGTTAGGTTAGGTCTAACATTAATTAGAAGATTTCAAATAGCTAATAAAATTAAAATATTTACAAGTGTTTTAACAAATACTTCACCCTTTCCCCTTTAATTCCAGGCTGGATAATTCAATATACCCGAAATATAAAAATAAAATACTTACTTAAACAAAGACTTACTACAACTTGATAATATGTAAAATATTTAGGTTCACCATAATAACTTGATACGTTATATCATCATGGAGGCCTTGACTAATATTAAGGCTCATGTTTATTTGATTTTCCTTTGTTTCCTATACAATAACATAATTTTCATTTCTCTAAAGGAAAATTATAAAGAAAAAGTCAGCATTATTTAAATAATTAAATACAAAATAAAATAAATAAACTAGTCCCTTTAAATCAATACTCCTCAAAGAGACTAACAACAAACCAAGTAGCAATATACAAAACGTAAGGCTGAAAGATTTAATGTTTTCATCGGAAACGTTAACATTTCATAATATAATATAAAAACAACCATTATCAGAATAAACAGATTATCAAATACAAAAAAAAAAATATAAACTCTAAGACAACGTAGTCTAATCAACATTTCGAAGTTCTGACAAACAGAACACATTGAAGAAGAACAAAAAAACAAAGGTATGTAAGAAAAAAAAAATTCTTCAACTGCATGCAAGAATTCAGAATAGTTCCTCATAGTGTTATTTCCAGATTAGACAACAGATTATTCCAGCACGAAATAAAAGAAACAAAATCACTGGAAGAGGGGAAACGCTCACATTAAATTTAATGAGACAGAACTACATTCATCTGTCATTTTCCCATTTTGATACAGAAATGGATTAGAACTATTTTAGAGTTAAATGGAAAAAGTCTCTCGAAGAATCAGAAACTACTACAACACTACGGCTGCTCACTTACTTTTTCCTCTCTTCCTCTCTCAGTCTTTCCCTCTCTTTATTTTCTTCTTCTTTTCTACGTTTTTCTTCTTCCTTCTTCCTTTTTTCTTCTTCTTTTCGTCGTTTTTCCTCTCCTTTTTTCTGCCGTTCTACTTCTGCTCTTCGTGAAGCCTATCAAGAACAGAAATAACAAAATTAAAACAACCAAAAAAAAACATTTAAAAAAATAGAGAATAAATTTCTCACTTTTCTCATGAAGAAACATTATTTACCAGCAAAAATTTAATTCTCATTAACACTTGAGGTACACATGATGGTATAGAAGAATCAATACTAAAAGGAATTGATGATTTCTTTGCCACATCTAACAGTATTGTTTATTCATAGACTAGTTTCGAATGCTCTAAGATTGTTAGAACATTCAGGAGTACTAAAAGCATACACAAAATTGAAAACATCACCAATTTGATGCACAAATTAAATATATTAACTTTAATCAAACACATTAATACTCATCAAAGGAGGCAAGGCATAACGGTTTCTTGAAGCTATCTTTTCCTAGAGTGAGGTGATAGAAAGAAAACGGTGAGTAGTCCAGGCAATGAGGGAAGGAAATTTTGAGAAAATAATTCATGTAGAAGCCAATTTTGGCAAAGCTGTAGGGGAAGGTGTCCTTAACAATATACTAAAAGTACTAGGGGGTGGGGGTGGAGCTAAGAGTGGGTAGGCGCTCTAAAGGTCGTTTTTTTTTTTTAGTTTTTCATTAATAACTCGAAGACTCTTGCCTCTAGCAAAAATGAGTTTTTATTCTAAATCAATTAACATGAAACTCTTTACAAAAAAGATTCTATACATTTTTTTGCTGAGATCAATGCTTAAGAAGAAGATATAGTGGGGGAATAAGGAAAATAAAAAAAAAAGTTTTTATTGTTAAAAATTATATGTTTATTGTTAAATTGAAATGTTTATTGTTTTAATGAATAGTTTATTATAATTAGTTAAATGGTTATTGCTAAAAATAAATTACTTGTTGTTAAAGCTAATATGTCTATTATAATACAGCGTAGTTAGCATTCGAACCTTAAAATGGAACCAAAAAAAAAAAGGTCTGACAACTGGCAATTGTTCACCAACCTTAGCTCTAAATGTGGTAAAATGATTTCCTCGAACAAGCATCAGCTTTGGGCAGGAGAGGGGGGAAAGTGTAAAAATTGTATGTTTTTAGCTGCATGATACAATAATTCGGAAACCGTTACTTTTAGCATATTTTGTGTCCTATACATTATTAAAGCTAAGCAAATTTGCAATAAATTTCAATTTTACCAATAAACATATCATTTTTTTTTGTAATAGTTAAGTTGTAGGGGATAGTAGGTTATCAGCCTGCTGCCCCTGAGTCAGGTGGAGGGGCTGCTTCCTCATAACATCCTAACTTACTCCCCCATCCGGGGCGGCTTCCTAGGGTGTGTACTGTCTATGATCTTATGTTAATATGTGTGTTGTGTACAGTTCTGATTGTGTTAGTGCTATGTACTGAACCGGGGGACGGGATGAGCGTTAATCCTCAACAGCCTTGCACAAAGCTAGCCCCTGCGGGTTCGGACACCTCCTCAGGATGGAGTGAGAGAGAATCGCCAGAAAAACATATGAGACACGAATGGAAGGAAGAAGGCCCATAGGAAGACTCTGCATCACCTGGGAGGACAGTGTTAAGGGCACATTCCGGAGAAGAGAGCTGGTTCAAGAACGAGACATTCGGTCCTGATTCTATAAAAGGAAGCCACACACCACACAGTGGTAAAAGAGGATAAGCCTATGATGATGATGAAGATGACATATCATTTTTAACAATAAAAAAGTTTTTTTTTTTTAATTTTCCTTATTCCCCCCACTATATCTCCTTAAGCATTGATCCCAGCAAAAAAAATGTATAGAATCTTTTTTGTAAAGAATTTCATGTTTATTAATTTAGTACGTAAACACATTTTTGCTAGAGGCAAGTTTTCGAATTATTAATGAAAAAACTGGGGTAAAAGCAGCATTTCGCACACAGTTTTTCGTTTTTTTCCATCTGTCGTTCGTCCAATTCAAAAAAAACGACCATTAGAGCGCCCCCCTCACACCCTCCAGTACTTTTAGTATGTTGTTAAGGACACCTCCCCCTACAACTGTGCTGAAATTGGCTTCTACATGAATTATGTCCCCTATTTGGCCTTTTTTGTTCTTTGTTCCCTGGACTAAAGGTAGTCCACTCAGTAATCCAGTCAATAGGCAATACATAAGGTTTCCACAATGACTAGTCATTTTTTCTTTACCTACAGGAAAGTAACTTAAAATGGGTCTCTATTGTAAATATTTATTTTTAGGCCATTTGCTATGTGATGTATTAGTTTCAATCCTGAGCCTGTGTGGAATTTATGGTTATTTTCATTTAAATTTTAAGTTCATTTTAAAGTTGTTTCCATTAGGAACAGCTAAAAAAACTGACTAGAATTAGGAAAAAACTTTAGCTATTGCCTATTAACCTGATTGTTTAGCTGAATAACCTCAACCCCCTTTTCTTTCTATTACATCCTAGTTTACTCTAGGAACTGACAACTTAAAGCTCTTCAAATATGTTTGATTTCTAATAGAGCATTTTTTAAATTAATATACATAATCTGTGGGTCAAATTGTTAATGTTCTGAATTTTTATTTAAGTATGTTTTTATAACTCGTGATGAATGTTGAATATTTGAAACTAGCCTCTGACTTAAAACATACATAGTGGGTCATAATTTTTACTCAACAAACTAGATTAATAGTCCAGTCAATAAACATATTATAGAGTGTATGAAATATGCGATTATTTTTTACCTCAAGGCTTCGTTAGGAGTAGTTAAAAGATAAACATACTAAAAGCCCCCGCCCATGGCGGTTGAGCTATGGGTGGGTATTTTAAGGGAATTGATCAAAACTTAATATATAGGTTCTTATATCTTCTAGATCGAACAATTAGTTTCACATTTATAGCCAAAAGAGTTTCAACAAACGTATTTTTGGAGAGAAGTGCAACCCCAGTCAAACACTGCTGAAATGATGGGTGTAGAGTGCATGAAATATGCGATAATTTTTGACTTCATAGCCTCATTAGGAGTAGCTAGAAGGTTAACATAACAAAGGTCCCCGACCCAGGGGGGTGAGCTAACGTTGGGCTCTAGGAATATATGCTGCAGATCAAAATTAAAGCTAATCAACTTCCCTATAAAATTGTTTATATACATATTTGTTCAACAGTACTTTCAACAGTATTCGAGATATATGTTATTTAACATCGATCATTTTAGAAAAAAAATAATAATGTTTACCTCACTTTTTGTCAAACATTGATTCCGACATTTTTTTCTGAGTAACAATTGTAGAAGGCAGTAAAAACAAAAGTTTGACAAAAAGTGTGGTAAAAATTATTTTTTTGCGAAAATTATCGATTTTCAATAACATATATCTCAAAAACCATTGGAAGTTTAACTAATATGCATGGAATCAATTTTAAAGGAAATTTTATTACCTTTAATTTTATTTGAAACATATTTTTCAAGAGTCCACCATTTTCGAAATATAATCGAAAAACCCAAAAATGGGACCTTCCCCTCTCCCCCCACCATTAGCTCACCCCCCAAGGGGCTGGGACTTTTAGTATGTTTATCTTCCAAATACTCTTAACGAAGCTACAAAGTCAAAAATAATCGCATATATCATGGACTCTATACCCCTCATTTCAGCACTCATTTATAGGACTGTAAGAGACATTCAATAATCCCTCAACTCAATCAATTGATTTATTTCAGTGGTATCTGATTATATTATGTCAAACAAATATTTATACCCAAGCATAAACACATCACCAAATAGGTTAAATAATATACAAACCTCCTGCTAAACATACCAAAGGACAATCTTCTTAAACAATAAAAATACATTACTATTAAAATAATGACTCTCAATCTATAGAGAACATGTCTTGGCCATTGCCGTAGTTAGTCCTGAATCAGTTCGTGAAGGTCCCTATCTAAAGAGGTTCTATAAATGAGTTCATGTGTTGAGTTGGTCTTTAGTCGAAACTATCTAAGTATCGTTTGGCATTGAGAAATTCTTAGGATGTAATTCATATACATCTGTAGAATCCTCTAGAAAATTCTTAAATCATCATAAAGTATGTACATTTGGGACATATTCGACTATTTTAAGGAATATCCTTTAATGATAGGACTGGATTCCTTAGATGTTTGGTGCATGCAGAAAACATGAATTAAGGAATGCTGTTTTGCTAGCATTGGTGATTACTGTATAGGTTGTTCCTTACAATTATAGATTATCTGTTACCTTCATGAAAGTTCAAGAAATGTTTTGTTGGTTGCAGATGTTTACTATTGTCTTATGTAGCATTTAAATTTCTATTTAATACATATGTTATTTAATCATCAGAATTATTATTTCTCAAAATATGTTTGCTTAACTCCATTCTGTCATATTTTCACTACAGCAGAAAACGTTTATGAACCAACGTCTTGGGCTCATGACAAAGCGTTTCTTAAAATCTCCCATTGAAGAACAATAATATTTGAAACTGAGATATAGGGTAAACCAGACAGTTATTGACACACGATGTTTAAAATTAGAAAATAAGCTAAAAATTAAAAAATTTAAAAAAAATTAAAAAATAAAAATAAAAATAAAAAAAATAAAAAAATAAATAAAAATAATAATAATAAAATCATAAAATTCCTTTGAAATCCTATAACTCAACTGTGTACAAGTACTTTCAATTCTGTATGTATTTTAAAGGATATCCATAGGGAGTCAATAACTGATTTTACATTATTTATTGTCACTATCTTGTGAAATATATTCCAGGAATAATGTTTGGTGCAAACTTTCTTAAGTATAGTAAATTAAGGAAAAATCACTGTCAATTTCAACTTTATTGAACTATTCTTTCTATAATATTGGTTTGAATATTTCCTTAAGGGTGTCAATAACTGTCTGGTTTACCCTAAATATTAAAAAAAAAAACATTAAAATCAACTTCTTACACCAAACACAAGAGATTCATTCAACAGCAGTCAACCAATATTGAAGATGATAAAAATAAAATAGAATATAATTTAAATAGAATATTTATACAGTACAGTCCCACACGGTACCCGATAACCTGGCAGTCCAGATTTCTCGGCGACCTCATGAAAATAATGAATTTCTTCAAACGGAAAGAATTAAAACAATGAGGAAGAACTAAAAATGAGCCACAAAGGAGGTTTAAAATCAGTTAAAGGCATCCTTCAATATTTTGAGCAGCAAAGAGCTTCACCGATGCATATGCTCTTCCTCTATTGACTTCAAGATGAAGCAGCAAGAAACTGAATTCAGTGTGAGAAGCAAACGAGTATTATAAACTTTATGGGAAAATGTAAATCATGTTTTTTCTCCATCAAGTTATATTTATGTACAGGAATTTCAAGGTTGTGGAGTTGCAAATGTAGTATGTCGGTATACATGATAAATAAAAGAAAAAAAATTACTACTTCTTAGCTATTATTTTTGGCCCTTATTCCTGATAAGGTGGCATTTCACAAACTTGGCACCCTTCTGGCCCAAATTATGGCAATTTTGTGGGACTGCACAGTATTCGCAACATATAAGTAATCACTTAAATAATTTAACAAAATTTGACCAATATTTGTGATAATTAATCAATAGGTTAGAACCTAAGCTAAGGACTATTCTATCTTTTCATCTTCAAGTTGCTGAAAATATCTTTTTTTTAAGTTTATAATAAATAATAAATTTACGATAAAATATAGTTACTTGAATAAAAATATATAATAAATGAATAGAAAATAATATAAGTAACTCGTTACCTCTTGTTTTTTTCTTATTTCTTCTTCTTCAGCTCTCCTTCTTGCGAGACTTTCCTCTTCCCTCTTGGCTGCCTCCTGCTGTTGTTTCTCCCTTTCTTTCTTTGCTTTTTCTTCTTCTTCTTTCCCCTTGGCTTCATCCTCCTCGGCTGCTTTTCTGTTTTTTTGTTTGTTTTTTTTTACATGTATTAAACACTTTTTCGGACGAATGAAAACTATTATCACTACTACAGAGCTACACACATGAAAACTAATTTCTAAATAGTTTGTACATTTGGAAATAACAAATGAAGGTTAATTTTCTATTAAAACTACAGAAATATAGTATAATATATTAACCATCAGGGAAAATGAAAGATATGCATTAAAATAAAAACAAAAACAAAATTAATTTTTAGTGAGCATGAATTATGAAATGAAGGATGCATGATTGAAAGCAACCGAAAAAATACTACAAGCAAAAAATAAGAAGTATCATTAAAGACAATACTCAAAAAGACATCATTCAATACAAGAGAGTTTAGGGATTGGAAGTAGTTTTGACATGACCGTCCATAATAGAAGAAAAAATAAAAAAAGCAGTGGAAATAAATTTAAAAAACTAAAATAAATGAATAAGAAAGAAAAAGAAACGATAGTTTTTAGAATTCCATAACAAAGCAAGCAAAAAGAAATACTGGCCAATCATAAAATTTGACAGCACTAATTAAAAGAAAATGCAAATAAAACTGACAAAATGCAAAACAGAATTAGCAAACAAAATATTACCAAACATTTTATAATGATTATTACAGTATCTCGATGGAAAGGGGGGAAAAGTATGAAGCAGTATAAAAAACAAAATAAGAAAAACCAAAAAAATCTAAATGAAAATAACAAAAGTTGCCAAAATACGACAGCAACAAAAATATTGAAGCTATAAAATTGAGAAGAAAACTGAAGCTATGTTGTTCGAAAACTGATTCGATTAAAAACAAAATTATGATATCAATACCCTATATTTTTTTTTAAGGTTGCTTAAGAGTATGTTCCGAGGTTATTAGATATTTTCGATGAAATATTAAGACAAGCGTTAATGGGTAAGAACTGAACTCCCGATGGAAAAAAAAAACACTGAGTTATCATTTAAAACTAAAAATTAAATTGTGAATCGTTAGTTTTACTTACAATATTTGTTCCTCTCTCTTTCTTAAATATTCTGCTCTCAATTGCTCTTCCTAAAAAATAAATAAATAAAATATAATATATACAATAATGTTTACCAGAACATTTCGTAATAAGATAATATTTATAATCTAGAAATTAAAACTAAAAAAGGAAATTAGAAAAGGTTGGGCAAATTCTATAATGAAATAATTACAAAAACGTTTTTGCATTAACAAGGTGGATTATGTTTTAAATAATTAAAAATTTCACAAATTAAGATAACATTTGAAACAAATAGGGGTAGAACATTTTAATAGACTTTTTGGGTTATTGCTGTAAGGTATAGGTAAATATTGTTTTTTGTTTTTTTCATTATTTTATTTGGTTATTCCTAGCCTATCAACATATATTTTTGTTCTTTGTAGATTTTAATCGCTGCTTTTTTTTTTTTACCTTAATTGTAATGATATTTAATTTAATGGTTATCCTAATTCAGACTGTTTCAATATCATTCTCTAATTAAAACACTAATTTGCACATAAAATCGTTTTATTTAACATACTTAAAAGAGATGAAGATGTATAGAGGAAGATTCCAGTGTCATTCCTTCTTCTACAATTACAGAAGTGTTTTTTGTTAAACCCTAACTATCAAGAGTTTTTCAACTCTTTTCTAACAAAACACTCTCTCTCCCACACACGACCAAACGCATGCGCTGCCACCACTTCCGTCATTATACATTACAGTATTTTATTTTCTGTTTTATAACAAACTCAATAATGTTTCTTGGTTCACAACTGCCTTTGAACAAATACTAACTGATTATTAAAAGGATTCCGCCAATTGATTTATCTGACACGCTTCTATTACAAGAACATTATATGACAGAAAATTAATCAAATAAATAAATTCTTACAATCACTTGTTGTTCAGTCTTAATTCCTTTTGTATTCACATGACCCCATTGGCTCCAATTACCACCTCCGTTCCACACAGAATCGATCTGAAAATTAAACAAAAAGTAAATAACAGAATAAAACCTAAAAAGTCCTTTAAGAATAAAAAAATAATTTACAGTCAAGGCTCTACTTACAATGAAATAATATTTTTTAGAATGAAATAACAAATAATAATAATTTAAAAAAATTAAGATAATAAAAAGTTACATAACATTAAAATTCAGTTTGTGCATACATATTTGTTAACCCTCAAAGGACGAGCAAAAATTTTATTTGTTAGCGGGCATGCTGAAATTCAGGAAAATTCTTTTTAAAAAAATCAGACACACCGTTTGCTCATAATTGGCCCTGTTCATATGATCATGCTAGACCAGTGAAGTGCGGCCCTTCGGCGTAATCAATCCAGCCCCTGACATAGTCACACAATTATACATAAGACCAAATTTATTTTCTACAAATCTAGGACAGAATAATTGTTTACTTCTCGTTGCGTCTTAATTACGATACTGTCACATTTCGGTGGGTGGAGTTCAATGCGTGTGTTGCTCGGCTAAGTTTGGAACGAATCGGGCGCTTTATCACTTGTAAAACTTTCTTTTGTTTAATTTTTTTGGCCCGCCTAGATGCTTTTCTATTTCATCCGGCCCTCCCTTAAAAAAGTTTGCCCATGTCTTGCACCTTCTCCAAGATGATTTGTTCAGTACGCAAAGGATGTTTTAAATTTTTGAATTTTATAATAGTAACGCTTTTAATAACAAAATATATTTTTTATTTTAACTAACATAGATCACAAACAAAAAATAAATAATTATTTAATTTAGAATTGATTTTTTTATTTTATTTATTTATTTTTTTTTTATGAAACCCCATCTAACATCTAACAACGGCTGTTACCTGAAGCATTATTAAAAAGACATTACTAGTGGTACCTATCAATGGTAACATTGCTAACTGAAAGGGTAGATAGGTAAGAGTATGGATGGAATGAAATTTGAGAAACTTGGACAATTATAACTACTTCTAGATTTTGCAAATAATGAACAATATTTAGGGAGAACATTATGATTTTAAAGAAAGGTTTTCTTTCTTGTCAAGGTTACGACTTATCTAAAAGTTTTTTTTTTTTTTTTTTTTTTTTTTTTTTTTTTTTTTGTTCTCGTTTATTGATATTTACAACTGTACAAAAACATATACATCAAGTAAATGTGTTGATAGAGAATACAATGGCGTGTATATAGCTTGTGAAGAACAACTCAGTAGTAGCACTTTAATAAAAATCTACACTAAAAGGTCTCTAGGCCATCTTCTTTTCAGACGCCTCGGAGGATTATCGGGAATGGAGTGGGAAGCAAGTTGGGAGACTAGTGGATTGGAGTGGTTATGGAGCTTACTATGGAAGGATAGGTATCTCCTGTGGGCTATATCAGCAACATAAGGAACATTAAGATCTTTATGGATAAGTTTATTGGTGACTAAGTAAGGAGCATTGAGGATTTTTCGAAGGATTTTGGATTGTAAGGATTGGATACGAGATGAATTGGATGGTTTAGTACAGCCCCAAAGCTCAACTCCGTACGTCCAAATAGGTCTAATCACAGTCATGTAAATGAGTCTTTTGTAATTAATTGGGAGATTTGATCGTTTGTCTAGTAATATCTAAAAGTTAAAATATGATTATAAATGTATATTTTTTTAACCTATTTTTAATAAACAATAGAATTTTTGTTAGATCAACTATTAAACAAAAAAATTCATGGGGTAAGACGAGCATGATCATATGATCAAAGCCATAGCAACGGCCATTTTAAAACCTTCATGATTATTATTCTTTAATGAAACTCAAAGTAGAGCATGATAAGATTATGTATAGGCAAACTCTATAGTCTTAATAGTTGAAGAAAAATATTAACAAAGTTATAACACTTAACGTTGGTGAGAATCGATTTTCAAAATTTCACAAATTTTAAACTTTTTTTCTGATGAAAGAAGTGCATTAATCATCACAAATCAATACTAACACCTCTTGGAGAAGGGTTGCAGAGGTATAAAGGAATAAAACAAGGGTGGAAAAGCAAGGTGTCCTTTTGAGTAGGGGGTACGTTTGGTGTGATCATGAGGACAAGCCAGTCCTTGGAGGGTTAATATGTACAAAAAACTTTACTTTGAAAAGCAGATAAATAAAATGAGATCCTTGCTTACCCCGGACGTGGCCGTGGAGTGATGCTGGTGATGGTGCTGCAGCTTGGAGCTCTGTTGTTGCATTTGCCTGAGCAGGGCTTGTATCGGGGTCTGCCCTGAGGCGACTTGTTGCTGCTGGTGGGCGAGCGAGATGATCGTCTCCATCACTGGCGAAGGCGCAGGCTCTGCTTTCGCCTAGGGCAATGTTAATTACAATCAGTGATCTGTCGCTACCATCAATAATAAAAAAACAATTCTATTAAAAAGCAAATAAATGAAAAATAAGAGATGTTAAATAAACATATCTCAATCTCTAAGGGATTAAATATAAGCAGAACTCTCGTCCAGCTACTTTTCAGTCAATGTTAAGTTATTTCTGAAATTAGTAAAGTAGCCATATTCTGTACTCACTTTTATTAATTTGTATGCATAATTTTGTCATAAAAATGGCTGTAAATTTTATGAACGAGGCTCGTAACATTTGGAACACACTGGTATAACTTGCAGTGTTTTTTGTTTTTTTGACATGTAAGGAGGGGAGTCTTTTGGAAGTCTTCTATGTTTAGATTGGAATGTTAATATATTTGAAAATGTTCTATTTGTTTTTGGCATATTCATAAATTAGAAAATCGTAAAAGTCCATATTGCTATATCGTCTCGACATGTATTCAACATATAATTTATAAAAATATCGAAATGAAGAATATATAAAAATTTAAAAATAAGTTGATGGTTAATTAACTTTCACTAAGCTTGTATTTAATTTAGAATTATAATTAATTAAAGAAGAAGGATGATTATATTGCATTACCTGTTGTTGGAGTTGTGCGAGGAGTGCGCGGAGGTTGTTGTTGGTGGTACTGTGCTGGTGGAGGGCGTTCACTCCCACCTGAGGGGGGTACTGAGGCGGCAGGATAGGGTCCATCAGGTTAGTCTATATCAATCAATATATTATTATATTATTTTACTACTAAAAATATATATATTATATGTAATCGAGATTTTTACTAATTTTAGATTAGTTTAACTTCATTAGAGACAAATAAATTAACTTGCATGGGCTTAAAAGTAAAATACAATAATGTCTCTTAAACAATCATACTTCAATTCTACAATATTACCAACCTCAGGTGGGTCCATGGAATGCGTTCTCAACCTTTACACTAAATAAATTAATTTTAAATTGAAATTCTTTCAGGACCACAAACAAAATTACAAATAATTAATCTACTTTCACCAATTCATGTTGTACTGCTAAGGCAAGGCCCAACCCAAACTTCATCCTAACCTGATAGTTTCATGTGCCTCCAAGGATCGAACCGGAGAGCAGGCGTGTAGTCTACATATACATGTTATTTTACTTTTTTTTACAGATTAAATTTATAATATGATTTGTTTCATATTAAATTTATATTAATTCAATTCAATTTCTGTTATTGTAGCCCTCACACATTCAAACTTATCGATACTATCATATAAAAGGACAAGCCATTTATCGTTTGTGATCACTAACCACATAAACTAATGAATTAATCAATACCAAATTATAACCACATCATTCTTATAGTTCCAGGAAGGTTTAGCAATAATAAAATAAATGAAGATAGCATTAAAGAAATAATGGTCCATTGCATACTTCAATACAAGATTTATCGATAAACAAATAAAACTTCAATTATTAGTTAAAATTATCGAAGTTCTTAACTCATGTGAGCAGACAAAGCCGTGACGGGGTATGGTAATCTGTAATATTTATCTATACCACCAATTCAACTATTAAAAATATATTTTTCTTTAATTATATTTATTTTTATATCAAATTATTTACATATTTGCTCTTGAAACAATAAAATGAGATCTAACAGGTCAAAGGAACATTTCTCATTAAAAGTAATTAAGAGAGAGGGTAAACAAATATTGCCTATCATAAAAGTAAAAAATTTCAAATTTTTCATCATTTAACTAAAAAACACAAGGTTTTAAATCAAATAGAAATTGAAAACATTATGATTTAACTTAAATAAATAGAGGAATGTACCAAGTATAGATTAAATGAGACGCAGCTCATATCGTTATAAATTGATACAAATAATGAGAAACGAACCTGACGGGTATCCAACCAATCATGCAGTTTAGGAATCTGGGGAGCCTGACTTCGTGGTTGTGGTTGTGGTTGTTGTTGCTGCTGCTGCTGCTGTTGTTGATGTTGCTGCCTAATAAAAACAAAAAACAAATTTATGAGACAAAACAATTTTTAAGCTTCTGGCATCATAAAAAATTATTTAAATATATACATTGTTTACCTATTTTCTTTCTACAAGCTCATATTTAAGAATTTTAAAAAATATTCCAAACAATATTACTTCTGCATATATTGACTTGTAAATTTAAATTGATAATTACAAAGAAATATTAAAACTTTATAATATTGGCTAGGGATGTGTCAATTCCAAAAGTCAATTCTCAGCTATACTGATTCTTTAGGAAAGAATTAGTATCGAGAATTGAACACCCAAAGTCAATTCCTAGGAACAGATCGAAAATGTTGGTGATAGATTTGTAATGTATAATTATGTAGTTATTACATGTATCTGGCATTATTACATGTATCTGGCATCATAAAAAATTATTTAAATATATACATTGTTTACCTATTTTCTTTCTACAAGCTCATATTTAAGAATTTTAAAAAATATTCCAAACAATATTACTTCTGCATATATTGACTTGTAAATTTAAATTGATAATTACAAAGAAATATTAAAACTTTATAATATTGGCTAGGGATGTGTCAATTCCAAAAGTCAATTCTCAGTTATACTGATTCTTTAGGAAAGAATTAGTATCGAGAATTGAACACCCAAAGTCAATTCCTAGGAACAGATCGAAAATGTTGGTGATAGATTTGTAATGTATAATTATGTAGTTATTACATGTATCTTGATTCTTCTTCCTAACAATAAAAAAATGTAAGATAATTTGTATAAATATCTATCTTTTACACCTTATAACAACACAGCAATTTTTCATATACTAGATGAACCCTGCTCAATACAGAATTATAACATTCATTCTTTTAAAAAATCAAGTATTGCTACATCAAGTTAAGCGTCAAAATGTTGAAGATATGTATTCGCTTTTGGAAAATGAAGAATTAGGATTACTATTTCTAACTGCAAAGCTGAAGCAATAAAAAAATTAATTTGGCCAAACAATTGCACCATTTAATTATAATTTTTAGTGATTCTTAATGGATTTTTGTGATCCCAGAATAAAGAATATTTCTTATTTCATTAAATACTCAAACTGACTTCCAAACTCTAATATATTATTAAAATTAAAATCGAGAGAAATATATCAGAGCATTATCGCATCAACAGTGTTTAATGAAAGGTTTATTTGAACATTTACGACTCCTTAAGTAACAAATGAAATCGAGAACCTTTGAATATTTATCTTCTTAAACAATAGTTAATATAATGTATTATTTTTTGTACATTATTTGAACTTTAACTTGTAAATTGTAGGTTGTAGATGGTAAATACTGTTCGCTGTTTATTAATTTATTTCTTGAATTATTATTGCGTTTTAACAAGATTTGGTTTGCTTTTTTAGCTCTCAAATCGATTATTTTATGTAATAGCAATTTATTTTGAAACCGAGGTAACAATACGGAAATCGAAAAAATTTGGTACTGACATCACTGAAATTTGCAGTAGACAATACACAAATAAGAAATTTTTATAATTTATTTTTTTTATAAATATGTTATAAGAGCTATCAATACTTCATTGTTGATTATATTTAAAGACTTAAAATACTTCTAATCGGTTGAGAAATGTGGGTTGGTTTGTAATACAGTCTAATAACCTAATGAAACCAGAAAAAGTCGAAGAATCAGGATTTATTTTTGTAAGTCCTTTGAACCTGCATTCTGTTTCGAACATTACGGAGAACTGCTCCAATACACAGTCTCACAAATAATTAAGTATAATTGTTCAATTAAACAAATATGTAAATTAAAAATTTGTTCAGGAATAAAATTGAATCCCAAAATGACTGGCGCCATGGTGATGACGGTTAGCAAATACCGGAAATATCTGAAACGGTTCATAGTAGACAACGTTGAGCAGCTAATCTCCAGCTCCATCTTGTACCTTGGTGTCATCTTTGACAGGCACCCAAGTGAAAAGAAGTTTTCCACCCATGTGAAAAGAAGAACTAAGCAGGACTGAGCAAAGACATACCACCTCCATCATCTCTTAACCTCTCCCCAGCCATCCCTTCGCCTCAAACTACAAATTTATAATTCAATAATCAGACCCACCCTACTCCATGGTGCCCCACTGCTGCATCATATGTACAAAACTACACTCCATGCACTCCAGATATTCCAGAACAATGTCCTTCAGCAGATCCTCCGTGGCAGAACCTACCTCAGAAAAGATGGACTGTGGTAGAGGTGAATGAGAGGTCGTGCAGTAGATAGAGGCTCCCCCACTACTCTCCATTTCCCCTCTCATGGCTCTCATTACTAGACGACTTCTGCATTATCTCAGAGGGGAAGTGAAGGAGTAGGTCATGATGAGGTAAGCCTGGCTGCGTGAACCTGCCACCCTTCAGAGCTCTCCTCTTTAGTGGTGGGCTATACCAGCTTGGAAAGGGCCAAAAATACCCAAATCCTAGAACAACTGAGGATGCCTTCCATCCCAGCTTTTATTGGCCACTGACACATCATATTCTTCGATGGGCTGAAGAATTGCAACAACCCTCTCTTCAGGGGCCAAAGCCTGGAGGAAGGACATTCATACTAAGAGCATGATGACATACCTCAATAAGCTGGCTGAAAACAACAGCATCTGGGTAGAATGGGTTAAAGGCCACTCCAATATTGTAGGGAATGAGAAGGCTGATGAACTGGCCAGACAAGGTTCAGACAGCAAACCTATTGCTCCTGAACCTATCTGTGGAATAGCCTGGAGCCTTGCGAAAAGTGAAATTGCAAGGCTCTACGACAGAATCGCCTCTCAGAACTGGCAAATGGAACAACTGAGACAGTCAAAACTGTTTCTGGGAGGGCACTGCAAGAAAAGAAGCACACAACTTCTTAATCTTGACAGAGCCAAGCTCAAACACCTGACAGAAATGTATACAGGGCATTGCAGATTAAACAAACATCTCTGCATAATGAAAATCAAGACCTCACCGAGTTGCAGATTCTGCAACAGGGAGGATGAGACGCCTTACCACATTATATGCAAATGCGATATGCTGGCAAGGAGAAGGTTTCTTCACTTTGGGGAAGAAATCATCCTAGATCCGAGTGTGAACATAGACCCCATTAGTATTATAGGGTACATGAAAACACTAGGACTGTACTAATAATGGTACAGGATAAACGGCATAGGCACAATGAGCCACAAGGCTGAGGTGCCAAGCGGGAAAAAAAAAAAAAAAAAAAAAAAAAAAAAAAAAAAAAAAAAAAAAAAAAAAAAAAGAGCATGATTATGAAAACAATATAGTCTCGAAACGTCACTAAAATAAGCTTTTATTTTATTGACTGAACAATTAAAATTTTAAATACAAAAATTAATAGAAAATTGAAAAAAAGATCATGATTAAAGATTTTGATCAGAAAAAAAAGTTTGGAATTAGTTACAAAGTAGCACAAGGTTCTGAGGGAAACCTCTACATTTTGAGATAAATATAACCCATAGTCATAACATCCTAATACAGTTAAGGTAAACAGTTATAGAAGAATCAATTCCTAACAGTTGATAGTCAAGGCAAGTTGGACAGACCTCCAGCTCATCAAAATGGCAAGGCAGGTTAGATCTGTGCGAAAGTCCCTATAAAGAAAAACACACATTGACATATCCAAAGAACTATGGGTGACAGTTTGTTTATTGCTGCTTTAATTAGAGCAGGAAGGATGGGTTATTCTAAAGGTTACCAACCTATTCTAGCGAGGTTGGGAATGTGGAGATTCAATCCGTAGGTTTGCGATGAAAAAAATTTCAATTCTGCAAGGCCAAAATTGAACTGGCGTAGCTGAAGTTCTGAGGATACTTAAAAGCCTGACACCCCAAGACGCACATCTACTACGGCTACTTGTTCATTTGCAAAAGATACTCACAAAAAGAGAGAGAAGGCTAACTAAAAAATTGAAAATTTAAGAGAAGATGATATTTTAAGCCATAAATCTTAAATTTCAGCAGTCCTAACCTGATATGCTCTTCAAAGGCAAACTTAAATAATTAATACTTTAATCAGAAACGAAGGCTTAATAAATTACTATATTAAATAACTTGATTATTTTTTTTGTTATTTTGATTTCCACCTTACTAAATTCTTCTATTAACAATTACATACTCTGGAAACTGAAAACAGGGGAACTAACGTTGTTTTACAAACTAAAAACACGATAGAGAAATTTCTTGGACTTTTTTAATTAACAGCCAGATGTACACTAGAACCTCGATAATCCGAACTAATTGGGACCGGGGGTGATTCGGACTATCAAATCATTCGGATTTCCAAACTAAGTGCTTTCTAGGCATAGTATGTAGCATGCAAAAAATGAACACTGACATACTAGTTCCCATAAAATAAGAAGCACCTTGTATTGTTAAAGGTAAATAGTTTGTTTTACGAAATACTACTGTGCTACAGTAAGGTAACAAACTATACTTTATGTAATGTATTGCACATGAATTTCGTAATATTTTACATAGCATTTATACAATCTTATACACACACAGAAAGTACAGTACTGTACAGACAAAAAAAATTATGTTGTACAGACAGATAAAAAAAATTTCAAGAAAACAAAAAACTAAACATTTGGAAAATAGTGACATTTTCCGATTAGCCATAGCAGCATAAAGTGACGTAAAACGAAATAGTCACATTTATTTATGAACTAAGGTTTAAGAACGTTTTTTAGGCTGCTAAATCACGGATTTTCAGAAAATAATTTTTATTTTTCCTAAAACGGCGTTCGGATTATCGAGGTTCTTCTGTACCAGGATATTGTAATTTTGTATCACACATTTACATGATCCAATAATATCCATTTTTGATCGATTGAAAACAAATAAAACTAAAAAAAAAAATAAAATAAAATAAACATCTAATAGTCAATTAGTAGTACCTCAGCACAAAATATAAGAAAAAATTCTATTTATGTTTTAATTGTAATTTATAAGAATCCTTAGAAATAAGTAAATTTGTTTTCTATACAATTTTAATAGTTTGATATATAAACTAAATAAAAAAGGTGGTGTTGCAAATATTGAGACTGGGCGACAGAAGTAAAACTGCTTAGTGAGTGATAAACTATTTTCATGTCTTCTTAGTAAATTAAAAAAAAAAAAAAGATAAAAGCATATTTAATAGTTTATTCTTAAATATTGTTTTTAAACTTTGAAAACCCACTCAAGAAAACTGATGAACTCCATATCTATACTATTATATAAAAGTATAGCTTAAATTATATAATTAATTATATTAAAATTATTAAATAATTAAATAAATTATATAAAAGCTATATTTTGTTTGTGATCAATAAGCACGAAAACTACAGAACCAATCTGTACCAAATTTTAACTACATCTTTATAGCTCCAGAGAGGTTTACCATTAATATAATCTACTCATTTTCAATTAATTTGTAATTAAAAAAGTGATAATATGTGGATAACAGTGAAGCTTGAAAATTAACTGATAAATGGTGAGCACCATTCAATATGAAAGGTCACAAAGGTACGGTGTTATCCGTTAAATCTGTACCAAATTATCTTCATAGTTCTAGGAAGGTTTAGCAATAATAAAAATTTAAATGTACAAACGAGGTTTGCCATACTGTCATATACTTTTATGGTTAGAAATTAAAATCTAACTAGATGAAATCAATAAAATTATTTCTGCCAAATAAAAATTATTAATATGCGTAAAAAAATATAATCGGTAAAATAATGCTCAATTACATACCTGCTTCAATAAAATGTTTTTATTGATAAACAAATAAAACTTCAATTATTAGCTAGAATTATCGAATTTTTTAAATTATGAAAACGGGCAAAACCGCGATGGGGGATGCTAGTTTTACATATTTTGGAAAAATAAAGAATAAATCATTCGTATGAAACATCAATATTTTATGATGGGACATAATATCAAAATATGATTTGGTAATTTATGTTTATAAGCCTAAATAAATTTTCATCTCCTTACAAAATATTGAATGATATGGAAGGCAGAAAAAACATCCATACTTCCCCAAAAGATTTAATCTCATTAACATCAAAATCTAGATAAACAACAAACCTTATCTCAGAATTTAGATATATATTAGGAGGAATTATGAAAATTGAATATAAAGATCAAAACTTGATGATGGGATAGAATCTTGAAGTAAGTTGTATAATATATTCCCAAATTAAGTCGAAATTAATGATTTAAGGTTTATAAGTAAAAAAAAAAAAAATTAATTAAATATACTCTTAAAACTAAGCCTGTACCCCAAAACAACATACGCACGAATGTTTTTAGGATAAGTAAAGAATTGTTTCTTGACCAACAATGTTAAGAGGTGATAAGGTCAACATTCAACAGTGAAATATATTTCTAATGACTATAAATGCTGTGGAGGGGTCTACCAACCTTGGGCTACCAAAAATTGAGCTGTTATAAAAACCTAACCTCAGCCCACCTCACTTAGTAATTACTTCTTAAATTGCATTTGTTATTAAGATAACTCAAACCTTTGTTCAGTATCTCATTATTTATATCGAGAGATTGTTAGCAAATCAGATACATTACAAGCTCCATAAATTAATATTACAGTTGATGAAATTATTATATTCATATTAAATAAACTTTCTGGATGAAATTATTATATTCATATTAAATAAACTTTCTGGATGAAATTATTATATTCATATTAAATAAACTTTCTGGATGAAATTATTATATTCATATTAAATAAACTTTCTGAACCAAATAAAATATCTGGGCGCCAATTTACTAGATAAACTAAATTATTTACTATACTACTTAGTTATTTAATATTCTTCCCCCAACCACCTCCCTAATCACGCATTCATACACATATTAACTAAATTAATTTATTATTCTTATTTATCAATTTTAATAACAAAAACAAAGTGCCATTTTTCACAATAAGTTTGTTTATTAATTTTGAATAATTATTTTAAAACTCATGAGTGACACAAAAGACTTTTTTTTTTTTTTTCTTTTTGATCTTTTTGGAATCCTCACCTGTATAAGATTCTCATTTGCTGTTGGTACTGTTGCATTAGGAAATTTTCTTGCATTTGGTTATTGACCATGTTTGCAGCTTCTTTATTCTGAAAAAAAAAAATAAATATTACAAAACATTAAAAGAGGCAAATTAATTTCCATTGATACCCATAAAAACCTCTGGAAAAAAAGATGCTAGCATTAACTATGATAAATGCAAAGATAACTGTAATAAACGCCATTAGCATATATATAAGTGATAATTTAAGAAACAAATTTTCGATTCATTTAATGATTTAAATACAGCAACTAAAATAAAAAAAACAAAACCAATTAATATCAAGTTAAAACTATTCAGAGACACATACTAGACTCTAGAAAATAGTCTATAGCTGAAATATAACCGCCTCGACAGCCAGGTTCTTTCCCCAATTAAAGGAACCCACTTAAACGAAGCTGGGTGTGCTCCAGGAAGGTTCCCCGACCACGAAGCCGAGCCACAGACGAAATAACAGGAAATAAATTTTCTGCCTTCAGTCGGAATCGAACTCGGGCCCAAGAGCATGGTAGTCAAGCGCCTTACCTGTGAGCTGTCACGCCTCCCAACATATTTAAATGTAGATTTCTACAACTATTTAATTACTTTATTTTATTTTCATTTATTACTTTCTGAACATGTGTAAACAATGTTTAAGTAGTCTACACTTGCTAATTCATATCTCTCAATCAACACTGCGATGTGAAAAATTCCACCCAATTGATATTTTCATCTTCTCAGCTAAACATTTCATAGGGTTTTAGTTTATGTCCCCATATACTTTAACAAGGGCATACAATAGTAACACTCAGTAATACAATAGAATGGGATTTGAGGAACTGTCTTGTTATCTAAGGATACTTCAATTAGAGACTTGTGATATCGAGTCTGTGTAGACTGAAATCCACATTATAAAGGTTTCTACGAAACCACTTCATAATACACTCATGACTCAGAGTCTTGATCAACCGAGCCTTCTCCAGCATCTTTGTATAAGCATTACCACGGGAAGGCTGTAGGATGGGAAGGACGGTAACGAATCATCATTATCAATTTCTCAAAAAGGGATTTTTGGGCACATAAATATCTTTGAAGGGAGAACTGATAAAACATTGATGGATTTGATGGTTTTTAGGAAATGAGGAGGGATCGTGCAGTGGCAGATAGAATGTTGGTAGTTAAACCAAGGAAAATTAGTGATTGTTTTCCAGCCATAAACTTATTGATTTACATACGCTAATAACATTACTTGCGTATTTTATTATTATTATTATTATTACATACATAAGTGTTTCTTTGTTATTACATAGATATATGTATTATGTCTATTGTCCTATATGATTTCTTGGGGTATCAATTAAACAAGGATTTGTTCATCTGAACCTATCTTGGTCCCGACCATGTCAAATTAATTGGGCACCAAGTGTAAGTACATTTCAAATCAACCCTCGTTCTTACATGTTTTGTGACAAAAAATCTTTTATTAAAAAATAATTTGAATAAAAATAATAAGTAAATAACTAATTTGAAGGTGATTAAAAAAGATGTACTAGTTATTGAGCAAGTTTTTAATGTTCTATCACTCAAAACATTTGGTATTATCAAGTTCATGTCCATCGTTAAGAACTACAATCTGAATTCATTCTTGTTTCTCTTATCTAAAATTTTGTTTTATTCAGAATAGAAAGAAGAAGTTAGACTTAAGTCAAGTTTTATCCTTCAAGTTCAGTGATTTTAAGTCCAAAGAAAGCCATCAAGGATGAACTATGAATTATAAATAAACTTATCGAAATGCACCATATTATTTTTTTTCTTTTAAAATATAAATATATATCATTTCAAATAATGTAAGTAATTATATTTATTTATATTTTAATAAATATATATACTCACAAAATTTTGATTACATTTACTGGAAGTCCATAAGCACATTAAATCAAAATATTCGACAGAAATTCCGATTTATCAAAGAGCTTCATCAAAAACAAATCCAGATACATAGTGGATCTGTAAAAGTAGATTAATATAACTTTCTCAATAATGAGTCGAAAGAAGGGATTTTTTTTTGGCTTTAAATGTTCTAAGAATATCATTAAAGAGCGAATTATCCTTGATTTTGCCTCCTTTGGGATAAGATAATAAATAACTTGAGGACTACTAAGAAAGTCTTGTGACATAAATTAACAAGGTTTATTATGATGTTTTCAAAATAAGTACTTCCAAGTAGCAGAATCTCAAATTGTAGTACAGTAAACTTCCTTAGTAAAGCATGCCGGATTAACCAATATTCTAGATTATCGAATGTATGTAAAAAAAAAAAAAAAAAAAAAAAAAAAAAAAAAATAAAAAAAAAATAAAAAAAATAATGCATAGAGGTAAAAATTAAACTAAATGTAGACTATAAGACTAATATATAACATAAAATGACTAAAATAAAATTGCATGCTGTTAGAATACAAAAAAGTATGAATACATAATTGATTATTTTAATTGTCCCGTTGTGCAAGATGGTTAACGCAGGTCCATTATACCAGTCTTGTTGGTAGGAGACACCTTGAAGAACTCCCGAATCTAAAGATTTTTTAAAGATTCCAATTAATTTAAAAACTGTTTTAAATTTGCTTTATTTTTTTTTTTTTTTAAATGTAGAAAATTGTAGACGACGCTATGTTATATTCTGTCATAAAGACATGTCTAATTATGCAGTTTTCAATCTTCATTATTATTTCCAGCTTTTGAGTTAATGTTGTGGTCTGATGTTTTCTTTTTTGAGGGTGGTTAACATTAAGACCCATGTCACTACAAAAAACACAGTCGAACACTAAAAACGAGTTGAAAGAGTTAAGGAAAAGGTATGTTAAAACAAAGCACAAAAAAATATATACTGCCTTGGTCTGGTACACGGAGAGGGTTTCTGGGAATTGAAGAGGATGCCGTGACGGATTATCAAGCGTTCCAGACCATAGGATGCTGGATTAGAGGATGTTTACTGTAACACCAATTTTTAATACAGTGGAATCTCATCCGCCTTCGCTAGACCGAATCTCCAGGTGATCCCCGATCTTCCCAAGGAGGGGGAAATATTTTGCTGAATCCCTAGAATCAACAACTGAGATCTCGATAATTTAAGAATAGCTGGCAAATTTTGATAAAAATGACCACACTTGTAAGGAATTAACCGACGAGGGAATTATAACTGTCATTTCTAGAACAACGGAAGAAAAATGTGAAAACAATAATACCAGGTTATAATAATAGTTAGCTAATATAACATCCAATAAAAAAAGCTATGATATATACATTTGTAATTTTTGAGGAAAAATAATTGAATCAGGAGCTGATCTCAGTTCTTGAACTACAAATACTTAATTAGAAAAGAAATAAATGCAGATTACAGTACGACCTTATAAAATATGGAACTGAGAAGTTGATGAATTATCAAATATTCCAAACTGCTGTTTTAAAAATGTGAAATAAGGAATTAAGATCAAAACAATCTAAAACTTTGTTTTCATACTTATTTAAAAAAAAAGAATTTAAAACCTTTTAACTAGAAATATTCATAGATACGGAGTCTAAAAACTGTTTGTATGTTTGATTCTGATATGATACCGATTCTAGTAAAATACCGCCAGGCCACGTCGCTCCCCGAACAGAGCAATGGTGCAGTAGAGTTTTCAAGGTGTGATATTCTCTCATGAGCAATGCCTTTTAACACATTGAGTCACAGCAGCGCAAAGACTATATGGGATCGCCCTACCCGAGACTGAGTGAAGAAATCTCTCATTTTATTTTATAATTATGTGAAATTAATATAAATGTCATGTTATTCATTTATTTATTATGTATTCATATGTCAGAAGCTTGTTAATGGTTTGGATATAATATAAATAATTATTTGTTGCCAGTTAATTTTAACAAAGCATTTATTAGTCACTGAAAGGGATATAAAAGATAAGGTATCAAAGGTTAGCTGAACATGTTGTTAATACATAGATTCCCCCCCCCCCCCCCCCCCCCCCCCCCCGCGAAAAGGCCACAGAGACCACGTGAATATTACGAAGATGGATTTTTAATTCTGTTCCTACTCATCATCCATATCTCCTTCATTCTTTCTGATTGCCTCTGTCTCCTCTCCTCCATCCAGGCCATACCCTCCTTTGGCTCCTTCCTGCCCACAAGAACCGCTATTCTTTGCAGTTTCCTTCTATATTCTTCTCTATCAAGGCAGTCACGTTCCTCAATCCCCAGTATGCTGGTCTCCTCTTTTAGCTGTTTTATGTATCCCTGTGCACTCTTGTAATCCCAAATTTTCTGAAAAATAGCCTTAAGTCTTTCCTCAGGCATTCTTACCATATGTCCATAGAACTTCAGTCTCTTAATTCTTATATCCATCTCTATGTTCGTTGTTTCTTTGTAGATCTCCTCGTTTGATCTTAACCTGTATCCTTCCTGGGTCTTCCTAGGGCCGTAAATTCTCCTTAGGATCTTTCTTTCTACTTCCAGCATTCTTTACAGGTTAGGGAGGTTCATGGTCTCTGTCCCATTTAGTTGTTTGTTTAGTTTCATGGCGTACAAATGCATCGGTTATTAACGCCATATTTTCTTTTTTATTTTATTCTCCATTGTCCCATTTAGTATATCTGGCTTTACTACAGTTTTTTAGTGCCTGGACCACAAATGCCTAGACAATAAAATCTTTGCTTTTATGGACAGGCTCTTTTTATTGTAAATGTTACTGGTTACAAAGCTCAATCTCTCAATTAATATAGATCTTTCATTGTTATTTATTCACACAAATTTGATATGTTGCTTTATCAATTCTTTGAAAGTTGTCTTAAAATTAATTGTTTGCTCGCATTAATATAAAATGCATGTTTACAAAGAATAATGTATTTGCTCTGAGTTACCAGCCTTATAACAAGCGTCTGATTTTCGGCTGAGTTTGCAATTAATCCCTAGCCGCTGCTACAATGATCATCAAACTTTTTCCTAACAATGCCACAAGCTCGTTAGATTTCTAAACAAGTCGGATTACCAAATGTAAGACAATAAACCCTTTGGCTGCGGCATGCTCATGCGGTGGGAGGATAAAGTGGTGCGAGGATACAATGGTGTGGGATTGTCTAGGCACTTGCAGTGCCCCGTGTGCAGCGTACTTTTTACGCTTAGCGGTTTCATTTTCTTTATTTATTCTACATTTTCTATTCATGTTTCCCATCCTCCTTTTCTCTAATATTTGATATTCCACTAGTTCCCGGCATTTCTCCAATAGATACATTACCGAATTGATAAACAGAAATCCTCGTCATGATCTGAAGAAGATACACCCACCAAAATTTCTAATAAATCTTCATCATAAATTTTTTTTTTTAAGACATAATGCACTTAACTATTCACTAAAAAAACAGAAAATATACTGAAGGATATGCAGGTAAAATTTCAGGTAAAGAGAAACGGTTCATAGCAGTAAAAAAGGGTCGAAGCAGGTACACAGAGACTCTGTGAAATTGAAATGATATGCCGAAAGATGAATGTCATCCATTGGCTTAAAGAGGCACTGCAGCTTCTATGAACAATCCATAGATGGCGATAGAAAAAGAACTAAAATAAGAGTTAGTAAAAAAATTTCATTTGTTCCCTAATCCTGGGGATAAATCAATTTCGACCAAAACAAAATTCAAGCCATTCAATTTAACTATAGGTCAATTAAAAAGAAATAATTACTTAAGAGTACATATATAAAAATGTTACACTTAATATTCAAGACCTTGTGGAAAAATAAAATACATTATGTCAAAAAAATCACAACTACTTACAAGAGGATGAAATTCAGGCAAGAAGGGAATGCACCCCCACAGCTTTATCAATTCTCCTAGTGGTGCGTAATTTGGATCACAGGCTCGCCTCACCAGCAGGTTTAATGTAAAATAACCGCTTTGGAACCACTCGGCCATTTCGGTGCAAGTAAAAGGCCCTAAATGAAACATAATATAAATAAGAAGGTTATAATCGTCATAACAATATTATTAAAACCTCAATAACTGAAAAAAAAAATGAATTATTAACCTTGAACCTCCCCTTGCGGATCTCGGTAAAACCATTGCTTATCCTGCTTTTCTTCATCTTCCATCAACTTCGCCACAAGATCTGCGGCTAAGTCGTCAGTCATGTTGCTAAGGACATCCTCTGAAAAAAAAAAATAAAATAAAATAACGTTAAATAATTATACATAAATATAAAGTCGTGGACTATGCAGTTTACAGGACGATTTTCCAAAGTTTTGAAAAATCATTTCTAACTATTTCTTTATTCATCAATCATTATATTATCTTATAAGGGACTATTTATTATAGTAAAATAAAAACTTAAACAAAATAATTTATTTATTTGAAATCCCTTTGTGCCTAACTTTTTTTTTCTCTTATGGCCATTCTGATCATAACAATAAGCTACTAAATTCCTTTTAACCAAGGATATGAGCAATGAACCTGGCCCTATGGGTATTGAAAAGTTAGGAAAAATCAAAAATATTTTCTTTAATGTTGAAATCATGATTTTATTTAAATAAAATAAATAATCAGTAACAGAAATGATAAAATGGAATCTATAAGTATAGTGTAGTCAAAAAATGAAATATTAGCGATCTATTTCTACATAAACTAAATCAGAATTAATGTCTTCATCAATTATTGCACCAAAGGTTTTTGTAAAAAACGTAGAAATAAGGCAGAATTATTTAAAAAAAAAAAAAAAAAAAAAAAAAGCTCACTGAATTATTTTAGAATATACTTAATTAGATAGGTAAATATGGCCCCCGGCCAGAATCACTGTTTAGATGAAAGCCAACCCGGTAGCAATTGAGCCGGCTTCAAAATGGAAACTGTTATGTTTCCTAATTTATTAAATACGTTTCATACTTTAGGAATCACTATTTCGGATTTATACAATTATATTTTAACTTTGAACAATTTAAAAGTTAATAAAAAATCGATTATTTCAAAGCTCTAAAATACTTTCTATAAACTTAGATCTATTCCAAATTCAACAAGAACAGAAAAGGGAAAGAGAGAAAAAAAAAAATCTCCAGGTTAATACAATATTTGAAAATACAGTGAAAACTCGTTATTTCGTCACTCAATAATTCATCTTATTCTGTGATTCGTCTTTTTTTTCTTTTTTTATATTAAATTGGCAACTATAAATAACCAAATTAAATACGTATGTAATGTATTTTTTCCCATTACTAGTTACTTAATCTTTAAACTGCCTCATTTAATTTGTTACTAAAAATACGCCTATATATATACATTTTGTAAATTATTTAATAGAAAATAACAAACACATATATCTGATTTTTTAAAGAACTGGTTTATGTGTTATGAAAGAGTTCCTGTTTTTACATTCAAGATATTAAATATTTAGTTATATATTAAATAAAGATGGTATGTATGTCTGTTTTTTTTTCTTCTATTTTATACATGTATGTATGTTTTTGTATATAACTTTATTTTTTTTTAAATGATTGTGTTCCAAGGTTTTGTGTTTTTTGCCATTGTCACTCAAGTCCAATGTTTTTAATGTTTATATGGTCATTTTTATATTGAATAAATTGCAAACAAATTAACATTGTATACTTTCAAATGGTTTTTTGTTACTTCACCAGCAAAATTCTGTACTTCGTCATTTCCGTTATTTCGTCACCCTCCCTCCCCCATTCATGACGAATTTTTGAGTTTCTACTGTATATAACATATCATCGATACAAACTCATTATTTTTTTTTTTTGATCTTCAGCAATTATTTTAGGACTGATGCACATTGTAGCGAACACTCGAATCTGAATTCTCTGAGTGATTAACATCATTAATCCTCATCGACTGGATGAATAACCCTGTCAAAGAGATTTTTGATGTTTTTCTATTTAAACAGTTTTTCTAATCACCTGGCAAGCGGTGATTTTTATTTTATTTTAAAGCTTTTGTATCAAAGATATGTAAAAAAAAATAAAATATTTCAAAAACTATAACAAAAAAACAAATATGAAAACAACTTGAACAGAAAAAATTATTAATATTGATTGCGATTTGTTCTTTTATGTACTTAATAAATGAAGCTAAAATAAAGAGATTAAATAATTTCAACACAGAAAACATATCCCCTACCAACTTCTAATATTTTATAAATAACGAGTTCAAATTTATTAAGAGAAACAAAATTATTTATTTTCTAAGATATAGAAATCCATACTATTATATATAAGGACATCATATTTTGTTTGTGATCACTAATCGCGAAAATTACTGAACCAATCTTTATCAAATTTTTACCACATCATCTTCACAGTTCAAGGGTGGTTTAGCAATAATAAAATCTAATTATTTCATACAAATTCCTTAATGAAAAAGCAATAATAAGTGGATAACAGTGAAGTTAAAAAATGGCAGCTATCGCCATTCTACATACATGACATTGATAATAAAATTATTCATTTTTAATTAAATTGTTAATAAAAAAGCTATATGATGTCTACATTTCCATAGTGCTAGTAACAGTATAAATTTAAATGTACAATGTTGAGTGCTAGAAATGAGGTTTACCACACTGCCATGTATTTTTTTTATGGTTAGAAATTAAAATCCAGCCAGATGCAATCAATAAGATTATTTCTGCCAAATAAAAATTATAACAAATCAAAATGCCATCTCTTAATCCCGCCCGAACCCCCACCACCACTCTTCTATATTTTTAGCAAAAAGAGTAAACGGAAGGGGTCATTAGCATTGAAAAACTATCTCCAGCCTCCCGTAGAATGCGTTAACAAAGGCGAAATATCGTTCTGCCATCTTAAAACATTTAAAATAGTCGAATATTTCAAAAAAGTGTCCTTTTAAGGACAACAATGGCGGAAGTCCTTACAACCGTCAAATATTTTAAAACAGTATCCTGGAGGACAACAATGGCGGAAGTTATCCTTCGGATAACTTAAAAACCGTTAAAACAGCATCCTTAAGGACAAAAACTTATTCTAATTGTGGAAGGAGAGAGTGGCCAAGGATGTCCTTCGGCCTCAAAAAATCGTCAGATCCTGGCAGATCTGTATAAACAGTGTCCTTATAGCAGCACATAATATCCTTAGCTTTTTAATATTCTGTGTAAAAATATGAATTATGGGCCTTTAGTTGTAAGCACTGATAATGCAGTCAACAGTTTCTTATTAGTCTGTCCATCTGGATTACCAATTCATAGATTAAAATTGAAAATTGTATGTCTAATTATGCTTTACGTCATCTTCAAAGACCTAATTAATCTAAATTTACCCAGTTTAAAAATTACTGATGTGAGTGAAAAATATTGACAATATAATGATTAATTGCATAATTTCATCGATGGCCATATAAAACTTCAATTATTAGTTAAAATTATCTAAGTTCTTTTCCTATGAGAGCAGGCGAAGCGGCGACGGGGATGCTACGGGGGATGCTAGCAATAAATAAATAGAGAAATAATGAAAGTATACATACCTTGATGTTCCAACGATGGCTGATGAATTGGCGGTGGTGGTTGGTGAATATGGTGAGGTGGGGACTTGTGCTCATGGACGACAGGCTGAGGTTGTGGCGGCTGGGGCAGCTGTATCACCTGCGGCTGCTGAGGTGGCGACTTTCTTTCCGCTGGGGACGGTGTAGGAACTGCGACCGGGAGGGGAGGTGAGGGAGTTTTGACAGCTATAAATTTATAAAATTAATAATTAGTAACAATACTTAATCAAGGCTGAACGGACCTACTTTATTTTTTTAAGGATCCAGAAAATAGTAAACTTGAACATAGTTTGAAGTGGACCCGATTAAACTAACAAGGGAATTGAATTTTTATAAGCATGTTGGGTAATAGTTTCGATCCTTACGGAATTGTTATAAGATATGGAAGAAACTTAAATACCGAATGTTGTGAAAATCAGCTGTTATTCTGAAATACAAACTTATCATCTAACACCCTTCCCCTTATAAAAAACCTGATTATCAAATTTGATGAAAATCGGATGAGTCATTCCTAAGTGCTACTTTGCACTCTCCCCTTCTTTACCAATCAACAATTTGTATTAAATGTTTCCAATTGGGTATGTCGTACAGAACAATAATGCTCTTGCATTAAAATTTATTTAAGTTAAGTTTAACAGAAACTTATGTGTTACAATGATTCAGGTATTATAAAAGCTCTGTACTTTTATAAGTATAAGGAATAACTGTTTCAATCGCTGCAAAAAACAAATACAATAGAAGAAAAAGAGGCCCCTTGAGCCTGCCGGCTAAAGAAATAATAACATGGAACATATCTAAGGGGTTACCTCCTTGACCATCATCTTTTCTACTTTCTATATGATTCATTTATCTGTGGGAGATAACTTTTCAAATTAAATGGCTTAATCCTCTTGACCGTCTGTACCATTTGTTCTTTATTTTTTCCGCTTACCTATATGATTATAAATTATTTAAATTAAATTATCATTTAATAATTATTGGAAATAAACCAAATTGAGAAAAAGAAAAAGGTTTCAAACATGACTTTTTCCACTGAACCAATATAGCCAATATAGGACCAAAACGACAGGTCCTAGCGCAAAGTATAAAATATTCTCCATTAGATTTCTGATAAGGAAATTTTCAATTCAAGCAACAATAGCAATAGATAGAGTGTGTAAAATTACACAACGCCAAAAACATATCACTTTTGACCAACTAGGCCACGGGTATACATGTTCCATGTTAAAATTTGTTACACATAATCTGGAGAAGACACACCTCGATGTGACTGTTGTAGCTGCTGTATAGAATGATGTTGTGGAGGGGTTGACTGAGCTTGTTGAGGAGGCGGCTGGCTGCTGGGAGGTTGAGGCTGCTGTTGAAAATTAGGTGGCGCCCTTTTGGGGGAATCGACTCTAGGAGGCGTCTCGGCTTTCTGATTACCATTTTCTTCTTTATCGGGCGATTTAGATTCCTTGGGGCTTTCCTTGGCTTCAGGTTTCTTCTCTTCCCTTTCCCTGAACAAAGGATCGCTCTTGTTCGATGATCCTTTCTCTTTGTCCCGCTCTCTATCTTTCTCCTTTCCACTGATTCTCTAAAATAAAAAAAAAAATAATATAAATAAATAAACTTTTTCAATTTATTAAAGTAATAATTGATAGTCTGATATGTATTTTGCCGCATTATAATTTAATAAGAAAATAATTTTAAAGTTCAATATTAATTATTTGATTTTCAAGTTGATAATACATAAACTGGAAACATATGGATGATGGCAGGTTTTCATTAACACATTGAGTACAGGTGTAATTATCTACCCCAGAGACAGATTTTTTTTTTTTTTTTAATAAATCAACTTCATTTCACCTCCATTTACTGTGAAAAATATTTTTAAAAATATTAGTTGAATTTTAAGGTACTACTCCACTCCAATGAGTGGAAGACCATTGAATGGACAACCCCATGCATCCTCTGCATTGAACGTGATAAACAAACAAGTGCCTTTAACACTCAAGTTGAAAAACACTATTACTTGGAGATATCGCTAAGTGTGATGAATGTGATATGTTGCGAATAATGAAATAATCAACAATTATTCAATCATGACCACCATTGAACACTATTTTATAACTCCTAAAACTAAACTCAATCACAATAACATATATCGCACAGAATGAAATAGGAATAAATAAAAAATGCTTCATTACTTTTTTTTTTTTTTGTAACTTAGCCACCCTTCAAATATTGGGCTAAGATAATTGATAAGCCTAGTTATCAAATAACAGCTGTTGCTTCAGGAAAAATCAAGAAGGCTTTTAAATACTTAGGTAATATTGAAGACATAATATCAGGTTTAAATAAAATACACTTTATTAATTATTCCTTTTTCATTCTGGATGTACGAGTTCTTAGTACAAAAACCAATATGAGTAAGCAGTGAGAAGGGGTACTGACGGTATGGTGTGACAACAAAGGTTTGAACATCAATCCGAACAAAGTAGAACTATGCATCTTCACAAACCAAAAGAAGGTGGTCATCAGACCGTAAAGCACCTGGGAGTCTATCTGGACAATAAATTAAAATGGAACAAACACATAGAATATGTGTCGACAAAAAGAGAAGCCTATGGGCCTGTAAAAGAGCGGTAGGAAAATCCTGGGGCCAGGGACCAAAGGTGGTTCACTGGATCTATACTATGGTGATCAGACCCACGATATTATATGCCACTGTGGTGTGGTGGCACAAAGCGGGACTGGGGAAATCTAAAGTCCAACTAAATAAAGTGCAGAGATTGGCGTGCCTCCTAATTACAGGGGCCATGAGAACCACTCCAACTGTGGCAATGGAAATACTACTAAATCTCAAGCCACTGCAGTTGGAGGTAGAAATGAAAGCTATGCTTTCTATGTATAAACTTGTTAAACAAGGGTTGCTCTTTGAACCATCTAAAAGAGATGGGCATAAGAAGCTACTAAACAAAATGGAGGGAATAGAGTTACTCAAAATGAACTCAGACCTCCAGATAAAGAAAAACATTGAAATTGATTTCAATGTGGAGATAGACATCGGAAAGCAACATCACAGATGTAATGGGATCAATTGCTATACCGATGGCTCCCTAACCAAGAAAGGTTCAGGGGCAGGGATATGGAGATAGAATGATAAGAAAAGCACATCTCTCCCCCTGGGGAAATATACCTCAGTGTTTCAGGCCGAGGTAATGGCAATCCGTTACTGTGCACAACAGCTAATAGAGGATAAAATGCAGAACAGAACCATTAAAATTTACTCGGATAGCCAAGCTGCCCTTGGGGCTCTGAGAAATGTCACAACCATATCTAAACTTGTTGAGGATTGCAAGCGATGCCTCAACGGGGTAGCTGTTAACAACAGAATCTGGGTAGAAAGGGTGAGAGGTCACTCGAACATAACAGGGAATGAGAAAGCTGATGAACTGGCCAGACAGGGGTCGGACAGCAATCCTATTGCTCCCGAACCTATCTGTGGTATAGCCTGGAGCCTTGTGAAAAGTGAAATTGCAAGGCTCTATAACAGAATCGCCTCTCAGAACTGGCAAATGGAACAACTGAGACAGTCAAAACTGTTTCTGGGAGGGCACTGCAAGAAAAGAAGTACACAACTTCTTAATCTTGACAGAGTCAAGCTCAAATACCTGACAGAAATGTATACAGAGCACTGCAGATTAAATAAACATCTCTGCATAATGAAAATCAAGACCTCACCGAACTGCAGATTCTGCAACAGGGAGGATGACACACCCTACCACATTATATGCAAATGCGATATGCTGGCGAGGAGGAGATTTCTTCACTTTGGGGAAGAATTCATCCTAGACCCTAGTGTGGATATAGATCCGATTATGATTATCAGCTACATGAAAACACTAGGACTGTACTAATATAGTACAGGATACACGGCACAGGCACAATGAGCCTTAAGGCTGAGGTGCCATTATAGCCGGGGGAAAAAAAAAAAAAAAAAAAAAAAAAAAAAAAAGCAGTGAGAAAGGATAACAAACATATATCAAAAGCATATACTAAATCTTTACAAATAGAAGCTTAAAGCATGACAAAAAAAGAAAATTAATTTTTAAAAATGTGTTGTTTTATTTTAAATATTTATAATTATATAAATATATACATTTTTTTAAATCATGCATATTTGTTTATATAAAAATACTACTGAAATATCAAGTACAAGCAGGGATTTATCATTATTATATTAGATGTAAAAGACTCATAAATAAGTTTTTAAAAAAAAAAGCATTAACTTTTTTATACAGCAAAGCTGATTACCAACAAAATATGATCCTCACCAATATAGTAGATAATTTTACAGGTTTTTCCAAATAGCTTTTAATAATTAATTATTAATTATTCTTTATTCAATTGATTTACTCAAAAATGGGTTCCTTTAACACACTATTGATTTCAAGAAACAGAAGAAAACATGCATTTAGGGAATCTTCAACATAGGATTGTTAATGTTTTGTTACACTGAAATTAAAAAACTTTTTAATGAGACAATTTTGTATAACAATTTTAACAAATATTCCAATTTAGTAATAAATAAATTGCTAATAGCATAATCATTGAACCGACAAGTATCTATACTCTGTACAAATAAATACAGCTTGAAAATGTAATACAGTAGACGCCGCTTAATGTGATCGCTGTGGGACTCACACAAGGTGACCACACTCACCGACTGATGACATTAAATCAAAGACACCAACAGGGAATTAAATGAAAAAATTTTATGGACAATTTTTATTACATACGTAGAAAATACACTACTTTTCAATTATTTTCCAATTTTGATTCTCATTTTGCAGACATGAGCTCTCGATATTCTGCCACTGTTTTAATAGTTTATTCAGCAATGGCTAAGAAATATTTAAAGTTATAGCGGCTTTACGCTGACTTATTCTGGTAGACAGGCGATCGTATGATTATAAGATCTCCATCTTTTCAGATAAACTCAGGTCCTGTTGTTTTGATGGTCCCTAAATGAGGACCAACTCAGTCCATCCAGCCCATTTAAAAAACAAACTGAAAAATCACTCGAACAACAAAAAAGATGGTCCGAACACTTAACAGAATGAAATCATACTGAGCTGAGCTAGTAGTTATTTTCATAGAAGTAGAAAGAAGGGGATATTATATTGTACATTCTTGGAAAAAGAGATACTCTTGGACAGAATTATACCAGCCCCAGCCATCCCGTTTCCAGCATTAAACTAAAAAGCTGCAATTTTGATTCCAAGATTTTGAGAATGATCACAATAAACGGAAAAATGGTAATGTATGGACCGTTCCAAGCCATTATGATCACACAAAGCTGTTGATAACATTAACCGTGATCACATTATGCGGCGTCGACTATATTACAAACAAAAAAAACTACAAATTTTGATTCATTATTGATCTTTTTTCAAAACCCCTAATATCTACGCAATCGAAACTTGATATTCAGAAGACTGTCTATAAGCTTGAGAAGAGGCTTTAAACTCATTGGTTAGACTAATTGCTCGACTAGATTTATTTTTCAAATCCATTGCTTGTGTTCTGGAGACGAGATAGTTTTATCCAAATTTCCGACTTCAAACTTCCTCGATAATTTTCTTTTTCAATCTCTAAAATCAAAAAACCGTCAAACATTTTTAATATCCTTTGCCATGCTCTTCTCCATCTACATCTTGAATACTAAATTTTAACCTGATTTGAAAATCCCCTCTCATAGAAACTGCTTCCTTATAAAAAATCCTTAATTATATTATTTATGATATCATGAATGAGAATTCCTTACTCAAAACCTCAATTATCAATCTTCCAAAAATATACAGAAAATATAAGAGTATAACTGTGCTTATATATATTTACTCATTGATCTGATTTTAATTATAATTTTAAACTTATAAAAAAAAATTAAAACTTGCACTACTATAACCCACCCTTTAGTTAATAGATTGCATTAACTCAATAAATCTCGAAATAGCCACTTAATTCCTAGATCCTCTTCTTCAAAATCAACTGCTTACCTGGCAGTTAAAACCTAATTCATTTTTCATGAGATGTAAGAATACAAGGTTGGTCTAAAAAGTTTCCGACCTAACAAAGATACAAGACATTTTTTCTGGAATTTTTTTTCTTAATTTTTTAACATAGTCTCCTTGTAACTCTACACACTTCTACCTGCGATGCTCCCATCTCTGTAACCCGCCAAATAGTACTCGGTGTTTTTCTCTGCAATATAATTGTTTATGAAGGTGATTGCCTCTTCATTTTACGAAAATCTCTGTCCTCCGAGCGCAATTTTTAGATGGCTATTTCTGGTGAGTAAGACGGATGGTCAAGCAGTTCAAACCGAAATTCGTGGATTTTCGCCAGCAACCGCTGAGATGTGAGACGGTGTGCTATCATGGTGAAACAGGATTTTCTTTTTCAGCAAATGTGGCCATTTTTCCGCAAGTTCTGCCTTCAGCTTGTCAAGTAATGATTGCATAGTATGCTCCTGTAATGGTTTTTCTTTATTGAAGATAATCGATGATCGTGATTTTTTTGTCGGTAGTTGCAGTTTTTCGAACGTTCATTGTCTCTCAAACTCTTATGACCACGTTTAAATTTAGCTGCCCAAAATTTAACTGTGATAAATGATGGTGCAGAGTCCCCATCCATCCAACTCATCTTTGATTTGCGTAGGTGTATTGCCTTTCAAAAACAAATATTTAATGACAAATTTTGTCCATTTTCACAAAATCACTCGCATCAACTCACTTAAACGACTTTTACATAACGGCGGCTGAAACTTGATGTCAACAGATGAACAACAAATTCACTAGACTTTTATTTACGAGTGCTGCCATCTTCAAATTGAGGTCGGAAACTTTTCAGACCACCCTCGTATCTCAATATTTCCAGAGATGTGCATCAGATTCAGTAATCCCATAGTTTCCTCAAAAATGGCCCTCATAGCCCCCACATTGATAATGGCTGTTTAGTGTCTCCTGGAGTGACCGGTGCACTCCAGATTAAGATTACATCTTTAAATAAACTCATTAGTAATATCACTCTTTAGTTTTCCTGGGAAATTTCATGTTTTTGTGACAGATTAAAGCGAGGCTCCTCCCCATGGACAGTATTTCCATTGGCTCTTTCCTTAACCAGACTATTTCTTTTGATCTCATATTTTAGTCTCTGAACTTCTTAGATTTAAATCATGTCTACTGCAGAATCATCAGAGCTCATTTTACTCATTATTTTAACCTATGGACCCATTCTCACAGATCTGCATCAAATGTAGTGATGGGTCGTTCTGGGTGGAACGGAACTTGGAACTGGTTTCAGCTTTGAACTGGAGTGGAACGAAACGAATCGCCCAAGTTTTTCGTTCCAGCTGGAACGGAAACCAACGCCAAAAGATCTCTCGTTTCGTTCCAAAAGCGGTTCAAAGCTGGAAACAATTCCAAGTTCCGTCCCCTGGTGTAGTAGAGTTTAGATTGCATCTCTAGTTTCGTTCCACCCAAGGTCGTTCCAACTGCTTTGTTGCATTGATCCTGCCACTCTTGATTCCCTCCCCCCTTTCTATCGCCCCACCACCCCACGCATGGGTATCTTCAAAATAAACAACTTTCTTTGAAATTTTCTATTCAACCGACAAAGCTCAGCTTCTTCTTTCGGATTCAGAGAAATGAACCACACAAGGTTTTACTGCATATGTAATTAAATAATGTTTTCGCTATTTGTTCAAAAGCTGTGAGAGTTGATTACTCTTTTTTTCTCTGAACCAATGTAATTGGAAAATTCTCATTCATTCGTGCATTATACTTGAACTAATATTTTTCCAAAAAAAAAAATTGTTGATTGAATAAAACTATTTTAAAAGTTTATGTTTTTTTAATAAGTATACCTACTTAGCTATTTAAATCTTCTTAAAATTTTAGTACCTTTACAATTTTTAATTATAAAATAGAAAAAGATTAACAGCCCGAAGTCACAACAAGGAATGGAACGAACTGCATAGTAAGTAGGTAGAAGTAGGTTAGTCAAACTGACATGGAATGGAACGAAAACTAGAACTGGTTCCAATAGTGGAACGGAAAATAAAATCTCATTCCAAGTCGGAACGGCCCTTCACTAATCATATAATGAATCCTTCCCTAATCTGCACCTCAATCCTAAGGAGTTTCCCTTCCTCTTAACATTTATTAAGCTAGGAACTTTTAAAATCCTTCTTTTCCATTTTATCTCCCAATAAGTAAAACTAAGTATTTTAGAAAGAAAACAGTTTTCATTTTGTAAACTGATTTTATTTAGTATGTTCGCTAGGCAAAGAGCCTGATTAGAGGGGATTAATGCTCCCTCGGATTCCTAAGTTCAGTACATACATTTTATTTACTCAATATTTTTTTTTATTTTATTTTTATTAACATGTTTATTGTAAATAAATCTTCATTGACAATCGATTGAACCAGATTTGTTTAGATAATGGTCAGCCATAATGTAGGCTACCCTCATTCCTATCCATTTTAAATAATACAAATATTATTTCATTTAAAAAAGATAAAAATATGAATCAATTGAAGATGTACATAAAACAATATTTTTAAAGGCTGGTAATCTACAATGTTCACGAATCATCAGTACTCCATGCTCCTGTAACCCAGTTTGTGGAGACAGGGTTTGCGAACACAGCCAATCCATAAGTGCTGCACTTCCTTCAATGAACACTCGACCTCGTTTTTGGCGAGAAAATTTTATGAAGAGAGAGCCTAAGGCCGGATCCACATCAATGCGATCATTGTTCATGAACAATGTTCAGAGGAATTGTTCATTGGAAATTAAACTTCACGAACGTTCGTAGACAATTTATGATGAAATAACAATGCTCGCAAAAAAAAAAGGGGGGGGTGTTCCACCAGGAAGTGGTAAACTTCAAAAGAAATAAATGTTCGTAGCCGACCCCACCACCTCTTTCCAACTCCAACCCCTCAGTTTTACTTTAGCCATGCAAGGTAAATTTAAATTCTGCTTGTCATTTATTTTACATAATTAACTATCAAAAGTTCCTGGTGGAGTGTAAATTGCCCGGGATTTATTATTTCTTCTTCAGAAGTTTTGCAAATAAACACTGCAGATGTTGCTGTCAGTTATGACCCATCATCTTCATTTCCTTCTTGCTGAAGCCGCTTCTGAATCCATAATAGTCGCCAAAACACTGCATAAAATGAGATTTTCCGAGCTGCTAGACATGATTGTTATTAAACTTTGTTATCTCAGTGTGAACGTAGCATGTTCAAAAACAATTGTTCCATCAAAAAACGATGTTCGCATTGCTGTGGACCCGGCCTTAGACTTAAAGCTTATTGTTAAACCTCAGTTCTCGAGAATTAAACTGGCACCACAGAAATTTGTTGTCCTCCGGCCTTCCTCAAATTTCAAAAATCTATTAAACATAGTATCACTATCAATTGAAACAAAAGACACAAACTCATGAAAGGCTATATCGCGGTTCAGGAAAAGCTTGCCTTAACATTATGATTTCTGACCACTGGTGATAGTTTTACTAGTTTTCAAGCATCTTTCAAATTTTAAATCAATGCATTATAACTAAACAAATTTAATTAAAAGTATCAAGTCTATATTTATGAATGGTTAAATGGCACTAAAATTTCAATAACAGGAGAGATATAACGATTGCTATTGTTAACAATTTTGAGGTTAACACAGAGGTTTTTTAGCTAACACAGAATTTATATGTTTTCATTCATTCATTCGACGCTACAACTCGATGTCGAGTCTAGGCCTCTTGTATCAGCTTCCACCAATTGTCTCGATCGTGTGCTCCTGCCATCCAATTCCTCACACCCAACATGGACCTAGCATCACCAGCCACACCATCACTTCATCGAAGCCAAAGTCTTTCTCTGATTCTTGTTCCATATATCGCCTCAGTCAGTATTTTCTTTGGCAGGTCATTCTCAGCCATCGAAGCTACGTGCCCGGCCCATCTCAACCTACCCATCTGATTCTTTAAATTAATCTTTGAGCTCCTCATTTGTTTGGCGTCTCCAGACTTGATCCACCTTCATGGCTCTAAAGATTTTACACAGAATCTTCCTCTCAAAAATTTTCAATTTTCAATTTATATGTTTAGGTAATGAAAATAATGCTTAGTAGAGTATATTTTCAATATTATACTTAATAAAAATATTAATAGTATGTAGAATAGATACAAAAAAAAAAGAAGATAATTAAGGTTTAAAAATTTGAAAGAAGATTAAAGTCATGATTCAATTTAATATCAAATTTTTAACTTTCAGGAATAAATTAAATTTAACATGTTGATGTGAGGTGTAAAATTGATAATAATAGTAATAATTTTTAAAAACTAAAATATGCACCCTCTTACCACCAACTATCTAAACAAAAAGTAAAATCGGTGAGAAAACATTACTTCTCTACTATATCAATTTTCTACTGAGATTTTTTTTTTCTTTACAGTAATTTGTTCTTTGAGTAGCCATATTTTTGCATTATATGATACAAAAATATAAAACACAATTTTAAACTCTTAAAATTCACCTTAAGAATCACCTGATTTCATATTAGAAAAACCATTTTCTGTATATTGAATAAAATTTAACTCAATTCGCTAGCATTAAGAAGACTTAATTAAATGTACTTTTATAACCTTTTAATTTTGAGATAATATCAATATAAATATAATTATTTCATTACTTGAATGCTCAACGGCACTGAAAAAATCAGATTACACAACTTTAAGCAGTCCTCGAGGGCATCCATCGCATCTCATTACATTATTTCCCTAGGCTTGCCATAATCAATAAATAAAATTATTAACGTACTAATGGACCAATCTAAATCAATATTTAAATTAAAAGAAATTACGACACATCAGTAGAATTACTTTATTGTTTCAATATCCAGAGGGTTTGGGTTTCACTGTTATTTATTTTATTTAATTCTTTTTTTTTTTTCAAGTATAAAAATTATCCCAGTATCATCAATACAAATATATAGGCTTGAAATGGACAATGGATGAGATAGAAAATTAAAAAGAAAATAAAAAAAATCGGGAACATGCAAAATAATCTACAAACATGCAAATTGTTCATGCATAATGCTAAAATAAATGCAAAAATTATATGAAAGCACAATTAACATAGAAAATATATATTACATTTGAGTATTATCGCCAACACCATAATGTTAATAAAGCAAAACATTAAACATTATCAAAACGTAGCAATAATCTGCCGGGTTAATAAAAGTAATGAAATCTTTTAAGCAACAAAATGAAAGCATACGTTTTCATTTTTCTTAGGTTCTTCTTCTTCACAATGTTCCGAAGGACCGTGGAAAGCCCCAGAGGAATCAAATGTACCTCCACCTTCACTATTTTTTTCCGTAGCCCTGTAATTAAAATACAATAATTTTATCTTGAACAATATTAAATTTAAAATACATAAATATGGACAAAAGTAGATTCTGACTGTTTTATTTTAATAAATCAACAAAATAATTAATACAAAACAAAGTCAGCAAATAATTTAATAATATAAATGTTTTAATATTTGTTATAAGAAATAAAGCTATCCTTTAAAAGCACCCTTCTTTACCATCCGTTACATTATTGCTCCTTAACAACCACTCTATTAATCTATTTCGAAAATACGGTAAAATTCTGAGAGTAACTCCAGATTCAAACCTGTATTAGAATAACCATATTTTACAAGTTCCTAGTCACGAAAACCCTCTTCAATAAACTCTTTTAGATATCATTTATGCATCCATCTCCTCAATCATCAATCTTTTGAGTGTATGTGAAATGTAAAAATGATAATTATTTTATTCTGATTTATATACTACGAGGGTGAATAAGTATTTTCAAATATAAACGGTAATTGTCAAAATTATATTTATTGAATAATATTAAAACAGAAACTATACCTTCAGTCAACATTTTTCAATGTAGTCTCCTGCATTATCTACACACTTATGCCACCGATTTGGAAGCTTGAATATTCCCTGTTCATAAAAAAGACTGAGGGCGAGTTTTTGATGAACCATTCGCGCACGTGCTTACGTCTTCATTGTTTTCAAATCGTTTTCCTCTAAGATTTTTTGAGGCGCATCGTCACATGTGATGAGACGTGGGTCCACCATTACACCCCCGAATCGAAAATGGCAAGTAAGGAGGAGGCGAAGGAAGGATGAAGGCTGCCCAGTGAAAGCCAAAACTCGTCTCTCAGCCGGAAAAGTTCTTGCAACAATTTTTTTTGATTCAAGGGGAGTTCTACTCATTGATTTTCTTCACGATCAACGAACAGTGAATGCGGCTTACTACTGCCAGGTGCTACAGTCAGCAAAAATGAATTAAAAAAAACCAGTTTACCGGAACAAAAGACGAGGTGTGCCCATTAGAGATGTCATCCTTCTCCATGACAACGCAAGGCCTCACACCGCATTGTTGACAAGGGATAATTTGGAAGAAATGGGCTGGGAAACTCTCGAACACCCTCCTTACAGTCCAGACCTGTCCCCTTGTGACAATTTTTTGTTTGCGCCCCTGAAAGAATCACTTAGAGGAAAACGATTTGAAAACAATGAAGACGTCGAAAAGCACGTGCGCGAATGGTTAAAAACTCGCCCTCAGTCTTTTTTATGAACAGGGAATATTCAAGCTTCCAAATCGGTGGGAGAAGTGTGTAGATAATGCAGGAGACTACATTGAAAATAAAAAATGTTGAAGGTATAGTTTCTGTATAATATTATTCAATAAATATAATTTTGAAAATTACCGTTTATATTTTTTTCACCCTCGTATTATATGTATGGGTGAGTGTTAATATTTGTAATTGAATTTTTATAAACCAATCAAGATTAATACTTTAAATTGCCAAATCCAGACAATAGTACCATAATTTGTAATTTGATATTATTAGGGGACAAATGTTCCAGCATAAAGATTGCTTTTCATTTTATATTATTAAAAAACAGTGACCAGATTTCAATGGCGAGCAAGTAGGGGCGAGGATCTCAGTGCACACGGTACAGAAGGTTGTGGGCTTGAATTGCCCCTGGGCAGGTTAAAATTAATTTTGTGGTATACACAAGTATACCTTCATGTCTTTCCTTTCAACAAAAAAATAAACCGATGGATATACTCTTCCTCCACTAACTTCGAGATGGAGCTGAAAGGAATGAGTTCAGAGAGAGAAGCAAATAAGTATTTTGAACTTTTAAGGAAAAAAAGGTATACCATGTATTTTCCTTATCAAGTTAAATTTATCTGCAGGTGGTATTTCAATGTTATGGTATAGTAAATGTAGATTGTATACATGATGAATAAAAGAAAAAATTACTACGTATATTATGTCTTAGTTATTATTTTTGGCCCTTATTCCTGATAAGCCGGAATTTCACAAGCTCGTCGCTCTTCTGGCCCACATTACGGTGAGTTTCTGAGATTGTGCTATATTACCTAATCAGTTTTTAAGCAAACAATTTTTTAATGGTATTAATGCTTATCCTAATGAGAAAAGATAGGACTAATTAGTTTTAATAGATGATCATTTGTACTTTTCTAGTGAAAATATTTATACAATTAAAACAACTTGACTTACAAGATACACTGTTGAAGAGATGAAACCCTCTAAACATTATGGAAGTATTGATAGCATAATAACCTGTGAAAATCTCATAGCGGAAAATATAATTTCATCAATTGTCAAAAAAATGAAATAAAAATTAGGATAATGAAGATAACAAGGAAGTACAAATGAGCGAACAATGGGAGCTCTGTTGAACTAGTTCATCACAGTAGAAAAGTTTGCAACAAAAAGATGGCATTCAGAGCTTAATTCAAAAAGATATGACCCTATTGAGGTTAGGGTATATCTAACCAATACTGTATGAAAACTCGTAAGTAATTCTGCATTCAACGAAAGTATATCTGCATTCATAATTATTTTAGACAAGTTTAATTTTATAATAATTAATATTATCTTCAACAAAAACAATATTTAAAATTATTATTTTAATACAGTACAGTCCCGCAAATTCAGTAGCCGGCAGTCCGGATTTCTCAGCAACCCCTTGAAAATAATGAAATCTTTTAAGAGGAAAGAACTTTGATTTAAGTTCAGAACCCAAAATGTTTAAAGCAGTCGAAGGCGCACTTCAATATTTTAAGCAGCAACGAGCTCCACAGATAGATATACTCTTCCTATCTCAACGAGATGAAGTTGCAAAGAAACGAGTTCAGTGTAGCAAGTATTATGAACTTTTTTAGGAAAATATATCATGTATTTTATCCATCAAGTTAAATTAATGTATTTCAATGTCATGGCATTGTAAATGTAGTATGTATACATCTATACTATTATATAAAAGAACAAACCATTTTTCGTTTGTGATCTAACCGCAACTAACTACTGTACCAATCTAAAAGAAATTTTAACTAAATCATCTACATAGTTCAAGGAAGGTTTAGAAATGATAAAATTTACTGATTTTCTATTAAACTGTTATAAAAAATGAGTGGTGCGCGGTGAACTTTGAAAATTGACCAATAGGTGGGACTGTACTGTATATAAATACTAGTGATGTGTTGGCACCGAAATGTTTTGAATTTTATGATTCTCGATACCAATTCTTTTCTCAACAATCGGTGGAATAGAAAACCAACACATCCTTTATACATATCTAAACAAATTGAAAAGAAAAAGTTCTTTTTTGAATATTTATTTTCTTAAATTCACATTTCCTTCTCCTTTCATAAGTTGGAAGCATCAGTTATAGTAAAGAAAAAAAAAGTTCTTATAAGCAATACTCAGTATACGTAAATATAAAAGGTCAGAGCTTTCTTTAAAAAATTAAAAAATATTTTGACTTAGGAAGTTATTTTTAATAAAGCCTGTAAAGTATAAGGAATAATAATTTACTACAATACATGTATTTTTCTTACCATTCCGGCAGGTGATGATTTGAGTTTTTACCAGAATGGGATTGATTCATGTCGTAATTATCTTCTTCCCTCCAATTATTACTTCGACCTGCAACAGCATTAATAACAAAATAAGCATACATAGTAGTTTTAAAAAAAAATAATCTCTCATTACATTAAAATGATTATCAGTATAATAAACAAAGAATATTCTATACATATATATATAAATTAATAACACTGAAATAAACATAAAGGACCTATATTAAAAGAGAGAATAAATATAAACATTAAAATGCTGACCTCCTGAGACGCTCCACTTGTTAGACGAGGAATATGGCCGCCAGTCGTCTTCGTCACCACCCCCTCCACTACTCCTTTGGCCTCGTCTCCAATTGGGTTCCCGCTCCCTTCCACCTCCTCCTCGCCCTTCTCCTCCGTTTCTTTCAGACCAACTATCTCTACCTCTTTCACTCTAGAAATAAATTATTTATAAATTATATCGTTTGCTCATATCATGACAGACTAAAGCATAAAAATAAGAAACTAAAACAAAGACATCATTAGCACAAGCAGTGTTACCAGATCACATAAAATATTTTTCCTAGAGGAGTGGGGGTAAATTTCCCAACTTTAGATAAAATTTCTTTTTTTTTTTCACACTAATTTAATAAAATTCCTTAATTTTTCTTTGATTCCCCATTTCCTCACTAACATTCAGAAATTCTCCAAAACTGAGGAAAACTCTATACTGAGCACAAAATAATAGAATATACTGAGAAACAATGTAAATTATCTCTGAACACATAACATCTTCGTTGATTATTTTAAACCTTAATATCCATCATTTTTAATTATTTTCCTCTATTTTATACATTTATTTCCGATTTAATATTTTCTTATTTTTTACCTTACATATCTCTCTTTCGCCTGATAACCATTTATTGTTATAGACGAAATTTCAGCATAACAATAGTTTTGTTAAATAAACAATTATTTGTATTACTGATCGATCCCTCCTAAATTCAACACATATATATTTTAATTTATAATAGTATACCAATTCGGAACCTTTATAACAACAAATTAACAAGCAACAACCAAACATTTCAATATTTTAATTCAAAAACTGGTATAGTTTTTAAAGTTAATAGAACCTGACAGTGTCCTATGAGAAAGGTTTTTACTTCGTGTCAGTGGGGTCACCTGTGGTGTAGTGGTTAGCATAGCAACCTAGTAAACCCAAGATCGCGGGTTCACAGCCCGGCAGATGACCTTAGGATTTTTTAAAGGGAGTAAAAAATCCTTAGCTATGCCATCCTTCGGAAGGGATGTAAAATGGGGGTCCCGAGCCTGTGCAATGTCAGGTACTCGTTAAAAATCCCTATCCTAATTATACCTGGATAGGCAAAATTTAGGGCTCCCACCGTAGCATCGTCCGATTAGCCATAGCAGCATAAAGTGACTTTAAACGAAATAAACAAACAAACAAACTTCGTGTCAGCAGTTTCTAAGATTATATCGATGAAGTAAAAAATATGCTTCATAATCATAAGGGATCCCCCTTAATCATTTTATTTATTTGCTTCAAATTTCAAATAATGTTAAATTTGCTTTGAATTCCAAATATTTATAATAATAAAAAAAAAAGATTTAAGTTTGATCACTTAAAAGCAATCAATCAGATGACGTAAATAGAAACTATAAGTTTACTAACAGCCATTTAGACAATTCTAGTTCCAACGAAGCATTAATATAAACTATTAAAAATTACATTTAAAAAAATATAGAAAATTATTCAGCTAAACAATGATTTGATGTTAACTACTTCTATTAGTTTATATTAGAGAATAAATTGAGATCAATCTACAAAAAGTCCATTCATTTTGATGAAGGAAAAAAAACAAACACATTTTTTCGTCTCATGTTAATTATCTACTTATTCAGCATTTAGGTATTCACCTCTATTTATGACATGGCCTTCTAAATTGGTTTATATTAACAAATTAATTAATATAATCAGTTTTCGGCTGTACAAAATTTATTCATACTGATTATTCTATTCCTGCAGAGAATGTGGAATAGAGGAATAAACAACTCTGACGCAGTGCTAAAAACCCTAGAAAGCTTTATTAAAAATCTTCAACGTTATTGTAGGTAGAAATTCGGAAAGGGGGAATCGTAGGTGCTGTTTTAAGTACAAGAAATCTTAAGAAAGCAAAAGAGTATATATCAAAGGCATTAAAAAAAAATCTAATTTATATTTTAAAAACTCGTAATTTTTTAAGTTTTTTTTTTCTTCAATATTTTTATTCTGAGTTATTGATAAAACTACATTTATACTGCAAATTTCTTTGGAAATTTTTAATAAGGTTCTAGAATGCAAACTATATCGAGCGAATTTAATCCTTAATTAACAATAAAAATAAGTCTACATGAAGTATATTATAAAAGAGAGTTATATTGATGGACTATTGATTACTATAATTCTATAGACGTTATAATAGTAAAAGGAAATATCCATCCAGCTTCTGATATGAGTAATAACCTTATGTTGACGATTAATACCATCAAATGTAAATTGGTAAAAACACTTCTTCTATCTCAACCTCCTAGATGGCACAAGGCATGGAAGTTTTGCATCGGTTCAATTGCTCCGAACGTCACAATCCAGCACCATTTCATTATTTTGAAACAGCTGCCTCCTTTTATTACAATGTTTGTGATGCAATTGATATAAATCTTCCTTGGTCGTCCAGACAGGCGCTTTTCTTCAGGTCTAGCTTCGAACAACCATTCAGCTTTTCTTTATCAACCAATTCGGGTTATAAGCTGAAACCACTTCAGTTGCTCAATTGATTCTTTAACTGGCACGACTTTCAAGTTGTACCGAATATTTTCATTGCTTATTCCTTTCCAGTTTTCTCATGTATCCTCCTGAGAAAAAACCTTGTTTCCGCAGCTGTCAACTTGCTTACATGCTTACATAGGAATGTCCAGCTTTATGCACTATAGAGTAACACTGGTAAATATGATGTTATAAATAGAAACAGCTTTGTATGGGTACTAATTTCCTTATACTACTTATGAACATAGAGCATATTTGAGGGTACACTGAATTTTGCTTCCTTCACTTCACCATATTTATTATTTTTTTATTCTTCCACATCTATAAATTGGAGAGATACTCCACTACATAAGTGATTACACTTTCACCAAATTTAAAATTTTACCAAAGCTTGATCGTACAAGACTAAATCTATTAATAAAAGTTTATTTATTAAATTGATATATATTACCTGAGACCTGTCGAAGGGGCGTTGCCTGGCAAAAGGAGCATCACCACCCTCCTCATACCGTTCTGTTCCACCCCTGTAAAAGGTACCTCTCCCCCGCCCGCCCCGTCCTCCTGCTCCTCCTCCACCGCTACCTCTCAGTCCACCTCCTCTCTCTCCTTTACCAACTGACCGGAGCACTGCGTCAGAGTTTATTCCTCTATTCCACATTCTCTGCAGGGAAAAAAAAAAAAAAAAAAAAAATTAAGTAGAAATTATATAGCATGTCAGAGTAAATAAACAAAATAAATTTAACAATATAAGAAATCACATGTATTGAATTTCTTATTTTTTTGAATCTTATTTAAACAATGAAAAGAGTATAATTCAAGAATAATTTACCAAAACAAATAATATGGCTGTCCTTCGAATGACATTGGACATTGATTACAACAGGAAGCAAAGACAGGAACTAGAAAATTTATAAATTCATGGAGTTTATAATGAAGAAATAGGTATCTTTAACCTTAAATAAAAAGGTTAAGTGAATCATTTATTTTTAAAATAATAAAATGCAATGACTACCATATGAAAAATTTTGAATTCTGAGCAATTTGATGGTTTAATAGAGCCAAAACATTCAACTTTATAAACCCAAAATACATGATTATACTTATAACGCAACAACATTTAAAAACTAGACAGGACGTTAAGAAAAAGTTAAAAGATTAATTGACATAATAGTTTACAAATGTAAAAAGGACAACTGGATAAAGTGGTGGGCTTTTATTCAGAAAGAGGATGGATAGCTTGAAGAAGCCTCCAGGACCTAATCAGTACTAAAACGAATATTTGACTTACTTGGGTGATTGGAGGAGTATTGACTATATTGTTTACCGAGCACAAAGGAGATAGAACAAATCTATCAACTAATAGCTAAGAATTTTACAATAATGCAAAAGGCGAATATTGATAAATTATTCCTCAGTTCATAAAATATTCCTACAATTGTAATACAAAACCATAAATAAAAAATAACCTTAGAAGTGAGAGCAGAAGACTAAGAGGAATAGTCATAAATATGTTTGAGAAGAATACGAAAGGCCTTTCTGACTAGAAATATGGACTGGTAAAGAAGTAATTATAAGTAGGCACCGGTCAGATGAAATTCATGATGGTTATCAAACATTGCGTCAAATTTATCATATGATAAAAATTAGAAAATTTTATTTCAAAATTAACATTATAAAACAGAAGAAAACGACGGTTAGTAAAAACACTAATGCAAATGTTACATTTGATATATCATTATTGTCATAGAGTAAAATATATAAACTTTAGATTTGAAAGTACTGAATGATAAGTTTCATACAAATACAAAAAGATGACCTACAAGAAAGAAGGCAGGTTGGAATCAATGTAATAGGTTGCTTCAAATAGGTCTAAGCACAATTATTTAGTGGCGCCAACTAAAAAGTTATGCCGCACTCAATAACACATATTTCATTTGAACTTCTTCAAAGCAACTAAATAGTTATTTAGATCAAGTTGGCCTTAATATGAATAACTCACTCAGTCCCTATTAACAAATAAGTAATTTGTGAAAGACAAATTCTTTTGAATTTTTGTAATTAAAAATAAACATAATTCACAGATAGAACAGTCCTAAATTATGGAATAGAAGCATGGACTCTCATTGCTGCAATAACGAACCAGATCAAAATATTTTAGCGAAAATGTTTATGGGAATTTTATTACACTGTTTTCGATAGTTCAGCTGAGGTATGAACGACGGACAAATGAAGAGCTATATTCTTTAGATCTATTCAACTCTATACTATTCGTAATTAACAAAGTTGGATCAATCAATTAAAAAAAAGCGCCCAGAAATGGCAAATTGAAAGGGTGTTGTTTTCCTAATGATTTATTATTGAGGGCATAAGAGTTCTTATGCCCTCAGAAATAAATCATTAGTTAGTTCCAGCTCTCATTACATTAAACAATTCACAGTATAATGCTAGAAAGTCACTTATTCCTAAGAAATTTGCCTTATAATCAAATATAAGTTATAATCAAATTACAATATTATATTGGGTAGGCAAATAAGTCCCTTTGGTTTTTGAGAGTGAAATAAAAATGTATATAATAGACATAAAATTTATTTTAATGTGCTTCTGCAGCACAGTTACCTTTTTAAAAATAATACAGCAAAATATGCTGATAATAAATGATATTTTTTTCCAAGTTCACAGTGCAATAACAAACACAATTCGAAGCTAATACCAACAAGAATGTGCAGAAATGTTTGTTTGTTGACATATTACAAACAGAGTAAACAATCCATCTTAGAGATTAATTCATCAATTAAGAAAAGGACTGTAATGAACAGAAAACCGGAAAGGACTTATTTGCCATTAGTTTTTATAGTTTAACCAAAAACAAGATATACCATATCTGTGCATTATTTTGTTTACTTTAAAATGAAGATTAAATTATATTATGCTAATATTTGATATACTACTAATTTTTCTCAAGTCCTTTGAGCTTCAAATTATTGATAGTCGACTGTACGATTATTCTTAATATTTATACCCCGAACCCTCTTCATTTATCATAAATAAAAACATTATATCTGAAAATAAAACGTCCTAAAAAGAATATCATAAATTACATTTAACTCAAAATTAGTTGTTATTTTATAAAAATGTTAATATTTATTACTAAGAGAGTCTTCTGCTCATGAAGTAAATTATATACTACTTATAATAAGTCTTTAATTTTATGTTTTTAAGGAGTTAAATTAATTATAAGATAACAAAGTGAAAAAGATATATATGTTTGTATAAACATCAATATCTTTTTGAACTTTGATGTTTAAATATAAAAAAATAATAGAAAAATGAACTAAACTGTTGAAAATGAGCTTACTGTTTCTTCATCTGACATCGTATTTAGGGCGAGCGGGGGCTGTGCTTTCTCGACATATAGCCCATGTAGATTTTTTAACGATTCTGGCGGTGGTAAATTAGCAGAAAAAAGTGCAAGCATTTCTTCCCTTCCGTAACGGAATTCTGCTAGCTGGTATCTGGCAGGCTGCTGCGCCGAAAGTGCACGTAACCTGAAAACAATGTAAATTAGTATTTGAAGAAATAATACTGATGATAATTCATTTCTTAACAATTAGAATGTTAGCTATTTTTAATGATTTTAATCATTAGTTAAAATATAACGTCAAAAATATATTATTTAATTTTCATCCTGCCCGAAAAATACCAAAAACAAATCTCATTTCTTGAAACTACTACAATTATTCTTTGGCTAATAGACTAATAACTAAATATAATATAATATATAATATAAAACAGCACTAAACGTTCATTTCATATATAAATAAAAGACCTAAATTAATCATTAACTCCAAGTTTATTTTTCTTATTTAATTTTTTTTTTTTATTCCTGAGTCATGAAAAAAAAAAAAAAAAAAAAGTATTTCCTACAATAATTGGCCCAACAATGAACATGTAGAAAAATTTAAATGACTCCACGATGCAGAAATGCGAGACATTCATCCAGTGGATAGAGTTGAGGTAATAACGAGCATATATAGTTTGACAATAACAATAACCTAATTCTAAAAAAGGTTATCAGAACTGAAACAGTAAGTAAATGTCTTCGGGGATGATCTTGGGGATTTGGGTTTTGATAGGGAGCAAGGGGGTGATGGAGGAGGTTTGTGGACAGATAGGTGGTATAGACATCCTTCGAGTTCGCTAAGCCTTTTATTTTAAAAGTATGAGATATGGGAATAATAAATCAAGGTGACAATGGGCACTGCACAACTAGGGTCAGATATAGAAGGCTGCATTTGATAAGTGGAGTCGTTAGTAGCCATTACAGGTGAGAAATTGGACTGTGTGATAGCTTGAAATAAGAGCCTAAAGATTTAATTTATTATATTGACACTCTGAATATTTTGAAACAAAAATACATAACGCATAAGTAGAAATATCAATATTGGAAAAATTTAATTTTTTATTAAAACAGAAATATTTATTTTGTCAACAATTAAGGCACAAAGCATTACAGTTCAAAAATGCAATCTTTGGTAAAAAAATTTTTTTCTTTTCTTTCTTGTGCATCTAATTATCTACCATTTAAGATGTTCAAGCAAACCTATGGTCCCAACATGTGTTAGATTATCGAGATTGTATGTAATACTTTTGAATAATTGTAATGAAATAGAAACTTGCCAACATGAAACACTATAGAACAAATATTCTTTTTTTTTTTTTTTTTTTTTTTTTTTAATACTCTTGAAATTTGTGCTTACTGAACAATTTTTCACTAATAATAAATAAATAATAATTAAATTTATTTTATTTTTTTTTTTTTTTTTTTTTTTTTTGGGCGCGAAAAGGCCTTATAGACCACGCGAATATCATGATTTGGGATTCTTCTTCATTTCCCAAAACTTCCTCATTCGTTCTGCATGTTTGGCTTTTCTTTCCTATAAATGTATTTTATAATAATAAATTTACTTCTTAACACAAAATATTTTAGTGGGGTTAATTTGAAACGGACTTTTATAGAATAGAATAGAAAAGAAAAAACAATTTTTTTCTGGCTTAATTTTGTAAACAGGAAAATAAGAAAACATTTTACAAATGAAATAAGTAATAGATTGTTTTGATACAACACTTATTATATACAATAGAAGAACCTAAATGTATTCAGAGTGACAAAAAATATATATTGATTGCCATCTAACTTGTGCAAATAGTTATTGAAAGTGTTTCAGAAAGAGCTTGATATAATTTAATTGATAAAGTAGATTGTTAGCAAACGCCTCCTTGGATAAGAATGAAGTACTGGAAATAGAGATATCTAAATGTTTTCAGAGATTTCGCTTGTCTGATATGAGGAGAAATGGAATTCCAGAGGCTGGTTGAGCGGAAGAGGAAAAAGCGTTGGAATGCAGTCGTTCTGTGGGATAGGGTAATAGATCAGAAAGACGGGATCTTGTATGCATTGAACTGACTGCAGATCTGAACTGAAGCATATTGTAAATATAGGAAGGATGAAGGATGCTGATAATTTGGTAAAGGAATATGTTTCAACGAAATATTTACTATGAAATGTGGGATAAAGCCAATAGTTCGGAATAGAGGAAGGAAACATGGGAGCGCCTCAGTATATATCTATATATTACACTAATGAGAATTCAAAGCCAGCGATGAACTACAGCTCAAATAATAGACAAGAAAAACGATAACAAACCTTATCTATAAGAACCCCTCAATAAAAAGACTGTTTCCCAATTCTCCTTTAGTGTCTTGCTATCGATGTTCGACAGTATTATGAGATTAATAAAACAGAAAGATTTGTTAACTATACCGTCCACAATCACTGGGTACACAACACAACAAACTTCAGTGAGTTCGTAACATCACCACAAACGTAATTCTTCCGTCTACAACTTGGTATCTACTTCTTGGTTTAACATAAGATTACCTTGGAAAACTTGAAAAATAATTTAAGATGACAAAGCTATCTCTTTAACTGAGACATACCTCTTTAATCTCTTACATACATAACTTTAACACGTATTTAGAAATATTAAATATCCTATAACATTCTCCAAATATAAGCCAATCATAACAAATGTTATGTTACTTCTATTGAATTAAACATTAACATTAATCACATAATATACTTGAAAAGCAGTCATTATGTTTATGTTTTAAATTTTTGCAAATCAAAATGGAAATCCATCGAATCTAACTTATTATATTCATACGTCATTGTTAATGTTTACTAATTCTATAATTATTGATTTGAACTCAGAAAAGATTTAAGTTTTTCTTAATAATTAATAACTTTTAAAGGGTTATTTAGTAAGTATACATGCATTGAATATTTTAAACCAGTTAAAAACAATTATAATGAATAATCTAAACAAGATACAGAAGAACCTCGATAATCCGAACCTTTGTAATCCGAACGCCGTTTTGGCAAAAATAAAAATAATCAGAATCGTAAGCACAACCTGAGAAGGGGGAGTGTTGTTATTGTGCCTCTGTTGGTTTTTGCCTTCAGTTGCTCTCTAACTGATACAGCAACAACCTGAATACTGTTTACCTCAGTTGAACATGCTAAAGAAAAACCGTGATTGAGCAGCCAAAAAACGTTCTTCAACCTTAGTTTAGAAAAAAATGAGTGACTATTTTCCAAATTTTTTTGTTTTCTTTAATTTTTTTTTCTTTCTGTACAGCATAATTTTTTTGTGTGTACAGTACTGTACTTTCTGTGTATGTAATTAAATAAATGTAATGTATAAATAATAATAAATGTACAGTACTTTACTTTCTGTGTATGTAAATAAATTATAGCATTAACACTCCAATAGATGCGTATCTGAGAGATTCATGGGCTGAGTTTTATAAGACAGAATTGTGAATGTTTGCGCAGACTTCATTCCCACCACTTTTATTCCTTCAGAACAGGTCATTTCACCTACTCCACTCATCAGTTTTTTTAAATTTTACTTGGTATTAGTTTTACATGTTTGACTTTTCGTTTAGTTTTACTTGCCTCATTTAATTTTCCTTATCTTTTTTGTATCTTGCTTCATTTTTCTAGCCTAAATTTTAATTTTTCAGTAAGTGCCTTTAAGCAAACACTGATTTATTGTCTGTGTTACTAGGTTTTCCATGTTTAGTTAAGTTTTACTTGCTTTACTAGTCTTATTTTACTTTACACATATTGTTCTAATTTCTTATTTCACCAGTTTAGTTTTAATCTTTGCCTGAAACATAGTGCCTTTACAACTGCAACAACTGGAACTATATTAGTGCCAACTTTATACAAAATAGTTTATTCCAAAATGAACAAAATAGTTTATTCCAAAATGAATGAGTAACTCTCATTCCAAAGAATATGTTCCATTCTCAAGATGAGTTCCTAATAAATTATGTTAAATTCCATAGTTCTAAGGATATTTAGGTTTCAACACTTTGACGACCAAGCCATTTCTGTTAATATTTCCCTGTGGACCAAACATTTTTTTTCGCTCAAAAGCTGCATTCAGCAGTTATATAACTATGTCATGCATTTTTATAATCATTAGCAACCATTTAATTATGGGGATTATGGCAAAAATGTAGTGGGCCTATGTGCCCACCGATGTCCGTGGGGTACTGCCCGTTTTTTTCTAAATCATAAAATAACTATTTTTTCCTTTAATAGATTTTTTTTACTTCTCTATTGACATATTTTGATTCATTTTTCATTTTCACACAAAATATTTCTGCACTGTTGAAAAAAAAATGTATAAACCCCTTCAAGATTAGTTCTTTTTCCATAAAATGAATATGAGGATAACAAAAAACAGTACCTAGCTGTAAAAAAAAAAAATAATAATAATAATAATTTCCCGAAATATTGATGGAATAACATACTAAATTTATTATTCAGCAAAAATGTGTTGTTCACCCGACCAGGTATAAAGCTGTTCTTTTGGTGATGAACCTGTCGAAACCCTTCCAACACCTTTTATTACACTTTCACTATTTTCAACCCTCCTACCCCGCACCATCCACTTTATTTAGAATGTTTATAGCTCTTGTTGCAAATAGACATTACTTACTTAGTAGTAACTTTTTTGTAAGTTGGTCCATTTTTTGTTAAAAAATGTTTCGTGGAATATCTTCCCATACCAAGCGTATCATGGAGTTGGCAATGCAAAATAAATTACCTTCCAATTCGATACCACAATAGTATTGGTAGATAATTTATCAGTTTTTGCAAGTCCTTAATAATTTTAATTAGATTAAAATAACTTAAAAATATGCTAAACAATAAAAAATTAGCTTCCAGGAATTGTTATGGCAATAGAATAAAGGTAAGCTCAACCCAAGGTGATAATTATGTTCACAAGAACCTTAGCTATCATAATAATAAGGTAATTTGATTTTACAATGACGTAAGTATTCCTGGAACAAAATTGTTTGTGGGTTTCACTAGCGGTCCTATGTGCCCGCTGTGGTCGTTAAAGTGTTAAGAGTTTCATGGACTTATTAATTTTTTTATGTATAATCTATTATTTTTATACCTTTTTCAATAAACAGAATTCTTAATTTGATTAGCTATTTACACATTTTATACCTAAATAATCTTAAATTACAAGTAAAATGATTAATTGTGTAGAATTTATTTTGTATCTCTCGGATTAATCGCGTGTGTAAATGTACATGTACAATCAGGATGCGTGTATTGGAATGATTATTCAAATGATTATTTAAATAAATTAGAATTTGTAAAATAAAGTTTATATTAATACGATAAGGAAGAATAGATTCAAATTTCATAATTTATATTTATAAATTATAAGTTAATTCTGACCAGAAAACAGTGATAATTGAAAACCAGTAAGACCAAAGTGATAATGATAATACGATATAATAAAATGATAACTGATATACAGTTATGATAAGATATGATAACTGATAATATACAGGTGATATATAAAAAAGTAATATGATATGATAAAAAGATAAGCATCATAATTACAGTAATTTAAAAGAACGAACAGCTGGATAAATGTTCTGTCTTATCACTCCGTAACTTCCCTTTTCCGAGTTCTCAATATGTCTGATAACTGTTAACAGTATAGTTCAAGGAACTATACAAATCTTAAGTAACTTAGTGATATCTATATTTTTATAAATAGTCAAAAAATATTACTCTGATAATAAATATCTGATTCATAGCCATAAGGACTTTCTTTAAATAAAGTTGCTTTAAATAAATGAATAATTAATAATGAAACATTTGATTATGTGTCCTCAAAGGAAAGACATATACATACAATTAAATAGACAACCAACAGCCCAATTCAATGCCAAACTAATATTATTTTAAACAAGTGCCTACTTTCATTCATCAATTTAGGCAAGGAAGAAATCTAAATTTTACAAGAATGAAAATCTTAAATTTTTCATATTAAAGCATTGCTGGATATTAACTACAAAAACACACAATATCGGGAAAAAAAAAATACTTTAACAGGAATACTTCAATTTGAGCCACCAAGTCACACATTCAGAATGTATCACAACTCAAACCTTCATCATTAGTAGTTTCATCTCATAAATACCTTTGTTATATATGCAAAAATATATCCATTAAATAATGAGCTAAAATAACCAATAGATCTAGTTATCTAAAAACAGCTGTTGGGACAGGAAATATCCAGAAGGCAGCTTAGCAATATGTTATCATATTGCTAAGCTGCCTTAGAAAACTTTTCTAACCAGAGGGTCACTATACTATTAGAGGTATATAGATACGCTGCACATTATGTAAACGAACATTATTAAGTTTCAAAACCACCTCTTCTAAATTTTAACTGCTCAAAAAACCTTCCAGCATACATACTGAAAATGAAAAAAATAAAAAACACTCCACAGCTTGCACAAAAATAGGAGGTTGGCCACATGTGGACCATGGGTCACCAATCGGTCACCTCTAGATTGTAGTATTGCTTTTATACAAAGCTGTATTTTATGCAATTCTATTTATGAATTAAGTTGTCAATTCATGAATTACTTTCCGGAAGGCAAATATATAAATACAGAAAAATCTTTAGTCATCAAAATAAATCTACCAAATTCACTAAAACAGTTTGTATTTATAATATCACCAAGAAATATATCTCGAAAGAATCACTAAATTACTGTACCATTTGGGAAAAACTAGACAAGTCAATATTTATTCAAAATAAGATATATAGTCTGGGCAACCCATATTGGGTGTCCTACACATTGTGTAAAATTAGGTGCCGTAATGTCAATGGGCACATGGGTCAAACACATTGGGCATTTTTAGAGATATGTATGCAATATACATTCACTCCATGATAAAATATAGAGAATTTCTAGAATGATGGCACTTAAAAAAATAATTAAAAAAAAAAAATTATTTACATAGACCAAATGGTACAGATATATGCTGCACATATGAATGACTTTATAATTCCAAAAACGATTCATGATTATATCAATATAAAATTGAATTTAAGGAAACAAAAACTCTAGCTTTAGCTTTAAGCTTTAAATAATTTTAGATCTGTGTCAATATCAAAAAGAAATTTGTCAGTAAGTTTACCAGTAGCAAGTCTATTAGTTTTAAATACATATTGCCTCACCGTCAATGGTATCTATCAAGGTCAGAATTGTGTATTCATCCAATAAATGATACATCAATACAAATAGGAATACAATTTTTAAACCATGAAATTCTGCATTTGTTTAACCTCCATTTGTATGAATCACTGTAAACTAGCTCTACAGTGATAATAGAAAACAAAATTATCATTATCAGTAATCGATAAACTCATCACAAATAGACAATTATATCCAATTACCTTTATTAACTAATATCAAAAAAAAAAAAAAAAAAAAAAAAAAAAAAGAAAAATAACTCCAATATTTCATTGAATGGAACTCATAAAATAAAATAAGAACGAACAATTACCAAACCAATTCACCACAGCTATTACCATTGGAAATTATTCAACACAATATGGAATTAAAATGAAACACTTTGGCTTATACAAAAAAAAAGTAGGTTATACATATTAACAGTTTGAACCATAAAGAATAGCATTTAATTTTACGTAACATTAACTGGTTAAACAATTATTTTTCTTTAAAGGATCTGTATATTAGTAAAATTTAGAAACTTAAACATCAGAATAGTAGCACATGATATAATAAACAATGAGAAGTCAACAGCTTGAATTCTGAATATAAAAAACTAATTAATTACCTAGATAGATTTTATTAATGAAAACTGTACCACAATAAATTCTTGACAATGGAACATTTCATGGTTCTACTGATTAACCATTACTATCTTGCTCAGCATTTACAGAAACAAAACTTTTTTTTTTTTTTTAATTTTCACACTATGTTGAAGCTCAAACATCAGTAATCGATAGATATAAAATGCTTACAGCAATAAAAAATAGCACATTCACGAATAGCTAACAGCCATCTTCTGTTGTAGTATTAGCTCAAAGGTAAACTAAAACCTCTTTTTAAAAAATGTAGGTAGAATAGTAATGATAATGAACCAGAAAACAATATTTGTTTGAACTGATTTTTACATTGAGCCATTAGCAGGTATTGACTATGTCCTTATTAAGCCTTTCCTCCCTTAGGTGTATATTTCCTGAATAAGATACATGCTTTGTACTATTCCAATATTAGAAATACATACCATGATTGATCAAACATAATACCAGTATTAATTACTAGACCTTTTCCTCTTAGAAATGATCAATCAAAAACTAATAAAATTAATTGTGTTTACAATATAATATATCAAGGAAATATAAAGAATAATCAGGCTAACAATAAAAGTAATAAGATGCAACTTTCTATAGGATATAAATATATAGGTCCAACTCAATATCTTGATTTAGTTCAAATAAGTCAACTGATGTAAACAAAGAAGGGCAGAACCTAAAAATTTTAATAAATCTAAAGTGAATGGTGCTTTTACTGAATGTAAATTTTTATATTATAATAAATTTACAAATTTAGTAAAATCAATTTTATAAAATCATTAAATAAATAAAATAAATTAGGAAATGAACTACATCAAATAAATATAACTTTTAATACAGGTAAAATGCTTTAAATAAATAGTATTCAATGATCTTTCAATAATAAGATGATGATATCATAAAAAAAAATATGTCAGTAGGAATATGTGTTGTTCAATAACATAGTAAACATATTGGACAACTTACCATTCTGGACCGAATTTCATTGATTCTGTCATGTTTGAGGGCAGAAAATAACTGAAATGCAATACAATCTGGTTTAACACATGTAACTCCTTAAAATATTAATAATGATAATAACTGATTTCAGCACAAGTATACATCCCACCAATTTTGTCACACTAAACTAAACCATACACCCATTACATTGGATAAGAAATGCAATTGTATATAAAAGGAAGGGTCTTTAGATCAATTTTTTTTTTTAAATATGCAATGCCAGCAAAAATTTAAGGTTTTGGAAAGAGAACTTGTAGCTACCTATGATTCTACTGGATTGGCTGGTGGTAAACTGATATGTATATCACAATAGATAACGAATTTGAAACTGTTGCAGTTATGGAAACTATAGAAGGCGATAACCAGTCGGATTTTAATAACAATAAAAAAAACGGTAAGTCGGTTCAAAACACTTCAACTTCTTTAATGAAAACTCGACAGAGAACAATTCCAATATGGCTGGAATCAAAGACCGCGTTCGAAAATTTAGACGAATATTGCCAACCAAAATACAACTCCTTAATATTATATTCGGAATTTTCTAGTAATATGTAATTTTGCCTTGAGTCTAGAGAAGGATTCGCAACAAATTTAATCAAAAAGAAATATTATTAGACATGATTATTAAAACTTGCGATTTGGTCTTGCTTGCACGATCGAACTTGACTGACCCACTAAAGACCGCGATAACCTTCCCTATTTAAATACGAATTTGCAAACATACGATTAGTTGTTTCTACACTAGTTTTCTACATTTAAACATAATTACTCACTTTTTTTAATACAATTGTCTCTAATTAGACCATGTCGTCTTATAGAAGATTGATTTGTTTATCTTTGTGAGCACTTTATGAGTTCTACAGCATTAAATTCAACCACAGGAGCTATATCTTATTCTATTATCTCTAACCAACATCAGTAATACCGATTATGAAGTAACGGGATAAAGTCTAATTAATTAATGTTAAGCACTGCCTTTTATATCGTTTGTTATTTTATTATTTTAAAAACAAAAAAATACACATAAATTATATTAGAACTCGCATTGATCCTATTCTCCTCAGTTGAATCACACTTTTCTTTAAATTTTGTTGTGTATTTTTTTCTTTTAAAATCACTAAACCATCCCTATAATTCTTATTGATATTACAAAAAAAAAAAAAAAAAAAAAAAAAAAAAAAATACGATATTTATACTGTATTGAAGCCATCGAAAAACCAGTTCTAATCTCAAATCCTCTATTTTCTTTCAGAACAGTTAAAATATCAAAGTAAACATTTGATAAAATATTTCTTAAGTTGACTAAAAATAGGAATTCTACTTGCTTAGAATTGCTGAATGTCTAACATGCATATAAAAAAATAAATAAAAAAAACCTGTACCACTTACAACCCATGAAGGATCTCATTAATTAGGTTCAGTACTTAGTAAGGTTGTACTGTTTTTTGAGCCAACGGTTGGGAAAGGAGGTGATTTGGCTAAAATTCACGCTCAACCGCCAGGTTTTCCCCCAATAAAGGGTACCCACTTTTTATGAGGCTGGGTGTGCCCCAGGAGGGTCTCCCGACCTCGGAATTCGATCCACGACCGAACTGACAGTATAAATTTTCTGCCGTCAGTCGGACTCGAACTAACACGCATATACAAAATTATAACTGTAAACTATATTACAATAATAACGCTTTAAGCTACTTGATGAAGTTAAGGACAAATGTCGAAATGATATCATCATTTTATAAGTAACCATTTTAATCAACAAGTCTATTATATCACCGGAATCTTTTATAACCCCGAGACATTTTATTCTTCTGATGAAGCGCGTTTCACTTTGCGATTGATCATAGCTTGATGTACTTTGGGCATAGTCTTAACTAAGCCCAAAGTAAGAGCTTCAAGGGTATGATTAGTTTTTCTTTCATCTTTTAAACATGTACAAACGTAGTGAAGATGGTTAACGCTGCTCTTGACTTTACAAAGTTGCACTTTCCAAAGACCATGATTCGGTCATTGTAAACAGCTGATTTATTTTTAAAAAATTATAATAATGTTTTTGGTAATCACCAATATTCAAAAACAGCTAATACTCCTTTTTCTCTGATCACTGATAAATCTGTTCGTATACTTAGTAAACCTCTTTTCAAATCAGAATTGCAAGTATAGATAGTCTCATTCTTAGTTTTATGGCATTGTTAATACATTTCTTTTCCAGCTTCCTAGATCCTATCTTACTTATGATCACGCATTTGAATTTTAAATGGTTTCAGCTTTTCTTTTCTACCACCTGCAATATCATCGCTATTAAAATCCAAATGTCTTTGTGCCCTCATAAGGGCACTCTTATTTTACCATTTTTCAATGGTTTACATATAATGCCATACTATTTTTTGATCCATTTTACCATCCTCTCTATGCCATTTGATTTTCTGTTCAGATGACTTGGAATATTAGACAATGCGTGATAAAAGCAAAACTGGTGGTCATCCACTTAGCTTTGTAGGTCCATCATATTATGGAAAATCCTCTTTTTGGGCTAATGCAATAGGAGGCCAATGTCTAAAAACGTTTAGGTTCGAATTTTCTTTTATTAATCGTAAGGTTCCAGTGAAATGAATACAGCAGAACCCTTTTTAAACCATTATTGTTTTTTTATTTATTTGGGCTTGACGTCCTTATGTACCCTAACTAAAGCAGAAAGGACTGGTTAACCTACAATTTACCAACTTATGTTAGCCATGGTGGGAAAGTCAAGATTCATTTTTTAACCCGCCCAGGTGGGATTTGAACCCACGACTTTCAGTACCGAGCGTGCTGAGACCTTCACCCCAACTCGCTCGGCCATCGGGAACCCTATATTACATTACGTTTCCCAGTAAAAAACAAAAACAAAACAACAGCTATGAATTATATTTCAATATGAATTCTTTTAAACTCCTCATTTCATAATCATGCATTCAGGCTTATTCTTTTTCTCGGAGATACGTGATGGAAATAAACCGTGAAAAATAAAGATTATCTCAATGCACCTTTTTAAAGGAAATTGTTTCACAATTTAAGGACAGAAGAACGAACTGATTTTTCTAGATAACTGATACCTGGAACCTTTAATAAATAGACTTTTCATTGTATAATAAGGTCCTCCCACGAGTTCCAGCCCCAAATTAAGGATGAATGAAGGAGATCTAATGAGAGATTTATGAATTCAACCTATTGTCGACAATAACAGTAGGCATAGATGGGAGCTAGACGACTCATATCGCAGTAGTAAAACTAGGGTCCTTCAGAAAGTCTTTTTTGGAATCACGGAGAATGGAATACTAACAATGATAATTAGAGTTGAAAACGGGATGATGACCAAATCCCTTAAAGACAAGACGCTCGTTAAAGAAGACGGTGGAAATCCGATAGCCATTTGTTCACCAGAAAAAAAAGAAGAAAATTTAACCTAATCAAATCCGGGCATAAAAGAAAATGTTTACCAAATATGTGCTAAATCTTTACCCAGCATATTTCTAATATGTTGAAGAATGGTCTGAAACTCATATCTCAGGAAATAATAGTTTTACTGGTGTTTTTTGACTTCATCACAAATAAATTAGACATAAGGTAAACCAGACAGTTATTGACGCCCTTACTTAAAAATAAAAAATGATCCACCAAACAAAAAAAAATAAATGAATAATGTTCTTTTAAATCCTACAACTCAACTGTGTAAAAATACTTTCAATTCTGTCTGTATTTTAAAATATGTAGGTGTCAATAACTAATTTTGCATTAGGTGTTGTCACTATTTTGTAAAATACATTCCAGAAATAATGTTTGGTGTGTACTTTCTTGTTTATCTTAAATTATAGTAATTAAAGAAAAAAAAACTGTAAATGTCAAATTTAATGAACTATTGTGTCTATAATTATAGTATGAATATTTCCTAAAGGGTGCCAATAACTATCTGGTTTTGGATCACCCTTATGTCATGCATAAAATATTCTGCCTAACAATATTTTATAAATAAAATTGAAAATATAATAAATAAAGAAAACCCTTCTTATATAGAGATAATATCAAACTCTAATTCTGTACTAGAAGTGTTAGGACATTTTATAAAATCCACTGGCATTAATTTATAAAAAGGCATAAAACTTTCATTGATTAAAATAAAAAAAAACAAACAATTATTTTGAATAAATACAAAAATTATTTTAAAGTTGGTCAATGGCATCTAGCTGAAGCCTAAAAATATAATAATAATAATAATAATAAAACTATCTAGTTTATCGTATAATAAATATTAAATATTGAGTTTTTGTAAAAAAAAAAAAAAAAAAAAAAAAAAAAAAAGATGACATATTAAAATCGATGGCATTGCCTGTTTGAAGAAATAATAAGACTAAATGTATATTTGAATTCTGTTAAATCAGAACAATGGTAAAATTAGAATGTTGAAATTAATAAAATTCTTTTTCTTTAATTAACTAACCATAGTGTGCCATTAAACATGGCGTTGCAATTCTGCCCATCTATCCCTTTGGTCCATATCTTATGTCAGCCTTCTCATCTCTGGTATGGTGCATCTTCTTAGTTGGTGTACATACTCCTGGGTCTACCAGGAGAACGTCTGCCTTACGGGATAGCTGTAAAGAACTATTTAGCCTTTCACCCATCTTTATCAATTTTCAGGGTCGGCACTCCATATATAAAGTTTTTCATTTAAAACTTGACGTGTTTATTTACCAGACTGCACCCCTGAACATTTCATCACTTAAATTACAACTAACAGTCAACAATAGAATCATCATCTTAATAAATTTTCATTTATCCTTCTTAAAGAAATTAATAAACAATAAGTGGAATTATTTGACAATTTCAAAAATGACACTCATTCCATATGGAAATTTAGTTATTGTTGAATTTAAATTGTTTACCAGGAACTAATGAAACAATTGAAAGTTTTTCCAATTGGAAACAGTTTTTGAAAAAGTGAGAAATCAAGATTTAATGTTTATACTCCAGCTGCAACACTTACTGTAAAATTGAGTATGGATTTCATATTTCTTGCTCAGAGAAATATATTGTTATCAAATGATTCATATACAAAAAATATTCATCTAATGGAAAAGTACTAGTTTTTAATAATATAATTATATAATATTAGTTAACATAATTAGTTTATTTTTGTTTTAATTATTAAAAGCCTCATTTATTTATGTAGTGTTTTTTTCCTTAAATTTGTTCATTTTCCTTTTCATTGTAAAAAAAAAAAAAAAATTGGTCCCTTATTTATGATAAATCTTCATTTTTTAAATTAATGTTCATACCCTAAATTGAATTCAATAGTAAGGGATTTTTTAACCTGAGTTGTTCCAGTGGGCAGAATTAATGAAATCACTTAAAAAAACATGTATCTGTGATTATAATGACAAGTTTTCTGGCTGAAAAACTTCTGTTAGTTTCACAGATCTTAACTGTTAGTTTTTAATCATACAAAAAAATCTATGTATATGGTTATGATTTTTCTTTAATTATTTTATTTAAAAAAAATAAATTATTCATATTTAATTTTTAATTATGCAGGTTTTGTCAATATTTGAAATTTTGTCTGAGAATAAATCACAATTGTTTTGAACATACTTATATTTGTTATATTCAATAAATAAAAATAAAAACATAATTTAAAATTAATTTATCTTACTTTAACACTAACAGTCCATCACTAGAGAAGGTTTTGACCAAAACATATTTAACAATTGAAAACCATTTTTCATTCTTCTTGTTATCTTCTTTTCTGTTTGTTATTCACACAACCACTTGAAGTAACTTTTACACTTAACTGTCCAAGGAAACATCATGACTGCCTCCAGGCTCAACTTCATAACTACCTGCCACACTACTTACCTTTTAACTTCTTCCCTTTTTACCTGTTATGTCCCTTTCAGGTAATTCCAAATCCTTTGTCTATATATTTTCTTCCACAATTCCTTATTCAAATATAAATTTAAATATCATTCCAGAGAAAAAATGTTATTTACTTATTAAAAAATGATTGAAGTTAAATCTTATAAGATTTTCTTTTTTTTTTTTATTCATTTGTTGATATTTACTAACAGAGACAATATATAAAGTGATAACAATGGCATGCTAATAACTTGTAAAGAACTACTCATTAGTTGCTCTTGAATAAAAGTTTACACTAGGTCTCTTCTAGGCCATCTTCTTTTCAGAAGCCTTGGAGAGTTATCAGGAAACAAGTTGAGAAACTAGTGGATTTGAGTGGTCATGGAAAGGATAATGAAAGGATAGGTATCTGGCTTGGGCTTAATCAGCAATATATGTAACATTAGATCTCTTCTGATTAGTTTATAAGAGATGTATGTAAGGAGCATTCAGAATTTTTTGAAGGATTGGATACAAGATGAATTGGATGGTTTAGTGAAGCCCCAAAGCTCAACTCCATATGTTCAAATAGATCTAATCATTGGTATGTAAATGAGACTTTTGTAATTAATCGGAAGCTTTGAATGTTTGTCTAGTAAATGTTGAAGAAATTTTAATCTTGTATGTGGATTCCGAGTAAGATATTTGAAATGGAGTCCTAGATAGCGAGTCTGTTCAACAGGAAGAGTCAGTTGTTGATATGAAAATTTGAAGATTATGATTCCATTGAAATTATTAAATTTTTTTTTTCTATTCACATAGCTAATTTGTATCCTTAACGTTATTAATAACTTATACTTTTTCCAAAATTACATAGAGATAATTAGGTACTAAGCTGATTTTTATGAAGTTTGGCATGAAAATCCCTTGGTATTCTAAACAAGCCCAAAATTTTTAGTAATACAGTCTGACTTTTAATAGGAAAGGTGGATTTGATGACTGAACATAAATACGATGAGTAAATACATGAGCAATCAGTCAAATAAGAAAAATAAGAGATGTTGAATTACATTTTTTTTTTTATTGTAGCAACAGGAATGATGGCTATCAGGGCTATAAAAAAAAATCATATAAAATTAGAGAATATAAAAAAAAAACAACACAGAAATGAATATGGCAAAGTAACTAAAATACAAATTAATAACAAATGAAATCACATCGAAAAACAGGTTAGTGAAAAATACAAGCTAATGAAAATGAAAAATTAATAACTTTTTTTATGCATAAAATCATATTTAATTAATTTTTCATTTTCATTTATTTGTATTTTTTATTATTATTATTTTTTTTTTTACTGAGATTGTATTTTATTTACTTTACCATCTTCTTGTTTTTTCTTATTAATATTTTCTAATTGTTATTAAAGATATTTTTTTATAGCCCTAATGATGGCCATCTATGTTGTGTCCAATATGTCATCGAAAACAAAATTAAGATTTGTTAATCTAACTTCTCATATTTTTTTTAATTTGACTGATCTCTTATATATCATTATCCTAAAACTCTCACTCCATGGTCCTTACGTCTTAGTTAAAGGTTTAATAAATCAAAAAATTAATACTAGGAATGATTTTTTTTTTTTTTTATTTAAATAGTGATACAATATTATCAGAAAGACTGATTCCAGCACCTATAAATTAATCAATAGCTGACATATTAATTTGACTGATTAAAATCTTGACTCATTTAATGCAGTTATTCTAATCTCAATTGTAATAAAGATCTATCACTGCTTGCCTCAACACTGCATTTTAATGATTCGATTGAGCAATTACAATCAATTTAATAGTTATGTCGGTTATCATCTATTTTTGAGGAATCTTTCCGAAGTTAACAACTGCTATGAAGCAATTGTAACAATCAAGAAATGATAAGATTGATATTTGAAATTTTCTTTCCTATTGAGAACTTATCAAGGTTATTCTGCAGAATAAAATGATTTTTACAAATAACAGCTGTTTACACATTAGCTATTAAATTGGCTTACTTAATTAATTCTTATGGAGTATGACTAGCCTGTTGATAGAAGCCTAATTCCTTAGATTGATAATACTTTATTAAAATAAAGTGAAGACTCTAGCATTCATTGGCCAATTGCATCAGATAAAAGGATTTGGAAAAAAATGACAATCTTAAATGATGGTGTGTTCGATTGTTTTAAACACACATTATAAAAGCTTATATGACTTGCAGAATGAACTTTTACACATTAAACAAAACATAATATAACCTTAACATAAGATAATGTTCATTCATCAAAATAAGATAACATATACTTTTTAATTATTATTTCTACATAGTACATGTTTTTACAGGACTAACTCGGTTTGAAGAGTGTAACCGTCTGCCCGTTAACTCTCGTAACAATTATTTTATTGTTACTCAATAATAAAAAAAAAAAGCAATATTATTAATTAATATTTCTAATATTAGATTCCTGCTTCAAGGTCACACTAGAGTCTAATGTGAATTAATATTAATATTATTCTGGTGTGACTCATTAATAACAAAAATTCCAGTACAACACGTAGCGGTAGCTATAACCAAAAAGTTATTGTACATACTAATGTAAATATATATCTATTTGGAAAAGATGTACCACGTATCCTTGCTTTGATCCTTGATCTAAACTGAGATAGTCCGGGGTGTCTCCCAGAACTCATAACACAATGCATGCACCATGATAAAAACAAATCACAATTTTTTTTTTTTTTTTGTTTTATTAACAATTATTTTAAAGGGATTTAATATCCGGTACAGATTGATTAACTTGATCAAAATGACAATGTCCAAGACTCAGGCTAGTGTACTTATTGGCAGCAGAATAAGCAGGAAAATACATTTTGATTCTGGAGTAACACAAGGTGATGCCCTCTCAGTGGTCCTGTTTAATCTAGCCCTACATAAAGCAATGAAGAATTAGGAGTCTGGTTGGACTTTGGCGAGTCGAACCTACCAAATTCTTGGGTATGCTGTTGATATTGTGGTCCTGGCAAGAAATGACAAAACTTTAAAAGGCATTTTGGACAAAATGGTTAAATATTGCAAAATAGTAGGTCTTAAAATCAATGAGATGAAAAGTAAGTATATAGTTAGTTCTATGGCCTCTGGAATTAGAAGAAGGCTGCATAACTTATCTCTTGACAACCACTCTTTTGAAGCTGTTAACCACTTTGTGTATAGAGTGGAATTAATTTGTAGTTATTATTTCCCTGGCTCTACTATCCTGACCTGGAAAACTCCTTGTTGCCAAAATGAAAAGAAAGGGGAAAAAAAAAAAAAAAAAAAAAAAGGATACTAGAAATAACTTAGTAACAATAGGAGTTGGAAATGGTGTGATCCAGGATAGACAGGTTTTTAGGCAGGGAATTATGGGGTTTAAGAGTAAGTTAATAATGGAACTGAGCTTAACAAATAATTGTTAATCTTTCTCTTCTTCTTTGGCTCTACAGTCCATGATGAACCTTGGCCTCTCTTACAATTAGTCCCCAGCAATGTCTATCCAAAGCTTTTCCTTTGCAATTAGTCACGCCCATCTTTTCAACGTCAGCAATCCAGCTCTTATGAGGGTGTCCTCTTCTTCTCTTTCCAGGGAAGGTTGCCTGGAAAACTTTTTTGGCCATTCATGTGTCTGGCATCCTTTTTAGATGTCCTAACCAGCTGATCCGTCTAGATTTAATAAATCTTACTATTTATTAAAAGATTTGGCTTGCTGGTCAGCTGCTTTTAGTATCCGTCCTGGTCGCAGCACCATAGCACACAATGGGTCTGATAAGAGATCTGTATAGCCTGAGTTTTGTCCTTTTGGATAGCAGGTTTGATCGCATCATATTTGTAAGGCCAAAGTAAGCTCTATTGCCACTCATTATTCTTTTTTGTAACCTCATCACTCACTGTTTTTTCGGAATTAATTTCCGTGCCAAGACACTCTACCACTGAGCAGATTCGCTTTATTAAGTTGCAAGGGTAACACGTTTTTATATTAAGTGTATTAAAATTCATTCCTAGTATCCAAGATCCAAATCTAAGATTCTCCTGATTAGCCTTTCTGGATTCTTTTATAGTATATATCCGTAAAAACAAGCTCTACTTTCTTTATTGAGATCCATTTAGTCATTTAGTTTTTTAAAAATAGAATCATTCTTTTTCAGCTTCGATTCACAATTCACCTGTTTAAGACCTCTCTGAATCTTTAAAAGCATTTTCTTTTTTTAAATAAAAATCAATATGTAAAACAATCTATGAATGATTTTTGCACTTAAAATTCTTATAGATTGTTACACAGATGTTTTTCCACCTTTTAAGTTCTAGGTCAGTTTGTCTGTCAAAGACTGAACTATGGATAAATATTTAACTAAAGATATCATACAAGACAGATTCTGTTATAGGCCAGTATTCTCCTTTCCGAAATAATATAATAATTAATTTTTGATCTTTATTCGTTACAGGATAAGCACCTTTTGCTATATTAAAAATTTTAATCTAAAACTAATAAATATGTTTTTTAGGTTACCTTACTTTACCTTTCAGTCATGATTGGCCAAAAATATACAATGAGAATTGAGGACATTTGACTATTATGATATGATGATATCTTAAAATGCTCTAATCTTCATAAATAAATACAGTCATGCGAATTGGCACATATCTTTTATTAATAAATTAAATGATCAGATATATACAAGAACAAGTCTATTAAAAATTGTAAATACATACCTAAATAAGCTTGAATATTTAGATTTTTATTTTTTTATTTTCTGTGAGCAAGATAATCGATCATAACTGAAGAGTACAGAGGAAAAATGGGCCAACTTGTTTGCTTTTTGAGTGAATTGGGTTTATTATGACGCCTATAATTTTTAAATATAGTTATTTAAATTTAAAAGTAGTTATTTATTATACTATTTATGCTTCAATCTTAATCATTCCTTTTATCAAATTGTTATACTTTATATATTTTTTTATCAAGTATATTGTCAATTGCCGACTGTTATTCTTTATTTATGTATTTACTCATTAACTTATCCTCTAGCCATTTATTGTAATATCTTTTTTATCTTTATAGCAACACTAGCTGAAAGGACCCTGCTTTGCTACGGTTTAATATCATTAGGATGAAGGACAACTTAAATTAGTAAAAGTTGAGGTTAACTTTGATAATAATTATTACTGAAATAAATCTAAAGAATTCCATTCTTAGAATAATTTAAATAAGTAAATTTGACAATTTGCAAAAGTTAATTTTATCTTATTTTGATAGTCCTCCAGTGAAGCTTCGAGGCAGCACTACCATCTTACCCAGCTCTGATACCAGACCATCAGCTTTTCTTATGGCATACTTTAAGTGAATACAGTCTCAACTTCTCACCATTTTTTATTTTTTCGAATAAAGTTTAGTCTTTCTGTTTCTATTTTTGCTTACATATCAAGCATAAATTATTACGAAGTTAAAGTAAATAAGGTTCTTCACCTCATAACATTTAGGCGTAAAAATCAGCTTCAGACACGGTTTTCTTAAGTGGTGTATTAGTGTTTGGGTCACGCTGAGGGATGTTAATACTGTACCCATGTTCTCCATGGTAAAACATGAGACGATGCTGAAGAGAATCATACACTTGATAGAACTCACAGATTCTTATCAGTTTTTTGTCCCTACATCGAACTGGCCTTACATGTCATCACCAGAGAACATAAGTCTTTTAACCTCCTCTTTAACATAAGTTTTTTAATAGCTTCTCGTCACGAAACAACTCAAACTTGTAAGGGTCCACCTCTGCAGCCACCACCACAGTTCACAGAAAGTATCAATATTATAAGGTTTCGACATCGATTGTATTTTTGTTTGTTTACAACTATAAGGAACTTAATTTGTGGTAAAAGTAAGCGGTTTAAACATCTAACCTATTTTTTAACTTAGCTTATCTCCAAATACCATATGACTATTAATCTATTATTATTATTCATCCAATAAAAATTGTAATCGCATTTTTCGCGAATTAGCCACGATCCAGGCCGATTTTTTAAAATTCCTTTCTTAGCGAACACCTAGTGCCCTAGAGGAAGCTACATATCGAATTTCATTCCAATCCGTTCGGTGGTTTCTGAGATTTCGTGTTAAATGAGTGAGTGGTATTTGACAAATATATAGTAGATAATATTCAATTTATTTTTATTTTTAAATCAATTGTCTTTATACAGGGTGAGTACCTCTTAGTGAAAAAAAAAAAAAAAAAAAAAAAAAAAAAAAAAAAAAAAATGAGTGAAACTAGATCAAAAATAAAGAAAAATGCTGCAGATCTTACCTTTCTATTCCAGTCCATTGCAGATATACGATAATCCAGACTTTTTTGAGGAAACCGCATTTTTTGCCATAAAAGCTGTAATATCGCCACTTTGTTTAAATATTTTTCAAATGTTTACCACATTTTCGGATTTAGCAATCAATTTTCTACAAGAGCAGAGTACATGTAACCTTGAATTTTACAAACTTGGAACATAAAGAACAGCTTGATCTTCACTTTATTTAGGGAAGTTACAATGTCTTATGATACTTCAACGCTTACCGGTTTTCAAAAAAACTATCCACAAAACTGCAAATCTCACAAAAACTTGCAAATTTAACCAGCTTTCGAATGATATGTTAAAAGTAATGATTCTGTTTTGATTTCTTATAACTGGAAAAACATGGTGTTTTCATTTGGCATACAAATCAGTTACTTGTGTAAATAAAACATTATGACAATCACTTAATAAAAATGTGCATTTTAAGCATAATAAACTCTTCATTGGAATAAAAAGCAAAGAAAAAAATGTATTGCTTAATAGAAAATAAAGGAAAACTGTCAATAAAGCGACAACAAATCAAAGGATTTTATGTTATTACATTTATTTATTTATTAATATTATTTAGGATACATTTTTTTTAGATTTTCAATGTAAGATTTGAAACCCAATGATAATGAACATAGACCTCAAGTTTGCCGTTGGCTCCTGAATGCAGATGATATTGAAGAACACCACTTTTTGAGGTGAATTTTATGGACAGATGCGTCTGTTTTTACAGGGGAAGGCTTTTCTTACCTATCCATGAGGGGTTTAATGTGGAAGAGCACCATGGTGATGGAAAATCATATTTTGCCAAACTTCGGGTGGAATATCGTGATGAAGTTGTGGTAGGATATTTTCTAACAAATCCTAGTAATTCTTAACATTAAATATGTTGGGCAAACTATGATTTTCCATCACTATTTTGACAGCAGTACAACCAACGATACCCCAAATGGATAGATAAGAAATGCCTTCCCTCATAAAAAAAGATACATGAAAACACCATGTTTTTCCTATCATAAAAGTAAATTTCTCCTTGAAATCAAAACAGAATCATTAATTTCAACATATCATTCGAAAGCTGGTTAAATTTGCAAGTTTTTGTGAAATTTGCAGTTCTGTGTATAGTTTTTTTTTCGAAAAAAAGTGAGCGTTGAAGTAATATAACACACTGTAACTTCCCTAAATAAAGTGAAGATCAAGCTGTTCTTTATGTTCCAAGTTTGTAAAATTCAAGGTTACATGTACTCTGCTCTTGTAGAAAATTGATTGCTAAATCTGAAAATGTGGTAAAAATTTGAAAAATATTTAAACAAAGTGGCGATGTTACAGCTTTTATGGTAAAAAACGTGGTTTCCTCAAAAAAGTCTTTGAATTATCATATACCTGCAACGGATTGGAATAGTAAGGTAAGATCTGCAGCATTTTTCTTCATTTTTGATCTAGTTTTACCCAATTTTTTTTTACACTAAAAGGTACTCACCCTGTATATTGTATTTATGTAATTGCATTTAGAAATTGTCTTTATTTTCATACTGTTATTCTTTTCTTATCGTTTTTAATACTCCCTGCATTTTTTGTCATATATTTTTGCTTGTCTTTCTTCTAGCGCTGATGAAGGCTTGCAATTAAAGTCGAAATATTGGTACTATAAATTAAAATTTATTTCCAATTGATGTGTATCTATGACTGTATATCCCAACAACCAACATCTTTATTAATTTCTCAGTCAACGAATAACCCATCAATTTAAATATATTAATATTTTGCAATTCTTTGTCTTGATTCTTTTCCTGAAGCACTAAGGAAATTATATAAATTCATGAAACAAAAACAAAAACTTTTATGATAGTTGTATTGTTTTTATGAAAAACTTGCTTTGTTGGAGAACACTAAAAAATGATTTTGCCCATTCTTTCCCTTTCCTCTTCTTCAACTTTAAAAAGCAATTCCCTCTAAGAAATAATAAAAGGAAAAATAAAAACACAAGTATATTAGACAACAGATATATTATTAATCATTAATATAATCTAAGTCCATTAGTTAAAAAAAACAACATATAATGCAATGTACATTGCTTTAAGCTTGCACATTAGAATATTTCTTTCAATAACAAAATATATTGGGTACACTCACGGCTAATATAATTAAAGAAGTAGCATCTTTAAACTTTTCACAAAAAACTACTTTTTCTATAAATGTCTTTATTTAATGTTTGACAATAAAAATCTGCAATATAATTTTAATTGGCACCAGAGTTCCAGATATCTGCTCTATCGTATGCCGTAGTGACACAGAGAGAGGGAACAATTTCACAACACATACATCATGAAAAATGACAGCAGGCGAAACATTTCTGTTTCGATCTAAAACTATATTTATTAAAAAAAAAAATTATGTAATTAATTGTATCATATACTTATCAATGAAACACTATAGCAGGATCACTTGGTATTAAATTTCTATTATATATTTTGTTTTTCTTATCACATTCAATTTTAATCGAAAAACTTAATTTTGGTAAAATCCATTAACTTCATAACTTTAATATAAAATAGAACAAAGCTTGTTCATTAAGTATTATGAAATGAACCATTCTTGAGCATCGAAAATTCTTTTTGGCTGGTTTGAAAAAAAAAAAATAATAAAATAAAATTAAAAAAATAATACATTATTTAAACTTACTGATTATGATCACAAAATGAACTAAAATAAAACTACTCACAACCTAATACACAGCGATGGTGTTTCAAAGCTTCCCGTTAAAATATGTAATAAAATAAATTTATAAAAATAAACCCAAGAAAAGCGTTTTAAAAAACAAAATAATAAAACATACAAACAGTCCATATAGAATGCTAGTAAAGAGTCAATCCATTTTTATGAAAATTGAACAATTTAATACAGTCGATTACTTAGAAAAACATCAATATGTAATTTTTTTTTTTTTTCATTAACACTGCCATTACAATCTGGTAAGGGTTTCAAATTTTCAAATATATTCATGTTTAAAAAAAAATATATAGAAAATAAGTAGACCAAGAATATGATGGTCCGATAGAGTTGTATTTGACGCCCGAACCATGTTAGGTTTGTTCAATAGGAGACTTTTCACATGTTATTAAATGTTTACCTTTCTGTGATTTTTAACAAATAAGCAGAAAATTTCAATCTAATTTTGTATATTCACTTTTAGCTCTTAACACATATGATTACTACAAGAAATCTACATTCTTGTCTGCTTTATTATTATTAGAATATCAAAAGATTGTTCTGTCATGATTAATCAATATTTTTATTATATGCCATGAAAGTAACTCTCCCCTTGATCTGGTTGAGAAAATTTAGTTGAATCGACTGTATTAAACATTTTCATGCTAATTAATTTTACCTTTTACATAAAGATTAATTGAAAGTGAAAACAAAAGCTCCCATACACGATCAAAACTACAAAAATTATGTTGCCTCTTACTATCTATATAAAACAAACTTTAATGAAACGAATAGAAACTCTTTGGTAATAAAAAATATAAATATACATATATATATAAGTATTAGTAGGATGAAGTATGAACTAAAGGATATATTTTAAAAGCTAAATTATTCTTTGGCAACCACCAAGCTCGAAAATAAAAAAAGGAAATTGTGAATTGCTAAAAGTAAAAAATTGTGATCCTCTATTACTTAATCTAGCGATAAATAATATAAATACTAATTTACATAAATATAACTATTTACAAGATCCAAAATGGATGGTTTCCGACCTTTTTAAGCCGATAGTGAGATGAATGGATGAATCGAACAATCCATACATTCAAGGCAGCTCTTTTGACATGGAAACATAATAATTTAAATCTACTAATATAAAAAACCTAGAAAATTATAATGGCCGGTGATTTCGAATATAGTCTATACATTTCCAAATGTATCGGTAAGCCTGTTAAAAAGAGTTTAGCTCTTTTTGCCCTAACCTTACACTCCATCTCATCACAGCCCAAGTGTGCGAGAAAAAAGTCACATTAACACATAATAAAATACTGATTTTTATAACAAAAAAAAATAAATAAAAAATAACTTGTTTTACTTTAATTTATAACATAAAAATTTCAATAATCAGATGAACTGAAATAATAGAAAAGAAAATGTGTGAATCAAACAAATCCAGACCCCCCCTAAACAACTAGAATAAATAAAATACGGTTTCAAATTTGTAAACAAAATACTTCAGACAAATGACTATCGAATGATAAAAAAAAAAATACTAACAAAGATTTAACAAGCAAATAGCATTTTCCAATCAAATTGAACCTTTTCTCAGATCTAACCAAAATAAAAATAAGATTTTATCAGATAAATAAACTCATACATATCCAAAATGAGTAAAGATTATTGTATTAATAAGATATACACTGGCTCAAAGTGAAATTGATACACCCAAGCAAAAATGTTTCAACCTTAGTTTTATTCCTCTAATTATTAAAAGGAATTAAATCATTAGTTATTTTTATTAACTTATAAACACTTTATTGTTATAAATAACAAGAGAAATAGAAATTAAATACTTAAACAAAACTTACGGGTTAATTTATAAAATTTAGTTAAAAGTTACATCAAAATGAAAATGATACACCCTACTGTTTACCTTTTAATCTGACCTTTGACTCATCTATTCATTAACATTGATATTTGTATACTCGGAAGGAATAATCCGTTTAGTTTTGATTCAGATTTCATTCTGTTTAAGTCTAAAATTTCACAATGGGAGCTCACTCAACTGTAAAAGAGCGCCAACTGATTATTAATCACCATAAGGATGGGAAATCGAACAGGCAAATAGCTGAAATGGTCAAGAAAAGTCATTCTACGATTCAGCACATTATAGAAAGATTCAGGAAAAACAAAACGGTTCAAAAAAAAATTCGAGTAAGTCCAAAAAATTTTTTTTACAATTGCTGATGAGAGGTGGATTGTTAATCAAGTGAAGAAAAATCCCAGAATTAGTGCCCCGAAACTAACTTCCGAAATACAAAAATATTTAAATAAAACAGTGAATCCAGAAACTGTCAGGATCGTTCTAAGAAAATATAAATTTCACGGGAGGGTTGCAAGAAAAAAACCTTTCATTAGCAAAAAAAAATCAAAAAATACGAGTTGAATTTGCCGAAGAGTATTCAAAAAAGAATATTACATTCTGGAACAGGGTCTTGTTTACTGAGGAATCGAAGTTTAACATATTTGGATCAGATGGACGGCGCTATGTGTGTGGAGGAAGGCAGGAGAAGAACTGAAAAAAAAAAATCTTCAGCCCACTGTTAAACATGGAGGTGGTGGGGTAATGGTTTGGGGCTGTATGTCAGCTGCTGGAACTGGCAGCTTACATTTCATTGACGGCATAATGAATAAACATTCATATATTGACATTTTGAGGACAAATTTAAGAGAAAGTGTAGAAAAATTGAACATAAAAGACAATTTTATTTTTTATCAGGATAACGATCTGAAACATACGGCACATTTAGTGAAGGAATGGTTGACATTTAACTGTCCAAAAGTATTGAAAACCCCACCACAATCACCTGATCTCAATGTGATTGAGAACCTCTGGTCTAAACTAGAAACAGAAATAAGGAATCACAAAATTTCCAACAAGGAAGACTTAAAGAAAGCATTACAAGAAGAATGGGGTAAAATCTCTCCGGATTACACAAAAAAATTGGTTGAATCCATCCCAAATCGGCTTAGGGAAGTAATTAGAAGTAAAGGTTTACCAACAAGATACTAGGACGTGAAGAATATGTTTAATTATATAAGTGATAAGAGGTGTATCATTTTCATTTTGATTTAACTTTTAAGTAAATTTTATAATTTAACCCATAATTTTTTTGTAAGTATTCAATTTCTATTTCTGTTGTTATTTATAATAATAAAGTGTTTATAAGTTAATAAAAATAAACAGTGTTTTAATTTCTTTTAATAATTATGGGATTAAAATTAAGGTTGAAACATTTTTGCTTGGGTGTATCAATTTCACTTTGAGCCAGTGTATCTCAAGTGTGTGTTGCATTTAAATTAGCAGATTTTTAATTTAATTTTATAATACAATGAAAAGATATATATAAGAAAAAAAATTGTTTTACATTTTTAGAAAACATATTTTAACATATAAAAATTATTGTTTTATTATTCAAAAATAAAAATAGAAAAAAGCTATCAAATATTCGAAGACATTATTGAATGAAGATCAAAAAAAAAAAAAATGTATGTTAATCAACGCTATGAAGAATTTATAACCTACTCAAGGCAAAACTCGTGAATTCTCAGAGGATAAAGATGTTAAGATACTTTATTTTGTGTTTGAAAACTGATGGTTTTAATTTAAAATAGGAACATATGTCTTCGTTTGTTTTTAATCACATGTTGTTTTTTTTATACCACAAATACAGTAATTTAAAATAAAAATATGGCATCATTAATTAAATTTTAAAGATTCTGATTGCTAATTTTTAATTAAATGATAGAATCAATTATAAGAAAGGTTTAATTTGAAAAAAATAAATAAATAAGTCGTTAGTTTAGGAAAATAATAACAATTTTTCAGGCAAACGATTTAAAAAGACTGGAAAATGCTATATACTAAATGAAAGCGTTCAAAATTAAATACTCTGACATTATAAATAATATGGATTTATACTTACAGAAATAACACAGATGAATCCACTCGACGTTTCATTATCAATTGAATAAAAAATTATTAAAGTGCAGCAAGCTCAGCACAATATCAGCTGTTATCGAATCTAATCAGCGATTGTAAATGTTTAAATGTTGATTTAATAATGACAACAAATTTAATAATGAAAAAAGTAAATCAACAAATAAAATACGCAAAAACCTTTTTAAACTGCCCTTCAACAAAAAAATAAATCTATAAACAAAAAACAAAAATGACTATGCTGGCCACATCTGGTAACAACAGTTATTCACAATTAAGCATAAATTAATAACAAATAAATAAAATAAACTTGAAATAAAAACAAATATTCTTTGCATTGTGCAATACTTATAAGCTAAAACATTCCTAACCTTAATTTAAAATTGACTCTGGAAAATAATTACTTATTTATCACTTGAGGAATAATAATCCGAGAATCAAATCTTTTAAATAACCCAATATGAGTTTGTTTTCTTTTAAAAAACATCACTTAAAATATTTGCGATTAGAAACTTTAAAAATATACAGAAACGTCAATTTTTATACCTATGAAAACTATGTAATATACATATCATCACATATACATATAAATGTTAAATACCTTAAAGAGATGATTAGACCTTAAAAAATATCTAATGTTGAACTATATATTCAAATTTCACAAATAACTTGCACAACAAATATTTCTCATTAACAACCCTGTAAATCAAAGCGATCAACAATCATATTCCTTTTCAAACTGCTAATATAAAATTCTCGACATGATTATATTTCGGAAAACTTATCCTCTTATTTCCTTAAATACTTAAGTGAATCTGATAACATATGATAAACAAATAATTAGTAACATCGATAACAATAATTTAAACATATAAAATCAGCTGAATCGAGAGATTAAACAGAGAAAATAATCTCCTGAAATATATTTGTGGCAAAAAAACAAAAAATAAATACTGTGCTTTCCCAAATGGTACAATAAGGAACACAAGTCAATATAATTAAATTAAAAAGTAATAATCAATTCTTGCATGAAGAGCGGGATCTTTTCAACGAACTGTTTCCATCTATAAATGAAAGATGACAAATTCAACTTTAGCCGCCACATTACAGCGGAGTATCAGCGTTCCGTTATCGGTAATAATTTCCTCGGGAAAAATCTGTCTGTCCATCAGGAAGCATAGTGAGATGAGTAGCATCAGATTCCAATGTTGATGTTTCACCAGGCCCAACAACTTTATTCTGAATCGCTTGTACATAATTCTGAAAATCACAAAAAAAAAAAAAAAAAAAAAAAATTATAATTCATGAAAAAATAGTATAGTTGATTGTAAAAAATTAATAAGAAGATGATAGTCTGAGATGTAGCCAAGAGAAAGAAAAACCATGTTCAAATTAAAAACTCTTACAATCCATGTCTCAGGTTCAGAACTTAGGCTGTGCTGTTTCTGAGCCAACGGTGGTGAAAGGAGGTGATTTGGCAAGAATTCATGCTCAACTGCAGGGTTTTCCCCCAATCAAGGGTACCCACTTTTTTTAAGTGGCTGGGTGTGCCCCAGTAGGGTCTCCCCCCGATCTCGAATTCGATCCATGGCCGAAATGACAGAATATAAATTTTCTGCCTTCAGTCGGACTCGAACTCGGGCCCAGGAGCATGGTGGTCAAGTGCCTTACCCACTGAGCTACTGCGCCTCCCATTATTTTATAAATTACAGGTTTTCACCAAAAAAATTATTACAACCTTCAATCTCTAATAAATGGTGCTTGGTAGAATTTTTTTTTTACTATTCGAATTCAGCTCACTCGAAAATATAGAAGTCACAAACAATGTTCATGGGAGTGAAAAAAATAACAAAAACAAAATTTAAAAAAATAAAAATAAAAAATAAGCTGTATCAGATTTTTCAAAATGATGCTAGATAGAATTTTTTGCCTTCAGATTCAAATTCAGCACATATAAAAATATATAAATCAAGAACGATTTTTCAAGGGAGTTAGATTTTTTTTGTTGTTTTTTTTTTTTGTAAAAATGTGTTATCAAAGGCTAAGGGCATCCATGTTCACTTAGCTACAGAGCAATATGGTGTGAAGAATCCTCTTGAGTGGAGCTCCCAAAGCATATTGATACCAGTATCGTTAAAAAATAATTAAAACAAACAAAATTTCAAGATTTTTTCTTGAAGATAATACTATTTCATAGTCTTTAAAAAGACATGATGATTTTCGTACTTTCAGGTTAAAACAAAATTCAGATCTTAAGATTAAGGCTTTATTTATTTAAATTAACCTCATTGGATAAAAATGAAGAATTTTGAAAACATCTGTAACAGTACTTTTACTTGGGTGATAGGAAATTATAGGAGGCGCATTAGCTCAATGGAAAAGGCACTGGATTGCCAAAATATATTCTGTTATTTCAACCATTGATCGACTTTGAGGTTGGGAGACCCTCTTGGGGCACACCTAGCCTCTATGAAGTGGGTACCCTTTATTGAGGGAAAAACTTTGCGGTTCAGCATGATTTGGTCCTTTCAGAACTGTGGGCCCAGTAACCTTCTTATCTAAGAGATGAAATCAAGATCCTGCATGGGTAGTAATGGAACAAGGTTTTTTTTTTCTTTTATGATTAGGAAATTATATCATAAAAGGTCCTCCTACACTAATATGATCTTGGAATAAAAATAGATTTACAGGGAATGAAACCTTTAGGATTGACGAATTAATTGCCACTTCTATTGGAATTGGCAAAAACTAATTTTGAATTTTAAACATTCATCTTCAGTTCTAAAACATACACAATTTTCAAAACATCAGCACTTTGTAACATATATTATATATACTAAAGTTTTCAAAAATGTAAGGCAAGAAATCGAATATATTGGTACACACCTTAAGACATCAAACGGATTTCTGAAATATATCCAGAGTGGAAGGGGAAGAGCCAGTAGGTTAATTTTTTTTTTTCCTTGGGTTTTCTCTATGAGTAATTGGATTTTTCCGTTCCTATTGGAAAAAATTTTAAAATGGGACTATGGGAAATGTTTATCTGGTCATTTAAACAAAAATCTGGATTGGTTTTGAATGATTTTAACATTTCCAATGATTCATAAATGTTTAATTTTAGGCTATTTTCTACTTAGTATATTAGTTTTACTTCCGAGTATTTATTGAACTTATGTTAATTTTCATTTAGATGGATTGAAGTTGGAATTTTGGGTCTTATTATTAAATGTTCTTATATGTTCAGTTAATCTTTGATTTACTGATCGTCCAAAGGGAAATATCTGGTCATTTAAATGAAAATCTGGATTGATTTTGAACAATTTTATTATTTCTAATAATTCACAAATATTTAATTTTAGGCTACTTTCTACTTGCTTTGTTAGTTTCACTGCGAAGTCTTTGTTGAATTTATTGTTATTTTAATATAAATGTATAATAGTGAAGTTGGAATTATGCGTCTTATTATTGTATATTCTTATATGCTCTTTTAATGTTCGATATGATCGTCCTGTTTTTCCCGTGTATTTAGCTTCACAGTTATTACATTTTAGTTCATGCACATCGCTTTTTTGGAAAGGGTCTATTTTGTCTTTAGGTGAATGGAAATAAGATAACAATTAAATGCAGGATTTAAACCTTATTTTTTAAATTCCTTTCTGACTTTGGTGAGTATTGGGTCGCAACAATCAAAATATATTTCTTCGGGGCAGCTTTGTCCTCTAGGAGTGTTAAGTATACTATTCATAGTTTAGTTGTGGATTCGTTTTTTAAAAATATTGTTGATCGTTATTTTACTGTATCCATTATTGCTGGCTATAGAATATATAGTTTGAATTTCTTATGATGTATGTTTAACATTCGAAACTAGTTTCAAAATATAATAATTCCAATAGAAGTGGCAATTAGTTCATCAATCCTAATTGTATTGATCCTTCTATACCATCATGCATACCTCAAGTGATTATGAAACCTTTGCCAAGAAACCTCGAGCCGAACATATGAAGTAATTGGAAAATTTCTAAACTAAACAACAGGATATATAATGCAATATAATACTTAATAAAATTACTATTATACTATTACACAAAAGTTAACATAAGAACTGACCTGGCTTATTATGTCGCCATGTGCTGTCCTCACTTGATAAAGATATCTGTATTTATTCTGTCGCAGCTCAGCCCTCTGTTCCCTGGTCCTGGCACCTCGGGCGCCATGTTTTGCTATAAAAGCCACAAGAACATCATTACTATTTTATTAGAAGGCTTCTCCTAATTGCTAAAAGTGATAATAAAGTTTTATTAATGTCAAAAAGGTAGCTATAAGATAATAATTCCTCAATGTTTATATTTAATAATTGAGGGAAATCAAATCAGGTACAATAAATAAACAGTTGAACTTCAATACAGCGAATTCCTTGATAAATCAAAGGTTTTCTATTCCCCTTGAATTTGCCTATAATTCCTATGTTATTTTTACTTCAACATATCAAAGGGTTGGTTAAGAAGACCTTGATATATAGAATTTTTGAAGATTCCTAAACTTACACTGCACCTCTACTAAACAAAGTTTTTATAGGAAAACCCCTACATAACGAAGTAGATTTGTTAAATTAGTACCGTTTAGACTGAACAAAGATTGTTCTTTAAAGGATTGTCGGTCTTTTTTCTCAAGAAAGCCTGTAAACCCCTCCTCCCACATTTGTTTCTGTTTCTGGTAAAACATTAGTGCAATAGGTTTCGCCTTCTGTTGTTCATTAATATTTTTTTGATTCTTGAATTTTTTTGAGAATTATTAAGAATTTTATAACTTTTTTATTCATGCTATTACCATCTTGCGGAGATTTTTTACAAAATAAAACTGTGATAAATGATCGGGCAACCCAATCAATTGCTATTTTGGATGATGCATTATACTAAGTGTCGTTTTCAGGTAGACAAACTACTACATGCATTTCAGATTTCTTCCAAAGCTCCACTCAATTTTTTCAATAATTTAATAATTGACGTAAATTATTTCTGAACAACTGTATATTTCAATAAAATATGGGCATATTTTATATGGTCACCATTGAGTATATATTTTATTATGAACCTCTAATCTCTACATATCGAAGTCAGACAGAAATCACCTCAATAAATTAAAAACCTCTCTATATCAAAATCCTTGGTAATTCAAAGTTTTGTCATTCCCCTTGAGGTTCAACTGTATAATTGAACCCAACTAGCTTATACAGTCAGCTCTCTCAATAATTTGAAACACAAAAGACCATGTTTTCTTAGGGTTAAGAAAGCTAGGATGAAATCACCATTTGTTTCAGAACTAAGAGTGTAGGAGCATGAGTATATCATAGAAATCACTTTGTCTCGTTCAAAGTGAAAGTCAGCAGTTCTTCATTATCTTCCACATTCTCACAGATTTGCAATGTTCTAATTATGTACTGCTAATTGTAAGAACTTATACTGTATAGTGTTATACAGAGTGGACCAAAAGTCTGTTTACTTTTGAATCGGTAGCTGGATGGGGTAAGGGACAGCGGGGTGGGGCGGAGGGGTTACAAAACAAAACAGCAGCGAATGGGAATTCAGTGCCATGGTGTCATTCAGCAGAGCACAATGTGCATTCTGCGTATGCAAGTACTATCGAAATGATTCTTCGACTATAGTGCAACGGAAATTTTGTGCTCATTACAACATTTAGCATAGAAATGAAGCTCCATCAATTCAACTGATTAGAAAATGGGTGCAGATGTTCGAGGAGACAGGTTCAACAATGGATCAAACATGATGCAGCCGACCTAGGACTTCAAGGGATCCTGAAAATGTAGAGCATGTAAGAGCATCTGTTCGTGAACAACCTGGCCTCTCTACTGGAAAGCGGTCTAACGTCTTAAATGTGCCTAAAACATCTTTAAACTGTATTCTCCACAAAAATTTACATTTACATCTGTACAAAATTCAAATGGTACAGGTATTAAAACCTCAAGATCCTACTCACAGGCTCCAGTTTGCTAACGAAATGTTAGAGAGGTTCACCAGTTTTACCAACATTTTTTTATAAGACGAAGCACACTTCCACCAAAATGGAAACGTAAACAGACAAAATTGCAGGTATTGGAGGGACACTAATCCTAAATTGAAGCATCAAAACCCCCTGAATTCTCACAAGGTTACTGTATGGACAGCTTTGTCAGCAAGAGGCATTATTGGTCCATATTTTTAAGAAGATCAACGAGGACATGCTGTTACAGTGAATATAGATTTTTTTTTTAGATTTTAGACCAGATGAAAATGAATTTTTTCTTTGGGGATACCTTAAAAGTAAAGTTTTTAACAGCAACCCAGTGTCTTTTGAGGAATTAACGGAATGTATTCGCGAGGAAATACAGAGCATTTCACAAAACACCTGTAAAGCTGTCATTGAAAATTTCTGCTACAGGTTACAGTAGTGTCTAAATAACCATGGGTCGCATATGGATGATGTAATTTAAAAAAAATAAAATCCCTATTTGTATACTTTCATAATAAATAAACAGTTTTTATCTAATTTACCTAGTTTTTTTTTTTAATCCTTGTTTGAAAAGTAAAAAGACTTTTGGTCCATCCTGTTTCATAAACACAAAATATTAAAAAACTAAATTTATTTATTAAATTTAAAACAAATATTCTTTTTACTTAATAGATCGGCTAATTTATGGGTTGTTGTTTTGTTTAATCTAGACAACCTTTGGGCTCAATAAGTCCAGATTAATGAGGGTATAATTGAAAATATTTTATTTATTGTTTATTTACATTATATTTAAAAAAAAATATATACATATAAATAAAACTGACCATTATGATGATGATGGTGAGGAGTAAGAGAGATTTGGACGGCCAAACCGAGGCACAGAACTGCGGGCCAAAGAGCGAGCACTGGATAGCAGGGTGGTCCTTGTCTCTTCCACAGCCATTCCACTGTCCTCAGCAGTTCACTCAGATAGTCAACCGAAAACGTCACCAATCCTCCACCATACACACATGTTCCGAATATAGTCAAACCTATAACAGAACAGTATAATCATAGTAACATAGGTTATATTAATATATAGAGAAGCTTCGAAGAAGTTTTCAAATGCTCTAAGATTTTTCACACCCTTTCATTCACTAAAATAATAACTAATCAAAAAAATCCAAAATATGTCATGATGTAAAAGAAATAAAAAGATGATGCATTCATAAAAAACAAAAAAACAAAATTGAACAAAATATTAATAAATAAAACATGAGCGCCTACATTTCGCATCCATAGAGAACTGTTGGTAGTATAATAGTCTTATGTACCATAATTTTTAAATTTCTGTATAGTAAAAGTGAACTAAGTAGTTCTGCATCCGAGAAATAACAGGCATTACCGGCTTTTAACCTTGCCCATATTTCCTCTTGAATTTCATTTTATATCACCAAAATTTTCAACGTTTCTACTACTAATCAATATATTTTGTTTTATTGGTATTTATTATTAGACCCATTTCTTCACCGGTATAGTCACGTTTAATTTAATAGTTTCCTCATTTTTAATTAACGATATTAAATCATCAGTGTATCCAAGAACCGGAATTTCATCACTCATCTCCAATCCTTTTCTCATACACATTACCTTCCTAATTATGTATTCTAGTGCTAATTTGATCTCCCTGTTTTAAATCAGAACGTATCTCGAACTTTTCGGAGTAAAAAGTACCGAATCGGACTTTATTAAATGTTTCGGACATACACATCTTTACTAGATTAACCAATTTCTTTGGTAACACAGTTCAATAAAAATGTCAAACAATTTTTGGAGTTTTATATTTTAAAATTATAAATCAACAAAATGATCTCATTACTTTTAGTAATGCCTTAGCATTCAATTAATGAAAATGACATAATATTTTGATTTATTGATATTATTAATCTATAATTGAAAACAGAAGAGTTTTCAACCCCTTATATTGAAGAAAATGATGCTCTTTCTAAACTGATTATAAGTTGAAATTTGAAACTTAAGGGAAAGAAATCTGAAACCAGCCTCGAGAAGAAATAGGGTTAAAGATTAAAATCATTTAATGAGAATGCTCTCCAGAACTCTGTATAGGCAGACTCAATGAAAATTACTCAGAATCTAGGCAATAGAGCTTGGATTTTCCCAGTTCATAACTGCATAAAATTGATTAATCATATATTGATTCTATCGAAAAGTGACTCACAACAGTGATTTCCCATGACTTAACCATTAAACAGGCACAATGTCGAACAAACTTTTGCTAACATAAATGATAAAAGAGCATCATCTCATTAAACAAATTTTATTTGCAATGAAGAGTGATTGAATACATTGGAGAACTCAGAGACCAAGAACTTATGTCATAACTTAAACTTATAACATAGGTTATAACTTTAAGCCTTAGCACCCTGGCTAGAATAGGTTGGTAACCTAGAGGATAGCCGGTCCTTTTTGCACTAGTTGGAGTACATAAGGACGTCTTAAGGCCAAATAAACAAACAACTTAAACTTAACAGTATGACTACCTTCTGTTCCAGTTAATAGCTCGCTAATCTTAAAGAAAAAAAAAACTATAATCTCTGTACAATGTTCAAAATGGAGCTGAAGAATTCTTCTCTTTAAAACCCAAATTGTATTGTGAAAGAATCCAACACTCAGTCTTAAGAAAGCAATAAACAGTAGAAAAAACAGAATATACTTTGAATTTTTATTTAAAATTGGGCTATAAAAAAATGAATATGAAATTAGCAAGAAAATGGAATTTTTTAAAGATACACTCATGAGATCGTCTGAAATATTAATAGCTCTCACAAGATATGTGAACACTTTAACATTTATGATATGTTATTTATTTTAATGATTAGCAAAATTTTAAGAAGAAAGTTTCATTAACTCATCATTTTAAACATAAATACAATGTTCCACTTTATTTATTTTGTTTTAATTTATTTATTTTAGGACACTGAAATGAAAATGGAAGAAAAAAACTTTCCAAATTGTTAGATTTAATTAGGTATGCATATTTTTTATGTTTCAAAATGGCTGCCACCAACATCCAAACAGTACTTTGCAAAAAAAACAAACAAACAATAATTATATTATTAAGTAGTATTGTTTCATATTTTACTAATAATGAAACTGAATAATTAGTATGAATAAACATTATAATTTAAAATAATATACAAATAAACAACTTCAACATATAAAAAGCCTATTCAATGTAATTGCAAGGACACAAAATCATTTAGCATTTAGGGAAGATTACAACTTCCTCTTGACAATAGCAAAATTATTCCTCAATAGCATTACATCACCTGTAATAGGTGAATGATCCCTAAATGTGCCAAATTTATTTATTTTTTCTAGTTCAATGAACTTTTATTTAAAAAACAAAACAAACAAAGCATCATAAAATTGTGAAATTCATTAATTGAACAACTGATTTTAAACAAATTCAGAGCACCAAATAAAATCAGTTGATTGATAAGACGAATGTAATTTAACAGAATTATCTATAACTTTTAATTAAAGATTATCATTTTTTTTTTTTTTAATTCATTCAGCTTTAAGATTTCGATAATAAAGATATAGTCTGTAAAAAGAAATGATTTAAAATGAATCTCAAAAACTAAAAGTAAATGTATCTGAAATTGGTCACATAACGATTAAATATGACACAACAGATCAAACTGAAAATTAGAAAAAATAAAGAATGAAGCTAATAGGCATTAAATGGCAAAAAAATTGGAAAAGCTACTTTTGAAGAATTGTTTTATCAGCCATAGACTATCATGTGATATCAAAACAGAATAAATAAACAGAAAAAAATTGGAAAAGCTACTTTTTAAGGCATTGTTTTATCAGCCATAGACTATCACGTGATATCAAAACAAGTTAAAAACTTTTTTAAACAGCTAGTGATAAATTAACTGTAATTATACAATTTCTTTTCTATAATTTATTTTGCCCAATTTTTTTTTCTCTCAAAAATACCTAAGGAAAAAATAAATCTTATTACTTACTAAATTTGTGGGATTCAGTTTTGTGTTTTATCTACATATTAGTAAAAACTTGATTAAATTTTTACACAGGTTCTCATCAGTAAGATGTAGTAAATATGAATACAAGAAAGCTTAACTTCATCAGATTTACTTTAAGAATTAATGCTTGTTCTGAAGAAAGAAAATTCATTAGAAGTATCTTCAAAATTTTATCAAATAAAAATATATTTTTATAATTTTATTATTCCTTGTTTTAATTATAAATCCAAATTTGTAAATTCTGTAACAATATTAATATGTATACATAATAGGTAGCCTTAATTACCAATTAGTATACAGGAAACAAACAAATAATTAATGGCAGCCATTTTAGATTTTTTTTTTGGATTATCATTCTGTTTACAATACAGGTTATAAATATGTTCGTTTGTAAATTGTGAATGAATACCTGTTCTAATAATAGCTATATTGAAAATGTTTATTCAATTGATTTACATTAAATAACAAAAACAATAATCAGTATAGAAAATCCAAAAGGTTTTATATTCAATATATTTTATATTTTGTTATAATTACAGGTTGTTGTAATTAATAAATAGAAATGTCAGTATCAGTTTATGAATGCCTTATAATGAATCGGTTCTATCGATAAAGATAACAAACCTGTTATGCTGACAAATGGATACATAAAAATTATAATCTCTAAGCGACATATTGAGAGATATAAATAATAGCACACAATAACTGTGCCAAAAATATTGATTTAATTTTATATTAGTGGATATAGTAATACATTTTAAATATGGGACTAATACATTTACTTTTAGTCTAATAACTATATAAGACAAATATTATTTACCTTTCTGCCAATAAAGATTGAGCACAGCAAATAATGTTCCAACTCCTAATAATGATGCAACTGATGTCAATGTTGAAGGTGGTGAATTAAGTTGATCGGCTGCAACCAAGCCTGCTATAGCCAGCGCTAGACCAGTGTGGAAGCCAGTCATGAAAAGTCCAAAATATTGTACCAGCATGGTTATCAGGCCGAATAACAGGCCAGCACTGATCGCTATACCTACATTATAACATATTCAACAATCGTTTAGAAACAATAGAAAAATAAATATCTAATTATTCCAATATATATACATTTATAATCTAGTTTACTACATTTAAGAAACTCCTATACTAAATTGATTACTAATACACATAATTTGTCTGTATTGTATTGTGACAACAAATTTTCATTTAATTTACATCATTGTAAACCAATCCTAACTCTGAAAAAAAAAATAACATTCTCATGGAGAATATATTATACAATAACAAGGAAAAATGTATGTTTTGAATATACAAAAACAAGAACATAAAAAAAAATTAATATACAATTTACTGTTGTACATGATGGTTTATATGTATACGTATTTTTTGGTTTTGTTTTGTTTTTTGTTTCAGTTTAATTACTAAAACTGTTTTAGTTTAAAGATTAGCTCACAGTTTTCTATACTATAACTGCAAATGTAGCAATATAAAACTACATTATTAAATTAAACTAAATAAATGAAACATTAAATTTATGACAATGACTTATTTTGTAAAACAATTTAGAAAATTTGGTAATAAACTAGGAACATCAAGTTAATTTTTAAACCTTTGAAAAATAAAGTGAATGACTGATCTGTTTTATAGCTTAGAAAGAGGTCAAACAAACAAAAATAGATATGACAAAACAAAACATTTAGAATGCAATACTTGGATAGACAGTATATGAAACAGATACAATATAAATATTTAAAAAATAATCTAATCTGTTTAAGACTGTGCAATAAGTCTATTTTTAGCTTAATACTAATACGGAATAATTAGGTAATTGCTAAATAGATTGGTAGAGCAACTTAAAGAAAAAAAGTCACAATATCACTAGGTAACTAGAAATTAAAAAACTAAAATTTAATAATAACTTTCAATCAGTTTGTAACACATTTTATCAGTTCATATCTGAGGTTTAATATGAAATAAAAATTACTTTTTTACTTAACAGTAACAATAACTAGAGGCAAGATTATAAAATCATCACTTTGAGTGAAAATCTATAAGCTATGTAACAACCAAAATAATTAGAGCAAAGCGATTTTGTTTTGAAAGGAAGTAGGTGGAGTAGTAACAGCTTTGAACCAGTTCTGATTCATTGCAACAACACTATTTTAATATAGACACACTAAGAAAAATGCAATTTGTTTACGAAAGGATTAAAGATGCAATGTTGTTTTAGTTAAGCTAAGTATGAAACGAAGATATGACAAATGAAAAATATTGATGAGTACCTGCATTGGCATAAGTGGGAAACCGCTTTTCTTGAATACATATCAGATAAACAATAACAGATGCGAATATAAAACCAGTTAAAAACATCACAGCTTTGAAACATCTATAACCTACAAAAATTAACAATTTCAAAATTATTTTCTAGTCAAATTATCACAATGATCAATCAAAATAAACAAATGTACTTACCAAACAGTGTATAGACAATTCCAAATAGAATGTACATAGTGGCTATGCATATTGAAATAGGGTCTGTAGGTTGGTTATCAACCATACAAAGCCCCAGGTAAGTTGAATTAACCATATTTCACATTTCAAAAGTATTTCACAGATACCTGTAGAGAAGGGTACACTTTTGGACGAATAAAACCCTTATCAACATCTTGTCAGAGGACTGATACGGCCTGCAGACTGGTGTAATTGTAGGAAGGCATTAGGTTAAGATTACAGTTGTTGCTAAGTGGGGGGGGGGGGGGGCGAAATCAATAATTCTCCCGGGGTACCTGACCCGCCAATTACACGTCGTTTAGCAAAGTTTTATGAATCATCACATTTATATCTATCTTTCCAATGGAATTTTCGAAGAAATGACTCATTATTCGTCTTAGGTAAGGTAATCGTTAATACTCTTGCAAGGTCAACGAATCTCATCATAGTAAATCAATGTTGATACACGCATTTACAAGTGTCTATATAATTTAATAATTTACTATTCAATCCTGACATGATTACTTTTAATATTATTTCTTATCATTAAATAAATTTTTTCTATCATTCTCTAGAGACTTTATATTTATTATAAAAATACAACCGAATTAAAAGAGTGAATTTGAGGATACCTCAACTGTTTTAGAAATCCAACCTTTTCATGTTAGACTTTCATTCTTTAGAAAGTTTATTAATTATTCTTCTCACTTGTTCTCCTTAAAGAAAACATGGCTTTGTTAGGTACACTGTTTTCATTGTATAATTTTCAATGTATGTAAACAACTAAAAAATTGTTATGTTCTAATAAAAATTGTCACAAAAGCATAATAAAATATCTAACTGTATAATTTCCTTAACATTTCCTGATTTTTTAAATACAAAAATATAGAGATTCAATTTTGACTGATACTTTCAAAAATTTGTTAAAATTCACTCATAATTCTTGATTTATTAATATCCTTGTACTGTAGTTAATTTACATTGAGTTGTTGTGAAAGAAAATTAGCATTGTTAGAGATTTCAACCAACTAGCCAATAAGTTTCAAGGATACATTCTTAAAGATGTATTTATAGAAATTTGTTAATTTTTGCTTTAAATGAAAAAAAAAAATTTAAAATAGTGTATTAGATTCATGCTGGACTATTAGTTTGGAGATATATGAAGTCAAATACATCAATCTGTGAGATGGTATATTTTAGATTACAATGTAAGAATAAGTAAGTAAATAAATAATTGAATTTGGTTGCTAGGTTTCAGCCCCTAACTGTAAATTGCATTTACTAATTTAAAAGCTGTCATCAATTAAAAACTGTTTGCATCGCTCAAAATCAGTTTTCATCTAAAATTATTAATAATTATATGCTGTAACTCCATTATGACTAAATAAATAAAATTAATTACAAATAGAAAAAAAATGGAGATCAAATCTCATTTTTACATATATATTGTTTAATATATGTTGCAATAGAAACATAATAATTTATTTATATGCACAATAAATTAAGAATATATTGTATTTCTGTTGTTTGTATCCTCAATAATCTTCTCCATTATTTAAATACAGTAAATCAACTTACACCAGTATTATTTTTTTTAATATACCAACAAAAATGGAAATTCATTCTGAAAATATTTTTTTGTAATTAAAACAGCAAACCAAATGGGTAGCTGATCTGAAACATATCTTTGAGAGTTTAAGGTAATGAAAATATGCTTTTATATTGGTTACATTTTTTTAATATACCAACAAAAATGGAAATTCATTCTGAAAATATTTTTTCTTAATTAAAAGAGTTCATGAATTAATTCTATACAGTTCATTGAAAGTAATGTCTACTTGCTAAAATTCCAAGAATCATTCGTTGTCTTTAAATATCTGGCAGCCTAAGTTCTGATTTTTCTCAACTTCAACTGCTCCATGATAATTTAGTATAACATAATAAAATTAAAAAATAAGATTTTATAACTTTATTCAAGTAAATGTTTATTTTTTCCTGTATTATTCAGTTAGTTTTATGTTCTTTAAATAAATTTGTATTCATACTTTTAAATTTCTAAAGATAGGAAGTTGTCCTGAAACATGTTACTTTTTTTTCTATATTATAACAGCAATATTCTTGTGGTTTATTATTATTATTAATAATAGTAATTTTAAGCGCAATAATAGTTAATTTAATTTAAAACATTCATAAATGTGTTCCTTAGCATTGCTTCATCCATTTCTTATAAATAATTTAAACTTACCAATCAATATGTTTGTAAATAGGTTAGCTTCAGATTTTGTTCAGATTCAGATTTTTTGTTAAAGATTTGTACTTCTTTTTCTATTTCTCCATAACTACTCACTTTTAATGAATTAAAGAGGTTTTAATCTTCATTTTAACAGAATAATACAACTTTTTTTTGATAATCCAGCAATTACATTTCATGATACTCATAGATGTAGACAGAACGTTTAAGAAATTTGATTTAGTAAAGATTATACAAATAAATTTTAGTGTATAGATTAATTTTAATGCATACAATTTAGATAAACTGATTTATCATCATCAAATACTTTTTTTACACTTCCTTTTTATCTTCCCTACACAAATTGCATACAACATTCATTAAAACCGAACTCATATTTAATTTTTTTTTTTAAATTAAGTATTTTCATTATTTACTTATACTATATTGTTTTTTCCCCCCTAGTCTTGAATAAATGGAATTAAGTATACTGAATCATGTCTTATATGATCTATCTATAGTTGTGATGTTCTTATTATACCCAATGTATGACAGAAATGAGTGTTACAATTTAAAAGCTGTTCTATTGACTTGAAAAAAAAGTATGTTTTATTTATTTTTTTTTTATTTACCTCCACTAAATTCTGTGAACTGCAGATTGTAAGTTAGGACTTAAAAATTATAATTTAGTTAAATATATTAATTATTATTCTTAAGTCCCTTAATTTTACAATTGATTAATAAATAAATAAATATAATAGTGTCAAATAGAAAATAAAATTAATTGAAATTATAAACAAACAACAAATCAATATATTCATGTATATCAATATATATAAGTATATCTGAGACATAAAGGAAAACACATTTTTTTTTTTTGAATTTATGTGTTTTATTGAATAAATATTACAAGCTGCCTCTTAAAGGGCAATGAATAATATGGATGGCAAAGAATACATTCATACACTTTGTACAATTAAATTAAATAAAAATCCTCTAACAATATAAGATATTAATATTAAAAAAATAAATAAATAATAATACAAAAGGAGCATAAAAAAAAAAAATAAATAAATAAAAAGCACAATCACACTATATATACAATCCACACAAACATCCCAGGAAAACCCCAGACCAAGCTTGTCCCCCAACTTATGGGAGGGCAAGCTAGGAACCCAGTAATCCCAATGCTCTTCTCTCAGCCGCATTACCAGTGTGAAAATCCAGTGGAAGCTGAGAGGGAGCGCCACAGTCGCTCAGGACTTGAGTAGAGAAGCTGGCCATTGCCAGAACTCCAATACTACATATATTTATTACAATAGGTCCATTGCTGTTTTAATCTGCGAGGAGGGTTATAAGGATGTATGGAGCTGGTTAATGAATGTAGTATGAAGGACTTTGGATTGAAAGGATTGAATGTGTTTTATATTCGAATGTTTAGCTGTCCTCCACAGTTCAAGTCCATAGGTCCAAATAGGTTTAATGATGGTTTTGTATATGAGGAGTTTGTTTTCAATGGAAAGGTGAGATGTCTTATTTAGTAGTCTGTACAATTGGCTGGAGCGTCTTTTAAGTCTAGTGTGAGGGTTCCAGGTAAGTCTTTTGTCTAAGTAGAAGCCAAGATACTGTACTGTGTCAGCTATGGGTAGTGGGATATTATTTATATAAACAGGAGGGAAGGATGTGCGGCAGAGAGTAAACGTTACGTTGGGTACTTTTCGATACGTTTACTTTGATCCTCCAGCTGTTACACCAATTTTTAATGAGGGATAAGTGGGTTTGGAGATTACGGGAAGCTATTAAGGGATCTGGATGGGATGAAAGGATAGCAGTGCCATCAGTAAATGTTGCTAGGAAAGTATCAGGGATATCCGCAGCATACAGGATATATAGGACTGGACCAAGGACGCTACCTTGCGGAACACCTGCCTCAATTGGACAACATTGAGAGTATTCCATTCCGCAGTGAACTCGAAAAGATCTAATAACCAGGAAGAGGGATTGAGGTAAAGGAAAACACTAAAAATAATTTTTTTTCTCTGTAAATAATTGTTATAATAGAAATAAGTACAAGAAATCGTAGAATAAACAAAAAAAAAAAAATTATAGTACATCTAGTACCATTAAACATAGATACAACTGAGGATAAAATCTAATGGTTTGTAGTATATGTAAAGATTGTGAAAAAGTATTAGAAAAAGCGGGTTTTGTATGAGCATCGGTAAGAAACTAAGTAGGTATGAAGAAAGAGAATTTTAATGGAGATTGGAGCAGACAAGAAATGAACATTCTATTGATACAGTTAAGGTAAGAAAGGAATATCAAATACTTAGATATAGAGATATAATAGAGAGAAGCTGGAGAACATTCTTTCATGCATTCATCATTTTAATACATCAAATCATTTTAATACATCACATCATTCATCGAACTGCCTCTTTTCAACAATCCTTTATTATTTGTGCAGCCCATTTTTGGAATTCCTAATCCATTTCAATTCTTTTTCTCTCGCTTTCTTTAAAGATCATTTATTCATTCACCTCCTCAATTATCAATCTTCCGAAATGATGTAATAACATATCAGAGTAAGAATAATTGGTACATAAATTTTTGTTTCGTTGTAGAAGATTTGTTTTTGATATTAATTTCTATTTTATATACAGCTATGGTCATAGAAATTGCATCACTTAAAAATAATGGAGGATCTCTTTAAACCAATATTGTTCTTATCTTTTAATAATTTTAAAATGTTTCGCAAAGAAAAAGAGTATGTTATTAGGCATGAAAAATGGTTAAAACCCAAACAAAAAATTAAAAATATTCATAAAATGATAAATAAAATTTTTAAATAAAACTAGGAATTTAAGAAAATAATTATTCTTTACGTACTTATATGAATTTATTTGGAAAAATTGTATAAAAACATTAAAAATATATTTATTGAAATATTAATATAAGCTAGTATTTTGTCGAACCACCATTAGCCCTGAGGGGTCACCTGTGGTGTAGTGGTTAGCATAGCAACATACTAAACCCAAGATCGCGGGTTTACCAGATGACCTTAGGATTTTTTAAAGGGAGTAAAAAATCCTTAGCGATGCCGTCCTTCGAAGGGACGTAAAACTGGGGGGTCCTCGAGCCTGTGCAATGTCAGGTACTCGTTAAAGATCCCTATCCTAATTATAACTGGATAGGCAAAATTTAGGACCCCCACTGTAGCATCGTCCGATTAGCCATAGCAGCTTAAAGTGACGTTAAACGAAATAAACAAACATTAGCCCTGTTAACTGATAACTGAGACAATAATCCTGTTTGGCATCAAGTCGATCAAATTTTTTATGATTTCATCACTAATCTCTTCATTCCACATCTTTTCGACTGCTTGTTTTAGCTCATCTTTATTCTTAGGCTTTGCTATATTAATTTATTTTTTCATGATCCATCATGAATTTATCATCCATGATCAGTTTTCTATAGGATTTAAATCAGGGCTATTGCCTGGCCATGGCGGTGTGAAGATCCTGTTTTCTGTTAAAAACTGCTTTCCCTATCCAAAAATGCAACGGTAAAGGCAATACAAAATAATGTATCTTATAGCTTATACATTATTTAAATAAATAAATAATTAACTTACCGATTTGCCTCTATAGCATGGAGCAGAATCATCTTGAAAAATGAAGTCTCCGCAGTGTGTAAGATGGGAATTCATTGAGGGAATGGAAATAAACTCTCTTCCAAAATTTTTTTATATTTTTCTACACTAACCGCCCCATCTATGATGGTTATTTGGCCAACTACAAAGTAGGAAAAACATCCCAGACCATCACATTTGCCAGAAGTTTCACTGTTTTCATAGTACAGGAATCGTCAAATCTTTCATTTGGCTGACGTCTTACGTATGGAGTACCGTCGGAGCTGAAGATATTGAATTTCCTCTCATCTGAAAACCTCACTTTCCTCCTGTTATCAGATGTCCAATTTTTAAAATTCTGTGCCCAATTTAGGCGAGATTGTTTCACTTTTTTTTGTGAAGAAATGGCTTTTTGGCTGGTTTTCTTGCCCATAAACCTTTCTCACTTTATTTTCTAACAACTGTTTCTTGACTTACTTCTGCTAAATTGCTATCTGCTAGATCTCTAGATATTTCTTTAGCAGTTTTCAAGCACTTTTCTTAAGATAATCATACCATCATGCGATCTAAACGATCATCTGTCTTCCTTTTCCTTCCAGTCCCTTTCTTTCGCTCGGTAGATCCCTGGGAAAGATTTTTGTTTATTATTCTTACCACAGTGTATTGGTTGCACCTCACCTTCCTTGCTATCTCACGCGTAGAAAGCCCAGCTTCGGCAAATGTCACTATTTTAACTTTTTCTTTATTAGACATTTGTTTGAAACTCAGTCTATTGAACATAATAATACAAAATACGTACTAATATTGCATACTCTGGGCGTAACTAAACTGTGAGTCACTGATTCCATCTCTCTTTAATAGTAGTAGGTAAACAAATACAATCCCACTATTTGTTTAAACATTTAGGATCAAAAAGATAATAATCATACGCGATGCAGTTTCTATAACCACGACTGTATTTATATGTATTTAACTTATAATCTACAGAAGTTGCTGCTGATAAGTACTCAGCCAAACAATAATACCTTTTTATTTCCAAAATGGTTTAAAAAATAATGCATAAGAATACCTTTACCCTTTTATTGAGATATCTGGTGAGTCCTGGACTTTCACCTTAAGACACAGAGAGCCAGATCCGAACATTTGATATGAGGAAGATGGAAAAAATTGAAGGAACAAAATCAAAAACACAACAGTTAGAAGTAACCTGGGGGTATGTATTGACTGAACATATAATAGAAGAAATTAGACTAGTTGCTATCGGAGAATAAAAATACTGGATCACTTGAGGTACAAATGATGGTATAGAACGATCAATATAACTAGGATTGATGAATTAATTGTCACTTTTATTGGAATTATTTTTATCTGAAAACTAGTTTCGAATGTTAAACATTCATTCATAGCTGGCTCCTATAATACTGGGATTTGTGGATTAGACTATGAGCAAGCCCTCACACTATTCCGTCATAAAATAGGGCATGATTATGCAGAATAAATATTAAATATTTTATTTACAACTGTACACAACAAAATTGTTACATGGTGAACACATAAATAAGTTTTATTAAAATTAACAGTTTTTCAATTTAAATTATTGTTCACATTTTAAATTATTTTAATAATGAAACTGTAAACCAAGATATTGAAAATTAATACAAAGAAAAAATTTTTTATTTTAAAGTAAAAATATTTAATCTCAAAGAAAATAATGTTTTAACATAATTTAAATATAAAAACATAACAATATCACAATATATATACATTACATACACATAAAGAATCAGTTCTTTACATTGTTTTGATAGCACTGTATCAATTATAATATATACATGAAGTCAATTACAACTATTTAACAACACTTCTCCATTATAAGAATAAAACTCTGCATAAATTAACAGAGAAAATTAAAAATAAAACAATGCAATATGTTTTTCTTAAACTAGTTTCTTTTAAAACTTCAGATAGGTTTTATATTCATGATAAAAGAACACATTAGTGGAGATCATTGGTTTGCTTTGACAGAAAGAACAACCACTAAAATTTAAAACTGGTGGACATTTTATTAGATATTAAATTTATTCAGTGAACACTAGGCTGGTTTCTGTCGGGGCCATCATATTTTCCAATGTCAGCCTCGTACAGAATATTATTTATTAAATGTTCGACTGTACTTTTGGTGTATGAGCTATATTTCCTATGCTTAGAAGCGATGTACTCTCCGAAGGTTGTACTGATATCCTTTTCATGATGCAATGCACTTTTTAATATCTTATAAGCCTCATCCACCCATGGATCCTTTATCAATTTTCTTTTTAAATTCCTGTTCTCCGGAGGTGCTTGTGATTCTTCTGAATGAGATGGAATTGCTTCTTTTTTATGGCTGGTTATTGATGGCTGATGTTCTTCAACAGTAATGATTTGATTCTCCATCGAATCCTCTTGTTCATCGAGGTCAACCTGTACAACAAATAAAAATAAAAAAACAATTTTTTTTATTTTATAACAAATTATTATACCTTGATGTATTTTTTTAACATATATTAAAATTGAGAAAGACAGAAGGTTTTGCTTTATTTCGAAAATATATTGGGTCTAAATAATGTAAAAAATGGTTTTTAAGTGTTAAGATATAGAGGAAACAACTGTAAAGTTTTATAATGATGATTGTATTGTTGACTGTGAGTTTTACTAAGGAGATGAATTTGTCAGGGGTGCAGTCAGGATGAATAAACACGGCCAGTTTTTCATTTAAAAACTGACCGTGTCTATTCATCCTAACTGCACCCCTGACAAATTCATCTCCTTAGTAAAGTTTTATAATTTTTAAAAATGGTCAAGTAACCAATTTATTTATTTTTTTTTGGATCACTTTAAAAGGAATGACCCTAATTTTTATTGAAGGTGTAGGTAGTTAGGGTGTGTAGTCATTGGAACACAATTGAATTATAAATTTTAATATATTCTGCCGACGTTTCCAGACTATGCCACCCCACCTCCACTTTTAGTTTAACTCGCAACTCCTAGAGGGCTCTTTTCTTCTTTTCTAAGGCATTTTTGAAACATATTTTGCCCTTAGTATCATAAGCAACCCAGCTCCCAAAGTAAGTCACCTCCACTCTCATATAACATTATTAAACCCTTATTTTTCTCCCTACTCAATACTCTCAATTTCTTCATTAATTATTCATCAACCAAATTATCCACATTTTTTATTTTAACTGTTATGTATAGATTTATGCTAATTTCATTTTCCTTACAATTTATAATATCTGCTTCTTTTTTTCCCCTTTTCACTATGTAGAGTGAAGCGTCAATTATCCGAACATCAATTAATGGAACCTTTTTTTTTTAAATGTAATTTTAATTAAATTGATTATCTAATTACTTTTTTGTATTGTTAAAATTATTTTTATTTAAAAATCAAATTAAATGAAAACCAAAAATATTTTTTCTATGAATGTCTATAAGGGAAGCTCTATTTATTTCTCAGAAGCTGCATGAATGCATGAACATATTTTTGTTTGCTGAGAACTGTATACCTAATTAGACCATTTCATTTGTTTCTCACAGTATCTTCCTAACCATTTCGTTGGTAATAGATCTCACCGTAAGTCTTAAATTGTTCTTTTTGTAGTATACATCGCTTTTGATGTCACTTTTTGTTTTAAAAACTACATTTCATCATCCGTGCTGCTATGTATCAAACCTAATGGTTTTTATTTAACAAAATAATATTCGCGTGATACGCAATAAGCTAACCCCTTCATAGCTCCCCATGGGTGGTCCGAGAATTGACACCCTTTGTTGGTGTGAGGACAATTTCTCTACCTGCCTATCCCTTACCGGTTAATAATTGGGGTAAACGCTGTATTTTGAGTTTTCTAAATTTCATAAAACTGGGAAGTCGGTGGGCGTGTCCAAGTACAAAGGGCGGAGCCTATACTTTAACAAAGACCGGACAAATATTTTCGAGAGTCTCAGAGAGTCTTTGGTCTGGGCTTGTTCCTTGAGGTCTTCGGAGCTTGAGAGCTCCCGGCTTGCCACCATGAAGCCGATTAAGAATATAAGTCTAGGTTAAGTTATTTGTTACTTTATAAGTTTTAAACCTAAGGTATGATCCTTATTTCTGACTGTAATTTTATGTGTCAGCCTATAATTGATTATACTTTGTTTTTTATTGAACCACCGAATTTATTTACCATTTGCATACCACTCAATAATTAATATATTTTGATGACTCAGATTTATAATTAACACATATAATTATCGACCCCACGACCACCTTGTGGAGAAGACCCAATTAAATTAATTAACTATTTAAAAATACTTATTTATCATTTGTCAGGAGATTAAGTCCTGACTGGCATCCCTATATTTAGATTAATGCTGATCCGGACTCACACAGAGACGGACATAGCAGTGCTAATAAAAAGGAAACGAGAGCTCTTTTCATTTAAAGACAAAATGGAAATCATTAAGTAGCTAAAAAAAGTGTTTTCTTAAAAAAAAATATTTTAAGAAAACAAATACATAAAAAAACTATGAATAATATATACAAAACACCCCCAGAGAATAAAGCTACCCCTAAAAAATTTTGATTCCATACTACGGCCCGCTAAAGTCGGGAAAGAATTAAAAAAATTAGGTTTAAACCCTGCATTTAGATAATAAATAGATAAACCATTTTCATCATACTACCTTCACCGAAAGACAAAATAGACCCTCTTTCCAAAAAAGTGGAAGTTATAGCGAAAAATGTACAAAAAAAAACTTAGATTTTATATCCGTACGCGGTATTTAGCGTCCTGGCGTGGGTATTTCACGGAATTCAATCCTAATTCCATATATAGGGCCTGATAGTAAATTTAATCAGTTTTGATATAGTAAAAAGGACTTTGGGATCGGACAAATATTTTTAGAGTTATAGCTAGAAATTTGCTGAAAAAAATATGTTTTTCACAACAGTACGGAGTATATTATCGTGCCGGCATGGGTATTTTACGGGAGTTGATCAAAATATCATATTTTGTGTCAGATGGAAAATTTAATTAGCTTTAAGATGAAAAAAAGAAAATTCGGATCGGATAAATAGTTTCGGAGTTATATCCAAATTCTTCAGTTTCCCTCTCCTCCACAGCTCTAAAAGTATTGATCTGAGCAAAAAATAAGTAGAAACAAATTTGTTGTATATTTGATTTTCTTTAATAATGTAAAGAACAGAAAATTTGCTAAAAGTAACGGTTTTCGAGTCATTCGATTAAACAGCTAAGATCATACGATTTTCAATTCTTTTCCCCTTCCTCGCCTAAACCCGACGCTATTTCGAGGAAGACTTTAATTTAAAGTCAAGGATGGTAAAAAATTTGAAGATGAAAATAGTGTTTTAATTTATAATGCCGACGTTTCGACTTGCATTGCAAGACTTCATCAGTGTTTCAGAAAGTGTGGCAATCTAGAAACTCTGAAACACTGATGAAGGAATGCAAGTCGAAACGTCGGCATTATAAATTAAAATATTATGTTTAATTGCTGTGTATCTATCACTGCATACCCCAACAATCTACATCTCTAAATAGGGATTATGTTAAGAAAGGAGCTGAGCAAGGTGTCATTCATTTTTTTTTTTTTTTTTTTTTTTAAACGTTTTCACGACCTTCGTTCTTTCTCAGTGACGTAGCGAGCTTAACTCGCGACCGGGGCACAATACCTTTTTAGCGCCCCACCCCATTCTTTCCTTTTTATTTACGAATTAATATTTATTATATTATACTAGCACTATTTATTTATTTTTTTTAATATTAATTTATTGAAATTTACAACTATACAAATATGTGCATCAAGTAAATGAGCTGATAACGATTACAATGACAGGTAACAACTTGAAAAGAACTACTCATCAGTAGCACTTCAATAAAATTCTACACTACAAGATCTCTAGGCCATCTGTTTTCAGACGCCTCGGAGGATTATCAGGAATGGAGTGGGAAGCAAGTTGAGAAACTAATGGATTTGAGTGGTTATGGAGCTTACTATGAAAGGATAGGATGGTTTGGGCAAACTCAGCAACATATGGAACATTAAGGTCTTTATGGATAAGCTTATTGGTGACAAAGTAAGGAGCATTTAGGATTTTTTGAAGAATTTTGGATTGTAAGGATTGGATACGAGATGAATTGGATGGTTTAGTAGAGCTCCAAAGCTCAACTCCGTACAAATAGGTCTAATAACAGTCATGTAAATAAGTCTTTTGTAATGAATTGGGAGGTTTTATCGTTTGTCTAGTTAATGTTGAAGTAGTCTGTAACGACGAGCAGTTTCTTATCGCTTTGGCACTAAATTTAAAATATATTTTCCAGAAATTAATTACAATAAAAATAAAAATTATCCAGCAATTTTTTGTTTGGCGCCCCTTTGTGAGTAGCGCCCTGAGAATGACCCCCCCCCCCCCCCCCCTCGCTACGCCACTGTTCTTCCTTTTAATATTTGTTAGATTTCTCAGTTTTTTTTTTTTGTGTTTTTTTTTTAAACGATTATTTCAAAATGTATGCCCTTAACAGCTATAACACTAAATTTGTTGTTATAAAAGGTCTAAAGTGGTAATACATCATAGACATTATTTGGTAATTGGAAGTCTAAAAAAAAAAAATGTATTGAAACATAATAAAGAATGAAACATTAACAATAATAATAATAACAACAATAATAAAATCCATGATTACTAATTAAACCTGTCTTAAGCAACTGTAACCTTTCTTATTAATATTAATATTAAACTACTTATGAAACCTAAGGAATGAGAGAAACCAAATGGATTGATCGAAAGTGGGACCCAGAAAGCATCGTAACTCCACCGCTCCATTTGGAACGGGGTCAGCTTTAGAATGATGTTCAACATTGTCCGAACACGGAACGTTCTACATGTTCTAGATGTTCCGTTCAGAATTGAACCAATCATTCCTGTGCTTGTAGTTGGGGTGAAATGGGAGGGGCGTCTGATATAGGAGTGGGGATAGAATATTGACGTCAACGCCCCTTGTACGGAACGGGTATTTTAAAATAACAGGTTCCTACGTAGTTCCGGAACCGGTATCTAAATATTTTATTTATTAATATCATGCCAAGCTTTTATAAAGAGCTTTATAATTTTAAGCATTATATCCAATATATAGAGTATATTTTTTATTTTTAATACAATATAGATTTTAAATATTAATCGATATTAACTTTTTTTTAAAAATTAAACAATTGCAAGCCTGCAATTATAGAAATAGTAAAATTATATTTATTGATATCGATTATTAAAAAAATATCTAAGGTGTATTTAAGCTTTTTAATTCTAAGCATTATATCCAATATATATAGTGGATTTTTTTTTTATTTTTAAATGAAATATCGATTTTAAATATTAATCTGTATTAACTTTTTTAAAAAAATTAAACAATTGCAAGCCTGCAATTATCGAAATAGTAAAATTATATTTATTGACATCGATTATTACAAAATTATCTAAGTTAAATATAAGTGTTCTCGGTGAAAACTAGAGCTTGTTGTGTCTTGTACACAACTCAAAACAAAGTTGCCCGACATTGTATTGAGAAAGTTGGGACACAATAACCCCAGACTCATCGAACAATGGCGTTCGTCACACTCACGTAGCCAGCTGCTCAAAGGGAAATAACACATTGTTATAATACTGAAAGAAATATCTTTGCGAGTTTCATACATAAATTATTTAATATGATTAGGATTGGATAAATAATATGTTTCTTTTATAAGAGAAATTACAATTTTACTTACATGATTAGTTTCGAATGTAATGTATTCATCTTCAATCTAAAAGGCATTGGAAACATCAGAAATTCGAAGTGTAGTTTAGAATTATTTAATTAATGTAAATTTCTTTGTTTATATTTATATTTTTTTTTAATAATAAATAATTTTAAATCCTAATGATAAAATTTAAATTATACTCTGTACATTTTAAAATAAATTACTATTTACTTACATCATTCATTGTCTGATTTTCCTCTTCATCGCTATCGATTCTTTTAAGGTCCATCCCTTTTATCAAAAACGATAGCGGATTGTAACCAAACCAACTACACTTCGGGGAATATCCACTTTTTTTTAACTCGGCGAGTTTTTTATACTCGCGCCTAAATTGAGATTTCAAATTATGGAGTTTTTTTTCCATCACGTGGTTCGACATGCCATACTTCTGGGCAAGTTTTGTTATAGAATCCCTCCTTTTGTTTCGGTTTTTGAATTCGATACTTGTCATGTCCCAAAGGCAAGGGAAGGTACGGAGATCTTCTATTATCTGTAGTGTTCTCTCCATGGCGGATAAGCAGTGACTGGCTCAACAGTTCCGGAACCGATTGCGATTGTTGCGCAACATTGTATCCCGTTTAGAATAGGAACCTGAGGGACTGGAGACGGTTCCGAGACACTTGTTCCTCGACTTAATATGTTTGTCCCACACTAAAGAAGAAATTTATTTTACTAAAATGCCATGACTTCCGCAACATAGTTTATCATTTTTAGTTATTGTGGTAAATATTTCTGCACTTTAAGTCAGATATATATCTGTCACTCCAGTGAATAAGTGGTTAAGGGTCATTCTAAAAAAAATTGCCTTTTTGCGTTCAGAGCTAGAGTAAAAATTAACTTCATCTTTCTTGAACGAGTATATTTGTATTATTTCTTAAGTATGTTAAATTTTTTAAAAATACTTTGCAGTCCTGAAGTTTTAAAAATGTTTTATGTCGATAGAAGTAATTTTTATGTCATGGGTGTTACCTAAGTTAAATAATTTCTTAAAGACTAATTTTGATTAAATTTTCTCTGGACTGCAATAAAATTATATCATGGGACATCTAATTTTTATTAGAATTAGTAATTGGGTTAATAATTCAATTATTTCTAAGGCCGGTAAAATATAACTTTTAGTCAGGAATGTTACCAACTTTTCTATAATTTAGTATCCATTTTCAAAAATGTGGTCTTATTTCACTCATAAGGAAAAAGTTTTCAGTATTTAAAATAAAAAATCTTCACCTCACTGTAGGATGACGTCCGTGAGACAACACACCTGACTCACCTCATTTTTCCATGCTGATGAACTTTTAGATACTTTTTTACCAATAAAAAAGCAAACAAACCAAATTAGGCTTTTTGTTGTAATAAAAATTAGGTCAAAGACATTTTATAGCGGTAACACTCCTGACATTGAATAAAAATACTTACCATTATTTTCGAAGCTAATTAACCTCTCTCTTCAAGGAACCAGGAGTAACTGGTTTAAAAATCAGAAGACCATGCAATACTTTTGGAGGAAGTCCCCCTACCCTTTTGAAGCCAGTATCTTGGATCTCAATGTCAGTAAAAACAGTAACACTTCAGACCAACATAAGACCATGGGGACAGTATTATAATTTTTTTTGGTTGTCTGTATATTCTATTTTTATTGAAATAAATACACAGATATTGTACTTCAGGGTCTGCTCTTTTAATTTATATCAATAACAAAAACATGCATGCATGCATGAAATTCTAAAATCATCTCAGTCCAATTTCCAGATTTTTTAAAAATTTTATTGAATAGTTTTTCTACTAGATTATCTTTAGGTGAAAGGTTTAAAAAAAAATAGTTAATTCACATTGAAAACGGCCATCCAAAAAATAATTCTCCTTCTTAATCCAGTTTTACCTTTACCTTTATTGACCAGCTGTGAAAATAAAAAAAATGGACAGCTGGTTTTGAAATTTTATGCATTGCTTACAAGAGGTCCCTGATAATAGTTCATGTGTCTTCACACAGATGGCACTATATACAAATTATGATCTATTTGAAAACTACTATAACAATATGTTAATTATACATTACTCTTAAAACTGAAGTAATTATTTTAATTCCTAAAATGAACTGTTCAAACCAGTTAAATCTAATATCTGTATAAGGTTTTTTTTTGTTTTCATTTAGTTATTTGTTTTAGAATAAAGTTACCTGATTCACTGGTTATTTTTTTCAACTTCCTTACCTGTAACTCTGGTAACCTGGTGAGTTACTGTCCTAAACTTTTGTTGAGTACCACCTACAATTAATAATCCTAACCTTTAAATTCATTAAAATATTGTTTTCATGTTAAACAATATTTTTATTGTGAATAACTAATGTTTAATATGATAGAATAGAAATTAACTTCAGAGATTGATCTCACAACGCGAAGTCATGTCACAACATTCCTATAAGGTTGATAAAAAGATGGGTTACAGACCATAAGTTCTTTTTCTTTTGAACATTCAAGTAATATTCTTTTTCATCTCTCACATTAATTTTACATCTCATTTATATTAAACCTAACATCAATTAAACAGTACATTCAATGACACAAAAATTATTTTCCCTTACATCGGTTTCCAGCAATTCCATCATACAGAAAATAGGTGATTACAAGATATCACTAAAAAGATACACAAAAAAACCTATAAAGCATATATATTAATTATCAAAACATGATTGTATATCTTGATTTATATAAAAATTTATTGTGAATATATTTTATTTTAACTAAATATTTATATTGTATATTTTAATTTACGATGAGAAAAATATACTAGATTGATATAAGTCTCCACTCGTCCATTCAATGTAACGTTTTCAGCTGTATACTGTCCTCCTGGAAATTCCCTCTCTTATAACCATCTTGATTCCTTATTCAGATCCCTCGGTCCGCGCTTTATTGCTGGAGGAGACTACAACGCTAAACACCAGCGATGTTTAGTCCTCTCTCCCTAAAGCATTCCATCCTTCAGAAATATCAAACATCATTCATAGATTACCTTCAAGCAAAGCCCCTGGACATGACCTAATTACATCCCATATTCTTAAACTCCTTCCTCAGAAAGCCATCCTATTCCTAACCTACATATACAATGCTGTCCTCCGTACCACATATTTTCCTGACTCCTGGAAATTATAGTTAAGATGATCCCAAAACCCAAAAAGCCACCTGAGTTCCCATCCGCATACCGTCCTATTTCACTTTTGCTTATCATGGGTAAAATCCTTGAAAAACTAATTTTAAAATATTTGTATTCCCATCATGTAATCCCAGATCACCAGTTTGGATTCCGAACATCACACTCCACAATCCAGCAATGTCATTGTGTGGTGGACGTTTTCTCCTCTGCATTCTTTACCCAATCACTGGTGTTCTTCAAGGTAGTATCCTAGGTCCTATCCTCTACACAGTGTATACAGCTGACATCCCAACTTATCCTGCCACTGTCCTCACCACTTATGTTGATAACACATGTGTGTTATCAGTAAACAATGATCCCTTCATAGCCTCTCAAACACTCCAATCTCATATCCTAAACCTTCACAAGAATGGTATCAAAAATGGAGAATCAAAATAAATCCAAACAAATCCCACCAAATAACGTTTACCCTACGTCGTAAACTTTTTGCAGTGAATTTATGGCTAGATGGGTCTGTTTTTACAGGGGAAGGCATTTCTACCTATCCATGTATATCATTGGTTTATATTTGTATTGCTTTCGAATAATGTGGAGGAGCACAATGGTGTTGGAAAATCATATTTTGCCAAACAACAGTTGGAATATCGTGATGAAGTTGTATTAAGATGTTTTGTAACAAATCTTAGTAATTTCATCATTCAATCTGTTGGGCAAACTATGATTTTTCTACACTATTCGACAGCAATACAAATATGAATAAACCAACGATATTCCACATGTAATGGTAGAAATGCCTTCCCCTGTAAAAACAGACCCATCTAGCCATAAATTCACTGCAAAAAGTGGTATTCTTTAATATCATCTGCATTCAGAAGCCAATACCAAATTGAGGTTTATGTTCATTATCATTGAGTTTTAAACCTTACCTTGAAAATCTAATAAAATAAATCCTAAATTATAGTAATAAATAAATAAATGTAATAACATAAGGTCCTCTGATCTGGTGTCGCTTTATTGACAGTTTTCCTTTATTTTCTATTAAACAATAATTTTTTTTCTTTGCTTTTTATTCCAATGAACAGTTTATTATGTTTAAAATGTACATTTCTATTAAGGGATTGTCACAATGTTTTATTTACATAAGTAGCTGATTTGTATGCCAAATGAGAACAACATCTTTTTTCGGTTTCAAAAGTAAATTTCTCAATGAAATTGAAACAAAATCAATACGTTTAACATATCATTCGAAAGCTAATTAAATTTGCGTTTTTGTGGATAGGTTTTTCGAAAAACGGTGAGCGTTGAAGTAAATACGACATTGCGACTTCCCCAAATAAGGTGAAGATCAAGCTGTTCTTTAGATATCAAGTTTGTAAAATTCAAGATTACAGACACTCAGCTATTATAGAAAATTTAATGCTAAATTTGAAATTGTTGTCAAAATTAGAAAAATATTTAAACAAAGTGGAGATATTGCAGCTTTTATAAAAAAAAACGTGGTTTCCTCAAAAAAGTCTTTGATTTATCGTACATCTGCAACGGATTGGAATAGAAAGGTAAGGTCTGCGGCATTTTGCTGCTTTTTGATCTAGTTTCACCCAATTTTTTTTTTTACAATAAGAGATACTCACCCTGTATACCTAAAGAGTTAAGGCACCTAAAATAAAACGTGTTGTATTAACTGTATTAGAAAAATTGTCCATTGTAGAACATCTAAGGAAAGACGAATCTGTGAAAAAAATTGGTGGATGAGTTCTGTGTCGGAACATCCAAGATGTCTGACAAGTTAACTAGACTTTGTTGTTACATAAATATAATTCTATAAACAGCCACATTTTTAATTATTCAATAAAATACATAGTTAAAACATGACATATGTCTGTATTTTTTATTTCAATACCCTAATTCAATAGTAAATCTGATTATCCGGATTTTCAGGTATCCGGATCAATTTCTGCTCCAATTAAACCGGATAATCGGGGTTTCACTGTATTTATGAAGTATTATTAATGAATGTTAATAAAAAAATTTAATAAATAAAGTGTGTTTTAGTTACACCTAATAATTAGGAATAAATAGATATAGACAATAACAAAAACCACTGAAGGATATTTTTCAACCATGACATTAGGGACTATTTTTAATCAATGAACAATCATATTTTGAATGATTATTATTCATTTCAACAAACATTTTCTTCTAATTACTAATATGTTTATTACTAATATAATGAAATGCCATACCAAATTAAACAGCTGAAAAATACTTAATACTAAAAACATAGCATTATGTTTTTAACAAATTTATGGTTTCTTGAGTCTTCTAAAACTATTCGATACTTGGAATCTTGAAACAAAGGTTACCGAATATATTTAGAAGGCTCCTCTTTATTTCCTGTCTCAACAGCTGTTTCTTGATAACTAGATTTATAAACTATTTTAGTTAGCACAGTATTAAAGAGATGTTTGTCTCAATGATAAATCAATAAATAATAAAAAATGAATAATGAAGCTTGGAGTTTGTGCTTCTTTTGTTTTGTTTGTATAATATATTAATAACACTAAAAAAGACATTCAATGTGAATAAAAAAAATAAAATACACTCAATATAACAAAATGCATTGTTATGAAAATGTCTGTCTACTGATCACTGTCTTGACAAAATTATTTTAAACTTAAATCTTAAAGGAAGTAAAGGAAAAAAAAATTACTTTAGGCATTTCCTTTATTTTTATGCTATTATTAATCATTTAAGTGGTGAGGGATAAGGCTATAAGAAATATACATAATTTATTAAAAACTGGATTTAAAAATATATTTACAAGTCAATTTACTACATTTCCAGACAATTATTTAAAAATATATAAAATTTGTTTGTGCATCTAGTTATACTACAAATGGATAAAAGGTTTTCTTCCTGCTGTTATAAATGTTTACTCTTTGATATATCAACAACAAATAAATTATTACAAAACACTTAACAACGTAACGTAAATCTAAAGGCAACAGATTGCTATCAATCACAGTGTTCTTCAACAGGCCCTCCGCAGCGAGGAAGGTAACGGGGGCATTGTGTATCCCGTTCCTCTCCTTCTTAGAGATACGTCGATGACTTTAAACATTTATCAATCTCTTCAAAAAGAAAAAAAATAATATTTATACAAATCATAAATCACTTTTACAAGTTTATACACAAATTGTCTTTTTTACTAACACTGACCGCTCGATTCGTTCTAAAATTTTTTTTACATAATGAAGGCACATTTATTTTTGGTTGATTTCATGTAACACGTTTACAATGTCCTGAAAAGATACAAAATAAAAAATAAAAATTAAACATAATATTATAGTGAAACAATTATACTTTTCATAGTGAATAATATTAGATTAGATTAATATCATACAACACTAGGCTGCTATGCGTTAAACCCATGAATTCTAAATTAACAATAGGAATAATATGCGGTGATATGCAGTTGGCAAATTCCTACCAGCTTCTAGGAATGGAACAGCAGTTGGGTCGTATTAATAAAAAAATTGTTTTTTTCTCGCAAGCCCTAACTTTACAATATTCAGGCTAATCATTTAGACCACATAGAAATTGTTATTTTCCTTCTTAGGAAACTTCCAGGAAATCAGTAGGCATAATGGTTAGACCAACTTTAGGGTGGGGATGATGGTTATATAAAGAAATAATAAAATCGTTTAAAAACCGATCCAGATTTTTGTTTAAATGATCAGATAAACATATCCAATAGCCCCATTTTAAATTTGTTTCCCATAGGAACGAAAAAATCCAATAAGTCATAAGTGGAAATCCCAAAAAATCCCAAAAATTTAACCTACCTGCCCCCTTCCACTTCTCACAAATTCAGTGAGAAGTCTATTTCTATTTCAGTTAACTCTTAGACCCCCAAAGGTGAGTGATTACTGATGTTTGATTTCTTGTCTTACATTTTTTTTTAAACTTTAGTGTATATAATCTATGTAACATAGTACATAGTACTGATGTGTTGAAAAATTTTGTATATTTTAGAACTGAAGATGAATGTTTAGCATTCGAAACTAGTTTTATAATAAAATAATCCCAATAGAAGTGGCAATTAATTCATCGATCCTAAGTTATATAAAGAGCTGCTCTAGTCTGTTTTTTCTGTTTCCACTGATACCACCGTGTGAACTAGTAGACTTTTTCATATCACTGGTCCGACACCTAAAAACATTAACTTAAATAAAAAAAATCAGTTTTGGGCTATCGGGTAAATGACCGAGGGGTAGACCAAGACATAGATGGGAGGATTGCATCAGGGCCGACCTGGGGGAGTGGGTTGGAGGGAGGTGTGTGGTCAATGGGAGGTGGTGTCGGCATCAAACCTTCAGGTTTGCTAAGCCTTCATTTATTTATAAGTCTATCTAGGAGGTCCTGACTGGCATCCATTTTTAAATTAATGCTGATCCAAATTTGATAGTCGGATCCCGCATAGCAAGGCATATATTCTCGATTTATAAAAGATGAAATTAATATTAAACATTCAAAATGTTTCAGGAACACATATTTTCTCCATCTTAAAGATTATCATATAAAACATTATTAATCCCGTGTAACAAGTTCTGAATTGATTAATATTATATCGACAAACTAATTACCTTGACCTTAAATCCATCCGCTTCTTTACTTCATCAGGCTTTGTAACAACGAAACACCAGTGAAGCGTGGGTGCTAACAAAAAGAACTGAATAACTCCTTGGGGTTTAGGAGAGAAAAATATTCAGAAAGATATTTGGCTCTAAGTGGATGAATGGCGACTGGAAGGTAAGAAAAACTGGTAAGCTTGTAAAATTGTTTGGAAAGGTTGCTTAAATAAAGAAGGAGAGGTGAAGATGGTTAGGACACCATGTACATGGAGAGGATGTCTGTGGCAAGGTTTCAAAAATTATTGAAAGAAAAACCAGAAGTCAGAATTCGAGGACGACCATGATTAAGATGGCTGGATAACATAGAGCAATCCTCTGTCAGGCGGGAATGAGAGGATGGCGCCACAAGGCCACAAACCGAGATGGATGGAGAAGACTTTTTAGGAGGTCCAGGCCGTGCTTTAAGAACTGCTGCACCTTACAAATAAATATTATAAATCTAATTTCCTTATAGTTAATAATCATTACAATTCATTTATTGCTTCATTTAGAACCATCAAATTATATTAAAAATAATAATACCATTGGCATGCATCCTTTCTAACCCATGCTCCACCTAGCAATGAATTATGGGGTAAATGTACTATTATTACATTAAGTGCCAAAAATGTGTTCCCGAAACTTTTAGAATGTTGAATGTTCATAGCATCTTAACCCTTTAACAGGGGATGCATCCTGTATGATACTCATACGCCTTTGGTTCAATAAATCACGTAATGTCTGACGCATTATCCTACTCATTATCGCCTAATATCCTTTATTTAACCTTGAATTTCATGATACACGAGTTGGGGTTAGCGTGGCTATAGCCATTCAAAGGAAAAAAAAAGGAAGAATTGTATTAAAAAATTCCCAACCTGCCCATTAAAGGGTTAAATAAATGGAGAATATATGCTTAGTGTTGTATCTTATTAATGATTTATTTTAATCACAGGAAGCTTAATAAAACAATCAAAATAATAAAATAAACTCACCATAAATTATTTTACATATGTATTGTGGCGGCTGTGTACCTCGCCTCTCCTCTTCTCAAATTCCACTGACTCGGTCGATACTAGAATACATTAATTAAGTGAATACATTTCAATACATTTGATAAATTGAGAATTAAATCAATATTAGGATTATATTAATTCAAAGGTGACGTTCTAGCCGAAAGATAGGAAATGGCACTGCACCATTATGGGTTATTGAATTTATGTTTTGGCTGGGTGTCTATAGTTTTCTCGTGTAACTTTTTTTCATTCTCAAAATGTTTAATATTTTTTTTTACATTCAAAAATGTGATATTTTGACACACTCTAGCTCTAATGGTGTTGCACTGACGACAGTTTCCTTATCAGAAATTTAATGTAGAATATGTTTTGTTATATAACATTTATCGCAAGGGCCAACCGTCCTGGAGATATATTTTTTAATTGAAAAAATTCTTGTTGTGCCTACGTTTTTTAAAGTGTTTAAGTGTTATGAGATCGAAAGTTTGCCGAAAGATTCCTTATCAGAATCAGTAGATTACAGATAAACATGTCCATGATTTATTGTTTTTCCCAATCGGCGAGAAATTAAGTTTTTTCCTCCTAAAAAAAACCTATAATTTTTTCCTTTGAAACAAAATAAAAATAGACATAATTTTTAACACATTTTTGTAAATATTTTTGAGTCAACCTTTTATTTAGTTCCGACATAATTATATGATTTGAAGGGTCATGGGAAAGAATGGTCAAAGTCGTCTCATAGTTCAAATTCCTCATAAATTTAGATACGGGGCTAAATGTTTGATTGTCCTCAGTTGATATTTATATTTACTCTTCAATAACTTTGGAACTTGTAAAGGGTCTAAAATTTTGTCTATTTTCATATGGAAATTTTAAATAATTCAAAATAAATGAATTTAAGAAAATTATTTAGTAATTTAAAATTGTTTAAATAATGAAAAATGGTTGCATATTACTGAGTTTAATGTTATATAATTTTTTGTTTATAATTAATTTTATATATAATTGTGGGTAAGAATAATGTAAATTATATTGATAACATCTAAAGAAAAAGTGTAATTTGTAAAATTTGTTTAAAATTTAATTTGTACAATAAATTTAGTTGGCAATACATAGAATAGGGGAGTGGGGGGACAGTGTTTTGGAAGAAACAGGATGTGTGGGGCCACATGGTGTGCAGCAGTTATAGTGAAAACATGTTTGTGATAATAAGATGAATGTTGTTTTTTTTATGCTGATTGAAATGTACTTAAAGTTATGTTATAAGAAGAATTGGTGATGTATTTAACAAGACAATTTAATAATTATTATTTTTATTGTGATTAAGAGGTATGTTTGTACATTTTGTATTAAGATTCTTTGGACAGGGAGTTGATTAAATTTGAATTATATAAAAAATAGCTTATTTAAATATTGAATTTTTTTGTGTGTAAACTTTACTTTAACTAATTTTGGATTGAAATTGTATTTTTTTTAATTATATCATTTTATGAAAAGCCATTTTTCATTAATTATATTACGGCGCCCGGACAAAATAAAGTAAAATTAATTATATGTTCACCTTATTATTAATAATTTTAAGAATAACCTTACAAACTATATCCTTTCTCGCCAATAAGGTATCAATCACCCATTCTTTTAGTTATAAGCTCTCTGTTAGCACTTAAACCTTGAGTCGGCAAAAAGCGGACCACGATCATTCTTTAACAAAACCCTTCGTACACTATAATGATACAAGAAATTTCCTTATACTTACTCTGATTAAGAATTGTCCTGATCTCGTATGTGGATTCCTATATGCATGATACACCCACAATCCAAGAGATGTAACGAGCAATATTATTATAAAAAGACTTAACATTCCAAAATGACCGAGGCGAGCATCTTTAGATTCATCCACTATAAAAATGAAAAATAAAAAAAATTAACTATATCACTAAAAAAAACATAAAGATATAAATTCAAAAAGGAGTAGAAGTTGATAAAAATAATACCCTTGGAATGTGCTTCAACGGAAGGAGGCTGGGATACGTTTCTTTCGGATATTGCGGAACACTTGTTGCTTTGGACGATAAAAGAGTTATGGCAGTCGTTGTTGAACCAATCCTGATAGTACCTGTCAATTCCTGAGGAGCAGCGGTTTACCTCTTGGCACCACTTGCACTAGAAAATTAATGAGAATCGTTTTATGGTACATTGATTTAAGAATTAAATAAAGTGTAATTGATCCAGAAAGAAATCAGATCATTAAAATATGAACAAATATATTTCATAAACAGTTTTTTATTAAATTTATCTATAGCAGTTAATAGATAACTCATAACAAAATGTCTACTAAATATTGCAAAAGAAAATGTAATATGGTAGAAATATTACAGGAAACATCAACGGGTCTATGCTAAACTAGTAAGGCAATTAAATATAGAACACATTTCAGAATGGCAAAAAAAAACAAAAAACAGTCTTACCAAGTAAATTGTCATCATTAAAATAAAAAAAAAAAATAAAATAAAAAAAAATAAAATATCCAAGTCTGTTTATGACTGGGGATGTAAGATCGAAACGGGAATGCATCCCTTTACAAATAATATATTTTATGGAATTAACACTAGTCTTCACCAGACCCATTTTTGGAGAGATAGGGAATTTCATGTGCGATTGTTTTTTGCTCTTAGATAAGACTGCAAGGGAAGATCAGTTTACAAATTTTTAGACAGAGATCATATTGGAAAGGTTAGATTTAATAGTTGTATATACGTGCAAAGGGGTCACCTGTGGTGTAGTGGTTAGCATAGCAACCTACTAAACCCAAGATCGCGGGTTCGCAGCCCGGCAGATGACCTTAGGATTTTTTAAAGGGAGTAAAAAATCCTTGGCTATGCCGGCCTTCGGAAGGGACGTAAAATGGGGGTCCCAAGCCTGTGTGATGTCAAGTACTCGTTAAAGATCCCTATCCTAATTATACCTGGATAGGCAAAATTTAGGACTCCCACCGTAGCATCGTCCAATTAGCCATAGCAGCATAAAAGTGACGTTAAACGAAATAAATAAACATAAAAAATATATGAGTAAAGGGTTTTCCTTTTATTATGAATAAATATTGATCAAATGTTAAAAAAATAAAATAAAATATAAATATAAAAAATGGTAATTAAAATATTAAGTTTCAATCTTTTTTTTTTTTTTAACTATACAAAAATAAGGAGTTTATTTATTTTTATATTTATGTTTTGTATTATACATTCCACAGGAAAAAAATTCCACACAATGGATTTTATAGGTCTAATATGATTAAATTCTTGAGAGATTTAGACAGCCAAAAAATATTATAATGCTGTCCCCATGGTCTTACTAAGATGTTGGTCAGAAGTGTTACTGTTCTTTCAGACCTTGAGACCCGAGAAATTGGCACTATAAGGGTGAGGGAAGTTTCTCCACAAGTATTAGGCCATTTTCCGATTGTAAAACCAGTTACTTCCAGTTCCTTGAGGAGAGAGGTTAATTAGCTTTGAAAACATTGGTAAGTATTTAGTTCAAGTGTCAGAAGTGTTACCACTATAAAACGTCTTTGACTCAATTCTTATTATAACTACAAATAACAATTATATTCTACTTTGGTTTGTTTAGTTTTTTTTTTTGTGAACCAAATGAATTAGAATTTTCTATTCATAAAGTAAAATTTCATATTATCTTCATGACTTTAATTTTTCAGAAGACTTTTGTTTTTAAGGAGAAGAAGATAATCGGGGATGGAGTAAAAGAGAAACACCACCTCTAAGTAGAAATACTTATTTTTTGTATATAGTTTTTTATCCATGCCATTCTGTATTCCATTTGTCATCTGTTTATCGTTCTGTTATTTTTGTCATATCTAGTATTTTGTTCATTACAGCCCTCAAGACGATTTGCAAGGCAGGTCGAAACGTTGGCACGCATTAAAGTATTTTTACTTAGACCTAGTGTTTCTCTTTGACCGCATTCATGATTATCTTGTTCTCCATTCATGTTAACAGTCAACCATGCTTTTATCAATTTTGTTTTTTATTGTAATAAATTATCGTGATTACAAATTGCGTTTCATTCATTCCATATAAGACAAGCAATCTCTGTGTGAAGAAAAATAACTACTATCTAGGTATTATACATTCACCAATTGTGTGAAATGTTGATTAGAAAACAAAATGATTCACCAATTCCTAATCAAATTGATCCTTATATAGTATCATGAGTACCTCAACTCATCTATTAAATTATTTACTCTCTATCTATATTTTCCATGCAGTGCTTAAGGGTGCAATAATACAATATTTGTATCTAATAATGAGATTTTTATAAAATTTCTAGCTACGTCTGTGACATGATCTGGCTACTCAGCAGAATCATAACATTACATTTGTTTGCACAGGATTCTGGCAACTTACCTTGGAGAAAGGTGATGTTTCATTCTCCTCAGTTTCATTATAAGTTGGCTATTAATGAGAAAATAAAAAAAAAATGGGACAAAAAAATATTTTTATCTAGAATTAAACAATTTCTTTAACATTAATTAATTATACTAAAATATTTATTTACTTGATACTAAAACCAGTACTTCATGGATATAGAATACGATAACCGTGACTAAGAGTTTGACTAGGGTCAAACTTCACGAGAGAACTTATTAATCCATATTATTTAATCCATGACCAAATACACTATGAACATAAATTACATATTTTTTATCAATTATTAAATGATAACACAATGTACAAATGAGAATATTTAAGATTACATAAATTTGAATTGTAGAAATAAATTGTAGATAGCAGTTTTCAATCATCTAATTTTGTCAGATAATTTGCTTAGGTAAATAACTTTTTCAGATTTTTTTTTTAAGTATATTTTCAATTAAAAAAATTAATTGTTTTTAATATAAAGGGGGTAAAGTTAGAAGCGAAAATGATAAGGTACTGAGAACTACCAATGATAACAGTGTGGTACTTGGATACTTTCCTTAATACCTTCTAGTTTGGAGATATATTAAAAGCTTTTGGGCGTAATGGCAGGAGTTATGTCTTAATCCTGTCCCGAACCCCCACCGCCATATTATATATATTGTACCAATTTACTAAAAACTTTCGACGGAAGGGGTAGTTTGGGTCGAGAGACTATCTCCAACTTCCCAACGAATGCGTTAAACAATGACCTAAAGGACGAAAATACAAAGGATTAAACGGGAAGGATTGTCCTTTTAAAGGACGAAAATGGCAGAATATCTTTCCACCATCTTAAAAATCTTTAGATCCTGGCAGATCTCAAAATAGTGCTCTTATGTGTCCTGTGAAAAGGATTAAACAGAAAGGGATAGTGTCCTTTGTAAAAAATTAAAATATTTAATAAATTTTCAAAAAGGACAACAATGGCATCCTGCCACCATTTAAAATGATTAAATCCTGGATGTTTTCAAAATAGTATCCTTAAGGACAAAAAAAAATTAATTGTGGGAAATAAAGTGGCCAAGGGTGTCCTTCCAACATTTTAAAAATCGTTAGATCCTGGAATATCTCAAAACAGTATCCTTAAGGTTGAAAACTAATTTGCTGGGAAGGAGAGTTGATTTTAGGCATAATTTGTTTTTCTTATTCAATGAGAAATTTCATTGTCTACTTTTCCAGTTCTATTTATCACTATTCAACGATAAGTGTTATCTAAAACTAATTTCAGATTTGTATTCATTATATACGGTTGTTATGTACGGGAGTGAGACATGGAACCTGACATCACATGATGAAAAATTATTAAACATATGGGAAAGAAAAATCCTTCGAAAAATATATGGTCCAACCATGTATGGACTGAATCTCTTGCGAATGAGAACAAATGAGGAACTGAAAACTCTACATGCTGCTCCAGATATTGTGGCCAATATAAAAAGAGGCAGAATTAGATGGCTAGGGCATTTGCAAAGAATGGAGGCAAGTAGGCTCCCTAAGATAATGTTGGAGGGGCACCCGGGTGGAATGAGAAGGAGAGGAAGGCATCGACTTCGTTGGCTTGAAGGTGTGGAGGACGATCTCCGGACTTTAGGTATGAGAGGATGGAGAAGGGTTGCCAAAGAAAGGTTTGAATGGCAGAGAATTGTTGAGGAGGCCAGGGTTCTAGTTCTACAAGGACCATAAGCGCCATAAGATGATGATGATTCATTATATTTCAGGTAAATATTACATATGTTATATTATATATGTTTCTTTCCTTGAATTTTTGCTACATTAATATTCATATCTCTTCTCATAAATTTAATGATTATTAAAAGTCCTATTGTTAATTATGAGTGGACCATAATTTTATTTATTATTATTTCTTTATTAATAATAAATTATCATAATATATTACCTCAAAAGTTGTATTATGGGCTAAGCAGGAATAGCAATCCTTGTAATCAAGACAAGTCGGCAGGGCCTTCAGGTAAATGACAGTCCAATTCTTTATATCATCTTTGTTGAACAGCACTCGGTGATATTCAAAAATTGTTTTCTTTCTCACATCTGAAATTAAAATAGTATTATACATTTAAATAATAATACACTGTAAAAATATTAATAATTTCAAAATAAATATAACATTTCAATAAAAATATTTTGTTAAAAAATTCAATAGTAAATGTTGTAATTTGATGTTTATTACTTTAGTCGGAGGATTAGAAAAAAAATATGAAGAAATTTATAACATTAATTTTCAATTAATTCATTTAAATCTTGAAATTCAATATTAAAAAATATTGAAATTGTATATAAAAATGAAGAATAAAAATAACCTAAATGAATTTGTTATTTATATGGCATTGCCCATTTGTTTAAGAACCTTCCTTGTTTATTCTGTTTCATAATCCACTTACCCTTCCATTATAACCTTGAGGAATTTGTTATTTATATGGCATTGCCCAGATGTTATGGGACCTTCTCTGTTTGTTCAGTCTCTATGTATACTGTAGCAGAGGTAAATAACTTGGGTATAATAACTATGACTATGTTACCTACCTCTTTGGGTGTGAGAAGGAGTTAACAGAAGAGAAGACTTTTTCTTAGTATCAGTATAAGAGCATGCATGTGGAGTTTGTCTCTTATGTTGTATTATAAGATTTATGTTTTCTTTAAATGTATTTGAGTCTGATATAAAATTTTTTAATCATCCTGGCCAGGTCAGTAAAAGTGACATGTATATATAAGTTGTTTTGTATAGAGTTTAACAATAAAAAATATTGAGTTTTCATGTAATTTAATAAATTTGTTCGACTAATGTAAATGACTGTGTGTTTATTGAGCAACAGTTCCTTATTTTCTAAATTTAAATAATTGCAACAAGGTTAAATATATAGATGTGAGATAATAAGTAGGTTCACCAATTGAAGCGTAGAATTTCAAATCCAGCCAAATTTATTTTTAAAAAATTTTCACAGCTGTTCGATAAAGGTAAAAAAGGTCTGGCTGGATTAGAAAGGGCCATATTTTTTGTAAGGCAATTTTTAATGTGATTCAACTACTTTTGGGAGAAAACCTTCCACCTAAAGATAATCGAATAGAAAAACTATTAAAAAAAAAATAATAATAATAGGTAAATTTGACCTGGCTGGTTTTGAAATTCTATGCCTTAATTATTGACTGGCATTTTGAGAGGTAAGGCTTTTGTATATTTATTTATTATATAAATAAAGAAATAATTAATTGAGGCGGTAGGTGGGAAAAGGGCACATAGTCATCACGTGCCCTTTTTCAATAGAACGCTTATTTGGACTCAATGAAGTCTAAATAATATCCTCTGAAAATAATTGAATAAGATATTAATATTTTTGTAAGTGAACCCTTTTTATAATGGTAACCTGTTGTGTACCGTTTATGTTAAATTTGGGTGTTACTGCTCATAATTACTTATATTCTGATAATGAACAGCAGAAGATAGATGACTTATAACGTTTTTAGTTCAAATTATTCTTAAAGTATTTTTATCATTACTGGAAAACAAATTTTGTTCTTTAAACTTTTTCTTGTTTTTAATCAACTTATTTTTTATAATACAAATACAGTGGAGCATAGATTATCCGAACGTCAATTATTGGAACGTTCAATTAACAGAACTTTTTTTATTTTGGAATGTAATTTCAATTAAATTGATCATCAAATGCTTATTTGTTTTGTTAGAATTATTTTTATTTAAAAATAAAATAAAATGAAAAACAAATTTTTTTTTTCTATAAATGTCTATAAGGGTAGCTCTGTTTATTCTTCAGAAACTGCAAAAAATGAACTTCTATCCATACCAACATTTTTGTTTACTGATAACTGTATACTTAATTAGACCATTTCATTTGTTCCTATCAATAACCTCATATTCATTGGGTTGGGAATAGATCTCACCTTAAGTCTTAAATCGTTCGTTGTGAGGTATACATAGCCTTTGTGATCACTTTTTGTTCTAAAATAACATGTCGTCATCCATGCCAATAAAAAGGAAACGAGAGTTCTTTTTATTTAAAGACAAACTTGAAATCATTACGTGGCTAACAAAAAGTGAATCGTGTCAGACATTAACTATCAATTTTGGGATTGGTAAATCAAAAATAACGGGAATGAAAAACAATTTGAATTCAATCATCAGGTACCCCATAATCCTAACAGTGATACGCGCAGTTTGACTCATAAAAAATTGAAAAAAAGCGAAAAGGGAACTGTTGGAAGATGCTGTTTACAAATAATAATTTTTTCAAGAATTTAAAGAACTTATATGACTTTACTTAGGGATTTTCACACAAAAACTCATTCTTTGGAAAAAAAAAGCCTCAAAAAGAACAGTTATTTATTTACTTTTGTGAACTATTCGGAAATATTAATCATTGTTGCAATTCTCATTCTGTTGAGGAATTCAATAATGTCATTCCAATTCCAACAATGCAAGAAATTAACAACTTTGGAATACATTTCTCAAAACGCAATTTTGTGTTATGTGCCCTTTTTCCTACTTAGGTACCACCTCAATTATTATACTCCATTGAAAAAAATAACTTACAGAAAACAGTTTTATCGATGATATACGCATCGGAGATTCCAACTTTGACGGGATGCTGAGAATCTTCAATATTTTCAACAAGGATAGGGATGTCTCGGTAAACAAAGATGATGTCGCCATTTTTATGAAGAGTAACTTGGAATGTAAACTGTCCGGCATCTTTTTTGTCCTGCAACATTACACTATCCCATTCTACGGTGAAGGCAGTACCTGTAAAAAAAAAAAAAATCAATTATAAAATTGATTCTGCTCATATTATTGAAGAAGCTTTAGGTAATTATATATATATATATAATATATATATATATATATATATATATATATATATATATAATATAAAAAAAAAAAAAAATGATTGCCAAAAACTACTCCAAATTACATAATATATTGAGAGGCCAAAATTTCACCAATTCATGTTTTTCCATTTCAATTACAATTTAAATACATATTGAAGACCCTAGATCTAGATGGAGGTCATTAAACAAAATTGGTTGCAGAAGAAGTGATCAAAAGGAAACTATTACGGTTTAAGGAATGGATAAATTGGTCTGAGAAAGTCAAATGCAACTTTAACACAGTTTTCAATTCTGTTGAACAATTGGGGAAAGATTTAAAAGCCTTGAAATCTAGCCTAATTATCTATTATGACTCGTGTTAAAGGGAAACAGCTTTATACGGTCAATATCACCAAATCTATAAGCAATTATCTTTTGAAATTGATTATATTAATTCAAATTTACCTATATCTAATATAGGCGTCATAATTAAAATTAGAGGCGAACTTCTCAACTTAAACTACAGACCATTCATTCAGGGACAGAATTACGTTTGATCTATGTGTAATATTGGAGAAAATGAAGATGTATTTCATTATTCAGGACGTTGTAAAGACTTGGAGGGAATGAGGAAAAAATATTTTGGTGCAGTTACTATGACTGAAATTGATATGGTCAAATACCTAAATGATGAAGACTGGGCAGCTCCAGTTAGTTACTTGAAAGAAGCCTATATCTACCGTCCTTTCTTATTCAAAATTTTAATTATTAATAACATAATAAATGTTTGGATATTATTGACGTATAATATTTTTTATAAATAGATAAAAATGATATTAATTAGATATTATTTAATATTATAATGAATAGTATAATGATGGTTGGTTATAAGTATATATTATTATTTGAGATAAAATTAAGATATTATTATAGGATATATGGTAATTATGATATTTTTATATAAGACATAATTAATGATTAATAATAGATTATATAATATGTAATTAGAAAATATTGTATTGTTTGTGAATAAATTAGTTAATAAATTAATAAGTATTTACATATTTAAAAATAAATAAACAATAATGATTTAAAATCATTTTCAAATTAAAAGCGCTCCTGACAGACAGCCCTAGCTATGTCAGTAATAATACTTTGAATACTTTTGTAAATAACATAAAATTCTGTAAATATTATTAATAAAAGTATTTTCTATCTATCTAAATAAAAAAAAATATATACAAACCATTATCTCTGTATTTAACCAAACTGTCTTTGGATAAACTGGTATCGAAATTAGCCATAAGGGGTGCGATATACTGCGTCGCAGCAAGCCAAGAATGTATATAATCTCCAGTATAAATAAAACCACCCGTCGCCACTGTCACGTTTCTTACAATATGGCCGTAAAAAGGAAAATCAAATTTAAGCCTGACAGTCTGAAATATGAAATGTCAATGAAAATCTGTTTTAAAAAGTTTATTTGATTCACATTTATTAACTAAACTATATACTTACTGCTGCCCTCCGATGACTTTTAGAAAGCATTTCGCTGACGACTACACCCTTTTCCTTGTCCATGTCAACCCAATACTGACGACCTATCTCCTGTACTTCGATAAAAGAGCTGGTGTAATAATCATGGTCATCCTGATAAAATAAAAAACAAAAATAGTTAATTAGATGGCCTTTAAATTTTATAAAAAATAATAATAATAATAATGGATAATTGATTAAAAAAATATTAATCACTGAATAGGCATCAGATATGTCTAATAGTTACATAACAGTGTTACTTTGAAAAGTATTACAAAAAAAATAAATCAATAGAAAATTTGAAATCACTAGTTACGGTCATATTTAGTTAAGAGAACTTTTTGATTTAAAAGGAAATTTCGTTGATACAGTTTGTAATATGACATCTTTGGTTATATATTTAGATTCTCAAAAGTTTATTCTATTGAATGTAAAATTGACATATACACTAAAGCATCCTTTTAAATAAATTTTTATATTTTTTATCCAAAAAATTAAAAATATTAGTTATGGGCATGTTGTAGCCAAGGCTAGTTATGTGGCAAAATAATCTTTAAACAAATGCTTTTAATAATTTAAAAATGAGTATTTAATAATGAACAACTAGAACGATAAAAATAATTTGAATACTAATACAATGCGGTCTAACAAAAAAAAAAAAAATTTAAAAACAATATCACTTGATGCACTCATTCACAAACTTTGTGGTTACTTCTTAGCTTAGAAAAACATCATAAAATGGCAGTAGAAAATGAATTAAAACTATTGATCAGTATATAATTTATAGCCGCACTTCTCGTTGATTTTTCTACATAAGCAGTACAATATGGTAATCATCCCCGCTAAAAAATTAATGAATTATAAGAAATCGGAATTTATTTGTTGTAAATTATCTACTTTCTAATTTTCTTAAACAGTAGTAGCCATCCACAAAGTGAAAAATATAACTAATTATATTAACTAGTAATGGTTATGCTCTAACATGACAACTACTAGGAAGGGATGTAAATAAAGTTTTGATATGTCATAATCAAATGAAGAAAATTTTTTTTTTTCTTTATTAGCAGAAAGAACATTTGTAACACTAAAGAAAATTGAAATGGATAGAGGTGACCATAACTCATTTTTAATTAAAATCAGACAGTCCAACATAATGGAGCTTGTATGGAAACCTGAATTCTAATGTAGAGTAACTCAAAAACTACAAAATGATGAAGCATTTTCACTATAATTCCTTAAAAATCCACACTTTTAAAAACGATCTTATGAAAAAAAAAAGAGGTATTTCAGCGCACTATTTGAGGAAAATATTTTTTAACGGCTACTGGAACGGGATCGGAGGGAGGGTTTCATTAGTAAATGAATCTTAACTCCTTTTCAGAAATATTTTTCCTTCACCAAAAATAAATAGATTAGACTCTTATTATTGCCATAATTGTATTAGCATGTCCATAACTGGTCAGGTGACCATAATTAGTGATTTATCCTAGTTTAACATGAAATAAAAAAATTAAATAGAAAAAAAGAAATAGAAAAAAATGACAGAATAACTGAAATCTTTGACATGGATAATTCTTTTGGCTGTTTTTTTTATTTTTATTTATTTTAACATTTTATCCACCCTCAAAAATGTAATATCTTGATACTAATGATGGGTCGTTCTGAGTGGAACGGAACGTGGAACTGGTTCCAGTTTTGAACCGGTTTGGAACGAAACCAATCGCCCAAGTTTTTCGTTCAACCTGGAACAAAAACCAACACCAAGAGATCTATCGTTTCGTCCCCTCGGTGTAATAGGGTTTAGATTGCACCTCAGGTTTCGTTCCACTCAAGGTCGTTCCGACTGCTTTGTTGTGTTGATTTCCTCCCCCTATTCCATCACTCTCCATGCCTATTCACTCCATACCCATCACCCGCACTTCCTCAGTCCTGTCAGTCAGTGTCCAGCCTTGAAGGAAACTCCCCATTTTTACAATGTTCAAACTCAAGTACCGTGCGGTTATTAAATTCTTTTGTAAAGAGGGTCTTACTCCTGCGCAAATTAAAGAGTGCTTGGATTGTGTATATGGGCAGTCATCCCCCTTGTATTCCACAGTGAAAGAATGGGCAAAATTATTTAAGTTAGGGAGAGAATATCTAGAAGATGACCTGCATTCCAGTCGCCCATTGGAAGCTATCACTTCTGAAACAATCCAACTTGTAGAATCTGAATTGCTGTCTGACTGCTGCGACTGAAAACCAAGGAAATAGCAGCAAGGTTGGGGCTTTCAAAAACAAGTGTTTTTGAGGATCATCAAAGAACATTTGCATATGAACAAGGCTAGTGCAAGATGGGTTCCGAAAATTCTTTCAGCTGCTCAAAAACAGGAACGAGTTCACTGAAGCAATGAATTTTTACAAGCAATATTTCCAAGCGGCAGTGGAAGAACTTTTTTTTTAACAAAGAAGAAAATTATTTTTTTATATATATATATATGCTGGTTTATAGCGTTTGTCTACGCTGTCCGACCTCTAGACTTGTTCTCCATTGTTCACGATTCTGGCAATGATCATACGTGAGGTTCCTTTCATTCATTGCTTTTGCTTTTCTTATTCCTTCGCCCCACGTTCTTCTAGGTCTTCCCCTTTTCTTTCTTTCAGTCGGCCCCATTTAAGAGCTACTTTTGGAAGTCTGTTTTCTGGCATTCTCTGCACGTGACCGTACCATATCAGCTGTTTCTTGGTAACGTTGTCGATAATAGTTTCTTTAATGTCGGCTATTTGCATTACTCTTTCATTTGTTACCTTTTCTCTTCTCGAGATTCCACAAGATCTTCTAATTATCGTAAATTATTTTTTTCATGGAATAGAAATGTTGCCTAAGCGTTGTATTGTGTTGAACTTAGAGGAGAATATATTGAAAAACAGTAAGACCAGTTTTTTTCTTACACTTTTCCTTTTATCCCAGGCCAGAAACTTTTGGACCTTAATACGTATATTGTTTTTTTTTTAATTATCCAATTTATTAAAATTTATAAATATTTAGCAAAATAGATTGAGTAAATAAGCTGAATCTAATTGTATCCCAAAAACTTGCCAAGAAACTACCCATTGATGATGAAAATTCCATATCATAAGGTCCCGATACTGACTTTCCAGCCTCTTGTAGAACCATTAAGAATCAAATGGTAAGCAAGTTGAAATACTAGTGGATATGAGTGGCTAAGTAGTTTATTACAAAAGGATGCAACACATGGCACTATATCACTGAACATCAGTTCATTTGTGATACAATTAGGAGTATTAAGGATTTAAAGCAGAATTTTGATTAGAATGACTGGATGAGGGAAGTATTCGATGGTTTAACTGAAAATAAAACTTACCACAAGTTTTTTAGTGATATTGTTATGGCGTAGAGTATTGTTTGTGACTTCTTTTGGGAATTCACCATCGCAGTCCACTTTGCAAGGTTCAGTATCGTTCTTTGTCCCGTTTATAACTGGTGCATCAGTACTTTGCTGTTCAGTAGGTTTTTTAGGATTTTTTATAATAGGCTTCTTAGTAACTTTGGGAGGTACCGTAGTAGCAGCTGAAAATATACTTTCATTAGTTTTAAATCAAATTAAAAAATATATTTTAATAAATATATTAAAAGAATTATGGAGAAATTTTGTCTTACGAGTCGTGATAGGTGCCTCATGTGCTACTTCTTTGCTTGGAGGAGGAGGATCTTTGACTGGAGGTGCCACTTCTGGTTCTCCAGCGACGGCAACATCTCCAATGAATTCGGCATGTTTTCTGGGTAGCCCATGATCAGCTGAAATTTTTTTTTTTTTATTAGAACAATTTATTGAACTTTACAACTGTACAAAATATATACATCAAGTAAATGTGCTGTTAACTATTACAATAGCGTGACAAAACTTGAAAAGAACAACTCATCAGTAGCACTTTAATAAAAATTCTACACTAGAAGGTATCTAGGCCATCTCTTCAGACACCTCAGAGGATTATCAGGAATGGAATGGGAAGCAAGTTGAGGAACTAACGGATTTGAGTGGTTATGGAGCTTACTATAAAAGGATAGGTATCTGGTGTGGGCTAAATCAGCAACAAATGGAACATTAAGATCTTTATGGATAAGTTTATTGGTGACAAAGTAAGGAGCATTGAGGATTTTTCAAAGGATTTTGGATTGTAAGGATTGAAGACGAGATGAATTGGATGGTTTAGTGGAGCCCAAAGCTCAACTCGGTACGGACAAACAGGTCTAATAACAGTATATGAGTCTTTTGTAATTAATTGGGAGCTTTGAAAGTTTGTCTAGTAAATGTTGAAGTAGTCTGTAACGACGAGCAGTTTCTTGTCGTTTTAGTCTTGTATGTGGATTCCAAGTTAGACGTTTGTCTAAATGGAGTCTTATGTAACGGATCTGTTCAACAGGAATTAGTGGAATATCATTAAAGGATACTGTAGGACAGGAGGTCGTAGGTTCACGACGAAGGGTAAAGGTTATTTTTTGGGATTTGTTTGGATTTACTTTGATTCTCCATTTTTGACACCATTCTTAGGATATGGGATTTGAGTGTTTGAGAGGCAATGAAGGGATCATTGTTTACTGATAACACACATGAGTCATCAGCGTAAGTGGTGAGGACAGTGGTAGGATGAGTTAGGATGTCAGCTGTATACACGGTATAGAGGATAGGACCTAGGATACTATCTCGAGGAACAGCGGCAGATTGGGTAACCACACATTTAAATATGTTTTAATAATTTAATTGAATATAAGAAAATTTTATTATCAACTAGCGTCCCTCGTGGTGTCAAAGCAAAGAACTTAGGTCATTTTAACTAATAATTGAATTTTTATTTGTTTATTGATAAAAATCTTGTATGAAGTATGGAATTGAGCATTATTTCTTTAATGATATTTTCACGGATTGCAGTAATTTTTAACCTGGCTAATATTGCATTGATTAAGTGGTTGAAGAAAACGTAAAGGCATAATTAGACAAACAATTGTTAATATTAATGTATGAGTTGGTAATACCGGCGAACAGAGACTATTAAGAAAATCTCCCTTAATGTAAGCGGCCATGTTTCACATCCGTAGAGAACTGTTGCTAGTATAATAGTCTTATATATAATAATTATTAAATTTCTGGAGAGTAAGCGTGAACTGAGTAGTTTTGTGACCGAGAAATAACAAACATTACGGGCTTTTAACTAGGGTTGGGCGATAGTCGATAGTTACTATCGATGGTCACTATATAGTGCCGACTATCGATAGATCTTTTTTCCTAATTTAAAGTTTTGAAACTCTCGGAATTATGCTGATCTGTCTCTGTCCAGTTTCGAGTTCTTTTGAAGTTGAATTCGGAATTCCTAGAGCTTAAGGGTTCTCTCAAAGATTAAGCCAAAGGAAAGCAGAAATGCTAGTTTTTCTTTCGGGAAATATGTGGCTCAAGTATCACATTTGACTCTTGAAATTAACTATTTCGTTATTTTTCTTTTCTGAAGATTTGATTTGTTTTTGAAGAATTGCTTAACGTGATCAAACTTAATCCCGGAAATATCTAGATTACTAAAATGTACACCGTTTCTGCTACTAACCATATATTTCATTTTATCGGTATTAATTGCTAGACCAATTTCGTTACCGGTTTCAATTTTACCTTACTAGGGTATATGTAATAGGGCGTATAAAAAAAATGACCGTTTTATCAAATTCCAGAGTTCAAAAGTCTGTAAAAAAAAAAAAAAGCCTCAGTTCAGTTATTTATTTCAAAGAAGAAACATGACAGTGTCCTACAAAATTCTCGTAATTTTAAGACATTACTGGAAAATTTTTTTTACAGCCGCTGAAGCAACTCGTGAAATTATTAAATATGAAGGGGAAGGTGTCTCTGAAGAGCGCACTGCGCGGCGTTGGTTTGAAAAATTTAGAAGTGGAGATACGACGTTGGAAAGAAAGAAGGGCTCCGGTCAGCCATTAATGGATATTGATAAGCTTCTGAAGGAAGGTGTTGAGCCAAATCCGTCCACAAGTACTCGCGAACTTGCCATGGAGTGTGGTGTGTCGATAGATACTGTTAGTCGCCATCTTCTCTCCATGGGGGAGGTGAAAAAGACCTGTAGACTGCTCCCTCACGAACTTACTCAAAATCAGCAGAAAAGTTTACGGAACTTCATGAGTTTGAACTCTTGCCTCATCCACCATATAGTCCAGAACAGAAGTTGAAAATGCTGTCCAAGAGTTCTTTGACAGCTATCCCAAGGAACGCTATCAGCGTTGCATCGAACAATTGGCTAGCAGATGGGTAAAGGCGGTAGATAATAATGGACTATGGTATACTTTGAGTATTAATTGTATTTTATATCAAAGAAATAATAATACAAATATTTGTTTAAGAAACGGTCATTTTTTTTTATACACCCCATTGTATTAATTGTTTGTATATAATTGTAATATAATTGATGTTATTAAATTAAAATTTAACGAAACAATGGAAAATAGACAAATAAATAATTATAAACTACCAAATAAATATATATTAATAAATGAGTTCTCACTTTTTCTCAAATCCTGAGAAGTACGGCCTCCTTTATCATAGCTGTCTGCAAGCTTACCGATGGTGTCGAAGACGTACCTCTTCGCCCGAGTACTTGCATCTCTCGGTGCGTCTAATGGAACGTATTCAAAATGGGCGTCATGTGCAGGCTCATCAGACAGGTAAGAGTAGGAAACTGTAAACAAAAAAATAAAATCATTGAGTGAAAATATGTCGATGTTACAGTTTCATAAATACTAATACAATAATAACAATACAAAAATATATAGTTTAAACAAAGACGCTTTAATAGCAAATAAAGACTAAAGCGACAAGAAACTGCTCGTCGTTACAGACTACTTCAACATTTACTAGACAAACGATCAAACCTCCCAATTCATTACAAAAGACTTATTTACATGACTGTTACTAGACCTATTTGGACGTAAGTAGTTGAGCTTTGGGGCTCCACTAAACCATCCAATTCATTTCGTATCCAATTCTTACAATCCGAAATCCTTCGAGAAATCCTCAATGCCCCTTACTTTGTCACCAATAAACTTATCCATAAAGATCTTAATATTCCATATGTTGCTGAGTTAGCCCACACCAGATACCTATCCTTTCATAGTAAGCTACATAACCACTCAAATCCATTAGTTTCTCAACTTGCTTCCCACTCTATTCCAGATAACCCTCAGAGGCGTCTGAAAAGGAGATATCCTAGAGATCTTCTAGTGTAAAATTTTATTGAAGTGCTATTGATAAGTAGCTCTTTTCAAGTTGTTACATGTCATTGTAATCGTTAACAGATCATTTACTTGATGTACATATCTGTATAGTTGTAAATTTCAATAAATTGATATATATATATATATATATATATATATATATATATATATATATATATATATATAATAGCAAAACAAACTAAACCTATCTTAGACAAAATCTAACGATCTACAACTATTAGTATATAACATTTTTTGATTTAATTAGCCATTTTTGTGTTATACCAGGTATGCAAGTTTAAAATGTCGTTTATTTCTTAAAATATATACACAGTAATTTAAAAAAAAGTATAATATATTTTATTCAAAGTACTGACCCTCGCTTTCTAAACATTTTGCCCATCTCTCGGGCAATATATGGATACCATTCCAAAAGAATGCTTCATCTTTATTTGAAATCCATTCATCGAGCCATTTTCGTACGTTTTCGAAATTGTTGAAGTGTTGCTCCGCCAATGAGTGTCCCATCGATGAGAAGAGGTGATAATCAGAAGGCGCCAGGTCAGGTGAATACGGCGGGTGGGGTAGGAGTTCCCAACCAAGCGAAGAAATCGTTTCCTTAGTCAATCTGGCTGAATGTGCAGGAGCGTTATCATGCTGAAGAATGACTTTGGCGTGCCTGTGAGCCCATTCTGGGCGTTTTTCGATCAATGCGTGACTCAAATTGATCATTTGTTGTCGGTAGCGCTCGGTATTGACTGTTTCGCCGGGTTTGAGAAGCTCGTAGTAGACTACTCCCTTCTGATCCCACCACACACACAGCATTGTCTTCTTCCCAAAACGATCCGGTCTTGCACTCGATGTGGATGGTTGTCCTGGCGTTACCCATGATTTTTTTCGTTTGGGATTCTGAAAATAAATCCATTTTTCATCGCCAGTTACAACTCGATGCAAAAAAACCCTTTCTTTCGTGGCGTAAAAGCAGCATTTCGCACACAGTTTTTCGTTTTTCCATCTGTCGTTCGTCCAATTCATGTGGAACCCATTTTCCAACCTTTTGAATCTTTCCCATAGCTCTCAGGCGATCGGAAATGGCTTGCCTAGTGACATTCAACTGTTCTGCCATCATTTGTTGGGTTTGGGTATTGTCTTCGTCTAATAAAGATTGCAATTCGAAGTCCTCAAACTTTTTTGGTCGATTTTCTCGTTTTTGATCAGTAACATCAAAATCACCACGTTTGAAACTTTGAAACCAACGTTCACATGTCCTGACGGTTGGAGCAACATCGCCATAAGTCTCAACAAGAATTCGATGACATTCAGATGCCTTTTTCTTTTGATTAAATAAGAAAATCATGACATGCCGCAAATGCTCTTTATTTGGCTTAAAATTAGACATTTTTAACACCAAAGAAAGGTATGATACGTCCACGTAAACGACTTAAAAACAACTGACTTTTGTAAACAAATGACTAACAAACAAAATAGCGTTTAGAGATAAGCAAATCCTTCAATAGGCTAAGAGCGCATTCTATTGGAATTAAAACGACATTTTAAACTTGCATACCTGGTATATATATATATATATATATATATATATATATATATATATATATATATATATATATATATATATATATATATATATAATAGCAAAACAAACTAAACCTATCTTAGACAAAATCTAACGATCTACAACTATTAGTATATAACATTTTTTGATTTAATTAGCCATTTTTGTGTTATAGACTCTTAAACATGACCAATAATAATAATTTTTTGAGAAAGTTGGCGAAATTCGTCGATTTTTGACAATCGATTGTGGCTAAACGCCTAAATCAAATTCATTTTAAGAGATGTCTTTAGGCGCACAACTTAATTATTTTTATTTATTTTTTTTATTTATATTACAATCGAGCTCTTTATGAGCTTATTAGCAATTTTTTTCTAACAATAATTATAAAAATACACTATTAAAACATATATACATAAAATATAGTTTTATTTTTCAAAATTAAAAATCTTCAAATGTCAATGACTTTGAATGTAAAGCACAAAACCCTATATTAGTTCATGGGGCTTCCTTCTCTTTAGCCTCCTCACCAGTGCATTGGAGTCCAGGAGATGGGCGGCCTCGGCGTTGACGTGGTCTTGCAGGCGATCCTGATGCGACTGGGCGTATTTTTGGATTACCTCCTCCACGGTTGGCATCCGAAGGTCTCTGTGAAGATCATCGTTCCTAATGTACCAAGGTGCATTTACGATGCCCCTTAGTACTTTATTTTGGAATCTTTGCATTATTTTTCTGTTGGAGTCCCTGGTGCATCCCCACAGCTGGATTCCATATGTCCAGATTGGCTTCAGGACTTGGTTGTATATCAATATTTTATTGTTTACAGACAGTTTGGATTGTCTGCCTAGGAGCCAATACAACTTTTGATAACACAAATTGAGTTTTAACGTGTTCTTTCCAGCGGAGTTTTGCGTCCAGTGGCTTCCCGAGATATTTAGCCTGATTTGAATACGGGATCACTTTATTATCTATAGTTATGGGTTGATAGTTGATTTTTCTGTCAGTGAAATCAGCATGTACAGATTTGGTTTCATTTAGTTTAATTTTCCATTTTGAGGTCCATCTTTGTATATTGGCTATTGTTGTGATTAATTTTCTTGTGGTTTCCTGATTGTCATTTCCGATGGAAAGAACAGCTGTGTCATCGGCGAAGGTGGCCATGACGCCTTTTTCAACTTCTGGGATATCGGCGGTATAGAGCACAACTTAATAAACTTTAATTTCGTAAATAACACATTTTTCGATTTAAAGAATTTTTGTATATGCTTTTTGCTATGATCTGAAATAAGTGCAAAAATGTGGGGGGGGGGTTGCCCCCTAAACATTTTCTCCTGATCAAAGTAATTTTTTTGTTTTTTTTATTCTCAGAACCCATCTGGACCATAGTGCATCATAAAACCTACTACTGCAACTTTTGCAAGGCGGACTCTCTTTATGGGTATTTCGACTGGACTAAGTAAGAGCATTACAATAAAGTTATGCAATTATTGTATTGTCATTGGTCCTTGACAAGTGTGCGAATTTTCAAGTTAATCAGATAACTGGAAATCGGTAAAAATTACAATGCTTTCGTCACATACAGGTGAAGTTAATAAAAGCGTATTAAAAATTAAATACATATTAGAAACTGAAATTATTTTAATATACCTAGTATCCAGCAATAAAAAATAATATACAAGTTTGATTCATATTGTTATTGATCGTTTTTGCCATCTTAATGGGTCACTTGCTAATTATTTTTATTTTATTTAATTCATTTAAAAATTTTAAAGACAAATACTACAAGCCTGGTACATTAAAGATTAGTAAGTAGTAGTGATACAAAGTTAACATTATATTAATAAAATACCAAAAAACAACACTCGTTCACGCTGTACTATGGCCGCCATCTTGGAAAACCGCGAACTTTTAGAACTATTATCATTTTTTTGCTTATATCTTGTAAAATATATAAATTTGCTTTTATTGTATATTTGCAACATCAAAGAGCACTAAATTTGTGACAATTTAAGCCTAATCACAGTTCTGTAGCTTAATTGGTTGTGGAGATACAGCTCTCCAAAAAATTGTGATTTTAGCTAATTTGAGGTAAGTCGCACTTCTCCGCTAGAACACGTTTTTTGTTGGTACACTTTTGGCTATAACTCTGAAACTTTTTTTTTTTTCATCTAAACGATGGTTAAATTTACTATGATCTCCACGTAAAAAGACACGCAAAATACCATTCCTGCACGCTGAGAACCCCGTACTGTTGCGAAATCATCGTTTCTTTCGCACATTTTCCCGTGTAATACCTAAGCCAGCACGCTAAATGTGTATGTTTTGACAAAATATGACGATTTTGACATGTTCAGTGGGCTAGCGTAGGTAATTCACGGTATTTAATTAAAATTAAAGGTCTTATGATAAATTTAACTTTCATTCTGATGGAAACAAGAAATTTTGAATCGGACAAATAATTTCGGAGTTACAGCCATAAAAGTACCGGCAAACGTGTTTTCGCGGGGAAGTGGTACTTACCTCAAATTAGCTAAAATCGCCATTTTTTTTTGGAGAGTTGTATCTTACCAAACATTTAATCTACAGAGCTGCGATTAGGCATAAGTTGTCACATGTTCTGAAGACAAAATGGTCTCGGGACATTCTAATATGGAACTTTTATTGAGGAGCTAAACAGTTGCATTTCAAGCAATAGGCATATTATTATGAACGTTATCGTCATATTTACAAGTTTGTTTTCTTTTGTCACGCAGTTGTAAATTTCAATGAATAAATAACAATATAAAATAAAATATGGAGGGTTAGAGAAAGATAAATATAAATAACAAAAGCCAACTAGGACAGAAGCCATTGCTCGGACAGCCCATTCCACTGCCACCACAATCGTAGGCTGTTATTACATCCAATCAGGACCGAATTACGGCCTATTAATAAGGTCATTCATCGGTTTCGGGGTCGAAAATTGGTTATTGTTCAAAATGGCTATCGATCAATACATGATCGAGTCGCATTATAACTACGAATTATGCGAGAGTTTAATGTTATGATTTTATTATAGTATATTAACCTTGGAAAATATTTATTACTAATATTTTAAGTTGTTACTAGGGACGGGTATCGATACACGATATATTGAAACATCGATATTTTTCTTTCAATAATCCGTATTTTTTCTTAAGGCATACGTACGTTACGACATATAGCTTTATATATATATTATAAAAATGCAAAACACTTGTGTTACACTTCCTCTGATTTGTGAAGAGGAAATATAAGAAGAAAATATTAAAACGCATAACACTAAATTCATGATGAAACTGGTGTTAACTTATGAGATAAACTTTATAAATGTTTTTATTTATTTTTTAGTTAGAAGTGTTTAATTGAATTAATATTACTTATTAAGGCAATAAGTAATAAAGATGACTAAGAATCAATTCAATAGGTATCTACAATGAAAATTTCTCACATGAAGGAAGTAGAAATAACGGAATTCAAATAAACAAAACACTAAATCCTCGTTGAAACGGGTATTAATCTCTGTTACATCTTACATTTGAGAAGACCAGGGGTTCGATTTCATTAACTTAATTTAGTAAAATGATACAATAAAAAAAAATATTATTGAAACATAATTTAAGATGACTTATCATTAAAAAAAAAAAATCACAATATATCGATATTTTAGGTCACTATATATCGTATAGTGATCTATCGATAAATATATATCTTATATATCGTGTATAGATTTACAGAGATCTAAATACCATACCGATATTTTTCTTAAGAAACCCATCCGTAATTGTTACAGCATATTTACATTATTAGGAAAACAAGCAGAATAGCCAAAATTGAATTCGCTAGCAACAGTAAACAAGGTACGTAATTGCTTCCAGAAAAGATTTTATAGATATAGAATCCGTAATATAGATTTCTGTATCTATAGATTGTTGAGGACATAATAGGTGGAAAGAAATAGTAAGTGATAACTCGATGGAAAAGTTGAACTGGAGATGAGTAATGTTGTAAAGGAGGTACTCTGAAGACGTAACATATCATCAAATCATAACGGGTAAGTTCTTAGTGAGCACGAAGGGTACAGAGCTAAACTTCGATGAAAGTTTCGGGTCTAAATAATAACCGAGGAAGAATTCCATTAGCTTGTGAAGTTAAGGGTAACTATAAAAATTTCACGGGATTCGTAAACGAAATAAGCAGTAAATATCCTTATTCACGATTGGTAGAGCAGGGGGGCCGATGGAAGGAGAAGACCGTGACGTCCTTGATTGTGATGAAGCAGAAGAAGTGACAGCTGTATGGATAGGCTCTTGAACAAATATGGCGTCAGGTTACTCTATTATTGTTTATATAATTAAAAATTCCAAAGATTCATTAGAAAAAATAATAATAATAATAATAATAAAGTTCTTTATTTATTCTGGGACCTTAAGTCCCTTAAGAATAAAAAATAATGTACAATCAGGGGGCCTACAGAGCCTCAAGATGATTATGAAATATTATTAAATATAATAAAATAGTAATTAATAATGATAAAAAATAAAGATTAAATTTAGAAAAATTGACAAAAAGAAACAAAAATATTTTGATTCATTTTGTGTAGAAACAATAAAATTTCGTGTACATAAACTTTTATATTTTATATAACTACTGAGTGGCTAATGACGGTTTTCATGGATCTGGATGGACAGTAGGTGGTTAAATAAATGATATTTGAAAGTGGAAAGGGTGTTTGAGTGGCGAATGGTGTAAGGGATGGAGTTCTATAGGGACGAGGATCGGATTAGGAATGATCTGTTGAAGGCAGCGGAGCAATGTAAAGTGGGCGTTGGGATTAATAAGAGTCGGTGACAAAAATGTTTTTTATTGGGAGAAGTGGCAAATGGAAACTTCAAGTATCTGATGCTGCCAACCACCAAAGAACTGGATGTACTTAGGTCCCTGGCCATATAACCTCATTTATGATAATTTGAGAAAATCTAGATAGACAGCGAAAGTAACGAACGCAATTCTTCCTAGTTGTAGATGTAAATACAAAATAAAAGAACTCAAATTAGTTCATTAACGACACTATGGTAAAAAAAAAAAAAAAAAAAAAAAAAAAAATGGGAGATAAGGAGTAAAACGAGGCAAAAATATGCCGAGGTATCTAAAGTATATGTTAAGGAGTACAATGGCTCTGAGCGATAAAGAGGGTAGTGGATAACTTCCGCTCTAGGCTCCTCAGCTGATACCGACAAAGCCACCTAAATATGATAATAGCCTATCATGAGAGAGTCGTTCGACCTAATATTGTTATATTGTATCAATGTTAAAATTTATTGTTATCAATGACAGATATTCATAATAGTTAATTTAGATAACTTATTTCAGAACTATTGCTGGAAAATATAAATATGTATTTATCGTTTTAGAGTTGGTTTGGTTATAAACTTCTTTTTAGAATTTATATTTCCAACTAAAAAAAAATTATAACAGTAGATCACAGATATGTCTATCTATAATCTAATGATTTTCCCGGTTCATATTTTAGAATTTGAAAGGATCATTTTACTTAAATTAAATTAACAATTAATGATTTTTCGAAATAAGCAAAGTTGAAAGAAAATAGAGCTTCGAACGTGACTTTTCTCATTCAAACCAATATATTAGTCGAGTCAATGAAGGCCTGAAAAAGGGTGTAGAGTGCATTTTCTGTAATCCAAAGTTTTTCTTCGGAAACATGTTGAGGGTAGTTAGAAAGTAAACATACTAATGTGTAAATATTAATTTGTAATAAGTTATTACAATAAATAATTAATAATTATAATTATTTTAATAATAATTAAAGTAACAAATTATTTCTCCCAATTAGTATATATATATATATATATATATATATATATATATATATATATATATATATATATATATATATTTTTTTTTTTTTTTTTATTGATATCTATATATATACATACGTTTCCTGAGTTTTGAGGGTGTTGAGATGGAATTCTAGGGCTAAAAGAATTTTCTATCACATTTTACAGTGTAAAAGCTAAAATTTTTCAAGTGAAGTATATTCAATATAATTTTTTCACAAGAACCGATATCGGATTCGAATTCAGCATTCAAAGAACCCTTAAATACGAAATTTCATCCAAATAGAAAAATAAAAGTTTGTAAGCTTCAAAGTTTGCCTGACCAAATAAATGGTAGGCAACTTTTGTTTAAATTGATAAAAAAACGTGAATTACGCTTAGACGGTTTTACGTATCAACTTTATTTTTTTACACAAAATATAGGGTGGTAATACGCTTGAAATTTATTTGGTTTCATCATCCTATCTGGTTTCAAACTCAAGTTAAAAATCAAAATGTTTTTCGGATTTTCCAATTTTTTTAATAGGTTTTTGTTCATCGAATTTTACATTTATATACATCAAAAGAAAGCTGAGACCCTCCTCTTTCCAGCGATACCAACCAGTGAATTGCATGACAAAGTAATGACGATTTAAAGGTATGTAACCAATAATCGGTTTTAAAATTTCATTTTCCTGGAAGAGGGTGAAAAAAAAAATGATATTTTTTGATTTTGTTGAATAACCGTTTTTTTTAATGTTTTTGAGGGTGCTGAATTAGAATCTGACCTCAATTTTTGTGTGAAAAAATCTATAGAGGTAGTTTGCTTGAAAAAAACTAATCATTTTTTTAGAATTTAATTAACCTAAACCAAAAATCTATGGAGCGACTGTATTTTTCCTTTAATTCGCAATAAAAACTGAAAATCTTGGTGCAAGAATCATGTCGATATCATTTTTTAAACTCGAGATAAAAAATAAATTAGTTTAATGCTATTTTATTTTTTTTTCTCGGCTTCTAGGGCCCATTGGTCGGAACGGCAAAATACGTGTCTAATATTTTTTGACCAGGAACCTCCAAAAAAATTGCCAACAAGATCCGTGAGAGACTGAGTGTGTCCTCCCCTTGTAAGTCAAAATAATCGAAAAACTTCAGGAGTATTTTCGTTTAGCGATTTTTATCGTATTAGCCGCAAATTATATTTTGTTACATTAACGTCTTATTGGAGAAAAAATAACCATTGTTAACAATGTAATATACTGGTCAAGGTATCTATTTTAAAATATACTACATTAATTGGTAAGCTGAGCACTTATTATATTCATTGTATGCGTGCGAAGTTTCGGTCACCAGTTTGAAAATTAATCAAACTTTGAAGAGGCTTTTAAAAAAATCCACAAATATCCTTTGTTTTTGCATATTATTGTTGCTTGGTGTATAGGCTTTGATTTGCCGTGAACTTTAACTGCGCCAGCCTGCGCCCGGACTGTTTTATTATTTTTTGTTGTTTAAAAAACGGCAGCATGACTAATGGCCAGTTTGCTAAAATATGTTTTTTTCCACAAAAATTCAGATCGGATAGCTGTAGTCACTGATAAACTACATTCGTTTGAGGACGTGGAAGAGTCTTACTACCGATTGGGAAGAGAAATATCTGCAATTAGTCGGGTATTTTGTTTCAAATTCAATGAAAAATTGAATATGGTCGACAGGAGTCGTAATATATTTTGTCGAGGATATATCTCTTGACTTTAACAGGAACATCAATGCTAACTACCAGGTATGCAAGTTTAAAATGTCGTTTTAATTCCAATAGAATGCGCTCTTTGCCTATTGAAGGATTTGCTTATCTCTAAACGCTATTTTGTTTGTTAGTCATTTGTTTACAAAAAGTCAGTTGTTTTTAAGTCGTTTACGTGGACGTATCATACCTTTCTTTGGTGTTAAAAATGTCTAATTTTAAGCCAAATAAAGAGCATTTGCGGCATGTCATGATTTTCTTATTTAATCAAAAGAAAAAGGCATCTGAATGTCATCGAATTCTTGTTGAGACTTATGGCGATGTTGCTCCAACCGTCAGGACATGTGAACGTTGGTTTCAAAGTTTCAAACGTGGTGATTTTGATGTTACTGATCAAAAACGAGAAAATCGACCAAAAAAGTTTGAGGACTTCGAATTGCAATCTTTATTAGACGAAGACAATACCCAAACCCAACAAAATGATGGCAGAACAGTTGAATGTCACTAGGCAAGCCATTTCCGATCGCCTGAGAGCTATGGGAAAGATTCAAAAGGTTGGAAAATGGGTTCCATATGAATTGGACGAACGACAGATGGAAAAACGAAAAAACTGTGTGCGAAATGCTGCTTTTACGCCACGAAAGAAAGGGTTTTTTGCATCGAGTTGTAACTGGCGATGAAAAATGGATTTATTTTCAGAATCCCAAACGAAAAAAAATCATGGGTAACGCCAGGACAACCATCCACATCGAGTGCAAGACCGGATCGTTTTGGGAAGAAGACAATGCTGTGTGTGTGGTGGGATCAGAAGGGAGTAGTCTACTACGAGCTTCTCAAACCCGGGCGAAACAGTCAATACCGAGCGCTACCGACAACAAATGATCAATTTGAGTCACGCATTGATCGAAAAAAACGCCCAGAATGGGCTCACAGGCACGCCAAAGTCATTCTTCAGCATGATAACGCTCCTGCACATTCAGCCAGATTGACTAAGGAAACGATTTCTTCGCTTGGTTGGTAACTCCTACCCCACCCGCCGTATTCACCTGACCTGGCGCCTTCTGATTATCACCTCTTCTCATCGATGGGACACTCATTGGCGGAGCAACACTTCAACAATTTCGAAAACGTACGAAAATGGCTCGATGAATGGATTTCAAATAAAGATGAAGCATTCTTTTGGAATGGTATCCGTATATTGCCCGAGAGATGGGCAGTGTAGAAAGCGAGGGTCAGTACTTTGAATAAAATATATTATACTTTTTTTTTTAAATTACTGTGTATTTATTTTAAGAAATAAAATAAACTTGCATACCTGGTATTCACGAAATCAGTGCATTCAATCCAGGACCAAGCCGAACACGCGGAAGACCCGAAATCCTTTTCTAAGAATTTCCCAATAAAACTAAAAAACAAAAAGGTGGGTAAAAGGATCTTGTTCTTAACACGTCATATGTTGAATTACGTTTTGCTGCAGAGATATCTTGACAATCGTTGGTCGAAGAACGAAATATCTATGAAATAGATAAGACCACTTCAAGCACTAGCTTTATGCATGGATTTATGTTTGTCTGATAGGAAATACGGTTTATGGTTTGCTTAAGGAATGCTTTCCCAGTCTCCTTCCTTAACTTTGACGAAAAATTCCCTATTTTTTGTTAATATTATCGCTGGTGAAGTTAGCGCTTGGATAAATTTACAAGAACTCTTGCAACTAACAGTGCAGAGTGTATAAAAATTGCAAGTTTGGAGAAAGGTAATGAGATCAAACTTGAATCTAAATGGGGATTCGATAACAGTTTCGGTCATAACCATTGTAAACAAATGTTAGAAAATGCATTTAGCACAAATGAATATCTTTTTTTTTAATAGCTCTGGTGACAATGAAATTGATAGAAGTTAGAAATGGAAAAGACGTTTAAGTAAATCTGCGTTCATCGACCTTATATTACAGACCAATAAAATTAATTAAAAAAAAAAAAAAGAAACTGGAGATCAAATGTGTGACGTAAAAAAGGCAATGAAAGATTAAATTTGCCAACTCCAAACTTTTGAAATTAAATTTTAAAGCGATCAAATTTACACGTTTAGTTTCATGTTCACAATGCTGGTTGGTAGTGTTACTAACATTTGATCTGGAACAAACGCCACGTTTATGTGTTCCATTTGCGGGGCTACCCCAAAGAAGACAAATATCTTCATATAAAAAACTCAATCACACCCTAATATTGCTCGAAACGCAAAATTTACGCTATTATTAAAAACTTGCACCAAAAATTTCATTTTGTTACCACAGAAAAAAAAAAAAAAAAAAACTTTAATTTTTTATAATTATCTTCCCATAACTTTTTATGGGTGCATTTCCGGACCCATGTTTATAGGAACTTTTTTCTTCAGCGTGTAATTTTCTATAAGATTTTGAGGGTTTACGAATTTTGTCACTCTATGTTCGAAGCACTGTGCGTCGTATGCAAAAGATAACTATTTACTAAATTATTGTTAATTAAATTCTCTACACCTTTTAATACATACACATTTTTCATATTGTTTACCGTTTCCAAGATATACACTTGGAAAGTGTGAAATTATACAAAAAAATTAATTTCACCTCACGTTTTCTGGTAAACTTCCCTCCATATCTTCTAAAAAGTTCATCCTACGGCAAAAGTCTTCATAAATAATATTGTAGAACATTAAATTTCCCTTAAAATAAACATATATATGCCAGTTTATCTTTGGCCTGTCAAAAGTTACATAAATTTTAACTTTTCTTGGTAAAACATACCAAACGTCCTTCACATTTGCCAAGCGTATATCTCGGAAACGGTACAGAATATGAAATATAAGTATTGTATAAAAGTTGTAGAGAATTTAATAAACTTTTATTTAGTAAACTAATGTTTTGCATACGACTCACCGTTTTCGAGATATGAGCGCAAAACCAAAACAAGAGGCATTCCGCGCTCTGCTCGGCTTCCTGTTCCCAGACCCGAAAACTCGAGGACTTTTAGTATGTTTACTTTCTAACTACCCTCAACATGTTTCCGAACAAAAACCTTGGATTAAAGACAATGCACTCTATAATACTTTATTGACTGTATCCACTGAACATGTCAAAATCGTAATATTATGTCAAAACATACACATTTAAAGTATTGTCACGGGCATTTCGTATATGTGGTCTAATAATAAATTTAATCAGTTTTCATATGAAAAAAAAAATGATTTTTAGATCCGAAAAACAGTTTCGGAGTTATAGCCAGAAACGTGCCGAAAAACGTGTTTGCTGATCACCGCAACTTAGCCAATCTTTGGGCCCTTGTGTTGGCCAAACCACTGAACCGATTTTTAATTATTACAATATTTTTAAAACACCACATTAAAATGAATTAAATTAATTTTATAACATTAAAATCGGTTCAGTTGTATCAGAGTTGGGCAAAAAGTAGTTATAACTATTAACTACCAACTACAACTACTTTGGTTTGATTGTAGTTACAATTACTAACTACAAATGTAGTTGGTAGTTAACAGCGGGCAACTACATTTTTTGTAACTAGTAGTTAGTAGTTAAACTTTTCCAACTACCAACTACAAGTTAAATAATGTAGTTAGATGATCTTAACTATTAACTACAAAATATAGTTGGTAATTGCAATTATTTAACTTCTAACTACTGATGATCGTACTAATAATTTCGAGGTACATATTCCTAACAATAAGTCAGTCTTATTGGGGTTGCAATCATTTGAAAAGGGGGGGGGGGCAAGTTTTTGTAAACAGTTCTTATATCCACCCCACCAGAAATAGTCAACGATATTGGTAAATTACCTGTTAACAATAAAGGGTTCAGATTTTATCACTTGTTATAAATCAATAACATAAAGAGGTAGCTTTTCTCCAAATGTATAAAATACTTCGTGAAAATTGTCAATAACTGCTTCAAATGTAGAAGAAAAAAATATTAAACATCGCAATCAATTTACAAATGACTCTAAGGATTTCGTTATCGCATGATGGTTGATTGTCGAAAATTTCGGTTCTGGTACAATAGGCCTTATTTGAAAATAAATAATAGAGCTTGGGCTACATTGTTTATTTTTCATACTGATTTATTTACATTTTTTACATTAACAATTTTTTTGGTTTAAATGTTACAATACAAAGTGTAACTCACTATTTTCACTGATCGAGTGGCTTAGATAAAAAAATAAAATTAAAAAAAGCTACGTTTTTAGTTAACTACCAACTAGTAGTTGGTCGTTAAAAAATATTGACTATTTCTTTTAACTAGTAGTTGGTAGTTACGATAACTAACTACTTCTACTGTAGTTGCAAAAAGTAGTTGTTCATTTTTAACTACCAACTACTAGTTTATAGTTGCTCCTAGCGACTACATAACTTGTAGTTAATAGTTAAAAAAGTAGTTAACTACCACAATTAGTTAACTACTTCCCCACTCTGAGTGGTATAAAGTATCGACACCTGGCCAATATGTCCATGTATACGCCCATTTCAAGATGTGAAAATTTTATTTTATTAATTCATTATAATTTTTATTCCTAATTTGTTAGTAACAAACCACAATACTAAAGTATCGAAATTTACAACTTTAAAGCATTGTAGCGATCCGCACAGGAAAGATTAACTTCCATTTCGTGGCGGACTTAGGGAATAAATTTAGACCTTCTTAAATAATCCGTCCCTCTTAATTTGGAAACCGTAAGTACGTTAAATCTACAGAAACAAACAAACTTTAAGAAATTATATTTGAACTTCATATTAAGGATTCAACAGCTTCTTAACGAATAGTAAGTTTTTATAAAATGGCTGAGTTAACCAGGAAAATGAGGTGGCGTTGTTGGGAGCTTATCCCTCACTTATTATTGATTTGTGGAGAAAAGCTGTAATGTAATCGAAATAGAATATCAAAAATATTCATAGGAACTATTGTCCTAATTCTGTCTAAAATGTAGATAGGAATATCGATATTCAATAATATTCAAATCGATATCCTATCCCTTAGAAGCTTTAAATAGTACAGCCAAGGTCGACCAAGACGTCAAAGAGTTAAGAACGAAGCGCAATTACTTGGATTTTTCAAATTAAGATACGATTATGGAGGGATATAGATACGGATAAAAGTCTTAGAATCAATGTAGAATAAGAATTACCTCTATTCTATGAAAGATATTACGCCTAAGTCGATAATACGAGGGTGAATCAAATATATACGGTAATTTTCAAAATTATATTTATTGAATAATATTATACAGAAACTATACCTTCAACATTTTTCAATGTAGTCTCCTGCATTATCTACACACTTCTGCCACCGATTTGGAAGCTTGAATATTCCCTGTTCATAAAAAGACTGAGGGCGAGTTTTTAACCATTCGCGCACGTGCTTTTCGACGTCTTCATTGTTTTCAAATCGTTTTCCTCCAAGTGATTCTTTCAGGGGCGCAAACAAAAAAATAGTCACAAGGGGACAGGTCTGGACTGTAAGGAGGGTGTTCGAGAGTTTCCCAGCCCATTTCTTCCAATTTATCCCTTGTCAACAATGCGGTGTGAGGCCTTGCGTTGTCATGGAGAAGGATGACATCTCTAATGGGCACACCTCGTCTTTTGTTCCGGTAACTGGTTTTTGCTGACTGTAGCACCTGGCAGTAGTAAGCCGCATTCACTGTTCGTTGATCGTGAAGAAAATCAATGAGTAGAACTCCCCTTGAGTCAAAAAAATTGTTGCAAGAACTTTCGTCTCGGCTGAGAGACGAGTTTTGGCTTTCACTGGGCAGCCTTCATCCTTCCTTCGCCACTCCTTACTTGCCATTTTTGATTCAGGGGTGTAATGGTGGACCCACGTCCCCTTGTGACTATTTTTTGTTTGCGCCCCTGAAAGAATCACTTGGAGGAAAACGATTTGAAAACAATGAAGACGTCGAAAAGCACGTGCGCGAATGGTTAAAAACTCGCCCTCAGTCTTTTTATGAACAGGGAATATTCAAGCTTCCAAATCGGTGGCAGAAGTGTGTAGATAATGCAGGAGACTACATTGAAAAATATTGAAGGTATAGTTTCTGTATAATATTATTCAATAAATATAATTTTGAAAATTACCGTTTATATTTGATTCACCTTGGTATATATATATATATATATATATATATATATATATATATATATATATATATATATATATATATATATAAGTTTTAATAATGTCCCTTAAAATACACATGCCACAATGCTAATAATCACGTCCTGTTAAGTAATCCACTTTTTTTTAATGCAAATTCCGACTAGGTATTTGTTCGATCCAATTTTTTTTTTTTTTTTCTAAAAGGAGGTCAATTTTACTATAAAACTCTATATATGAAATATTAATCGGGTTCTTTTAAAAAACACGCCGCTGCGATAAAATCCCATACTTTTGTGAAATCCAAAGTTTTTTTTTGGTACATTTTTCACTATAATATTTACTAGAAATGCGTTCAAACCATCCGACTAATTAAAGGAGATTAATTTATATGGCAGTAATTAAATCTATTAGGACATACGGTGATGAGCTCTGAGGCTTAACTAAACCTTTCAATTCTTCTTGTATCCAATCCTTACAATCCGAAATCCTTATTAATTACACATTCTCCTTAATTTAACAGAAATAAACTTATTCTTAAAGATCTTAATGTCCCATATGTTGCTGATTTATCCCAAACCAGATACCTATCCTTTCATAGTAAACTCCATAACGATTCAAATTCACTAGTCTCTTCACTTGCTTCCCATTTATTCCCAAATAACATTTCGAGGCGTCTGAAAAGAAGCCTCGAGAACTTCTACTATAAAACTTGTACTGAAGTTCCACCAATCGGTGGTAGCTTTACAAGTTTTTATCATGTTACTGTATTCATTTGTCCACACAGTTACTAGATGTATATATTTTTTACAATTCAAAAGATTTATAAAAAAAAAAAAATTAAAAAAACAAAACAAAAAAACCCTACGGATAATGGACATTTCAAACAAATAGCCTTCTGTTTCGCAAATACCTTTCAGTAACTAATATATTCAAAAAATAACAGGTTACAGTATACGCTATTTTCAAATTCAACGTGACGTTAAAACATCTTAACTGTACACCATGACACCTCCCTTCCTCTCAGAAATCCGAGACATCTTTGGCGGATTGTCAAAAATAGTGTCAAAACAGATTAGATCCGGTCATTGACTCCAGTTCTAATTTTATTTCGTTTGCGGTTTGTAGGATATCCAAAAAACCGCTGACTTTTAATTATTAATAGATTATAATTTATTAGGTATTACAATAGCTAAGAACAAATTCAGATGTTTTTACTACTTTCATATATAGGAAGCCGATGACGGAAGTATATCAATCAGTGAAATACAGGAGGCAGTGGAAAGGTCAGGGGCGAAGAGATAGCTGGGTCAGTTCCTTTTTGTCAACATCCTCTGGGTGTCGTCCAACATAGTCCCGGCTCAATATTCAAATTGTGAGAATTACAAGCCTTTCGTTATTAAAATAAACTAATACTTGCTATAGCCTAGAAGCGTTAGGCTTGTTTTATATTATCCGACACGACACGTAGCGGATCAGACAAATACATGGTGTATTTATATTATCAGACAAAGCGGGTTCCAGTACGGACCGGGAACACAGGCGAATCGGAGATATTTTTTTTTAATGTTTTTTTGTTTATAGAATATTACTTTATACTAGTGTTTAGTCATTATGTTTGCCCGGTTTTCCAACGAATATTTATGCGTGTGTTATTTGTCCAAGACAAAAACATAAAAAATTCAAGAAAGCATGCACTAAATGTGGAAAACCTACATGCTATGGAAATCGAGTAGAAATTCGTACAAATCTTTTTGATTAGACTTTTTTTTTTATAATGGCATATCCTAAATTTCTGTTTTTTTATATTCTTATATTAATATAAAATGTTCAATGTGTTATTCCTTACGCACTTTTCAACATCTAGTTTTTGAAAAAAAAAAAAAAAAAAAAATGGAACAAATTTAAACGCAGAAAAAAAACTAGAACGGGGAAAAGTCACAGCAGTACTGCACTGTTGGAGTCGGAAAGTAAATTATACTACGAAGAAGACATGTTAAGACACGGTCCGACACGTGCCAGTTGGCAATGCGGAATTGCGGAAGCTTTATCCGGTGAATATAGTTGAGGTAATAGCAGCGCGGCGGTTAAAATGGGAATGTGAAATCGTTGGGTTTAATAATGACCGAATTCTGAATCGTTATATCCAAGAAGATTTCAAAATGGTATCCTTAAGGATGAAAACTAATTTGTCGGGAAGAAGAGTGGGCAAAGATATCCTTCAGCCGGAAAAAATCATCAGATCCTGGTAGATCTGAAACCAGTATTCTGCACTGGATTTTAAGAGGATTGGCGGATTCTGCCAAAATTGCGTATTTTCAAAATGCCAAATATGGCGGACTATCCTGAGACTTTATAAAATCGTTAAATTCAGGCAGATCTCAAAATGGTATCCTTAAGGACAAAAACTAATTTGTCTAGAAAGAGAGTAGGCAAGGATATCCTTCGGCCGGCAAAAATCGTCAGATTCTGGCTGATCAGAAACTAGTAGAATTGCAAACCTTTCGTCGCTAAAATAAACCAGTACTTGCTTTAACCTAGAAGCATTAGGCTTGTTTTATATCATCCGACACGACACGTAGCGGATCAGATAAATACATGGTGTATTTATATTATCAGACAAAGCGGGTTCCAGTACGGACCGGGAACACAGGCGAATCGGAGATATTTTTTTTTAAATATCCTGCACTGGCTTTTGGGAGGATTGGCGGATTCTGCCAAAATGGTGTATTTTCAAAATAACAACAATGGTGAACTATCCAGCGACCTTATAAAATCTTTAAATCCTGGCAGATCACAAAATTAAGGACGAATACTAATTTGTCGGAAGAGTGGCCAAGGATGCCCTTTGCCAAAAAAAAAAAAAAAACGTCAGATCCTGGCAGATCTGAAACCATTATATTTTGGGCGGGAGGAATGTGTCAGGCTGATCTTGAGGATCAGGGTTTTGATGGGGTGGGTTGGAGGGAGTGTTAGTTTCGTCATCGATGGAGCAGCATTTTTTTTTTTTTTTTTTTTTTTTAAATTAAATTTTACATATTCATAAGTTTGAATGGTTTTGGCAAAACTAGGTTATTTTTTGAAAATGTATTATTGCTACAGTAATAATGAGGAAAATAAGAAATACATGGAACTATTGCACCATCAGCCGAAGTTGTTAGGACATTAAATATCGACCACAACTCGATTCGGAGATTAAAAATTGAAGGGAGGCAAAACATCGACGAGTACTAAATAATTCATTGGACTCGGGGGAGCCCAACGTCCATTTCCAGAAGACAGAAGCTAAGGTTGAGGATAAACCAGAAGAGTGTTTTCCTTTCCCTGAAGAGGGCGCCACGTTGACTATTTGAATGAATTAGCGCAAGTGTGCAACAGGAAACCGGTCGTACGCTCCCCCCAACTACCGCACTATGTCACTGTCTTTATGGCCAAGGGATGAGCCGTTATTTGAAAATAACGGGTTATTTTATGATATACTAATAATAAGTTTCAGAAACCGGTTATTTCAAATTTACTCTGGCAACGGCTGAACTCTATTACAGATATGAACGATGTAAGAATAACAGGTTACTTCAAAATAACCTGTTATTTTTCATGTCCGGAAAATTCTACGGATTCTACGGAAAAAAAACTTAATTTTTTAAAAATAACTTATAATTTAGCCAGAACTCATAGCTGACCATCTGTCATATTTGTTACCTCATCGACCTTACTCAATGAGGAAAGTACAAAAACACAATTGTTACGTAAAAAAAAAATTTTTTTTGATTCCTAAAGAACTTAATTTATTTTAGCATTATTAAGCGTTATTTATAACTGAGTAAAAACATCAAATGAAGTTAGGATTAACAATTTTCTTATAACATTTTTGAGGTGTGAAAAAAACCCCAAAAGACATATCTATTTCAATAAATGTTCATTGTCACAGATCGTTATAACTTCCGTTCACAGTAAACAAACCATCATAAATAAACAATGACTGTGATAATAAAACACCTTTTATTATGCAAATAAATCTCTTTTAATTAAAATCATAAAAGATTTTTAAAGTCTGATAACAACAACTACATATTATTAAATATTAAATCAGCTGTTCAATTAGATTTTCAACTAATCGATTACTTACACAATTGTTCTCTATGATAAATGCTGTTTATACAATCGATTAATAAACATCAATCAATGCTTGATTTATCTCTGGTCGTGTAAACTGACAGTGCCTGTTTGATTACTACATTGAACAGCTGATAAATTTAACAATTTCAAGGTGAGGTTTTAAAAAAAAAACAAAAAAACAAAAAAAACATCACTACATTATTTTCCATTATTCTCCAGTTAACTCAATGAACCAATAGCTTAAAAAAAATCCTGCCGTTTTGGTTCCGTAGGTGAGTATCAACATGTTTGACATTTAAAACTAGTCTAAAAAAAACAAAAACAAATTCGTCAAACCTACCTCCATTTTGTTTTTAATTTTTACTAAATTACTTTTACATAAAAACTGCTTCTAGTATAAATTAAGTCATCAAAGCTTTTGTTTTTGACGTAACAATCGTATTTCTGTACTTTCCTGGGAGAGTAAGATCGATAAGGTAATAAATATTAGAAATGGTCAACTGTGAATTCTGGGAAGCACGGAGCCGGCCTGTGATTGGTCTATTACTTATTGAAGGTAACCAGCGACATCTCTTACAAACAGAACTAACTAGAACAATACAATACTTTTTAATCTAATACGGCTTTTGTTATACTGAAGGTTAATAGACATCGTTACTATTATTTTGAAGAATTATGAATCCAATACCGCGCTGTCCGGAAATTAATGCTGGTTTATGGTTTTAAAGCACAAAAAATACTCAACATTATTCACAATACATTTCTGACAAATGCGGTTTTAGTTTTTGGTATTAACAAATTATTTTTTTTTTTTTTAATAACAATTTATTGAAATTTACAACTGTACAAGATATATACATCAAGTAAATGTGCTGTTAACAATAAGAATAACGTGACAAAACATGAAAAGTACTAAGTACTTTAATAAAAATTCTAAACTAGAAGGTCTCTGGGCCATCTTCTTTTCAGACGCCTCGGAGGATTATCAGGAATGGAGTGGGAAGCAAGTTGAGAAACTAACGGATTTGAGTGATTATGGAGCTTACTGTGAAAGGATAGGTATCTGGTGTGGGCTAAATCAGCAACATATGGAACATTAAGGTCTTTATGGATAAGTTTATTGGTGACAATGTAAGGAGTATTGAGGATTTTACGAAGGATTTTGGATTGTAAGGATTGGATACGAGATGAATTGGATGGTTTAGTGGAGCCCCAAAGCTCAACTCCGTAAGTCCAGATAGGTCTAATCACAGTCATGTATATTAGTCTTTTGTAATTAATTGGGAGCTTTGAACGTTTGTCTAATAAATGTTGAAGTAATCTGTAACTACGGGCAGTTTCTTGTCTTTTTAGTCTTGTATGTGGATTCCAAGTAAGACGTTTGTCCAAGTGGAGTCCAAGGTAGCGGATATGTGTTTCAACAGGGATTAGTGGAATATCATTAAAGGATACTGTAGGGCAGGAAGTCGTGGGCTTACGACGAAGGGTAAAGGTTATTTGGTGAGATTTTTTGGGATTTATTTTGATTCTCCATTTTTGACACCATTCTTGAAGGGTTAGGATATGGGATTGGAGTGTTTGGGAGGCAATGAAGGGATCACTGTTTACTGATAACACACATGTGTCATCAGCGTAAGTGGTGAGGACAGTGGTAGGATGAGTTGGAATGTCAGCTGTATACACTGTGTAGAGGATGGGGCCTAGGATTAAAAACGTATTTTTAATCGATTTTTGATTATAATTTTATTTTATATCTTAAAAAGTGGTTCAGTAATCTAAAAAAATATAAGTCGCCAGGGGAGAGGTCTGGATAATAGGGTGGATGAGGCAGTCTCATAACCATGGTCAAACAATATGCGTGAGGTCATAGGTGAGAGGCTTTCAATTAATATAGGAGGTAAAAAGTTTCGAATTTTTTTACCTTTCCAACTGTCTCAAGCTTGTCTGATTAGCTGACTGAGAGATTCTCTACTACTATGACCAAGCAGAGAAATAAATAACTCGATAATCCGATAATATAAACATATAAACCGAGTTATTCTAAAGTTTCGGAAAAGGAAAGTCCACAAGAAAACATCAATTAAAATAAAACCCGATCCATAAACTTCACTGAATGAAAGGATTTGATTATCAAAACTACCACTTTTACACTAGTGATGTATCGGTACCAAAATGTTTCGATTTTTAATACAGGTACGGGTACCTAGGAATCGATTCTCGTTTCTCGGTACCGATACCTCAGTTTAAAAATAAATTGATATTATAAAATATAATCCAAAAGTAAGCTGAAAAAAATCAAAATAAATCAATTAAAAGAAACGATGATTATTCAAGAAATAAATTGGATAAAACCAGTATTATCCATATTATATAATACTAGCATCCCCGTCGCGGCTTGGCCCGCCCTCATAAGTAAAGATACTTTACAACTAAAAATTAAAGTTTTATTTGTTTATCGATAAGATTCTTGTATTTTAGCATGTGGTTCAGCATTATTTCTTCAATGATTTTTTCACGCATAGCAGTAATTATTAATCTAGTTATAATCGCACTGATTAGGCGGTTGAAGATTACGTAAAAGCACCATTAGACATAAAATTTTTAATTTTAATAAATGAATTGGTAATCAAGAAGGATAAAGACTATTAAGAAACTCGTGCGGAAAATAAACTGCATTATCAGTGCTTACAGTTAAAGGCCCGTGGATCATATTTTAACAAACAATATAAAAAAGCAAAGGATCGACATTTTGATTTATTAATAATTGGTATTCGGAAATAACTTTATTGATTTTATCTGGTTGGATGTTGATTTCGAACTATCAAAGTATATGACAGTGTGGCAAACCTCGGTCCTGCCTCTCAACATTGTACATTTAAATTTTAGTTATTGTAAATTTTACCATTGAAAAACCTTCCTAAAATTATAAAAATTATTTATTTAGATGTCGGTACAGGTAGGTTCAGTTTACCATTGTTAACTCTATTGTGGAATGGCACTATACACAATCGGTCGATTTTCAAGCTTCACTGGGATCCACATATTGCACACCATATTTAAATATTTTTTAATATTTTCTTGATAGTTTAATAAGTAAATTTTATCATCGATTTCAAAGCTCTTATGTGTAGAATGGCACTCGCCACATATTGGTCAATTTTTAAACTTCACTGTTGTCCACATATTATCTTTTTTTAATAAAAAAATTAATCAAAAATCAGTAGATTTTAAAATTGCTAAACCTTCTTGGAACTATGAAGATGAAGTAGTTCATATTTAGTACAGATTGGTTCAGTAGTATTCGCGGTTAGTGATCACAAACGAAAAATGGCTTGTCCTTTTATATAACAGTATAAATTATTATTATAGTAAACTTTCTAATTGTAAATCTTTCAAGAACTATGAAGATGATGTAGTGAAAATTTGGTTCAGATAGGTTAATTAGTTTTACTAAAACGCTATTGTCGTTTGCCACATATTCGATTTTTAAATTTCACTAGAATCCACACGTCACACCACATATTTATAGCTTTTTGGATAACAATTTAATTGAATTAAGTAATTTTATTATCAATTTCTAGCTATATTTAACACCGAATCATTGTAACCTCTCTTGAATAGTGCTCAATTTACTGCACACCACATATTTATCGCTTTTTAAACAGTAGTTTAATAGAAAATATGTAAATTTTATTATTGCTAAACCTTCCTTGAACTATTAAGATGATGTAGTTATATTTGGTATAGAATAGTTCTATAGTTTTCGCGGTTAGTGATCACGAACGGAAATGGCTTGTTCTTTTATATACAATTTCATAAGTGAAATCTTTTTTAATAATTTTCTTGATAGTTTAATAAGTAAATTTTATCATCGATTTCAAGCTCTTTTGTAACCTCTCGTGTAGAATGGCACTCGTTACCTATCGGTCAATTTTCAAACTTCACTGTTATCCACGTATTATTCATTTTTCAATAAAGAATTAGTTGAAAATCATTAGATTTTACTATTGCTAAACCATCCTATAAAGATGATGTAGTCAAAATATGGTAGAGATTGGTTCAGTAGTTTTTGGCGGTTAGGGATCACAAACTAAAAATTGTTTGTCCTTTTATATAATAGTATAACCATATACCGCCATATTTTAGAATCGTATACCAGGTATGCAAGTTTAAAATGTCGTTTATTTCTTAAAATAAATACACAGTAATTTAAAAAAAAAGTATAATATATTTTATTCAAAGTACTGACCCTCGCTTTCTACACATTTTGCCCATCTCTCGGGCAATATATGGATACCATTCCAAAAGAATGCTTCATCTTTATTTGAAATCCATTCATCGAGCCATTTTCGTACGTTTTCGAAATTGTTGAAGTGTTGCTCCGCCAATGAGTGTCCCATCGATGAGAAGAGGTGATAATCAGAAGGCGCCAGGTCAGGTGAATACGGCGGGTGGGGTAGGAGTTCCCAACCAAGCGAAGAAATCGTTTCCTTAGTCAATCTGGCTGAATGTGCAGGAGCGTTATCATGCTGAAGAATGACTTTGGCGTGCCTGTGAGCCCATTCTGGGCGTTTTTTCGATCAATGCGTGACTCAAATTGATCATTTGTTGTCGGTAGCGCTCGGTATTGACTGTTTCGCCGGGTTTGAGAAGCTCGTAGTAGACTACTCCCTTCTGATCCCACCACACACACAACATTGTCTTCTTCCCAAAACGATCCGGTCTTGCACTCGATGTGGATGGTTGTCCTGGCGTTACCCATGATTTTTTTTTTTCGTTTGGGATTCTGAAAATAAATCCATTTTTCATCGCCAGTTACAACTCGATGCAAAAAAACCCTTTCTTTCGTGGCGTAAAAGCAGCATTTCGCACACAGTTATTCGTTTTTTTTTTCCATCTGTCGTTCGTCCAATTCATGTGGAACCCATTTTCCAACCTTTTGAATCTTTCCCATAGCTCTCAGGCGATCGGAAATGGCTTGCCTAGTGACATTCAACTGTTCTGCCATCATTTGTTGGGTTTGGGTATTGTCTTCGTCTAATAAAGATTGCAATTCGAAGTCCTCAAACTTTTTTGGTCGATTTTCTCGTTTTTGATCAGTAACATCAAAATCACCACGTTTGAAACTTTGAAACCAACGTTCACATGTCCTGACGGTTGGAGCAACATCGCCATAAGTCTCAACAAGAATTCGATGACATTCAGATGCCTTTTTCTTTTGATTAAATAAGAAAATCATGACATGCCGCAAATGCTCTTTATTTGGCTTAAAATTAGACATTTTTAACACCAAAGAAAGGTATGATACGTCCACGTAAACGACTTAAAAACAACTGACTTTTGTAAACAAATGACTAACAAACAAAATAGCGTTTAGAGATAAGCAAATCCTTCAATAGGCTAAGAGCGCATTCTATTGGAATTAAAACGACATTTTAAACTTGCATACCTGGTAGAGTTAACAGATAATTGTGACTTGCAGATAATATACAAATAATATTGCGACTATAAATTAAGATATAAGGTATCCTATCTTTCTTGTTGGGTCAAACTGCACACGGTGTGCAAATTTGATTAAAATCGGTTCAGTAGTTTAGGTGTCAGCGTGGCCCAACAACGCGTCATGTAATTTATATATATTAAGATTTGTTATTAATTACTATTCACAAATTCTTATTTACGAAGATATAACATTCCAAGCTTTCATTCATTGATTATGGAATTGAAAATGTTACTAAGCTCTAGTATTACGGTTCAAAAACTACTATTTACACGTAATAAAATGATCTTTTATCTTGGATGTATCGCTCTTAAGAATAACGAAAATGTATAATAAAATTTTATTACTGCCTAAGTGGCATTATTTCATTTATTAGGTATTGTAATTTTATTTCTTCATTTTCCAATATCGAAAAATATCTTCGACAAACTGAGGTTAAGCTTGCAGTTGTGTGGGATTTGCTTTTAATTATATGCAAAGGAGCCTTGGTAAATATGAAAATGTACTATGATGTATAACATAACATAATAGATATGAAGATATCATAAAACTATTACCAAGGTTAGCGGTATCGGTCGGTTCCTAGGAATCGATTTTGTATCATCGATCCTCGATACACATTCTTTTCTCAAGAATCGATGGAACCGAGAATTGACTTTTGGACCCCATTTAAGCATAAAGATATCCAGAAGTAAACGTGAACATCATCGGACTCACAGATACGATATCAAATCGATCATGTTTTATAACAACCGAGATGGAAAAACAGAGTAAGCTAACCAGAGAATATATCGTGGTGCAGAATGCACTATCTTTAGAGAAAGATAGTGAGCATTTCGAAAATTTAGGATTAGGCATCAGGTTTAACATTAATTGAGGATTCTTATCGTTATATTTCAATTTTTTTTATTTTTTTATATTTTATATTATAAAATAATAAGAATAAACCTTGGTTCGATGGTGAAGATATAAACGCCCCCGGGGGAAAAAAAGGCTAAAATTAGAAGCTCAGACTAATCCGAACGATAACGTCTTTTATTTTCGAAGGTTATTATTTTATTTTTTTGCTAAATTAAAGCTATTTATTTTCTTTCTTTAGTTTATTTTTAGCTTTGAAAATATTGAAGAGATAGAAAAAGACATAGGTTTAAGAGTGGGGAAGAGAACAGAGCTGACCTCGGCGGTGATCACAGGGAAATTACTAGTTAAGAGATGTCGACTGCTCAGCTCAAAAGGTTCATCGCCTCTCATTGTATAACCTATAATAGGATTAATATTTAGGCAGCATTGTCATCATGAAGGCTTTGTTTTCATTATGTTTAGGCGCCAATAATTAAATACTATATTTAATTGTATCAAATAAGAAACAAAAACATCTATAAAGAAGATATATAAAACGAATTTCTTCTGCAGAAAATATTTTAGTTGACTATTTCTTCTTATACTTGATGGTTTTGGAACAACATATATGTGCGGTGAAATGATTACAATATATCTATAACTTATAACTAACCTACTAGGAGCTTTTCAATAAATTTTATACATTAGAAAGACCCTAGGCCATCTTTTTAGAGGCCTCGGAGAGTTATAATTTATAACTCGCGGAAATATAATTCATAAATATGATATATGGATATTAGGGTTGTCCTCTACACAGTGTATACAGCTGACATCCCGACCAATCCTAGCACTGTCCTCACCACTTACGCTGATGACACATGTCAGTAAATAATGATCCCTTCATTGCATCCCAGGCACTCCAATCCCACATCATAAACCTTCAAGAATGGTGTCAAAAATGGAGAATTAAAATAAATCCAAATAAATAACCTTTACCCTCCGCCGTAAACCTACGACATCCTGTCCTACGGTATCCTTTAACGATATTCCTCTAATCCCTGTTGAACAGATCCGCTACCTGGGACACCATTTGGACAAACGTCTCACTTGGAATCCACATACAAGACTAAAGCGACAAGAAACGGCCCGTCGTTATAGACTACTCCAACATTTACTAGACAGACGATCAAAGCTTCCTATAAATTACAAGAGACTAATTTACATGACTGTGATTAGACCTATCTGGACTTACGGAGTTGAGCTTTGGGGCTCCACTAAACCATCCAATTCCTCTCAAATCCAATCCTTACAATCCAAAATCCTTAATGCTCCTTACTTTGTCACGAATAAACGTATCCATAAAGACCTCAATGTTCCATATGTCGCTGATTTAGCCCAAACCAGATACCAATCCTTTCATATTAAACTGCACTCCCACACGAATCCATTAGTCTCTCAACTTGCTTCTCATTCGATACCTGATAACCCACCGAGGCGTCTGAAAAGAAGATGGCCAAGAGACCTTCTAGTTTAGAACATTGCTACTAGTGAGTAGTTCTTCACAAGTGATTTACATGTCATTATAATCATTTCTTCAAATTTACTTGATGTATATTAATGTACAGTTGTAAGTATCAATAAATAGTTAAATAAAAAAAAAAACAAAAAAATATTAGGGTTGATTCCCAACCAAAAGTCGATTCCTAGGAACCGATCGATACCGCTGACGTAAGAGATAATGATATTGTTTTCATTTTTAATAACAGATCAATTTTTTATTATGTATTAGATCAACAATTCTTGGTACAGAATTTGAAAGAATTCTCTTAAAAATTCATGAATTGGTACTGCAACTCAAACGTTAAATTTTTTAAAGATATATACTGGCTATTGCAAAATGAAGGAATAGGAATAAAATTCCAAAATCCTAAAGTAGAAGAACTAACGAAATAAAATAAGCCAGGCAACTCCACTATTTTATTATATTTAATGTTTTTGTTTTTTTAAGGAATTTTTTGAACGCAGAATTAAAATTATTTTTAATTCTAATACACGTCCATACTGGTTTTCACAATATAAAAACAACATTTAGGGAAATATCAGTGCATCCTTCCACCTAAAATGTTTACTAACATTTGTAATTCCTTAGGTAAAAGATGAAATCCAAATTTGTAATATTCATTTGGTTTTGCTTTTATAGCTGTAATATATAATATGTATCGAACTCTACACTTTCCGTCTCAAACTCCCCCGCACCTTCATCCCCGTTATTATTATACAGGTCCCTACCTTATATCCCCTTCCTTTCTGATAACATCCAAAAAACTCTCCGCTCTACCTTCCCGAACCTACGCCTAGGCCTGAAATCCCATAACAAACTCAGCTTCATCTACACTAACCTCAAAGATCCCATCCCTATCCAACTCAGATCCAACGTCATTTACCGTATTCCCTGTGCTTTTCCTAATTGTCAGTCCTCATATATTGGCCTAACCAAAAAACACCTTAAAACCCGCATCTCCCAACACAAACTCTCAATATCTTCCAAAAATTCCTCTGCCACCAAACTCTCGGAACATGCCATATCCTTAAACCATACTTTTGATTTTGAAAAAACTTCTATCCTTGCCACCGTCCCTAACCATAGTAAACGTTTATTATCCGAATCCATTTATATCCATCTCGAGCCTAATCCCGTCAACCACAATAGTGACAAAGAGTACATTTCCAGTACTTATTCCCAAGTTTTTTAACCTTATTAAAAAACAATAACCTTCCCTTGGGTTCTTCCCGTCTCTTCTTGTCATTTTTTGCTTTATATTTTTCGCTTTTATTTTGTTATTTTATGTATCTTTTTTTTATATTTGTGTTGCACCCTATCATGATGGCATTGGCCTTATTGTATTTTCTCTTTTTATTCTGTCTATATTTACTTGTTATTTTGTTATCTTATTGTCTCTCTGTTGTTCATATTTCTTTTATTTTTGTTTCTTTTTCATTGTCTCATTTTCCTATTCTGTATCCATGTGCCCCGCGCCTTTTCTCCCTTATCCTACCCAGCTGTTCTTACCATTTCACATCAGTCATCGTCCTTCTCTCTCCTCACAAGTGTGGTTCGGTGGGTAAGTGTTCTTTATATTCTTTTTCCTTTTACTTTTATCTTTCCACTTTTATTTCCCTTCCCTTCATTCTTTTATCCGTTTCTTTTCTTTTATCACTTCTACTTATTTCCTCGTTCTGTCCTCTATTTCCATATTTTTTTTATCGTTATTTTTTTATTTATTTATTTTATTTATTTATTTTTTTTTATTATTTTTTCATTATTTTATATATTATATATTTATTTTTTATTTATTTTTTTTATTTTTTTTTATTTATTTTATATTTATTTTTTATTTTTTTTTTTTTTTTTTATTTTATTTATTTATTTTTATTTTTTCATTCCTGTCTTGTCCTTATTCTTACCTTCCTGCTTTGTATTCTTTGTTATTTATGTATCTGATCTTTTCTATACTGTTTTGTATATTGTTTTTTTTTTTATCTATGCCATTCTGTATTCCATTTGTCATCTGTTTATCGGTCTGTTATTTTTGTCACATCTGTTTTTTTGTCACTTCTGGTATTTTGTTCATTATAGCCCTGAAGAAGACCTGCAACGCAGGTCGAAACGTTGGCACGTATTAAAGAATTCTTCTTTGACGTGGTGTTACTTTGACTGCATCCCTGACTATCTTCTTCTCCATAATATGTTTTTTTATTGCAATTCATTTATAAGCCGATATATCGGTATTGAAAATTAAGAATCGATTATTTGATTCCAGAGAACAGAAAAAATAAGAAAAATAATAACGGCCACATCACTTATGTTAGGCTTTTTCAAATTCTTCTGCTGGAAATATTTTTTTTTAATAACTACTCACTTTATCTAGAATGAATAAAACATAAAACAATCATGTTTATCGATATGTTAATGAGCCAGCCCCTTCTTATTGTAAACACTATTCGAAGGAAGATACCGATGGCGTGCGCAGAAAAACAAACGACAAATAAGTAATGCATTAATATCAAGGACGCATTGAAATAGATTCCAGACCTCCTACACGACTTCCTAGATGATATTTTCAAGCTGCATGGAAACAGATAATGAAACAAATTTGATTTAGATTGTAATCTACTATATATTTGTCAAATACCACTCACTCATTTAACACGAAATCTCAGAACCCACCGAACGGATTGGAATGAAATTCGATATGTAGCTTCCTCTAGGGCCGTAGGTGCTCGCTAAGAAAGGAATTTTAAAAAATCGGCCTGGATCGCGGCTAATTCGCGAAAAATGCGATTACAATTTTTATTGGGTGAATAATGATAATAGATTAATAGTCATATGGTATTTGGAGATAAGCTAAGTTAAAAAATAGGTTAGATGCTTAAGTCGCACACTTTGACCACAAATTAAGTTCCTTATAGTTGTAAACAAACAAAAATACGATCGATGTCGAAATCCTATTGTATGGTAGTTTCTGTGAACTCATAGTGTCTGCAGAGGTGTACCCTTACAAGTTTGAGTTGTTTCGTGACGAGAAGCTGTTAAAAGACTTAAGTTAAAGAGGAGGTTAAAAGACTTATGTTCTCTGATGATGACATGTAAGGCCAGTTCGATGTTCATATTCCTTACGAGCAACCAACCAACCTTGCTTCACCCCAACTACTCTTCCTTCAGCTTTCCATTCGCAAGATAATTGTTCTGAACTATAATTGGCCCTTTTCAAATCGGCTTTTCTTAACCAGGCCCAAGTTGTATTTCAAAAAAGTTGAGACCATATTCACTTAAAGTATGCCATAAGAAAAGCTGATAGTCTGGTATCAGATCTGGGTAAGATGGTAGTGCTGCCTCAAAGCTTCACTGAAGGACTATCAAAATAATATAAAATTAACTTTTGCAAATTGTCAAATTTACTTATTGAAATTATTCCAAGAATGTAATTCTTTAGTATTATTTAAGTAATAATAATTATCAACGTCAAGCTTAACTTTTACTAATTTAAGTTGTTCTAAATCCTAATGATATTAAACCGTAGCGGAGCATGGTACTTTCAGCTAGTAGCATATAAATATTTTCTGGTAGAATCGGTTATTTAGTAAAAGTGATAAAGGAAATATGTAGGGATAACAAATACAACATAAAAATTGACTCTTACTATGTCAGAAGAATTTGGAAACAGTAATGGCCTTCATCAAGGATGCTGCATATTCCCGACTATATTTATTCTTTTCTCTTCTTTCTTTTTTCTTATTTATTGATATTTACAACTATACAAAATAATATACATTAAGTAAACGTGTTGATAGTGAATACAATGGCATGTAAATAAGTTGTGAAGAACTACTCACAAGTAGCACTTCAATAAAATCTACACTAAAAGGTCTCTAGGCCATCTTCTTTTCAGACGCCTCGGAGGATTATCAGGAATGGAGAGGGAAGCAAGTTGGGAGACTAGTGGATTAAAGTGGTTATAAAGCTTACTATAGACGGATAGGTATCTGGTTTGGGCCAAATCAGCAACATATGGAACATTAAGATCTTTGTGGATAAGTTTATTGGTCACAAAATAATGGGCATTGAGGATTTTTCGAAGGATTTTGGATTGTAAGGATTCGATACGAGATGAATTGGATGGTTTAGTGGAGCCCCAAAGCTCAACTCCGTACGTCCAAATAGCCGACTATATTTAAAAAATATATTGACAGATGATTAAAAAAAAAAAAAAATGGTCGACAAGATTATGCAAAAGGGGTATCCTAATGAAAGATAGTCACCTGTTTCATTTGCTCTATGCTGATTATGTGATAATAGCGCAGGATGAGTTCAATGTTGCATATAAGTTAAGAAAACTACCTGAACAGCATGAGAGGGGATGCCTAAAGATCAACTACAAAAAAAACAAACAAAATATATGTCGGCAGAGAACGATGAGGTGAGTGATCCAGTTTTAAAAAAGTTAAGTAGTATCAACCAGTTCATCTATCTAGGCACAATTCTCGAAAACAGCAGAAGAGCGACACAGGAGATGAATAAATGAATAACCGACAGAAATTATTACAAATGATAAAAAAAAAAAACTAATACATAAGGCCTCGGTATAAAGCGTAGAGTTTCGTAGCTCGGAAAGATGACCCCAAGAAATATTGCAAGAAAAAAGATTCCTAGCTGTAGAGATGAATTTTTGGAGGAGGTCGGCCCTTATATCAAGCGTCTCAGCGAATCTGAAATGAGCATATTACAGAATGGATGGGCTTAGGAAGGAATATCCAGGAGGAAATGTAGGAAAGGGGGTTGACAAGGTTCGATAAGGATGGATGATAAAAGAATCCTCCAAATAGCATTTGAAAGAGGGAAGAAGAAGGAGAGGTAGGCCTCGCATCAGTTGGAAAGATGTGGCTGAGGGAATGCCTGACCTACGAATGCCTGTGACGAATGAAGGAGAGAGCGATGGACAGAAAGAAATTTAGATTGGGAACAAAAATTCCTACAATGAAGAAAAAAAAAAAAGTTATTTCATAATAGTTTAAATACGAAATATTCATAGCTAGAAAGAATAATTGAAAAAAAAAATTCATATAGAAACCGGCAGTAGGTGGAATGATTACACAAGCCAAATATGAAAAAAAACTTTTTTACTTAAAACACCTTAATATTCTGTTTTATAGGATGCTAAATCCAAATATGACACTTATTAAGCCGTATCACCTACCATTTTTTCACATTTGCACATCAATATATTAAATTTTTTTGATTTATTACAGAATTTAACAGCTTTTATATACTACAAATAAAATTGTAAAATAATTTGTGCTGGATGTAGAAGAGTTGGCAGCACTGCTGAAACAGATATAGATATAGATGAGCAAGATGATGAAGAGTTGCAATGTGCTACAGCAAATATATAGTCTAAACTGTTTACTCAGATTGAGCTTAACGACTTAGTTAGGGATCTTGGGTTAACAAAAGAAAAAGCTGAAATGCTTGGTTCTAGACTAAAAGAAAAGAACTTGTTGGCAGTTGGAACTAGCATATATGTGTATAGGAAGAGAGAGCAGCAGTTTTCGAAATTTTTTGAACAAGAAGGTGATTTAGTGTACTGCTCAGACATTCCAGGTCTGATCAAAGAGTTTGGTGTTGAATACAAAAAAGAAGACTGGAGGCTGTTTATTGATTCTTCCAAAGCTGTTTTATAACACAATAGTAACACTTATGCATCTATACCTGTTGGCCATTCTGTACTTATGAAAGAGAGCTATGAAAACCTAGAAATAGTGTTGAATAAAATTGGCTATTCGGCTAATGGTTTGATGATAAGTGGTGACTTAAAAAGTGACATGTATGCATCTTGGTCAGCAAGGCGGTTTTACCGACTTTCCATGTTTTTTGTGTGAATGGGACAGTAGAGCAAGGGATCAACATTGGTGCAGAAAGAACTGGCCTGTGAGGGAGTCTTTAAAACCCGGCGAGAAGAACATTCTCCGCAAAAACCTTGTAGATCCTAGAAACATTCTCTTACTACCTCTACATATAAAGTTAGGCCTCATGAAACAGTTATATAATTAAAAGCAAATTTCTCGAAAACTATGGGTGATACAAAAAAACTAAGACTAGATTTGGATTCAGCACACAAAAATCTATAAAAATCAGATATTAAAGTAAAAAAAGTTTTCAAAAACATTTTTTTTTTGTTGGCTTGTGTTACGTTACAATTTAACTTAACAGTTAAAGATACTCTTCAAGGTCACCCTACCACTGCTAACATGACCATAGGTCTTATACAAGGCTATATTATTTTTTTCGTTACGAGGGCAGTTTACTGTGTACATAAATAAAAAATTACACAATTGAAAATTACGTATTCCAATGTGCCGCTAGGTTTAAGTTTCTTAGCGCACAGAGAAAGAGAAGGAGATCAAGCAGGCACAGTCTCGGCTAATAAACCATCTTTCTCCATAGCTCACCTTATGTTAAGTACATTGGTAAGTCGCTCAACCAAGTTAAAGCTATATAAGTCCTTTATTAGACTAGCCGCAACATATGCAATGGAGACATGGGTACTTAAAATCAACTGGTAATAAGATTGACATCTTTGAGCTTAAAATATTAAGGCACATCCTATGGGAAAAAACGTGGCATATCTTCTAAGAAATAATGAATTACATTTAACGTCTGAAGAGGTTGGGACACCTCTTCAGAAAGGATGATGGCAGAATCGCCAAAGGTTTATAACAAGGTTACCCACAAGAAGTAAGAACTCGAGGAAGACCACGGAGAAGGTAGAAGGACAGCTTCTTGGAGAACTTACGGTATTTTTAAGTTTCCTTAAGACTAGCCGCAGACTTAGAAGTCAAGTCAAAAGAGATTGAGCAGGCCATGGATAGTGCGTCTGTCGTTCCTACGAAGAAGAAAAAGCTACATCGATAATGAATTCTAACAATTAATAAATTAAAAGATATTTAAACAAAGTAATCAACGTGATTACACAAGTTTATGATGTTGAAAAACCTTTACATAATACAACAAGCTTTGCTAAATTAATTGGGTAATTAATTATTTCTAAGCAAATGTACGCTAGTAAAAATTATATTTCTGAATGTCATCGTTCTGTGCAACAAATACTGTACACCAGAATAAAATGCCAACATTCAAATTTATGATCGGGCAGGATCACCTATACCTTAGCCGGGCGTAGATTACAATGTTTTTGTCATAGCATAAACCCGTGCAATACATCTGGCGCTACAATGCAGATGAGATAACATCCACCACGCGATGGCACTGCTGGGTAGTGGAGTGAGACTGGCGAAATCCAAACTGGTGGTCAGGAATAATGTGATTGGAATCAGGGAAGGGATAAAGGCGTTTCAAAAGGAGCTTATTAAGGATCGTTCCCATAGGAAGGAGAGAAATAGGTCTGGTTGAAGAAGGATTATCTGGCGTTTTTTTTAGGTTTTGGCATAATTTTTATAATTGATAATTTTAAAGAATCGGGAAAATATGTTGTACGGAGGACAGCGTTATAATTGTAAGTTAGGAGTAATGCTGCTTTTCTAGTAAGAAGTTTGAGGATTCTTGAGATGATAATTTTTAAAATGTAACAGTTAAATTGACATTGTGGGAAAACACAAGAAGTAGAAAAGGTGAATTAAATTATTGTTTTTATTGTTAATGAATATGAATATGAAGTTGAAATGAATCAACAATCAATGGTTTGTATTTTTCAAAAGAAATGAGAGTGGATTTTAATGTAAACATTGTTTTCAGTCTGATGATGGGATTAAATATCCCGAAACATGTCACATTGTGTGAGGACTGATTGTTTTAAGAGGAGTTTTTGTTAAAATAAAGTTATATATATTAGATCAATATATAACATTAAATACACCTTAATTAAAGAAATAAAAACCTTTTATTTTAGAGATTTTTCTTATTTACAAGGGTGTCTCCAACATTTTGTCGCAGAGTGTATCTGCAGTCATGTTAAAGTCAAAAATCGTTAGTTAGCTGCCAAAATCGTATTTTAGGAAAAATGCTATTTTTTCTACAATTCACAAATTATTATTCATTTCTGTAATAGTCTCATAACTATGTCCATTAGACACAAATAAATAAAAAAATATATATATAGCTTTTTGGTGATACCCATAACTCAAAATCCACAAACAAACCTAACAGACTAATCTAAAGTGCTACAAGATATGTACCCAATGATTGTACACGAGCTGAATCATGTCTAATGGAAAACTTTTTAACACCTTCACTGCGGCATCGACCGATAAAAATTGAAATAATAAAAATCAGGTTATAGTCTGATTGAAAAATTACAGGCAGAATTAAATAGAATTAATGTATCGGTCGCCGGTGACGATAACGCACTGTAAAAGAAACCACTTTTTCATAACCGCAGTGAAGGTGTTAATAAGCAATAATATAATAGTAATCATAAAAACAATAACAAGAATAATATCGTAATAGCTTTGATTTACCAAAAGGGTAGCGGCTATTTTTGAAGATAACGTCACTCAAAAGATACGAAGATAGCTAATCTGGGGTCAGGGGATATTTCCCTTTGATATTAATGATCGATTCTATAGAATCGATAAACAACTAAATATATTTGACCGCTGGGAATAACAGATAGTGAGGGAATTAGATTGTGATATGGCGCGATTATTAATATAGCTTTGGCTTCAACCAATTAGGTTTTCCTCTTTCCATTATTCCAATTTATGAAAAATAAAACAAGATGAAGAAATGTGTCGATATACCAATTACTGATAATGGATGCGTTTATAAAGCGTTTATAGTATTATTTCGCATTAATTCTCAAATCTTTCATAATGATCCAAAACCCATCTGATTATTAAGACTCGTAAAAATTATGGGTTAAGGTTACAATAATCGATTTCTATGACGTAACGTGACATACCGGCTTTGGTTTACGTAGGGCGCTTTACACACCTGTGCAAATTCTCTTTTTTTTTTTCTAAACAGTACCTTTCTTTTAATAATTACGGCCAGAAATTTTAAATAGGTTTTCCAACAACGTTCAGAATCAAGTCCCAAATGTATACTACATATTTTGAACCACTGCCTTCATTATCTTAGTATCATTATGGATATATAAGTAAATGTGTGCAGTATATATAAATATATATCGTGGTATCTGTACATATTTTCTTTATTCAATGCACATATAGACATAGTTCAATTTCTTTATATATCTTTTCTTATTTTCTCTTGGTTATTAATTTTTTTTTTTATTATTATTATTTTTTTTTTAGTTTAGTTTATTGCATTTCTCCTTGTTATGTTATCACATCTACTTAAGTTCTTTAGACAATTATTTACAATTAATTGTATTTGTACGTCTCATGTTCCTCATATATAAACACCTTTGTATGAAAATATGAAAGCCAGACCATTGTACTACCTTATGATGATATAATTTTGTTATTCTTAGGGGACAATACGTACCAGAATAAAGATTATTTTTTTCATTTCATTATTGGTCCAAGTTTTTATACTGTACTGCGATGTGTTTCATCTTGTCATATTCTATATACGTTTGTTTGTTTGTTTATTTGAGCTTAACGTGAAAACAGTAAAATAAGTCTCCAAAAGTACGTTTTCAACAAAAAACGGCCGAACTTTTATTCTCAACGGATCTTTATGTTTTTTAGGGCGCTGAATCCAAATCTGAAGTTTGCTACCACTGCAAACGCCAACAAAATACAAAATACTCAAAATCGCAACAAATCGCCCAAAATACCGATTATTTTCGGTTTTTTTACCTATAACACGAAAATTAAGCTTTTTTCTGAGAACGTTTTAATTATTAATTGTAGCTAGAATTATTACCAACGAAATGAAAAAAACTACTTCGAAATTGGATCATTTACCGCGAAGATACGGTCTTGGAAAAAAGTGTAGAAATTGGCCAACTGTCTGTCCCACTTCGCGAAAACATGTTTGTCGTACTTTTTTGTCAATAACTCCAAAACTATTAGTCCAATTAAAACTTTTATTTTTTTTTATGTTAAAGTTGATAACATTTACTATAAGACTATTATATAACATTTTTCACTATAACTCCAAAAGTATTCGTCCCACTCAAAATATCTTTTTTTTTTTATCTAAAAGCTGGTCAAATTTACTATTAAACCCTATATATGAAGTTTTAACCGACACTCATGAAATACTCATGCCAGAACGCTAAACATCCCGTACTTTTACGAAATCCATGTTTTTTTGGCTATCACTCTGAAACTATTTGCCCCATCCAAAATTTCATTAGTCCATCTCAAAGCTGGTTAAAGTTACTATTAGATCATATATATTTAATTTACATTAAACACCATGTAACACCCACGCTAGCATGCTAAATTTGTATATTTTGCTAGCAATTATGGTTACGAATGCTAGTTTATGGAACATTATCAAAGGTTCTTTCGTTTTTTTAGAATTTGTAGGTCAAATTTTGACTTTCAATCTAAATTTGTGTATCATCCTATTGAAATCATTCTTTATATAATTAGTTAGTATAGACGATCGTTATACCAGTGAGCCATGTTTAAGATAATTTTTTATAATTTGACCTGTAATATAATTTTTTGAAAAGTGCCGACATTTTTTCTAAAAAGATCTGTAAGGGTACCCCAAAACGAAATTTTAGAGGTGCAATGAAGCATTTGGCTTTTACGAAAACGAATTTTCATTTCCCGATTTCGTATTTGGTCTGCCGTGGTACGTGAAAATTAAAAGTTGCAAGGAGATTGAGAAAATTACTTTATAAGAAAAAATCGTTTTAACTTCATTTCAATAGTTCCTATTTAAATTCGGATCGCTTCATAATGTAAGATAATTACTTCAAAATAGTAACTATAAATAATTACCAATTATATATTCGTTAGAAACGATCTAATTCATTATTTTTATTAAATTAATATGATACACACGGATAATGGGGACCTACTGTATAGTATTTACCTTATGGTTGTGAAAGTGATTCAGACTTTTTTCCTGCTAGATTGGTCATTCGTCCCACTGTGCGACCTGACTTCAGATTCGGATTAAGCACCACAAAAAACATAAAGACCCGTTGAGATTAAAAGTTCGGCAGTTTTTTCTTCGGCAAACCCTTATTTTACTGGACTATTATGTGCTCCCGCTGTGGAAAGACCAATAAATTTTAACTGGCCCAGGTGGGGTTCGAACCCACGACACTGCACGAGAACCGAGCGCGCTGAGGAGACCTTCTCCCCAAATCACTCAGCCATCGAGCCCCATATACGTTCACTAACGTTTTTCGTCACAGCGGAGAACTGGGATCTGAATTAGAGTTTTCCTACCAGTTTGTAGATAATTTCCTACCAACTTTGTATAAGTACAAAAAGTTTTTCTTGGAACATTAAGAAATAGTATGGTACAAATTGAAATCTAGCAGTGACTATCCGAAGACAGCATAAAACAATACCTACTTGACACCTGTTTACTAATTATCTATGGTTCGTTAATGTTATTAATTGCTGTTTAGAAATATCAGGGTTTGAAATCGATAATTAAAATTTAAAAAAATAAAAACAAAAATCAAATCCGATCAAGATTTTTATCTGGAATTTTTAAAATCATTTGATGATATTTAGCCAGATCGATTTTTATTTTTGATCATAGGTGATAAAAATCAAATTCTGATCATTATTTTTGAACAAAATTTATACAATTAATAATAATAATTTTTGAGTAATTCCTTTCTTAATCAGGAAGTTAAATTTTTTGAATTATCTCCAATATGTATTTTGAGTATTTTGTACACAAACATATTGATCAATTTGTGTGGAAATGGTGATTTTTATTTTCTGATAAATATTTTTCTGATCGCAATTTAATCATTATTATTTATGCAATACCGTATCACTAAATCCACACCGTATCAAATCAATAAATATAAAAAATCAATTGAAGTTTTTATTTATAAATCAGGAATGATTTTTAAATTAAAAATCAAATATAATAATTATTATATGATTTTTTGGAAAAAAATAATTATTGATTTCAAACCCTGAAAAATATAATTAAGTTGAAAAACAAACTATCTACAAGGAGAATCGACGATCGGAAATAAAGATCTGTTAGTAATACGTTATCTATCAGCTGTTATTACCTTATCAGGGTCGTTAACAGCTAATGAGGTTACAAATAACAGCTGGCAATAATAAATATATAAATGTTCATTCCTAAAACCGACCTTATACCTAATGATATATCATTTTCTATCGTTTTATCCGAAAATTAACGCAGGTTTAAGTTTTTAAAATAAAATAATAGAAAACATTTTTATTAATTAAAATACACTTTATTTAAAACGGGTGAGAATGGGACCTTTTTCATTTGAAACGGTAGACCATTTTACTTATTTGGGCTCAATTGTAATTGGCTCAAATAGGATATCTCTTGAAATAAGCCAAAGGCTATTAAAGGCCAACAAGAGATATTTCGGGCTCAGTAAACATTTGAGAAGCCGAGCTATTACTCGCCGCACGAAATGCCAGCTTTACAAGACCCTAATCCGACCAGTCCTCACCTACGGATCGGAAGCCTGGACCCTGACAAGCGCAGAAGAAAAAGAAGTTCTCATTTTTGAGAGAAAAATAATGCGCCGCATATTTGGGGCCATAAAAGTTGGTGATTATTGGAGAAGGCGGACCAACAGGGAACCTTACCAGATGTATGGTGAAACGGATGTGATGCGGTATATAAAGCTGGGAATGGCGCTGGGTGGGCCATGTTGCCCGGATGTCAGCTGACGACATCCCAAGGAAGCTATTGGATGGGAGGCTCCATGGAGCTAGAGGAAGAGGTAGACCGCGACTTAGATGGGAGGATGCTGTGAGCAGGGACTCCAGGGACCTTCTGAAAGCCCGCAACTGGCGAGCCATCGCACAAGAAAGAGCTACATGGCGAAAGCTCATAGTGGAGGCCAAGGTCCATGCTGGGCTGTAGCGCCACGGATCATCATCATCATTATTTAAAACGTTTGAAAACTTGTTCAGGTCCTAAGAAAAATGGTTGGTTAGAGGTCTAGAGAGAAAGGTGGTTGAGGCAGAGATTCAAAACTAATTGTAAGTTTTAACAATTTAAACTAAACTATTATATTTTTTTTATGCCGCTCTATGCTTGAGCAATTTCAATTTCCTTAAGGTTCGATTTAAAAACCGTTATTTACCAACTGTCGAAGATCGTCAACCAGGAAATATGTCCTGCTATGAACTTCCTTGGCTTCAAGACACGAAAAACAAAATTATACGCAAAGACGTAAACTTGTGAGTATAAAGACTGAATTATTTCCCAGGAGCGAAATGCTAAGTAGGTAAAGAAACATTTTTGTTTAGGAGAGGAATAATAATATTAATATCAAAACAAAAAAAATTAATCTATTATATGAGGCCTGTTGGGCTCCATCCATTTTTTTCAAATTAGTTTTTTTGCGTTAAAGTACTTCTAACAATTTGTTTCAATTTATTTTCACTACCCCAAATCTATTTGATATTTACAAACAAGTTTAGCAAAATGAAATGCTGATCAAAAAGGATTTTACATGAGTTTGAAGCGATCATTATGCTAAAACCCAATAAGTTCAACTCAGAATGTGTGATTCTTGAGAACCCTCAAAATCAGACGGGCTGACAATAAACCTCTAATACTTGCTACACAAACTATTAGGTTTTGTATTGATTAATTATCAATACTACAGTTGCCGAGATTCATTCATTCCGTTTCCTTTGAAATTCACATATTTTAGTTTATTGGTTTCCTGTGTAAAACGACAAGAAACTGCCCGTTGTTACAGACAACTTCAACAGTTACGAGACAAACGTTCCAAGCTCCCAATTAATTACTAAAGACTCATATACAAGACTGTGCTGGACCTATTTGGATAAACGGAGTTGAGCTTCGGGGCTCCACTAAACCATCCAATTCATCTCGTATTCAATCCTTAAAATCCAAAATTCTTCAAAAAATCCTCTATGTTCCTTACTTTGTCACCAATAACTTATCCATAAAGATTTTAATGTTTCATATGTTGCTGATTTAGCCCAAACCAGATACCTATCCTTTCATAGTAAGCTCAATAACCACTCAAATCAAATAGTTTCTCAACTTGCTTCCCACTCCATTCCTGATAATTCTCCAAGGCTTCTAAAACGAAGATGGTCTAGAGATCTTCCTTCAAGTGTAGAATTTTTATTGAAGTGCTACTGATGAGTAGTTCTTTTCAAGTTTTCACATGTTAATGTAATCATTATCAGCTCATTTACTTGATGTATATGTTTTGTACAATAAATTTAAAAAAAGATCTGTAAAATTTAAAAAAAAATTGGACTTTGGTTTTGAATACAGGTCTCAAATATAAACAGTTCCTTACATAAATTATTAATATAAAGAAAACAGGAAAACCTGTATTAAATTGCAGACAGTCCAATATATTAGAAGAAAACGTAGATGAACATTTCCAATTTGAATATAGATATCCAAGGAACAAAGGCTAGACGAGTTAACAACCACTAAATAGCACAAAGCAATGTTTTCAAATGACAGAGTGGCAAGACCTAAGCTGTCACGCGATCCCTCCATGCGATATAAGTGCCAAGATTTTATCCTCAATGACATCATAGATCATAGATCATACATATCCAACGACCTCGTGTCGTCCATTAGCGGATTGTTCTAGGCAACGGGAAGGCAAAAAGTCGTATAAAGTGACCGCAGAAACAATTTAAAATAAATAATATATTCTTTGGTTTCACGGAAACCGCAAAGGGTTTTGAAAGAATCAGAGAATGCAGTTATGTAAACGCTGAGAAATAAGTAAGGAAATAATGCAGATTTGGCAAAGACAAGGATGTGTATTTTCGAATAATAAAAATTATTGAGAGAGTTTTTCCCATTTCATAACTTCCTAGAAGGGATGAGTATCATAAAAAAAAATTTTCGATATTTTTTTGAGCTCTGAATATCGATAAACCAATATATTGTGACTGAATTGGACCACTGTGCGACTTGTAAAATAGGGAAGATGTCTCAACAAATGGATTAGGATGTTGTAAAGAAAAGTGAATTATTGATTTATTTAATTATGAAATAATTCTTGGTTGATAATTATTTTTTTTTTTTTTAAATATATTTTTTTTATATTTTTTATATTTCAAAAAAAAAAAAAATATTTATTCATTTAGTTTGAGAGGGCGTTTAACTGCTAGGTTATCAACGCCCGTTGGTGGTTTGAATTTAATTAATTATTAAAATTATTAGAGGCTGGCTATTAATTTAGAGTCTTAGATGAATTTAAGGTCGGCTTGTATAACGGATTCATTTTTTCTTAACGCCATTGAGACATTTGTTGGTATCCCTAACTGGTTTAGGTGGATTCTATAGCAATTACATTCTTCGAAGATGTGTTTGACTGTTAAGCCTAGTACGCAGTGGGACACATTTGAATCGACTTACGTTTTACTCATGTCGCTAATGTTTTTACTCTGTTCGGACGCAGCCCCGATTCAAATGAACCGTGTCCGCACCAAGACTCATATTTAATTCAGTTCTTCCCGAAACGATGACGGAGCAACTAGTCTTGTCAGGGATTTCCGTATCCCTTTTTGGAATAGTTATTCAATTTGAAGAAAAAACAGACTAAACGATGGTGAAAATTATTTAATGGGGGAAATCATTACGCTCATGGACTTTAGAATAAATTAAAAATGGAAGACGGAATGGGCTTCAGAAATTTTTTGCGAATGTCGCCAACCGAATTCGAAAACATCTTAACCAAAGTTGGAGGCCAAATATCAAGAAAAAAAATTCAAACTTTAGAGATTTAAATATATTTTTTTATTTTTGAAGAGAAAAGATTTGACCCCGGTTGGGATTCGAACCCAAGTCTCCACCTCTCTAGCGTGGTGCCTTATCCACTAGGCCACCGAGCTCGTATCCGAACCAGGGAAATCCTTTCTCTTCACTTGATCCATACCCCCGGGCACTCGCAATTGCGATGTACAATAAATAATTATCAACCAAGAATTATTTCATAATTTAGAGATTTAATTTCACCGGCAAATAGATTAGCCACAATTCAACGATTCCTTGCCAGTGGGGACTCACCAGTTCAATGTACACTTTCAAAATTTCCCAACAATCTATATCCGAGTTTGTTCCAGATAAATATTTAAAAAAATATTTATTTCTGAATACATTGAACATAGCAATAAATTGATAAATGGTAATAAGAGTAAAATATATAAAACATATTAATCTGAACACATTGAACTTAGTAATAAAGAAAACAATTAGTGGTAAAATATATAAAAATTAAACGTCATTGAAACTACAAACGTAGTCTTGTGAATTGGTGATAGTATTATTGTTTTTAACGTTTCTGTGGAAATCGAAATTATTCTCAAAAGTGTCGCCGCAATCTATAGGTGACGGAATGAGAGATGACGATGATCTTGAGGAAATAGAGCTAACCGTTTGACGACGATCTGCATATTCACCTTTTTTGTAAATCAAACAGAGTTTGAGTAATTTTTTTTCCCCGGTTTCTGTAATCAGTGAAAGACGGGTCCCAGAGACACCGATTTGAATGCAAATCTTCAATCAAACTTAATGTTTGGACCGTACTCCACGACATAATAATTATGTTATTTAATAATTTAATTATTAATATTAGATAGTATAGAATCAATATAAAGAAAAAACAAACGAACTTGTAAGCCGGAAAAATAGGTGCACGCGAAAGGAAGCTAGATAGAGGGGCTCTTTCTCGGTCGAGAGTCACGTCCGCACTGAGTCATATTGCGGAATATGAATCAAACAAACGTCGCAGAATCCCATTTCAGATGGGACGCAAAAAATTCAGAAATACTAACCCGCCGAACATCATATTTATTGTCACAAGAGTCGACGCTGCTAGGGGTCAGCGTACACTCTAGCGGGACTCAGCTCAGGCGCAGAGAGTCGATTCAAATGTGCCCCAGTGCGTACTAGGCTTTAGATTGGCTTGGCATTTCGAACATTTCGGAAGGGCTTCTCTTGTAATGAGGTGAACATGCGTTATCCGGGTGTGTCCTATTCTGAGCCGTGTCATCGCAACATCTTCCTGGCGTTTGCTTCGGGTTGATGTAATCCAGGGCTTCACAGCTTTCTATATGTTTCTTAGTTTGCTGGGTGAACTTTCATCCTACATTGCTTGCCATCTTTTATTAATACATTTATTTAAAAGGCGAGCGAGTTCTGTCGGAGTTAGGACCGCTGTGACCTCTCCTGGGAGGGCTAATGCTTCTTTGGCGGCGTTGTCAGCCATCTCATTTCCCGTTATACCAACATGTCCGGGGGCCCAGACAAAGTGAAATGATTTACCTATTTGTTCCAACATTATTAAATATTCATGAACTAGAGGATGGTCTGAATACGTTGTGTTTAGTCCTTGAAGAGCACTAACGGAGTCGGAAATTATTGTTATATTGAAGTGAAAAGTGAATTGATTGTTAAGTAATTGTGCCAGTAATATGTAGCTATGTTTAATGTTTTATAAATCGTAAACGAAAATTTACAAGACAGTAATTACACCTACACGAACATTTAAAGTTGAGCTTTAGGGCTTCACTAAACTTTCCAAATCTCCTTCCTACAATTTACAATGCTCCTTATTATGTCACATATAAACTTATAATGATATAAATGTCCCAGATGTTCCTGAGTTGGCTTAAGCCCGATACCTACCTATCCTTTATGATGAGCTCCATATCCACTCGAGTCCACTAATCACCCAACTAGCATTGTACTCGATTCACGATACCCTCCGAGGAACTTAAAAAGAAGATGGTAGTTATTTAAACGTTATTGTGAAAATTACCCTCGTATTTAAGTGATGTGTATATTGTATTGTAACAGTTCTCAATATAAAAACAAATATTTTGTGTATAAGTTCTAAGTTAGTCTACGGGTATAATCTAAGATATTTAAAAACATTTGTATTGTTACTATCATTGTAATGTATAGTTGAACTATTGGACAGTTATTTTTCTCACAAATTTTATTTATTTATAACTTTTATAATTATATGCATTTTAGTTTATAATATTTTAAGTGAAACTACAAGTAAATGTTGAGATGTCCACCACTTGAACGAAGAAACACGAAGTCATAGTCACATTCAACCACCGGACGACAAAAAAGCATCGAAAGTGGAAAGAGACAGATCCTGGTGAAAGCGAAGAAATGTAATAATTGACTTCCTCAATAGAGTGACCCTCGACAGATAGGGACAGCTGAGGACAATGTTACTAACAGCCTTCGAGGACGGAAGGAGGACATGGTCGTTCTGGAAATGAAGCGATCTTCGGGAGTACAAAGGACCCTGATGCACTCTTTTTGTTGCCGTGTTCTTGGAATCCTTTGAGTCCCCTGCGAGAGCATGGGCGGCCTTCACGCTCCACGTTTCGGTAGTCACAAGGCACGCTTCTTCCGCTCCTTAATTCTCTGGAAACATCCGTTGACCGCTATCACTATCCCGAAGAGGGTAATATTACACGGAACGAGGAACGAACATAAAATAAACAGTTTAATAACATATATGAATATAAAGGTTGTTTTATATTATCCGGCACGACACGTAGCGGACCGTAACGTTTCAGACAAGACAAATATTAGTATAGTTAGATTTATAGTGCCTGCGTATTTATAGCGGATCGGATCCGGCAAGACACGGCACGTTTCAGACAACATATTAACACATTTCTCGAAAAGAATATTTTGTCGGAGCCGGTCCGTGCCGGACCGTGTCTTTTTCGTAGTATACTTTACTTTCCGACTCCGACAGTGCAGTACTGTACTGACTTTGCCCCCCTTCCAGTTCTTTTTCTGTATTTAAATTTGATTCCATTTTTTTTTTTGTTTTTTTTGCAAAACTGGATGTAGAAAAATTAATTGAGTGCGTAAGGAGTAACACATTGAACATTTTATATTAATATAACAATATAAAAACAAAAGAGCCACAACGCATAAATCTTCGGTGGAAAACCGGGCAAACATAATGACTAAAGACTAATATGAAGTAATATCACTTATGGAGGGCGCGGGGCGAAGCCGCGACAGGATGCTAGTATACTATAAAAAAGTCATTAAAAAAAAGAATATCTTCGATTCGGCTGTGCTCCCGGCCCGTGCTGGAACCCGCTGTGCCTAATAATATAAATACATCATGTATTTGTCTAAACCGTGCCGTGTCTGATCCGCTACGTGTCGGGACGGATAATATAAAACAAGCCTAAAAGTAAATGAGTAACGACATTGAACTATACGACTCTGCTCCTGCCCAAAATACCATTTTCTCGATTTATTACGATGTTTTCGTCGATTATTATAGAAAACCACCTTATTTCTAAGTTCTGCTATCGCTTAACCACCCCTATTAACTGCACTCAGTATTTTTAATTTAATGTCCTACTCGTTATCACTTGATTATCATATCGATAATATAAAAAATAATGTTTATTCGCTAGAAATAATTTTATTGATTTTATCTGGTCGGATTTTATTTTCTAACCATAAAATATGTGGCAATCATTGGCTCTGCCTTTTTACATTGTATATATCAATTTTCATTACTGTAAATTTTATTATTGCTAAACCTTCATAGAACAATGAAGATGATGTAGATAAAATTTGGTACGGATGAGTTGAGTAGTACTACCGTTGTATATAATTGCAGAATGGCGGTAGACATAATTTTAATAAATTATTTGGAAATAGGTTTAATTTTATTAGAAATTTCAAGCTCTATATAACACCGTAAGTTAGTAACCTCTCATGTAGAATGGCAATCGCAACCAAACGGGTAAATTTTTAAACTTTACTGTTACTTTATCTCCACCCTCTACACGGTGTATACAGCTGACATTCCAACTCATCCTACCACTGTCCTCACCACTTACGCTGATGACACATGTGTGTTATCAGTAAACAATGATCCCTGCATTGCCTCCCAAACACTCCAATACCATATTCTATCCCTTCAATAATGGTGTCAAAAATGGAGAATCAAAATAAATCCAAAAAAATCTCACCAAATAACCTCTACCCTTCGTCGTAAGCCCACGACTTCCTGTCCTACAGATCCGCTACCTAGGACTCCACTTGGACAAACGTCTTACTTGGAAGCCACATACAAGACTAAAAAGACAAGAAACTGCCCGTCCTTACAGATTACTTCAACATTTATTAGACAAACGTTCAAAGCTCCCAATTAATTACTAAAGGCTAATATACATGACTGTGATTAGACCTATCTGGACGTACGGAGTTGAGCTTTGGGGCTCCACTAAACCATCCAATTCATCTCGTATCCAATCCTTACAATCCAAAATCCTTCGAAAAATCCTCAATGCACCTTACTTTGTCACCAATAAACTTATCCATAAAGATCTTAATGTTCCATATGTTGCAGATTTAGCCCAAACCAGATATCTATCCTTTCATAGTTCGATCGGTTTTGTAGTTTTCATGGTTGGTTATTACTAAAGAAAAATGGCTTGTCCATTTATGTAATAGTGTAGATTTCGTTTTATTTTTCTGGTTTTTTTTTTGTTTTTTTTTAATAATAAACTAATTAGATATATATAAATTCCATAACTGGACTTAAGAGACTATTAGATACAGAAGTGCAATGAAGACCAGTGTGTATAGAGAAGGAAGGGATATAAGAGAACTCTGCCACCGGCCAAATATAGATACGGCACATGTTCTCAGCTGGCCTCTCGGCTGCAAACAGTATACATTGCACCACTCCCTACTGCATTATATATATTTATAAATATTTCATTATTTACAGATATATTTATTGGTTAGAAACATGTATATAATTAATTATCATCACATAAATAAAATCATCCGAGCATGTACTATTTTGTACATTATATTCTTACAAAAACAATAGCATTATCCAATCCCATAGGTCGGCCCTGACGCAATCCTCTCATCTTCGTCTCGGTATACCACCCGGTCGTTTACCCGACGGCTCATAACTGATTGCTTTTTTCGGAATTCGATCATTATTAAACTATTACTTGAACTATATTTACTATATTATGATTTCAACAAAGATCCGGGAACGAAACTGATATATCAAATAGAAAAAAACCTAAAATTAAATATGTATGAATAAATAGAAATAATAAAATCGTTCAAAACCAATCAAGATTGTTTAAATCAACACTAGAAATAAGATATGTTGATACTTAATTAGGGACGCAAAAGGAAAAGGACTTCTTCTGACTGATTGGTTTTTTTCCGTTCCAACGAGAAGAAAATTTAAAATAATTATTACTACTGGAAATATCTGGCCATTTAAACAATCATTGATAGGTTTTGAACGATTTTATTTCTATTTATTCATACATATTTAATTTTTTTTTTTTTTCTCTTTCAGATTTTTATTCACACCTGTTATTAGGGTAACAATCAGTGAATGTGATGAAATTGAATACTACAGGCCTTGTATGGTGTGTGGGAGACTAGTACTCAATAGTACCTCCTCCTGGCATGGATTAAAGAGATTTATTTGAGCAAATCTCTCATCCAGCTTCTTTTAAGCCTTCTGAGAGTATTTCCAGGTATGTCAGTCGTGGCCATATCATTAATGAGTATGCTGTTATGTCCATGAAGTCTGTCATGAAATCGTCTATAAAGGTCATGTATATGTTCCTTTACTGTGGGTATTTCTAAATCAGTGTGAAGTGTGTGGTTTGAAACGTACCAAGGTGATTTCGTGATTAGTCTGAGTAATTTTGATTGAAATATTTGTATTTTTTAAAGGTGTGTATTTTTTGCAGTCCCGTATATTTGTGTGGCGTATGTCCATATGGGTTTAAGTAAAGTAAGTGTATGTATTCAGTCGTTGTCGGAGTTTTAATGTCGACCGTTTATGAAGCATTGGATACAGAAGTTGTAATCTCTTGGTTAGACTGAGACGTTTTTGTTTTACGTGTAGGCCCCAGGTCATTCTTCTATCAAATGTAAGTCCTAAGTAATGAATTTCGTTTGTTTGTGGTATGGGTTGATTGTTGATGAAGACAGGTGGACAAGAGTCTGAGTGTAAAGGTTATGTGCTGTGATTTGGTGTAGTTTAGTTTTATTTTCCATTGTTTGAACCAGTCTTGTAGTATTGTTAAGTGGTGTTGAAGAGTTTCTGATGCAATTGTGGGGTCTTTATGTCTAGTTAATATTGCTGTATCATCAGCGTATGTTGCTGTCAATGCTTGAGGGCTAAGTGGCATATCGTGAGTGTAAAGAATATATAACAGTGGAGCTAGTATTGACCCCTGTGGTACTCCGGCTTTTACTGGATAAATAGAGGGGATTTCTGAACCTTGTCGGACAGAAAAAAATCTATCAGAGAGAAAAGATTGAATGATCAGATAATAGGTAAAAGGAAGAAGATTTGTTTGAGCTACATCTAGAAATGCCCCAGTAGCATATAGTCTTTTCTCGAGTGAGATTGATATGAAATCCGTTACGGTGTAGTTGATGAACTACTGAGTGAAATGAACGGAATCCAAATTGATGTGTAGGCAGTACTTGCTTATCTGTCAGTATATCTAGTATTCGTCGGTAAAATAATTTTTCAAAAACTTTAGAACACAAAGGAAGTAGACTAATTGGTCGGTAGGAAGAAGGTGAATCGGTGTTTTTGTTTGGTTTATGTATGATGGTAATATAAGAATATTTCCATTGAACTGGGAATTTTGTAGTCCTGAGAATTGCGTTGTAAAGTGTAGTTAGAAAGACTATAGCTTTTTTTGGCATATTGTTATATTTATATTTAAATATATGTAACATATAACATATTTAATTTAATTTGTTTTTTCTACTTGATATATCAGTTTCATTCCCGCGTTTTTGTTGATATCATGGTGTTATGTTATTAAAATGTATAGCGTGAAGTTTGAATTATGTGTATAATTATTATATGCTCTTATATGTTCTTTTAATCTTTGACTTTATCGCCCTATTTTTTCAGTGTATTTAGCTTTACAGTCATTATATTTTAGTTCGTATACACCACTTTTTTTGGAATAGATCTATTTTTTCATTAAGTAAATGGAAATTTGATGACAATTGGGTTTTCATGTGTTAGGTGTGCATAAGTGACTTGAATTTTAATTGGATTCGATTCTTTTAAGAATTAGAAATATGCAGATTTGACTTGACGTTAGCATATCAAAGTTTTGCAACGGGCTGTATCGTACTTTCAGGAATAATTATGGACCTCAGTACCAAAGACATTTGAGGAGATAAATGTATAGAGAAGACGCCGCACAGTGGAACGGAACTATGTTTTTTTCTGGACATCGCATTTTGAGCCTCTAAAAATTATTGCATCGACTTCAAATTTCATATGGATATGTTTTCAAAGGTGTAGAATTCTAATCTAAAGTCAGTTATTTCCCATCATTTCAGGACTTTGCTCTGTTAACCAATAGTGTGTTTAAAAAAAATCTAATTTTCGTTTTTTCGTGTTTTGATTCAAGGGATATTATTTTATATGATTTTTGATGTGCTCTATCAAATTTAAAAATCTGCAAATCAATCAGTTTACCGTTATGTGAGTTATACGTGTTTTGTGCCTTTTTCGTCATCGGATTTTCTACAAAAATAAACAATTTGCGGTTTGTCAGAAACCTGATAGGTAATTATTATTTTAAATATTGTCCACAACCGAAAACGGAACTATTTAGTTATTTAATAGAAGTAATCAATTATAGCCCACAGGCTCCTACACTGTGGTTATCGAAATTTTATCTTTGGATCCATTCGTTCAAATTCGTCGTGTCAGTGTCAGCATTCAGACCTATTCCGATATCAATTTTAAGCATTTTTATTGGTGAATACCTGTGGATAACATTTGTCAAGTCCATTTGTTGTAGCAATTTGGACCACTTTTTTGTACAAGTTGAATTATCAAAGTAAATCCAAATATTCTCCAAGGTCGCAAGTGGTCGCAGACCATTTCGATCTTGAGTTACTTTTTATAATCGATATTTTAAATTAAAATGGGTTTCGACTTAAACAAGTATAAACATTTTTCAAAAATCAATTTTTTGTTGAAATTTTCAAATTTAAATACATTTATTTTTTGAAATTATTATTTTTACAGGAAAACGTTTTATTGCCAATAGTTTTATCATGCTAAAAACTGTGAACAGCAAAAAATTTACATCGGATGTGTTAACAATTTCTAATGAAATTTAACAAAACGGGAAATTTGCGAGAACCTTTCAAACAAACCTAGTTTATCGATCTTTTGTACTGTTAGTGCCTAATAAAATTATGTTTAACCAACTGTTGTTTATCGACAATGACCATAGCAGACATTTTATAAATGATTCAAGCCATAAATATAAATTCTTGCTTTCAACCAATGTCCAACAAATTACGTTGGCTTGTCCCACTGTGCGCCGTTCAGTTTAGTGTTACTGGAACCTTGATTACGCAGCGAGGAAGAGAATCGGCCTATGAATGCTGATTGGTCTATTGTAACTGGCTGCTCCACCCATCCTGCCTATGATTGGACAAAGCCAACGAAAGTAATCTTAAAAAATAAATCTTAAAAAATAAATATGAAGGTATCAATTAATAAGAATATAACTAAATAATAATACTGTTTAAAGAGCAGAAATCGAGTTGAGACAATGTAAATACTAAATTCATAAATACTAAATGTTTTGCATCAAAACACTCCTTTCAACAAAAATGTTGTATTATTATGTTTTGAAGTGTCCTGAACACGAAGTCAATCTCAACCAGGCACTATTTTTTGTTAAATTTGTGTTTTAGATCGAAAAATGAAGTATTTTTTCGACATTTCGAGCATATTTTTTATCATTGAGAACTGATAGGCCATCTTCTTGGGCTAAATCAGCAACATATGGAACATTAAGATCTTTATGGATAAGTTTATTGGTCACAAAGTAAGGGGCATTGAGGATTTTTCGAAGGATTTTGGATTGTAAGGATTGGATACGAGAAGAGTTGGATAGTTTAGTGGGGCCCCAAAGCTGAACTCCGTGACGGTGTCCATTACTGTGGGATTGTATCTCTTCCTCATCAAGTAAAAACAACTCTTACCTTCCCAAATTTACAATCCCAACAAAAATAAATCGATTCTCGAAACCAATAACTCGATTTTTTTTTTCTGTTTAATTATTTATTGATATTTACAACCGTATACAATATCTATGGTAAGTAAATTTCAGTAAAATTACAATAACATGTAAAGAACTACTCACTAGTAGCATTTCAATAAAAGTTATAAGTTAAAAGGTCTCTTAGCCATATTCTTTTCAGACACCTCAGAGGGAAATCGGGAACTTGCTAAGTCCATTTTTTTTTTTTTTTTTTTTTTTTTTAATATACATTTATTGAAATTTACAACTGTACAAAATATATACATCAAGTAAATGTATTGACAACGATTATAATAACATGTTAAAACTTTAAAAGAACTACTCATCAGTAGCACTTTATTAAAAATTCTACAGTAGAAGGTCTCTAGGCCATCTTCGTTTCAGACGCCTCGGAGGATTATCAGGGATGGAGGAGGAAGCAAGTTGGGAGACTAGTGGATTGGAGTGGTTATGGAGCTTACTATGGAAGGATAGGTATCTGGTTTGGGCTAAATCTGCAACATATGGGACATTAAGATCTTTATGGATAAGTTTATTGGTCACAAAGTAAGGAGCGTTGATGATTTTGAGGATTAGAGCCCCAAAGCTCAACTCCGTACGTCCAGATAGGTTTAATCACAGTCATGTAAATCAGTCTTTTGTAATTAATCGTCTAGTAAATGTTGAAGTAGTCTGTAACGACGAGCGGTTTCTTATCGTTTTAGTCTTGTATGTGGATTCCAAGTAAGACGTTTGTCCAAGTGGAGTCCAAGGTAGCGGATCTGTTCAACAGGGATTAATGTAATATCATAACAAAAACTTTAAAAACCCAATTTGATTTTGAAACTTTTATAATGTACTAGCTGAAAGTACCCTGCTCCGCTACGGCTTAATATCATTAGGATGAAGACAACTTAAATTAGTTAAAGTTAAGTTTGACGTTGATAATTATTATTACTTAAATATACCTGAAGAATTCCATTCTTAGAATAATTTCTATAAGTAAATTTGACAATTTGCAAAAGTTAATTTTATATTATTTTGATAGTCCTCCAGTGAAGCTTGGAGGTAGCACTACCATCTTACCCAGCTCTGATACCAGACCATCAGCTTTTCTTATGGCATACTTTAAGTGAATATAGGCTCAACTTCTCAACATTTTTGAAGAAAGTTTTGTCTTTCTGTTTCTATTTTTGCGTACATATCAATCATAAATTGGTTGAGGAGATTACGAAATTAAAGTAAATAAGGTTCTTCACATTCTCGCTCCACTAACATTTAGGCGTAAAAATCAGCTGCAGACAAAGTTTTCTTAAGTGATGTATTGGTGTTTGGGTCACGCTGAGGGATGTTAATACTGTACCTTTCTTCTCCATGGTAGAACATGATACGATACTGAAGAGAATCATACACTTGATAGAACTCACTGATTCTAATCTGTTTTTCGTCCCTACATCGAACTGGCCTTACATGTCATCACCAGAGAACATAAGTCTTTTAACCTCCTCTTTAACATTAGTCTTTTAATAGCTTCTCGTCACGAAACAACTCAAAGTTGTAAGTTGTAAGTAACCTCTGCTGCTACCATGAGTTCTCAGAAAGTACAAATATTCCAATCCGTTCAGTGGTTTCTGAGATTTCGTGTTAAATGAGTGAGTGGTATTTGACAAATATATAATAGATAACGAAATGAAAAAAAAAAAAAATGGAGAGCACATAGTCCGGGAGCCGACGACACTAAACCTGTCACGATAGGTCTCCCAAAGCTCTTACATATAATTCGACTTGTTATTCATAGAAGAACACAAAACGGTCCTGCTGCCATGGCTGGCGCCGGTCAACGCCTAAAAAAAAAATAATAAAAATAATATTTTTTTTAAGGTTTCTCTCATGGATAAGTCTCCCGAATTCTAATTATTCATCGAAATAGGGGATGTGTAGGGATATACGAAAATGCAATGCTGCCATTCCCCCGGGCGGGTCTTGTCAGTTGCTGCCGGGAAACAAGTTACAGCTCACCTCGGAAATGAACAATGAAGCTGAATTTTTGCATATACCTTTGTTTTAGTCTTTTAAACAAGTGTTAAAAAGCCGCCGATCTCAGCACCTGAGCATAATTAGATATTCAAGGTCTAAGGTCTAAGGTCACAAAAATCAGTTTTTTAAAATATCTCGATTTCTATCCTTCGGTCGTCAATCAAGAAGGTTACAAACTTTTTAGATAATAACATTTTCTGTAACTTTGGTTCTATAAATTCTTTTCTAGGATTGACTGTTCTCGAGATATAGCGCGGAGGAGAAGCGGGCACCGGTTCGGACATACATTTGCTTCTAGTGCCTTCGACAATTGTTTCTCATAAATATTGTCAGAAACAAAGTTGTAGAGCATTAAATTTACTTCAATTTCAAATTTACGTATCTGGTACTTGAATCAAATGTTCGACAAAAAGTGAGGTAAAATAATTTTTCTCTATATATCGAATTTTAATAACATATATCTCGAACACCGTTGAGATTTGGGCAAATATGTTTAGAAACAATTTTATAGGAAATTTAATTAGCTTTAATTTCGATTTGTAGATTATTTTTCTAGATTCAATGGTTTTCGAGGTGTAATTGAAAAACCTAAATATGGGACCTTCTTCCCTTCCCCCACCATAAACTATGGATTCCCTTACCCCCAGGGACCGGGACTTACAGCAAATTTACCTTATAACTACTCCTAACGAAACTGTGAAGTAAAAAATAGTCGCATAATTCTTGTCCCGTTTAGTGTCGTCGGCTCCCGGACTAACAGGTAATAGGCTTTGTTGTGTAAATGTCATTGTTGAAGAATTGTTTTTATCGTATAAGTCCATAGGTTGCAACATGACCTCAAAAATTTATTTTATTTTTTCATTCCCATTTGAATTTCTAATTTATTAGAATTTATTAGACTATTTAACTGTTTTAAGATGGTGGAAGGATATTCTGCTTTTGTTAAGAGATGGCTCCTGCTATAAGGACACTGTTTTACAGATTTGCCAGGATCTGACGATTTTTTGAGGCCGAAGGACATCTTTGGCCACTCTCTCCTTCCACAATTAGACATTAGTTTTCGTCCTTAAGGATGCCGTTTTAACGGTTTTTAAGTTATCCCAACTTAGGAGCAGTTTTAGATGAACGCGGAGAACGATTTGATCAATAGATAGCCCAAATGGATAAAAGATATAGCGGTAAATGAAATGAGAAGCATCTTGCCGACTTCTGTTGGACACTACTATGGTAGACACGTGATTTACAGTACAAAAGGAAAATATATACACAATGATTATTTTCAGTAATAAATATTATTATTTTGTATCTTACCGTTTTTCAACAACCTCCAATCTCGAAAAAATGGTACTTGGTAAAATTATTTTTACTATTGCTTGGAATTAAGCATACTTGTATAAAGTTAATTTAATAAATTTAAATTATAAATTAATAAATTAAGCATTGCAAATATAGAAGTCACAAAAAATGTTTATAGGATTGAAAAAAAAAAAATGTTTTGCCTTCAGATTCGAATTCAGCTAACATAAGAATATAAAAATCAGGAACAATGTTCCAACGGAGCAGAACTATTTTCTTTTCTTATTTTTTGCATAACTGTGTAATCATTCCAAGACAGGTTTATGTTTATGATGATGATGAATAATCATTTACTTGAGGTACGCATGTTGTTATAGAAGGATCAATACAATTAGGATTGGTGAATCAATTGCCACTTCTATTGAGATTATATAATTAGAATACTAGTTTCGAATATTAAACATTCATAATCATTTTAAAAACATACAAATATATTTTTCGAAACATCAGCACTTTCTACATATATTATAAACATTAAAATTTATTTAAAAATGAAAGACAACTGGTCACAGGAACTGATATTATAATATCAGATTATATTAGAAACGGTAAAAAAAAAACCAAAAAAAAAACCAACAAGCCATAGAAAATACCGAAAAGTTTTAACCTACCTATCAGTATAATTCAGTATAATTCAGTCTGCTCTAGATCATGATATCTTTCAGAAGACCTTTCTATTTTACTTCCTCAAGTAAGTACCAACATATTTAACATTCGAAACTAGTTTTTTTTAATAAAAAATCAATAGAAGTAGCATATTATTCATCAATCCTAATTGTATTGATTTTCTTTTCTTCATTGATCCTCACCTTGATGCAACGACGAGTAATCTTCCATTTTAATTTTAATCTACTTGATTACGTCTCAGCAGGTGTTTTTAATATTATAAGTAAATTTATACGCGAATACCTACATTTCAATTGCTTCCATAATCGGAAGTAACGATTTAAATTCATTCGGGCACACTCACAGCATCTGAAATTTCCCATCATGAAGCAATTCCCATTCAGGAATCAGGGCATCCTTTCCCATCTTGATGTATTTTATGTAAATCCAACCGAAGAGATTTGCATTTGATTCTGAGAGATGGTAAAGAATATTTTAAAAGTAATTTCAATTGGAGAAAGTTTCTCTGTTACAGAGAGGTTATATAAGGTTTTAATAGTGAACTATGACTTGGAGATAGTGATGTTGACACAAGAATTGTAGATAAGAAAGATACTTGTCTTAAGATAATTACTACAATTTTGTTCAAAGATAAGTCAAATGTTTATTTTAAATTTTCTCTCTCTCTCTCTCTCTCACACACTCACACACACACACACACACACACACACACACACACACACACACATTCTCCTCTCATCGTGACACATAACTGATGAATAACTAAAATATTACCAATACCACTAATTCTAGTAACTTACGGCCGAATGCTTTTTTTCATAACCAAAGAGAATTTTTCACTTACCTGGAAAAAAAAATAAAACATTAAACATTGCAATGACAATAAATTAATTATAAATATTTTTAAATTTTTTTTTTTTTTTTTTTTTTTTTTTTTTTTTTTTTTTCCTTTCCTTATATGTTACCCCCATATAAGGACTGTTTATTTATATATTTACATGTTCCATGCCTTATAGGCATACTACATGTTTTACAATGTTAGTTTACAAAGTTTAGCATAGCCTAGTAAGGTAACAAAAAATATTTAAAAAAAAAAAAAAAAAAAAAAAACCAACAAGAAACTACCTCCGCTGCCCATCATTTGTCAGTTTGTTAAAGTCGATTTTTCGTATAAATGTGAGTAATTCAGTCTTAAATTTAGAAAACAAATTTTGTTCTGTCTCTGGCCATGTTCCATGTTTGGTAATAATACTGTTTATTAGATCAAACCTTTGTCTTTAAAATAATTTACATTCGTAAAGTACATGTCTAAAATTTTGAGTCTGTCCGTCTTCATTACATATGTCAGATCGTATTGGGTTGTTTCACATGAAATGTCCGATTTTATAATATTTGAAATACATAGAGGATTTTGCGAGTCTCTGTTGTTTACTTCCAAAGTTCACATATCATAATCAAGCAGTTACTAATCCTCTTCTTTTCTTTTATAAACATTAGCTTCCCAATCAATTACACACTGTTTAGTATACCTTCAAATATGAACATGGAAACACGCGATTTTCGTGTAATATTTTTTTATGAGTTTAAACTAGCTCTTTCGGCAGCTGGATTGCTTATGACAATCAGCGTCGGTCAGGGCAGTGGTTAGACATCGACGAAAGCCCAGGACAAATGCCAAAACCAAATTTGCACCCGAAAAAATTGATGGTTACATTATGGTGGTCCATGGCTGGAATCATACATTATTCCTTTTTGCCTAGAGGTGAGACCATTACCTCTACAACCTACTGCAATGAAATTGGCCAAATGCACGAAAAATTATTGAAAAAACAACCTGGATTGGTAAATCGGAAGGGCCCTATACTCCTACACGACAACGCTAGACCCCACGTTTCAAAACTTACCATGCATAAATTGAAAGAGCTGGGGTACGAAGTTCTTCCGCACCCACCATATTCTCCCGACTTGTCTCCAACAGATTATCACCTTTTCAGGAATTTAGACAACTTCTGCAGAGGAAAATTTTTTTGCAAATGATGCTGAAATCAAAAGTGCGTTTTCAGATTTTGTTTCACTTCAAAGCTCAGAGTTTTTCAAATCCGGGATAAAAAAGTTGTTGTCACGTTGGGAAAAATGTGTAGAAAAAGAAGGTAAATACTTCGAATAAAATTATATTGTTTTCATATTGTATTTTTACTAAAATCCCTTTACCTTGAAAACGGACATTTCATGTGAAACAACCCAATATTATGTTAAATCGTTTGAGATATTGTCTAGAGTTACCGTGTTCTGTCATTAGTTATGTCAGTTTGTAGTTGTTACTTTGAATGTGTTTGTAATTGTTCTGTGTAAATTTGGTGACTTTAATGAGACCACCCACAATTGGTCCCACTTTTTAACCATATCAGAATTTATGTCCCGCTTTATATATGATAAGGGAACTTTGTTATACGAAGGTAACAAATCACCTTTAGCCGCCTCTTTGGCTAGGTAATCGGCCCTTTCGTTACCCTCAATTCCAGAGTGTGCCTTAACCCATTTTATAGAGACCATTTTCCCCCTTTTTTTTAATGGTTATTAAATTTCGTCTAATTAGTTCAGTCAAATAGTCATGAATCTCAGTATTATTAATCGAGTCTATTAAAATTTTACTGTCTGTATGTATTGTAATATGTGCGTTAGTCTTTTGAGGTTCGTTAATTATGTATTCCGTAATTTTTAAAACAGCAAATTCCTCGGCTTGGTTATTCGAACAGTACGATTCTAGTTTATATTGATATACAATATATAATTACTAAGGAGATATTATTATAATATAAAGGTGTAATATATAAAAATATAAAAACAACTATTCTCCCATCATTTACTTAACATCACAATATATATGATAGTTTATAAAAATTTTTTCTTCTTGCGACGTTTCGTGGCATTGCCACATTATCAAGCCCTTACAATCCTCATACTCATATGATCCTTATCCAATATAATATCAATCGACTTAAAAAAGTCTTGTCTTAGTGTCATGTCTAATCTTGAAAATAATGAAAGTATTTTTTCTATATGAGCTGAAAACTTTTTGGTTATATTTCTCCATAATTGCTCTGTCATTAACCTTTAGACCCATCAGTAGTAACAGACAGAGCAATTATGGAGAAATATAACCAAAAAGTTTTCAGCTCATATAGAAAAAATACTTTCATTATTTTCAAGATTAGACATGACACTAAGACAAGACTTTTTTAAGTCGATTGATATTATATTGGATAAGGATCATATGAGTATGAGGATTGTAAGGGCTTGATAATGTGGCAATGCCACGAAACGTCGCAAGAAGAAAAATTTTTTTATAAACTATCATATATATTGTGATGTTAAGTAAATGATGGGAGAATAGTTGTTTTTATATTTTTATATATTACACCTTTAGTTTATATTGATGTTCTATGGTTCTGCCATCTTTAGCTTTCAATAACCATGCACATCCAACGTTCTCGCTGTCCTTACTACCGCCCGTATAGATTTCTGTTTTGTCGGTATTAACTGAATAAAATTTAGGTGTAGTCCACAAAATTGATGCTGGATGTATCCAAAACTTGCAGTCTGTGTTTTTTTTTCAATTTTGTCTAATGTTAGGTCTTTATATCCTGTCTTTTTGTTTTTAATGTTAAATAATGTCGTTAGTTCGTCAATTTTTAATTGAACTGGCAAAAGACCCGCCAATAATGTTGCGGCATCAAATGACAACGTGCGATATCCTTTGCATATTTTGATTGCAATGATCCTTTGTAGCCTTTGTAGTTTTATAACATTTTTTTTTTACGAAGTACAGCTGGATGCCAATTATGTACAGCATAAAGCATTTTAGGGAGGATAGCTGCTTCATATATTACTTTTAAACCTCCGATTTAAGGCCCCATTTTGCTCTAGCAGCTATTGACAGTCCGTTAATATTGCCTTATTTATACTTTTATACATAAGGACAAGGCATTTTTCGTTTGTGATCACTAACCGCGAAAACTGAACCAATCTGTACCAAATTTTAACCACATTATCTCTATAGTTCCAGGAAGGTTTAGAAATAGTGAAATATAGATATTTTAACTTAAATCGTGGTTAAAAAAGCGATAAATATGTGGTGCGGAGTAAAGTTTAAAAATTGTCTGATAGGTGGCGAGGGCCATTCAAGCGAGGTTACAAAAATACGATGTTATTTAGAGTTAGAAATGTATAATAAAATTTGATTAATTTAATACAATTATTGTAAAAAAAAAACTATAAATATGTAGTGTACGTTTGGTTCTCAGCAAAGTACAAAAATCGAACGATATGTGGTTTAAAATTTACTGTCATTCTGCAACAGATTTTTACTAAAACTATCAAAACCATCTGACTACATAATCTTTATAGTTCTAGAAAGTTTACAACAGTAAAGTTTACTGCAAAAATAAATTAAATGTACAGTGTTAAGTGACGAAAAACGAGGTTTATCACACTGCCACAGACGTTTAAGGTTAGGAATTACCAGGTATGCAAGTTTAAAATGTCGTTTTAATTCCAATAGAATGCGCTCTTGGCCTACTGAAGGATTTGCTTATCTCTAAACGCTATTTTGTTTGTTAGTCATTTGTTTACAAAAGTCAGTTGTTTTTAAGTCGTTTACGTGGACGTATCATACCTTTCTTTGGTGTTAAAAATGTCTAATTTTAAGCCAAATAAAGAGCATTTGCGGCATGTCATGATTTTCTTATTTAATCAAAAGAAAAAGGCATCTGAATGTCATCGAATTCTTGTTGAGACTTATGGCGATGTTGCTCCAACCGTCAGGACATGTGAACGTTGGTTTCAAAGTTTCAAACGTGGTGATTTTGATGTTACTGATCAAAAACGAGAAAATCGACCAAAAAAATTTGAGGACTTCGAATTGCAATCTTTATTAGACGAAGACAATACCCAAACCCAACAAATGATGGCAGAACAGTTGAATGTCACTAGGCAAGCCATTTCCGATCGCCTGAGAGCTATGGGAAAGATTCAAAAGGTTGGAAAATGGGTTCCACATGAATTGGACGAACGACAGATGGAAAAAAAACGAAAAACTGTGTGCGAAATGCTGCTTTTACGCCACGAAAGAAAGGGTTTTTTGCATCGAGTTGTAACTGGCGATGAAAAATGGATTTATTTTCAGAATCCCAAACGAAAAAAAATCATGGGTAACGCCAGGACAACCATCCACATCGAGTGCAAGACCGGATCGTTTTGGGAAGAAGACAATGCTGTGTGTGTGGTGGGATCAGAAGGGAGTAGTCTACTACGAGCTTCTCAAACCCGGCGAAACAGTCAATAACGAGCGCTACCGACAACAAATGATCAATTTGAGTCACGCATTGATCGAAAAACGCCCAGAATGGGCTCACAGGCACGCCAAAGTCATTCTTCAGCATGATAACGCTCCTGCACAATCAGCCAGATTGACTAAGGAAACGATTTCTTCGCTTGGTTGGGAACTCCTACCCCACCCGCCGTATTCACCTGACCTGGCTCCTTCTGATTATCACCTCTTCTCATCGATGGGACACTCATTGGCGGAGCAACACTTCAACAATTTCGAAAACGTACGAAAATGGCTCGATGAATGGATTTCAAATAAAGATGAAGCATTCTTTTGGAATGGTATCCATATATTGCCCGAGAGATGGACAAAATGTCGATCCTTTGTTCTTTTATATTGTGTATCAAAATGTGATTCATGGGCCTTTAGTTTTAAGCACTGATAATGCAGTCCATTATCTGCAGGAGTTTCTTAATAGTCTCTGTCCATCTGGATTACCAATTTATACATATAATAAAATTAAAACTTGGGTGTCTAATTTTGCTTTTACCTATTTCTTCAAACACATAATAGAATAGAATAGAATAGGAAGAAAACTTTATTCTGGGACAAAGTCCCTTAAGAATAACATTAAATAATACAAAGTAAGATCATAAATGGCCGAGAGGCTGTTAAAAATAAAACAACATAGGTAAAATTAAATACAAATATGTATGAAAAAAAAATACAGAGGAAAACTAGAAAAAGATAAAACTATTAATAAAAAGAGAGTGAAAAAATAAATGTACAAATAAAGAGGTTAATATAGTAAACAAAATTGCAGAAGAGAAAAAAAAAAAAGAAACAGAAACTTAAAGAAAAATAAAAGATAGAAACTCAAAAATTAGCATTACAAGAAATCAAAACTATAATTTTGGCTAATGTTTTATGGCTGACGGTCTTAGTAAATAAATTAGACGATTACATACATAGTACATACATCCTTATAATAAGAGAGCGTCGGGTTGGAGGGAAAGAAGATGGTGAAAGAGTAGTGTTTTGAATGTTCCAAGGGAAGAAGCATTGCGGATACAGGGGGGAAGGGAATTCCAAAGAGTAGAGGATCGGACAAGGAAGGAACGTTGGAATGCAGTACTTCTGTGGGATGGAGTATAGATCGGAAAGACGAGTTCTTGTATGCAGTGATTTGATAGCAGACTTGAAATTTTAGGTTATTGTAAATAAAGGGAGGGTGACGGGTGTTGATAACTTGGAATGGGTAGGAGCCTAGGAAGTACTTTCTGCGGAAGGAGGGGAAAAGCCAATTTAAATCAGTGTAGAGATGCGAAACATGGGAACGTCTCGACGTTCCGAAGACAAACCCGATGAAGCAATCCATGATGCGTTTTAATCTGTCTTCAAGAACCGTCGAGAGCCCGCTATATATCACGCTACCATAGTCAAATTGGGGGAAGATAAGGGAGGATACTAGAAGTTTGCGTGTGGGTAGGGGAAGGTGACGGGAGCGGTGAAATAGTTTTAGGATACCGATTGACCTTCGGGAGATTTGTGCAATATGGGATTTCCAGGAGAGGGTTTGATCAAAGGTTAAGCCTAAATTTTTAACAGAGGAATGGAAATTTATTGGATGACCATTAAGGAATAATGTGGGAAAGTTGGCATTTGAATGGAGAAGGGAATGTGATCCTATGGCAGTTGCTTGAGTTTTAGCTGCGTTTAATGTTAATTTGTTCAGATTTGCCCAGGCATAGGTTTCGTCTAGGTCTTCCTGAATTTTGGCAAACGCAGCTGACGTTTCGAATAGAGGAAAGGAGAAGTAAATTTGGAAGTCATCGGCATAAAGATGGTGGGAACAATGGTGAATTGAATGGGGAAGATCATTGATGTAGGAATTAAACAGTAGAGGGGAAATGCTCAAACCTTGAGCTACTCCTGACTGTAGAGTGAGGAAAGAGGATAGGCCTTGGTTAGGAGTCGTTAATCGTAGTGAAGTTGGAAAATTGACCGATAGGTGGCGAGCACTACTCAAGTATATGTGGCTGGTGCCATTCTACAACAGAGCTAGCAATGTTATAACTACTGAAACTATCTGCACCATATTTTAAACACACCATCTACTTATTTCTCGGAAAGTTTACAATAATAAAGTTACCATAAGGAAAGTGACCAACATCTATTACCAGCTCCGCAAAATTTATATTCTGAAAAAAAGGGAAGTAGAGATGAAAACCAAAATGGTACTATATAAGCAAAGTATTCATCCCTACGCTGACCTATGCAGCTGAAAGCTGGCCTGGCATCAAGAAGTTTGAAAGCCGAATACAAGCCACACAAATGAAATTCCTGAGGAAGGCTCTTGGCAAGACAAGGTTGGACCGAATCCGAAACCAAAGAATAAGAGAGAATACGGAGCAGGAACCGCTGATAGACTATATTCACAGAAAAGAATTAAAGTGGTTGGCCATGTAATAAGAATGCCAATCAATAGGTTGCCAAAAAAAGTATGGGAAGCAAAAGCAGTGGGAAAACGACCTAGAGGACGACCGAGAAGTAAATGGGAGGACCTCATATCGGATCTGGCGAGGAGGAGGGGACTCACTACGGGAGAGATTAGGAGGTTGACTGCGGTTAGAGAGGTGTTTAGAGCATGGTTGCTGGCTGCCCCGACACCGTGAGGTATAAGGGTTAGATGAAGAAGAAGAAGACAAATTAGACAACTGTTCCTCAATCTGGTAATTTATGCAGACCAGATCGTATTCATTTTTATAGAGGATAAAGGGTTGACCCTAATCCTCTGGCATTTATTAGTCGAACCAAATATCACAAACCTGTTTGTATATTTTGTCACCCACGGCCTCCTGTATTTAAACATATATTCGATACGACGGGAGAAGGCTAGGTAGACCATACCACAGCTGTTATCCTCCATCGGGTCATTCCATGTCAAATCAACCAATGGTTTGGACCTTGACCTCTCCGATTTCGATGATTTTTGGTATAGCAGCTGTACTTACCAAGACTAGTAAAAAATTAAAATACTACATTTTTCTGACTTTTGGTTTTTGGGTTATAAGTAGAGACCGGATTTCTGTGTTATTGCACATTTAGTTCGCTTTGATTTAGCGCTCTCTAACCCAAGTAGTTATCTCATTTATAACCTAAGGATTCTTATGCTTAAATTTTATTTTGCACGAAATTGCATAAATTTGACTTTTTGAGCTTAATTGCACGAATTCGGGTTTTACTGCACGAAATTGCACAATTGAACCAAATTCATCTAATTTTATTCACTTAACCATTTATTTATTTACTTACGATTATTAGGCAACATTTATAACAATTATTTATATTAAATAGGTTAATTAGTTTTAAATTGAAAGTAATAAGTCACTTAAATTAAATGTATTTGTGGCCAACTACTTTTAAATGATCGTATTGAATTAAGAGCTTTGAGGATTTAGGCAAACATTGAGGATCGACGTACTTCCTAGAACAAAGACGTTTCCTCAGAAAATTTTACTCCCCGCTTCCCATTGCATTCCCCACTTCTGATTTAGCATAACTAGTTGTTGACAAGATTTTAAACTATCGACTTTGAAAATGCCAAAAACGTCCGCGAGTGTTTCTACGAAATTGAAACAATGGACAAATGAATATCCGGAGCTGATATTTGTTTAAAACTCTCGAAGAAAGCTTAAAATGAATGGAAAATGAAAAGGGAAGATGTTTGTTTTCGAAATTCGAGTAAATCCTTAAGAAAAACTACATTCGTCAAAAAAAAAATTAAACTATTGTATCAACGGAAAGGAAATTGAAGCTGATAATCTGGATCCATCCACAATCGCATGCTACAAAAATTGTCCTATTACTTCCGTAGATGTAGAACGTTCCTTTTCTTTGCTAAAGAACATTTTATTAAGTGACAGGTGGCATAATTTTACTGAGAAATACTTTGAAATTTATAATGTCGTACATTTTCACGAAACTTTTAAAAACTAATTTATTTTTCAAAAACATTCAATTATATTTTGATTCCCCCTAAAAGGAAATTTCAATAAAGGTATTTCATATTTCGGTAACGGTCGGGTTAAGAGGAGGCAGCTCCTACGCCCGCCAGGAATACCTTTTATCGATTCTTACCTTCTTCCGATTTATTTCGGTGTTTTAGTCGCTACTTTTAGAGGGGAAAGGTTGTTCTCACTTATTTACGGAGAAACTTTAAATCCCTGTTCAAAGTAATATTAACTTCAGTTTACCTTATGATATTAATATGAGAAATAAGAAAATAATGAAGTGGAAATAAGAAAATGTCAAAATATAAGAAACTAAATCAATTTTGAATTAATTAATATACTACTAAACTACCAGTAATGTTAATTCTTGATAAACTTTGTGATGTGAGGAAAGTGTAAATAACAAACTATAAATATTTAAAAGATAGAATACTTAAGGATTTATTTGGCATAACTCCTATTTATTTAACATTTGTAGCTACATGTTTCGGAGTCAATGTTCCATCATCAGGCTTCTAAATTTTTTTTTAAAACACTTTAATCTATAACATTATACCAACAGTTTTACAATTATATAGTAACATGTCATTTACCTCTTAATTTGTGATTATTTAAACATTGTCTATTCTCCAGGTTATAATCCATTATACATTATAAGACAGAATCCTAGTTGAAAGTGATGATGTTAATTTCTGCTATATTTTCTCAAGGGAAGTGGAAATAAGAAAATATGAAACCTATGATATACTTTCTCAGATTTATTTTTAGATCGATATCTTTTATTGAAATAATTAAACAATCTGTCTCAAATTAGGGCAATAAGTATTATGGATGACAAAGAATGCATTCACAAAATAAGCATACTGAAATTTTATCACTTAAATTGATACAACAAATAAAAATATATAAAACACCAAATCCATGTACAAATTAATGTTCTTAAGTTTTGTAACACTTTTACACATTAGATAAAAGGGAATAAGAAAACATGAATTGATAAAACACTTAATCCTTTATGAAACTCATGTTGTTAACTTATGTTTCAGTTATTTACATTTAAGAAGACTAAATATCAATATAACAAACTAAACAACGCAATCCAAGTTGAAACTGTAGAAGTGATTGTTTACATGTGAGGTTATAGGAAAGAGCTATCGATAAATGTAAACTCGAAGTGAAGCGTAAGGATCGAACTGGTCGGTGTAGCGCTGGTCAAGGCAGTTTGCTGCCTCCTCTTAACCCGACCGTTACCCATGTTTCTTTTAATAAACAATTTTTTTTTTTCATCTCCTTTTTTCCCCAAATTTTAAAGTATTTTAGATTGAATTAACACTAAAACGAAACGTCTGTTGAAATGTCCATAACTTTATTCAAGGCTAGTTAAGTTTTGCATCTTTGTGTAAATAAATGGATTGCTGCACGTATTAAGTTTTTAAATTCACGTTTTGAGTTTTTTACTGCACGAAAATCCGGTCTCTAGTTATAAGCTTTTAAAAATTCAAAAACTACAGTTTTCGGTCCTCATTTAGTATATTCAAAATTACGCCATTAAAAAACTATTGCTCCTAGAGAGCTCAAATTTACGGCATTCTTTTCCGTTTGAAATGCCCTTAATATGATATATTACTTGATATACAATGTTTAAACTGCTGAACCCATCTTTAGCAAATTTTAACTGCATCATCATCACAGTTCTAGGAAGGTTTACAACAGTAAATTTTACTATAATGATAATTTAAATGTACAGTAAGAGAGATTCATAAATAGGGCTGTGAATTATATGCTATGAAAGCTTAAAAATATGCAAATATATAGGGTTAAATATGCAATTAAATACCTACAATATGCAACTATTTACATTACCTATTTAGAAAAATAAAACAAAATGCCATACATACTTATACATAAGTACAAACCCAATTCTAACTAATTGTATTGAAAAGGGAAATTCGAAGAAGACAATTAAAAAACAAAAAGACAAGGCAAATGCAAAAAAAGAAAACACGCATGGAAAGGTATTTCAGCTGGACATAAATTATTATCGAAACCGGAATTTTCTGAATCCAGCGGCAGTTGGTGTAACAAAGTTTTTTTCATATTTTGATTTCTTGCCTTGGTTTTATAAGTACTTTGCTGTTTTGATGTGCAGTTGTTGATACAACTTCAAAAGAAAAACAATATAAAACATCTCCATCACACTTAAAAGTCTCAATTGAGAACTTAAATTGTTTCCAACAAGATCTTTTGTATTTACTAGATAAATCTTCATAAAAAAAAATCAGCATCTGAATAAACACGATTTCATTTATTAGGTGAAAAATAAATAAATAAAAAGAATTGGAGTTTTTTGGAATTGGAGTTTTTTTTTTTTTTTTTTTTTTTTTTTTTTTTTTTTTTTTTTTTTTTTTTTTTTCTTTTTAGATGGCATTGGAATTATCCATCCAGCCAATCATTATGCTATCTATTTAGTTCTTTACTAATTTAATGTTAGATATATTTATTTATTGAATATAAATATTGGGTTATGCTGATTATTTCTTTTGGTTTGTTTGTTGTTAGTATTTTTTTATATCGTATATTATTATTATAAGGTTTTAAAAATTTTAAAAAACTTTTCTCTTTGGTTTTTGTAAGCCGGGCATTCGGTGATTATGTGTTGGAGGGTTTCTCTTTTATTACATCTATCACACTCTGAGCTTTTCTTAATTCCTATGCGCTGCAGATAAACATTGCACAAACCGTGATTAGTTCTAAGTCTAGCAAAATTTTTAACTACATCTTTGGTTAAATTTAATCGAAAGAACCAGGGTTCCTTTAAAATTTGTGGTACGATAGACTTAAAGTATAAGCCTGTGGATGATTCCTGATAATTCTGTTTCCACTTTTTAAGCGTATGTTTTTTTAACATCGAAAAGAATTCTAAGTACGGTAGTTTTATGTCAGTAGTATGCGTTAGGTTTCCGGAAGTTTTTGCAAGGCGGTCTACCTCGTCATTTTCGGGAATTCCCATGTGTGCCGTGATCCAAATAAATATTATTTGTTTTTTTGGTTTTTTATTGCGAGGTAGTTTGCTCTTTTATGACATTGGCTAGAATGTTATTTTTATTTATGTTACTATTATTTTTTATTGCTTCTAATGAGCTAATACTATCAGTTAATACTATAAATTTAATTTTATCTGATTTGTTAATAAATTCAAGGGCTTGAAGTATAGCATATAATTCAGCGTTGTAAATAGAAGTGTTGTTAGGTAATTTGTATTACCTTGTGAGTTCACGTAGCTATTTTTCAGTTTTTATTTTCATATACAAATGCTGATATGCCGGATATGTAGTTAAATATGCAATAACAGTTCAAAATATGTATTTATGAAAAACTATGCACAAATATGCCAAATAAAAATAACCCAAATTGATTCTTAATGCCTCAAAGCATATACATTTTTACGATATTAGCTGTTTTGGTTGGCTAGGAGATACAGTAGAACCCCTCATATCCGACCTCGGGATATCCGCCACCCTTCCTACGGCCGGTCTCGTATGTTCGATTCTGTGAATTGAAAGGCTATGAAGTCTTTTAATACATAAGATGCAATTTATATTGCCGCTCAAGCATGGTAAGAAATAAAATAAAAGATATCACTCTACAAAAATCTTGGAAAAAAACTTTGGCCAAGTGTCATGGAAGGTGAGGGCTCAACCCCTGATGAGCCTCAAATCATTAATACAGATGTCATGGAAATTCACCAAGATTTACAAACCATTGATGACAAAATTAAACCAGCCGATGTAGAAGAGTGGCTATTGGGTGATTCTCAAACTACGGGTCAATTTTGGATTGCAAAATCTGTCATAATTGAACTTTGCTCTAAAAATCTGAAAAAAATCTAGCATGTTTCTGGGGTCACCTTTGTACAGAAAATACACCGCAAACAAATCAAACTCCATTTTCCTCTTCAAAAATCAAAATTTTCAAATTTTGGGTCCATGGTAATTACTAGTTGGAGCATGGTACTTACATTTTCTATTTGTTAGATTTATGTTGGCTCCCATGTTGCTTTAAGAGCTAAAATTAGGTTAAACAACCAATGCGTAAAGAAAAATGATTTTTATTGAAGGCTCAAAATCAAATCATACAAACTTATATTTGGGCCCCACAAAAGGCGACCCCAGTGTGTAAACTTAATTGTTGCCTGGATTTGAAGTCACATAAGTAAACTGCAAATGAAAATGAAGCCAATGTGACAAAATTACCGCAATATGTAATTACCATGGCCAAAATGGAATTACCATGCCTTGTACTGCAACCATGGTAATTACACATTTTGTAGCATGGTAATTACATACAGACGTTTGAATTGAAATATTCGGACAATAAAAAATATTATTGCGATGCTTTTTTTTTTTGTCTTCAAATCAGCTAATCGAGCTCTTCAAAGTAAAATCAAAAAGAAAAAGTTAAGTTTGAAAATAAAAAAGTTACAAGAGCCCATGGTAATTACAAATAAAAAGCTACTTACCAGATTCACAACATTAACCACTGGATGCACACTTGAAAATGACTTCAACCTCTTGGAAACTTCTGTAACCTTGGCAAGCAGGGTTGCCAACATGGATGGGGGTGAGAAAAATCCCATATCCCTTATTTGCCTTGGTAAAAAACTCCCTCTTCTTTTTTAGCATAGCAATTACAGTATTTCTTGGGACAAAAAGTAAACTCTGCTTATATTGTTATTGGCCGTCAAAAGTTGAGAATTCCTCATGATTCTGATCAATGAAAGCTTCCTCTTGGTGGTTTCACAACTTTCGGGATCCAAGCCTCAGGTTATGATATTAAAGGACACTTTTATATTGGAAAATCATATTTTGGGACAGCCACGGTAATTACAAATATACACTTTGTTTGCATAAAAAACCATATTTTTACTGAATTTATACACAACCATTCAATAGATTCTTGTAAATTAGCACTTCAATTGAAGAAATAAAAAAAAAAATGGGCAAGTTATAATTGCTGGTTAGTGAGGAATCACATTTGGACGTAATATTGACCCGTAGTTTGAGAATCACCCTATTGGAAGGAGACATGGCTGAGGTCACCAAAGAGGATCTTGACGACAATCAAATCGTAGCAGTGTCTCAATGCAAAAATGAAGGACGAGAAAGAAGAGCATGAAAAGATTAGTTACACGGCAGCTAAAGAGGCTTTCGAAATTGCGATGAAATACATCGAGCAACATCCGAACGCAACACGGATGTCCTGAACATTAAGAAGTGGAAAGATACCGCTGCTAAAGCAAGATTAAGTAAATTAATACAGAAAAATATGACAAATTTTTTTCAAATGAATCTATGTGTAATTAATTAGTTGGCTATGCGTATATACGTATATGCGCATACTTCCGTATTTTATGCTCCATTATTTTTTGTGTTCAATATGTATTCAATAAACACGTACATTTACATAAATATACATAAATACTCGTTTATGTGTGTTTTTATACATTTTTTGTAATTCCTCGGATTATCCGACCTTTTTTGTTATCCGACCACGCACCGATCCCGTGGGTGACGGATATAAGGGGTTCTACTGTAATGAAAATGCATATATATCACAGCCCTAGTCATAAACCTTCATGATTAGAAATTAAAATCCAAGCAGATGAAATTTATAAAATTATTCCTGCCGAATAAAAATGGTTACCAAATTAAAAAGTGTAAAAATATGATTCATGGGCCTTCAGCTGTAAGCACTGAAAATTCAGTCCATTATTCATAAATATTTCTTAATAGTACCAGTTTATTTGAATTCGCAATTGACACATTAAAATTAAATATTGAGTGTCCAATTATGCTTTTATTTTATTTTATTTTATTTTTTTTAACGAGGTCGGTGGAAATCTTCCGGTATTCAAGACACCCTCCTCCGAATCCCTGAACGATGGTTGCCAGTTGGCTGGACGATGTTAGCCAGTATTGCAGGGTAGTGTGAGAATCCTACTTACTAAAACCACCTTTCCTCATCATTTGCGGTGATCCTTAGATCCTCCTTACGTCGCCGCTTCGAAATTCTGACGGGGCACGGATGTGACCCATACCCCCAAATAAAACCCCCGCCATTATTTAATCTCCCCGCGGAAATTCGCAGGACGGCAGGTGTGGGTTACCACTTGGGAGTGCCTGTCTTCACAGAAGGGTCCGGTAATCGGCGTACCTTTTAAACCGGATCCAAGTCAGCCTTACACCTGGCTAAGACTACTTTTGGTTTCACTGCGCAGCACAGTTACTCGGCACCCCTACCACGACGAGGTAGTAGTCCTTTAGGGGTTGGATTATCCGACCTTTTTTGTTATCCGACCACGCTCCGGTCCCGTGGATGACGGATATGATGGGTTCTACTGTAATGAAAATGCATATATATCACAGCCCTAGTCATAAACCTTCATGATTAGAAATTAAAATCCAAGCAGATGAAATTTATAAAATTATTTCTGCCGAATAAAAATTATTACCAAATTAAAAAGTGTAAAAATATGATTCATGGACCTTTAGCTGTAAGCACTGAAAATTCAGTCCATAATTCGTAAATATTTCTTAATAGTACCAGTTTATTTGGACTCGCAACTGACACATTAAAATTAAATATTGAGTTAATTATATATTAAATTATGCTTTTACATAAAGTTCAAACACCTAATCAAGGGTCACCTGTGGTGTAGTGGTTAGCATAGCAACCTACTAAACCCAAGATCGCGGGTTCGTAGCCCGGCAGATGACCTTAGGATTTTTTGAAGGGAGTAAAAAATCCTTAGCTATGCCGTCCCCTTCGGAAGGGACGTAAAATGGGGGTCACGAGCCTGTGCGATGTCAGGTACTCGTTAAAGATCCCTATCCTAATTATACCTGGATAGGCAAAATTAAGGACTCCCACCGTAGCATCGTCCTATTAGCCATAGCAGCATAAAGTGACGTTTAACGAAATAAACAAAACAAACACCTAATCAAAGCAATTTTAACCTGGTTAAAAATTACTCCTATGCGTGGAAATATCAACGAAGTAATAATGCTCAATCGCATTCTTCGATACAACATTTTTATCGATAAACAAATAGAACTTCAATCATTTATTAAAATGATCTTGTGAGAGCGGGCAAAGCCGCGACGGGGATGCTAGTTTAATAATATTGGTATCTTATAATAAAGTTATTATTTAATAATTTTCGCTGTATTTATTGTATGAATGAATTGCTGCAGGAAACTTGGTGCAGAAGCCCTAATGACGCGGCTATTTCCACTGGAATTATAGCGATCGAGAAAAACAGACTTAATTACTGAGCGTATTGGGCCGCCATTACGACACAGGTTGCCTGTAATCTACAGCTAATTGGAAACAGCTACACTCAGGAATGAGGCGTTCACGGTTGAGGTTGGAAATAATGGGTTCGTATCAATCCAAAGAGGAAGGAATCCGCCCAGAACGCGTGGTGTTGAATCGATAAGTTGAGTGATTGAATAAAAGAATGGATAAATAAAGTGAGCGATGATGAATAAATAAATAAAAATGTTCAAAAAATATGATGAGATAAGGACGCTCTCATTGCATGTATTCAGTGGATGAGATTTAGAGATTCGTTCTGAATAGTTCTCCAAAAATTAGAAGGAAAAAACATAATGGAAAACGAAACGTCAGCACTATAAATTAGTATTTTTTTAATTGTATTTTCATGACTGCACACCCAAACAAACTACATCATCATTAGTTCCCCAGCAAAAAAAAAAAAAATAAATAAATAAATAAAATTAAAAAAAAGTATAAAAAAAACTACAATTTTATGTGAAAAAATTATTTCTCTATCTTGACTGAGAGCTGAGAATTTAACGTGATTTTCATATAGTTTTTGGTGGTTATAACTCTAGTTCTGCACTACTATAGGTCCCTAATACCCACACAAAAATCGGCATTTAAATCTGCGAGTTACAAGCCAAAACGTCTCCTTGTAAGATGAAACCAAGATATCAAACTGTGTCAGATCTGGGTAATCGGATCTTATTTAATAGTACTTTTGGGCCGAAACTACGAGGTAGAGTAAAAGTAATGTATCAGGTTTTGGTTGTGGCAAAGAGATAAATAATCCCTTTATCATGAAATCCTGCATTAATTTCAATCGATCCATTGTTTATAATCGATTAACTAGCCTGGAGGATTATATATGTTTTCTTGGCAAACACTAAATTAACCCAATAACTAGGACAAAACACTACAGAAGTTGCAAACAATCCATCAATAACTAATTACATCAATTTGTTGTATTTTATTAAATGTTTTAGTATGCTCGTATTTTTTTTACTTCAAGGTTCCATTTATGATCATTATTAATCACAGCTATTTATTATATTTTATTAAAACTATCGTCAAAGTTTATCAACCACAATGACATCACAGATTGAATCACATAACTGCTAGCCATATTGGAAAAGTCACTAATGTTCTAGAAATGGTAGGTAGGATAAGGTCAGGAGTGAATTCTCTTTCCTAACAGAATAACAGGTTGTTTCCGTCGTTCACGAGTGAGTCATTCACTGGGGCCATCTTGCGAAAGACTGGCCACTTTCACTAACAAAAGCTATCTATTAATGGGGAAGTGCTACGTATACTCGTACTTCAACATTTATAAAGCAGAGTCTTAAAACATTTTTTTTTTTTTTTTTTTAATCGCATACACGTACCAATTAGAAATAACTTCTAGTTAACATCGGATTCCTCCTTTGTTCTAATATAAATTGAATTTCTTTCATTTCTAAATACCCAATTTTTATTTTATTAGTTTTTCATGTATAAATATTTACTACTGTACAAAATATATACATCTAGTAAATTTGTTGAAAACGATTACAATAACATGTAAAAACTTGAAAAGAACTACTCATCAGTTGCACTTCAATAAAAATTCTTCTTTTCAGACGCCTCGGAGGATTATTATGGAGTGAGAAGCAAGTTGAGAAACTAGTGGATTTGAGTGGTTATGGAGTTTATTATGAAAGGATAGGGCTAAATCAGAAACATATGGAACATTGAGATCTATATGGAAAAGTTTATTGTGAGAACGTAAAGAGCATTGAGGATTTTTCGAAGGATTTTGTTTTATAAGGATTGATAGTTTAGAGATGAATTGGATAGTTTAGTGCAGCCCCAAAGCTCAACTCCGTAACTCCAACTATGTCTATTCACAGTCATATAAATGGGTTTTATGTAATTAATTGGGAACTATGAACGTTTTTCTGTTGAAGTAGTCTGTAACGAAGGGCAGGTTTTTTCGTTTTAGTCTAGTATGTGGATTCCAAGTAAGACGTTTCTCCAAGTGGAATCCAAAGGATACTGTAGGACAGGAAGTCGTAGGTTTTGCGACGAAGGATAAAGGTTATTTGGTGAGATTTGCTTGAATTTATTTTGATTTTCCATTTTTGACACCATTCCTGAAGGTTTAGGATATGGGATTGAAGTGGTTGGGAGGCAATGATGGGATCATTGTTTACTGATAGCACATGTGTCATCAGCGTAAGTGGTGAGGGCCGTAAGAGGATAGGACTTAAGGATACTACATTGAGGAACACCGGCAGATTGGGTAAAGAGGTAAGACTAGGCAAATTGATGGTTTATTTTGAAAGTTCTATCACTGTGCTCAGAACGGATAATTGGGAAGTATGTTGAAGGAATGAATTTGTGGAGATTGTAAAGTCGTGCAAGAAGACAACTCTTATTTCCAAATCTCATAATTAGTCCTATTAGAGTGTTTTTGTTCGTACTATTAATCTAAATGTTTACTTTGACTTGTTCTTTAATTGTTTGTGACTTGAATTGACCTAATGGGGCCATTTACATATTTTAAAACCCATGCGCAATCTCAGAAGAAGAAATTCGGCGCGCCGAAGAAATTTGTGCCTTAGAACGAAAGTCAGTCATCCAGCAATATATTGCCGCACTTTGAGTTCCTTTGGATTAGTTTGAGAAAAACTATTTTAGTTTTGACATTTAGCCGCCAGTCTTCTATCAACGTTTCTTTCTCAGTTTGATGTAAAGGTTGGTTGTCAATGTAAACTGGCGGGCAGGTCTTACACGTCTTAGTGTAAATGTAATATGAAGGGATTTGTCATAATTAAGTTTTATTTTCCATTTCTTACACCAAGTTTGAATCTTGTTGAGGTTGTGTTGAAGTGTTAAGGTGGCTTGTCTAAGGTTCGCGTCTCTAGGTATGCCCTTAAATGTTCTTCCAATCTTTAATTTACAGATATTTAAGTTTTTTGTATGAATTTAATTTCACGATCATTATTTAAAAACCGGGATTCAATCATAATTTTCTTAATTCCTTTTTTTTTTAATGATAATTGAACCAATAACCGATTATATGTGAATTACTGAACTGCTAATGATGTCTAAGAATCGTTCCAAACCATTTTTTTTTTTTTTAAATGAAATCTTAGTAAAACCTAACGTCTAGACATGGTATATTATTTCACGATAATTATTAGGTTCCTATCTTTGCTAATTAGGGGATATTATAGAAACAGCTATTTGAGGCGTAGATATAATTGTATACTAAAAAGCCAGGAAAAAACAGATTAAGGAGATATAATTGAACTTAACAGGAGAAATAATTTTGAGCATACCATCATGCGTACCTCAAGTAAGTACGAAGCAAACGTTCTAGGCTTCCGATTAATTAAAAATGACTCATTAACATCACAGGAATTTAGAACTACATATTTGGACATTCGGAGTGGAGTTGAGCTATGGGGCTCCACTAAATCATCCAACTGATCTCGTATCCAATCCTAACAATCTGTAATCCTACGAACAATCCTCAATGCACCTTACTTTGTCACCAATAAACTTATCCATAAAGATCTCAATGTTCCGTATGTTGCTGATATAGCCCAAACCAGATATCTATCCTCTTATAGTAAGCTCCATAACCACTCAAATCCCCTATTTAACTGCAACAGATGTGTAGTTTCTTTAAACGTTATTTACATGCCATTTTAATCATTTTCCACACATTTACTTGATGTATACAATGTATACAGTTGTAAATATTAATAAATAATTTAAATTTAAAAAAAATCATTCTTAAAATATCAATTTTAAAAGTTATTCTAATAGAAATAAATATTTTAACGTAATAAGGAGAACTACCTACGTTGCTAAGGAGTATTTACTGGTTGCCATGGAGAGAGTAATAACAAAATGGGAATGATATTAGTTGGTTATGTTTGTTAGCACAGTGTGAAACTTTGTACAAAAAGTCGTGTTGCCTGTGTAGTATTTGTTCTAGTTAGTTCCAGTGTTAGTTAATCTATTCTGTGTGTAAGTAATTGTATTATGTCATATTACTTTGTCAATCTTGTGTTCAAACAACCCCCTGTTTATTACAATATCTTCTTTTGAAATGTATAAGTGTTTGAGAATATTTTTATAAAAATAATAATTGCTGTAACGGAGTTTCCTTAGCAACCAAACATGGGATAGCAACAGCTGATTGTTACGTATAGGTTGTCATAGTAACCAATTAAAGCTACTATTGCTGGTCTATTCACGAGCTCCTTAATATCTCTCTCTCTACATTTAATTTAGTTTTTTAAATAAATTTGATTTGGAAAGCGACAGGTAAACGTTACAGGGATAGACCAAGACGTAAATGGGAGCATTGTTTCAGGGCAAGAGTTCCAAAACGATTATTTAAGCCTTATCATTATAATCCATTATTGTTAAAAAAATATTCCCAAGTCGTTGATGGGAATTCGATTTTTTTTATTTGACGCATTTTTTTTTTTTATTTATTAAAAGAAATTCGAAGAATTGGAGTCGTTACTGATAAGATTTTTTTAATGGAAATACCTATCTTATATGTCATCTAATATTTAAGATAGTACAACGTTGAACAGAAATAAATAACACAATTAATGAATTAATAATAACACACGTTAAAATATTAATAATTTTATTCATATATGTAAAACATTTGTATACAATCAGCAAATGCGATGTTACATTTAAAACTAGGGACAGAGTATTATAAACACAACTATATCCAGGGTGCAACTTCCCAACATAGACGATCTATATACCGATTAGTGTAATAATATCGAATAAAATTCCACAATCGATTTATAAAACTATTTCTTGAGGGCCATGGCTATCCAGAAGGTCGAGAGGCAATCAGTACAATTGACCGAACAACCATGATCCCATCGAGTGCCATTGTCACCACTCTGTGACAATAAACATTTCGACTGTTTCTTTAGGACAGACAAAGAAAAAAAAAACAATTTTTTTTTCTTGATATCAAACTTGAACTAAAAAATAAAAAAATAATATTTTAATTGCTTCGAAACCAAAACCATTAAATGACTATCGAGGGAATTATCGATACTCATATATCACAATTTATGATAATTTATTTTTGGAGTCGGTGCCAACCAAGAAGGCAGTTTAATCCTGCCTTAGCAATATACTTTCGAATGGCCGGAGACAGCGGTGTGGCGGTGATGAAACAGTGGGAGGATCTTTACGATTACAATTTCTTTTCAAATTCTGTTTGTTTTGGTTGGCACCGACTCCAAAAATAAATTATCATAAATTGTGAATAGGTATATAAGTATCGATAATTTCGTTGATTGTCATTTAATGGTTTTTGTTTCGAAGCAATTAAAATATTATTTTTTTATTTTTTAGTTCAAGTTTGATATGTAGGTTTAATTTTGATGTCGTTTTTTTTTTTTTTTTTCTAAAAATTATTTTTATTTTTTACTTTTTAGTGGTAAGTGTATTTTGTTTTATACATTCAATTCTCGACCCTCAAGCTACCCTGAAAAATAGTTCGACTTACTGAATAAAGAATTATCGAGGTTATCATTCCACTTATCTTCATGTAAATGGGAAAATTGGAGTTGAAATCTTACGTATATTTTTCATTAATGGGGGTATGTGTTTGTTGTTTGTAAGTACATATAAAATCATTGATACAGAAAATTAAATAAGTATGCCCTACCAATCTAAAAAAGAATCATCAAAATTGATTCAGAATTGACCGAGTAATCGCGTAACATACACACACACACACAAAAAGAAACACACACACACACACACACACACACACACACACAACACACACACACACAAATGAAACAAAGAGTTGAGAACCTCGCTTTTTTTGAAGTCGGCTGAAAAATAGACGTGTACCAAAGATCAATGACGATGCTAAAAAAATGAAGAGTGTTCAGATGGATAGATTGAGTTCCAGGAATAATACAATCCATTCATAAAGAGAAAACAATGTTATCTGGCTATCGACGTTTCGGCATCTCCGCTTCTTTGATAATTTAAAAACCTGTTCTTCGTACATTCATCTTTGAAGATAGTACTCCATTTTGGATGGACTATTACTCTAAAGTAATTTAATAACAAAACTTTAATAAAAATATAAAAATAATAATCTATTAGGTAAAAGGAAAAAAAATAATTGAAATAATGCTATAAAACATTACTGTGACATAATCCATGAGCGTGTGGCATAACGGTACATGCTTTCTTTAGTTCTTATTGATTCAATTAATATTAACAAATAATTTTTAAAAAAAATATTGACAACAAAGCAATAATCATAGTGGCAGTAACAACAAACCACTTATGACATTGGACCTCATAACAACTTCGAATGCGTTACATCTGCCAGCTAATAAAGAAGTGACGTCACACTACAATAGCGTTCAGGAACGAGCCGTTCTTGCGCAATGTAGGACGTGTCTTCACTTTTCCTTTGTATTACTCTTTCCTTTGTAAAAGTCTACGCGTTCTATATTCACATTTTAGGTGTTCCACACTAGAAGATAATGTTTAAAATCTTTCAATTAACACCTCAATGTATTTAAAATCTTCAATGGATTTAAATGATGAGCATCTTAAAAATAATTTTAAAAACTTTGAGAAAATATCCTTTTTAACTTTGTGTCAATTGAAATTATGAAAGACAGCTATAAATACTTTTGTATCGACTTTTTACTTCTCACAATTTACTTCGATATTTTTGTCGCTTCTTATGGAGGGTTAATAGAAGATAATTTAAAAGTTCCCATCTTTTCTTTTATGTCATTATTTAGCTGCCTTATTAATTATATTCGTAGTTTTTTATTTTTTTTTTTTCACGAAACGGCCTTGGAGACCACGCGAATATCAATTTTTGGCTCCTCTCTTTTTTTTTCTTTCCTTCCATTTTTCTTTCATTATTTCTCCGTGTCTCTTTTTTCTTTCTTCTGTCCACGCCACTCCCTTTTTTGAACTTCTTCTGCCCACAACAACCTTCAATTCCTTAAGTCTGTTTCTATATCTTTCTCTGTCCTGACAGTCCTGGTCCGTTATACCTAATATTTCCGTTTCTTCTTTCATCTGTTTCATATATCCTCCTGAGCTTTTATATCCACGGATTTTCTGAAATATTTACTTATTTAGTCTTTCCGGGACCATTCTTATCGTATGTCCATAGAATTTCAGTCTTCTAACCCGGATTTCCGTTTCTATGTCCTTTGTATCTTTATAGATTTACCGGTTGGATCTAAGCCTGTATCCTTCTTGAGTCTTTTTGGGGCCATAGATCCTTCTCAGAATTCTCCGTTCAATCCTTAGTAATTCTTCCAGACTAGGAATGCAAGTGGTTTCTGTCCCGTATAAAATCACAGGTTTAAGACAGTGTTGTAGTGTCTTATTTTGCTTTTGTGGATAGGGTTTTTTTGTTGTAAACCTTAGTGGTTGCAAAAGATATTTTCTGTAGTTTAGTTATTCTTTCCTTTATACTTTCTTTTTCCGACTTTTCTTTTTCCGAACCGTTGCTACATATAGTCTCACCTAGGTACTTAAATTTGTTTGTTACTTTTATTGTTCCGTATTTGGTTTCCACTGATTTTTTTTTGAAGTCTGGGTCGGTAGTCATTAGTTCTGTTTTTTCGTAAGAGATATGTAGACCTGTTTATTCCGAAATTTCTGTCAGGATGTTTATTTGTTCTATCGCTTCTTCTTCCGTTTCCGCTAAAAGGGCAAGATCGTCTGCGTAGGCAAGGCATCTTACTTTGACATGGTTGTTCTTGGTCCCTATAATCGCACCCGTATAATTAACTTTCCATAGTTCTTTCATTATTTTATCCAATACAACGTTGAACGATGTTGGGGAGAGGCCGTCTCCTTGTCTAAGTCCTGTTTTTATTTGGAAAGGTTTGCTGCTGATCCCTCTGAATCTTACCTTGGATTCGGTGTCCGTTAGTGTAAGTTCTATTAGTTTTCGAGTCTTGTGGTTTTTTATTATTATATTTTATTTAGTTTTTTTTTTTTTTTTTTAATTCAAATAAATATTTATTTATACTCCGCAGTTTGTCACTTCTTGGATATAATACAGGTTTTATTGAGATTTCAAAGCCTGATTTTCGCCTAATTTCAATTAATTATAAGTTTAAAACTCGGTTTGAGTAGGGCACAGACATCCAGACTCATTGACAAAGTCTAGTAGTCCAGTAAAATAAGGCTCCAAAAGTCCGTTTTAAAGAAAAAACTGCCAAACTTTTATTCTCAACGGAGCTTTATGTTTTTTGGGTCGCTGAATCCGAATCTGAAGTTTGCTACCGTGGCAGCAGTCGGCTTCATACTCAAAATCGCAAAAAAACGCCCAAAATATGGGTTATTTTCGTATTTTTTTTTTTTTTTTTACCAACAAAACGACAACGAAGCGTTTTTTGAATTAAGTCTTAAAATATCAACTGTAGCTAGAACCAGTACCTACCTAAAAGGAAAAAACCTTCCGAAATCGGACCATTTTTCGCAAAGTTATGCTTTTGGGAAAATAGTAGAAATAGGCCAACTTGCGGTAAGTCCCACTTCTCCGCGAAAACACGTTTGTCGTACTCTTTTGACTACAACTCCGAAACTAATAGTCAGATCCAAGATTACGTTTTGATCCAAGCTGGCTAAATTTACTATTATAATCCATACAATTAAGCCCCTTAAATCACATGCCAGCACGCTAAAAATCCAGTACTATTGTGAAATTTTTCACTCATTTAGGCCCAAACCAGATAGCTATCCTATAGTTAGCTCTATAACCACTCCAATCCACTAGTCTCCAAACTTGCCTCACTTCACTCTACACCTTCACTTGGACAAACACCTTACTTGGAATCCATATACAAGACTAAAACGACAAGAAACTGCCCGTCGTTACAGACTACTTCAACATTTACTAGACAAACGTTTAAAGCTCCCAATTAATTACAAAAGACTCATCTACATGACTATTATTTGACCTATTTAGACGTACGGAGTTGAGCTTTGGGGCTCCACTAAGCCATCCAATTCATCTCGTAAACAATCCTTACAATCCAAAATCCTTCGAAAATCCTCAATGCTCCTTACTTTGTCACTAATTAACTTATTCATAACCATCTCAATGTTCCATATGTTCCTGATTTAGCCCAAACCATATACCTAGCCTTTCGTAGTAAGCTCCATAACCACTCCAATCCACTAGTCTCCAAACTTGCTTCCCACTCCATTTCTGATAATCCTCCGAGGCGTCTGAAAAGGAGATGGCCTAGAGATCTTCTATTGTGAAATTTTTATTGAAGTGCTACTAGTAAGCAGTTCTAAAAAACCCGTACTGTTTTGAAATCCACGTTGTTTGTTTTGGCATATTTTTCACTATAACTCCGAAACTATTCGTCCTACCCAACATTTAATCAAAAAGCTGGTCAAATTTACTATTAGTCTCTATATATGAAGTTTTAATCGGGTCTCCTGAAATACACATGCCAGAATAAAAGATATAAAAATCCTGTATTGTTGTAAAATTCAAGTTTATTTTTTGGCACATTTTTCACTATAACTCCGAAAATATATGTCCAATTTAAAATTTATTTTCTTCATCTCGAAGCTGGTTAAATTTATTTATTTATATATATAAATTCAATTTAAATAGTAAATTGCATTGAAAGTAAATAGTAAGGTTATTTTCAGTTGAACCACAGATACCCTTGTGGGGCTACGACACCTTGGCCGTGAGACGTAATGGTTGCTCAGGGACTGTTGACTTTTGATTTGACTTCACGTATCGTATAAACTCGAAATGATATCAAAATAGGATTCTTAAGAAGCAATCAAGATATCTAAACATTAATAAATTTTTGTTGAAGCGAGGTATAAACGTTAAGCATCGATAAAATATCGATAAGATCTTTGATATCTCAGACTTTTTGGAATATTATTTTTTGTATACATAACTCAATATACTTAGGTATTAGAAGTACTTTAAATTAACTGATTTGAATCGATTATTTTGTCTAGAGCTAGTATTCATATTGTATTCAACGTAAGATAGTGTTCGTTCACATAAGCGATATATCTTAAACCATATATTTTTCTAAGGTTCAAATTAAAATCATATGATACTAGAATCCCTCTTCGCCCGCTCTCATAAGTACATAACTTTTTATTACTGGTGGGACCATATTTTTTACCTGGAAGATTAAATGGTATCACATTTACACATGTTTTGGAGAAAGACTTTTCTAATTATTTAGATGACATTTCCTTACAGCAACGGATTGAAATGTGGTTCCAACTCGATCCAGAGTTTCTTGAGCTTGGCTGGATGTAAATTATCCACAACGATGGATTGGAAGTGGAGGAGTATACCTTGGCCACCCAGATCACCTGATATGACACCCGTGGATTTCTTCGTATGGGGAACCTTGAAGCAGAAAGTTTATTCGGTGTCAATCAACTCAAGAGAGCAATTAAGAGACCGAATCATAGAGTGCACCAAATATCATCAGAACAATGTTTAGCTGCAATTTATCAAGTGAGTGCTAGGTGTAATGCTTGCATTGGTGCAAGAGGACATTTTGAGCAATATTTACATTAAAAAGAACAAAACATAAATATAAATGTAAATAAATAAGTATAAAAATGAAAACTTGTTTTGTTTCTTTTTTTGCGATTTTCTCTAAAACTAAGCAAAAACGAGCAAATCTCTAAAGGACTTTTTGTCTTAGTTTTTCGGTCCCCTGTAAGTTCCCGAAGTTTCGCCATTTAAATTCGGGACACCCTGTATAATAAATAGTACATAGGCAATAGGTTTCGCCCGCTCTCATAAGTACATAACTTATATAATTTTAAGTAATTATTTATGTTTTGTTTGTTTATCGATAAAAATCTTGTATCGAAGTATAGAATTTAGCGTGATATTTCTTCAAGGATATTTTTTACGCATGGAAGTAATTTTTAACCTTTTAAAATTAGAATTAATTAGGTGTTTGAAGAGTACTTTTTAAAAGCATTAATTGAGAAAAGCATGATTAGACTTCAAATTTGGCAAAACATAATTTATTGATGCCACCTGGTTGGTTTTTAATATCTAACCATAAAAGTATATGACTGTTTGGCAAACCTCGTTTCTGCCACTCAAGACACTATATTTTAATTATTATTATTATTATAGTAAAAGTTATTATTATAAAACTCCCTAGAACTATGAAGATGTTTTACTGAAAATTTGGTACAGTTGGTTTGATAGTTTTACCATTGCAAACTCTGTTGCAAAATGGCCACATATCGGTCGATTTTTAAACTGTACTGTGATCCCTATGTCGATCTATTATTAATAGTTTTTTTTAATAACAATTGAATTGAAAATGAATAAATGTTATAAATTTCTAACTCTGTATAACACCGTACTATTGTAACCTCTCTGAAATGGTGCTCGCCATCTTGCGGTCGATTATTAAACTACACTGCGTACCACATATTTTTCGCTTTTTATGGCGATATAATTATAAATCATTAAATTTAAATATTACTCAACCTTCCTTGAACTATGAAGATTAAGTTAAAACTTGTTAAAATCGGTTTAGTATTTTTCGTGGTTAGTGATCAAACTTCAGGAACTTATAGGGGACCGAAAAACTAAGACAAAAAGTCCTTTTTTGTCGTTTTAGAGAAAATCGCAAAAAAAAAAAAAAAAAAAAAGAAACAAAACAAAAATGTTACAGGTAGCGATTATCACCTTTCAAAGTTCGTCAGGCTTGGCAGTGAGATATGTAAACACTTAATGTTATCCTTTACATTCTTTTATTTGTTTACATTTTGGCTTCCTTCTGGGATTATAATTCCTAAATCAGTCTTCAGTCAGTTATTCAGATATTTTTGTGTGAACTGCATCAGCCACAATGCCGCATACATGTTCTAATGTTGAATACGCTTATATGATTTTTGTGTATGGTTTGTATAACGGTAATACTTTAGAAGCGGTGCGGGAGTACGCGCGCCGATTCCCAAATAGAAGAGTGCCTAATCGACGAGTCTTTCAGTTAACTTTTAATAGACTACGAGAGACTGGGTCATTCTTAATACCTATTGAAGGCGACCAATTCCAGGCAGCAATAAGAGCAGATTATCGGGGAAGAAATTGTGTCCAACGCCACTTCGATAACAATCCTGAGACTAGCATCCGAAGAGCATCTACTGCATTGGCAATATCGCGGCAAGCAATATGGCGAACTTTGAAAGGTGATAATCGCTACCCATACCATGTTCAAAAAGTTCAGAATTTATTACCTCAAGATTATGTCCAGAGATTGAATTTTAGTAACTGGTTTCTTGAAAAAATTCGCGATTATAATTTATTTCCGTTAAAAATTATATGGACCGATGAAGCTACCTTTACAAGAGGAGGAATTGTTAATCAAAGAAATTATCATGTATGGGCTCTTGAAATCCCAGAGCTATTAGAGAGAATAGGTTTCAGCATCAATTTGCTATTAACGTTTGGCTTGGAATTTGGAACGGATTACTGGTGGGACCATATTTTTTACCTGGAAGATTGAATGGTATCACATTTACACATGTTTTGGAGAAAGACATTTCTAATTATTTAGATGACATTCCCTTACAGCAACGGATTGAAATGTGGTTCCAACTCGAACAAGATAAACAATACGATTAATTGTTTGACCTTGTGGAAGGAATTCATAGTAGACAACACCTTTACAGTCAAAGAAAACCGTAAGCATGACCTTCACATTTGATTTGACTTGGCGTGCTTTCTTTAAACCTTTTGAACCACTGATGGCAGCATGATCGGCTTAGACATTCTTCACCAAAAGCCTCTTGTAACATCAAAAAGGTTTCAGAAAAAGTTTTGTTCAGTTTCACACAAAACGTCACACAAACACGTTGCTATTTTTTCACATTTCATTTTCATAAAATAGCCAAACTCTATAAAACTAACCTCAAACAAACTGTGCTAATGTTACTTTCAGTGATGTTATGATTGATCTGCAAACACAGCTGTGTTCCTGTTGAGTCAGGCAATACAATGCTGCCAACCGCATCGCTGTGAGACATTGCATTCCCATAGTATATAAAAAGTCCTTGAACTTTTTGCTCGTAGCTTAACTTAACTTTGTATTCCTTTACATAGGAAGCAAAATATGGCTGTATAGATAGATAATTTAGTTTAATAAACGTTTAAGAACAAATACGATAATAAAACATAATCGATAATCGATTTTAAAACATACGACTAACATCATTAGCTATATATAAAAACTATAAATTATGAAACAAGCGACAAACGATAATAATAATCAGAAGATAATAAGAGGATGAGCGGATGAACATTAGTGACGACAATTAGAAGATTTGATTTATATCTATCCCCTCGACCGCAGCAGAGGTTCCGCTATGTTATAGTCGGTCTGATTAATGGGGGAGATAATTCTGCAAAACACTCCAATCGAAAATTAAATGGCCATATATGAATAAATATAATAAATCGTTATTTGTTGGTTATAATAACAGTACAATGGAAGCTATTAAAATAATACATTATATTTGCAGGAAGGACGGGTCATCCTACAAGTTACAAAGCTATCATAGCCAGGGTGGGAAGGTCGAAATTTATTCCGTGCGGAAATAAATTTGATGGAGAAGTCAGGTTGTAAGAACAAACATATCCAAGTTAAAAAAACAACAACCCAGTAGAAAACAGTCTAAAATTCATTTTTTAGATGATCTTTACGAATCATTAGAAATCATAAAATCGTTTAAAATCAATCTAGAATTTTTTTTTTTAATGATCATTTTAATATTTTCAATAGACATTTTAAATTTGTTTCCAGTAGGAACATAAAACCAACATGTCATAGGGAAAACCTATAGGACTTCCCATTTTTCAGACTAATAAGTGTAGGGAACAAATGTATTCATTAAAGGTACTGTCATTAAAATGTTTAAATTAATATATAAAATCTGGGTATCAAAGTGCTTAATGTTTTGAATTCTTTGTATGTTTTCTAGAACTGATTCGAAACTAATCTTCGACTAAAAATTCATTGCCCTAATAACAAGAAAGTACTGGAAAATTATAATAACAATAAAATTAAATCCAGAATATCAGATATATGCTAATGATGAAAAAACATGAAAATGTGTGAAATTATAAAATTATAAATCAAATTAAAAATTTTTGGAATCCTTTCATATAAGAAAATAAAAAAAAGAAACTATATAAAAAACAAATATGTAGATATGTGAACGATTCAAAAAACTAGGTATGTGTTTCTTTTTACAACCTTACGTTCGTTTCATACAATTTTCTTCATAAAATACCATCCATGTAGCAACATTTAGCGGTGGTTCAATTAGAGGAAAAAAAGTTTATAAATATTTTTTTCTGAACCACGAACACGCAAAACTTGCCGATTGGTAGGTATTGGTATCATGAAAAAAAGAAAATCGATTTTCCTAATTGACAATTTTTTTTTTAATTGTCATAAATATCGATACACAATATAACCATGATTTTTTTTCTTATGAAATGTTATTTTAAATATTCCTGTTAATCATTTTTTATTATCCTATTTTTCTTGTTTTATATACCGACTCCACATTCGCGTAAAAAAAAAAAAAAAAAAAAAAAATTATATATAATATAAAAAAAAAAAATATATATATATATATATATATATAGTTGTATGTTGTATTTTATAACATATAGAAAACTATTTATCTGTGCCCCCTGTGAATATTGAATTAAGTGCAAAAACCGGATTTTACGGGAAAAGAAATGTTTTCCACATTAATTCACAAATGAATATTCATCTCTGTAATATCTACATAACTAATTGTAAGTCTATTAGACACCAATAAAGAGAAAAAAAAATTAGCTTTCTAGTGGTAACCGTAACCCAAAATCACATAATACTCTTAACAGACTTCTCACAAGTTCCACAAATATCGTCAAGGAAAAATATCGATATTTATTTATATATTTATATCGATACCAATTCCTATCGTTCAGGAATGTCTTTCATATCTGTCGAGTGCTTACGTACTACTGTATACTTACAAAATAGTACTTAGATATCTTCTAGTATGGCTGGTTCATACTCACCTGAAACATAACAAGACAACATTATTCTCAATATTTATTATTCAATTCAAAAAATCTTATATTATTAAAAAAATAAAGAATTAGTTTAAAGTACAATTAAGCACTATTTTCATCGATTTTGTTGTTTCCGGAAATGAGTTGGAATAGAAAATGCTCATAAAGAAATTATTAAATATAGCTTCCCCCATCGTGGCTTCGCCTGCTCTAATAAGTAAAGAACATCGATAATCTATATAAATAAAAATGAATCGCCAAATGTGTTGCTAAGCGTAAAACTCGAGAACGGCTCGACCAATTCGGCTAATTTTTTTTTAACGTTTCTATTTAGGCACAAGGAAGGTTTTTATCTATCTATATAAATAAAAATGAATCGCCAAATGTTTGCTAAGCGTAAAACTCCAGAACGGCGCTACCAATTCGGCTAATTTTTTTTTAACGTTTCTATTTAGGCACAAGGAAGGTTTTTATCTATCTATATAAATTAAAAGGAGTAGCCAAATTTGTTGCTAAGCGTAAAACCCAAGAACAGCGCGACCAATTCGGCTAATTTTTTTTTTTAACGTTTCTATGTAGGTACAAGGAAGGTTTTTTTCTATCTATATAAATTAAAATGAATCGCAAATTGTGTTGCTAAGCGTAAAAAACTCGAGAACGGCTCGACCAGTTTGGATAATTTTTTTTAAACGTTTTTGTTTAGGCAAAAGGACGGTTTTTATCTATCTATATAAATAAAAATGTATCGCAAATGTCTTGCTACGCGTATACTCTAGAACGGCTCGACCAATTCGGCTAATTGTTTTTTCAACGTTTTTGTTTAGGCACAGGGTCAGTCGTTGAGTTTATGCGGTGTCAATTTGCAAAACCCATGTTTCTCTCATAGACAGTTGTATGTTGCCTGCTCTTACGTCGGAAAACTTACAGCTTTGTTTATTTATGCGCCAAGTAATCACACAAGAAATATCGTGTACCATAAGGCATTACAATGAAAATACCACATTACAGTACTAAAGTCTTGCAATGTACAAAATAGAAAACATATTTGTAAGTAATCGTTGTTTATTATGGTGACATAAATCTATAGATAAAGTGATCACTCTGAAATGTTTTATTACTGCGAATGGACAATAACTTTTGACAGAACAAAGTCTGTCGGGGAGGAACTATTAACATAACAAATCAATGTTGTGTTGTTTTAGAGAAAATAGGGCAGAACTACGTCTGCTGGGGCAGCTAGTTTTAAATAATAATTGATGTTTAATTTGTTTATCGGTAGAAATCTTGTATTGAAGTATGGAATTGAGCATTAAATCCTTGATAATATTTTCACGCATATCAGTAATTTTTAACCAGGTTAAAATTGCTCTGATCATGTGATTAAAGATTACATCAAAGCATAATTACACATCCATTTTACAATTTTAATGTTTGAGTTGGTAATCCAGATGGACAGGAGCCATTAAAAAATTCTTGCAGATAATAAAATGCATCCTGAGCGCTAACTATAAAACACCCATAAATCATATTTTTACACACAATATAACAAATCAAAGAATACAGTGTATTATCAATTTAAAAGGAAAACAAGAAAACGAGTTTTGTACGAGGAATAACTAAATTTAAGCGTGATGAAATATTATCTTTTCAATGAGATTAAATATATTTAAAAAATAAAGAAATTCTTGCTATTTTACGTCTTAGTAAGTGATTTTATATCGAAACAATTGAAAAAAAACAACTCGTAATCAAATATAGAGAAATATCAGCGAAATATTTGACAACAAATCTTCATTAATTCTCTCAAGAGATAAGGTTTAGAAAGTAATCCCAGAAATGACACGTATGGATTTTTGATTGGTGTAAAGAAGATTGGAACAGGATGGATAATTCTAATATGCATATTGAGAAATCGGATAACTTAATGAATTAATTGCCACTTCTATTAGAATTATTTTATTAGAAAACTAGTTTCGAATGCTAAACATTCATCTTCAGTTCTAAAAAATACAAAATTTTCAACACATCAGTACTATTTTACATGGATTATACAGGGTGTCCCGAATTTAAATTGCAAAAGATCAGGAACTTATAGGGGACCATCTTCAAAAAAACGAACACAAAAAGTCCTTTAGAGATTTGCTCGTTTTTGCTTAGTTTTAGAGAAAATCGCTTAGTTTTAGAGAAAATCGCAAAAAAAGAAACAAAACAAAAATGTTACAGGTAGCGATTATCACCTTTCAAAGTTCGTCAGGCTAGGCAGTGAGATATGTAAACACTTAATGTTATCCTTTACATTCTTTTATTTGTTTACATTTTGGCTTCCTTCTAGGATTATAATTCCTAAATCAGTCTTCAGTCAGTTACTCAGATATTTTTGTGTGAATAGCATCAGCCACAATGCCGCATACATATTCTAATGTTGAATACGCTGATATGATTTTTGTGTATGGTTTCTGTAACGGTAATGCTTTAGAAGCGGTGCGGAAGTATGCGCGCCGATTCCCAAATAGAAGAGTGCCCAATCGATGAGTCTTTTCCTTAACTTTTAATAGACTAGGAGAGACTGGGTCATTCTTAATACTTAATGAAGGCGACCAATTCCAGGCAGCAATAAGAGCAGATTATCGGAGAAGAAATTGGGTCCAACGCCACTTCGATAACAATCCTGAGACTAGCATCCGAAGAGCATCTGCTGCATTAGCAATATCGCGGCAAGCAATATGGCGAACTTTAAAAGGTGATAATCGGTACCCATACCATCTTCAAAAAGTTCAGAATTTATTACCTCAAGATTATGTCCAGAGATTGAATTTTAGTAACTGGTTTCTTGAATTTTATTAGAGAGAATAGGTTTCAGCAAGAATTTGCTATTAACGTTTGGCTTGGAATTTGGAACGGATTACTGTTGGGACCATACTTTTTACCTGAAAGATTGAATGGTATCACATTTACACATTTTTTGGAGAACGACGGATTTAAATGTGGTTATAGCTCATTATAGCAGAGTTGCTCGAGCTTGGCTGGATATAAATTATCGACAACGATGGATTAGACGTGGAGGAGTAGTACCTTGGCCACCCAGATCACCTGATTTGACACCCATAGATTTCTTCGTATGGGGAACCTTGAAGCAGAAAGGTTAATTCATCAACGTTAATATCATCAGAACAATGTTTAGCTGCAAATTATCAAGTGAGTGCTAGATGTAATGCTTTCATTGGTGCAAGAGGACAACATTTTGAGCAATATTTACGTTAAAAAAAAAACATAACATAAATATAAATGTAAATAAATAAGTATAAAAATGCAAAAAACTTGTTTTGTTTCTTTTCGTTTTTGCGTTTTTCTCTAAAACTAAGCAAAAACGAGCAAATCTCTAAAGGACTTTTTGTCTTAGTTTTTTGGTCCCCTATAAGTTCCTGAAGTTTTGCCATTTAAATCCGGAACACCCTGTATAATCCATATAATATAGTACTGATGTGTTGAAAATTTTGTATGTTTTAGAACTGAAGATGAATGTTTAGCATTCGAAACTAGTTTTCTAATAAAATCATTCCAATAGAAGTGGCAATTATTCATTAAGTTATCCGATTTCTCAATATGCAATAGGAATATATATGAAATATGAAGATATCAAACTCTAAAGAATATAAAAATAGGCCTATAGAAAAACTTAGCCTTCCTACTAGTAAACATCAACATCTATAAAAACATTATAGTTTAAAAAAAAAAACTATATGAATAAATAAAATTGGTAACGGTTCGGATCGGCGACACCACCAAACTAGGTTGACCCGCGCTACACCGACCAGTTCGATCCTTACGCTTCACTTCATGTTTACATTTTTCGATAGCTCTTTCCTATAACCTCACATGTAAACAATCACTTCTACAGTTTCAACTTGGATTGTGTTGTTTAGTTTGTTATATTGATATTTAGACTTCTTAAATGTAAATGAGTGAAACAGAAGTTAACAAAATGAGTTTCATAAAGTATTAAGTGTTTTATAAATTCATGTTTTTTTATTTCATCTAATCTTATGTGTAAAAGTGTTATAAAACTTAAGAAGATTAATTTGTACATGGTTTTGGTGTTTTACATATTTATATTTGATCTATAAATTTAAGTGATAAAATTTAAAAATTGTAAAAGTGTTATGAAACTTAACAAGATTTATTTGTACATGGATTTGGTGTTTTATATATTTTTATTTGTTGTTTCAATTTCAGTATACATATTTTGTGAATGGATTCTTTGTCATCCATATTACTTTTTGTGCTAAAGTGAGACAGATTGTATAATTAATTCAATAAAACATATCAGTTTATAAATAAATGTGAGAAAGTATATCACAGGTTTTTCATGTTTTCTTATTTCCACTTCCCATGAGAAAATATAGCAGAAATTAACATCATCACTTTCAACTAGGATTCTGTCTTATATTATATAATGGCTTGTAATATCGAGAATTGACAATGTTGAAATAATCACAGATTAAGAGGTACATGATACATTACTATATAATGTAGAACTATTGGTATAATGTTATAGATTAATGTGTTTTTAAAAAAAATTAGAAGCCTGATGATGGAACATTATCTCCGAAATATGTAGCTACAAATGTTGAATAAATAGGAGTTATGCCAAATAAATACTTAAGGATTCTGTCTTTTTTATATTTATACTTTATTATTTTCACTTCTCTGACAGAAAGTTTATCAAGAATTAACATTACTGGTAGTTTAGTAGTATATTAATTGTTGATTAAATTAATATTAATTCAAAATTGATTTCGTGTCTTTATATTTCGATATTTCCACTTTAATATTTCCTTATTTCTCATTTTAATATTAGAAGGTAAACAGAAGTTAATATTACTTTGAACAGGGATTTAGAGTTTCTCAGTAAATGTAGGAGAATAACCTTTCCCTTCTAAAAGCAGCGACTAGAACATCGAAATAAATCGGTACAAGGTTAGAATCGATAAAAGGTATTCTGAGCGCGTTTAGGGGTTGGTGTCGCCGATCCGAACCACTACCATAAAATTATACATTATTTATTAATTATTATTTGATTATTTCAGAGGCAAATTGTGTAGAAGTCAATTAGTAAGAGAACGCTAAGTTGAGTTAAAAGAATTCAACCGCTTATTCAGAAGTCGGAGGAGTTCCTCGAAGGGTCACCTTACTGCTGTTCCTGGAAGGATGTCACAAGGTGTCGCTGGTGAAAACTACAGGTAATAGATTCCTAGTATAGGGTAGGTCACAGGTGAAAGTATGCAGGCAATGCAGGTAAGTTACCTGATAGTACAACATGTGGTATTTCTTTTACATCATTAATACACTTTTATTTACTTGACCTGTATGTAACGGAATCTTTCATCGTAATTTTCACCAATATCCAGGAATCTGATTAACTTGAAAATTTGCACCTGTTTCAATACAGCAATGACAATACATTAATTGCACAACTTTATTCTAATGTTCTCACTTAGTCTAGTTAAATTCCCCCCAAAAATTGGGGTCTGCCTTGCAAAAGGTGAAATAGCAGGTTTTATGTTTTTATCCAGTCCAGTCCAGATGGGTCCTGAGAATAAAATATCAAAAATTAAATTAAATTTGATAGGATTAAAATGTAATTTGATAGGAAAAATGTTTGGGGGGCAAAAAAACCCAATTTTTTTTTTTCAGATATAAGAAAAAAACATTAGAAAAATGCTTTCAATCGAAAAATGTTTTATTTACAAACTTAAAGTTTATTACATTGATGCCACAATCGATTGTCATACACCGAAGAATTTCGCCATCTTTAAACAGTTTTGTTCATGTTTGTTGTTGACCACATATCCTCCACACTTGAAAGCAAACAATATTGCTCCGGCGCGTTTCTGGACATAGCGCAAGCTTTTGACCGGGTATGGCATGCCGGTTTGCTCTTCAAACTTAAAACCCATTTACCTCAATCACTATTCCTAGTTCTCCGGTCCTACCTCTCTCACCGTTCCTTTCGAGTTCGCTGCGGAACGGAGTACTCTAACTGCTACACAATAGAGGCTGGTGTTCCACAGGGTAGCGTGCTCGGTCCAGTCCTATATATCCTCTATGCTGCAGATATCCCTACTACTCCTGGTACTTTCCTTGAAACATTCGCTGATGACACTGCTATCCTATCATCCCATCCAGATCCCTTAATAGCATCCCATAATCTCTAAACCCACTTATCCCTGATTGAAGACTGGTGCAATGACTGGCGGATCAAAGTAAATGAATCCAAATGCACCGACATAACCTTTACCCTCCGCCGTAAATCCAGTCCTCCTATCTACTTCAATGGTATTCCGCTACCTAAAGCTGACACAGTTCGGTATCTTGGTTTCTACTTAGACAAAAGACTTGCATGGAACCCACACACTCGACTCAAAAGGCAAGAACTTAACAGACGCTTTAGCCAATTGTACAGACTACTAAATAGGACATCACATCTTTCCATTGAAAACAAACTTCTCATATACAAAACCATCATCAAACCTATTTGGACTTATGGACTTGAACTGTGGGGGACAGCAAAAAAGTCGAATATCAAACGCATTCAATCCTTCCAATCCAAAATCCTCCGAACTATTGTAAATGCTCCTTATTATGTCTCCAACAAAACCCTACATAATGATCTCAATATACCATATGTCCTCGACCTCATACCGCTTAAATTTTCGAAATTCCATAGTAATCTTTCCTTTCATCCTAACCCTCTGGCTCAATCATTATCCGCTTCCACACATCCTGATAACCCCCCTCGCAGACTAAAACGGCAGTGGCCCCGAGATCTTTTGTAAAATTTATTTATGTTGGAGTTCTGGCAATGGCCAGCTTCTCCACTCATGCCCTGAGTGAATGTATATAGCGCTCTCACTCAGCCTCCACTGGGTTTTTTACTTCAGTGGCGCGGCTGAGAGAGAAGAGCTGGGAATTCTCTGTGCCTGGCTTGTCCTTCCATAAGTGGAGGGACGGGTCTGGTCGGGGGATCTCTAGAATGAATGTAAATTGTAAATAAAGTATAATTGTATTTTTAACCTTTAATTTAATTTTGTCTTATTTTCATTTACTGTTATTTAATTTTATTTGATTTTTTTTTAAATTTATATATTTCACCCAGATGTATATTTTATATTATTTATGTATAGCATAGTTTTTTTTTATTATTTTTTTATTAATTTATTTTATTATTATATTTTTTTTTATTATTTTTTTTTTATTATTATTATTTTTTTATTTTTTAGTATATATCTTTTTTTTTTTCTTTTTTTACTGTAAATAATGTGTGAATGTAACCATTAAGCCATCTATATTACTTATTGCCCACATTTGTGGCAGATTGTAATAATTACTCAATAAAATAATTAAAAAAAAAAAAAAAAAAAAAATTTCGCCACCATTCTTGAATGTTAGTAAATATGAGATTGTATTGATTGGGATGCAACGAAAGGATTATTATATACTTATAACACACATGTGTCATCAGCGTAAGTGGTGACCACAGTTCAGACACCTGAATCACTATTTTAAGATAAATGAAGAATCAATTGAAAATGCCTTTTTAGGATATGTGAATACCAAAATTTTTTTTGATAAATAACATCTATTTATAAACAATGAACTTGCATCGAATTCCGGCCAACCCGATATTTCACTGCGGACATATTCCGTTATCTGACCTCAAGATTCCGTTTTGACGACTTCCCTGTTTGTGACTAATCAGTACAAGGTCTAGTTTATACATTACTTTTATAAATTAGAATTTAAATTCTACTATATAATACATACAAGACTAAAACGACTAGAAACTGCCCGTCGTTTCAGACTACTTCATCATTTACTAGACAAACGTTCAAAGCTCCCAATTAATTACAAAAGACTCATATACATGACTGTGATTAGACCTATTTCGACGTAAGGAGTTGAGATTTGGGGCTCCACTAAACCTTCCAATTCATCTCGTATCCAATCCTTACAATCCGAAAACCTTCGAAAAATCCTCAATGCTCCTTGCTTTGTGACCAATAAACTTATCCATAAAGATCTTTTTTTATTTCGTTTAACGTCACTTTATGCTGCTATGGCTAATCGGACGATGCTACGGTGGGAGTCCTAAATTTTGCCTATCCAAGTATAATTAGGATAGGGATCTTTAACGAGTACCTGACATCGCACAGGCTCGGGACCCCCATTTTACGTCCCTTCCGAAGGACGGCATAGCTAAGGATTTTTTACTCCTTTTAAAAAATCCTAAGGTCATCTGCCGGGTTGCGAACCCGCGATCTTGGGTTAAGTAGGTTGCTATGCTAACCACTACACCACAGGTGACCCCGTCCATAAAGATCTTAATGTTCCATATGTGGCTGATTTAGACCAAACCAGATATCTATCCTTTCATAATAAGCTCCAGAACCACTCAAATCCCCTAGTTTCTTAACTTGCTTCCCACACTATTCCCGATGAACCTCCGAGGCGTCTGAAAAGAAGATGGCCTAGAGACCTTTTTGTGTAAATTTTATTGAAGTGCTACTAGTGAGTTCTTCACAAGTTATTAACACGCCATTGTATTCACTATCAACGCATTTACTTGTTGTATATTATGTTGTACATTTGTAAATATTAATTTTTAAAAAAATTGATAAAAAAGTAGGTCAACCATTCGGTTTATTACTAGGAGGAAACCACTCGACAATCCAACTGCCATCTCAAGTGTTTTTTTACTAGGACTCGATATGACGCAGTTACAAAAAGAATCGATATTTCAACTCGATGTAACTGACACTAGTTGAATGATGTGGCCCAGACGGTCATTACGAAACTGTTACGCACGCAAGCTGACGAAAGCTGTTCATCTGAGCCCTCAATTCCAGTGCCTACATTAACTGCCATGGCCCAATAAGACTGTAATTTGAATACTCGTTTTCTTAAGAAGGAAGTTTGATCATTTGAATTGAATATTTAGAAATAGTTCGTAGGATCATTGTCTAGTATGTTTTATTATTATTATTTATTTTATGCATAGATACGAGGGATCATCTGCATTAGCAAAATATGAAATTTCACGTAAAAAATTCTTCATTTTTTAAGCTAAATTAATTACATAAGACTTATTTAAAGGACTGTTATTAGACCTATTTTGACGTACGGAGTTGAGCTTTGGGGCTCCAATAAACCATCCAATTCATCTCGTATCCTATCCTTAAAATCCAAAATCCTTCGAAAATTCCTCAATGCTCCTTACTTTGTCACCAATAAACTTATCCATAAAGACCTTAATGTTCCATATGTTGCTGATTTAGCCTAAACCAGATACCTATCCTTTCATAGTAAGCTCCATAACCACTCGAATCCACTAGTCTTCCCACTCCATTCCCGATAATCCTCCGAGGCGTCTGAATAGAATATGGCCTAGAGGCCTTCCAGTGTTACTAATTTACTGTTACTAAAGTGATGCTAGTGAGTAGTTCTTCACATGTTATTGATAATCATTTAATCATTTCCCTCAAATTTACTTTAAATATCAATAAATAGTTTTAGAAAACAATTAAATACGTAGAGTATTTTAAATACTAGGGTCCACAATATATAGGAGGAATGAAATTCCAGAGGAAATAAAGGCAAGATAAAAAACCGGTAAAGCTTGTTATATCTCGGTTGCAAAGCTACGCAGTTTCCGCATCCTCTCCAGAAATTTAGAAATGATGATATATAAGAACATTATACTACCAACAGTTCTCTATGAAAGCAGGACGTTAAGGGAGGAACAAAGCTTTAAAATTTCCGAAAATCAAGTACTGCCTAGAATATTTCATCCAAAAAATGATAAACATATGGAAGAATTGAAAAGGTTCCACAACGCGGCATTGCAGCAGATAATCCGGTTAAGATAATTCATGTAATAGCAGCGTTGCGGTTAAAATGAGCATTTGAAGTATTGACTGGATTCAAACAATGATAAGCCGCTTTGAGTTGTCGGGTAAACGACCGAGGGGTAGACCGTGACGTAGATGGGAGGATTACGTCAGGGTCGACCTTAGTAATTGGGGTTTTTTTTGGGGTGGGTTGTGCAGGTGTCAGCATTGACTTTTGTGTTCGCTTATCTTTTTTAATACGCAGTTATTAACCTGACCTGTATGTAACGGAATCTTGCATCGTAACTTTCAGCAATATCCAGCTATCTGATTATCTTGAAAATGCATACCAGGTATGCAAGTTTAAAATGTCGTTTTAATTCCAATAGAATGCGCTCTTAGCCTATTGAAGGATTAGCTTATCTCTAAACGCTATTTTGTTTGTTAGTCATTTGTTTACAAAAGTCAGTTGTTTTTAAGTCGTTTACGTGGACGTATCATACCTTTCTTTGGTGTTAAAAATGTCTAATTTTAAGCCAAATAAAGAGCATTTGCGGCATGTCATGATTTTCTTATTTAATCAAAAAAAAAAGGCATCTGAATGTCATCGAATTCTTGTTGAGACTTATGGCGATGTTGCTCCAACCGTCAGGACATGTGAACGTTGGTTTCAAAGTTTCAAACGTGGTGATTTTGATGTTACTGATCAAAAACGAGAAAATCGACCAAAAAAGTTTGAGGACTTCGAATTGCAATCTTTATTAACGAAGACAATACCCCCAACAAATGATGGCAGAACAGTTGAATGTCACTAGGCAAGCCATTTCCGATCGCCTGAGAGCTATGGGAAAGATTCAAAAGGTTGGAAAATGGGTTCCACATGAATTGCACGAACGACAGATGGAAAAAAACGAAAAACTGTGTGCGAAATGCTGCTTTTACGCCACGAAAGAAAGGGTTTTTTGCATCGAGTTGTAACTGGCGATGGAAAATGGATTTATTTTCAGAATCCCAAAGGAAAAAAAATCATGGGTAACGCCAGGACAACCATCCACATCGAGTGCAAGACCGGATCGTTTTGGGAAGAAGACAATGCTGTGTGTGTGGTGGGATCAGAAGGGAGTAGTCTACTACGAGCTTCTCAAACCCGGCGAAACAGTCAATACCGAGCGCTACCGACAACAAATGATCAATTTGAGTCACGCATTGATCGAAAAACGCCCAGAATGGGCTCACAGGCACGCCAAAGTCATTCTTCAACATGATAACGCTCCTGCACATTCAGCCAGATTGACTAAGGAAACGATTTCTTCGCTTGGTTGAGAACTCCTACTCCACCCGCCGTATTCACCTGTCCTGGCGCCTTCCGATTATCACCTCTTCTCATCGATGGGACACTCATTGGCGGAGCAACACTTCAACAATTTCGAAAACGTACGAAAATGGCTCGATGAATGGATTTCAAATAAAGATGAAGCATTCTTTTGGAATGGTATCCATATATTGCCCGAGAGATGGGCAAAATGTGTAGAAAGCGAGGGTCAGTACTTTGAATAAAATATATTATACTTTTTTTTTAAATTACTGTGTATTTATTTTAAGAAATAAACGACATTTTAAACTTGCATACCTGGTACGTGCCAAGGTCCAATGAAAATACAATAATTGCACAAATTTTTTTTTCTAATGTTCTTATTTAGTCCAGTCGGAATACCTCCAAAAAGGGAGTCTGCCTTGTAAAACCTGGAGTAGCATATTTTATGATTTTATTAATATCATTTTATGATATTTGATGTTCCAGATGGTTCCCGAGAATAAAATATAAAATTATAAAAGTATGGTTGACTGGTATGATGAATGGAGAAAAAGATAATAGGGGATGCAGTCAAAGTAACACCACGTTTAAGAAGGAATTCTTAAATACGTGCCAACGTTTCGACCTGCGTTGCAGGACTTCTTTAGGGCTATAATGAACAAAATACCAGATGTGACAAAAATAACAGCATTTGTCACATCTGGTATTTTGTTCATTATAGCCCTGAAGAAGACCTGCAACGCAGGTCGAAACGTTGGCACGTATTAAAGAATTCCTTCTTAAACGTGGTGTTACTTTGACTGCATCCCCGATTATCTTTTTCTCCATAAAATATAAAAAATGTACGATGATGGTTGTATTGTTGACTGTGAGTTTTTACTAAGGAGATGAATTTGTCAGGGGTGCAGTCAAGGTTGAATAAACACAGCCAGTTTTTAAATGAAAAACCTATATTTTGGCGTGCCAACGTTTCGACCTGCCTTGCAGGTCTTCATCAGGGTGAAGTTCAGGTCTTCGTTGGCACGCCAAAATATAGGTTTTTCATTTAAAAACTGGCTGTGTTTATTCAACCTTGACTGCACCCCTGACAAATTCATCTCCTTAATAAAAAATGTACATTTGATACCCTACATTTGATTAGGGGATAATTTTTTTTTTTTTTTTTTTTTTTTGGGGGGGGGGGTTAAAAAAAAAACAACAGCATTTTTGCAAAACATATATACAAAAATGCTTTAAATCGAAAAATTAAAGTATATTAAACTTTGCTTCTAAAGACATCTATTAAGCTGTATTTGATTTAGGCGTTTAGACACAATCGGTTGTCATAAATCGACGAATTTCGACAACTTTCTAAAAAAGTTAGTTTTAGTCATGTTTAAGGGAGGAAAGGGTTTTTCTGTTATATCTAAAATGATTAATATGTTCAATCATTCCACAACTTTTTTCAAATGTCCTCGCTAGAATGATCATTGATGTCTCTCCGGCAATATAATAGAAGAACAAGATTGCTGGAAGTTTATATATTCATACTAGCATTCCCGTCGCGGCTTCGCCCGCCCTCATAACTAAAGATAATTTCAACTAAAAATTAAAGTTTTATTTGTTTATCGATAAGATTCTTGTATTTTAGCATGTGGTTGAGTATTATTTCTTCAATGATTTTTTAGCAGTAATTATTAATCTAGTTATAATTGCACTGATTAGGTGGTTGAAGATTACATATAAGCACCATTAGGCATAAAATTTTTAACTTTAATGTATGAATTGGTAATTAAGATGGATAAAGATTATTAAGAAACTCTTGCGGAAAATAAACTGCATTATCAGTGCTTACGACAAAAGGCCCGTGAATCATATTTTTACACACGATATAAAACAGCTGAGGATCGGCATTTTGATTTTTAATAATTTTCATTCGACAGAAATAATTTTATTTGATTTGATCTGGTTGGATTTTAATTTCTAACCATAAAAGTATGTGGTAGTGTGGCAAAACCCGTTTCTCACAACACTCAACATTGTACATTTAAATTTTCATTGTTGCTAAACCTAGAACTATGAACATGATGTAGTTAACTCCATATAGCTGTTTTTATAAAAATTTAATTGAAAATAAGTAAATTTTATTATCAATGTTCACCTCTATGTAACACTGTACCTTTTAACCTTTCATGTAGATGGCAATTGCCGCCATTTTTGAACTTCACTGTTATCCACTTATTATTCATTTTCCAATAAAGAATTAGTTGAAAATCATTAGATTTTACTATTGCTAAACCATCCTATAAAGATGATGTAGTCAAAATTTGGTAGAGATTGGTCCAGTAGTTTTTGGCGGTTAGTGAACACAAACGAAAAATTGCTTGTCCTTTTATATAATAGTATAACCTTATACCGCCATATGTTAGAATCGTATAGAGCTAACAGATAATTGTGACTAACAGATAATATACAAATAATATTGCGACTATAAATTAAGATATAAGGTATCCTATCTTTTTTGTTGGATCAAACTGCACACGGTATGCAAATTTGATTAAAATCGGTTCAGTAGTTTAGGTGTTAGCCGGCCCCTAGGCGGCGACACGTAATTTATATATATTAAGATTACATAAGTTTATATCGAACTTTATCATAAATACTATTGATATAGTTAAGAGACTAAAAGTTATGAAACTAAATTATAGTTTAAAAAACTAAATAACACACGGTTTAATAGCAAACCGAACTAAAAAAAAAAAAATATTGAATGAAATTTCGTGTTAAGGCAATATAAAGCCAGATAATCAATTATGCTTTCTTTGAGGTTTCGTAATCAGTTTTATTTTAGGATGTGTGGGTGATTAGCCCACAGCATCCGAGTCTGGTAAAGGGACTGCCTTTTCAGAGCCTCCAGACCTGCTCTCCCATCTGGGAAGGCTTCTCTTCAACATAGCTCTGGAAAAAGTAATCAGAGACTCTGAAATTCAAAGAATGGACACCATAAGCACGAAAATGGTACAATTGTTGGGCTATGCCGACGATATAGATATAATTGCAAGGTCACTCCCAGCACTAAAAATCGCCTTTCTTGCGCTGCAGAAAGCAGCACTTCCTATGGGTCTGATAGTAAACGCAGATAAGACGAAGTACATGTATGTAGGCGATGGAGCTGGCCCCACAGAAGACAGCATAAATATAGGGCCGAATACATTCCAAAGGGTACAAGAGTTTACATACCTCGGATCGCTCATAAGCTCCTCCAATAATATGTCCCTCGAAATTAATAGAAGAATCACAGCTGCTAATAGATGTTTCTTTGGTCTCACTAAATACATGAAGAGCAGCTTGATCTCCAAGAAAACCAAAACCAGGCTATATAAGACCTTAATACGCCCGGTATTAATGTATGCCTCCCAGACGTGGACACTGTCCAAAAAAGATGAAAAAAAATCTTCTGATTTTCGAGAGGAAAATACTTAGAAGAATTCTCGGAGCCGTAAAAGATGGAGACACATGGAGAAGACGGAAGAACCGAGAGCTGTATGAGTTATATGGAGAGGTGGACGTTGTGCGGACAATTAGACTAAATCGGCTGAGCTGGGCTGGACATGTTGTCAGAATGGAGGAAAACCAGGTACCGCGAAGAATCATGGAAGCCAAATTGGGTACCCATAGAAGAGTTGGTAGACCGAAGCTCAGATGGATGGATGCTGTTTCCAGCGATGCAAAGAACATCCTGGGTGTTCGTAACTGGACGGCGGCCGCAGAGGACAGAGAAACATGGAGAGTTCTCCTTGAGGAGGCCAGGACCCATCTAGGGTTGTAGAGCCATGAAGATAGATAGAATCAATTATGATTTATTAATGTGGAATAAAATCAAAGTAAAAGTTATGTTATTAGTAAAGTAATTTAATTAATAGTAAAAAAGCGTGGGGGCGTTATATTAAATGTAACATAAATTTTATTGGTAGCTATTTATAAAAGTAGAGTTATTATTAAAAATATAATAATAGAATCTCAATGATGTCTCGTCCCTCCATGCAAACGTTTGTTGCACCCACGCTTTTTTACTATAAATTTAAATTCTTTGTTAATAACTTAAGTTTTACTTTAATTGTATACCAAATTAATTAATCATAATTGATTATCTAGCTTTCTATTGCTATAAAACAAACTTTCATGAAATAATTTTTATTTTATTTTTATAGATCGGTTAGCTATTAAAGTGTGTTTTTTTTTATTTTTTTAAACTATAATTTATTAACAATGTATTTTTACACTTAAACATTGTTGACGAAATGAATGGAAATTTAGTTTGTAACTTAGTTTATATATACTTTTAAATTTATCGCATTATTTGATATAGATAAAACTGTCTGCAAGAAGTTTTTGTTGAATCTTAGATAGGAGTCGGTAAATATGTAAAGGTGAACAAATTAAATTAAATATTTAAACAAAATATTAAAGAAGACCTTTGTTAAGGTACTTACAACTTTGAAATAATACAATAAAAACATTAGTGAAACTGTGAATTACATTTTTGATATTCCTAATACGTTTCATATCGCTTATTTAAGTATACGGAGACTTAAAAACATTTGGATAAAAAGTACGTTAAAAGAATTAAAGAGATGTCTATTAGAATTACGAGGGATTGTTCAAATGGAACATGAGAATTGGATTTCTTATTTCGATTTATTGGGTTGTTTCACATGAAATGTTCGTTTTCAAGGTATAGGGATTTTAGTAAAAATACAATATGAAAACAATATAATTTTATTCGAACCTTCTTTTTCTACACATTTTTCCTAACGTGACAACAACTTTTTTATCCCGGATTTGAAAAACTCTGAGCTTTGAAGTGAAACAAAATCTGAAAACGCACTTTTGATTTCAGCATCATTTGGAAAAATTTTTCCTCTGCAGAAGTTGTCTAAATTCCTGAAAAGGTGATAATCTGTTGGAGACAAGTCGGGAGAATATGGTGGGTGCGGAAGAACTTCGTACCCCAGCTCTTTCAATTTATGCATGGTAAGTTTTGAAACGTGGGGTCTAGCGTTGTCGTGTAGGAGTATAGGCCCCTTCCGATTTACCAATCCAGGTTGTTTTTTCAATAATTTTTCGTGCATTTGGCCAATTTCATTGCAGTAGGTTGTAGAGGTAATGGTCTCACCCCTAGGCAAAAAGGAATAATGTATGATTCCAGCCATGGACCACCATACTGTAACCATTAATTTTTTCGGGTGCAAATTTGGTTTTGGCATTTGTCCTGGGCTTTCGTCGATGTCTAACCACTGCCCTGACCGACGCTGATTGTCATAAGCAATCCATTTTTCGTCGGAAGTTATTATTCTTTCAAGGAAAGGGTCGGTTTTTTGCCTAGCAAGCAACGAAACGCAGGTCTCAAGACGTTTCAATTGCTGTCGCTCAGTGAGATCGTGAGGTACCCATGTATCGAGCTTTTTCAACAACAGAGACTCGCAAAATCCTCTATGTATTTCAAATATTATAAAATCGGACATTTCATGAGAAACAACCCAATAATTAAGAAAAGAATCGGTATCGAGAATCGATGGTGCAAAGTCGATTCCTAGGAACCTATCGACTTTGACGATTGTTTTGCGATAGCTAAATATTTTATTATCACACATCGATTCTACTTCTTAATTAAAAAAACAGCAACTGTTACAAAGGCGATTATTTTTTATCTTTAATAACGGATCAAATTTTTCATCTTCTGTTTGATTATTCTAAAGGGATTTTTGTTACATCAGAATTAAGATTAAGAATTCAAATATTACTTAAAAAATTAAAATAAGGATTTATAAAATTAATCATTCTTTAGTATACTGTCTGAACGATAAATTAACTTATATATTAATGTCTTATTAGCTTAAAGATATGTTGAGTGCAAACATTTGCAAACATGTTTTAAATGGCTGATTTAATGTTGAAGCCCCCGCAAAATTGACAGGATCTTTTGAATGAAGCTCCAAAAACTAAAAGAAAATAAACAAAAAGAAAAAAAAACTAAGGTTCCGAATATCAGTATCGATTTTAGAAAATTGAAACAATACACCAAACATAAATAATATATTTCTATAAACAAAACAAACATTAATTCAATTTACAAGGCAATGGATTAAATAACAAAATAATCATTGAACTCTTTTAAATTCAGACTTAAATTAACCTATTAATTCAAAATGATAACAATTATACCCAATTTAAATTACAAATTTCTAAAGAAAAACAAAATATACGTAACATAACAAAATACGACGAATATGACTGGTCACAGCAGCAAGATGTCGATGATCTAGATGGCTTTAATGGAAACAATCTTCAAGAAGATACGGACGGTGGTCTTCTTCGAAGGTAATCGAAGAACTGTTGTGTCTGTATTCAAATCAACCATGAAACAACAGCGTCTAAGCAGTAACGGTAACTATCCGCCATTTTATATTTCACTCCAATTAATTATCAAGTTGGGCTAACTATCATATGGCCGTTGCTAGGTAACGGCAGCAGCGACCTCCTATATCCCTCACTTCACCAATAATACATTGTCTATTAATTCAACAAGAAATTGAAATTAATGCAACCAACATGAATAGAAGATACAGTTTATTGTAATGGCATTAACAGGATCATTAGAGCATTTAGATGTTCAAATATTCACCAAAATCTATAAGGCGTATAAATTTTAGCAAATACATGTCTTCCCCCGTAAAAACAGAATAATCTATCCATAAATTCACCTCAAAAAGTGGTATTCTTCAATATCATCTGCATTCAGAAGCCAGCGGCAAAATTAATGTCTATGTTCATTATGACGGGGTTTTAACACTTCCATTGAAAATCTAATATAATAAATCCTAAATAATAATAATAATAAATAGATAAATGTAATAACATAAGATCCTCTGATCTGGTGTCGCTTTCTTGACAGTTTTCCTTTATTTTCTATTAAACAATCAATTTTTTTCTTTGCTTTTTATTCCAATGAAGAGTTTATTATGTTTAAAATGCGCATTTTCTATTAAGGTATTATCATAATGTTTTATTTAAACAAGTAACTGATTTGTGTGCCAATTGAGGACACCATGTTTTTTGGGTTTCGTAAAGTAAATTCCTCCAAGAAGTCGAAACAGATTCTTTACTTTTACCATGTCATTCTAAAGCTGATTAAATTTGCAAGTTTTTGTAGGATTTACAGTTTTGTAGATAGTTTTTTTTTTCGAAAAACGGTGAGCGTTGAAGTAATATAAGATAGTGTAACTTCCCTAAATAAGGCGAAGATCTGTATCAAGCTGTTCTTTAGATCCCAAGTTTGTAAAATTCCAGGTTACATGTGCTCTGCTCTTACAGAAAATTTAATGCTAGATCCGAAAATGTGGTCAAAGTTTGAAAAATATTTAAACAAAATGGAGATATTACAGCTTCTATGGTAAAAAACGTGGTTTCCTTTTAAAAAGTTTTTGATTTATCTTATATCTGCAACGGATTGGAATAGAAAGGTGAGGTCTGCGGCATTTTGCTACATTTTTGATCTAGTTTCACCCACCTTTTTTTTTTATTTACACTTAGAGGTACTCACCCTGTATAGAGTTAGAAATTGATAATAAAATTTTGCATAATTCAATTATATTGTTATTAAAATATATATACATTTGTGGTGTGACGTCTGGACCCTAGTGAAGTTTAAAACTCGGACGAAATGTGGGCTAGATTTTTTTTTTTTTTTTTTTTTTTTACCCAGTATATATATATATATATATATATATATATATATATATATATATATATATATATATTTTAGCTACAAGATAAGAGGAATAGCAAATAGTAGTAATTTATTTAAGTTATCAAAATTCGTGCGCTGGGTGACTAGATAAATATTGTAGACTATGATAAGGTTATTTGCTCACTGCTAACTGAATTAGAGAGAACCTTGCTTTAGATGTTTGCATGCACACACAATATCATTCAGCCACTGCTGCCGGGGCACTTATATCTGATGTCATTGAAGCTTACAACCTTCGAGGTCGGCGAGGATATAAAAAAAAAAAAAAAAAATAAATAAATAAAGAATTATATAATGAAGGAAAAATAATATAGTGTGTGTTGTTTTGATAAAGATCTTTAGGTTATTATTATAGATATGAAATGTTAGTGTTATATAGCGAAAATAATTAATGTTTAAAAAAATAATAACGTTAAAAATAAAATGTTTTTTTTTTTTAAGCGAATCCGAATACTGCAAGTATCTCTGACTACATACCTCTATTAAAACCATAACAACAAAACCAAAATACACTGCATTAGCCCTGATGTAATCCTCCCATTTACTTATCGGTTTAATCCTTGGACATTTACCCGACGGCTCAAAACTGATCACTTTTTTTTGAAATTCGATCATTATTAATTCGAAAGACTTCACATAACTGTTTTAACCGTCGCTTAGCTTAAACCATATTTACCGAATACAGCTCTAGCAATTCCATAATTTGGAGCTCTCTATTCAGTACTTTAAAACTTTAAGGCGTTGTTCTGTTGGTAGTATAATAGCCTTATATATCATAATTTTTAAATTTCTCGAGAGTAAGCGCAAACTGAGTAGTTTTGCGACCGAGAAGTAACAATCATTACCGGCTTTTAACCTAGCCCTTATGATCTCTTGAATTATATTTTTGGTAACGGTTCGGATCGGCGACACCCCCAAACTAGGTTGACCCGCGCTACACCGACCAGTTCGATCCTTACGCTTCACTTCATGTTTACATTTTTCGATAGTTCATTCCTATAACCTCACATGTAAACAATCACTTCTACAGTTTCAACTTGGATTGTGTTGTTTAGTTTGTTATATTGATATTTAGTCTTCTTAAATGTAAATAAGTGAAACAGAAGTTCACAAAATGAGTTTCATAAAGGATTAAGTGTTTTATGAATTCATGTTTTCTGATTTCATCTAATCTTATGTGTAAAAGTGTTATAAAACTTAAGAAGATTAATTTGTACATGGATTTGGTGTTTTACATATTTATATTTGTTCTATCAATTTAAGTGATAAAATTTACAACTTGTAAAAGTGTTATGAAACTTAACAAGATTTATTTGTACATGGATTTGGTGTTTTATAAATTTGTATTTGTTGTTTCAATTTCAGTGATAAAATTTCAGTATACATATTTTGTGAATGGATTCTTTGTCATCCATATTACTTTTTGTGCTAAAGTGAGACAGATTGTATAATTAATTCAATAAAACATATCAGTTTATAAATAAATGTGAGAAAGTATATCACAGGTTTTTTATGTTTTCTTATTTCCACTTCCCATTAGAAAATATAGCAGAAATTAACATCTTCACTTTCAACTAGGATTCTGACTTATATTATATAATGGCTTATAACATGGAGAATTGACAATGTGAAAATAATCACAGATTAAAAGGTAAATGACACATTACTATATAATTGTAGAACTATTGGTATAATGTTATAGATTAATGTGTTTTTAAAAAAATTAGAAGCCTGATGATGGAACACTGCCTCCGAAACATGTATGGTAGCTACAAATGTTAAATAAATAGGAGTTATGCCAAATAAATACTTAAGGATTCTGTCTTTTTTATATTTATAATTTGTTATTTTCACTTCTCTGAGAGATAGTTCATCAGGAATTAACTTTACTGGTGGTTCAGTAGTATATTAATTGTTGATTAAATTAATATTAATTCAAAATTAATTTAGTGTCTTATATTTCGATACTTCCTTATTTCCACTTTAATATTTCCTTATTTCTCATTTTAATATAAGAAGGTAAACAGAAGTTAATATTACTTTGAACAGGGATTTAGAGTTTCTCAGTAAATGTAGGAGAATAACCTCCCCCCTCTAAAAGCAGCGACTAGAACATCGAAATAAATCGGAACAAGGTTAGAATCGATAAAAGGTATTCTGAGCGGGTTTAGGGATTGATGTCGCCGATCCGAACCGTTACCATATTTTTCTTGATAAAATAGATCCTAGATATTTGAATTGCTCAACGTGTTCAAACTTTATCCCGGGAATATCTACATTACTAAAATGTTCACCATTTCTGCTACTAACTATATATTTCGTTTTATCGGCATTAATTACTATACCAATTTCGTTACCGGTTTTGATGAGCTTAGTTGCTTTTAATTTAATAGTTTCTTCGTTTTCACCCATAAGTACCAAATCATCAGCATAACCAAGAACCGGAAATTTATCACCCATCTCTAACCCTTTTCCCGGAAGCATTACCTGCCTGATGACGTATTCGTGCTAAGTTAAATAATACCGGAGAAAGAGAATCTCCCTGTTTTAAACCGGAATGTACCTCAAACTTATCGGAGTAAAAAGTCCCGATTCGAACTCAATAAAATTTTTAGGACATGCACATCTTAACTAGATTAACCAATTTCTTTGTTATTACCAGTTCAATCAAATTATCAAACGGTTTTTAACGGTTTATCGAATCGTAATCCTTTTTGAATTCAACCTAGAGCTGATGTACACTGATACTATGGAAGAAATATATTTACTGAAAATTCTGTATTGTTTCGTTACTTATCATCAGTTTCTGCAATCTCGTTTGATCCTTTTTCACAATTTTAAAATATTTAATCATAGGAGCAATATAGAATGAATCTATTCACAGCAATATACCTAATCGTACAAACCACAAAAACCTGAATTCTCAACAAGAGCAGTGTTCCTCTTACTTCATCTAGACGTTCATCGTCTTTCTCCGAGTCACTGAATTCCCCAATGAATACTTCTGAGGTAATGCACAATCGTCAGAAGACATTTTTACGTGACTATATTACATCGGACATCTAATCCTGGAAGTTTGAATCACTCTTTTTTTTCAGAAAAAGATACATGAAGAAGATGAAGGGACTAACATTTCCCTGCTAAACTATTGTCGCCATATTGATAAATTCAACATCCAGAAAGAACACTTATTTTTATCTATATATATAAAAATGAATGTGTGTGTGTGTCTGTTCTCGATAGATTCAAAAACCATACATCCAATCGCCGTGAAAATTTGGGAAGTTATTAAGTATATCCCCGGGAAGGTTTTTGTAAATTTTTATTTAAATCAGAGTTGGGGTTCAAGAAATATCCCAAAAATATCAAAATAATATTTATTTTTGATAAATATTACTTTAGTGCAGGTGTTATTAAACAATTACCAATAAAACATATGTTCTAAATTAATCTATATCTTCTTAGTTTTTTAGGAAGGTTTTAAGAAGAATAAAATTCCGTAAAACGATTTCAAATTCATTTTGATGTTTCAGGTTTATATGTAGGTATGTTATTAAAATAACATTTAATTAGTAATATTTGTTAAGAGTTTAACCATGAATAAATTGAATAATTAAATTTTTACTCATAGAATTTACTTTTATAAAACAAAACTAACCGCAAAAAATACTGAACCAATCTTTACCAAATCTAAACTACATCATCTTCTTAGTTGAAAGAAGGTTTAGCAATAAGAAAATTTACATATTATCAATTAAATTGTTGCTAAAAAGAGATAAAAATGTGGTACGCAGTAAATTTTGAAAATTGACCGATATGTGGCGAGTGCCATTTAAGAGAGTTTCTAGCGTACAGTATTATATAGAGCTAGAAACTGATAATAAAATTGGTTTAATTCAAATAAATTGTTATAAAAAAAAAGCTATAAATATTTAGTGTGACGTGTGGATACTAGGGATGTTTAATAATCGAACGATAAGTTGTTAGCGCCATTCTGCAACAGAGTTTGCAATGGTAAAATTATTAAACCCATCTGAGCCAAATTTTAACTACAAAATTTTCATAGTTCTAGGAAGATTTTAAATAGTATAGTTTACTATAATAATTCTTTAGGTAATAGTAGGCTTACGAGCCACCACCAAGTTTGATCCTTACGCTTTTCGAGTTTAAATTTATCGATAGTTCTTTCCTATAACCTTACATGTAAGCAAACCTCTGCAGGTTCAACTTGGATTGTGTTGTTTAGTGTGTTCTATTGATATTTAGTCTTCTTAAATGTAAATAGGTGAAACAGAAGTTAACAAAATGATTTTCATAAAGGATTAAGTGTTTTATCAATTCATGTTTTCTTATTTCCTCTTATCTAATGTGTAAAAGTGTTACAAAACTTAAGAACATTAATTTGTACATGGATTTGGTGTTTTATATATTTTGATTTGTTGTATCAATTTAAGTGAAAAAATTTCAGTATACATTTTTTTTTTAATGGATTCTTTGTCATCCATAATACTTAATGCCCTAAAGTGAGACAGATTGTATAATTAATTCAATAAAACATATCGATCTAAAAATAAATGTGAGAAAGTATATCATAGGTTTCATATTTTTTTTATTTTCACTTCCCCTAAAAATAATATAGCAGAAATTAACATCCTAACTTTCAACATGGATTCTGTCTTATATTATATAACTCCTTATAACATGGAGAATGGACAATGTGAAAATAATCATAGATTAAGAGGTGTACTGTTGGTAATAACTATTGGTGTAATTTTATAGATTAATGTATTTTTTTTAAAAATTTAGAAGCCTGATGATGGAGTATTTTCTCCGAAACATGTAGCTACAAATGTTGAACAAATAGGAGTTATGTTAAATAAATTCTTATTGAATCTGCCTTTATATATTTATAATATCTGTGGCACCTGTGCATAGTGGGCTAAGTATATTGAAGAAACAATGCTCAATTGCATTCTTCAATACAAGACTTTTATAGATAAACAAATTATTCTTAGTTAATCAACTATTAGTAAAGTTCTTTAATTATGAGAGCGGGCGAAGTCGCTACGGGGAAAGCTAGTATTTATATATATCTATTTAAATAATAAAATAGAAGCTTAATAGTTCACTTATAAACCAAAAATAAATCTTAGAAAATCGATAGAATCGATTAATATATGATAAATAATTTATATATCGATCTTAATATGGCTGATTTAAGTCAGTAAGATAACTATTAAAAGGCGTTAGCTAACAATGGGTCCGCAGGCTGACAGTTCTAGGCCCGGTGCCAAATGTGCCAAAGACCTGCGAGGTATGATTGGATTACCAAAGAGCCTGCCTCTTTGGATCGTATAGTTAGTCGTTCGATAACGCTGATGTCATTGGGATGCCATGGTTCAGAATATAAGCATTACACATTCGATTCACACTATAGATGGCTAAGAGATCAAACATTCAGAGAATTGTACCATTTATATCAGGAATACTGTACATTGTTACAGTAATAAAACCCTTATCTCTAAAGGCAAAATGTCTTCTAGATAAACAATTGTGAGACCATTCGTTAGATTTGGAAGCCAGACATAGTCCATGACTAAAAAAAATCTGTACAGGCATGGTGTTGAAGCCTCCGTAAAACTGACAAAGTCGTTTAAATTAGTCCAAAGACTAAAATAAAATTAACAAAAAAAAAAATAAAAAATAAAAAAAGGTTCCGAATATTAGTATCAATTTGAGAAAACCGAAACTATACACCAAACTATAAATTCCAAAGATATCGTGTGCAATTACACTTACAAGGGGAGGACACACTCAGTCTCTCACGGATCTTGTTGGCAATTATTTTGGAGGTTCCTGATCAAAAAATATTAGACACGTATTTTGCCGTTCCGACCAATGGGCCCTAGAAGCCGAGAAAAAAAAAAAATAGCATTAAACTAATTTATTTTTTATCTCGAGTTTAAAAAATGATATCGACATGATTCTTGCACCAAGATTTTCAGTTTTGATTGCGAATTAAAGGAAAAATACAGTCGCTCCATAGATTTTGGTTTAGGTTAATTAAATTCTAAAAAAAAGATTAGTTTTTCAAACTAACTACCTCTATAGATTTTTTCACACAAAAATTGAGGTCAGATTCTAATTCAGCAACCTCAAAAACATTAAGAAAAGGTTATTCAACAAAATCAAAAAATATCATTTTTTTCACCCTCTTCCAGTAAAATGAAATTTTAAAACCGATTATTGGTTACATACCTTTAAATCGTCATTACTTATTCACACAATTCACTGGTTGGTATCGCTGGAAAGAGGAGGGTCTCAGCTTTCTTTTGATGTATATAAATGTAAAATTCGATGAACAAAAACCTATTAAAAAAATTGGAAAATCCAAAAAACATTTTGATTTTTAACTTGAGTTTGAAACCAGATAGGATGATGAAACCAAATACGTTTCAAGCGTATTACCACCCTATATTTAGTGTAAAAAAATAAAGTTGAACTTTGAAGCTTACAAACTTTTATTTTTCAATTTGGATGAAATTTCGTATTTAAGGGTTCTTTTGAATGCTGAATTCGAATCCGATATCGGTTCTTGTGAAAAAATTATATTGAATATACTTCACTTGAAAATTTTTAGCTTTTACACTGTAAAATGTGATAGAAAATTCTTTTAGCCCTAGAATTCCATCTCAGCACCCTCAAAACTCAGGAAACGTATGTATATATAAGATACCAATAAAAAAAAAAAAAAAAAAAAAAATATATATATATATATATATAGACTAATTGGGAGAAATAATTTGTTACTTTAATTATTATTAAAATAATTATAATTATTAATTATTTATTGTAAAATAATTTATTAGAGCTTAATATTTACATAATATACAGACAGAACCACATATTAGATTTGATTGTTAAGTATTTACAATTTTTATTTTATTTTGCAGTTGAACATAAAAAATATGATTGTGATGGTTGACATAAAAACATTATAGCAATAACTGCCTCACTTCCGTTGCTGACAGGATTTTGTAGAATATAATGAAAATGAAATTGTAATGTAATAAGCTTCAGTTATTAGAACCCAGTAAACGAAGATTACAAAACGGGTTAGAGATGTGTTCTGGGTTTGCAGAATAAAATAAAAATTGTAAATACTTAACAATCAAATCTAATATGTGGTTCTGTCTGTATATAATGTAAATATTAATTTGTAATAAGTTATCATTACAATAAATAATTAATAATTATAATTATTTTAATAATAATTAAAGTAACCTCCAAAAAAATTGCCAACAAGATCCGTGAGGGACCGAGTGTGTCCTCCCCTGTTAGTACACTTTCCTTCATTAAAGGAGGCTTATTTCCTTAATGGGATAGCGGATTAAACTCAAAGTTGATTAATCAATGTTCTTGCCGATGTGCATTAATTAATTCAAAAACGATTTCTTGTTATGACAGGTTGAAAAAAGCAATTACCAAAATTTTAGATATATTAAAAATAACTTTATTTAATTAGCCTAAAAGCTGTACGAATGAAAAACTGTACCTAAACGTTATTGAAGAACATTACAAATACAAATTTAAATTTAAATTAAAAAAAAAAAAAAATGGAGTTATTAACACATTCCTTCTAAAAATATATTCATTCATTTTTTTATTTTGATGAGTATGACAAGAGCAAATTCCATAGTAATGGGCTTAAACCGTGTTATACCGGTTTAACCGGTATCTAATTATCTATTTATACCGGACATCTAACACAAAGCGTACAAATAAAAGGTAAGGAAATTGAGTTTGATTCAGTGCCTTATAAATAGCCCCATCCCCCGAAGCCTACATAATCATAATGGCTACTCATTATACAGGCATTGATTAATATTTATTAGTCATATGTTTCCAAAGAGTTCCTCTTCTTGAGGGATGCGCACCGCATGGCGGATCAGTTTGCCAGAAAATTTAACACATATTTACATTCATCAATTTTAATAGCTTATATGTGCTCTATACCATAGTATTATCGATGTTAGCATAATATTATCGCAAATATTTCAAATTCAAAATATTTAATGCTAATGTTTTTATTTTATTATTTTTACCTTTAATACGGTCAATTATTGAACTTCATTGGGATAACTTCCTAGCACACCAAATATTTAAGCTTTCTTAATAACAATTCAATTAAAAAAATAAGTAAATTTTATAATCAAAGCCAGGGTCTATATAACATTGTACCTTTGTAACCTCTAATTTAGCATGGCGGTCGCCACCTATCGGTCAATTTTTAAACGTAACTGTTGTTCACTTATTATCGCTTGTTTAATGACAAATTGATTAAAAATCAGTAATTTTATTATTACTAAATATTCCTGGAACTATGAAGATGATGTGGTCAAAACATTTGGTACAGATGGGTTCAGTATTTTTCGCGGTTAGTGATCACAAACGAAAAATAGCTCGTCATTTTATATAATAGTACATATTAGATGCATTAGGTTCTAATATCAAATATTAATAAATCGTAAAAATTTAAAATTCCGTCTTTTTTTTTTTCTCTTTTTTTTTTCCAATGGGCCAGCAGAAATTCCCTTGCTCTTTTATTTTCTTTTTTTTTTCTGTTCAATGTTTCCTCTTTCTGGCCAGTCCTTTTCACTTTCCTGAGGATCCTTCCATTTTCAATACGTCGCCGAAAGTCTTTTCTATTACTTATTTCCTCCATTTTTCTATTGTTTTTTTCTAAATCCCTTTTTACTTCATTGACCCAGCTTGTTGTTGATTTCTTACCCCACAGATATCTGAAAATCTTACCTGTCAATCTACTGTCAGGCATTCGATATAACTGACCAAAAAACATCAATTTTCTTTTTCTCATTACATCTGATATATTTTCTGCATTTTGATATATTTCAGCATTCCTTCGTAACTTCCAACCTTCTACTGTGTTTTGTGGGCCTAATATTTTCCTCATGATTCGGCTTACTACTATTTCCAATTTATCCAAATTATAGTTAAATGCCAGACATTTCGTCATTTTAATTATTTTTTTTTTTTAAATACCGCTTTCATGTATTTAATTACTGTTTTTTTTTTTTTTTGTTTTGTTTTTTAAATCATAATACGTTTCATAAGCCCTGGTTAAAGAATACGTGGATGTAAATTCTTAAAGATAAATTAAACTTTTAATCGAGAGCGCGAAAAATTTTGGTGGAAATATTTTTCCTGTCTGTGCAATTTTACACTGCTTCCACGACTGTATTGATCAATTTTCGATATATTCCCCATAAATATCGAGGTAGCTGTGGTTGAGATTAACGTGACCTCGCCGGAACAGCTGATCTCCCCTGCATGGCTGAAGGCTATTTATATAAGATGAGAGACAAGCCAATAGCACAAGGCCGGCCATTCGTCAGTCACACCACACCTACAGTAAACAATGCATGAGATATGGGCGAGAACTGATCAAGTATTCAATGGATGCAGTATTCGCCTTTATGCTTATTAGTTTGTATCAGTATACAAGTCAATATGTATGGTAAGGTGTATTGGGGATTTAATTTAAAAAGATATAACGAATAAATAAATTATCAGCAGAAAAAAAAAACTAAAAGTAACAACATACTACAACTATAAACGTAATAAATTAATAGCGAATTAAAAGAATATCTATCGAAACCAACAATATCTGACCACATATAACTCCATAAAAATCCACCAGACTGCACTGACACTTCTAAATGATAGGGCGTATAAAAAAAATGACCGTTTTATCAAATTCCAGAGTTCAAAAGTCTGTAAATATCTTAATGCTATTTATTATTTAGCAATACTTAATAATCCCTTTAGAGCATTCTCTAAGCTTGTTTCTAACACAGAACTTCTTTAAAAAAAAAAGCCTTAGTTCAGTTATGGCAGAGTCCTACGAAATTCTCGTAATTTTATGACATTAATAGAAAAAAAAATTTCTCAGCCGCTGAAGCAACTCATGAAATTATTAAATATGAAGAGAAAGGTGTCCTTAAAGAGCGCACTGCGAGGCGTTGGTTTAAAAAATTTAGAAGTGGAGATACGACGTAGGAAAGGAAGGGCTCCGGGCGGCCATTAATGGATATTGATGTGGTTCTGAAGGAAGCTGTTGAGTCAAATCCGTCCACAAGTACTCGTGAACTTGCCAGGGAGTGTGGTGTGTCGAAAGATACTGTCAGTCGCCATCTTCTCTCCATGGGGTAGGTGAAAAAGACCTGTAGACTGGTCCCTCACGAACTTACTCCTCAACAATCAGCAGAAAAGTTTACAGAACTTCATGGGTTTGAACTCCTGCCTCATCCACCATATAGTCCAGACCTCGCACCTTCGGATTACTACTTCTTTCGATCCATGTCCTATTTTCTTCAAGGGAAAAAATTTGATAATTTTGCGGAAGTTGAAAATGCTGTCCAAGAGTTCTTTGACAGTCATCCGAAGGAATGGTATCAGCGTGGCATCGATCAATTGGCAAACAGATGCGTAATGACGGAAGATAACAATAGACTTTGAGTCTTTTTATGTAGTATTTTATATCAAAGAAATAATAATACAAATATTTGTTTAAGGAACGGTCATTTTTTCATGCAACGCATTACCTTCGGTGTTTGCTTGACGACTCAACAATGATTATTTCCTTAGGGATTAGGTTATGTAAAACGAAGTAATTTATTTGAATTATCCTGGCCACAACATGGCGCATTGCGGAGAATCATAAATTCTACGTTGCAGACTTATCAATACAATTTATTAACAACTGTCTCACTTCATTTGTTAGATCTAATAAATTATTTTTAAATTTTACGTCCATTGCAACAAATGTATTGTTTTAATTATAATTTGTAAGGAAATGATTGAAACATATTTGTAAAATTGGCACTAGAAGCAGAGTAACGTGTCGATGTTCAAAGGTGTTCGCCTTTCCAGCTACAGCTGAAGGAAATTCATACATAGTTCCATAATGTACTGGCATTATTGTGAATATTTGAATTGTTTTCAAACCAACTTGAAAAAGGAGGAGGCACTAAATTCGAATGTTATTTTTTTGTTTTTTGTATGTTTGTTACGCGATCATTCCGTCAATTATGAATCGATTTTGATGATCTTTTTTTTGATCGGTAGGACATACTTCAGAGGTGGCCCCATAAAAAGTTTATTGAAAACAAATCAGTGCTTTTTAAGAAAACTTAAGAAAAACAAAAACCGACTTCAAAATTAAACTTGTACATGTACAAACTTCAACTAAGAAGAAAAAAAAAAATTACTTTAAAAAAAAAAGAGCACCTACTCACAATTCATGATCAGTTATTTTTGGAGTTGGTGCCATAAGGTTCTAATGACAACCCTTTCCATTCCTTGGTCTTCTAGGACCACAGACAGGACCAAATAACTGAACATATCCTCAGGTTAAAAAAAAGACAAGAGCTCCTCAACCAGGGAACCGAAAGCTCCTCTGAGGCCTTGGATAAAATATTGGTTATTACAGGCGCCATTTCGACTCCTTCTTCTTCCTTTTTCCAAGATATCCTCAATGCCTTCCAGTTCGCCATCAGGGCCGCCCCCCACTCGAGGTAAACGTGTAATTTCCAAGCCTTCATTACCGCGGAGTACCCGCTGCTTTCGGCCCGCCGAGCACGTACTCCCGTTAATCTTGCAGATGCGCCGGCTTCAAGTTCGTCAGTGGTGCAGTTTTCTGGAGCTATTTCTGGACTCTACATTCTCCTCTATAGGAATCCAAAAATCTTGAGTAATTGTTTTTAGTAACTTCTGAAAAAAATAAGAAAACATGAAAATCAAGCTTTTTCGTCATCAATGTTGTTAAAATGGCCTCCAAGATATCGAGATATCGTGTATTGTGTAGGTATTTTATTTTGAACCTTTGAACTCTATATATCGAAATCGCCTCAATAAATCTAAACTCGCTATATCGAAATTCTCGATGGTTTTAAGTTTTCTTGCTTTCCTTGAGGTTAGACTGTTTAAAGTCTTGTTTGCTTTAAGTCTTGTTCTGCATTCGAATGTCATGTGAAAAAAAAATAATAATAATAATAATACATAATAAAATGAAATAAAAAAAAAATATATAAGGCTCGATTGATCGAATCCCGATTGTACTCCGACATTATTCAATCTTTATTATTGGGTTGTTTCACATGAAATGTCCGATTTTATAATATTTGAAATACATAGAGGATTTTGCGAGTCTCTGTTGTTGAAAAAGCTCGATACATGGGTACCTCACGATCTCACTAAGCGAGAGCAATTGAAACGTCTTGAGACCTGCGTTTCGTTGCTTGCTAGGCAAAAAACCGACCCTTTCCTTGAAAGAATAATAACTTGCGACGAAAAATGGATTGCTTATGACAATCAGCGTCGGTCAGGGCAGTGGTTAGACATCGACGAAAGCCCAGGACAAATGCCAAAACCAAATTTGCACCCGAAAAAATTGATGGTTACAGTATGGTGGTCCATGGCTGGAATCATACATTATTCCTTTTTGCCTAGAGGTGAGACCATTACCTCTACAACCTACTGCAATGAAATTGGCCAAATGCACGAAAAATTATTGAAAAAACAACCTGGATTGGTAAATCGGAAGGGCCCTATACTCCTACACGACAACGCTAGACCCCACGTTTCAAAACTTACCATGCATAAATTGAAAGAGCTGGGGTACGAAGTTCTTCCGCACCCACCATATTCTCCCGACTTGTCTCCAACAGATTATCACCTTTTCAGGAATTTAGACAACTTCTGCAGAGGAAAAATTTTTGCAAATGATGCTGAAATCAAAAGTGCGTTTTCAGATTTTGTTTCACTTCAAAGCTCAGAGTTTTTCAAATCCGGGATAAAAAAGTTGTTGCCACGTTGGGAAAAATGTGTAGAAAAAGAAGGTAAATACTTCGAATAAAATTATATTGTTTTCATCTTGTATTTTTACTAAAATCCCTATACCTTGAAAACGGACATTTCATGTGAAACAACCCAATAGTTATAAAAAGCATATATAAATAGTGCATGGCGCCATTTATAATCAGCTGTTAATAATAATTAGATTTAAAATAGCAGAGCCTCCTGAATATATTTACATCCCTGGATATACAGGTCAATAACGCCAAGGATTCATAATAACGGTTATAAACTATTAATGAACGTTTTATTTTTTTAAACTTTATTATAATAACAAAACAGTATCCTACTCCGACTGTGGCCCAGTTCTAACCCGAAACACTTTTTTTTTCAATTGGGATTCTTTATTAGAACGTTTAATTCCTTCTACTTTTTTTTTTAAAGTATACAATGATTAAGACACATATGCCCGATATTAGGCCTTCAGACTACACAATACAATAACAAATGACACAAGAAGGCTAGCGCTAGAGACAGCCCACCTATAACAGTGACCCAGATATCAGAGCTTTCTACTGTTGTCCAGGGCATAATAACCACATTATGTCTCCCAAGGCCAATTCATCAATGCTTCCTATATTAGTAATAGTTCTATTTGTCCTTCTAACAAAAATATTACCCAAGAAATTTAAGGTATTACTCGCGAAGATAAATATAATATAATGTAGTAAATTATATGGATAAATAATATATGAGTATAAGATATTCAGGTATTACTTTCGAAGAGGTGGATTGCTCTTTTTAACAGTTACTTTTCGGTAACCAGTTTCTGTTTAACCTGCGTGCATTCTAGCGGTAAACATTTGAAATTAGAACTCAATTTTTCCCTTTATCACCACATACTAACTTAGCCCCTATGTTTTCCAGCCTTTAAAATTCCCCCTTGAAAAATGGTGTCATAATTGGACAGTTAAGATAAATACTAGAAAATCCTAGCAAATAACCTTTAATCTCCGTCGAAAACCTACCTCATCCTGTCCTACTGTATCCTTCGATGGTGTACCGCTAATTAATGTAGAAAAATACAACTTGGATTTTATCAGGACAAGAGACACCCGGAACTCTCATATAAGACCGAAATGACAAGAAGCTGCACGTCGATTTCAATTGCTACAACACTTACTTGACAAACGTTCATATTTCCCGATTCACTACAACAAACGCACCTATATGATGATTATCAGACCTATTTGGACTTACGGTATAGAGTTATGGGGATCCACCAAACGATCGAATTCTTCCCGTATCCAATCACTCCAATCCAAAACCTTTCGAAACATTCTTGATGCTCCTTACTTTATCACAAATGAACTGATCTACAATGACCTTAATATCCCATATGTTGCTGATTTGGCACGAACCAGATACCTTTCCTTTCATAATAATCTCACTGCTCATCCAAATCCACTTGTTACACAACTCGCTTCCCATTCCACTTCCTGGCAATCTATTTATTCTTTTATTTTTTGTGAAGATGGCTCAGCCGAGTACATTTGACAACTGTCCTTGGAAAACATATCGGATCGATGACTCAGATTTTGGCGATAGCGTTTTGGCAATGCTCAATGAATCCATGGATGCTCAATGGTTCTGATAATAAAACAAGTATCCTTCATGAATATAATGAAGAATTTAAAGAAAATCCACAAAGAAAGACCCCTTTGTGTATTTAGTGGAATACTGAGCATTTCTATGGTAAACAGCTATGCTGTTAACCAAAGTTTTGTCGCTAACTAAATGAAAATAAGGTTTAATTTTATCCAGAAACTTGGGATGCAACTTGTGGAACAGCACATGAAAGCAGGGCTAAAAAACACTTCAGTATGTATAATGATATCAAAACATGGATATATAAAATACTTAAAAATCAAATTCCTGCATCAAACAACACAATGGATGATGAGCTGAAGAAAATAAAATACTGTTATCTTTGTCCCAAGTACAGGCCAAGACAGCAAGCAGATGTGTCGACTGCCAACAGCCTGTTTGCGCATTGTTCCAGGAAAATCTGCTCTTTATGACTTCAAACGAAAAAAATAATAATTTTTTTCATAGATTGTTCATTCCTATAACCTCACATGTAAACAATCACTTCTACAGTTTCAACTTGGATTGTGTTGTTTAGTGTGTTATATTGATATTTAGTCTTCTTAAATGTAAATAAGTGAAACAGAAGTTAACAACACGAGAATTAAGTGTTTTATCAATTCATGTCTTGATTATTTCAATGTATTATTTCATCTTATCTTATGTGTAAAAGTCTTACAAAACTTAAGAAGATTAATTTGTACATTGATTTGGTGTTTTACATATTTATATTTGTTCTATCAATTTAAGTGATAAAATTTAAAACTTGTAAAAGTGTTACAAAACTTAAAAAGATTTATTTGTGCATGGATTTGGTGTTTTATATATTTGTATTTGTTGTTTCAATTTTAGTGATAAAATTTCAGTATACATATTTTGTGAATGGATTCTTTGTCATCCATATTACTTTTTGTTCTAAAGTGAGACAGATTGTATAATTAATTCAATAAAACATATTAGTTTATAAATAAATGTGAGAAAGTATATCACAGGTTTCATGTTTTCTTATTTCCACTTCCCTTGAGAAAATATAGCAGAAATTAACATCATAACTTTCAACTAGGATTCTGTGTTATATTATATAATGGCTTATAACATGGAGAATTGACAATGTGAAAATAATCACAAATTAAGAGGTAAATGACACATTACTATATGATTGTAGAACTATTGGTATAATGTTATAGATTAATGTATTTAGAAAAAAAAAATTAGAAGCCTGATGATGGAACATTGTCTCCCAAGCATGTAGCTACAAATGTTAAAGAAATAATTGTTATGCTAAATAAATACTTAAGGATTCTGTGTTTTTTATATTTATAATTTGTTATTTTCACTTCTCTGACAGAAAGTTCATTAGGAATTAACTTTACTGGTGGTTCAGTTGTATATTAATTGTTGATTAAATTAATAATTATTCAGCATTGATTTAGTGTCTTTTTGATTGATTTATTTTTATTGCTTTATAAATACAATTTTTAGAGCAATGAGTTGAGAGCTGTTATACAATTTAGAATTATTTTAACAAAAATAAAATAAAATAAGAAAATTATTTACAAACTAAACAAGAGATATTAACCCAAAATTTGATCTAACTATATACATGATAAATTAATGCATAAGTATACATAAAAATGAAAAAACAAATGGCAAACTTTTAATAAAAAAACAAAAAGTAAATGGAAAACTAGTAATAAGTTAAAGCAAACTATTTCTTAATTTCAGACAATATTTCATATAAAAAAATAAATTATTTAAATGTTTTTCATTATCTATTGTCAGCCATGAACATAACCAAAAGTCATCATCTTCTGCGGAACGAATTCTTCTAAAAAACCTTTTCCTGTATATTTCATAAACTGAACAATTCATTATTAAATGGTGAAGAGAATCTGGTCCTGAGTTACACATCGGGCAGGGATTTTCTGTATTAAAACTGTAGCTTTTTCTATTGTAAAATATTTTGGAGACCCTGGAGCTAGCTAAACGGAGTTGTGCGATAATTCTTAATTTCTGGATGTCTGAATCCATGACCAAATACTTTTCACCACCTCCAAGAGAGCTAAGGTGTCTGTAATGGGTGTTGTAGTGAGAGTTGACTGCATGTTCAATGTCCACAGACAAATAATGACTCTCAAATGCCATGTTCAGGCTTGAGATATTTTCTTTAACAACATTCGCATCCTGTTTATTCCATATGTCAATTGCGCCGATTCTTTCCAATTGTAGCATTAATTGTTCTGCCCAATTAAAGGGCACGGAAGGATTTCCAATCAATTCGACAAGCCTGCCGTAACAAATCCTTGGAAATTCATCAGTTGCCATATTTAAAATTTTGATCCACCATGTTAGCATCCTTGCAAAAACTTTTACCTGGGTGTGTTTTGTACCTGTTTCCAGCCTGACATAGGAATTTGGGGTGTTTTTCTGAAGATGTAAAATACCCTTCAGGAATGATAATTGTGATCTTTCAATTATGTCCGGGTAAGCCATGCCCCACACTTCTGACATGTACAATAAAACACTTTGTGACAAGGATTCATAAATTGTGATTTTTGAATTCCAAGAATCTGATGAACTGGCTTGAAGAATTTGTATCACTGCTGCGTTGGCACTTGCTGCTTTAGCCACAAAATATTCAGATGCAGCTCTAAATTTACCAGAGCAAGTCAATGGTACACCAAGATAAGTAAATCGGTCCTTATAAGCCAGCATTTGCTCTTCATAATACAAGTTCCTCACATTTCCAAGTCGACCTTTGTGGAATGGCATGCCAATTGTTTTGGCTTGTATTTCGATATTTCCTTATTTCCACTTTAATATTTCCTTATTTCTCGTTTTAATATTAGAAGGTAAACAGAAGTTAATATTATTTTGAACAGGGATTTAGAGTTTCTCAGTAAATGTAGGAGAATAACCTTTCCCCTCTAAAAGCAGCGACTAGAACATCGAAATAAATCGGAACAAGGTTAGAATCGATAAAAGGTATTCTGAGCGCGGGTAGGGGTTGGTGTCGCCGATCCGAACAATTACCGAAATAAGAATTGCTTAATTAGATTTTTTTTTAATAAGAAAAAAATTATTCTTTTATAATCCAAGAAAAGTTAAAAAGTTTTCGAATAATTATGTTGAAGTACGTTCTTAATAAAACATTTTTAAACACTGGTGAAACTGTTCTTTTACGATTCTTGCGTTTATAGGTACATTTGAAAGTTGAAAATGTCATACTTGGAAAGTCACAACAACTGAATTTACATGAAGCAGGTTGAGAGGCCAAAAAGGTCCACGTGTCACCTAACACCAGATAACTACGTGTCATACAAAGGTTTAAAGGTTGTTTTGTTTTGTTTTTTTGTGTTTTTTTTATTATTATTATTTTTTTTTTTTTATGAAAATCCGTTATAAGACTGTTGTTAATCTTAATAAATCAAATTAAATTACCAGCCTGTAAGATCTCTGTGAAAATAGGTTATGTTAAGTACAGGTGGATAACAGCTGTTGCTCATGCCTACTTCTAAATAACCAAATCCAATTAGCTCTCAATATTTGTTTTTGGACAGGTGTGAATATACAATAACGGTTAAAAATAGATATCTAATTCCGAATCGTTACTTAGAAGACATGTGTGTATTTTTTGCGCTATTAAAAAAAAATATATGAATTCAGCCTTGAACGAGGTAAACGTTGGAGGTTCTTGAGGCTGGATGGAACGAACCGTGAAGGTCCTCAACTAGATTAGAGAGAGATCTTTTTTACTGGAATATCCTACAAATTATTCTTATCTCACCACAAATTAATTATTAAAAAAAATAGCTATTGTACCAGTCTTATTAATCTTTATATTCAAACATTTTCCTCAATTAAATCAGTCTCACCAAAGAAATAAAAAATTAGTGGTTAAAGTTATTTTCTGCTATCCTTCGCTTCGCCCGCTCTCAAAAAGTAAAGAACCTAAATAATTTTAACTAATAATTGCAGATTTATTTGTTTATATATAAAATCATGTATTATTTCTTCAATGTTTTCACACATAGCAGTAATTTTTAACCTGTTTAAAATTTCATTGAATAAGCTGCTTACGTAAAAACATAATTGGACTACAAATTTTTAATATTAAAGTATGAAATGGTAAACCAGATAGAAGAGACTATTACAATATTCATGAGCATAATGGACTGCATTATCAGTGTTTACGACTGAAGGCACATGAAACATATTTTTACAATATCCACTAAAGTCGGAAAGGAATTACAAAAATTAGGTTTAAACCCTGCATTTAAATAAACCATTGTCATCATACTTTCCTTCGCCTAAAGACAAAATAGAGCCTTTCCAAAAAATTGGGGTATACGAAATAAAATGTAATGACTGTGAAGCAAAATACACGGGAAAAATCGGACGATCGGTAAATCAAAGAGTAAAAGAACATATAAGAGCATACACTAATAAGACCCAAAACTCCAATTTCGCTATCCATAACCAAGTTTATTAAAGACTCTGGAGTAAAAATAATACATCAATTAGAAATAGCCTAAAATTAAATATTTAAGAATCATTAGAAATAATAAAATCGTTTAAAACCGATCCAGATTTTTTGTTTAAACGGCCAGATAAACATCTCCAATAGCCTCATTTTAAATTTGTTTCCAATAGGAACGAAAAAATCCAATGAATCATAATGGAAATCCCATAGTAAATCACAAAAATTTAACCTACCTACCCCCTTCCACTTCTCAAGATGGTAGTCCAGTCAATAGGGAATCACTCCCATGTTAAATTTACTAAAAATAAGGGCTGGTAGCAACCCGCACAGAGTTGTTGAGGGCGATTAAAGAAGTATTTCTGTCAAAAATGCCCCGAAGATTTGGTGAGTTTTTTAGAGTTAGGGGCACGAGAACATGGCCAAAAGCAGTTTTTTCAATTTATAAGCAAATATAACTTGTATATAAAAGTTGTAGATAATAAAAATATCTACATTTTAAGCCATTGATCATTCGATTCTGATGATTGGTTGTCGTAAAAAGTGCAAAAAACCCTCTAAAATGTCCCTTTTTGCATAAGAATTATTATAAACAAAAAGTGCCTTTTCAATACTTTTTATTGATGAAAAAGGAAGCTCTTTAAACCCAAAGAAAAATAGGATTTACCCCGTCCTCCTATCTTTATTATTTACTGAGATATACCTTTTGTTTATCTCGATATCGATATTTTCAATGCAAAACGGGCCGTTCGTGATTCACATTTTGAACTTCGGATGACCGGGATATTATTCTTAAGGGCTTATATTTTCATTATGAATTGTTAAAAAATCGATTTCTTTGAAAAAACATGCAATAAAATCGACTTGAAAAAGCGCCCGTTTTACAGCTATAAACAAGAGCGTCCGGTATTGAACCGATTTTGTTATAAATATAATAAATTAAAAGCTTACCTCTCAACGATTGATTTGAGCTATTCAAAGTGTAGCTACCATAAATAACAGCCGAGTTACGATTTTTTTTTTTTTTTAAATCACTACGTCATTGTTATGGCTAATTAAAAAAAATCAATCTCCAAACCAATCATCAGAATCAAACGATCAATGGCTTAAAATGTAGATATTTTTATTATCTACAACTTTTATATACAACATTTTATGAAAAGCCGCGTTATATTTGCTTATAAATTGAAAAAACTGCTTTTGGCCATGTTCTCGTGCCCCTAATTCTAAAAAACTCACCAAATCTTCGGGGCATTTTTGACAGAAATACTTCTTTAATCGCCCTCAACAACTCTGTGCGGGTTGCTACCAGCCCTTATTTTTAGGAGAGAATTTTCCCTATTGACTGGACTATGGGTATATTTCAGTTATCTCTTAGACCTCGTGAGGTGAGTACTGAAATTTGATTTCTTGTCTTACATTTCTGAAAACTTTAGTGTATATAATCCATCTAACGTAGTACTGATGTGTTAAAAAAATTTTGTATGTTTTAGAACTGAAGTTGAATGTTTAGCATTCGAAACTAGTATTCTAATAAAATAATTCCAATAGAAGTGGCAATTAATTTATCAATCCTAATTATATTTGTATTACATTAAATTCTATTATTTCTAAACCTTCTTTGGACTCTGAAAATGCTTTAGTTCAAATTTGGTAGAGATGGGTTCAGTAGTTTTACCATTTTAAAAACTATATTTTAACGTAGCAACACATATCGGTCGATTTTCAACCTTTACTTGGATCCATATGTCCCACAACATCTTAATTTAATAATTTAGTGTCATATAAATACATTTTATTATCAATTCCAAGCTCTATAAAACACCATACCTTAGTGACATTTTATGTAGAATGGCGCTCGCCACCTATCGGTCAATTTTCAAACTTCACTGTTATCCATATATTATCGCTTTTATTTATTTTTTAGTAGTCTTTATTATTGCTAAACTTTCCTGGAACTCTAACGATAATGTGGTTGAAATTTGGTACAGATTGGTTTAGTAGTTTTTGTGGTTAGTGAACACAAACGAAATATGGCTTGTTCTTTTATATAATAGAATGGGTTTAAATTTATTTTATTTATTTTTTATTTATTTATTTTTTTTTTGTGAACGTTACTCCGTCAATTCTGAATCAATTTTGATGATTATTTTTTAGATCGGTAGGGTATACTTCAGAGGTGGTCCCATAAAAAATATTTTGAAATCAACGCAGCACTTTTTAAGAAACAGTTAATATTACCGAAAAGTTAAAATTGATTTGCAAAGTGCAGAAAGGAGAAAGAAGTTGGGAGTTTGTTGCCAGTGAATTCCGAATTCCGCGTAGTTCTCTTTCAACCGTCCTAAAGAATAAAGAAAAGATCGCAACTGGTGGAAGGCGGTAAGTCTACATATAGGCACCCTCAGAAAAGAGCGTAATTCAGTTGAAAGTTATAAATTGGTAACAGGTATTTATTTTTCTGTATCAATGATTTTATATGTGCGTACAAACAACATACACATACCCATTAATGAAAAATATACGTAATGATTTCAACTCCGATTTTGTGTTCAATTTTCCCAATTACATGAAGGTAAGTGGAATGATAACCTCGATAAGTCTTTGTTCAGTAAGTCAAACCATTTTTCAGGGAAGCTTGAAGATCGAGAATTGCCTGTATAAACAAAAATACACTCACCACTAAAAAGTGAAAAATAAAAATAATTTTTAGAGAAAAAACAAAACCGACTTCAAGATTAAACCTTTATATACTCACCACTAACTAAAAAATAAAAAATAATATTTTAATTGCTTCAAAACAAAAACCATTAAATGAAAATCAAAGAAATTATCGATACTTATAAACCTATTCACAATTTATAATCAGTTATTTTTGGAGTCGGTGCTAACCAAAACAAACAGAATTTGAAAAGAAATAGTAATCGTAAAGATCCTCCCACTGTTTCATCACCGACACACCGCTGTCTCCGGCCATTCGAAAGTTTATTGTAAAGGCAGGATTAAACTGCCCTTCTTGGCTGGCACCGTCTCCTAAGATAACTGGTCATAAATTGTGAATAGGTATATAAGTATACATAATTTCGTTGATTTTCATTTAATGGTTTTTGTTTTAAAATATTATTTTTTATTTTTTAGTTCAAGTTTGTATATGTAGGTTTAATCTTGAAGTCGGTTTTGTTTTTTTTCTAAAAATTATTTTTTGTAGCTATTTATTGACATTTACAACTCTATATAAAGCATCTAGATAATGTTCACAATAAAATGTCAATAACATGTAAAGAACTACTCATCAGTAGCACTTACTGTAAGTCCTATAATGGAAGTTCTCTAGGCCATCTTTTTTTCAGACGTCATTTCAGAATTCATTATTTCAATTATAAATATTGCGGAAAAGTTTGTAGGCATTCCGTGTGATATAAAATGCCTAAATTTGGATACCTACTATTCGTATAACTTTGGTTTTTAAGAGGAGAAAACTCGCCACTCACTATTTATAACAAACTATACAACTAATGAAGATAGTGATTTCACAAATGTGATCTTGGCTAATCCATCAAGCGGAGATTGTAATTTTGTGGATGAATTGATGAATGATTATGAACAAGGTAAATAAATTGAAGATGAAGAAATATATGTTGGTAGCTATGTTTTGTGTTGTAAAGCATTTTATAGCTTTGATCAAAGAAAAAAGTAGACTCGTTCACGTTCAACATTTGCTACTCGAAGAAAACTTCATCAAATGATAGAACCCCAAACTTTATTCTTCCGGACATCGCTACTGATTATGAAATTGAAATAGCGAGATAATAATAAATAACGAATCTTTTTTAACTGGCACTGGGAGATTATGTAAACAATTACATTTTCCTACATCTTTTCATGGATACAATCTCTAATGATTCGAATTTTTCCATAAAAAAAATGTATCACTCGTTAATAATAATTATAGGTACATAAAAGATTTATTTTTGTTAAAAGGTTTAAAAATAAGTTAAGTTTCTATTTACTTTCATGCACTAGAGTTATTTCTATATCAGAAGATCCTGAAAGCATATTCTTTTCAGACGAATCGGAGAGTTATATGGAATATAAACGGAAACTGAGAAAATATTTTGTTAAAAGGTTTAAAAATAAGTTAAGTTTCTATTTACTTTCATGCACTAGAGTTATTTCTATATCAGAAGATCCTGAAAGCATATTCTTTTCAGACGAATCGGAGAGTTATATGGAATATAAACGGAAACTGAGAAAATAGGTATCTATTTAGGATGAATCAGCAATATAAGGGACATTAAGATTCTTGTGGATGATTTTGTGGCAAAGTAAGGAGCATGGGGGATTTTTCGAAGGATTTTGGATTGTAAGGATCTTAACGAGACTGGAAGGTTTAGTGGAGTCCCAAAATTCAACTCCGTAGTCCTAATAGGTATAATTAATCGGAAGGTTTGAACATTGGTCTAGTAAATGTTGATAGGGGCTAAAACAACGAACAGTTTCTTGTCGTTATAGTCTTACAAAGTTAAGATTCAAGGTTAAACCTATTTGCTCTAATTTTCGTCCTCTTCTTTGAGTTGTCTGTTTTATCAGTTCAAGAATGTCTAAAGCATTCTTCATGGATTATTTTAAACTGATTAAAGACCATTCTAAGGATACGTTTATGCTAAAATGGCGTATGAATACAATCATCAACAGTAAACTGTGTCAAAAAGTTTGAAGTGAACAGTTAGACTAAATTATTAGTGAACAAATAGACTTTGATTTATTTATATTTGTTTTTCGGATGGGCTTAACTCCGCTCAGAGCTACAGTGATACCATCTATCAGCAAATCTATAACCTCTGCCTTGATATTTCATATCAAAATAAAACATATTTCATTTGTACCTTTCTGAAAAAGGAGAAGAAAATTCTTTTTATAACGCAGATTATTTAAGTTTTTTTATTAATAAATCGAATGCCTCTTGCCTTCTAAAATCCTACAAAATCTTAGGGGTAACAATTTTTAAGTTTTTGAAATCGACAAAAATTTGGTTTCTACATGTTTCTTGAGATGAGGAATCTGAAAATGATATCAGTTTTTAGTTTAAAAATTTTTCTGGCCTATATTTTTGGAGAAAACGATTAATTTTTAATTTCGTCCGAATTCGCTATTTACGTATTTCTTCAGATGAATAATCTAAAAATAATACCATGTTCTGGTTTCGAAAAAAACTAATTGTAAGAAAAAACTCCCTTACTACACTAGGTGATCTAACGAGTAAACAATTAAGCCATATTATTTTTAATTTATTTCTAGTAGGAACAGAAAAACTGACCAGTTATAGAGAAAACCTAAAAGGTTATATATTTTTTTAAAAGAAATTCTATCAAATGAACGGTAAAGATCTGGTATAAAAACGTGCCTGAATAAAGGAGGTTACAGTAAATTGAGACGATAAAGGAGGAAAGACGAGAGAATTGCCCCCAAGTGGCCTTAGAGGTAGTGCTGACGTCACAGGCTGCCCAGGACAGGTCTCCAGGGATGAGTCAGCTCTACCTCCAAGGTCGATTACCGAGGATCAAGTTGATGCACATCGTTCGGGAGTGATGCGTTCATCCAACAGCTGGAGAGAAACATAAATCAACTATATAAAGGTCTAAAGAAAACTATTATAAATAAGTAAATACAGGCTCCGAGTTGAGATACTTAGATTGGGTGATTAAAGTGTTTACTATTTTTTCAAAAGGAGACTTTCACACAGAGATTTGCTTCTAATATTAAAATAAAATAAGGTACCAGTCCAGAAGCGGGACTCCACCAGATCGGCCTGACCCGCGCTACGCCTACCAGTTCGATCCTTACGCTTCACTTCGAGTTTGATTTTTCCATAACTTCTCCCTATAACCCGACCGTGTTTTTCGGGATTTCCAGTCATATTAATATCCTCAAATTTTATTCTTTATTTTAAACCTTTAGGAGAAGCGTGTCATTTTCTCTTTTCCAGTACACTGGTTTCCTGACTATAATTTCAAAAGCACACCAAACCCTTTCAGAGCGGGGATCGTACACTCCTTACCAAACCGACCAGTTCGATCCTTACCTTACGCTTTACTACGAGTTTATATTTATGGATAGTTCATTCCTATAACCTCACATGTAAACAATCACTTCTACAGTTTCAACTTGGATTGTGTTGTTTAGTTTGTTATATTGATATTTAGTCTTCTTAAATGTAAATAAGTGAAACAGAAGTTAACAACATGAGTTTCATAATGGATTTGGTGTTTTATATGTTCATATTCGTTATATCAATTTAAATGAGGAATTTTCAGTTTACATATTTTGTGAATGGATTCTTTGTCGTCCAAATTACTTATTGCCCTAAAGTGAGAGAGATTGTAATTTTAATGCAATAAAACACATCGATCTAAAAATAAATGTGAGAAAGTATACTAATAACTTTCAACAAGGATTCTGTGTTTTTATATATTTATAATTTATTTCAACTTCCCTAACATCAGAAAAGTTTACCAGAAGTTAACATTACTTGTGGTTTAGCATTATATTAATTTTGATTTAATATAATATTAATTTAACCTTGATTTATTGTTTTATATTTTGTTATTTCCACTTAAGGTAAACAGAAGTTAATATCAGTTTGAACAAGGATTTTAAGTTTATCTGTTAACTAAGGACAATAGCCTCTTCCCTCGAAAAGTAGCGACTGAAACACCGAAATAAATCGGAAGAAGGTTAGAATCGATAAAATGTATTCTGGGCGCGTAATGAGGCTCTAGCCCAGCTTCTGAAAGGGTACCCAAGATTGTTATCGATTAAAAAAAAATAAAACTTAAATCGATAGTTAAATTTATCTAATGTAAGTTCTAACAGCGGACGAAGCTTTTTAATAAAAGCAGTGAAGTAAAAAAAAAAAAAAAAAAAAAAAAATTAATGCTGTTTCCATGGTTTTCTGCCAAAGAATTATCCGATAAAGTCCGAAAGAATTATTTGACCAATCATGGTAGGTTTAGTTTGCCAGCGATTGTTTTAATGATATCGGCTTCGAACCTTTTTATTTATTTACTTCATTATATTATTATTAACTTCTGTTTAAACAGAAGATCGATTATAACAATAAAAATAATCAATTATAAAAAATGATAAAATTATTCAAGTAGAGGAGGTAATTTATTTAACGATGAAAATAGTAATCTGAAATGATCCCTGATGTGAGCAACGGCCATTGTGATCAGCTGAAAAAAGATCCGAGAGGTCTTAGCATAATGCAGCCAAGGCTTCATAAATATTCATCAAGAAGACAATACACAGTTAATCTTTCAACGTCAGTTTTGCCGAAAACATTTTAAATGGATTTTTTAAAGAAAAATAACTAAGTAAAATTTGTAAGAACACTAAAAATAATAGGAAATATTCTTCTCTATATAAATATAGCAAAGATAATTTTTTATTTATTTATTAGACGTTCGGCCTTTTCAGCATAATAAATAATTTCATTATTTTATTTTAAAATCTCGTAAAAAAGAATAAGATAAAATGAACGAAAAATTAATTAAAGCCAGTTTTTTAATAAAATAATTACAATAGAAGAGAAAATTTATTCAGAAATCCTGATCGCATCCCAAAGTCTATCCCAAAGTCCCAAAATCTATTTTACGATAGTATTTAAAGTATTTCTTTGTAATTACACTTTATTTATATATCGAGTATCGATTTCTTGGTATTTATCGAAAAAAATTATAGACGGTACATACATGTTTAATCATCCCCTCCTTAGGTTGATACAATGATTTCATCTCAACATCGTGGGTGGTACGGTTTTTCTTTTAAAGAAGGATATCATACGTTTGATGAAAAGCCATTTTGATATTCAGGATGTGGAGGGAATGCAAACGAACCAGCCTACTGGAGATGATAAGGCTGTTAGGCTGAAGATCAGGTATACCAGAACAATGAAACTATCAACGCCGTACCATTTAAATATCCTGCCAGATCTTGAATGAGCAGGATATCCCATGATATAGAGGACATCTTCGCTAAGCAGGGATATCTCACCGGCAAACAAAATAGTAGAGGAAGAAAAAACATTTGAAAGAGGCATTAGTGCAATTTCAAAGTGCAAACAGGAACCTTATTATAAGATTGTTTATTTCGTTTAACGTCACTTTATGCTGCTATGGCTAATCGGACGATGCTACGGTGGGAGTCTTAAATTTTGCCTATCCAGGTATAATTAGGATAGGGATCTTTAACGAGTACCTGACATCGCACAGGCTCGGGACCCCCATTTTACGTCCCTTCCGAAGGACGGCATAGCTAAGGATTTTTTACTCCCTTTAAAAAATCCTAAGGTCATCTGCCGGGCTGCGAACCTGCGATCATGGGTTTAGTAGGTTGCTATGCTAACCACTACACCACAGGTGACCCCCCTTTTTATAAGAGATTTATTATCAAACTGTCAACTAACTGCACTTACTTATAATTGTATGCTTTTATATGTTCTCTCAATATTTAATTTACTAATCCTTCAGTTTTACCGTGTATTTAGGTTCACAGCCATCAAATTTTAGTTTGTATAAACCGTTTTTTTTTTTTTGGAAAGGGCATATTTTGTCTTTAAAATTTTATATTTAACGTCTTGCTTAAACTTACTGCTATAGTGAAAGAGTTTGACCAGTAAACAGGCAATTTGTCAGAGAAAAAATATAATTTTTAGAGAAAAAAACAAAACCGACTTTAAGATTAAACCTACATATACAAACTTGAACTAAAAAATAAAAAATAATATTTTAATTGCTTCAAAACAAAAAACAATAAATAAAAATCAACGAAATTATCGATACTTACATACCTATTCACAATTTATGACCAGTTATCTTAGGAGACGGTGCCAGCCAAGAAGGGCCGTTTAATTCTGCCTTTACAATAAACTTTCGAATGGCCGAAGACAGCGGTGTGGCGGTGATGAATCAGTGGGAGAATCTTTTCGATTACAATTTCTTTTCAAATTCTCTTTGTTTTGGTTGGCACCGACTCCAAAAATAACTGATTATAAATTGTGAATAGGTATATAAGTATCGATAATTTCGTTGATTTTCATTTAATGGTTTTTGTTTTGAAGCAATTAAAATATTATTTTTTATTTTTTAGTTTAAGTGTGTATTTATGTTTAATCTTGAAGTCGGTATTGTTTTTTTCTCTAAAAATTATTTTTATTTTTCACTTTTTAGTGGTGAGTATATTTTTGTTTATACAGTCAATTCTCGATCTTCAAGCTTCCCTGAAAAATGGTTCGACTTACTGAACAAAGACTTATCGAGGTTATCATTCACTTACCTTCATGTAATTGGGAAAATTAAACACAAAATTGTAGTTGAAATCATCACGTATATTTTTCATTAATGGGTATCTGTATGTTGTTTTGTACATACATATAAAATCATTGATACAGAAAATTAAATACCTGTTACCAATTTATCATATAACTTTCAACTGAATTGCGCTTTTTTCTGAGGGTGCCTAAAAGTAGACTTACCGCCTTCCTCCAGTGGCGATCTTTTCTTTATTCTTTAAGATGGTTGAAAGAGAACTACGCGGAATTTGGAATTCACAAGCAACAAACTCCCAACTTATTTCTCCTTTCTGCACTTTGCAAATCAATTTTAACTTTTCGGTAATATTAACTATTTCTTAAAAAGTGCTGCGTTGATTTCAAAATATTTTTTAATGGGACCACCTCTGAAGTATGCCCTACCGATCTAAAAAAGAATCATCAAAATTGATTCAGAATTGACTGAGTAATCGCGTAACATACATACAAAAAAAAATACAGACGAGTTGAGAACCTCCTCTTTTTTGAAGTCGGTTGAAAATGTTCTTTTTTGTAGATTTATTTTTACGATCTTCCAATTCTTTTCTATCAAACCTATTAATTACTATCCTTGAGTGAAACAGATATCAATATTTTTTTTTAAATGAAAACTTTATTATTTTAATTCAAAGACCAGCTAACAATTTAATGTTTAACAATGGATTCGGTTCAATAAGATTTGTATTAATTTTACATTTAATGCCGCTTTTGACCTCCATTATTCGATTGTTTCTTTCCTTCTTTTGTTTTCAAATTCTATGAAGTATTGAAAACAAAGTTTACAGTCCTCGAGTTGGCTGGGAATAGTATTATTCTCAATAGTCCAGACCATGAGATACGCTATTTTTTTTACTTCATATTTTCGCTAGGAGTATTTAGAAGGTAAACGTACTAAAAGTCCCCGCCACTGGGTGAAGGGGAGAAGTTAAATTTTTTTGGCTTTTCGATTATATCTCGAAAACGGTTGACTTTAGAAAAATATGTTTTTCAATCAAAATTAAAGCTAATTAAATTTCTTATAAAATTTATTTATACATATTTGCCGAAATTCCAACGGTTTTCGAGATATACCTTATTAAAAATCAATAAAAAAAAATATTTATCTCACTTTTTGTTAAACATTTGTTTCAAATGCCAAAAACGTATACATGAAATTAAAGTAAATTTAATGCTTTACAATTTTGATTCTGATATATTTTCTGAGAAACGATCGTGAAAGGCACTAGAAGCAAATGTTTGACACAAAGTGAGGTAAAATTTGTTTTCTCCCGTTGTCTAAAATTGAGGTTTATGTTCATTATCATTAGATTTAAAACATTACATTAAATATCTAATAAAATAAATCCTAAATAATAATAATAGATAGATAAATGCAATAACATAAGATCCTCTGATCTGGTGTCGTTTTATTGACAGTTTTCCTTTATTTTCTATTAAAATTTTTTTCTTTTTCTTAGCTTTTTATTCCAATGAAGAGCTTATTATGTTTAAAATGCACCTTTCCATTAAGGGAATGTCAAAATGTTTTATTCACACAAGTAACTGATTTGTATGCCAAATGAGAACACCATGTTTTTTCGTTTTAAAAAGTAAATTTCTCCATGAAATTGAAACAAAATCATTAAGTTTTAACATATCATTCGAAAGCTGATTAAATTCGCAAGTTTTTGTGAGATTTGACGTTTTGTGGATAGATTTTTCGAAAAACGGTGAGCGTTAAAGTAATATAAGACATTGTGACTTCCCCAAATAAGGGGAAGATCAAGCTGTTCTTAAGATACTAATTTTGTAAAATTCAAGGTTACAGGTATTCAGACAATATAGAAAATTTAATGCTAAACCCGAAAATGAGGTCAAAGTTTGAAAAATATTTAAATAAATTGGAGATATTACAGCTTTTATAGTAAAAAACGTGTTTTTCTCAAAAAAGTCTTAGATTTATCGTATATCTGCAACGGATTGGAATTGAAAGGTGAGGTTTGCGGCGTTTTTCTACATTTTTGTTTTAGTTTCACTTTTTTTTTTTTTTTTCACACTAAGAGGTACTCACCCTGTATAACTCATTTATCAGACATCTCTACCCTTCCCCTTTTCGTTCTATTACTCCTCTTTTGACCCTAGGCCCTGAAATATTTCAAGAACCAATCTATTTTGTCTCCTAAGGCGAGTATCATTTGATTTCTTGTCCTACATTTTCAACTAAGTGTATTAATTTTGCTACCAAATCCAGAACAACAAGTATAATAGTTATCATTTTGTAAAACCACAAAAATTCCTTCTTCTTTAATGGTGCCGAAGGATAGTGAAAACAGACTACTCCTGAAGACCGTAAGAGGACACGGTAGTAGTGGTCCGATACTCTCCAGCCATTCCGATCCTCAGACCGTGACAGCAGTACATCCTGCCATCGGCGATGTATTATTCATTTGTTGTTATACTGTTAGGGGGCATTACCTCCACTATCACTAGTCTTCTGGAACTAATTTGCATTCACTCCGGAAAAATCTGTGCGTAGTCATAATATCCCATATTGAGCACTGCGACATGGGGGTATGGATAAAAAAGTTCTAAATGGTAAATGTCCAATTGAATAAAAAATCAAACTTGCAATCGCTACATGCCTTAACGATCCATAACAAATCCTTTGCATTTTCATTGCATAGTTTAGGGTATCATACAAACAAATCTGGATTTTAGTTATCTAAGAGACTTTGAAGAGTACAGATACAACTGATTGTGAGTATCAATTTGAATACAAAAGTAGACAATCTATACTATTATACAGGGTGTTCCGAATTAAAATGGCAAAACTTCAGGAACTTATAGGGCACCGAAAAACTAAGACAAAAAGTCCTTCAGAGAATTGCTCGTTTTTGCTTAGTTTTAAAGAAAATCGCAAAAAAAGAAACAAAACAAGTTTTCATTTTTATACTTATTTATTTGCATTTATATTTATGTTATGTTCTTTTGAATGTAAATATTGCTCAAAATGTTGTCCTCATGCACCAATGCAAGCATTACATCTAGCACTAACTTGATAAATTGCAGCTAAACATTGTTCTGATGATATTTGGTGCACTGCATCTATGATTCGGTCTCTTAATTGCTCTCTTGAGTTGATTGACACCGAATAAACTTTCTGCTTCAAGGTTCCCCATACGAAGAAATCCATGGGTGTCATATCAGGTGATCTGGGTGGCCAAGGTACTACTCCTCCACGTCCAATCCATCGTTGTGGATAATTTATATCCAGCCAAGCTCGAGCAACTCTGCTATAATGAGCTGGACATCCATCGAGTTGGGACCACATTTCAATCCGTTGCTGTAAGGGAATGTCATCTAAATAATTAAAAAAGCCGTTCTCCAAAAAATGTGTAAATGTGATACCATTCAATCTTCCAGGTAAAAAATATGGTCCCACCAGTAATCCGTTCCAAATTCCTAGCCAATAGCAAATCCATGCTGAAACCTATTCTGTCTATAGCTCTGAGATTTTCAAGAGCCTATACATGATAATTTCTTTGATTAACAATTCCTCCTCTTGTAAAGGTAGCTTCATCGGTCCATCTAATTTTTAATGGAAATAAATTATCATCACGAATTTTTTCAAGAAACCAGTTACTAAAATTCAATCTCTTGAGATAATCTTGAGGTAATGCTATGTCCTCTTTGTGAGTCCGGATCATGCATTAATCTACAAACAGGGATGCCAGCCAGGACTTAATCTCCTGACAATTTATAATTGATATTTTTAACTAATTAAGTACTACTAATAAATCTAATATCTTCTCCAGAAGGTTATCGTGGGGTCAGAAATTAATATTGTTAATTATAAATAAGAGTAATCAAAGTAGATTAATAAACCAGGTGTTGACAAATACAATTACAGATAGAAAATAAGAATCATTAGTTAATCAAAAAACTTATATGGTAACAAAGAACTTAATCTAGACTTATATGAGTAACATGCAACTTGGTAAATGAATTTTACTATTGTTAAATAAAAATCCAGAGATAATTTAAACCAGGTGTTGACACTAATACAATTACAGATAGGAAATAAGAATCATTAGTTAATCTGAAAAAAAACTTATATGGTAACAAAGAACTTAATCTAGACTTATCTTAAGGACAATATCTCGTAAACGGTTAGAATTACGACAGATTTATATATAACCAATTTTATAGGAAATTTAATTAGCTTTTATGTTTATTTGAAATATATTTTTCTAGAGTCAACCGTTTTCGAGTTATTATCGAAAAAAAAAAAAAAAAAAAAAAAAATGAACTTCTCCCCTCCCTAACGTTAGCTCACCCCCAGGGGCGGTGACTTTTAGTATGTTTACCTTCTAACTACTTCTAACGAAGCTGTGAAGTCAAAAATTATCGCATATTCCATGCACTCTACAATGTGTTTATTGACTGGACTATAGATGCTTAGTAAGCAGTGTGAATATTTTTGTTTCTATGACGTAGACCAAGTATTCTGCGCACTGACTCACTGCGCAACTGTTTGAATATTACTATGGTTACGGACAAGGCAGTTCCATAGTTGTTGATAAATAGTCTATAGTATTAAGTTATTCATGAAATAAATAAAAATAAAATCTGCAAATAGTATATCTTATATTCCCAATATATGTTTTTTACAATTATATTTTATTTAATACTCCAAGAAATAGTTATATATTTGTTGTTCTTATAAAAAGTAATGGTTATTGAACTTATTTTTTGATGATCATAAAAAAATACTTTAATTATGTTTGTATAAGTCTACGTACTTAAAATGTAAATTTCATTTGTTGTTTAATCTCTGATTAGGAAACCATTGTTGCTATACATTTTATGTGGAATTAGATAATTTAAAAAGGAAGCTAGTTCTTCACTGATATTGGACTCAAGTATCAGCGAGCAAGGACATAGTTAGGTCAAGAGGCCTCTTTACTGACTGTGGTTATCTTCACTTATCATTTGATGGCATTTCATAGGATTTGGTCCATTATAATAAATATTAGAGCCAAATATAATACTAATAGCTTCCCCGTTCGCACAGTGCGGCCCCCAAATGGTGTTTCGGGACAAAATCATAGAAAATGATCATAGAATCATAGAAAATTAGAATTTTAATGAGCTTTGATTTTGATTGTAGCATATATTTCTAAAGTTAACAGGTTTCGAGATACTATCGAAAAACAAATAAATTGAAAATATGCTCACAGATAAAAGTGCAAAAAAAAAAAATGAGATCATATTGTAATACCGCTAAGAACCGAAAATTGCAACTGTATCATCGGCAGCGGCATCAAGTCGCAAATTAAAACTTCTCCAACAACGTTAGGTAATACCTGTATTGCTTTTAACGTTTACCAGAAATCTCGATGTATCTTGTATGCTATTTGTGTCGTACTAATCGTATCACAGACCTATAATTAATAAAGTTATAATTAGAGACCGGATTTCTGTGTTATTGCACATTTAGTTCGCTTTGATTAAGCGCTCTCTAACCCAAGTAGTTATCTCATTTATATAATAAGGATTCTTAATCTTAAATATTATTTTGCACAAAATTGCACAAATTTGACTTTTTGAGCTTAATTGCACGAATTCGGGTTTTACTGCACGAAATTGCACAACTGAACCAAATTCATCTAATTTTATTCACTTAACCATTTATTTATTTACTTACAATTATTAGGCAACATTTAGGTAACGGTCGGGTTAAGAGGAGGCAGCTCCTACGCCCGCCGAGAATACCTTTTATCGATTCTAACCTTCTTCCGATTTATTTCGGTGTTTTTATCGCTACTTTTCGAATGGAAAGGTTATTCTCATTTATTTACGGAGAAACTTTAAATCCCTTATCAAAGTAATATTAACTTCTGTTTACCTTATGATATTAATATGAGAAATAAGAAAATGTCAAAATATAAGAAACTAAATCAATTTTGAATTAATTAATATAATACTAAACCACCAGTAATGTTAATTCTTGATAAACTTTGTGATGTGAGGGAAGTGTAAATAACAAATTATAAATATTTAAAAGACAGAATCCTTAAGTATTTATTTGTCATAACTCCTATTTATTTAACATTTGTAGCTACATGTTTTTGAGACAATGCTCCATCATCAGGCTTCTAAATTTTTTTTAAAACACATTAATCTATAACATTATACCAACAGTTTTTACAATTATATAGTAACGTGTGATTTACCTCTTAATTTGTGATTATTTTAACATTGTCTATTCTCCATGTTATAATCCATTATACATTATAAGACAGAATCCTAGTTGAAAGTGATGATGTTAATTTCTGCTGTATTTTCTCAAGGGAAGTGGAAATAAGAAAATAAGAAACCTATGATATACTTTCTCAAATTTATTTTTAGATCGATATGTTTTATTGAAATAATTATACAATCTGTCTCACTTTAGGGCAATAAGTATTATGGATGACAAAGAATCCATTCACAAAATAAGCATACTGAAATTTTATCACTTAAGGTGTGGTTCCGCATGGAGCAGCCAGCTGCAGCAGCTGCGTCTGCCAGACGCAGCGTCTGGAAGCTGAGCACTGCTTCAGTTGGTTTTAATAGAAGTGTTGCAAGAGGGAGCAGCTGCGGCTGCAGCCAGGAATTTGAGAAGCTGGCTGCTGCGTTCGGACTGCTCTAGGGACCAGTCCAGACGCACTCCTTCGCGTCTGTAGTATGCTAACCCACATCACCAAAGTTTCTTGTACCATTTTAGACTTCTTTTTTTTTATGTCATACCGATCTATATGGTATTTTTGAAAAACAATGCTTAAAATACATTACAGAATAAAATTTTAGGGTTTTGGTATATTTAATATACATTTATAAATAATTGGATGAAACTTCAGGTTGAAATACCACAATTTATATATATATATATTCATCCAATTATTTATAAATGTGAAAATTGTGTTCTGGAATGTATTTTAAGCATTGTTTTTCAAAAATACCATATAAAAAAAAAAGTCTAAAATGGTACAAGAAACTTTGGAACCAATATATGTATATATATATATATATATATATATATATATGTTTAGTAGGTTCTTGAGGCTCAGTCATAAAATACAAAAATCAACTATTTTGGCGACGTTTCGAGACTATATTGTTCTCATAATCATGCCCTACAGTGAAAAAAACATATTTACATATTGAGTCAATACTGGAAAATATCTATAGTGGAAAAATGGGATTTTATGAACATATTAAGACAACCCACGGTCCTGAAGCAGTTACAGTGATGAAGGAACTCCAGAAAGCCAACAGGAAATTAGCAAGCGGGAAGAACACTAGGACATTCCTACTAAGATGCAGGTCAGAAAACATATTTCCATCTCATATCATTAATATTTTCCATAACTTTCATTCCACATGTAACATAGACAAGAAATATAATACAGAACTAAAAAAAGTAGTGAATAGATGCATGAAAGGTATTTTAAACATTGAAATAAAAAGTGCAATAAATAAAATCAATAATTTAAATAATGAAATTGAACATAATAAATCTATAATATGTGAAATCATTCCCCCGAATGTTAGTGAACAATTTTTTATTAATATCAGTAAAAATTATGAACAAAAATTTAATCAAACTAAAGAAAAACAAATTAAAAAAATAAACAAATTAAACAAAACAGATTCGTGTAATTTAGGGAATGAAAATGGTTCGTTAATCTCACCAATATAGAGTTCCCTAAAGAAGTCAAACGATTTCTGTCCCTCGGTCCGAAATATTGCCTACCGCATGATTCTAATCAATTACCTATAACAAATCTTATAAGTGACATTGAATTTATTATACACAATAGTGTAGAAGAAAGTAAACGGGATGAAATGAGAGGAAATGTGTTAATATAATAACCAATTATAAAAATACTAATCACAATAGAAATAACCACTGTAATAATAATAGTCAAGAAATAACACGAAAGGTATACAAAGCTACCAGGGAATTTCTAAAAACATATCCAAATATAATAATAACTAAAACAGATAAGACCAATCAATCAGTAGCAATTATGAAAGACGAGTATATTAATAAAACTAACGATTTATTAAAAGATAGGAACACATATAAAATGTTGGTACTAACCCAACACATAAACTAATGAACGATACAAACTCAACATTAGCTAAATTAAAACAACAAAAATTCATAGATACTAAAACATACATTAAACTAATAACTAATTCTCCAACATCCCCTAAACTGTACTCACTAATTAAAAATCATAAAACTGACAACCCAGTGAGACCTATTGTTTCATTTATAAACTCTCCCACATATGAACTATCTAAATACCTAACCAATATCTTAAAACACTTGTCCACAGATAAATATAATGTCAAAGATTCGTTTGATTTCCATAATAAAATAACTAATATCCGGATTCCACAAGGCTACAAAATAGTTTCATTAGACGCATCCTCGTTATTTACCAATATTTGTACCACTAAAGTAAAAATAATAATTGAAAAACATTGGCATAAACTTCAAACTCACACACCAATTCCTAAAGACCAATTTCTCAAATTATTAGCTCTGTGTACCGATAGGGGTTATTTCCAATTTAATGAAAAATTTACATTCAAATGTATGGGTGCCCTATGGGATCTCCAATCGCTCCAATTCTAGCAGACATATACTTAGAGGATCTCCTAGATTCAGTTATCCCCCCAAAATCCCCTTCAACATCCCATTTCTATTCAAATATGTAGATGATATCCTTACTGCTATACCTACAGAAGACAATAAACATGAAATAATTTTAGCCGAATTTAATAAATTTTCAAATAGACTAAAGTTTACTATGGAATTTGAATGTGATAATAAAATACCGTTTTTAGACTTACTTTTAATTCGAAACCCTAATGGAATAATAGATACCGAATGGTGAAAAAACCAATACATTCCGGAAGATATTTACATTATACTAGTCAATGCCCCAAAAGTTATAAAATAAACACCGCAAAAAATTTAATAAATCGTGCAATAAAGTTATCTACAGAAAAATATAAACAAACCGCGGAAAATAAAGTAGTAGACCTTCTTTTAATAAATGGATATCCACATAGACTCATTTGTAACTTACTCAAACCAACAAATACTCAACAGAAACAACAAGAAAATATGAATAAAAGATATTACACCATCCCATATATACAAACACTATCAGAAAGGCTCAGGAAAAACACTCACAAATAACCATAAAACTGACTACACGGTCACATTCAAAATACCTCCACCAGTAATAAATTGTTTACCAAAACCAAAGATACTGATAAGTTAGAGTTACAGTCTAATATTGTGTTTTATGAAATTCCGTGTGAAGATAGTTGTGGCAAGTCTTATTTTGGTACATCGGAACAATATCTTAAACGACGAGTGTATCAACATAAATACAGTTGCACGTCTATAAATAAAAACCCGAACAAACCTGACCAAACAGCTCTCACCACACATTACAGGCTAACAAAACATACTTTTAAATTTGATTTCCCCAAAATTATTCACCATGAACAAAATAATTTTAAAAGAAATATTAAAGAAATGATAACCATAGAAAAATTTAAAAACCGCGCAATAAACAAAAAATCAGACGTTTTAAATCTTAACACCTGTTATTCCAACTTAATACATTCAGACCAATAATATTCATTTACATTTTTATACATCATACAAATCATTCATTTCCATTTATTAGTATATTTCACTGATATATTTTTGTACCTGCATCTTTGGGAATACCCACACGGTCCTTTTAACTTAATTTTTAAGAAATAGGGTTTTCCCCACTAACCCTTGGTAACTGTCTGTTTAAACTCACTCCCCTAGGTTAGTTGTGTACTAGAATTATTTGTCTATTCATATCCACCAGTAACATTGTAAGTAGCTTCATACTCCTCTATATTCTGTAATTATATATATTTGTATTACCCTACACATGTTGTTATATACCTACCTGTACTGTAGCTAACTTTATATTTTGAAATAACTTGTATAACTTATATAATTTATTGTAACCTGTTTTTTTCACTGTAGGGCATGATTATGAGAACAATATAGTCTCGAAACGTCGCCAAAATAGTTGATTTTTGTATTTTATGACTGAACCTCAAGAACCTTACTAAACATTTAATAGTAACAGTCAAGAAATTTATCCATATATATATATATATATATATATATATATATATATATATATATATATATATATAAATTTTCCCCTTGATGATTTCACAAAATATAGAAAGACAGTATATAAAAAAAGACAAAAGAAAATAAAGAAAAGTCGCTGGAACCACAATTTTACTATTTTTTCAGACGATGTCTAAAGTTCCAGTATTTTACTGTAAATATTTTATTGACAACCCTATTTTCGTTAAATAATTTTCATTATGTAAGATAATAAAACTGTAAGTTATCAATAATCTTACATGATAAAATTAAAATTTTAATTAATTTAAATTAAAATTTTATTCACAGTAAAAAACTTAAACTTTATACATCGTCCTGCAGCTGCTGCGGCTGGCTCCTCCATGCGGAACCACACCTTTAAATTGATACAATAAATAAAAATATATAAAACACCAAATCCATGTACAAATTAATGTTGTTAAGTTCAAATTAAATTAATGTTCTTAAATTCTTAAAACAAATTAATGTTCTTAAGTTTTGTAACACTTTTACACATTAGATAAGAGGAAATAAGAAAACATGAATTGATAAAACACTTAATCCTTTATGAAACTCATGTTGTTAACTTATGTTTCAGTTATTTACATTTAAGAAGACTAAATATCAATATAATAAACTAAACAACACAATCCAAGTTGAAACTGTAGAAGTGATTGTTTACATGTGAGGTTATAGGAAAGAGCTATCGATAAATGTAAACTCGAAGTTAAGCGTAAGGATCGAACTGGTCGGTGCAGCGCGGGTCAAGGCAGTTTGCTGCCTCCTCTTAACCCGACCGTTACCAACATTTATAACAATTATTTATATTAAATAGGTAAATTAGTTTTAAATTGAAAGTAAAAAGTCGCTTAAATCAAATGTATTTGTGACCTACTGCTTTTACATGATCGTATTGAATTGGGAGCTTTGAGGATTTAGGCAAACATTGAGGATCGACGTACTTCCTAGAACTAAGACGTTTCCTCAGTAACTTTTACTAATCGCTTCCCATTTCATTATCTACTTCTGATTTAGCACAAAGGGCTAGTTGTTAACAAGATTTTAAACTATCAACTTTGAAAATGCCAAAAACGTCCGCGAGTATTTCTACAAATTGAAACAATGGACCAATGAATATCCAGAGCTGATATTTGTTTGAAACTCTCGAAGAAAGCTTGAAACGAATTGAAAATGAAAAGGGAAGATGTTTATTTTCAAAATTCAAGTAAATCCTTGAGAAAAACTAAGGCTACATTCGTTAAAAAATATCAAATTATTGTATCAACGGAAAGAAAATAGAAGCTGATAATCTGGATCCATCCACAATCGCATGCTACAATTGTCCTGTTACGTCCGTAGATGTAGAACGTTCCTTTTCTTTGCTAAAGAACATTTTAAGTGACAGGCGGCATAATTTTACTGAGAAATATTTTGAAATTAATAATGTCGTACATTTTCACGAAACTTTTAAAAACTAATTTATTTTTCAAAAACATTTAATTATATTTTGTTTCCACGTAAAAGGAAATTTCAACAAAGATATTTTATATTTCTTTTAATTAACAATTTTTTTCATCTCCTTTTTTTTCCCAAATTTGAAAGTATTTCAGATTGAATTAACACTAAAACGAAACGTTTGTCGAAATGTCCTTAAGTTTATATAAGGCTGGGTAAGTTTTGCATATTTGGTGTAATAAATGGATTGCTGCATGTATTAAGTTTTTAAATTCACGTTTGGAGTTTTTCACTGCACGATTTTGCAGATTTTGAGTTTTTTACTGCACGATTTTGCATGTTTTGTAGTTTTTACTGCACATTTTTTGATTTTTAACTGCACAAAAATCCGGTCTCTAGTTATAATGTAACACAATAATTATTCGTTTCCTTGTTGTTATCCTAAATACAAAAATAAAAATATTTTATTAAAAAAATATAACTCGTTACATAAACGTATTCACGTACAACACACAACCGTTTTCATGACACAGCCACACCCACTTTTTTTGGGGGGGGTGCTAAACAATCTTATTAGAAGTACCCAAGTGCTTTGTTTAAACATATTTTATAAATGAATGATCACGATTGATTGTTGAGATTGTATGAATGATTAATATAATTGAATTAGAACTTGAAATATGAGTATTTCAGCTTCCGTTGTTAGATAAAAACACTCATTTGTAGACATAGTTCTAAATACCTTAAAATAACATCTTTTTATCGTGAACGATACAAAATAGAGGAAAAATTTAGGATTGTTATAAAGTGTTCCGAGAAAATCTTAGGAGTGTGTGAAATGTGCTCCTTTCGTGACACACGCAACAGTCGGCCAGTGGTTAGGGACTCATGTAAGTAATGGCTTGGAACAATTTCTTTAAGTGATTGTGACTTACAATTCACAGCGCAAAAACCTTTTTTTTTTTTCTTTTTTTTCCTTTCATTTTTTTAAGTGTACAAAACATTTTGTAAACTAAACTTTCAACTTCAGTTAAGAAATGAATGATATAAAAGAAGGAACAATACAATTAGACAAGTCATTACTTTTCCCTTCATAGACCTTGCTGAGTGCCAACATGCATATGATTTCTGTTCTTACATGTTAACATTAATATAAAAACAAGCATACGCCATAGCCGCTTCGTCCGCTCTCATAAATAAAGAACTTAGATTATTTTAACTAATAATTGAATTTCATCTGTTTATCGATAAAAAATTTTGGATTGAAGTATGAAATTTAGCATTATTTCTTCAATGGTATTTTCGTGCATGGCAGTAATTTTTAACTTGGTTGAAATTGATTAGGTGGTTGAAGATTACGTAAAAACATAATTATACATCCAATTTTGCAGAGTTAATTTTAGCGATACATCTGGTTGGATTTTAAGTTCTAACAACAAAAATATATGACAGTTTGGCAAACCTCGTTTCTGGGACTCAAGACTATACATTTTAATTATTATTATAGTAAAATTTATTATTATAAACCTTACTAGAACTATGAATATGTAGTTAAAATTTGGTACAGTTGGGTGTAATAGTTATACCATTGCAAACTCTATTACAGAATGGCCACATATCGGTAGATCTTTAAACTGCACTGAGATCCACATTTCGCTCTATATATTTATAGTTTTTTTTACTAACAACAGAATTGAAAATAAGTAATTTTTATCATAAATTGTTAGCTCTAGATGACACCGTACCTTTGTAACCTCTGTCAAATGTTGTTCGCCACCTATCGGTCGATTATCAAACTTAAATACGCACCACATATTTATCGCCTTTATATGGCAATATAATTGAAAATATTTAAATTTTATTATTGTTAAATCTTGAACAATGGATATAATGTGGTTAAAATTCTGTTCAGATTAGTTCAGTAGTTTTCGCGGTTAGTGATCACAAACGAAATATGGCTTGTCCTTTTATATAATAGTATAGGTATGATCTTTATTTCATATCAATGATGTTTTTAGAGCTCAAGAATATCCAAATTTTAAAACAATTCTTCTGAAAAACTAAATATCACAAAATTGAAAAATAATCGATCAGTACCTAATTGTGTCGTCTAGTTGCAAAACCGGCCAACTCCTCAATTTTTAGAAATACGTTTTTTCTGTTTTCTGAGTCCTAAGGTACATTTTCCATCTATTGGAAACAAGAAACCTCGCAAAAAACCCGTGAAATCCTTGTTAAACCTGCGTTTGAAAAACACAGTGTGCTGCAAAACCGGCCAAATCCTTCCGTGAGTGAGTTTCAAAAACCGGCCATCTCCACATCCGCTAGATCGCGGTGTTGTTCCAGATCAAGAAGGCCTCTTATCAGGCAACTATTAGTCTGCTCCTACTTTTCCTGTAGATAACGTTTATGCCTTTATCGTTTCGTGCACTTTTCATTCGATCTTTATGGAGAAGTTTGTAGAAGTTCCAGCTAATTTAGCAAGAAAAAGACTAAGAGACCATGCAACATGGAGAAGAAAAAACTCCTCCAGATCGGGTTTTTACCCAAATTTAGAAGAAGTTAAAGAAAATCAAGATTCTCGTTCAGCCTTCAAAGTTTTACGGCATTCTCTCGGAAAGTGGAACTGTGTTCAAGCCAGGAAGACATTACACAAATCTTGATTGGAAGAGTCCCAGTAATGCCCTCCTCAACCCCCCCCCCCCACTATGGCACTTCATAGTCACCCCAACAAAGAGATTTTTCAGAACCAATCAAAATAATAAGGTGCTAGTTCAAGGGGAGGTTTTCTACAGATCTTTTGATTTTTTACTGCAACGTCGTAGGATCAGCTGCTCAAGAAGGAGAAAGCAGAGAAGTAGATGAGAGGGATGAAGAAAAATATCAGGAAGAAATGTGTAAGCCGGTTGAAGACGATAATACCGCAAGAGTATATGTTTCTGAATTTTTATATTTTTCTAAATTACGTTTTTTTTTTTTTTTTCGGAAATTCTTCTTCTTCTTCTTTTAGCACAACAGACAACATATAGCGGCCCCTGGCTTTTTCAACTTCTGCCTTCCAATTTTCTCCGTCCATTTTAGGAACTTATTACTTTAAAAATAATTCTTGCCAGTTTTTCCGTCTAGATGTTTGAGTTACACCACAACATTTCAGAGTTTTATTTTTTCAAATAATATTCACTTATTGAAGAAAGTTTTGTTCATTTGCATCCCAAAAAAAACCCCAATATTTTCATTAAATTTAGTGATTTTTAAGTTCTAATTCATTGCAAAACCGGCCAACTCCAAAATGAGTTGCAAAAGCGGCCAAATCCAAAATAAAAAATTGAGTAACTCACCCCCTCCACTTGCCCCTTCCATTTCAAAAAGTGCTTTCAAACACACTACCCTTGTGCCACTAAAAACCGAAGAGATTTTCTTCCTACATCGTTTTGGCGTGATGTAACAGAAAATCAGCTCTCCTGAAAAATTTTGTTTTTTGGAGATGGCCGGTTTTGCAACTAGACGACACAATTGTACTTACGAACTGCTGTATCGTTTTAGATTCTATTATCTGTCAAATATGAAGTTGACTTACCTGTAAAAAAAAAAAAAAAAAAAAAAAAAATTAATAAATACAATAATCATAAGAACAAACAAATCTGGATGTTGAATACATAATTATAAAAAACTTTATCATAGTTTCACATTTAATATTTGAAATATTATTGAATAAATACTCATCAAAGCAAGACCCATTGTTTTCAACATCTTTCACCCATATTTCTAACAGTAGTTGTATTTGCCAGTTAATACTTCTTTGGTTTCGATGCAAAGAACTCTTCACATCCAAGCTTTATATCATCGTAAAAGTTGATTATTATCAAATATCCCACATTTTAAAAAATTAGAAATTAAAAAAAATTTAAACCAACCCTAATGTAATGACTAGCCCAGTCATAAATACATTGTAAAGTGCATAAAATTTGCGATCGTTTTTGACTTCATAGCTTCTTTGAATAGTTAGAAGGTAAACCTACTAAAAGCCTTTCTTGGGGGTGAGCTAACGGTACGGGGGGAGGGGAGAAGTTCAATTTTTTGGGGGTTTTCAAATAAATCTTGAAAAAAGTTGACTATAGAAAAATATGTCACAAAAGAAAATTAAAGTTTATTAAATAATCTTAAGGAGAATACTAGGGCCAATACGAGAAGAGGATGGCACCTACAGGATCAGACACAATGGAGAGCTGTACCATCTCCAAGAAGACATAATCACCTCAATGAGGAAGAGACGACTGACTTTCTATGGACATTTAACCCGAATGAACACCAACAGACTTACAAACAGGATCTTCACTACGACAGGTAGAATAAATGGATCAACACAGTGAAATCAGACATGGACCTACTTAAAATTCCACTGGAGACCATTCAGGATCGGTCCAAATTTCTGATTTTACAAGGAGTATTCCCAGTGCACCTTACCAGTAAAAAGAGCTCCGGAACCAACAGACCAAAGTGGACAGAGGAGAGAGGCTTGCTCATAGCCAGAAAATGAAAGCTTTCTGGGCTAAGAAGAAACAGCAGACCCATATAAGGAGTCGAAACGAGCCCCGTGGTCCTAAGTAGGCCCAAACGAAAAGAAAAAAAAAAGTTTATTAAATGTCAACGGTTTTCGAGATATACGTTATTAAAAATCCGTAATTTTCCGCAAAAAAAAACAACTCACTTTATGTTAATCTTTTGCTTCTAGTCCCTTTTACGATCCTTACTAAAAAAAAATAAATAAATAAATAAAAATTAAAGAGCATTTTCTTTAAATGTTTCAATTAAGGAGATTAATATAGTTTATTATTATATTAAAAAGGCATACTCCCCATTTGCATTATTCATCAACTACATGTTTCAGAGCTTGTCATGTTGCTCCATCTTCAGGTTCTACAACCATTATGTTATGTTATTTTACTATTCCTTACTATATTATTACACCACTTTACAATTTTTGGTTTTTATTACCTAACACTGTGATATTCTCACTGGTCATCTCTTCTACACTGACACCACTGGGCAATGTTCAATTATTGTTTTGTTTATTTATTGTCAGCATTCTGGCCTATTTAATATAGTTCCTATTTTACCATTCCATTTCCATTCTATTAGTTGTATTGTCACTATTATTTACATTTTTATTACTTTATTTTATTAATGATTTTATTCTTATATGGACTATTTATATTTTCAATCTATCTATTAATTTAGCATAGCTTGTACCAATTTTATGTGTATCAGTTTTGTAGTTTACTGTCTGGTCTATGGTTTTATTTATATAAATTGCTTCTATTATTTTTCTATTTTTGGTTTTATACTCATGATTTAATATGGTTGTATTTTCAAAGTCAAATTCATGTTTGAATTTGTTTGTGTGTTCACACAGTGCAGTCTTATTATTTTTATCTTTGTTATTTATTCTTTTGCAGTCATATTTATGCTGGTTCACTCTTTTAATTTAATTCTGTTTGGTTTCACCTATGTAATGCACTTCACAATCTTTACAGTTTATATTATAAATCAGATCTTTTTTAGTCCACTTGTCCATTGTTTCTGTATTTCTTATATATGTTATTAATTTTATTATTATTATATAAAGCACCATTAATTTTAAAGTTTTCATTATTTAAATTATTTATTAATTGTCTTGTAAGTGTTGGGATGTATTTCACTCTGACAATACAACTAATAGAATAGAAATGGAATGGTAAAATAGGAACTATATTAAATAGGCCAGAATGTTGACAATAATAAACAAAACAATGACTGAACATTGCCCAGTGGTGTCAGTGTAGAAGAGATGACAAAGTGAGAATATCACAGTGTTAGGTAATAAAAACCAAAAATTGTAAAGTGGTGTAATAATATAGTAAGGAATAGTAAAATAACATAACATAATGGTTGTAGAACCTGAAGATGGAGCAACAGACAAGCTCTGAAACATGTAGTTAAATAAATAAAGCAAATGGGGAGTATGCCTTTTTAATATAATAATAAATTACAGAGCATTAAATTTACTTTAATTTCATATATACGTTTCTGACATTTGAAACAAAGGTTTAGCAAAAAAGTGAGGTAAACATTTTTTTTATTTATAAAATTATCGATTTCTAAATAACGTATATCTCGAAAACCGCTAGAATCTCGAAAAATATATATAGAATTTTATAGGAAATTTAATAACCTTTAATTTTGATTTGTAGCATATTTTTCTAGAATCCATTGTTTCCACTTAAATTATATTAAATTTAGTCTAGTAAAATTATGAATATAACAAGCGTTTTTCGCATAAATTTCATTTCCCCACCTCCGGACTCCGTCCGCGAATGGGTCGGATTACCAGGAGAGTAGTACTAGCGGGAGTTGGATTAGTGAGGTTATAATTTAAATTAAAAAAAGAAATAAATATTTAATATGTGCATAATAAATGATTATTATAATGGATGCGGACTGAAGAAAACCATAGACACTGCGGTAGAGGTGTGTAGAGGGCTGGGAGGGTGGCCTTGGGCGGCTCAGGTCCGCTAAGTGCTGTCTTATCGATACATCGAATCACGGTATTGTTTCCGCTCCGTAATTCACTGATAGGGCAGGCTGTGGTTCATTCAGCCAGGGCATTGTACGGTCTAAGTTATAAGTGCAAAATTATAATGATCAACAAGGCATTGCAGTATACGGCCGAGAAGAATACAATTTTATTGTTTCAAATTTGGAATACATTTCTTTAATAATCGATTACATTTTTTTTTTTTAATATACATTAATTGAAATTTATAACTGTACAAAATATATACATCAAGTAAATATGTTGACAACGATTATAATAACATGTTAAAACTTGAAAAGAACTACTCATCAGTAGCATTTCAATAAAAATTCTACACCAGAAGGTCTCTAGTCCATCTTCGTTTCAGACGCCTCGGAGGCTTATCAGGAATAGAATAGTAATCAAATTGAGAAAGTAACGGATTTGAGTGATTATGGAGCTTACTATGAAAAGATAGGTATCTGGTGTGGGCTAAATCAGCAACATATGGAACAGTAAGATCTTTATTGATAAGTTTATTGGTGACAAAGTAAGGAGAATTAAGGATTTTTGGATTGTAGGGGTTGAATACGAGATGAATTGGATGGTTTAGTAGAGCCCCAAAGCTCAACTCCGTACGTCCAAATAGGTCTAATCACAGTCATGTATACGAGTCTTTTGTAATCAATTGGGAGCTTTGAACGTTTGTCTAGTAAATGTTGAAGCAGTCTGTAACGACGGGCAGTTTCTTGTCGTTTTAGTCTTGATTACATTTAGTATCGAAAATAATAGTGATTGAGTTGTTCGGGAAGTAATACAGGATTTCATGTTTCCATTAAATAATAAACTGTTCACGTTTGAAGAATTATTTCTTTGTATGGTTGCCTTCTTCTTCTTCTGTGGCACTACAATTCTTGGAGAGTTAAGGCCACCCGCAATTCGGTCCACCAGTCATCTCTGTTAGCTGCTGCTGCTCTCCAGTTTTGAACGCCCTGGATGGATCTCGCGTCGGTGGACACACCATCTATCCATCGCAACCGGGACTTTCCCACTCTTCTGGTCTGGTGTCATCTTTGGAACATGGCCTGCTCATCGTTGCCGACCCAACTTGATTACCTTTACAATATCAGAACTTCTGTAAAATTCCCTTAGCACTGTGATGGTTCGTATCCTCCATACGCTATTATTATGTAAAGGACCAAATTATTCTCCCAAGTATACATCGTTTAAATCTAAGGAGATGACGTTCCTCAACTTTCGTTATTGTCCAACATTCAGAACCATCAGTCAACACAGGTCTAACTACATACCAAAGAGCTAGTGTAATTGTCCTAAATGTTTTTGCCTAAAAAGTTATTTTTTAATTTTTTTAATAAAGCTGCAGTAATTTCCTTACAATAAAATAATAGCAGAATTAGATGATAAGTAGTTTCAACAACATAAAGCAAAAATACTGATAAAATTATAGTTGACTGGTATGATGAATGGAGAAGAAGATAATCAGGGATGCATTTAAAGTAACACCACGTCTAAGAAGGAATTAAAGGAATCAGACATCGTCCTTCTCACAAGTGAGGTTCGGTGGCCATGAAGGAGACCTGCAACGCAGGTCGAAACGTTGGCACGTATTAAAGAATTCCTTCTTAGGCGTGGTGTTACTTTGACTGCATCCCTGATTGTCTTCTTCTCCATAAAGCAAGAATAAATCGATACTGTAGGGTCGATAAAAGGGTATGTGAGATATGAGATACGTATATCGTCAGGTTTGTCTTCGGTAGTCCGAGGCGTTCCCATGTTTCCCACCTCTATTCCCAACTAAATTGGCTCTATCCCACTTTCCGTAAACAATATTTCCATGGAACATTCCTCTACCAAATTATAAATACCCTTCAACCTTTTTATATTTACAATAAGCTTCAATTCAGAGCTGCAGTCAATCCAATACATACAAGATCCCGTCTTTCTGATCTGAATACCCTATCCCATAGAACTTCAACATTCCAACCATGGTGTCTATCAATGTTCAGTTATCAAAATTCCCGACCTATTCCCGAATTTTCAAGAATTTTTCTGGAAATTCCCGACTTTTTCAAAAATATTTCTGGAAATTCTCGACAAACGATATTTTAATGATGTTGCAATAATAACCCAAACAAATCAATCAATTCATGCTCTGCTACTTAACATATCACAGATAAACAATAAGATTAAATTTAAAAAAAAATTTATTTCACAATACTCTAGATAACTTAGAAAATAGTTACGAGGATGTCGTATAAAATAACTTCAAAAATATATGTTCGATTCAAAATTTCTTTTTTCCATCTGAAAGCTGGTTAAATTTACTATGAGTCCTCATATATGAAATTTTGATTAAGTAGCGTGATATACTCACGCCATCACTCTGAGAACCCCATACGCTTGTGAAATCCACTTTTTTAAATATATTTCTCGTTATAACTCCGAAACTATTTACGAGAACGGTGCTTAAAGAAATGCGTTTTTCACAACAGTGTGGGATTCTCAGCATGGTGGTGAGGGTATTTCATGGGATTTCAAAAAACATTTTATATATGAGGTCTCATAACAAATATTACCAGCTTTTAGATGAAAGGAAGAAATTCTGAATCGGACAAATAGTTTTGGAGTTATAGCCAAAAGAATACCGACAAACGTGCTTTACAAAAACAAATAAATATTGATAAATAAACCATAAATAGACGCGAGAACAGTTTATTTGAGAACAGTATTTCCTCCCACAACCTACTTATGGGTTTTTTTTGTTGTCTGCCGTATTTGAGAGAACCTTTTAATTTGTTTTATTTATTTTTTTTATTTAATTTTATTTTCTATAATTTGTAGAATGTTGTCGAAAATGATTATTCTTCAGGTAAACCAGAAGGTCTCGACAAAAAAAAACTACGTGTTCAAACTTTAACACAAAATAAAAATATTTTATAATGATAACAAACAAAACTATAAAGGTTACAATTAAAACATTATTAATAATTATATACAAAACTGGTTGTCATAGCAACACATAAAAGTAGTCCGCTAAGACAAAAAAAAAAAAATTAGAAAAACTAACATTTGTTACTGCTACAATATTATCTTATTTTATTTTCTGTATATTTAACTATCATCTATGTACATAGTGCCATTATTCTATTATTGTTTTTCTTTATTTATTTTTTTTTTTTATCTCATTATGTCTCAGAACAAATTCAATTTATTTATACCTGTACTTATCTGTTATTCTTGAGGGACTTTGTCCCAGAATAAAACTATATTTCTATTCTATTCTATTCCATATAACCAATCGTTGATGAACAGTCGATAAAAGTTTTCATTACCTCATTAGTCTTTTGTACTGTTTAAATTATTTCAGAAACAGTGGAGTAATCTTTGGGAAAATGACGGTAGAGCGAGCTGGTTATTACACTTTATAATAGTTGCATTAACTTCGCGGTAAGCGTCCAATTTGCTACAATTTTCTTCAAGGATATCATTGGAGTTACTGCTGGCTAAAGATTCATTTCTATTTTGAATAGCGATAATTTGACCAGCTTGTAGATAAAAAAAATAAAATTTGAAACGGACAAATAATTTTGGAGTTGTAGTGAAAAATGTGCAAAAAACAAAAAAACAAAAACAAAACGTGGATTTCACAACTTTACGGGTTTTTAGCGTGATTTTAAGGGAAATTATTAAAACTCCATATACAGTAGTCTCGCAGTAAATTTAATCAGCTTTAAGAGGAAAAAATAATAATTTTGACGTAACGTATGATGAAATTTTGGTAACGTACGTTAAATTTGTGATCTCATTTGTTAAACTGGAAACTGAATAAAAACCACAATTCTAACAAGTTGAAAACCCGTTAACAAATGTCAAATTATTAAAGGTTTCTTTTCTCTTAAAATTCAGTTAAAAATCAAGGAAGTGTAGAATAGTAACATCCTAGTATGCCAACGGATAAGAATAATTAACTTTTTTTTTTTTTAAGTTTGCAAGAATATCTTGATAAACAAAAATCGATTTTTTTTTTTCGAAAAGATGTAAGGATCAGAATAGCATTAAGTGTGTGTGTAATTGATAGGAAGAAAGTGTAGGTCAAAGAGAAAAATTAGTAAATTATTAACATTTTAATTTAATCAACAAGGACTTTTTTGGGTGTTGGGACATCTTAGAACAAAGAAGTAAACTGCGCAACAAGGACAATTACCTCAGCCACGTCAGGCAGAGCAGTTAGATTCTAAGGCCTTGTAATAACAACAGGAAAGTTGCCAAACATCAAGGAATAGCCAGGCGGTTTCTGAAAGTAAGATAATAAAAAGGGAATGTGGTATACAGATCAAAATGATTACTAATGAAAGAAGTATTCTAATGAGAAATAAATAAAAAAACGTCAATGGAACATAATACCATTACTAGCTTTCCCCGTTGCGAGTTCAGCATAAGTAAATAATTTCGATAGTTCTAACTGATTTACTTATAATATAATGTTCATACGGAAAACCAAAAGGACTGTCTATTTACCTGAATATTAAACGTAGGAATCAAAATATAGTTACCTTATATAAGTTATATAACCTTGACTCAGGTGAGAACCAATATATTTGATTGTCTTTAGCATATAAAGGGTGAGTATCTCTTAGTGTAAAAAAAAAATTGGGTAAAACTAGATCAAAAATGTAGCAAAATGCCGCAGACCTCACCTTTCTATTCCAATCCGTTGCAGATTTACGATAAATCAAAGACTTTTGTTAGGAAACCACGTTTTTTTTTCATAAAAAAAATGTAATATCTACATTTTGTTTAAATGTTATTCAAATTTTGACCACATTTTCGGATTTAGCAATAAATTTTCTATATTGCCTGAATACCCGTAACCTTGAATATTACAAACTTGGTATCTAAAGAACAGCTTGATCTTCACCTTATTTGGGGAAGTCACAATGTCTTATATTACTTCAACGCTCACCGTTTTTCGAAAAATCTATCCACAAAACGTCAAATCTCACAAAAACTTTCGAATTTAATCAGCTTTCGAATGATATGTTAAACGTAATGATTTTGTTTCAATTTCATGGAGAAATTCACTTTTGAAACCGAAAAAACATGGTCTTCTCATTTGGCATACAAATCAGTTACTTGTGTAAATGAAACATTTTGACTATCCCTTAATGAAAATATTACAAAAACTTGCAAATTTAATCAGCTTTCGAATGATATATTAAACGTAACGATTTTGTTTCAATTTCATGGAGAAATTCACTTTTGAAACCGAAAAAACATAGTCTTCTCATTTGGCATACAAATCAGTTAGTTTAGAATGCATTTTTCCATTAACTGAAAAACGAACTGTCATAATGTTTTATTTACACAAGTAACTGATTTGTATGCCAAATGAGAACACCATGTTTTTTTCGGTTTCAAAAGTGAATTTCTCCATGAAATCGAGAACAAAATCATTACGTTTAACGTATCATTCGATAGCTGATTAAATTTGCAAGTTTTTTTGTGAGATTTGACATTTTGTGGATGTGGATTTTTTTTTTTTTTTTTTAAAACGGTGAGCGTTGAAGTAATATAAGACATTGTGACTTCCCCAAATAAGGTGAAGATCAAGCTGTTCTTAAGATACCAAGTTTGTAAAATTCAAGGTTACAGGTATTCAGGCAATATAGAAAATTTATTGCTAAATCCGAAAATGTGGTCAAAATTTGAAAAACATTTAAACAAAATGTAGATATTACAGCTTTTATGAAAAAAAACGTGGTTTCCTAAAAAAAAGTCTTTGATTTATCGTATATCTGCAACGGATTGGAATAGAAAGGTGAGGTCTGCGGCATTTTGCTACATTTTTGATCTAGTTTTCTCCCAATTTTTTTTTTTATTACACTAAGAGATACTCACCCTGTATATGCTAAAGATGGACTATAGTCCAGTCAATGAGTGCTGAAATGTGTAGAGTCAATGGAATATGCGATATTTGACTTCATAGCTTCGTTAGGAATAGTTAGAAGGTAAACATACTAAAAGTCCCCGCCCCTGGGGTGTGAGCTAACGGTGGGGGGAGGGGAGAAGTTCAATTTTTTTGGTTTTTCAATTATATTTCGAAAACAATTGACTCTAGAAAAATATGTTACATAAAAATATAAAAGCTAATTAAATTTCCTATAAAATTGATTCTATATAAATTTGTCGTAATTCTAACCGTTTACGGGATATTCGTTAGTGAAAATCGGTGACTTTCGGGAAAAAAAGAAATGTTACCACACTTTTTGTCAAACTTTTGCTTTTAGTACCTTCGACAATCGTTTCTCAGAAAAGACGTCGGAATTAAAATTGTAGGCCATTACATTTACTTTTATTTCATATATACGTTTCTGGTATTTGGAGCGAATGTTTGACAAAAAATAAGGTAAACATTTTTTTTATTTCTAAAATTATCGATTTTTAATAACGTATATCTCGAAAACCGTTGAAATTTCGACGAATATGTACATAATTAATTTTATAGGAAATTTAATTAGCTTTAATTTTGATTTGTAGAATATTTTTCTAGAGTCCATCCTTTTCGAGATATAATCGAAAAAAAAAAAAAAAAATGTAAAATTGAGCACTTTTAAATAGGTATTTTTTTTTTTTATCGTTTTTCGAAATCGTGTAATCACTTTTAAAATACCATTTTCGATTCTTTAAGAGCTTATTAAGAAGCAAACCATAACCATTTTTTTTTTTTTTTTTTACAACAATGATATCTGCTAAAATGGTGCTTTAAAAGAACAGTTAGCTCATTTGTATGGTAATTGGTCTTATCGGCTTCACGACAACCACCGCATTGTGCTTAACCATATCGTTTGCTTATGATAAAATGGGTTCAGTACTAAGCATTAATCACAATTATTTAAGAAAAAAAAATATATAACATCTTAATTAACCCATTAAAAACTCATAGAGATGACTAAAGATAAACTGACACTGAAGCAGCCGACATTTTCAAGTTTTAAATTCTAATATTCTACGTAATTATAAAATACAATCTGAATCATGTAAAAAGTATAAATTTTTTTTACCAAGATAAACTTAGGAACAGGAAATAAAATTTTAAAAAACATTACTGATCTTACTATTATCCAGGGTGAGTATCTCAAAATGCTGCCTCACCTTTCTATTCCAATCCGTTGCAGATATACGATAAATCGAAGACTTTTTTGCCTTCCCCTGTAAAAACAGACTCATCTGCCCATAAAATTCACCTCAAAAAGTAGTATTCTTCAACACAATTTGCATTCAGAAGCTAACGGCCAAATTTAAATCTATGTTCATTATCATTGGATTTTAAACATTACATTGAAAATCTAATAAAATAATAATAAATAAATAAATGTAATAACTCTGATCTGGTGTCACTTTATTGGCAGTTTTCCTTTATTTTCTATTAAAGAATAATTTATTTTTTTTGCTTTTTATTATAATGAAGAGTTTATTATGTTTAAAATGCAAAGATTCATTAATGGATTGTTACAATGTTTTTATATACACAAGTAACTGATTTGTATGACAAATGAAAACAACTTTTTTTTTTTTTTTCGGTTTCAAAAGTAAATTTCTCCATGAAATTGAAACAAAATCATTATGTTTAACATATTATTCGAAAGCTGATTAAATTTGCAAGTTTTTGTGAGATTTGACGTCTTGTGGATAGTTTTTTCGAAAAACCGGCGAGCGTTGAAGTGATATAAGACATTGTGACTTCCCTAAATAAGGTGAAGATCAAGCTGTTCTTTAGATGAAGTTTCTAAAATTCAAGGTTACAAGTACTCAGAATTTATAGAACATTTAATGCTAAATCTGAAAATGTGGTCAAAATTTGAATAACATTTAAACAAAATGTAGGTATTACATTTTTTTATGGAAAAAAAACGTGGTTTCCTCAAAAAAAAACTTTGATGTATCGTATATCGGCACCGGATTGGAATAGAAAGGTGAGGTCTGCGGCATTTTGCTACATTTTTGATCTAGTTTCACACATTTTTTTTTTTTACTCTAAGAGATACTCACCCTGTATAAAAAGACAATCTACTTTTCTTTTTCTGATCTCTAACCACGAAAACTAATGAACCAATCTGTACCAAATTTTAACAATATCATCTCTATAGCTCTAAGGTTTAGCAATTATGAAATCAAATGATTTTCAATCAATTTGTTACTAAATAAGCGGTACAATGTGGATGACAGTGAAGTTTGAAAATTGACCGATAGTTGGCGAGAGCCATTCTACATGAGAGTTCACAAAGGCACTGTACCATAAAGAGTTTGAAATTCATAATTACATTTACTTTAATCAATCAAACTATTAAAAAATCCGCAGGGGTTTCTTAATAGTCTCTGTTCATCTCGATTACAACTCAAACAGTAAAATTAAAAATTGGATGTTAAATTATGCTTTGATATGATCTTCAACTACCTAATCTGTTCAATTTTAACCAGGCTAAAAATTACTGCCTATGCGTGAAAATATCATTGAAGAAATAATGCTCAACTGCATACTTCAATACAAGATTAATATCGATAAAAAAATAAATCTTAAATTATTAGTTAAAATTATATCAGTTCTTTACGTGTGAGAGCGGGCGAAGCAGCGACTAGTTTAAAATATTAAGACACAGAATATGATCGATAATTTTAAAGTGAATATTATGATCATCGATATATATACATCGAATTAGTGTTTACATCGATGTTAAAATTAAACCTAGAGACCAAATGCCTTAATAACAAGATAATGCAAGACCGTCCGGTATTTTTACACAACTCCTGGCGATCTTTCAAGAAGAGTTTATTTAAAGGGGATTCAGAATTAGCAGATTTCCACTTTATTGAACTTTTAAACTGAATTATTTCATTAACACTGTACTATCTCCGTAATCAAACCGCTAAAGAAATAAATGCAGACCTAACTTGGAATCGACATAAAAGACTAAAACGACAAGAGACTGTTCTTCAACAGACTTCTAGGCAACTTCAACATTTACAAGACAAACGTTCAAAGCTTCCAATAAATTAAGAAAGAATCATTTACATGATAGTAATTTGACGCATTTGGACATACAGAGATGAGCTTTGGAGCTCCACTAAACCATCTAATTCATCTCGTATCCAATTCTTACAATCAAAAAAAAAATCGAGGTATTGGTTTCGAGAATCGATTTATTTTAAGATTGTTGTGACTGTGAATCACTATAACATTAATTGTGTTATTTTTTTATTTTTTTGTACATGGATACGAGGGATCATAAGCATTAGAAAAATGTGAAATTTCACGTAAAAAAGTCTTCATTTTTTAGGCCCAATTAATTAAAAGAGATTCTTTTATACGACTGTGATTAGACCAATATGGACTTACGGAGTTGAGCTTTGGGGCCCCACTAAACTATCCAACTCTTCTCGTATCTAATCCTCACAATCCATAATCCTTCTCAAAATCCTCAATGCTCCTTATTATGTCACAAACAAACTTATCCAAAAAGATCTTAATGTTCCATATGTTGCTGATCTAGCCCAAACCAGATACCTATCCTTTCATAGTAAGTACCATTCTCACTCAAATCCACTAGTTTCAACTTGTTTCCTACTCCATTCCTGATAAACCTCCGAGGCGTCTGAAACGAAGATGGACTAGAGACCTTCTAGTGTAGAATATTTAATAAAGTGCTACTGATGAGTAGTTCTTTTCAAGTTTTAACATGTTATCATAATCGTTGTCAATACATTTACTTGATGTATATATTTTGTACAGTTGTAAATTTCAATAAATGTATATTAAAAAAAAAAAAAAAAAAAAAAAAAAAAATGGACTTAGCAAGTTTTGACTCTAAAGGTCTCAAATATTTGATACTTGAGACTAGAGATTATGAATTACAAAAATATTGTCACTATATTATTCAGGGTGGATTGCAACAATGTGAATTAAATAAATTAAATAGCGTCACTAAATTAACAAACTGGATATTTGTAGTTGAAACATAATGGATCTTATCTGATTTTGATGTACAAAGGTGATGACAAGGAACTTGCACACTTTTCTATTTTTTGTTGTGAGATCACTGTTCCTTTGTTTTATAGGATTTATAACTGTTAAAACATAAGGTAACGAAATGCAACCACCGCTCCAACAAATAAACCAATCCTCCATCACTCTTGCAGATTCTAATGCTTCATTTAAGCTTCACATTTATCGATGAGATTGATTCTACAGGGAGCGCTGGCATCGAAGTGCACAGTACCAGGTATGCAAGTTTAAAATGTCGTTTTAATTCCAATAGAATGCGCTCTTAGCCTATTGAAGGATTTGCTTATCTCTAAACGCTATTTGTTTGTTAGTCATTTGTTTACAAAAGTCAGTTGTTTTTAAGTCGTTTACGTGGACGTATCATACCTTTCTTTGGGTTTAAAAATGTCTAATTTTAAGCCAAATAAAGAGCATTTGCGGCATGTCATGATTTTCTTATTTAATCAAAAGAAAAAGGCATCTGAATGTCATCGAATTCTTGTTGAGACTTATGGCGATGTTGCTGCCAACCGTCAGGACATGTGAACGTTGGTTTCAAAGTTTCAAACGTGGTGTGATTTTGATGTTACTGATCAAAAACGAGAAAATCGACCAAAAAAGTTTGAGGACTTCGAATTGCAATCTTTATTAGACGAAGACAATACCCAAACCCAACAAATGATGGCAGAACAGTTGAATGTCACTAGGCAAGCCATTTCCGATCGCCTGAGAGCTATGGGAAAGATTCAAAAGGTTGGAAAATGGGTTCCACATGAATTGGACGAACGACAGATGGAAAAACGAAAAACTGTGTGCGAAATGCTGCTTTTACGCCACGAAAGAAAGGGTTTTTTGCATCGAGTTGTAACTGGCGATGAAAAATGGATTTATTTTCAGAATCCCAAACGAAAAAAATCATGGGTAACGCCAGGACAACCATCCACATCGAGTGCAAGACCGGATCGTTTTGGGAAGAAGACAATGCTGTGTGTGTGGTGGGATCAGAAGGGAGTAGTCTACTACGAGCTTCTCAAACCCGGCGAAACAGTCAATACCGAGCGCTATCGACAACAAATGATCAATTTGAGTCACGCATTGATCGAAAAACGCCCAGAATGGGCTCACAGGCACGCCAAAGTCATTCTTCAGCATGATAACGCTCCTGCACATTCAGCCAGATTGACTAAGGAAACGATTTCTTCGCTTGGTTGGGAACTCCTACCCCACCCGCCGTATTCACCTGACCTGGCGCCTTCTGATTATCACCTCTTCTCATCGATGGGACACTCATTGGCGGAGCAACACTTCAACAATTTCGAAAACGTACGAAAATGGCTCGATGAATGGATTTCAAATAAAGATGAAGCATGCTTTTGGAATGGTATCTATATATTGCCCGAGAGATGGACAAAATGTGTAGAAAGCGAGGGTCAGTACTTTGAATAAAATATATTATACTTTTTTTTTTAAATTACTGTGTATATATTTTAAGAAATAAACGACATTTTAAACTTGCAGACCTGGTATACATAAGGATCATCTCAAATAATAAAATTATTAAAGGAGAAGAAGATAGTCAGGGATGCAGTCAAAGTAACACCACGTCAAAGAAGAATCCTTTAATACGTGCCAAAGTTTCGACCTGCGTTGCAGGTCTTCTTCAGGGCTATAATGAACAAAATACCAGAAGTGATAAAAAATAGATCTGACATTACCCGTAAAAATGATGAGATTACAAAAAAAAACAGAATCCAAGTTTTTATTTTTATGTTTATTTTATTTTTTATTATTATTATTATTTTTTTTTATTTTTTTTTTATTTTATTTTTTTTGTAATCTCATCATTTTTACGGGTGAAAAATGAATCCAGAATCCAAGCTCCTACCAACTCCACATTAAAAATGTTTAAAATTTTTTTAAAAATTTACTAGTTTCCTGACTATCTTCTTCTCCATTCATCATCCAGTCAACTATACTTATATCATCTTAAAATTATTAAATTGTACCTTGTAACTTCACGAGCATTGATGAAAAAGTGTAGTGAATCTTATGTGTTTTTTTTCCTCATTTACCTTGACAACTTTTTATTCCTAAATTACAGATTCTGGGAGTTCCCAGTTCCATTTTTAGTTTCCTCCCAGAACAAGCTACGAGGAAAAGATGTGCTAATCGAGTTCAGGAACTCTCCCAAGGACAGGTATTAGCGCCCAGTTCGGGGAAGCGAAATTTCGAAAGCTAGCTAGAGAGCTAAAAACTTATTTTCGCAACAGCTTAAAACCAGCCACAATCACGACGTCACACCATCCCTTTAAGTAATATTATAGACAAAATATTGGGAATAAAATAAATACAGGGAAGAAAATACGATTTACAAAAAAAATTGGACGACAGTATCCTAATCAGAAATTTAATGGATCTGCCGTTTAGGAGACACATTAGTCCAGCAAAAGTAAGGCTCCAAAAGGCCGCTTTCTAGAGAAAACTGGGGAACTTTTATTCTCAACGGATCTTTATGTTTTTGGGCTGGTGAATCCGAATCTTAACTTTGCTACCACGGCGACCATCGGCTTCATATTCAAAGTCGCAAAAAAACCCGTTATTTTTGGTTTTTTATCTATAACACGATAACGAAGCTTTTTTTCGAAGAAAGTCTTCAAATATTAATTGTAGCTGGAACTAGTACCTACATAATGAAAAAAAGAAATCCGAAAATTATAACTCCGAAAGTAATTGTCCGATTCAAAACGGTTTTTTTTTTTTTTTTTTTTCAATCTGAAAAATGGTTAAATTTAAAATTAGATCCTATTTATGAAATTTTTTTTTCAAAATTCTTGAAATACACAAGCTATTACGCTGAAAATCACTTATTTGTGTAAAATACATGTTTTTTTGGCACATTATTCGCTATAACTCCAAAACCATTTGTCCGATCCAAAATTTAATATTTTTATCTAAAAGCTGATTAAATTTACTATTAGATCCTGTATATGTAACTTATAATTAACACCGTAAAATACTTACAGCAGTCTAATGAACATGTCATAATTTACATATTTTACCAAAACATACACATTTGGCGTGCTAGCTTGGGTGGTTTACAGGATTTAATATAATTTACATATATTGCATCTGATAGCGAATTTAATCAGCTTTGAGATAGAAAAAAGAAATGTGGGATCGAACAAATATTCGAGGAGTTGGAGCGACAAATGTGCCAAAAAACACTTGGATTTTACAACAGTACGTTTTTATTAGCGGGCTGGCATGTACATTTTACGGGGTTTGTTTAAAAATTCATTTATAGATTCTTATGATAAATTTAATCAGCTTTAAGATGAAAAAAAGTAATGCTGTATCGGACAAATAGTTTCAGAGTTATAGTAAAAAGAGTACGATAAACGTGTTTTCGCGGTTTTCGCGGATCTGTGGGACTGACGGCAAGTTGGCCAATTTCTCCATTTTTTCCCAATAACGTAACATCGCGAAAAATGGTCCGATTTGGGATTTCTTTTTTTCATTATGTAGGTACTAGTTCCAGCTACAATTAATATTTGTAGACTTTCTATCGTGTTATAGATAAAAAAAAACAAACATAACGGAGTTTTTTTGGCGGTTTTTTACGATTTTGTATATGAAGCCGATCGTTGCATTGGTAGCAAATTTCAGATTCGAATTTAGCAACCCAATAAACACAAAGATCTGTTGAGAATAAAAGTTCTGCAGTTTTTTCTTGAAAACGGCCTTTTGGAGCCTTATTTTACTGGACTACATTGAATGAGAATGGAATTAGTCTCGTATTTAGGCTAACATCTTTTAAGTTTTGGGTTTTATTTGTTAACATTTCCTTATCAGAAGCAATAGATATAAACAGAAATATCCATAATCTATGGTTTTTCCTAGTCAGGGAAAAAATGAGTTTTTTTTTTTTGACGTGAATACGTCTTTAAATTTGTTAATATATGGGGGCAATCCAAAAAACCTAATGATAACCGAATCGGGGGATGCAGTTTGGCGTTGAAGTTTAGAATCTATCGTCTACATCCAAAATTAAATTACACCACTGGATAGCTAAAGGATCAAATAATTCATTACAATAAGCGGAACAGTGAAACATCACGCGCGGTAGAAGGGGAACCCCGCAATTTTGAGGTTATTTTATTGCGCATCGAGATTTGCAATTAGTGTAACTTTGGACTTGGAGAAGCTACGATATTCGTTTAAGTTTTAATCGTCAGCTGTTGTTAAAATCTATCGATTGTATATAAAACATTAGTTGAAAGTAGAGACAGTGAATATAATAAGGTGTTAGAATAAAAAAATATTACCAAAAATATATAAAGTCGGCCTATACTCGTCGAAAATCCAAAACCAAATACAGAAATCTTATACGGTTGGAAAGGGCTTCTCAAGAAATATCGAATGGTAACAATAATACACCATATGACCGAGTCAACCAGTGCCTGAACAGTATTGTTTTATACTTTTTTTCTTCGTATGCAGGCCTCAGGTCATTCTTACAATATTAACCCAAGGTGATTTACTACGTATGTCTGTAATATTTTCAATAAAGAGACAATGAAACAATATACAGGGTGTCCTTTATTCAAATGGCAAAACTTCAGGAACTTATAGGGGACCGAAAAACTAAGACAAAAAGTCCTTTAGAGATTTGCTCGTTTTTGCTTAGTTTTAGAGAAAATCGCAAAAAAAAGAAACAAAACAAAAATGTTACAGGTAGCGATTATCACCTTTCAAAGTTCGTCAGGCTAGGCAGTGAGATATGTAAACACTTAATGCTATCCTTTACATTCTTTTATTTGTTTACATTTTGGCTTCCTTCTAGGATTATAATTCCTAAATCAGTCTTCAGTCAGTTACTCAGATATTTTTATGTGAATAGCATCAGCCACAATGCCGCATACATATTCTAATGTTGAATACGCTGATATGATTTTTGTGTATGGTTTCTGTAACGGTAATGCTTTAGAAGCGGTGCGGGAGTATGCGCGCCGATTTCCAAATAGAAGAGTGCCTAATCACGAGTCTTTTCGTTAACTTTTAATAGACTACGAGCGACTGGGTCATTCTTAATACGTAATAAAGGCGACCGATTCCAGGCAGTAATAAGAGCAGATTATCGGAGAAGAAATTGTGTCCAACGCCACTTCGATAACAATCCTGAGACTAGCATCCGAAGAGCATCTGCTGCATTAGCAATATCGCGGCAAGCAATATGGCGAACTTTGAAAGGTGATAATCGCTACCCATACCATTCCAGTTCAGAATTTTATCTCAAGATTATGTCAAGAGATTGAATTTTAGTAACTGGTTTCTTGACAAAACTCGCGATGATAATTTATTTCCATTAAAAATTATATGGACCGATGAAGCTACCTTTACAAGAGGTGGAATTGTTAATCAAAGAAATTATCATGTATGGGTTCTAGAAAATCCCAGAGCTATTAGAGAGAATAAGTTTCAGCATGAATTTGCTCTTAACGTTTGGCTTGGAATTTGGAACGGATTACTGGTGGGACCATATTTTTTACCTGGAAGATTGAATGGTATCACATTTACACATTTTTTGCAGAAAGACTTTTCTAATTATTTAGATGACATTCCCTTACAGCAGCGGATTGAAATATGGTTCCAACTCGATGGATGTCCAGCTCATTATAGTAGAGTTGCTCGAGCTTGGCTGGATATAAATTATCCACAACGATGGATTGGACGTGGAGGAGTAGTACCTTGGCCACCCAGATCACCTGATATGACACCCATGGATTTCTTCGTATGGGGAACCTTGAAGCAGAAAGTTTATTCGGTGTCAATCAACTCAAGAGAGCAATTAAGAGACCGAATCATAGATGCAGTGCACCAAATATCATCAGAACAATGTTTAGTTGCAATTTATCAAGTGAGTCCTAGATGTAATGCTTGCATTGGTGCAAGAGTATAACATTTTGAGCAATATTTACATTAAAAAGAACATAACATAAATATAAATGTAAATAAATAAGTATAAAAATAAAATCTTGTTTTGTTTCTTTTTTTGTGATTTTCTCTAAAACAAAGCAAAAACGAGCAAATCTCTAAAGGACTATTTGCCTTAGTTTTTCGGTCTCCTCTAAGTTCCTGAAGTTTTGCCATTTAAATTCGGGACAACCTGTATATAAGTGGAAGCAACACGTTGCCCTGCATTCAGTTCAATAGTGCGCTTTAAAAAAGATTATATTCTGTATTATTTTCCTGTTTCAATTTCAGATAAATAATTCCAACCTCTATAATAGCATATAATTGCACCGGATCAGATTTCTATAAGATAACAAATGAATCGCACAACGTCTTAATTACATAACAGGCGAAGAGCTCCTCGTTAGTTAGAGCATGTAATCGAGCTAGGTCAAAAGAGCTCTCTATAAATTACTTAATTGCTAGCAATTAATAAAATGCTAATTGCCATGATCACGGTAGCAGTGGCTAAGTTAAACATTAATTGTTCTACTTTACATTTAAAGAATTGCATTACATGTAATAAATAATACATTTTTAATAGTTTAAAAAGTTGTATTTATTTATCTAAAAAGTGGCCCAGTTCCTTTAAAAAAATAGTAGCTTGTAAGCTTGAGGTGTAAGTAGTTCAGTAAAATAAGGGTTTGAGGAAGAAAAAAACTGCCAAACTAATATTCTCAACGGATCTTTATGTTTTTTGGGTCGCTGAATCGAAGTTTTTCTGACCGGAAAAATATTTTCCGAATTTATAGTGAAAATGTGCCAAAAACACTTGTATTTCACAAAAGTCCGGGATGTTTAGCATGCTGGATCTGCAGGTTGCTTGTTTATATATATTCTGATTGTAAATTTAACCAGCTTAAAGATAAAAAAAAAGTGATTAGTCCAAGCAACCAAAAAAGGCCGAATAGGGGACTTAATTCATGCAGAAGCCAATTTTGGCACAGTTGTAGGGGGAGGTGTCTTTAACAACATACAAAAAGTACTGGGGGGTGGGGGTGTAACTAAGGGTGGGGGGCGCTCTAAAGGTCGGTTTTTTTTCAGTTTTTCGTTAATAACTCGAAAACTCTTGCCTCTAGCGAAAATATGTTTATGTAATAAATTAATTAACATAAAATTGTTTACAAAAAAGGTTCTATACATGTTTTTTCTGGTATCAATGCCCAAGAAGATATAGAGGGAGGAATATGGAAAATGTAAAAAAAACACGTTATTATTGTTAAAATTTATATATTTATTGTTAAAATTCCAATGTTTATTGTTACAAATGAATAGTTTATTATTATTAATTGAATGCTTATTGCTAAAAATAAAATTAGTGTCGTTAAGCCTAATATGCTTATTATAGTACTAGCTGTAAGTCGCACTTATCCTCAAAAACACGTTTGTCGGTACTCTTATGGCTATAACTCCGAAACTATTTGTCTAATCTCGAATTTCTTTTTTTCATCATAAACCTAGTTAAATTTGTTATCAGACACCATGTATTTAATTTTAAATACGTTCCGTGAAATAACCATTCCACCTCGCTGAATTCCGCATACCGTTGTGAAATCCTTATTTTTTCGGAACATTTCTCATTATAACTCTAAAAATATTTGTTCCATTCCGAATTTATTTTTTCCATTTCATAGTTGGTTAAATGTGCTATTAGATCCTATATATCAAATTTTGATTTAAGTCAGTGAAACACCCACGCAAGCCCACTTAACATATCAAAAATTTCATGTTTTGCCAAAACATACATATTTAGTGTGCTAGCATGGGTATTACACGGAATATAATTAAAAGTCGTAGATAGGACCTGATAGATAATTTAAGTAACTTTAAAATGAAATAAGGCTATTTGGGATCGGACAAGTTGTTTAGGAGTTATAGAGAAAATATGCCAAAAAAAACTATAATATTATAACAGTTTGCAGTTGCTACCGTGCTGGCAAGGGTATTACACGGAATTTTATTAACATTTGATATATGAGAGCTTTGGTAGATCAAAATGCCACAATTGTTCGAAAATAACAGTTGCGAAAAGTTAACGACGCTGTTCACCAAAATTAACGAACGGCAACCAAAAAAAAAAGTTTTTAAACTGTGAAACTTATAAGTCTCTGCCTCAACTGCCCCTCTCTTCAGACCTCTAGCCCTCCCTCTCTCTCTACTGGCGCTATGGTCCATGAAGGACCTTGGCCTCCTCCACAACCTTCATCCATTCGGACCGATTCTCTGCAGCTTCTCTCCATTCCGCCACCCCCAGGAGCCGAAGGTCAGCCTCGACATCGTCCAGCCACCGCAGTCTAGGTCTGCCTCTTCCTCTTAATCCTTCCGGACGCCCTTCCATTACCATCTTTGGGAGCCTCTCCTGATTCATTCGATGGACATGCCCCAACCATCTTAGTCTTCCCTTTTTGATGCAGGAGACTAGATCTGGTTCCCCGTACAGGTCCCATAGTTCCTGGTTTGTCTTTATTCTATAGCCGTTTGCTAACTTGGTTGGGCCATATATTTTCCTCAGGATTTTTTTCTCTCCCATGCATTCAGACACCTTTCCTGTTGTTTTGTAAGGGTCCACGCCTCACTGCCGTACATCACTACTGGACGCAACACTGTCTTATATATTCTCACTTTGATGTCTCGAGACACATTTCGATTCAAAAGAATTGTCTTCAGAGACAAGTAGCATCTATTACCACTTTGGATTCTGGATTTTATTTCTTCTTCTATTTTGTTACTTTCAGAGAGAATCGTGCCTAGATACTTGAATTTCCTAACTTTTTCGAATCTGTATGTCCCACTTTGAAGAGATCCGTCCGTGCTTTTCTTGGATAACATCATGTACTTGGTTTTGTTCTCGTTTACTGTTAGGCCTACTCTATTTGCTGCATCCTCCCATTCTTTGTACACCAGACCTCTAGCCTATTAACTACAATTTTAAGCTGTAAATTTATTGATCTAAAGTCGACAGAAATCAGAAATAGTTGATAATAAGGTTTCAAAATTTTATTTAGAACTTTCTGTACCATTACATATACGTGGTACTTCTTAGCGGGATGAGGATATTATGCGAGTTCTGCGATAAACTAAAATACATGTCCACGTAGAAAAATAATCGATTAAATAGGAACAGTTTATTATTAAGAGAGGTAATTTAAAAAAAAAAAAAAAATTAGCCAGCATTATTTCCCGGACAACTCAATCCTTGTACGATCCTCCAAACATTAACCTTGCTCAAGTCTAGAATAACATCCATTGACAAATCACTTAAGGGATTAAAGTAACTAGCAATTTGTGGTTAATACACAGAGCTACGAGATGACGTGAAACGCGATAGCTGCAGAGCAAACAACTTACGTAACTCGATCTATCGAATCCTCAAACAATTGCTATCAATCGATAGGCGGCTACAGTTCACGCCCTTCACCCCGTTTTCGCTTAAACGACGATCGCAAATTCCCAATTATCCTCGGGTTCAAGTCTATAGCAAATTTAAACAAAATATAAAATGTTAATTGAATTAGTAATTGTATTTCTAGGGAATAGCTCATATTTATAATAATCACGTTGCGTGATATTTCGGTCTAGAACACAAGGGCCGCCAGAGCGTGTCTTTATAAACCGCTACTGATTTCAGATAACAATATCCAAGGAACAAGGACAAAGAACAAAGTTAATAAGAGAATAATTCACTAAGATTTTATGCTTATAATATAGAAATTAAGCATTATATTAAAATAAAATATCATAATAAAATAATCTGTTTGTTCTACTGGGGTGTATGAAAAAAAAAATGATAGTTTTTTAAACAATATTTGTATTATTATTTCTTTGATATAAAATACAATTAATACTCAAAGTATAGTCCATTGTTATCTACCGTCATTAAACATCTGTTAGCCAATTGCTCGATGCCACACTGATACCATTCCTTGGGATGGCTGTCAAAGAACTCTTGGACAGCATTTTCAACTTCCGCAAAATTATTAAATTTTTTCCGAAGGTCCAAGGTTTGGACTATATGGTAGATGAGGCAGGAGTTCAAACTCATGAAATTCTGTAAACTTTTCTTTGGTTCGACTGCTGATTATTGAGGAGTATTTTCGAGAGGGACCAGTCTACAGGTCTTTTTCACCTTCCCATGGAGAAGATGGCGACTAACAGTAACTATCGACACACCACACTCCCTGGCAAGTTCGCGAGTACTTGTGGGCGGATTTGACTCAACAGCTTCCTTCAGAACCTCATCAATATCTATTAATGGCCGCCCGGAGCTCTTCTTTCTTTCCAACGTCGTATCTCCACTTCTAAATTTTTCAAACCACGCCGCCCAGTGCGCTCTTCAAGGACACCTTCCCCTTCATTTCACGAGTTGCTTCAGCGGCTGTGAAATTTTTTTTTTTCCAGTAGTTGCTTAAAATCACGAGAATGTCATAGGAACTAAAGCTTTTTTTGAAGAAATCCAGTGTCAGTTAACAAGCTTAGAGAATGCTCTAAAGGGATTATTAAGTATTGGTAAATAATAAATAGCATTAAGATATTTACAGACTTTTGAACTCTGGATTTTGACAAAACGGTAATTTTTTTTTATACGCCCTATTATTATATAAAAGTAAAAGCAATTTTTCGTTTGTGATCACTAACCACGAAAACTACTGAACCAATCTGTACCAAATTTTAACCACACCATATTTTTAGTTCCAGGAAGGTTTAGCAATAATAAAATCTACAAATGTTCAATTAATTTGCTTATTAAAAAAGCGATAATATTTGGATAGTAATGAAGTTTGAAAATTGACCGATAGATGGCAACCGCGATTCTACATGAGAGGTTACAAAAGTACGTTGTTATATAGAGCTTGAAATTTATAATAAAATTTATTTTTATTCAATTAAATTATTTTTAAATAAAACTCCAGGGAAGTTTGAATATCGACTGATCGGTAGTTAGCACCATTCCGCAATGGAGTTAACAATAGTAAAAATACTGAACCCATCAGTACCAAATTTTAACTACATCATTTCCATAATGCTAGGAAGTTTAAGCAATAACAAAAATACAAATGTATCAACCTATGTATAATAAATGTATAAATCTGGCGAAGCCGCGACGGGGGATGCTAGCGTATTAATAAAATGCATTAAGAGTAGAATCAAATCTAAACAGTTAATTTTTAGAACGATACCTGAGTAAAGCGTCATGAACTAATTAAACAATTAGAATAATTAAATTTCGTTACACAGAGATTTAGATAGGAGTGAGTAGAGATTAAAAAAATAAAATAAAATTAAAAAAAAAAATATAATGTCAAAGGTGAAGTAATAATTAAACAAATGAATCCAAACAATAACACCGTTTGATTATATAAATTCTTGAATGTGATCCAAAATTCGAATCATAATCTACTATATATTTGTCAAATAACACTCACTCATTTAACACGAAATCTCAGAAACCACCGAACGGATTGGAATGAAATTCGATATGTAGCTTCCTCTAGGGCCGTAGGTGCTCGCTAAGAAAGGAATTTTAAAAAATCGGCCTGGATCGCTGCTAATTCATGAAAAATCCGATTACAATTTTTATTGGGTGAATAATAATGGATTAATTGTCATATGGTATTTGGATTGCTTTTTAAAAGCTTGATTAAGCTAAGTTAAAAAAATAGGTTAGATGTTTAAGCTGCACACTTTGACCACAAATTAAGTTCTTTATAGTTGTAAACAAACAAAAATACGACTGATGTCGAAACCTCATAATATGGTACTTTCTGTGAACCCATGGTGAATGCAGAGGTGTACCCTTATAAGTTTGAGTTGTTTCGTGACGAGAAGCTATTTAAAAGAATTATGTTAAAGAGGAGGTTAAAAGACTTATGTTCTCTGGTGATGACATGTAAGGCCAATTTGATGTGCATATTCTTTGCGAGCAACCAACCAACATTGCTTCACCAGTAGCTTCGTCCCCAACTACTCTTCCTTCAGTTTTCCGGTCACAGAAACTGCTTTTCTCAACTAGGCCCAAGTTGTATTTTACAAATTGTACCTAACATTTCTGAATTTCATTCCTTGAACCTAGAATATATAGAATAAATAGAAACAAAAAGACTAAACTTTATTCGAAAAAATCAAAAAAGTTGAGACTATATGTATTTATTTAAAGTATGCCATATGAAAAGCTGATGGTCTGGTATCAGAGCTGGGTAAGATGGTAGTACTGCCTCGAACTTTACTGGAGGGCTGTTAAAATAGTATAAAATTAACTTTTGCAAATTGTCAAATTTACTTATTGAAATTATTTTAAGAATGGAATTCTGTAGGTTTAATTAAGTAATAATAATTATCAACGTTAAGCTTAACTTTTACTAATTCAAGTTGTCCTTAATCCTAATGATATTAAACCGTAGCGGAGCAGGGTACTTTCAGCTATACACAATAAAAACATCTATCAATGGAAATATCAGTAACATCCACCTATATTATATTATACTAAATATTATAGATAATAAATTCTATATACTGTATATTAATTTATTCATTAAATTGTTATCGATTTTTTAAAAAATAGATTCGGCTTGATTTTTAGCTATCTTATAGAATAGTTTTTTTCGTAGTAGTGATTCTTTAGTTAATAATTGAAACCCAGAGCTCGGATTTACAAAGCCTTTTATTTATTTATTGTTCAGAAGTACCAAATAACTAAGTAACTAAGAAACATTATATACATATAATAACCTTCAAAAATAAAATTTAAAAATTAATAAATAAAAAACTATCAATGTAGGAAAAAAGTAGAAGGTAGATTCATTCCTGAATGCTTGGAATGAGACATTCCCTAGGTTCTTGGGCACTCCCTCTTCCAGGCTTTCGCCGTCAGGATGGGTCTAGAAAGATCTGGGTAGGGTCAGGAATGGTAGCCTACCTGTGCCAAAAGGTACAGGTAAAATACTATGTCGCTGTCACAAAAGCAATAGAAGTACCTACTCTTAAGAAAGTACCATAAACCATGAAATCATACATAAAAAACAAAAACAGCTTAGCTTTCTTAAAACCCTGAAGTACGATTTGACCGAACAAACAAAACATTATGTAATAAAATGTTATTAATGCTGAAAATTGTTAAAACAAATGACTTTAGGTAACATTATTTTAATTTTTTTTTTTTTAAATAACAAAATTTTTCTTTTGTTTATTTGAATAATATATATTAAATTGATTTTTTTTTCTCATAATATGAATTCATTAATATTAAGGAAAAGTAAATAATAAGTAAGATAACGTTAGTTATAATACTGCTGACCGTATACACCCTTATGTTCTTTATTTTTTTTCTGCTTATCAGTATAATTTTAAATTACTTAAATTAATTAGTCCAGTAAAATAAGCCTAATTAATTAGTCCGTTTTGAAACAAAAACTGCCGAACTTATATTCTCAATGGATCTTTCCGAATCCGAATTGGAAGTTTGCTACCACGGAAAACGTCGGCTTCATACCCAAGAATTCAAAAAACCGCCCAAAATACTAGTTATTTTCTGTTTTTTACCTCTAACTCGAAAACGAAGCTTTTTTTTGAGAAGGTTTTTAGACATTAATTGTAGCTGGAATTAGTAACTAAGAAATTAAAAAAAAAAAAAAAAAAAAAAAAAAATCTCTGAAATAGGACCATTTTTCGCGAAGATATAGTCTTGGGGAAAAGTGTGGAAACTGGCCAACTGGCGGCCAGTACCATTTCTCAGCGAAGATACTTTGTCGTACTCTTTTGTCTATAACTCCGAAACTATTTGTCCAATTCAATATTACTTTGTTTTATCTTAAAGCTTATTAAATTTACTATTAGACTATTTCATATGAAGTTTTAATAATGTCCCTTAAAATACACATGCCAGCACACTAAAAACCATGTATTGTAGTAAAATCCATGTTTTTTTTTTTCATCTTTTCTACTATAAATCCGAAACTATTCGTCCGACCTAAAATTTTTGATTTTTTATCTAAGAGCCGGTCAAATTTATTATTAGATATTATACATGTAATTTATATTAAATCCCGTAAAACACCCACGCAAGCCCACTTAGCATGTCATAATTGTCACACTTTCCCAAAAAACATACACATTTAGCATGCTGGCGTGAGTGTTTTACGAGATTTAATATAAATTACATATATAGGATCTAATAGTAAATTTAACCAGCTTTGAGATGAAAAAATGAAAGTTTGGATCAGACAAATAATTTCGGAGTTATAGCGGAAAAAACGTGGGTTTCATAAAAGAATGGGATCTTTAGCGTTCTGGCATGTGTATTTAAAAAGACCCGATTTAAAACTTCTTACCATATATGGAGTCGAATAGTAAATTTCACCAGCTCTTAGATAAAAAAAAGGAATTTTGTGTCGAACGAATAGTTTCGGAGTTATAGTGGAAACGATGCAAAAAAACATGGATTTCATAACATTATGGGGTTTTTAGCGTGCTGGCATGTGTATTTGAAGGGACATTATTAGAACTTCATATGTAACAGTAATAGTAAATGTAATCAGCTTTAAGATGCAAAAATTTTTGAATCAGACAAATAGTTTCGGAGTTATAGACAAAAGAATACGACAAAGATGTTTTCGCGGAGAAGTGGGACTGGCCACCAGTTGGCCAATTTTCACACTTTTTCCCAAGATATCTTCGTAAAAAATGGTCCGATTTCAGAGTTGTTTTTTTTTTTTTTTTTTATTTTGTAGGCACTAATTCCAGCTACAATTAATATCCAAAAATTTCTTCGAACAAAGCTCCGTTTTCGTGTTGTAAGTAAAAAACAGAAAATAAACGGTATTTTGCATTCTTGGGTATGAAACCGACGTTTGCCATGGTAGAGAACTTCAGATTCGGATTCAGTTTTTTTTATCGGCAAACCCTTATTTAATTGGACTGTAATGATTAGTTGAGAAAAACAGCCGTTTAAAACGTGACTATTTTCATTCTAATCAATATAGTTAAACAATATAGCCTAAACGGTATAATTCTAAGCAATATAGCTTAAACGGTATAATTCTAAGCAATATAGCCTAAACGGTATAATTCTAAGCAATATAGCCTAAACGGTATAATAATTCTAAGCATATGCCTAAACGGTATATTCTAAGCAATATGGCCTAAACGGTATAATTCTAAGCAATATAGCCAAAAACGGTATAATTCTAAGCAATATGGCCTAAACGGTATAATTCTAAGCAATATAGCCTAAACGGTATAATTCTAAGCAATATAGCCTAAACGGTAAGCAATATGCCTAATTCTAAGCAATATAGCTTAAACGGTATAATTCTAAGCAATATAGCCTAAACGGTATAATTCTAAGCAATATAGCCTAAACGGTATAATTCTAAGCAATATAGCCTAAACGGTATAATTCTAAGCAATATAGCCTAAACGGTATAATTCTAAGCAATATAGCCTAAACGGTATAATTCTAAGCAATATAGCCTAAACGGTAGGGACTAGCGACAATTATATAACAAATAATATAATAAGAAGAATAATTATATAAAAAAAAATATTTTCCACTTAATTTCTGATAAGTCAACTTACAGCAGATTTTTTTTATCCGTTCAATACCAACTGCGCTGGAGTGTGTGAAAAAAAGGTATGTTCCCTTCGTTCGTTCGTCGTTTGGTATCTTTTTTTTTTTTTCTTTTTTTTTTAGTTCATACCTTCCAGAGATCTATCGCTGTAAATTTAGCTTCCGTTCTTTCACTGTTTTTTCTTTTCTTTTTTTTTTTTTTTTTTTAGTTACACCTCTCAGGGATGCAGCGCTCTGTTCGTAACCCGCTATAAGAAAGCAATACTTAAAAAAAAAAAAAAAAAAAAAAAAAAGGGAGAAGTCATTCAAAAAAGAATTACCCAATTAGAAATGTATATGCAAGAGATGTGTCTATTCAAAATGTAAATCACACATCGATTCTTGAAAAAAGAGGCAGTAACGATATATCAATACGACAAATATTTGAAGAAAAAAAAAATTCCGATATAAAAATATCTATCGATACCGATCCCTAGTAAAGACTATTCTAATTCCAAATAGCGCCGTTCAGTAATGAATCATAAACAAGAACGGATCTATTGCATGTTTAAAGTAGGTACAAGGCCAATACGTATAGTTGCATATAGAAGGCAGTGCTGCAATGAATCATCCAGAAAGTATATTTCAATTTTTAAACCTGTTTGAAGCTTAGAACCATAAAAGTTGACAAGTTAATGCATTTGCCATGTTGATGTCGCCGGAGATATTTGTATAAGTAGGCCAGACTAACAATTTTAATTATCTTAATATGTAGAGCTTACGATTCTATCAACAAAAAATATCGGACTGACAAAGAAAAATATCCATATTTTGATATATCATGTATCGATACCCATCCCTAGTAAAGACTATTCTCTCTACTACAAAATGGCGTCTTTCAGTAATGTACCATTAATGGTTATTAATAGATCTTTTCTTTTAAACTCTTAAATTCTTAATACCAAAGAAATTACTTATTCTAGTAAAGATGTGCAACATTTTGAAACATTTTAGTCGATTCAAAAAGGAGGATCTCAATTCGACTGCATTTTTTTATGTTATGCAATTTTACTCCGTCAATAATGATTCGATGATTTATTTTTTTAAACGGTAGATCATACTTCAGATGTGGTCTCATAAACGTGCTATTGAAATCAACTCAGCGCTTTTAAAGACAAACAAAAAACTTTCAAAAAACAAAAACCGTCTTCAAGATGAAACTCACAAACTTGAACTTAAGAAGTAAACAAAAACAAAATACTTTCACATAACACTAAAAATTGAAAAATGAAGTTGTTTTGTGATGTGTAATGAAGCGGAAAAAAAAAACCGACTTCAAGATTAAACCTTCATGTACAAAGTTAAACTAAAAAAATAATATTTTAATTACTTTAAAACAAAGAGGATTAAAGGGAAATCAATGAAATTATGATCATTTAATTTTGCAGTCGGTGCCAATCAAAGCAAACAGAAATCCAACAAATACAAATAATTGTAAAGAAGTACAGAAAGTTTGTGCAAAGGCAAGATTAAACTACCCTTCTTGCCTGGCGGAGACTAAAAATAACCGATCATAAACTGTGAATAGGTATTTGAATAAGTATCGATAATTTCGTTGATTGTTCTTTAATGCTTTTTTTTTTTTTTAAGAAATTAAAATACCATTTTTTAATATTTAGTGCAAGTTTGTAGAAGTGTGTTTAACCTTGAAGACGGTTTTTGTTTTTCTCTTAAAATTAACCTTATTTTACTTGGATAAGTTCTGATTTAAAACTCTCAAAAACCTACTTTATATTATTCCTCTTTTTCCATTCACTCGGTCTTCATTTTATTTCATTTTTCCATTCAGTATTTATTTTACGAGACCGCATACATATATATGTATGTATGTATATATATATATATATATATATATATATAATATATATATATATATATATATATATATACGAGGGTAAGTCAATAATTATCCGCAATATAGTTATATTTTTGTTTATGTTGGCAGTACTGTTCTTTTGTGTTGATGGCGCATGCTTTGTTTATTCGTTGTTATGTTTATGAGCGTATCAAGCTGGTAGGTTAGTTTTGTTATCGCTGTCGTGCTGTTAATAATGGCCGCTCCACTTTCTATTTGCACCAAAGAAGAGCAACGTTCAGTGATCCGTTTTTTTGTGATCGGAAGGTGTATCAGGGGCCGAAATTCATCGAAGACTTTTGGTACAGTACGGGAACAATTGTTTGCCACAACGGAGTGTCTATGAATGGATTGAAAAATTCAAAACACAGTGAACAATAAACAGTGAACGTTACAGTGAGATGCTTACTGCTAAGCTGAAGCCTGCAATTCGAAGCAAACGCCGAGGACTGCTGTCAAAAGGCGTTGTGTGTGTTGCACGACAATGCCCGTCCGCATACAGCTGCCCACACTGTAGAAACGCTCGCTTCAGAAACTCAATTTTGAAGTATTGAATCATCCTCCATATAGTCCCGATCTCGCTCCATCTGATTTTCACTTGTTTGGTCCACTCAAACAGGCAATTAGGGGCCGTCGATTTGCCTCGGACGAAGCATTGAAAGAAGCGGTGCATTCCTGGCTCGCATCTCAACCCAAAACCTTCTTCCATGAGGGCATCAGGAAACTTGAACAACGTTGGACCAAGTGCGTTGAAAAGCAAGGGGCTATGTCGAAAAATGATGTACTTGTAAGTTTCCTATTTCATTTCAATAAAATTTTATAACTATATTGCGGATAATTATTGACTTACCCTCGTATATATATATGTTCAAACCATATATATATATATATATATATATATATATATATATATATATATATATATATATTTCAATAATGGTTTATATACTATATATAATGGGTGGAGTTATTACATCTTTTTTTTTTTCCGACTGCAAAAAGTTATGATATGTGCTCTGTAAAGGGCCTTTTGACAAGAAACGTGATACAACATTTTTCTTTGTGACAACTACAGCTTCTTCAAGAGAACAGCCTTACCGTTTGACGACCGGAACTAAATGCTCGATAAAGGACGCCATGATTTACGGTAACATTTCTAAAACTGGTAAGTCAATGCCTCACAGATGTTAGTTTTACAGGTAGTGAACGTTAATATATACGTATATAAAAAATATCCTTGTACATAAATCTGTGGCACCTGTGCATAGTGGGCTAAGTCGAATTTTTCGTATTTCGAGCTATCTACATCACCAGAATCCTATTTTTTTTTTTTTTCTTTTCTTGTATCAAACAGGCTAAGTGTTCCGTCCATTGTAATGCAGGATATTCCTTTGTGAATCGTGGATTGATACTCCAATCTTGAACTTTTACTTATGAAAAGAGAGTCAAGTTTGCGAAACCCCTTTTGCACAAAAGGAACAGCTCCATACTAATAGGAAAAAAAGATAATGAAAAGGGCACCCTGCATTGGGGGAAGGTAAGATGGCTTAACTATAACAAAGATAGCTGCAGTATTCTCTACTACAAGTCGACTCTCGATATAAATTTTAAAACAGTAGGTTTTTTTGAAAATGGCCAGACTACAAAAATTAGAGCCAACAATCAAATATGTTGAATCACTTCCGGTAGCGGCAGAAAAGAAGAAAGATTGTTAGATATTTTTCCCTACATAAGCCCAGGCATTTAGGCGATTCTATGAAGAGCTAAAATCTACATCTAAGCAGGATCTGTACCCAGATTTAGGTGAAGAAGAAGACGAATGAAAGGAAATTATAGGTGATTTTTTTTTTTCTTTTCAGTGTTTTAAAAACTACCAATAAAATTACTTTAACATAAAGGCATAACTTATTACATTTAAGGAAATTAAATGTAGTTTATATTTGTATAAGATAGTGTTTTTTTTTAAGGTAAGCATCGTCACTAGACAGCTGCTAATGTATCAGCTGATCTAATTATTATCGCATTGAATTGCATCAGCTGTATTATAAGACGTATAATATTTGAAAATCAATTAAAAGTTGAGGAAAAAAATAAAATAAATAATTCCAGTCAGATTGCACAAGGTCAAACATGTAACACAGATTGAATCATTAACTATTATTTAACAAAGTTTACATTTTTATGAGGTTGTTTTTTTTTTTTTTTTTTTTTTTTTTTTTTTTTTTTTTTTTTTTTTTTTTTTTTTTTTTTTTTTAATTTTATTCTTAATAAAACAATTATATAGATGGCAATCGTGGGAAAAGGAACGGAATTCTCAGTTACATAAATAAAGGAATCGCTTAATTGCGAGAGATATCAATTCAGGAATTTACAAACAAGTAGTACGAGTCTGTCCACAAAAGAAAAAAAAACAAAAAAACGAATCAAGATTCTTGGTAATTTTTATCATTGAAATGAAAAATAAAAAAAACCTAAACATCACAGAACAATGGGCCTGTTTGCAATGAAAACTTCTCCCTCCTTGACAAACACATTTCGTAAGAGCGCCTTCCGGTTGTGGTGTTCTCCATTTCCTTATAGGAACACCGCGGCGTCGGATCAAATTGAATCTCCCCCCTTTTTCTGTGTCTGCAAAGGTGAGTCCAGGGATGACGCAACGATTTCGAACTTTCCTGAGTAACAGAATCTGCTGAAACGCGAGTCATGAAAGGAAACGATTGGTCTAAAAGCTGAGTTTACTTTATACGTCAATAAATACCCTATCAGCGATTTCATATAAGTAGACATATGATTTATTATCAAGTAATAGAAGCGCGACGGTTGAAATGGGCACGTAAAGTGACCAGTTTTGAGCCTTCTAGTAAACGACCGAGGGGTAGACCAAGACGTAGATGGGAGAATTGCTACAGGGCCGACCTTGAGGATTAGGGTTTTGGGGGAGTGGGTAGGAGGTAGGGTTGGGCGATAGTCGATAGTTACTATCAATATATCGATAGGTAATGCCTATCGATGGTCACTATCGATAGTGTCGACTATCGATAGATCTTTTTTACCCTCAAGTTTTGAAACTCTCGGAATTATGCTGATCCATCTCTGTCCAGTGTCAAGTTCTTTTGAAATTTGAATTCGGAATACCTAGAGTTCAAGGGTTCACTCAAAGATTAAGCTAAAGGAAAGCAGAAATGCTAGTTCTTCTTTCGGTAAATACGTGGCTCAAGGAACACACGACTTTTGAAATTAACTATTTCGTTATTCTTCTTTTCTGAAGATTTGATTTGTTTATTATTATTGTAACCATATAAATTGTAAATAATCTTTATGATGTAATCTTATAATTTATAATCCTGCAAAATTTCAAAATAGTAAGTAGATAATTGAATTTAATCAAATTAGTTGAAATTCTTTATTGAATAGGTTTGGGAAAAAAGGAAGCAACTATCGAATAACTGTCGATAGAAATCGATAGTTCTCAACCGATAGTATCGCCCAACCCTGGTAGGAGGGAGGTGTGTGGTCAACGGTTGGTTGGGTCGGTATTGAACCTTAGGGTTCACCAAGCCTTTATTTATTTATTACATTTATTTACGTATTTAAAAATTTAATAGAAAAAAAATTACGAAAGTCTTAAGCCTCGGTTATTGTATTTCTTCCTCACTGGAAAAACTTGGTATATTTATAGTCTACTACTTTTCTCAATCAAATTGTATTAAAGAAAGAAATAACACAGGTCTGGACTAAAAAACTGCATAGGATTTTTTAACATTTTCTTATAGATTTTGACCTCCCAAAAACATTCTATCACACAGATTTTATGTGTTTTACAGTATTATGTTTATTATTTTATATATGTTACTCACGATGCTTTTGGGTCAGCAGGCAGGCTATATTAAATACCCATGCTTCTTATGCTTGTGGGATAATAGAGCCAGAGTACAGCACTGGACTAAAAGTGATTGGCCACCCTGAGGAACTTTAAAACCTGGAGAGAAAAATGTTATCAATACTACTTTGGTAACACAAGAAAAGGTTTTGTTTCCCTCTCTCCATATCAAATTGGGGTTGATGAAACAAGTTGTAAAACCGTTAAAAAAGGATGGGCACTGTTTTAAATATCGATGTACGAAATTCCCCGAATAAACGATTTGAATAAACTAGTGCTCTTACCAATTTTTTGTGTTTGAATTAGCAAAAAACCCTTATGCGATAAAAAAAAAAAAAAAAAAAATAGACATCATTCCTGAAATCAGCGCATTTTAAAACATAATTCAGTTAAAATATCTCATGCACCTAACAAACAAAATGTTTTTGCAGACCTGTGCAATCTAAAAACAAAATCTATTTTTAATCATCTACACAGGGAATTGACATTAAAATTTTCTAAAATATGACATAGGTTTAGTTATTTTAAATTCACTTTTGGAGGGCCTTTTAACGCGCAAAACACAAAACATTTATTAAAACTTAAATTTTTAATATTTGTTGAAAATTTCTCACTCCCCACTGGAGCACCCTAGAAGCTTTCAAATTTCCCAAAAACTGCAGAATTTAGTTAGCTTTTTAGTGGTGTAACTCATGATACAATTGCACTTCACCTTTTGAGTCTAACAGAAGTTTTTCTGATGAAAAACACGCTAGAGAATAAATACTTGATTGCTTCACGTACCTACTAGATTGAATAAATGTATTAGTTATTTTATCTCTTGTCCATATGCATGAGGGGTAAAGAGATGTGAAGGTGGCAAGCCCTCTCTCCTCCTCCCCCCCCCCCCCCGAAAAAATAACTAAACCTATTGTCATATTTTAGAAAATTTAATGCTGATTAAAAAAGTATCATCGTTTTAGTTTCTAAACTAAACCAAAGTAGAGAAAATAGCCATTTTTCAGAAAAAATAAAGATTTAAAAAATAAAAACAAAAAACATTCCATCGCTTCAACAGATTGAGATATGAAACTAGTTTCTGCGCCATTCTACCCCGTTTAGCATGCAGTATTACCCAATTATTTTTTTTTACACTATGTCTGGGACACCCTGTATACATTTAATAAATAAAAGGATAAAATTACTTAAATTAAATTAACAACCGTGGGGTTGAATTCCAAAACCAGATTAGTCAAATTTCCAAACGTTCTTTTTTTTAATTAGATTTTAAACTGGATTGTTTTTCGATGAAATGTTTTCCCCCAAAAGTAGTTACTTATTTTACTTATGTATTTATTAATTAAATTGAAAACGGCCATACAAAAAATAAAACCTCATCCTATTTCAGTAAAATCTTTACTTTATCGACCAGCTGTGAAAAATTGAGTTTTGTAAAGTTAAGTACTGCGCTAAGTACTGACAATGCAGTCCATTATCCGCAAGAGTTTCTTGATACCTATTCCCTGTTCATCTGGATTATCAACTTATAGATTAAAATTAAAAATTGGATTTCTAATTATGCTTTTACGCAATCTTCGCGTATCTAACTAGTGCAATTTTTACTAGGTTAAAAATTACGGCTATGCGTTTGTAACATTTAGGAAAAAATGGTTATTAAAATGCATTCAATACAAAATTTTTATCGATAAAGAAATAAAACTTAAATTATTATTTAAAATTGTCTAGGTTCTTTAATTACGAGAGAGAGAACAAGCGATGGAGTATTATAGTTTGTAATAAAACTATAATTACGCACAAGGACGTTTGTAACAACAAGACTATTTTTTTTTTATATTTATATTTTTTATTGGCTTTTAATAAAAGCCATAAAATTATTATTAGAATATCAAACTGAAGGACAGTAATAAAAATATCTGTCTAGACTTTATCAAGACATTAGAATCTGAATAAAGTTGATTTTATCATTTGAATACACATAAAATGTAATCGATCATGTTTCTGTTATTTACAAAACAGATTACAAAAAAGTAAGGTTTCAGAAAAAAAAAAACGATTTCAAGATTAAACCTACATATACAAAATTTAACTAAAAAGTAAAAAAATAATATTTTAATTACTTCAAAATATCTGATCGGTAGGTCATACTTTAGAGGTGGTACAATACAAATTCTATCAATATAGGCTTTTAAAGAAAACGAAAAACAAAAACCGACTTCAAGATGCAACCTACATAAACAAACTTGGCGTAAAAGAGTAAACAAAAATAAAATAAACTCACTTACCTCTTCAAATTGAAAAAATAAAGTTAATTTTTAGAAAAAAACAAAACAATAATCGATATCAAGATTAAACTTACATGTACAAAGTTAAACTAAAAAAAAAAAAAAAAATTAATTACTTGAAAACAAAGACCATTACCATAAAGGACAAACAAAGAAATTATCGATACTTATATACCTATTCACAATTTAAGATCGGTTATTTTTGAAATCGGGGCCAACCAGAAAGTGCAGTTTAATCCTGCCTTTACAACAAACTTTCTGCACTTCTTTACAATTACCACCTTCTTTTCCATTTCTATACGTTTTGGCTGGGACTGACTCGAAAAATACATGATCATAAATTTTGAATAGGTATATAAGTATCGATAATTTCGTTGATTGTCCTTTAATGTCCTTTGTGTTCAAGTAAGGTCAACTTTGAATATGTAGGTTTAATCTTAAAGGCAGTATTTTTTTTTTTTTGTTTTTTTTACAAACAGTATTTTGTTTTTGTTTAATTTTTAGTTAAAGTTTGCACAAGGTTACAGACTACTTCAACATTTACTAGACAAACGTTCAAAGCTCCCAATTCATTACAAAAGAATCATCTACACGGCTGTGATTAGACCTATTTGGACATATGGAGTTGAGGTTTGGGGCTTCACTAAATCATCTCGTAACCAATCCTTACAATCCAAAATCCTTCTAAAAATCCTCAATGCTCCTTACTTTGACCCCGAGGCGTCTGAACAGAAGAAGGCCTAGAGACCTTCAAGTGTAGAATTTTTATTGAAAGCTACTAATGAGTAGTTCTTTTCAAGGTTTGACATGTTATTGTAATTGTTATAAACACATTTACTTAATGTATATATTTGTACAGCTGTAAATTTTTACAAACCTTTATATATATATATAAAGTTTGTACATGTAGTTTTCATCTTGAATTCGGTTTTTGTTTCGTTTTTTTTTTTTTTTTTTTCGTTAAAACGAGTTTATTTTGATAATTTTTTTATTGTACCACCTCTGAAGTATGACCTACCGATAAAAAAAAAAGAAAAAAAGAAGAATAATCGAAATCGATTCATAAATGACGGAATAATCGCGTAACAAACATACAAAAACAAAGCAAAAAAAAAAAAAAAAAAAAAAGCATCGAATTGATAACCTCCTAGTCGGCTAAAAATCGTTATGGCTCTAATTGATTCAGAGGTTTCAGTGCGTAATATTTCCATCCTAAGACGGAACCCTGGACTGGAATCATCATGGAGGAGCTGGAATAGCAGTGCCTCAGGGAATACAGTTCTCCAGAACCGGTAAGTGTTCCAGCAAAGAGCCGCTAGAAGAAAGACCACCGTGAGTGGACTCCTGATGAGGTCTCCAGGAGTTCTCCAGTCCTTGGAGTCTTTCATAATACTAGTTCTCATTCTGAGGAGAACTCAGTGCTTTGAATCGAAGTTTAAGAAAACAGACTCCAAATGAAACTATCACTTGTCTAAAAACAGTGAAAGCTACTAACACATTTCCTCTCTATGAAACGGGAAAGTTTTGGAGATTTCTTCTAATAAAAAAATAATTTATCCACGTAAAGAAGAAATCGAAACTTTTCAAAGAAAGTTTTTAACAAGAACTTATTTTTCAACGCTGAAACTTCTCTCGGACGCGGCCTTATGATTACGTAGCAACTTCAACGGGAGAGATAAAAATGAGTTTTGTTTTTCTATATATTATTGTAGTTTTTAGAATATCATGAATTTTATTCTTATTGTTTTTTGTCATTGAATACCACTTTCAAAATATTTCTTCCATAATTTAGATCAAGGAACAAACCACACACCTATCATATCATAATAAACTTCATCTATAACAGATAGGACCTTTTATTTAAAGTACTGCCAATGGGACGTTTCCTGTCATTATATTATTTTTTTCAAGTTTTCTAGATGTACTAGCTGAAAGTGCCCGTGCTCCGCTACGGTTTAATATCATTAGGATTAAGGACAACTTAAATTAGTAAATGTTAAGCTTAACGTTGATAATTATTATTACTTAAATAAACCTAAAGAATTCTATTCTTAGAATAATTCCAATAAGTAAATTTGACAATTTGCAAAAGTTAATTTTATATTATTTTAACAGTCCTCCAGTGAACCTTCGAGGCAGCACTACCATCTTACCCAGCTCTGATACCAGACCACCAGCTTTTCTTATGGCATACTTTAAGTGAATATAGTCTCAACTTCTCAACTTTTTTTGATTTTTTTCGAATAAAGTTTAGTCTTTCTGTTTCTATTCTTGCGTACATATCAAGCATAAATTGGTTGAGGACATTACGAAATTAAAGTAAATAATGTTCTTCACCTCCTAGCTCCACTAACATTTAGGCGTAAAAATCAGCTGCAGAAACAGTTTTCTTAAGTAGTGTATTGGTGTTTGGGTCACTGGGATGTTAATACTGTACCCATCTTCTCCATGGCAGAACATGAGACGATACTGAAGAGAATCATTCGCTTGATAGAACTCACTGATTATCAGTTTTTTTTCCTTGCTGTGGAGAATCATGTCTCGCTTTTCAAACACCTGGCCAACAATCAATACAGCAACTTGTGGTCAAAGTGTGCGGCTTAAGCATCTAATCTATTTTTTAACTTAGCTTATCTCAAAATACCATATGACAACTAATGTATTATTATTCACCCAATAAAAATTGTAATCGCATTTTTCGCGGATTAGCCGCGATCCAGGTTGATTTTTTTTAAATTCCTTTCTTAGCGAGCCCCTACGGCCCTAGAGGAAGCTACATATCGAATTGCATTCCAATCCGTTCGGTAGTATCTGAGATTTCGTGTTAAATGAGTGAGTGGTATTCGAAAAATATATAGGAGATTTGTTAATAATGTCGTGAATTTCAATTAATACGTTAAAAAAAAAAAAAAAATAAGTTCGGGAATATATTTGATCCACAAACCGGCCTCTAGGATATAGCCTTCTTAATTCTCTTTTGGACTCGGCATTCTTTTGATCAAGTATTCCATGCGATATGCTATTTTTAATGACCTTAAGGCATAGTTCTTGCTTTATATATTCATGGTCATGGACAGCAGAACTGAGTCATTTTGCGGCAGTAAAATAACAAGAAGAAGGAGTGATTAATCTTGACTTTGTTCCCTTTTTGCATTTTATTTCTTTAAGATGTGCAAAATATTTTTTTCTATTTATTTATTTATTTAGAAGAAGAAGAAAATGAAGTTTATTCTGGGACAACTTGTCCAATAAGAATAACAAATGATTACAGTACATAGGGCAATCATCTGGCTATGATACTTAAACATAATAAATAATAATAAAAAAATATTAATAATTAAATTATGAGTTACAAAATAAATGAGAAATCTTGTAAAAGGCTACATCTTATGTATACTATTATAATGTATATTACATAAATATCCATAGATGATATTATGAAGTAAGAGTGGAGCATTTTCAAATTAAGATGGGCAATGAATTTCATAGAGAGGAAGCGCGGATAATAAAAGATTTTTTAAAGGATGCAGTTCGATGCCCTGGAGTGTACAGGTTGATGGTTTGGGTTCTACTATTTAAGTGGTGGATGGAGGAGCGCGGGGTAAGGTCATAGATATAGGTGGGTTTTTTTGATTTTCAAGGATTGAAATATGAGTCCACCTAGGAAGTATTGATGTCGGAAACTGTGGTAAAGCCACCCAATTTCCGAATACCTGTGAGCTATGTGAGAACGTCTAGAAATCCCAAAAATAAATCTGATGAAATAGTTCATTAATCTTTTACATCCCATTTCAAGGTCACTAGACAGTCCTTCATATACTATGCATCCATAGTCAAACTTGGGAAAAGCAAGAGATGATACTAAAAGTTGAAAGTACTCGTGAAATTTTATTATCATCTTAAGTTGACGAGTACTTAGTGGTAGTGAATCGCGGTGATGGAAAAGTAGTTTAAGTATAGAAATAGATTTCCTCGTGATTCGAGAAATATGATAATTCCAAGAAAGATGTTGAACGTTACTCGAAGGAGTAACGAATCCTTAAGGACGAAAAAGCTAATTCTAATTGTGGATGGAGAAAGTGGCCAAGGATGTCCTTCGGCCTCAAAAAATAGTCAGATCCTAGCAGATCTGTAAAACAGTGTCCTCACAACATAACTTAAAAACCGTTAAAACAGCAATCCTTAAGGATGAAAAAGCTAATTCTAATTGTGGATGGAGAGAGTGGCCAAGGATGTCCTTCGGCCTCAAAAAATGGTCAGATCCTGGCAGATCTGTAAAACAGTGTCCTCACAGCATAACTTAAAAACCGTTAAAACAGCATTCCTTAAGGACGAAAAAGCTAATTCTAATTGTGGATGGAGAGAGTGGCCAAGGATGTCCTTCGGCCTCAAAAATGGTCAGATCCTGGCAGATCTGTAAAACAGTGTCCTCATAGCATAACTTTAAACACCGTTAAAACAGCAATCCATAAGGACGAAAAAGCTAATTCTAATTGTGGATGGAGGGAGTGGCCAAGGATGTCCTTCGGCCTCAAAAAATAGTCAGATCCTAGCAGATCTGTAAAACAGTGTCCTTATAGCATAACTTAAAAACCGTTAAAACAGCATCCCTTAAGGACGAAAAAGCTAATTCTAATTGTGGATGGAGAGAGTGGCCAAGGATGTCCTTCGGCCTCAAAAAATAGTCAGATCCTAGCAGATCTGTAAAACAGTGTCCTTATAGCATAACTTAAAAACCGTTAAAACAGCATCCCTTAAGGACGAAAAAGCTAATTCTAATTGTGGATGGAGAGAGTGGCCAAGGATGTCCTTCAGCCTCGAAAAACGGTCAGATCCTGGCAGATCTATAAAACAGTGTCCTTATAGCAGTCCTTATTCGTTACTCCGAGATTTTTAATGGAATTTTGGAAATTAATTGGTCGGTTTTAGAGGTAAAGCAGTGGATAGTAAGGAAGGGTTTATACCTGAGAGATATGTAAGAGCGTCTAGAAATCCGAAAAATAAATCTAATAAAGCAGTTTATTAATCTTTTATTTATTGATATTTAAAAGTATATAAAGAATATACATTCAGTAAATGTTTTGAAAAATATTAACAATAATTTTAATACAATTACACATTGATAGTACTTTGATAAAAGAAGGTACCTAAATCATCTTATTTTCAGGTATCTCACAAGGTTATCAGGTAGATGTAAGCTACTAGGGAGAAAAGTGAATTTAAGGAAGGATAGATATCTGATTTGGGTCAATTATACAACAAATAAGAGATTAAATTGATTCCGGGTGTTTATTTAAGACATAATAAAAAGCATTAAGGATTTTGTATTTCAAAGATTGAATAAGAGAAAAATTGACAGATTTAGCGGAGCCCCAAAGCTCAACTCAGTATGTCCAAATAGGTTTAATTAATGTCATGTAATATGTTGTTTAGTGATTTATATGTCTTTTAACGACCAGCGTTTGTACATTTTTACTGAAACGTTCTTTTCACATTCAAAAATACATTTTGACACGTTCTAGCTCTGTTGATTGCTCGGATCGAAAATTTGACGAGAGACTTCTGGCCAGAAATTTAATTGAAAATACTTTTGGTTTTACATTTGCCGCTAGGATCTACCGTTTAGGAGCTTTATTGATTTGAATGAAAAAAGTCAAGTTTCAAACCTCTATTTTTAAGTTTAGGGGTTTTTTTTTTACATGCATTAACTCACAAGGGGACGTTTTGCAGTTGTAACTCACAGATTTGAATGCCAATTTTTGAGTGAGTAGTGAGGACCTATAATAGTGCAAAACTAGAGTTATAGCCGCCAATGGTAATTAGGAGCCGAGAAAAAAAATAAAATATGAAAATCACGTTTTATTTTTTTTCTCAGCTCTCAGTCAAGATAGATGATTCTTTCACGTTTAATTGCAGTTATGTATGCTATTTTTAATAAAAATACTTTTGTTATGCTCAATACACTATCCGGCTTTAGGGTGCTAAAAACTCTTAAAAAATCATAAAATTATAAGGAAATCCGCTGTCAGTGGAAACTTTTTTTCATGAACAACTGACCTCAAATCTCGATTTAACGCACCATAAAAGCCTTATATGTGAAATATTATCAAAATAAAAAAATATTGATTTTTTACCCCTTTCGAGGAGGTTAAAATTTTGAAGTTGAGATTTTATCAACATTTTCTACTGGCCATAACAACTGCTGTCAACCGATTACAACAATAATAGTATCACTAGAATCAGCATACATTCTTTTTTTTATCCATGCGTATAACATTGGATTTACTCCTGATTTTAGTGGACAAAAACTGATTTGAATGAAAAAATCCAAGGTCAGCTATAACTAGAGATATTTCAATAAGGGGAAATCCTGCGACCTCCGGATTTGGGTTAAACTATGCAGTTTAAAGACTTCTAGACGACCTTAAATTTTTGTCTTAATCGGTTGCGAAGTATGTGAGATAGCGCAAATTATTTACATTTTTTCAAAAATTGCCTTCTAAAATCCTACAAAATTTTAAAGGTAAAAAAAAAAAATTATTTTTGATTTCGAAAAAATTAAGTTTCTACATGTTTTTTGGGATGAGGAATCTGAAAATAATATCAGTTTTTAGTTTAAAAATTTTCCTCACCTATATTATATAAATAAGACGTTTTAAAATGTTCTATTTCTATTATTTTTTAGTTTTTACACAATAAATTTCAAATAAGACCATATCTTATCCAAAACGTGATATTGATTTTAGATTATTCATCAATCTTAGGATTTCTATGCAATTTGAAATAAAAATATGTCATTTTAAAACGTCTTATTTATATAATATAGGTCAAGAAAAATTTTAAACTAAAACTGATATTATTTCCAGATTCCTCATCTCAAAAAACATGTAGAAACTTAATTTTGTCGAAATCAAAAATAATTTTTTTTTTTTACCTTTAAAATTTTGTAGGATTTTAGTAGGCAAAAGGGGGGCTGTCAATTCCTGAAAAAAAAAGTAAATAATGTGCGCTATCTCATATATTTCGAAACCGATTAAGACAAAATTTTAAGGTCATCTAGAAGCCGTAAAACTGCATAGTTTAGCTCAAATCCGGAGGTCGCAGGATTTCCCCTTATTGAAATATCTCAAGTTATAGCTGACCTTGGATTTTTTCATTCACATCAGTTTTTGTCCACTAAAATCGGGACTAAATCCAATTTTATACGCGTGGATAAAAATCAGAATGTATGCTGATTTTAGTGATGCTATTATTGTTAATCGGTTGATCACTGAAGTTGTTATGGCCGGTAGAAAATGTTGATGAAATCTCAACTTCAAAATTTTAACCTCCTCGAAAAGGGTAAAAATCAATATTTTTAGATTTTGATAAAATTTTACATATAAGGGTTTTATGGTGCGTTAAATCGAGATTTGAGGTCAGTCGTTCATGAAAAAAAATTTCCACTGATTTACAGCGGATTTCCTTGGAATTTTATCATTTTTTAAGAGTTTTTGAGCACCCTAAAGTCGGGTGGTGTCTTGAGCATAACGGAAGTATTTTTACATCAAATATCATACATAACTGCAATTAAACGTGAAGGAATAATTTCTCTATCTTGACTAAGAGCTGAGAAAAAATAAGACGTGATTTTCATTTTTTTTTTTTTTTCTCGGCTCCTAATGCCTATTGGCGGCTATAACTCTAGTTTTGCACTATTATAGGTCCCTCTACTACCTACACAAAAATCGGCATCCAAATCTGTGAGTTACTACTGTTTAGGAGCTATATTAACTCGAATCAAAAAAAGTCAAATTGTAACGTTTTATTCACCATAAAAAATGTTAACAGTTTTAACAAGCTCTCGCTCTGTTGGTGTTTCTCGGATCGAAAATTTGCCGACAGTTTCCTGATTAGAAATTTGATGAAAAATATTTTTAGTTTTATAACATTTGTCACTAGGACCTCCCGTTAAGGAGGATAGATTGGTTTAAGTGAAAAAGTAACGTTTTAAACCGCTGTTTTCTCTCGTCAATTGTTTCATTCGAATTTGTCATTGCATGTTAATTTAATTCCATTATTAATTTAAGTAATTTGATTTTTTTAAATTCAAAAATGTAAAATGGTAAAAACAGTACATTATAAATAGACATATCCATGATATATTGTTTTTTCCCAGTCAGGTAGAACTTTTTTTGGGGTTTTTTTTTTTTTTTTTTTTTTTTTTTTTTTTTTTTTTTTTTTTTTTTTTTTTTTTTTTTTTTTTTTTTTTTTTTTTTTTTTTTTTTTTTTTTTTTTTTTTTTTTTTTTTTTTAATGTAAGTAATTGGAGATTTTAAACTCTTTTCTGGTAAATATTGGACTAGTCTATAACGCTAAACTTGTTGTTTTAGTCTTGTATGTGGAATCCAAGTAAGAAATTTGTCCAGATGGACAGGACATCGTATGTGTTACGTGTTGAAATACTTATATTTCAAATTAGTAAACTTATTCGCTGATATGTCTATTTAACAGATTTAATAGCAGTTTTTTTTATATTTAAATAACTTTAGGACTTATTTGTTGAATTTTTCAACCCCGTCTTTCTTTTTTTTCCGCATCTTTACTCTAAAAAACAATAATATTTGACGTATATTAGTTCCGATGTATTTCTGCGCCGTCTTCTTAACCACAAAGTTATTAAGTAGAGAGAGCTACCACGCTTTCGCTTTCATCTTTAATGTTTAATTTCATATTAGCTACTGGAAAGTTCTGTGGTGTCTCGATCAAAACATTACCTCCGCAGTTCATTTTTTTTGTTTTTTTGTTTTTTGCCAACAGCTGTGCCATTCATAGTAGTGAAGAGCTATCCTTATGTCTTAAGACTTCCTTTCTAAAGCCCAAGAAACAAAACCGTACATCTTGATGCCTTTAATCAGTTGAACTCAGCCGTTAGAAGTTGTCAACGAAATCTTAAACTTTAAAATTTTAACGTCCTCGAAATGGGTAAAAAAATCAATATTTTTGTAATTTAATAAAATTTCACATATAAGAGTTTTTTTCAAAATCGAGATTTGAGATCAGTTTTTCATGAAAAAATTTTTTTACTGATTTACAGCGGATTTAAATGAAATTTTTTCATTCTTTTGGAGTTTTTGAGCGTAACGAAAGTAAGTGAAAGAATCACTTCTTTATCTTGACTGAGAGCAAAGAAAAAAATAAAATGTGATTTTTTTTTTTTTTTTTTTTTTTTTTTTTTTTTCTCGGCTCCCAATGCTCATTGGCGGCTATAACTCTAGTTTTGCACTATTATAGGTCCCTGCTACATACACAAAAATCGGCATTCAAATCTGTGAGTTACAAGTAAAAATGCCCCCTTGTTAGTAGATAAATACTAAATAGGAAATTATCTATTATACATTTGTCAAATACCACTCACTCACTTAACACGAAATCTCAGAAACCACCGAACGGATTGGAATGAAATTCCATATGTAGATTCCTCTAGGGCCGTAGGTGCTCGCTAAGAAAGGAATTTTAAAAAATCGGCCTGGATCGCGGCTAATTTGCGAAAAATGTGATTTCAATTTTTATTGGGTGAATAATTAAAGATTAATTATCATATGGTATTTGGATATAAGCTAAGTTAAAAAATAGGTTAGATCTTTAAGCCGCAAACTTTGACCATCGTTTAAGTTCCTAATAGTTGTAAACAAACAAAAATACGATCGATGTCGAAACCATATAATATTGGTACTTTCTGTGAACTCATGGTAGCTGCAGAGGCTACTTACAACTTACAAGTTTGAGTTGTTTCGTGAAGAGAAGCTATTAAAAGACTTATGTTAAAGAGGAGTTAAAAGACTTATGTTCTCTGGTGATGACATGTAAGGCCAGTTCGATGTAGGGACAAAAAACAGATAAGAATCAATAGTTCTACCAAGTGTATGATTCTCTTTAGTATCGTATTATGTTCTACCATGGTGAAGAAAGGTACAGTATTAACATCCCTCAGCGTGACCCAAACTCCAATACATCACTTAAGAAAACTGTGACTGCAGCTGATTTTTACGCCTAAATGTTAGTGGAGCGAGGAGATGAAGAACCTTATTTACTTTAATTTCGTATCTCCTCAACCAATTTATGCTTGATATGTACGCAAAAATCGAAACAGAAAGACTAAACTTTCTTCAAAAAGTTGAGAGACTATATTCACTTAAAGTATGCCATAAGAAAAGCTGATGGTCTGGTATCAAAGCTGGGTAAGATGGTAGTGCTGCCTTCACTGTGAAGCTTCACTGGAGGGCTATCAAAATAATATAAAATTAACTTTTGCAAATTGTCAAATTTACTTATTGAAATTATTCTAAGAATAGAATTGTTCAGGTTTATTTAAGTAATAATAATTATCAACGTTAAGCTTAACTTTTACTAATTTAAGTTGTCTTCATCCTAATGATATTAAACCGTAGCGGAGCGGGGTACTTTCAGCTAGTAGCTTATAATTTTCATACCATTATTTTTCGAGCTTTGGGGCTCCACTAAACTATCCAATTCATCTTGTATCCAATCCTTACAATCCAAAATCCGTAGAAAAATCCTCAATGCTGCTTACTTTGTCACAAACTAACTTATCCAAGAAGATCTTAATAGACCTCTAATTTGGCCCAAACAAGATACCTGTCATTTTATAGCAAACTCTATAATCATTCAAACCCACTAGTAACTCAACTTGCTTTCCATTCTATTCCACAAAATCTCCTTAGGCGTCTGAAAAGAAGATGGCCTCTGGACTTTCTAATATAGAAATTTTACCAGAAGTGCTACCAATGGGTAATTGCTTTACACACAATTAACATTTTATTACGAGAAATATCGTATCATTAACTAGAATTATTTCTATTTTATTTTGTATATATATGTAATTTTTTAGGGGTTTGAACAGGGTTCACCTTGCTTAAACCATATCATCCTATAAATAATGTTTATCGATACGAGAAAAGTAGTTACTTTCGCCCGAATAAAACGGTATGTTTTATGTTTTTTTTCGACGGATAAGAACTGGGGGACAGTGTGGGTCAGCAACCCGACCGGCTGGGACTAAATATAGGACTCGTGTTCTCTACCAGCCGTCTCCTCATTAATATCTTCCCACTGCCTGTATGATTAAGTGATTATTAATGAAAAATATTATGAGAATAAATACTTAATTATTGACAAAATAAAAATTATATAATATCCCTTTAGAATTATCCAATGCATATTACCAGGTATGCAAGTTTAAAATGTCGTTTTAATTCCAATAGAATGCGCTCTTAGCCTATTGAAGGATTTGCTTATCTCTAAACGCTATTTTGTTTGTTAGTCATTTGTTTACAAAAGTCAGTTGTTTTTAAGTCGTTTACGTGGACGTATCATACATTTCTTTGGTGTTAAAAATGTCTAATTTTAAGCCAAATAAAGAGCATTTGCGGCATGTCATGATTTTCTTATTTAATCAAAAGAAAAAGGCATCTGAATGTCATCGAATTCTTGTTGAGACTTATGGCGATGTTGCTCCAACCGTCAGGACATGTGAACGTTGGTTTCAAAGTTTCAAACGTGGTGATTTTGATGTTACTGATCAAAAACGAGAAAATCGACCAAAAAAAGTTTGAGGACTTCGAATTGCAATCTTTATTAGACGAAGACAATACCCAAACCCAACAAATGATGGCAGAACAGTTGAATGTCACTAGGCAAGCCATTTTCGATCGCATGAGAGCTATGGGAAAGATTCAAAAGGTTGGAAAATGGTTTCCACATGAATTGGACGAACGACAGATGGAAAAAAAAAAAAACGAAAAAACTGTGTGCGAAATGCTGCTTTTACGCCACGAAAGAAAGGGTTTTTGCATCGAGTTGTAACTGGCGATGAAAAATGGATTTATTTTCAGAATCCCAAACGAAAAAAATCATGGGTAACGCCAGGACAGCCATCCACATCGAGTGCAAGACCGGATAGTTTTGGGAAGAAGACAATGCTGTGTGTGTGGTGGGATCAGAAGGGAGTAGTCTACTACGAGCTTCTCAAACCCGGCGAAACAGTCAATACGCGCGACCGACAACAAATGATCAATTTGAGTCACGCATTGATCGAAAAACGCCCAGAATGGGCTCACAGGCACGCCAAAGTCATTCTTCAGCATGATAACGCTCCTGCACATTCAGCCAGATTGACTAAGGAAACGATTTCTTCGCTTGGATGGGAACTCCTACCCCACCCGCCGTATACACCTGACCTGGCGCCTTCTGATTATCACCTCTTCTCATCGATGGGACACTCATTGGCGGAGCAACACTTCAACAATTTCGAAAACGTACGAAAATGGCTCGATGAATGGATTTCAAATAAAGATGATTTGTCAACAGATTTCAGAATTAATTGGTCAAACAAACTTCCAATGTCAATCCAGATACCACGACATAAAAATAAACACCGAGACAAAAGACCACTATAAATCATTGGTAGCCCACTTAAAAACTCAAAACATTCAGTTCCATTGCTATCAATTAAAAGAAGACAAGGCCTACAGGGTAGTACTTCGGGGACTTCACCAATCAGTGCCTCCTGATTTCATCAAAAGAGACCTGGAGCAGCTAGGCCATAGCGTCAGGCATGTATCCAACGTACTCCACCGCACTGAAAAAACGCCCACTCCCATTGTTCTTTGTGGATCTGGAGCCAGCAGATAACAATGTGGAGGTTTTCAACATCAAAAGACTGGTGTACTCCGTGGTAAAATTTGAAGCACCTCGAGTTAAAAAAGAGATTGTACAATGTACTAGATGTCAAAACTTAGGCCACACGAAAACGTATTGTAATCGTCAGGCAAGATGTGTTAAATGTGCAGGGCCACATTTAACAGCAACATGCTTAAAAAACAAGAGATACCCCAGCCTTGTGTGTCCTCTGTGGTGAGAGTCACCTGCTAACTATAAGGCTGCCAGGTATACAAATACAGGCAGAAGCAAAGAGCCTCCAACTCCACCACAAATAGAAATCCTGTTCCTGAAACATCCGAAACAATAGTAACTTCCATCCAGAATCAACAGAATATTTCAGTCAACAATTTTTCTAGACACTTTCCTCCACTGCCATCAACATCAAAAGCCCAACAACCTCTGAATCAGCAACCCATCACTCCAGCCGTTCAACTTGCAGAACCCCAGCCATCAACCTCAGCAGCGGTGTCATCTCAACTTCATCAACCAACTCATGAATTCACGACGGTTGAACGAAGAAATCGACGGCCACAGAATCAGGCGTCTCAATCCTCCCTTCCATCCCGACCTCCTAAAATAACCAACTTTTCCCCATCAACAACCAACAGACTCCACAACAAGTAAACCAACAGACCAAGACTCCACTACAAACTTATGAGCAAATCACACCTCAACAAAACCCAAGCCAAATCCCATTCCAGTTACCGTCGTCAAGACAGTTTAACCTTCCGCCTCAAATATCAGAATCCTATCCTATTTCCTCCCAAGGTTTTGGTGATATTTCATCGATTCTCTCCTCCTTCCTCCGTGAACTCCAAGAAACCATCAGACCTTTAATTACCCTTCTCACAAGAGCCCTGACAGAAATCACGTCTACTGTTCCTCGATGATCCAAAACTCCTTGGCAGTTCTTTTATGGAACGCAAATGGTTTGCTCAATCACAGAAATGAACTAGACATATTCTTACACGACAATAACATTCACGTTGCCCTAATTACCGAGACCCACTTGACGCCTACTTCTTATTTCCACATCAAAGACTACATCACTTACAGATCTGACCACCCCGACAAAACAGCCCATGGTGGTACTTGTATCCTAATCCATAGATCACTAACCCACACCCTGATTCCTTCCTCTCCAACTGACACCATTCAGTCTACCGCACTGATCCTATCCTCTCTTCCATTTAACCTTACTCTTTCAGCTGTATATTGTCCTCCAGGAAATAGCCTTTCCCATAATATTCTGCTTTCCTTATTCCAATCCTTTGGGCGGCGCTTCATTGCAGGTGGGGATTACAACGCTAAACACCAGCGATGGGGCTGTAGAACATCCAATTCCCGAGGTAGTGTACTTTCCCGTGTATCATCCTTAAACAATTACCCTATCCTTTCACCTAACATCCTACCTACTGGCCTACATCCCTTAAAAAAACGCCCAGATATTCTCGACATATTCGTCACCTCTCAAATACCTACTTCCCAAACTACAATAGATTCCTTAGATGACCTTTCCTCTGATCATAGCCCAGTTTTGCTTACATTACATTCTACTCCTATTATCAAACCTTCTCCTCCATCCTTAATAACTGAACGAGTAGACTGGGACAAATTCCGGTCGACTTTAGAAAACCATATAGACTTAAAAAAACCTCTAAAAACATCTCAACAAATAGACACGGCAATAGAACACCTTACTAAATCAATACAAACCAGCATAGCAGAAAATACCTTAAAAAAATAGAATAATACGCTCAGAAGGCATGGTCTTACCTCAATATATTCGGGTCTTACTAGTCGAAAAACGACGAGCTAGAGCCAAATGGCATAGAACTCGATACCCATCTGACAAAACCAATTATACCAAATTAACCAACAAACTTAAAACAGAACTTAAAAAAACTAAAATTTGAAAATTTACAGAAACAAACTGAACAACTATCTGTTCCGACAAATCATTATGGACCACGACCAAAAAACTTTTAAAATTCAAAACCTTCAATCATCCTCTCCTCACTCCAGCTCAAACCTGGACCAAATCTGATTCAGAAAAATCGCAGGCATTTGGTGAACAATTACATAACACTTTTAAACCTCATCCTGACATCCTAAATCCTAACCATGTAGAACGTATTGAAGCAGAACTGACTATTCCTCTCCAAATGACCCTTCCCCCTAAAGCCTTCCACCCATCAGATATAATATCCATAATCCGTAGATTGCCCTCCAACAAAGCTCCTGGACATGACCTTATTACCTCAAGAATCCTCAATGTCTTCCAAAGAAAGCAGTATTACTCCTAACTTATATTTATAACGCTATCCTCCGTACTACATATTTTCCCGATTCCTGGAAATTATCAATTATTAAAATGATTCCAAAACCTAAAAAACCACCAGAAAATCCTTCCTCATACAGACCTATCTCTCTCCTACCTATCATGGGAAAAATCCTTGAAAAGCTCCTTTTGAAACGCCTTTATCCCTTCCTCGATTCCAATCACATTATTCCTGACCATCAGTTTGGATTTCGTCAGTTTCACTCCACAACCCAGCAGTGCCATCGTGTGGTGGATGTTATCTCATCTGCATTGGAGCGCAAGATGTATTGCACGGGTGCCTTTCTAGATGTTGAACAGGCCTTTGATCGGGTATGGCATTCAGGACTGCTTTATAAACTTCGCCAATTCCTTCCATCTACATATTTCCTCATCCTCCGTTCCTACCTTTCTGATAGAGTATTTAGAGTTAATCACAATTCTAAATACTCATCTATCTTTCCCAGACCGCTGGTATTCCTCAAGGTAGTATCCTGGGTCCCATCCTTTATACAGTGTATACAGCTGATATCCCAACACATCCTAACACTATCCTCACAACCTATGCTGATGACACCAGCGTGTTATCAGTCAATGAAGATCCATTTGCTGCATCCCTGACACTCCAGTCACACATCACTTCTCTTGAAGAATGGTGTCATGACTGGAGAGTTAAGATAAATCCTAGCAAATCCCAACAAATAACCTTTACCCTCCGTCGAAAACCTACCTCATCCTGTCCTCCTGTATCCTTTAATAGTGTACCGCTAAATAATGTGGAACAAATACGATACCTTGGATTTTATCTGGACAAGAGACTTACCTGGAACCCTCATACTAGATTGAAAAGACAAGAAGCTGCACGTCGATTTCGACTGCTACAACACTTACTTGACAAACGTTCAAACCTCCCGATTCACTATAAGAAACTAATCTATATGACGATTATCAGACCTATTTGGACATACGGTATAGAGTTATGGGGATCCACCAAACCATCGAATTCTTCCCGCATCCAATCACTCCAATCCAAAATCCTTCGAAAAATCCTTAATGCTCCTTACTTTGTCACAAATGAAGTAATCCACAATGACCTTAATATCCCTTATGTCGCTGATTTGGCTCGAACCAGATACCTCTCCTTTCATAATAAACTTACTCCGCATCCAAATCCACTTGTTGCACAACTTGCTTCCCATTCTATTCCTGGGAATCCTCCGAGGCGCCTGAAAAGAAGATGGCCTCGGGATCTTCTTCTTTTGTAAATTTCATTAGAGTACTACCAATGGGTAGTTTCTCTACAAGACTTAATCATGTTATCTTATTGTATTGTATACAGCACATTTACTGGATGTATTTTCTAATACAGTTGTAAATTTCAATTAATAAAAGATTAAAAAAAAAAAAAAAAAAAAAAAAAAAAAAATAAAGATGAAGCATTCTTTTGGAATGGTATCCATATATTGCCCGAGAGATGGGCAAAATGTGTAGAATGCGAGGGTCAGTACTTTGAATAAAATATATTATACTTTTTTTTAAATTACTGTGTATATATTTTAAGAAATAAACGACATTTTAAACTTGCATACCTGGTATATAATATTTGTAATATTTTTCATTTTATTTGTCAGTATTTTAAAGAGGATCGAATGAAAACAAGAGAACAGTAGCTAAATTCATTAATTAAATTCAGAAAGACTAACTGTAGCTGAGTGATCGTGACGAACAGCTGACTACACTGCCTTCCCCATCTTTCACCTATTTCCTTTATAAATAAACTCCTTTAAAATAATCGATTCTCGAAACAATACTCGATTATTTTTTCAACTCGATTCTCGATATTTACAACTGAAGACATGTATACAATAAGTAAATTTAAGGAAATTATTAGAATGACTTGTCAATAACATGTAAAGAACCACTCACTAATAGCACTTGAATTAAAATTCTACATTAGAAGAGAGGCCATCTTCTTTTCAAACGCCTAGGAGGATTATTAGGAATTGATTGTAAAGCAAGTTGGGAAACTAATGGATTATCGATATCTTTTTTAACAATTGTCAAGTAGTATGAAACAATATGAACTATGTTAATAAGGGATGGTTATTTTAAATGATAGATTATAAAAAGGGTAAAGTCAATATAAGTGAATTAGTGAAAAAAAAAAATTTCTTTCTTTTTTCTTTTTCTATATATCATTTTGTAAATGTGTTCATAACGATTCTAATAACATGTCAAAACTTGAAAAGAACTACTCATTAGTAGCAATTCAATAACAAGAAAAAATAATTCTACACTAGAAGATCTCAACGCCATATTCTTTTCAGACGCCTCGGAGGATAATCGGGAACGGAGTGGTAAGGAAGTTGAGAAACTAATGGATTTGAGTGATTATGGAGCTGACTATGAAAGGATAGGTATCTGGTGTGGGTTAACTCAGCAACATATGGAACATTAAGGTCTTTATAGATAGGTTTATTTGTGACAAAGTAAGGGCATTCAGGATTTTTCGGAGGATTTTGGATTGTGAGGATTGGATAGGAGATGAATTGGATGGTTTAGTAGAGCTTCAAAGCTCAACTCCGTAAGTCCAAATACGAGGGTGAATCAAATATAAACGGTAATTTTCAAAATTATATTTATTGAATAATATTATACAGAAACTATACCTTCAATATTTTTCAATGTAGTCTCCTGCATTATCTACACACTTCTGCCACCGATTTGGAAGCTTGAATATTCCCTGTTCATAAAAAGACTGAGGGCGAGTTTTTAACCATTCGCGCACGTGCTTTTCGACATCATTGTTTCAAATCGTTTTCCCAAGTGATTCTTTCAGGGGCGCAAACAAAAAATAGTCACAAGGGGACAGGTTGGACTGTAAGGAGGGTGTTCAGAGTTTCCCAGCCCATTTCTTCCAATTTATCCCTTGTCAACAATGCGGTGTGAGGCCTTGCGTTGTCATGGAGAAGGATGACATCTCTAATGGGCACACCTCGTCTTTTGTTCCGGTAACTGGTTTTTGCTGACTGTAGCACCTGGCAGTAGTAAGCCGCATTCACTGTTCGTTGATCGTGAAGAAAATCAATGAGTAGAACTCCCCTTGAGTCAAAAAAAATTGTTGCAAGAACTTTTCCGGCTGAGAGACGAGTTTTGGCTTTCACTGGGCAGCCTTCATCCTTCCTTCGCCACTCCTTACTTGCCATTTTCGATTCGGGGGTGTAATGGTGACTATTTTTTGTTTGCGCCCCTGAAAGAATCACTTGGAGGAAAACGATTTGAAAACAATGAAGACGTCCAAAAGCACGTGCGCGAATGGTTAAAAACTCGCCCTCAGTCTTTTTATGAACAGGGAATATTCAAGCTTCCAAATCGGTGGCAGAAGTGTGTAGATAATGCAGGAGAATACATTGAAAAATGTTGAAGGTATAGTTTCTGTATAATATTATTCATTAAATATAATTTTGAAAATTACCGTTTATGTTTGATTCACCCTCGTAGGTCTAATCACAGTCATGTAAATAAGTCTTTCGTAATGAATTAGGAGCTTTGATCATTTGTCTAGTAAATGTTGTCTGTAACGACGAGCAGTTTCTAAAATTATTTCTTGAATTCAGGTTTCCTGAAAACAATGAAGCAAAAGTTTCATGAACGCTGTGTGGACCAACCTCTGTGTTAATTTATCTATCTGTCACAAACAACTTCAGTTTGATTTTTCATGAAATCAGTTTCTCCAGTGTGCACAACGCCTAATCCAATTTTTTTTATTTTCCAATGAGAAATGCATATTTTCAACGCTTTAACTTTTTAACGACTTGAAATAACAATGTTTAATTTTTTAAGAGCATGTTTTAAATTCTGTAACGTGTTGATCTAGTATCTGAAAAATTTCACTGTAGTGAAATATGAAAAAACCTTTTATATTTTATAATATATATATACTATAATTAGGGGAAGGAATTAATTTAGAATAATTGCAAAAATATTCACACAAAACTATCGTCAACGTCAAAGTCTTTGACGATCGCTTTCATATAAATATAGATATCGATAGATCTAAACAAGAATGCGGTTAAAAATCGATCCGAAAGAAATTATAAATTGTAAGAGGTTAATTCGGCTGGACGCAAATTAGGCACATCTGAATTAACTTTGAATATTAAAAGGAAAATATGGTAAAAAAAAAATAGGAACAACGTTGAGGAAAATTCCTCGAAGGAAAACCGAGATTGTTTTCAACAGTAATTATTTAGAGATGAAAGATAAAAGAACAATTAATTTATGAATACGCAAGATTACAACAATCATATTTTGAAATAATGGATATAATTAGATTGCAATGTAGCTCGGCTTTTGTTTTTCAAAGATTAAGAAATAAATATAAAAATATAAAGTAGAGATAAAGCTCCTTAATGTGGAATTATCTTGAACAGATTAATGTGTTAGCTAGATAACCAATGCCTCCTTGATCAGACAACTGCCGTCCATTATTAGGTTACTTTACACTTTTGATCGAAATTCAATTTGTGACGGATCCACGGAGTGAATCTTGACCTTTCTAGCCTAGCTAGAATATGTTTGTAACCTGAAGGGTTTCTGCTTTCCTTTAAATGAGGCGTCGACTTTCAAAATTGAATAAGTGCTAACCGTAAAACTTTTCAGAAGATACAAAAAAGGAATTACTAGAATACATTCATTAATTTAAAAATACTTCTCAGACTTATAGAAATTATATACATAATAATAGAAATAATTCACAGCCAAAACTTGAAAAATCGTAACTCGTTAGGTCGAAAAACTAGGTTAAGTCGATGTGAACCTCATTTCCTGATAACATTTATATGAGGATTTGTATTCGTTAGTTAGGATTGATGAATTAATTGCCACTTCTATTGAGATTATTTTATTAGAAAACTAGTTTCGAATGCTAAACATTCATCTTCAGTTCTAAAACTTTTTTTCAACACATCAGTACTATGTTACATAGATTATATACACTAAAGTGTTTAAAAAGGTGAGACAAGAAATCAAACATGGGCACTTACCTTAGAGGTAAAACTAAAACAGAAATGGACTTCTCACTGAATTTGTGAGAAGTAGAAGGGGGCAGGTAGGTTAAATTTTTTATTTACAATGGGGTTTCTCTTATAACTCATTGAATTTTTCAGTTCCTATGGGAAACAAATTTAAAATGAGGCTATTGGATATGTTTATCTGGTCATCTAAACAAAAATCTGGATCGGTTTTAAACGATTTTATTATTTCTAGTGATTCAAAAGTATTTAAATTTAGGCTATTTTCTACTTGATGTAATATTTTTACTCCCGAGTCTTTATTAAATTTGTGTTTTTTTTTCATTTAGATGGATAGCGAAATTGGGGTTTTGGGTCTTATTAGTGTATGCTCTTATATGTTCTTTTACTCTTTGATTTGCTGATCGTCCAGTTTTTCCCGTGTATTTTGCTTTATAGTCATCAACATACCGATAACATTTTTGTAAATAGCCTCATTTAAATTTGTTTCCCATAGGAACTGAAAAATCCAATGATTATAAGGGAAACCCCATTGTAAATAAAAAATTTAACCTACCTGCCCCCTTCTACTTCCCACAAATTCAGTGAGAAGTCCATTTCTGTTTTAGTTTTACCTCTAAGGTAAGTGCCCATGTTTGATTTCTTGTCTTACCTTTTTAAACACTTTAGTGCATATAATCTATGTGACATACTACTGATGTGTTGAAAAAAATTTGGTATGTTTTAGAACTGAAGATGAATGTTTAGCATTTGAAACTAGTTTTTTAATAAAATAATCTCAATAGAAGTGGCAATTAATTCATCAATCCTAATTGTATTGATCCTTCTATACCATCATGCCTATCTCAAGTGTATTCGTTAACTTAAACCAACAATCGTTAACTCGAAGTAAAATGTGTGTCTACACAATCTATCTCAACCCTATCCTCACTTATCCTCAGTTCTGTTTCATTTCGGGGACTGGACAGACATTTATTGTGTTAATTTTTTTTCATTAACCATAGCTAACAGTAGTAGAAGCTGAGGTCTTAGCTGCTTTGCACTAGGGTTGGGCGATATTCGATAGTTAGCACTATCGATAGGCCAATACTATCGATTGCTATCGATAGTTTCTTCTTTTTTTTCCAAAGCTTTTTAATAAAGAATTTCAACTAATTTAATTAAAATCAATTATCTACTTACTATTTGAAATTTGCAGGGTTATAAATTATAAGATTATATCATAAAGATGAGAGAAAAAACTAGTTTATCTGAATTTTAAAAAAGGTATTTACAATTTACATGGTTACAATAATAATGAACATATCAAATCTTCAGAAAAGAAAAATAACGAAAAAGTTAATTTCAAGAGTCAAGTGTGCTCCTTGAGCCACATATTTCCCGAAAGAAAAACTAAGATTTCTGCTTTCCTTTGGCTTAATATTTGAGACAACTCTTGAGCTCTGGGAATTCCGAATTCAACTTCAAAAGAACTCGACACTGGACAGAGACAGATCAGCATGATGCCGAGAGTTTCAAAACTTGAAATTAGTAAAAAAGATCTATCGATAGTCGGCACTATCGATAGGCATGACCTATCGATATATCGATAGTAACTATCGACTATCGCCCAACCCTACCCTGCACCCGATTCAGATATATCGTCGCACCCCTACAGGAGAAGAAAGTTACGGACTATTTTAAATTATGTGATTTATTACATAGGTATGTATTTTATTATGTTTTATTGGCATTAGTACCTCCGTTTCTATTCATTTTTATTCGAATAAATTATTGTTTAAAATTAATTACCCTTACACACACAAATTATAGAAAACACTCGACAACTCGAAAAAATATTTTTTTGTGAACTCGATATCTCGAAAATTAATCTAAAAAAATTGATAACTCGAAGTAAATTTGTTCACCCATCAACTTCGACTTTTCGAGTTTTGACTGTACTCGTCATTCTTGATTCCATAAATTAAAAAAAATAAAAAACATGACAAAACTTGAAAAGAACTACTCATCAGTAGCACTTAAATAAAAATTCTACACTGGAAGGTCTCTAGGCCATCTTCTTTTCAGACGCCTTGGAGGATTATCTGGAATGGTGTGGGAAACAAGTTGAGAAATTAGAGGATTTTATTGGTTATGGAGTTTACTATGAAAGGATAGGTATCTGGTTTGGGCTAAATCAGCAACATATGGAACATTAAGATCTGCATGGATAAGTTTATTGGTGACAAAGCAAGGAGCATTGAGGATTTTGGATTTTAAGGATGGGATACGAGATGAATAGTATGGTTTAGTGGAGCCGAAAAAAAATAAATAAAGAAAATACAAAAATAAATAAAGAAAAAAAAGGAAACGAAAGAAAGAAAATAGCTGTATAAAAAACTGATAACCAAAATGGATTTATCCTCTTTTGAAGGTATTTGGGAAGTCATAAAAGAAAAGAAGATAGAAAGAACCGCATTTGTAATATAAAATAATGTGTACTTGTTTACTCGTTAAATAAACTTATTCTCTTCAGCGTCACATCCGGATAAGAAAACACACATTTTCAGTTTGTATTATAATGGCATGTAGTAAATTGCGTTGTTAACTATTACAATAACATGCTAAAACTTGAAAAGAACTACTCATCAGTAGGACTTTATTAAAAATTCTACACTAGAAGGTCTCTAGGCCATCTTCTTTTCAGACGCCTCGGAGGATTATCAGGAATGGTGTGGGAAGCAAGTTGTGAAATTAGGGGATTTGAGTGGTTATGGAGCTTAATATGAAAGGATAGGTATCTGGTTTGGGCTGAATCAACAACATATGGAACAACAAGGTCTTTATGGATAAGTTTATTGCTGAAAAAGTAAGGAGCATTTAGGATTTTTCGAGGGATTTTAGATTGTAAGGATTGAATAGGAGACGAATTAGATGGTTTAGTGGAGTATGAAAACCTGAAAACCAAAATGGATTTATCCTATTTTGGAGAGATTCGAGAAGTGATATTTCTAAATTAAAAGATGTGTAAATGTTTACTCGATAAATAAACTTATTTTCTTTAACGTTATATCCGGATAAAGAAACAGACATTTTCAGTTTGGATTATAAAGGCATTGGGTACGTTTTTAATAGAAACAAATTTTACAAACCGATTGAGGAAATAAACATTGAAAATTAAGAGAAAACATTTTATTTTACTAATAGCGGATTTATCCCGTTTCTAAAGTTCGCACCTTATACGATTGTCCTTGGCCTTCAACATTGACCAAATAACGTAAATTTCTATTTACCAGGTATGCAAGTTTAAAATGTCGTTTATTTCTTAAAATATACACACAGTAATTTAAAAAAAAAGTATAATATATTTTATTCAAAGTACTGACCCTCGCTTTCTACACATTTTGCCCATCTCTCGGGCAATATATGGATACCATTCCAAAAGAATGCTTCATCTTTATTTGAAATCCATTCATCGAGCCATTTTCGTACGTTTTGTTGAAGTGTTGCTCCGCCAATGAGTGTCCCATCGATGAGAAGAGGTGATAATCAGAAGGCGCCAGGTCAGGTGAATACGGCGGGTGGGGTAGGAGTTCCCAACCAAGCGAAGAAATCGTTTCCTTAGTCAATCTGGCTGAATGTGCAGGAGCGTTATCATGCTGAAGAATGACTTTGGCGTGCCTGTGAGCCCATTCTGGGCGTTTTTTTCGATCAATGCGTGACTCAAATTGATCATTTGTTGTCGGTAGCGCTCGGTATTGACTGTTTCGCCGGGTTTGAGAAGCTCGTAGTAGACTACTCCCTTCTGATCCCACCATACACACAGCATTGTCTTCTTCTCAAAACGATCCGGTCTTGCACTCGATGTGGATGGTTGTCCTGGCGTTACCCATGATTTTTTTCGTTTGGGATTCTGAAAATAAATCCATTTTTCATCGCCAGTTACAACTCGATGCAAAAAAACCCTTTCTTTCGTGGCGTAAAAGCAGCATTTCGCACACAGTTTTTCGTTTTTTTCCATCTGTCGTTCGTCCAATTCATGTGGAACCCATTTTCCAACCTTTTGAATCTTTCCCATAGCTCTCAGGCGATCGGAAATGGCTTGCCTAGTGACATTCAACTGTTCTGCCATCATTTGTTGGGTTTGGGTATTGTCTTCGTCTAATAAAGATTGCAATTCGAAGTCCTCAAACTTTTTTGGTCGATTTTCTCGTTTTTGATCAGTAACATCAAAATCACCACGTTTGAAACTTTGAAACCAACGTTCACATGTCCTGACGGTTGGAGCAACATCGCCATAAGTCTCAACAAGAATTCGATGACATTCAGATGCCTTTTTCTTTTGATTAAATAAGAAAATCATGACATGCCGCAAATGCTCTTTATTTGGCTTAAAATTAGACATTTTTAACACCAAAGAAAGGTATGATACGTCCACGTAAACGACTTAAAAACAACTGACTTTTGTAAACAAATGACTAACAAACAAAATAGCGTTTAGAGATAAGCAAATCCTTCAATAGGCTAAGAGCGCATTCTATTGGAATTAAAACGACATTTTAAACTTGCATACCTGGTAAACAGCTGTATCCTGGCAAATTCTTAAACTAACTTCAAGGGCGGCCGTCTTCTGGAACAAAGATACTCCTGGAATTCGTCCAGATAATTTATTGTATCCGGTAGCTATTTACAACGAATTCATAGGATTTAACAACTAATCTATACTATTATATAAAAGGACAAGCCATTTTTCGTTTGTGATCACTAACCGCGAAAACTACTGAACCAAATTTTAAACACATCATCTTCATAGTTCAAAGAAGGCTTAGAAATAATAAAACTTTAAGATTTTCAATTATATTGTCATAAAAAAGCGATAAATATATGGAGCAAAATAAAGTTTGGAAATCCACCGAAAGCTGGCGAACACCATTAGTGAGAGGACACAAAGATACGGTATAATATAGAGCTAGAAATGAATGACAAAAATTAATTGTTAATAAAAAAGCTATAGAAATATGGAGCGACATGTGGATCACAGTGCTATTTAATAATTACCGATATTTACTGAAGCATCTAATTTGTAAATAACATGCCAGACAATTGTACTTTTAACTGTGCATTATTCTTTATTCTTAGGGGACAATAAGTCCCAGAATAAAGTTTATTTTTTCATTCATTTCATTCATTCATTCCATTTCATTTCATTCATTCATTTCATTCATTCATTCATTCATATTTTGCCGTTCTGTAAAAGAATTTGCATTGGTAAAAATATTGAACCCTACCGTACCATATTTCAACTACACCTTCACAGTTCTAGGAAGGCTTATAATAATAAATATTACTGTAATAATAATTAAAATATATATTCTTGAATTCTAGAAACGAGGTTTGCCGAACAATCAAATACTTTTATGGTTAGAAATTAAAATTCAACCAGATAGATCGATAAAATTATTTTTGCCGAAGTGGATGTCTGATTATGCTTTTATGTACTCTTCAAACACCTAATTAATGCAATTTTATCCAGGTAAAAATTACTGCCATGCTTGAAAATATCATTGAAGATATAACGCTATATATAGCAAATACAAAATTTTTATCGATAAACAAGTAAAATTCAATTATTAGTTAAAATAATCTAAGTTTGTTATTTTGTGCGAGCGAGCGAAGCCGCAATGGGGTATTGTTACACAAATAATATAACAATAAAAGATACATTAAAATATATAAAGTAAGAACACTGTGTAGAAACCACTTGAGGCACGTATGATGATATAGAACGATCGATACAATTAGGATTGATGAATTACAAGACTAAAACTACAAGAAACTGCTCATCGTTACAGACTACTTCAACATTTACTAGACAAACGATCAAAGCTCCCAAATAATTACAAAAAGACTCGTTTACATAACTGTGATTAGACCTATTCGGACGTACGGAGTTGAGCTTTGGGGCTCTACTATACCATAATTCATCTCGTTTCGAATCCTTAAAATCCAAAATCCTCTGAAAAATCCTGAATGTCCCTTACTTTGTCACAAATAACTTATCCATAAAGACCTTAATGTTCCATATGTTTCTGATTTAGCCCAGACCAGATACCTATCCTTCCTTAGTAAGCTTCTTAAGCACTCCAATCCACTAGTCTCCCAACTTGCTTCCCACTCCATTCCCGATAATCCTCCGAGGCGTCTGAAAAGAAGATGGCCTAGAGACGTTTTAGAGTAGATTTTTATTGAAGTGTTACTATTGAGTAGTTCTTCACAAGTTATTTACATGCCATTGTATTCACTATCAACACATTTACTTGATGTATATGTTTTTTTGTACAGTCGTAAATATCAATAAATGAAAAAAAAAAAAAAAAAAAAAAAAAAAAAAAAAAAAAAAAAAAAAAAAAAAAAAAAAAAAAAAAAAAAAAAAAAAAAAAAAAAAAAAAAAAGGATTGATGAATTAATTGCCACTTTTATTGGGATTATTTTTATTTTAAAACAGGTTTCGAATGTTAAACATTCATTATCAGTTCTCAAAATATACGAAAATTCAAATTATCGGCGCTTTTCTAAAAACACCATATCTTTGTAACCTCTCTTGAATAGCCTATCGGTAAATTTTCAAACTTCACTGCCCACCACATATTTAATTCTTTTTTAACAACAATTTAATTTAAAAAATGTAAATATGATTATTGCTAAACTTTCCTAGAACTATGAAGACTATGTAGTTAAAATTTGGCAAAGATTGGTTTAGTAGTTTCCGCGGTCAGTGATCGCAAACGAAAAATGGTTTGTCCTTTTATATAATAGTATATATATATGTATATATTTTTATAATGTAAGACAAGAAATCAAATATACTAGTACTCACCTAAGGAGTAAAATGAAAAGGACTTCATAAAGATATCAGGACTTAAAAGAAACTGAATGAAAAAAATAGATTCCTTTTCCTTTCTCATCAGTCACTGTACTCCACTCTCACAACCACATCATTACCATTCTTTCTGCAATCCATTGAACGTTGTCACAAAGGAATCGACTATGCAATATCGATTTTGGGGTTTTTTTTTTTTTTTTTTTTTAAGGATCAATAAAATCGAGAATAAACAAAATCATAATGTACAAAAAATACAATATTCTGTTGATAATCAAAAAGATAAATTAACAGTTACATTCCTCACGGCTTGGTAAAAAACAAATGAACATCAGTGATCCCCCATCATCTTTTGTAATCCGACACGGATCGCTGACGGTAATAAGAGCTCATTTGAAATGGGAATGGAAGCCATTGTGATGGTGAGTAATAATGATCTCACAACATGGAACCTAATTAGATGTTAACAAACTCTGTTTACCGGTCGGTGGTACAGGTCGGTCACCTGGAGCACGTTGGATGACAGCAGAAGATCGAGGGAAAAAATGAATGTGGACTATTTTTGTTCTATTTGTAAGTAATATTATTTATTGGTCACCAAGGAAACGGTAAACCAACGCCCTCTATATAGTCCAGTCAATGAAGGCCTGAAATAGAGTCTAGAGTGCGTTTTCTGTAATCCAAGGTTTTTCTTCGGAAACATGTTCAGGGTAGTTAGATGGTAAACATAAAAGTTCTGGAGTATTCGGGACTAGGAACAGGAAAGGGGGCGTAAGTTTCGTTGGTTTTGCTCTCATATCTCGAAAACGGTGCATCGTATGCAAAACATGACTGTGTACTAAATAAAAGTAAATTAAATTCTCTACAACTTTTATTCTATACACATTTTTCATATTCTGTACCGTTATTGAGATATACGCTAGGAAAATGTGAAACTTTTCACCTCACGTTTTCTGTTGAACTTCCCTCCATATCTTCTAAAACGTTCATCCCACGACAAAAGTCATCATGAATAATACTGTAGAAAATCAAATTTCCTTCAAAACACACATATATATGCCAATCATCAACCTGTCAAAAGTTTATACATAAATTTAACTTTTTTTAACAAACAAGCAAAATCAACTTAATTAAAATTCCTTCACATTTGCCAAGCATATATCTCGAAAACGGTACAGAATATGAAAAATGTGTATAGAATGAAAGTTGTAGAGATTTTAATTTACTTTTATTTAGTAAGTAGTCTTGTTTTGATAGGAGGGACTGTTTTCGAGATATGAGCGCATAAAAAAAAAAAAAAACGGACCTTTCGCGCCCTCCCTTTCTTGTTCCCAGGCACGAAAACTTCAAGACTTTAGTATGTTTACTTTCTAACTACCCTGAACATGTTTCCGAAGAAAAAAACCTTGAATTACAGAAAACGCACTCTACACCCTTTTGACGTGAATACGTCTTTAAATTTGCCATAATGGGGGCAATCCAAAAAACCTAATGATAGATGAGCAATGATAGCCTAATGAAAATTGGAGGATACAGTTTGGCGTTGTAGTTTCGAAGCTACCCCCTACATCAAAAATTAAATTATACCACTGGATAGCTAAAGGATCAAAGAATGCATTACGATAAGCGAGAACAGCGACGCATCGCGCGCGGTGGAGGGAGAAGCGTTGCAATTTTGAGGTTATTTTGCTGTGTTTAGAGATTTGCAATTAGCATAACTTTTTGAGTCCAGCTACAATATTCGTTTATTTTTAATCGTCAGCTGTCGTTAAAATCTATCGATTGTATATAAAACATTAGTTTAAAGTAGTAACAGTGAATATAATCAGGCGTTAGAATAAAAAAAATATCAAAAATTTTGTGATAGTGTTCCTGATACGCAATTTTTTTATACTTAATATCGCAATTAATGCACAAAACTTGGTCGCGCACTCAGGAGACATCTCTACCGATACAATCATTTGTATCATCTCAACCGATCTGATTGTTTGGTAATCAGCGAAACTTGGATGGAAAATTCCATGCCAGTGAATATTCCTAGCTTTGATCTGAAATTATATTGTAATACCGCAAAGAACCGACAAATTGCAATTACATCATCGGTAGCGGTATCATCATCATCAAGTCGCAAAGCCGGTGGAGTCACCATATATCGCAACACCAATAGCTTTACTTATTGTAGAGTTAACATTGACTTTTCGGAAATTAATTTGGAAATGAAATACGCAACACCTGATGATGTCTGTCAAGTAAACGTACCGGCCAATGGCATCTTCAAATTCTTACTCGGATGTATATCCACCCGGGCACAGCGTAAGCAGAAATTATGCTCTTTATGTTACGATCGTTGTTAAAATATTCCAGAAACCGAAACACCCCAACGTAACAACATCTCTGTACGCAGACGACACTGCACTATACACAACTTCATACCGCATCGACACAATTGTAAATCGGCTGCAACAGAGTTACAAAAAAATTGATAAATACTGCTGGAGATGGAAACTGAAAGTAAATACTAGCAAATCGGAGGCAATCATCTTCACAAAACGTAGACCTGCCATAGACCAGCATATCATTTTAAACACAGAAGACATACCTTGGTCTAAATCAATAAAATATTTAGGTTTAACACTAGACAAATCATTAACATATAAACAATAAAATTGACAAAGCTAAAAAACTTTTATACAAAATGTTTCCCTACTTCAATAAAAAATCAAAATTAAGCCCTAAAAATAAAATTATACTATATAAAACAGTTATCCGTGCACAAATCACATATGCTTCTCCGGTGTGGAGCTCAACTTGCTCCACTAACTATTATAAATTGGAAAGGGTTCAAAACAAGCATGAGGGTCATCACTGATTATCTTCGTTATACTAAAATTTCAACCATGCTCCATGACCTAAACTTACTCCCTCTAAAATAGTATGTCTTCGAACAAACCAAAGCATACTTTGAAAAAAAAAACAAATTCAGAAAATCCCCTATTAAAAGAAATTGGTAACTACGATAAAAATTCCCTCAAAAGATACACGCACAAAAGAACCAAACATGTACTCTTAACATAGACCTCCCTTTGATTACTCAACTGCTATGTACATATTGCCATTCATTTATGTATCCTGGTTATTATTTATAGATTATATTTATATTTATTATTATTGTTTTGTATTAATTCTTACGCTATATTTTATTTTATACCATGTAATTATTTTACTTTCTTTACATTTTTTTTTTATGTGGGTTTTTTCCTTATTTTTCCCACTGTTGACAGATAATCTGTAAAGTGTAAAACTATTAACTAAACTATAAAACTATGTTAATCATGTAGAGGACTTAAGACCGGCACATGTATACTAAATTATTTGTAATTGTAAATATGTCAATAAAGCATTGTTATATTATTAAAAAAAAAAAAAAAAATATTCCAGAAAAAAAGCAAACATTATACCCGACTACGAGCCTGACCTTACTACACCAGTTATGATTGATAGAGACTTTAATGTTGATGTCTCACTAAACCGCTCATTGCCCGACTTTCATGCTCAGCGAGTTCAATTTGTCTTATATTGAAACTTCTCCAGCGACGTTAGGTAATACCTGTATTCATTTAACGTTTATCAGAAATGTCGATGTATCTTGTTTGCCATTTGTTTCATAATTTTCGAATCACACACCTATAATTAATAAATTATATTGTACACACAATAATTATCCGTTTCTTTGTTTTTATCCTAAATACATAAATAAAAATATTTTATTCAGAAAATATAACCCGTTACATTAACGTAATCACGTACAACACACGGCCGTGTCCATGACACAGCTGCTACACACCGAATTTTTTTTCAGGCCTTCAATGACTGGAATATTTCCGGCCATAGCTGATAAAGAGAGATATAATAATTACGTTATATACAATCTTGTTCTATCATATACAAACTTCAGCAAACAATCTTCTTAATGGCAATAGGGTAAGAGAATGAGGCGAATGTTTGGAAGACAACAACCTTCCATTTTCTTAATGGAAACTCCCATCAGAAGTGAGGACGAAAACAATACAATACTTAGGAGAGAACAATTTATCATGTACTACCCATACCATCAATAAGTAACGAATATCAAATACCAGTATATATTTTGCCTTTATTGACTACAGCAAAGCATTTGACACCGTAAAGCATAATTTCCTATTCAAAAGTCTTCAAAAACAAGCTATCAACAATGACATAATTCGTATTTTACAACATTGGTATAACAATAGTAAAGCCCGAATAATTCTCGAAAAAACCTGGAGCTGACTTTCCGTTAGAAAGAGGAGTAAAACAAGGAGATCCTTTATCACCTGACCTCTTCAATTGTATTCTAGAAGAAGTATTTCGAAAACTGGACTGGGAAAAAAATGGGAATAAACTATCAATGGAGCAAAACTATCGAATCTGAGATTTGCGGACGATATTGTCCTGATTTCGGAATCTATTGAAGAAATAAATTGCTTGCTACAGCAACTAAACGAAGAAGGGAAAGAAGCAGGACTAGAAATCAACTATAACAAATCTTTCCTAATGACAAACAGAAACAAGGAAGAAATTTACGTAGAAGATCGCAAGCTAGAATGGGTAGAAGAAACCGTTTACCCATATCTCGGGCAATATATATCTTTTGAAGAAAGATTTAAAAAAGAATTAAAAAGGCGAACCAAAATAGCTTGGTCTAAATATTGGTCAAACAAAGATATATTCAAAAGTAACATGCCTATCGCCCTGAAGAAAAAAGTCTTCGATATTTGCATTCTACCTTCCCTAATTTACGGTTGCCAAACTTGGCCTGCAAACAGACATATAATTAATAGCCTAGCTATTACCCAAAGAGCGATGGAAAGGAGCATGCTAGGGATAAAGCTAAGGGATAAAATCCGTAGCAGGAAGATCCGCAAAATAACCAAGACGAAAGATGCGGTGACAACCTTCCTAGAAATTAAGTGGAAAATGGGCAGGCCACATAGCAAGAATGGACGGTAGAAGATGGGCCAAAAGAACCACAGATTGGTATCCTGTCCATTCAACACGGAAGAGAGGAAGACCTAGTTCGAGATGGCGGGACGACATCGAAGATCTTCTGGGGGTGTCTATGGCACCGGTCAGCAAATGATAAAGACATTTGGAAAAAACTGGGAGAGGCTTATGCCCAAAGATGGGCCACTTTTCCTTGAGAAAAAAAAAAAAAATGTAAATTTCTTTTATTATTTTGTAATTATCTTATGTGGAAATAAAGGAGCTATTATATTATTATTATTATTATTATTATTACCATCAATAAGATAAAACTAAGGATTCAAGGTTTCTATTTTTGTTTCTTTATCCATTTTATTAAAGTTGCAACTGCGCCTGAGTTCAAATAACCACCACTTTTTTATACCTGGCCTGGAAAATCTCTTAGAGCCAAAATAACTAGTTATATAGTTATGAAACAACACTGATACCTCTTAAACAAAAGTAGGTTCTTCATTTATGTTAAATAATCTAGAAATTGCTTTGAATAATAATAAATTCATTAAGAACTAGAAATGGGTGATAGACTTCCGGGTCGTGGTTTCGCCGATGATTTGGTACTGTGGGGTGAAAATAAGGAAACTATAAAATTAAACGCAACTACGCTCATAAAAGCCAGTAGCGAAATTGGTTTAGTATTTAACAACGATAAAACGAAATATTTGGTTAATAGTAGAAACCGTGAAAATTTCGGTGATGTAGACATTTTCGGGATTTAATTCGAATACATTAAGCAGTTTAAATATCTAGGGTCTATAATATCTAGGATAAATGAAATTCAAAAGGAAATAAAAGCAACAATAAAATACGGAAATTCTTGTTATTTCTCCGGTCACTAATCAATTCGCACATACTCTCCAGAATTTTTTTTTTTTTTTTTTTTTTTTAATTCTTTTATTAATAGAAATATACAACTGTATTAGAAAACACATCTAGTAAATATGCGGTATATACGAGATATAATGACATGAACAAATTTTGTAGAGGAACTACCAATTGGTAGTACTCTAATGAATATTTACAAAAAGAAGATCACGAGGCCATCTTCTTTTCAGACACATCGGAGGATTGCCAGGAATGGAAGGGGAAGCAAGTTGTGCAACAAGTATCTGGTTCTCCAGAAATTTTAAAATTATATAAGGTACCTTACCTTATAGACTCCTCAGTGTTCTTTCTTCTCAACAGTTCTCTACGAAATGTGGCCGCTCACGTCCAAAGAAGAACAACGCCTTAAGCCGGCTCCACACATTCGTGTTATGTCATAACACGCAACTCGAAACAATGTTCGCCGAACCAGTTTCGTGTTATGTCATAACACATAACACGAAACAACGACGGAACAGTTCTCTGTTATGGCATAACACATAACACGAAACAATGACGAAACAGTTCTCTGTTGTCATTACAATATATCAATACCTACTAAAATAAGCCAAGTTCGTAAAAATGCATGTATCTACCATTTTTATTATGTTGTTAGGACCCATGAGGATAGTTAAAATCAAAGTTTCCAAACCTCAAAATCAGGTGGGTTGTTCGTAGTACTCAATAAACCGCGGAATTGTAGCACTATTTTCGTTTTTCATTTGTATCTCTAAAATATGAAACTTTGCTTGACATAGCATTTACTATGCTAAAGAGTACTAAATGTGTACTAAATTCTAACCGCAGCTATGTAGATTAATTGGTTGCGGAAATACAGTTCTCCAAAAAATAGTGATTTTTCACAATATTTGACAATTTTCCGTTGAGTCAAGTTCTCGGCCGCATTCTAACAAAAGTACTGGTTTCACAATAATTTCTTCAAGAAAGAATTTAAAGGAAATTTAATTAGCTTTATTTGATATCTAAACTGTACCTGTAGAAAACTTTTTATAGAAACGATAAAAGATTACAAAATCGGATTAGAGAAAAAAAAATTGCATTGCTGGTTATAAAAGTGAGTGAGAGAATTGGCAGGAATCTACCTGTTTCTTTTTCAATTAAAAAACATGTACAAGTATCTATTGCTGTATTTAAAAACATTTATTTTAGTCTGGTATCCTTCGTTGTATAAATCGTCTGGGCTATGATCTATTGTTTTCCCTGTTTAGGAAAAATTGAATTTTATCCTTCGGTCTCCCCCTTTCTTAAATCTTATATTTTATTTTGCAATTGTTTCAGGACTCTTTAGTCTCTTAAATACCACTTTGTTTTAATGCGAGGTTACTTAATCTCCTGCGAGTCAGCTCTTATTGTTTCCTTATCACATTATCTCATGTGTTAATAAAGTTTGCATTAGCTTTATTTACGCCATGATCTATTTACTTTCAGACTGAACTAAGAGCAAAAATGAAGATAAGCTACGAAAATCTTTTCTTGACTAATTAAATAGACGAAAAAAAAAAACTCTGTCAACAACGTAGTTTCCCATTACAAAATGCTACCGTAAAAAAAATATACTTAATATAGTCCAGTTCAATTCAAAATGTATAAAATTAGCTAGCGAATTTAATTATATATTTTTTTAAATCGCTACGTGCTTACTTAACGTTATTTATTATCAAATTTAATAGTTCATTTTAAAAACAGTTATTATTGATAATAATGATTGATTGGGTTTTACGATTATTCGCTATTGCTAAGCGAATTTGTGAATAAGCGATTCTCTCTGTTTCGGCTTGTGTTATGGGGAAACAAATTTCCTTTGATGTGTGTTAAAAAAACCGCCTCCTATAGCGATACACCCATAACACGAGCAGAAACAACTTGATAACACATAACACGAGCCGAGTGCCCATCCACACATTCGCCAATCTTTGACGAGCATGTCTGTTTCGTGTTGCGTGTTATGACATAACACGAATGTGTGGAGCCGGCTTTAAAGTTTTCAAAAATAAAGTACTGCGTAGAATATTTTGCGCGAGAAAGGATTTGAAGATTTTATAAGGCTACAAAATGCGGAATTGCGGGAACATTATTCGGTAAACATAGTTGAGGTAATATAAGGGCGAAGGTTAAAATAGGCACGTAAATTGTTATTTTAATATAACCGAATATCAAAAAGCGTAGTTGGGTCTCGAGTCGTCGGGTAATGTCCGAGGGATAGACCGAGACGTAGATGGGATGATTTGCGTCTGAACTGATCTTGACGATTGGGTTTTTATTGAGCTTTCTATACATACTGGAACAGGCTAAGTAGTTCTAAATAATTTAAAGCAAAATATATTTTTGTTAATACGTATTTACCTGTTAGTTCTAATCTACCTAAAATAATATTTTTAAGATGTCTATAGGGGCTCCACTAAACTATCCAGTTCATCTCGTATTCAATCCATACAATCCCAAATCCTTCGAAAATCCTCAATGCTCCTTAGTTTGTCACCAATAAACTTATCCATAAAGATCTTAATGTTCCATATGTTGCTGATTTAGCCCAAACCAGATACCTATCCTTTCATAGTAAGCTCCATAATCACTCAAATCCGTTAGTTTCTCAACTTGCTTCCCACTCCATTCCTGATAATCCTCCGGAGCGTCAGAAACGAAGATGGCCTACAGACCTTCTAGAGTAGAATTTTTATCAAAGTGCTACTGAAGGGTAGTACTTTTCATGTTTTGTCAAGTTATTTTAATAGATAACAGTACATTTACTTGATGTATAAATTTTTTACAGTTGTAAATTTCAATAAATTTTTTTAAAAAAAAAGCTTCCATTTTCCTGGAGTGGTTATAGAGCTTAGTACGGAAGGATAGGTATCTGGTTTGGTCTAAATCAGCAACATATGGAACAGTAAGATCTTTATGGGTAAGGTTTATTGGTCACAAAGTAAGGAGCATTGGGATTTTTCGAAGGATTTTGGATTGTAAGGATTGGATACGAGATGAATTGGATGGTTTAGTAGAGCCCCAAAGCTCAACTCCGTACGTCCAAATAGGTTTAATCACGCAGTCATGTAATAAATCTTTTGAAATTAATTGCTTTGAACGTTTGTATAGTAAATGCTGAAGTAGTCTGTAATGTAAGGTATATTAAGATCTTTATGGATAAGTTTGTTTGTGACGAAGTATTTTTCTCAGGATTTTGGATTCTAAGGATTGGATGCGAGATGAATTGGATGGTTTAGTGAAGCCGCAAAGCTCAACTCCGTATGTCTAAATTGGTCTAATTATTGTTATGTAAATGAGTCTTTTGGGATTAATTGGAAAGTTGGAACGTTTGTCAAGTAAATGTTGAAGTAGTCGATAACGACGGTCCGTTTCTTGTCGTTTTAGTGTAGTATCTGGATTCCAAGTAAGACGTTTGTCCACGTGGAGACCTAGGTATCTGTTCAACGGATTAGGGAATATCATAAAAAAAATTTCTTTTAAAATATAATTTACGATATTCACTCAGAAAAGGACCTTTTTTTTTCATTTATTTATTGATACTTACAACTGTACAGAATAATATACAACAAGAAAATGTGTTGTGACAGTGAATATAATAACATGTAAAGAATAACTTGTGAAGAACTACTCACTAGTAGCACTTCAATAAATCTACTCTAAAAGGTCTCTAGGCCATCTTCTTTTCAGACGCCTCGGAGGATTATCAGGGATGGAGGAGGAAGCAAGTTGGGAGACTAGTGGATTGGAGTGGTTATGGAGCTTACTATGGAAGGATTGGTATCTGGTTTGAGCTAACTCAGCAACATATGGAACATTAAGGTCTTTATGGATAAGCTTATTGGTGACAAAGTAAGGGGCATTTAGGATTTTTTTAAGGTTTTTGGATTGTAAGGATTGGATACGAGATGAATTGGATGGTTTAGTAGATCCCCAAAGCTCAACTCCGTACGTCCAAATAGGTCTAATAACAGTCATGTAAATAAGTCTTTTGTAATGAATTGGGAGGTTACATCGTTTGTCTAGTAAATGTTTGAAAGTAGTCTGTAACGACGAGCAGTTTCTAGAAAAGGACCTTTAAGTTAAAAAATAAACAAATAGTATCTTATTTTTAGTTAGAATTACATAGAAAACACAATTCAGTTGTGTTGGGTAATCCGAAATTTCCTTTGACGATATTAAAACCATAATTTCAGAATGATATTCTGATAACTTTTGAAATGACAGCAATTATAAATTTGGTTATTAACAATAAATCGGTGGCAATGGTCAAACCTATTGCAACTAGATGTGATTATAGGAGTTTCCAAAGTGGATCCAACCCATTACGAGTATCGAAGTTTATAATTATCGAAATCGATTTGCACTTAGTGCCTTTGGACAATAAGATACCTAAATATATATCCCGGCCGTATTAAAGGATAATTGGAGATACCACTAACAGGATGCAAGGATACACGCGTCGGTTTCTGGTAAGGTCATAGGAAGGAGTCCTTGAGCGAACATTATTAAGGTAATAAGCCATTTCTTCACTTTATGATGATCTACACCAAACGAAATAACATTGTATATACCGAGTCAACATTATTCAACATTCAACATCTGTGTTCGGTCAAATCAACGCGACATTCAAAGAGTATAATACATTGAGGTCTGGTTGTGACCCGCAAGGTAACAGATGTATTACCCAACAATGAAAAAAATCTTGGATCAATTCTGGAGTCATACCCACATCTGAGAAACACTTCAGTCAAAAGGGGTTACAGAATACTAATAAATAAATGCAAACTATTTTTTTTTTTTTTTTTTTTTTTTTTATTTGTTCCAGTTCTAGAATTTATTAAAGTGGTTCATTCAGAAAGAATTTTAAAAATGGATCTATCGAATAAAGGATGGAATGAGATTTTAATACGTTGTGCACATATTACACAAATTAATGAGTGCTGAAAAGAGGGGTATAGATTGCATGAAATATGCGATAATTTTTGACTCACAGCTTTGTTAGTAGTAGTTAGAAGGTAAACATACTAAACGTCCCCGCCTTTAGGGAGTGAGCTAAAGATGGGGGGGGGGGGAAGGGTTGAACGTCCTAATTTTGTATTTTTCGATTATATCTCGAAAACGGTAGAATCAAAAAAATATAATTAGGATTGATGAATTAAGTGCCACTTCTACTGAGATTATTTTATTTGAAAAACTAGTTTCGAATACTAAACATTCATCTTTAGTTCTAAAACATACAAAATTTTTTTTTCAACACATCAGTACTAAGTTACATAGATATATATACTAAAGTTTTTTAAAAAAAGATAAGACAAGAAATCAAGCATAGGCACTCACCTTCGAGGTAACTAAAACACTGAATTTGTGAGAAGTAAAAGGGAGAGGCAGGTAGGTTAAGTTTTAGATTTACAATGGGGTTTCTTTCTTTTGATTTCTTGTCTTATCTTTTTTAAAACTTTAGTATGTATAATCTATGTAACATAGTACTGATGTGTTGAAAAAAAATTTTGTATGTTTTAGAACTGAAGATGTTATGTTTAGCATTCGAAACTAGTTTTCGAATAAAATAATCTCAATAGAAGTGGTACTTAATTCATCATCCTAATTGTATTCATCCTTCTATATCATCATGCGTACCTCAAGTGATTCAAAAAAATATGTTAGAAATGAAAATTAAAACTGATTACATTTCTTTAAAAAATTTACTCTATACATATTTGAAGAAATTCCAACGGTTTTCGAGATATACGTTATTAAAAATAGATAATTTTAAAAATAAATAAAAATGTTTACCTCACTTTTTGTTAAACATTTGCTTCAGATGTCAGAAACGTATATATGAAATTAAAGTAAATCTAATGCACTACAACTTTGATTCTGTAATTTTGTTCTTTAAAAAACGATCGTGGAAGGCACTGGAAGCAAATGTTTGACAAACAGTGAGGTAAATATTATTTTTTTGTGAACATTGTCGGTTTTCAATAACCTATAATTCGAAAACGGTTGGATGTTCGACAAATATTTATATAAATAATTTTATAGTAAATTTAATAAGCTTTAATTATTATTTGCAACATATCCTTCTAGAATTCATTGTTTTCGAGATATAATCGAATAACCCAAAAATGGGACCTTCTTCCCTTCTCCCTACCGTTAGCTCACCCCCCCCCCCCCAGGGGACGGGACTTTTAGTATGTTTATCTTCTAACTATTCCTAACGAAGCCCTGAGGTAAAAAATAATCGCATATTTCATGCACTATACAATGTGTTTATTGACTGGACTGTAAGCATTATCCATTGAATTTTGTTAATAATGTTGACAACAGTTGAGATAAAATCGTCATTTGTCTTCGACATGAGTTGTTTAGGTTTCATACAGGTTATGATACAATACACTAAAGTGACTATATAATTTGTGCTTCATTCATGTCGACAGGCCAAAATTTCAGTATTGGTAGGGAAACTATGGACACACCCTGTCTTCTCAAACATAAATGAAATCTTAATTTACAAATGACCGGAGAAAAACTTTAAATTAACGACTGGATACATGTTTGAAAGTCACTTCGTTTTTTAGTAAAGTGTTTTAGAATGAAGTAGTTTTAAAACTAGCTAGGGAAGTGACGAATGTATACAAACAGAAATGAAATAGAATTTTAAACAACTTAAAACAAACAGGTCAATAAACAAGTCGATGTTATAACTAAAAGTAAATAAATATAGAAAACTTGCGTTCCATTCATTTGTACAGTCATTCAGAGAACAAATCTCATTACTAAATTTTTTATGCCACATAGATATATTTTTTCCATAACATTATAATATCAGAGTCATGTATTTGACAAAAAATAGACGATACAGGCATAATGAATTATATTCGTGAATTGTTTTTCAGTTTGTTCATAACATAATATAACATGTTATTTATAGCATATGTATTCATCAACATAGGGAAAAAAAAAAGAAGAAAGAAATATAAAATTCAAATACAAAATAAATGCAGAAAACCTCTGAAATAAAATAAAAATAAAATTGCTAGGTGTTACAAACTTCAGTTGTTTGAAAAAATAAAATCATTCAGAACTAAAAATGGCTTATTATATTTAGTCATCATCATTACCATTTTTCCCAGTCCTATAGATCTAGCCATTCCAGTAACCTAGTTTTCACTTTTTCTTTTGTTCTAATCATTTGAAATTCAGATTGACCCCAAATGTTTTCAATTTCATTGTGTATTTTTCATGAAAACTGTTTTTCCAAAGTATTTACATGACACAGATATGTGCCTTGGGTATTAGATGATATAATAAAAAAAGGGTTTTCATATTTTCAAGTAAGTTATTGTCAGTTTAAAATACATGTTAAAAGCATAGATAACACGCATGCTTCTCATGCTTAACATAAGCTACTTGCATTATATGATATATGAAAGAAGAGGGAGGACATTTTCAACAATTATTGTAAATTAAGTATGTAAATTTTAATTAAACTATCTTAAAATTCAAATAATAGAATAAGATATATAGGTAATTGTGATTAAATTACTTTTCTATTAAACTATTTAAAATGTCTGAGCATTCTCTCAGTATTTCTCAAAATGCCGATGTTGCATCTCCCTGTTTTTTGTAATTAATAAGAGATATCAGTATCAATTTTAGAGATAATCACTATTCATGGTATACCATTCGAAAGGTGTATGTGTGTAGAAGTTTTTTTCGAGTAGTGCACGTTTGTAACATATGTAATATTTTTGAGAAAAATGCAGTCAAAGTTTTGGAACGGAATCAGAAACTTGCTATTTCATATATTTGGATCAATAAGTTAAATACTGGACGCTGCTATTTTGAAGTTTAAATGAGTTTATTTCAAGGGAAACTTAATCTTATTTCTAATGAGCATATTGGAATTGCTCTAGGTTTAATAGTTCGGGAAATATAGACAATTATTTGTCAAAAATTAGAAATTTCTTGATAAACATAAAAAATATAAATATCTGTAAAACGGATGAAAATCGATAGTTTATATGAAATTTTTTGTTGCAAATGATGCCTAGAATCGCCTCTCGAAGTTACTGCAGTCTTATGCTGAACACCCTGTATAAAGGGTGTAATGAAAAATCAAACTTTGATTTAAAAATGTATTCTTAGATAGAATTTATTTATTGAACTTTATTCTAAAAAAAAAATATACAAATTTCTATGGAAGACCATACTCAGTCTACAATCATTGTTGTTTAGAAACAACAAATCTCACTACATCAGATTTTCACTTGTTTGTAAAAAAAAATAAAATCAACAGCTCAGATCCACTGTATCATATAAATTCATACAATTCCTAATTAGACCGGAAAATTTCCAAAGAAAGTTGAAAAGGAGTTGGACAAAAGATCTTCATGAGTAAAATAAAATAAAATTATAAAAAAAGGAATGAAATGCCAATAAGCAATTATCAAGCTTCTCATATTTATTTTGACTGATATTCTATGTTAATATTTTTTAGTTGTAATTTCGAAAAAAAAAAAATACATTTAGTGGTATTTTAACAAATAAATTATTAATTATATATTTATAATTATGTAAAAAATCGTTAAACTGTCTAATAGGGAAAGGTGATATTTGGAGATAGGTTTTTAATGCGGTGACACAAACATTTTTTTACCGCACCCTTATAATTACCATTCCCATCTATCAATATCATCTACAATATTCCAACATACGACAATTATTTTCATAATGGCGAAATAACTAATCAAAATAAACATAAGTATTTGTATTAAATAACTATTCATAAATTTGAGAAGAATCTAGAAACAATCGAGGTCAACGGTCCAGTAATAAATAATCGATTACCATGAACTACTCTTCAATGAACGAAAATTTATTAGATGGCTTATTCAATCTAAATATATATTTTTTTTTAGTAATCGTGAAACCTCAGAAATTAATTTTAGATAAAAAAAATATAACGTTTGATAATTTTGATCTATGTTCAATATAATTGATTTTGATAAGAATTATAACATTTATTAATTAAATGATCGATCAACGTTATTTATTGCCAAGTTATAATTAAAATTGATCCATTAGTTTCCAAGATATGAGAGGAAAATCATTGGCACTCATTAATTTTATTGAGATAGATAGGTTAATTTATTTATTTGTTTTCCACTATGATATAGATTTATGAGTTTATTAATTTAATTTATTTATGAAGATAAGAGCTTGGTTTTATATAAGATGGATCGATAGCTGACATTGTTCCAGTCATGGCCTCTAAGATAATTATTTTGTTACAATAAAGCTTGGTTTTGAATCAGCTTCAATGCTAAATAAATGTACTTGTATATATATAAAGGCAGCTCATGAAAATTCAGCTGTTTTATGTCGCCATGGGAACCAGCATTTTAGCCAATTGCAAATGGCGCCTTGTTCTTGGACTTTTGTTTTTGTTATTGTCCAGTGTTTAACATCATTAAGAAGGTATGTACAGATTTAATGTATTTTATGGATTAGGGGGCAGTTGTAAAAATACATATTTAATTTCTAACTTTTTCAAGTAGTTACAATTAAAAAGAGCACATTTTATATTAAAGAAAAAAATATACCGCAACTTCAATAAACGTAATATTGGTTATGAGTTCCAAGAGAAAATAGAGGATGCACTTGATATACAGGGTGTTCGGAAGAACGTTGGCCAAAAAATTATCTCGGGTAGGGAGGTTCATTTTGAACCTATTTAAGGTCACTTACCTATATACAAAGTCTTAAGGTTTTTTTGTTATGAATTTTTTTGTTAAAATGGCCAAATCCAAACATTTATGCCTTATAACTCCGTTGTTTACTGATATATCAACGCCATTTTTTTTCCCTGTAATTACTAATACATTGTCCATGTAAAATAAAAAAAAAAAAAGATATGGTGCAAAAAACAAATACCAAAAAAACGGGAGATCGTTAAATCTTGTCAAAGGCAAAAATAAAAATTATGAACTTCAAGGTTCAATAAAAAAAAAAAAAGTAAGCACAACAGCCAAATCCAAATTGTTTTAAAAACTTCTCTATTTAATACTCTTTGAAAAAATACCATTTGCAGGCACGTAGCGCATCTAGTTTTTTTTATTTTTTATAAAGTAACAAAAGGGTGCCACCAGCGCATATTGATAATAATAATGAATCGAATCATATTTTTTATGCAAAACGTAACAAATAGTTGTGTTTCTTTATAGCATAGGTTAAACTGCATATTTTCTCTTTATTTCTCGGAATTTCGATTTTATCAGAGTAAACTTTATCTACATTTTTGTAAACAAAATCAGGGAACAAAATTAAACTAATTTTAAATTGTTCATAAATTTAATTTGTAGAGTATCACAGGCATTGCTCAAAATGATCTCCACTATTTCTAATACAAGCACGATATCTTTTTCTTATTTCTGTGGTAGTTCTAAAAATAAATTCTTCTTTCATTATGGTAAATGCGGCATTGATTTTTTTGAATAAGTTAAACATTCTCTTACAGGTAAGTTGTAGTGGGATTTTTAAAAACAAGAATTTATTTAAAAAATCAATGCCACGTTTACCATAATGAAGGAAGAATTTATTTTTAGAACAACTACCACAGAAATAAGAAAAAGATATCGTGCTTGTATTAGAAATAGTGGAGATCATTTTGAGCAATGCCTGTGATACTCTACAAATTAAATTTATAAACAATTTAAAATTAGTTTAATTTTGTTCCCTGATTATTGTTTACAAAAATGTAGATAAAGTTACTCTGATAAAATCGAAATTCCGAGAAAGAAAGAGAAAATATGCAGTTTAACCTATGCTATAAAGAAACACAACTATTTGTTACGTTTTGCATAAAAAATATGATTCGATTCATTATTATTGTTAGTGTGCGCTGGTGGGAACCTTTTTGTTTCATTATAAAAAATAAAAAAAAACTAGATGTGCTGCGTGCCTGCAAATGGTATTTTTTTAAAGAGTATTAACTAGAGAAGTTTTTAAAAAACAATTTGGATTTGGCTGCTGTGCTTACTTTTTTTTTAATTGAACCTAAACTTGAAGCTCATCATTTTTATTTTTCCCTTTGACAAGATTTAACGGTCTCCTGTTTTTTTGGTATTTGTTTTTTGCACCATATCTTTTTTTATTTTACATGGACAATGTATTAGTAATTACGGGGAAAAAAATGGCGTTGATATATCAGTAAACAACGGAGTTATAAGGCATAGATGTTTGGATTTGGCCATTTTAACAAAAAAATTCATAAAAAAAAACCCGTAAGACTTTGTATATAGGTAAGTGACCTTAAATAGGTTCAAAATGAACCTCCCTACCCGAGATAATTTTTTGGCCAACGATCTTCCGAAAACCCTGTATAATAAAGCTTTTAAGCTTCTTGGGAAACTCTTGGACCATGTGACTGAAAGAAAATTTCCTTAACTATGTTCAATACATATAAATGTACATAGTTACAAGTTATTTCAGGCAATTTTTTTTTTTTTGTATTTTTTTTTCTAAAAGTTTGATTTTTCTTGAGGTGTTTACGTTCCCATATTATTTATCCAAGGAGGATAAAAGTATTTGTCCACCTATAATCCTATATGATCACCTATAATAAAAATATTTCCACCTATACTGCTTATTCCCCCCCCCCAAAAAAAAACAACCCAACATTTAAAAAAAAGTGGCCAAACGTGACTTTATTCATTCAAACTAGTTACAGTCCCTAAACGGTAGATCCCAGCGACAAAATTTTATAAAAAAAAATATTCAAATTTTCGATCCAAGGAACGCCAACAGAGCTAATGCGTGTCAAAATGTTACAATTTGGAGGGTGAAAAAAAGTTAAAAAAAAAAAAAAAAAAAAAAAAAAAAAGACATTGATGTCAAAAGTTAAAATTCGGGAATTTTAAATAAATATAATTTATTACAGTTTTGCACTAAACGGTATATTTCTCTCAAGAATTTATTCGACACACACATTAAACCTATACACCATAGAACGCAAGACGTTAAAAATTTCGTAAATTTGAAATTGCTTGGATATTTTTTTTTTAAGTACTACTTGTGTTTTTTTTAATTATTAGGTGTTACAAGCCCTGGTTACAGTTTATGTATATGTGAACCCCTAAGAAGGAATGAAACTTTTAGTTGAAAAAAATCTGTCAGGTGAATTTATAGGTCTGGTCAGAGTATGTGTATATATACACAATATACACTCTCTTCGTTTTCCTGAACTATTCAAATATTTTACTATTTATGAATAAATAACTGCATGGTGAGAAGAATTTTTAAAAAATTACAAGCAGCCTTCCACTGTTAAAGATTTTCACTTGAAGACGATTTTCATGAAATTTTTTCTATTAATTTGAGGATTCATTTTCATCATTCAATATTTTTGATCTAACAAGGGTATGTTTTGACTAGTCACTTACGGATATGTATGCCGATTTTTGTGTGGGCAGTAGGGACCTATAATAGTACAAAACTAGAGTTATAGCCGCCAATGGGCATTAGGAGCCGAGAAAAAAAATCACGTTTTATTTATTTTCTCAGCTTTCAGTCAAGATAGACAAATGATTCTTTCACCTAAAATTATAGTTTAGTATGTCATTTAAAATAAAAATACTTATGTTATGCTCAAGACACGACTCGGCTTTAGGGTGCTCAAAAACTCCAAAAAAAATTTACAAAATTCCAATGAAATCCTCTGTAAATCAGAAGAAATTTTTTTTCATGGACAACTGACCTTAAAATATCGATTTAACGCACCAAAAAATCCTTACACGTAAAATGTTATCAAAATAAAAAAAAAAAAATTTTTTTTTATCCCTTTCGAGGACGTTAACAACTTTTGAAATTTAATTAACAACATCTAACGGCCATAACATTTGCTGTTTTCAACCGATTACAATTGGGTTAACTAAAGATTTTAGTGGACAATAAAGTATCAAAAAAAAAAAAAAAAAAAAAAAAAAAAAAAAGTAAAAAAAAAAAAAAAAAAAAAAAAAAAAATAAATAAAAAAATAAAATAAAATAAAAAAAAAAAATCCGTGTTTAACAATAACTTGAGATATAACTAGAGAAATTCTGTGATCTCCGCATTTGGACTAAACTATGCAAATTTACAGCTTCTAGAAGCCCTTAAAATTTGGTTCAATCGGTGGCGAAATCTGTGAGATACCGCAAATTATTAACGTTGTTTAACGCATTCTAAAATCCTACAAAATCTCTGGAGTAAATAAAAATTTAATTTTTGCTGTCGAGCATATTTGGTTTCTACGTGTTTTTTTGAAATGAAGAATCTGAAAATGATATCAGTTTTCAGTTTACAAATATTCCTTAACTATATTTTTGAGGGAAAACAAATACGCTTAATTTTTTATTTCGACCGAATTGCGCTATTCACATATTTCTTCAAAAGAATAATCTAAAAATAATATCAAATTTCGGTTTAAAAAATTCTATATATATATTATACTAAGGGATCTAACTACACCTTTAAAAAACATGTTTGTTTCGATAAGATATTCATGAAAAATGAATTTTAGTATTTTTGATATTGGTATGTTACATCAAACATTAATGAATGATTACCGCTATATAATAAAATCTATATTTTTTTTCAACAACATTTTATTTCTTTTAACATGAATAAGTCTGTTGGCGTAAAACGTATAACGTTTATTTCGCTCTCAAAAATGTAACATTTTGACAGGTTCTAGCTCAGTTGAAGTTGCACGGATCGAAAAATTTTCGGCAGTTTCCTGATCAGAAATTTAATGGAGAATAATTTTTGTTATGTAACATTTGTCACTCGGATCTGCCGTTTAGGAGCTGTATTGGTTTCAATGAAAAAAGTCGTTTGAAACCCCTGTTTTCTCTAAACTAGCCATTGATCTATTGTTTTTTCTCGGTCAGGGAGAAATTTTTTTATTTTCAATTCTTATTACTTTATATTATTTGATATTAGCTAGTTTGTGGTATGTATTTAAGTTTCTTTTAATATTTTTAAATAAGGGATAATGTATAAACCTTGAGTTGATTGAAACAAAAGAAAAACGTTCATACATTTAAATCATGGCTACTATGAAGACAATAATAGTATCATAATCGATTCAGAATTGTTTTAAAATAATAAATCACTAGGATATAAATCAAGAAGTCAACAATAATTTAATAATAACCGGTAAACAGATAATATGTATAAAGAGATTTCAACTCGAGACATTCTAATCCCTCATTGACAAATTATATAACACACACGTATTGTTTTTCATTTATCAGAACACCATAAAAAATTAAAGTGTAATTAAATTTCTTAAAAAGGGATTAATTCACGACAAATAACAAATATTCCAAGTTACACGTGAGAGAACACTTTTGGATCAGGAACAGGAAATACCAATGGTATGAATTCGTAGTTGGACATTGCAATTTAAACATATTATTTAAGAATTTGTCAGGAAAGTAGAAATGAAGAAACATTTACAGCTTGACGCATATCATATCATAATACCAACATTAAACTTATACAAATTCATAGATATTAATTTAAATTGAATATTTTTTTATTAGAAATGCTACTTGTTAAAAACAAAAAAGTAATGATAATTATTGATAATCGTCTACAACACGAAATAGATATCATAAATAAAAATCAAAACTTTATAAGCTTAAACTGTTTATTTCAGAATGGAATTTGAGAAAAACAAGTTGTTTACAAGTTTTCGTTTAGATAAAACAGTTGAATACCAAGGAACTCGCACCGAAGAGTCAAAACCAAAGTTCAATCTTAAAAAGTGGAGAAGCGGACTTGAGACTATACAGCTGATCTGTCAGACTCGGATATTAAAATAATTTAAAATCAATAATTCCAATTATCAGATTCAACAACTATATAACATAAAAAATGACTATCTGTGATAAAAATTAGGTTTCAAATACGAGCGAGAATGATTACAACAAAGTTTAAAATAAATAAGTCGAAAAGTTAAAAATTATGGATGAAAAAAATTTAAATAAACCTGCACACATTAAAAAAAAAAATAAAAACATAGTAAAATCAACCAAATAATTTGCCGCTGTTATACTTGAAATTTTATTTTTTAAAAGTATTTCAGGACCGTAACGTTTATAAACAACGTATACATAATTAAACTATATATTAAAATATGACTTACGTTTTCCAGAACTTTCAGAAACGAAGAAACTGCACAAAATAACTGAAACTAAGGCACACGACAACACCGAAACGGCAGCCATAGTTATACTGCCCACTTGTTGCTCGGTCGGCCTGGGGGGCAACTATCGACTGTGCCTTCGATATCTACTATCGATAATGAACAATGCTGCCACTTGTCGCAGTCTTAAAAATGTTCTTTATTTCTGATAGACATAAAATGTTTTTTGTATTTTTTTTTTCAAGATGACGTATTTCGTTTAAGTGTTAATCGTATTTAAACCTAGAATATTTAAAATAGAAATTTATTATTATTATAAAAGTTTTGTTTGAATAAATATTCTTAGTTCTGATTACATACTTCAAACCAAAACTTAATATTTCATGGGAATCCTATCATTTACTACGTTTAAATAATCGCTTTGGGACTTGAATTTTGAATACTAACCAAAAGTCTTTAATAGTTTCCTTACATAAGACATTTTCAAATCAACATTAACATTTCAATCCTCATAGAATTATTTAAAATTTAAAATCATTATGAATTTGAAGGGTTTTCTGCAAGATAGTAAAAGAATAAATTTTTAAATCACTGAAATAAAAAACATAAAAGTTAAAACATCTGTAACAAACACCTGAGAGGCAGCCCCATCTATCGAGCGAAATAGAAACTAATGGTTGGAGCTAAGCCATTCTTATAATAAATCTTATTTTTAATCAGTTCTTATTTGCCTGCAACACATTATTTCGAAATTCGTATTTTATGTTTTCTTACATATTAAGTTGTAGTAAAATATTTTGTTTAAATTAATTGCAAAAACAAAAGAATACTACACTTTTGAATTGAGAATTAAAATTGCTTATAAAACATCATCCAGTTTAAAATCAGTTTAAATTCTAATTACATCTGTGTTTTTATTGTTTTAGGAATGTTATTATTCCTGATTATTCACTTTGAAAAAAATAAAACTATAAAAATTGTTATCTGAGCATTAAATAATTTTGTTTTCACAATGAGCAATAATCTATTTATTTTTAAATTCACTTTCTAGTCGCCCTTTAGAGAGAAAAAAATCCAATCTGGTTTTACACTGAGAATTAGGGTACTTTTTAAGAAGAAATTTACAATTAGTAAAATATTTACTGTATGTGTAAAACAATTGTTTCCATTCTTCATTGGATATAGAAAAAATATTTATTTAAATTAATTTTAATATCTTTATGGATCGGTTTCGTAGGATTTTATCTGTAAATTTATCCCCTAAAAATACTATTCTTGAAATAGATTTAGTTCAATACTTAAACAATGCAATTAAAATGCATCTTATTGAACTTACAACAAACTCACATGCTTTCTTACATTATTTAATCACCACACTACTTTCCAATAAGAATAGAACTACTATTAAATATTATACCAATTTAAAATTAAATCCACAATGTTTGACAATGTTAGCGAATTCATTTTGCTGTGGTATTCACAATATTATTTTTCCTAATTGATACAAAGTTATCAATAGAATTATAATACAATCATTTCTCAAAGTAAAAATGTTAACATTGTTTGTTTTTGTACTAAGACAGATAGTTATTGGTTCAATGTAGCAAATTAGAATAAATATTCCATAATTCTAACTGTTTTGAGCTGTTGATTGTTTATGGAATAAATGTTCCTGAAGAAGCATTCAAAAACCCATCAAACATAGAGTAGCATTAAAAATATTCGATAATTATGCATTTATTAATAATAATATATAAAAGGACAAGGCATTTTTATTTTATGATCACTAACCATGAAAATTACTGAACCAATCCCTACCAAATTTTTTAAATCTTTATAATTTCAGTAAGGTTTAGAAATAATAAAATCAACTGATTTTCAATAAATTTGTTATTAAAAAAGTAATAATATGTGGATAACATTGAAGTTTGAAAATCTCCCGATAGCTGGCGAGTGGCATTCTACATCTGAGGTTACAAAGGTAAGGTTTTATATAGAGCTTGAAATTCATAAAAACATTTACTTATATTCCATATATATTATTAAAGTAAGCTTGAAATATGTGGTTCAAGATATGAATCTCAGTAAAGTTTAAAAATCGACCTTTATATTGCTGATAATACTGTAAATATTCTCATTCCATCTGGATTATCTACTTATTAAAATTAAAAACTTGATATCCAATTATGCTTTTACAAACTCTTCAACTACCTAATTAGTGATATGGTACCAGGTTAAAAATTACAGCTTGGCGTGGAATTATCATTGAGGGTATAATTCTCACTGGAACAGCGACAAACTCCTATTTATTCCTAGAATCCCAATAATTCCTAATGAAATACCATTTTAATTCAAATCAAGTTGCAAGAACCCTCAAGCTATCCACATTCATCAGCTACGGGACATCAGCAATGTGCGGATCATTCAGATATGAAGCGAAGAACAACTCGGCAGGTGCTTCCTCCTGAAAATATGCCACATCAAATGGTATCCTTATTATGTGGGTTACATGACCTCATTCAACCTCTTTTTAAGCCTTCTGCAACAGATTTCTGATGTAAAACAAGCCTTATTCCCATCATATGCACCCTAATTCTTTAACTGTGGGTTCCTTGTCCATTCTTCTATGGAACACTAACGGACTTCCTCAACATAAAAATGAACTTGACATATACCTACATGAGAAACGAACGGACGTTGCCCTGATAACCGAAACTCACCTTACTTCCCGACATAAAATTCACATTCCTGGCTACACTATTTACCGAACGGACCATCCAGATAACACTGCTCACGGAGGCACAGCCATTGTCATCAAATCTTCACTTCGACACAATTCAGTACATACACCCCATACACCCCACATACAGGCCACTGCAATTACACTTTACACAAAACATAACACTATAACACTGGCAGCTGTGTATTGTCCTCCAGGTTTGCCATTTCATCTCACATGTTCAATAGTTTCTTCGAGAAACTGGGAAAATGTTTTGTCGCTGGTGGAGACTATAATGCCAAACACCAAGCTTGGGGCTCCCGTTTGTGTACTCCGAGAGGTAGAAATTTAAGATCTGTTCTCCATAAACTTTCGTTAGACACTATATCCCCAAATACTCCAACTTACTGGCCCACATCGAGACAGAAAAACCCCTGACTTACTTGATTTTTTCATCACTAAAGGACCTTCGCGCCATACCTTACACAATAAGTAGCAGTTCTGATCTCTGCTCTGATCATTCCCTGATTCATTTGACACTTTTTGATGAACCTATAATAAAGAGAGAAAAGATTATTCCTAAATCAAGGCGTTATGGATTGGGATAGCTATCAATCCAGGTTAAATTCGAAACTGCTGATACCAATGCAACTAAAAACCGAAAAAGAAATTGAAGAAGCAGTTGATGTATTTACCAAAGCTGTACAGGAATCTGCATGGGCCTCATCCGTTCCTAGAATGAACAAAAGAGGTTCTCTACCGAGTTACCCACAGTACATCAGGGATTTGATCACAGCAAAGAGAAGGGCGCGAAAGGTATGGCAAACAAAACAGACTTCCTTCAGACAGACGAACATTTAATAAATTGAATAACGAACTGAAACGACAAATTATGAAAATCAAACAGACCAAATACGATTATTACTTATCCAATATCACGACAGACGACGGAAGCTTATGGAGGCACACTAAAAAACTTTTAAAGCATCACGAGGTGATAGCGCCTCTCAGAAAAGAAGATGGGTCCTGGGTGATGTCGGACAAAGAAAAGTCTGAACTCTTTGCTGAACATTTGTCGACAGTTTTTACACCACATACAGACTACCAAGACAATGAACATGAAACTTACCTACAAGAAACTCTAATAGCTCCCCTTCAATTGACATTACCACCACTGTCTTTCACTCCTTCTGATGTATTGCAAGTAATCAGAAAGCTATCACCAAAAAAAGCTCCAGGATTTGACTTAATCACCGCTGACCTTCTCCAGAAAATGCCCAAAAAAGCTATAGTCTTTCTAACTACACTTTACAACGCAATTCTCAGGACTACAAAATTCCCAGTTCAATGGAAATATTCTTATATTACCATGATACATAAACCAAACAAAAACACCGATTCACCCTCATCCTACCGACCAATTAGCCTACTTCCTTTGTGTTCTAAAGTTTTTGAAAAATTATTTTACCGACGAATACTAGACATACTGACAGATAAACAAGTACTGCCTACACATCAATTTGGATTCCGTGCTTTTCACTCAACAGTTCATCAACTACACCGTGTAACGGATTTCATATCAATCTCACTCGAGAAAAGACTATATGCTACTGGGGCATTTCTAGATGTAGCTCAAGCATTTGACAGAGTTTGGCATGACGGACTTCTTTTTAAATTGAAAAATCTTCTTCCTTTTACCTATTATCTGATCATTCAATCTTTTCTCTCTGATAGATTTTTTTCTGTCCGACAAGGTTCAGAAATCTCCTCTATTTATCCAGTAAAAGCCGGAGTACCACAAGGGTCAATACTAGCTCCATTGTTATATATTCTTTACACTCACGATATGCCACTTAGCCCTCAAACATTGACAGCAACATACGCTGATGATACAGCAATATTAACTAGACATAAAGACCCCACAATTGCATCATTAACTCTTCAACACCACTTAACAATACTACAAGACTGGTTCAAACGATGGAAAATAAAACTAAACTACACCAAATCACAGCACATAACCTTTACACTCAGACAAGACTCTTGTCCACCTGTCTTCATCGACAATCAAACCCATACCACAAACAAACGAAATTCATTACTTAGGACTTACATTTGATAGAAGAATGACCTGGGGCCCACATGTAAAACAAAAACGTCTCAGCCTAACCAAGAGATTAAAAATTCTATATCCAATGCTTCATAAACGGTCAACATTAAAACTCCGACAACGACTGAATACATACACTTACTTACTTAAACCCATATGGACATACGCCACACAAATATACGGGACTGCAAAAAATACACACCTTAAAAAAAAAATACAAATATTCCAATCAAAATTACTCAGACTAATCACGAAATCACCTTGGTACGTTTCAAACCACACACTTCACACTGATTTAGAAATACCCACAATAAAGGAACACATACATGACCTTTATAGACGATTTCACCACAGACTTCATGGACATAACAACATACTCATTAATGACATGGCCACGACTGACATACCTGGAAATACTCACAGAAGGCTTAAAAGAAGCTGGATGAGAGATTTGCTCAATTAAATTTCTTTAACCCATGCCAGGAGAAGGTACTATTGAGTACTAGTCTCCCACACGCATACAAGGCCTGAAGTATTCAATTCCACCACATTCACTAATTGTTACCATAATAACAGGTGTGAATTAGAAATTGAAAGAGAGAAAAATAAAAAAAAAAAAAAAAAAAAAAAAAAAAAATTCAAATCATTAAAATTTCCAATTAAAGTTTGTTTCGCTATAACAATTCACAAATAGCTAGGCTAAACTTACAAAAACGTTTTAGTGGATCTACAGACTCAATGATTTTCTAATAGACTCACAGCTAATAGTATGTAGGCATTTCCTGAACTGGAAGGCCTAACAATCAAATTTTTCATAACATCAGGAGATAAAACTTGAAATGTAGTTTATTCAAATATATTATGAACTTATAATTTTCCTTTTTGCATGATTTCCACAATCAAAATTTTTATTGATAAATAAATAAATTATTAATTACGATTATCTAAGTTCTTTACTTATAAGAGCGAGCAAAGCCCTGACGGAAAATGCCAATTTATTATATACATAAAAAATTATTATTTTAAAGCTAATCGTATTATAGCTGCATAACAACAAAATTATGCACTGCAGGGCTGTACTGAGAAAAATATTAGCATTAAATAAAAAATAAAAAAAATATTAAGCATACAGCTCAACTTCTAAAAAACGGCTGCTCTATAATAAACTTCATCAGTTGTATAACCATCCCTAGTCACCAAATTTAAACCTATCGATGAGTATTTAAGGTGGGAAATTAAGAGAAATATTCCAAACCACAAAATTTAAAAAGAAATATTCGAAAAATGCAATCGTTAATGATGAAATAAAATAACTCCAAAAAAACCTCATCCATCCTATACTTTGAAGACTTAACCTTTTAAGCAGAGCCAAGGAAGTAGCAAAAAAGTGCTTAATTTTTCGAAAACTTTATAATTTTTATGCATTTTTTCTAGTGAATGTTGACTTATGTTCACATATTAAACACATTTCCTCTAATATATTTAATATGTTATTATAAAATTAGAAACTTTTAAACTCAAATGTAATTTTGTAAAGTATAATTTCAATGTTTTATCATTCAATTCTATCACTTTTTTTCCTAAAATCCTCAAGCTCTCTTGTTACTCATTAAATTTATTTTCAGAAGTATGTAGATTTTTGTTTTAGACTGTACATATCAGCGTGGATTGGAAATACAATAGCACTCGAAGAGAAACTCTGGCCAATATCACTATATATGTAGATATTGGTTTATGAACATAAGAGTGAAGCTGGAAAAAATACACTTTATTGAGGTTTATTTACATGGTATGACAAATACAATGTAATCACACTACACTAAACAGGATGTTCGGAAGATCGTTGGCCAAAGAGTTATCTCAGGTAGGGAGGTTGATTTTTAGGTATTCATACTCAGGTAAGGTCACATACCTACATAAAAAGTCTTACGGTTTTTTTTTTTTTTTTTTTTTTTTTTTTTTATATAGAAAAATGGCCAAAACCAAACATTTCTGCCTTATATTTTTCAACGCCATTCTTTCCCTGTAATTACTAAAACATTGTCCATGTAAAATAAAAAAGATTTGATGATAAAAACAAATACAAAAAATACTAGATGTGCTGCATGCCTGCAAATGGTATTTTTTCAAAGAGTATTAACTAGAGAAGTTTTTAAAATAATTTGGATTTGGTTGTTGCGCTTTATTTTTTTTTTTTTTTTTTTAACCTAAACTTGAAGTTCTTAATTTTTTTTTTTTTGCCTTTAACAAGATTTAACGATCACCGTTTTTTTTTTTTTTTTTGTATTTGTTTTTGCATCAAATCTTTTTGTAGTTTGTTTTTCTGGCCATCAAATCTTTTTTTTTTTTTTTTTACATTGACAATGTATTAGTAATTAATGCAAAAAAAATAAAAAATGGTGTTGATATATTAGTAAAAACGAAGTTATAAGGCATAAATGTTTGGTTTTGACCATTTTTTCAAAAAAAATTCATTTAAAAAAAAAAAAACCCGAAAGACTTTGTATATAGGTAAGTGATCTTAAATAGGTTCAAAAATGAATCTCCCTTCCCGAGATACCTCTTTGGCCAACGATCACACTTTATATGTGTCTACCTTTTCCCCTGTTGTGATCCTGGGCAGATATACTCCAAACAGTGTTACAGCCCACAACAAAGATTATGTAATACAGTTAAAATACCGATAGTTGGGAAACCTATACCAATAATCGAAATATCCCTCTAAAACAACTGTTTCAGATAATTGATTTTCGACTATATTACTCGACTATATTATTCAGATTCAGATTTATCTTATTATATATTTTTTAATCAACAATATATGACAAAATTTATTATATTCTTAAATTATGGAGGGTTAATTGGAAAAAATAAGTGCAATAGATTCTTTTATTTGTAGAATTTGGTGTTATTTTTCATGAAAAAAATTCTTTTTCACATACAGTTACAATAATTACTTAAAATACAAAATTAAAAAAAAAAATAATAATAAAACAAAATACTAAATAGATCTGTAATTGTAAAATAATATTTATCAATATATTAAAAAAATATACACACATACAATATTTGTTATTTATTATATATTATCTTATTTACATTTTTCTTATAAATTAATAAATACAAAATTATGAACAATTTATTTAAAAATAACAGTATATTAAATATAGTTTTTTAATATTCCGATATAAATATAATGGTAATAAAATTACACTTTATTTTTCATAACATGATATAATTCATATACATATACACATTGATAAAATAATTCTTAGTAAGATATCATAACATGAATTCAATAACTACAATAAAATATAGATATATTCCTTAATTTTATCAATATTTATTTTGTATTTATATTTACTAATATTTTATAAAACTATAATTCAATAGTATTTTGAGATTTTTCTTGACATTAATTAGAAATAATTGACCAGAAGAATTCTTGAACAGAGTTAAATGAATAACTTCACTTCAAGGAACATTATCAAATGAATTAACAGTACTTTTTTTCTAAGTTTAATCAGCTGTTTTATTTTTTCTGAAGTTGATCAGCTGTTTTAATTTTTTTTTCTGTAGTCAATCAGCTGCTTTTTACTAACATAAGGTTAAGGCTTTAAAAATAACTGCCAAAAAATCATAGAGAGTTACAAATATAAACTTTCATATAACAATTTATACGAATGTAGTGATCAAATGAAAATACTTTTATTCACTTAAGAATCATAACTAAAAACCTTATGGCACTATATATCAGTCTCTAAGATAGGACTATTATATCAAACATAACAATAGATGAAGTCTAGCATTTGCAATAATTGAATGATTATAAAATAAAAAAAAATCAATGACAATGCATTTATGGGTATCGACTCAAACTTGAGTTATAAACTCTTCGACAGTACATTGGCTCAATGGTATGTTTTTATGTCTGTCTTTGACTTGGTCTATAATCACAACCACTAAATAAATGAAGCCGAGAGACGTTGCTACAGCGTGCAACCAGAAGACGCCGAACGGATGCAGTAGTTCGATAAAAGTAGGAGTCACAGCTCTCACAAGTCTCCTATCGAGTGTAGTTATTATTGTTATTATGCTGAATATAGCAAGACGATACCTCCGAGGAATCACAATGAGGCAGACAATCGGAGTTAGTGTCAACAACCCAGCAGTATAACTTACAGCAAATGTAATGTTGATTATGAAAGGAAGCAGACGATTTACAGTATTTCCTGCTTCCAGGCCATGAAGAATTATGCCGCTTAAAAACAGACAGATAGCAATGATTCCCGTTGTAGTTATAAGAAATAGGGAGATTCTATTTTTAGTCCAGAAGGGGAGTGTCAAAAGAACAGTCAGAAACAGAACACCTGATTTTATAATCCCAGTATCAACTGGTAAACTGAGAAGGCGAATTGACCATGGTGCGTAGAACTCGTACATTTGAAATCCAGTCATTTGAGACATAAGAGAGAGCGCTAGGCAGGATATTGCAGGGGATAGCCAGCCTGACTCCTTCTGCAAATAAAAAAAATAAATATAAAATATATATATGAGTAGGGCTGTGAAATATATGCATTTGCATATTTCTCCAATCAAACTAAAACATCTAATATCATCAAAATGAATATGTTTTGAGGCATTTAGACTCAATGTGAGTTATTTTTATTTTGCATATTTTACCAAAAATGCATATTTTGAACCATAATTACATATTTATCCACATATCCTGCATTTTTATTGAAATATTTAAATTTTGCAAAATTTTCCATAAATACATAATTGAATAGTTATCTACATATCCGGCATATCAGCATTTGATTTTTTATTTTTTTATGTTTCTGAGCAGGTGAAAAATAAAATCCAAAAAATAGCTACCGCCACTCCTCATATTCTTTTTTCCCCCGCCCTAATGAATAGGCTGATCCTTCCCTTTGAGTGAACTTTCGTTCGCATTTGCTTCTCTTGGAATGGTTTAATTGGATTAATTCATTGTTTTCGCTTCGCTCGAATACTTGGAATATTACTTAATTTTTTTCTTATTTCCCTTCTCCCTAACATCATTCGACTATCTAGTCTCCCACACAGTGTATACCAAGACGCATCATTCGTGAATTGTTTATTTATTTACTCCAAAAATGCCAAAAATCACTCTGGCAAAGACAAAAGATCTTATTGGAAAGAATTTTTCTGAGTTCTCTAGTGAGATTTTTAAGTTCAGTGAGACCTTTTAAATTGTGTTTGTTTTGATAAAGCTGTATAAATTACTGCACAGTTTTTCGTAACGCAGCACATAAAAACAGGAAAGTACCAATCTAACAAAGGAAAGAAATCAAAATATGAAAAAACTTCTGTTACACAAACTGCACTGGATCATAAAATATTGGTTTCCATACCGATTTATGTCCAGCTGACATACCCTTCTAAACCAGTTTTTTTTTTTTTTGTAATATTCACCTTGACTTTTTGTTTTTTAATAATCTTATCCCAATTGTTTCTCTCTTCAATACAATTGGTTAATTAAACTTGAATTTGTACATACAAGACTAAAGTGACAAGAAACTGCTTGTTGTTAGAGTCTACTTCAACATTTACTAGACAAATGATTAAAGCTCCCAATTCATTACAAAAGACTAATATACAAGACTGTGATTAGACCTATTTGGACGTACGGAGGTGAGCTTTGGGGCTCTACTAAACCATCTAATTCATCTCGTATCCAATCCTTACAATCCAAAATCCTTCAAAAAATCCTCAATGCTCCTTACTTTGTCACCAATAAACTTATCCATAAAGACCTTAATGTTCCATATGTTGCTGAGTTAGCCCAAACCAGATACCTATCTTTTCATCATAAGCTCCATAACCACACAAATCCATTAGTTTTTCAACTTGCTTCCCACTCCATTTCCGATAATCCTCTGAGGCGTCTGAAAAGAAGATGGCCAAGAGATCTTCAGTGTAGAATTTTTATTGAAGTTCTACTGATGAGTAGTTCTTTTCAAGTTTTGACATGTTATTATAATCGTTATAAGCTCATTTACTTAATGTATATATTAATATAGTTGTAAATTTCAATAAATTGATATATATATAGAAATAGAAAATAAATATAGAATTTATACATATGTATAAGTATGTATTGCGATTTTTTTATTTTTCTAAATAACGCAGAAAGTTATTTTCAGGTATTTAATTCCATATTTCACCAAATATATTTGCATATTTTTCATTTTTTATTGCATATAATTCACTGCCCTAAAAATGAGATAGTGATAAGTGATATCCTAAAAAATATAACAATATTAACAATTTTTATTGTTTAATGACAATTACATTGTAATGTATTTAAGATATTAATCAAAACGCCAAGATTGTAATAATAGTACCTTTAACCTAAATACATTTTGATCCATACATTTTTTGTCAAGTAAACGGGGAGTCGTTAAAGTTTTACCTATGACTGGTATAATTGGTAATTAACTGGTCATTCAAAGAAAAATCTATTTTTAAATGATTTTATTATGTCTAATGATTCATAAATATTCAATTTTAGAATATTTTCTAGGTGGTTTCACTTCTGAATGTTGAATTTATGGATTGTTTGTTTGTTTGTTTTTGTTTAAAGGCACAAAACTTCAAAAGTCATTAACGCCTGTGGTTTTTGATAAATTTTTTATTTATTTATTATTATTATTATTTATTTTTCATATTTTCCTACTTCATATTATATAAATTTTGATTTTTTTAGATGAATCTATATATTTTGAGCTTTTAAAAAAGTGAATACAATTTTTAAATTGTTTTCATTGTCTCCAAGAGTTTTGTATATGTCGGGTGCAAGTCCTAAATTCTTTAATTGAATTATATAGTAGAGGCATTTCTGAAATATATGTGTTAACAGTGATTATCTCACCACAGTATTGGCATTTTGGCTATGCTGCTTGCTTATTAGATGAGATCGAGTAAGATTAGTGTGACCTGTCCTTAGCCGGCAGAGAACTACTTCCTCTCTACGATTGGATCGAACAGATGTGGTCTGTAGAGATGGTTTAACTGACTCTTTGATAGTTTTCAGCTTACTAGGTGCACTCTCGTTCCACATGGACAGCGATCTATCACGAATTTCATTTTTTAAGGGAGAACTAATATCCTGTGGTGTCAAGATGGCAGTTCCTCTGCCTGGGAGTGTTTAGCAGCTATATCAGCGAGCCCGTTACCCACAATTCCAGTATGGCTCGGTACCCATATAAAGTAGACTGTTTTATTGTTTTATTTTTGTAACATATTTAGGTATCTATGGATTTTATGTATAGTAGGATGAATTTACATACATCTTATGGAGCATTGTGTTTGGAGGTTTGTACATTTTATTTAGGACTTTTAGTGAGCTCAATGAATCTGTTATTATTACTATTGTTTGTTAAGTGGAGAGCCGAGGATATTGCATGAAGTTCGGCTGTATATATATTTCATAATTTATGCAATTTAAATTTTTACGTTGAATTGAGGGTGATGAAAGAAGAAGCTGTTGCACAATCAGATTTAGATCCATCAGTATAGATCACAAAAGGAACTTGAATGTTTTGGAGCATGCAGGAGAGTCTGGCTTGGAATTTGATAGGAGGGTTTTTGTTCTTAGATAACTTAGTAAGGTGGAGCATTGTTTTTGGAGATTAGTGCGTCCAGGGAGGGTTTTCGTTTCCTTCTGTAAGTAAAGTTATTTTTTTAGAGCTATTGTTGCGAAATAAATTCTTTCAACTAATGGAAGGGTTGATTTAGTATTGTTCTGAAAGGATTTATGAAATTTTGGTTTACATATATATTTGTACAATGACTGTTGGGTTTTAATTTATGGTTCTTTTCAATGAAATGGTTATAAAATGTATTTATTTATTACCAAACTCCCCTTTCGTCTACTTTAGGTTCTGAAATCTTCTAGAAGCTCTTTTCATTTTGCCTCCTTAGATGAATATCAATATGTTTGATTTCTTGTCTTATATTTTTAAAAATTTTAATATACATAATCGATTTACCAAAGTGTTGATGTTTTGACAATTTTCAGAGCTGATGATGAACGGTTAACATTTGAAACTAGTCTTCGAATAAAAATTAGTAGCATTTCATAATAATCGTAATGGGAAGCAGTATACAGATCTGAGGAGCGGGATTGAAAGGAAACTGAGTTTTCAAATTGAAAGATATAGATGTAGGATTGTGAGAATTAGTGGTTTCATAGAGGAACGAAGCTAGGAAGTAATTTCTGGGAGATGAGGTTTAAAAACATTTTAACTCGACAGATGAGGTGTGTGGGAATAAAGATAAACATGATGAAACTATTCATTATTCTTCTTAGCCTACTCTCAAGTTCCACCGACAACCTGCTAATATGGTTATGAGTAAACTGATTATTCTGAAATTAAATCATTCTATGAACTAATTAAAATATTTTATTTCAGCATTATATATGTATTACTTTATTTATTTAAAAAAATAATAATAAAAATAAAAGATTTTGATGGATTACTTCAAATTGCAGGTGCCAGAACGTAGCGTTGTCATCTTTGTCACAAATGGGTCCATCTTGAGAACTTTTCGGTAGGAAAATAAAAAAGAACAAAACAATGAGGAAGATTCCACCGAAAATCCCGACCCCTAACGTAAGGAATCTAAAACACACAATATAAATCCATATTAATATTCACATAACATTTAGTAAAATATTTTTAATAACATAGTTTCTAGTGACTATAATTTTTATAGAGACATCATTTTGAAAATGACAAACCAGTATCGTAAAGATGAGTATTCCAAAAGTAAAGCATTCCAATATTTGCATGATGAAATGGTAAGAATAAATACATTATGGATCCAACAGATTTTTCCCATACAGTATCTCTTAAGCCTAGTCCAGACTGTAAACAATTGTTTCGGAACAATGTTCAGAAACATTGTTCCCGATGTTTCTGAACATTTCAAATTTGTTTATGACTTGTTTCGGAACTGTTCAAAAATATTGCGAAATCAAGCGCTGTTCCTTGTTTCCCGTTGGAGATGAAAAACATGGGAACATAGGACAAGTTCTGAACGTGTTCCTGAGCACAGTTCATTTGTTTACTTACTTTATTTCTTTACAACTCGATAATAATATTGATTCTTAATGTTTTTTCTAGTTTTCCACATTGCAGTAACCCTGCAATGGGTGCATGTATTTCTCCAGCCTAGTCCAGACTGAAAAAAAATGTTTCGGAACAATGTTCAGAAACATTGTTCCCGATGTTTCTGAACAGCTCAAATTTGTTTATGACTTGTTTCGGAACTGTCCAGAAATGTTGCGTACCCTGTTCCTTGTTTCCCATTCGAGATGGAAAACACAGGAACATTGAACAAGTTGCGACAAGTCTGTACGTGTTCCTGAGGGACAGATCATTTGTTAACTTACTTCATTTCCTTACAACTCTCTAGTGTTGTGATAATAATATTGATTCCTAGTTTTTTTTTTCTAGTTTTCCACATTGCAGTAACCCTGCAATGGGTGCATGTATTTCCACGCGTACCATCTCTCGACATAACCCATATTATCATTAATATTTGTACAAACATGTTTATTAATATATAATGCAAAAATATCTTAAAATAATATAGAAATTATTGTTGAGTGAATATGAAATATAAACAATAATTAGTTGATGGAAATGGAAGTTAATTAATAAATACATTTTTTTTTTAAATTAAAAGGGGAAAAATGAAGAAAAAAAAAGTGAATAAATGAATTAAAAAACTAAAAACTAAAACTAAAAATAAAATAAATAAATAAAAATAATATATAAAACAAATAATAGGTTTGCCCTCAAAGTTAATAGGACTAGTCCAAATGACTCTAAACCATAGCAAGGAGCTGTCCAAGTGCAAGGAGGGGTGACTGAACCGTTTGATATACATAAGGAAGTGAGGCAGGGAGACCCACTGTCACCGGTACTGTTTAATTTAATACTAGAAACAGTCATAAGGGCAATAAGGACGAACCCTGGAAGCATTTATACCCGTATGACCCAGCATCTAGCGTTTGCGGACGACGTCGTGATCACTGGCAGAACAGAAAACTCCCTACCAGGAGCATTTGAGGAGTGTAGCAGAAAAGCAAGAAAAGTGGGCCTCCAGATAAACGAATAAAATACGAAATACCTAGTGACGTCGAAGGAACAAAATATGGTGGAAAACCTAGTGTGTGACTGCTAGCCTAATCGAGACTGGAATTGATAGTCTAAATGTAGTATTTTTTCGGGATATTTTCCCTCCAATCATAACTATCAGTTCTTCAAAATCTGTTGGGGACATCCTTGTAAAATTTCTGAAACACATCTTCAAATTTTAGGTCCCTCATAAGGTCATTGCCATAACTAGTGCCTTCCATTAATGCTTTTCTTATCCACCACCTTCTTTTTCTTATTCTATTTCTTCCTTTGCCCACACAGAATCAGGTCTGGACGCGAAACATTGTTTCGGAACAAAGTTTCTGAACTGTTTATAAACAATTTGGGAACATGTTCAAATATGTTCCGAAACATTTGTTTACAGTCTGGACTAGGCTTTAAGTTATCATGTTAAATTAGTCCTAAAGTAATCAGCTGTTTTTTTTCTGTATTAAATCAGCTGTTTCATTAAAATTAAAACCTTTTAAAAATAATTTCACAAAATTATAAGGTTTTACAAATATAAGAGCTTGGTAATAAATTAATTTATAGCATGGCTTGATTAAGTTATCAAGTTAAATTAGTGTCAGATTTTATTATTCAATAATTTGTAGAATTGGAATTTCCAGTTTAAAATTTACCACATGGATGCCGATTAAGTTTTGCTATTGAATATCCTACGTAGATTAAGTTTATTTAAATAACATAAAAAAAATAAATAAATACAAGATCATCAGGAACACATAATTTGGAGTTGGATTCCTCATGTGTGACTGTATTTTTTATTTACGATACACAACTGATGAAAGTTTTATTCATTGTTGGGAGAAATTTAAACTCAATTTTGAACAGAAATTTTCAATATTCAGAAAGAAAACTGTTCCAACCAGAAAAGTTGTGGTTTTATACTTTAAAATAATATAGCAAGGTCCTTAAGTTCCTGGCCTGGGCATGAAGGTAAGGTGAAAGAAAAAAATTGGCATAATTTTTATTCAATATATTTTCCTCTAAGCCCTAGACAGTTAATACAATTCTTAGGATTTATTTTCAATACATGATACATTTATATTCTATGGAAAAAAAATTGTATTCCTCACATGAAAAATGCGTGGTAGGGTGGATTAGAGATAGATGGAATCAGCATCCTTTTACAGTCATTTGTGACCACTAATATAATGGGGTGTATAAAAAAAAAAAAAAAATGACCGTTTTTGAAACAAATATTTGTATTATTATTTCTTTGATATAAAATACAATTATTACTCAAAGTATGGTCCATTGTTATCTACCGTCATTACTCATCTGCTAACCAATAGCTCGATGCCACGCTGATACCATTACTTGGGATGGCTGTCAAAGAGCTCTTGGACAGCATTTTCAACTTCCACAAAATTATCAAATTTTTTCCTTTGAAGAAAATGAGCCATGGATCGAAACAAGTAGTAATCCGAAGGTGCGAGGTCTGGACTATATAGTGGATGAGGCAGGAGTTCAAACCCATGAAGTTCTGTAAACTTTTCTGCTGATTGTTGAGGAGTAAGTTCGTGAGGGACCAGTCTACAGGTCTTAATCACCTTCCCCATGGAGAGAAGATCGCGACTAACAGAATCTTTCGACACACCACACTCCCTGGCAAATTTGCAAGTACTTGTGGACGGATTTGACTCAACAGCTTCCTTCAGAACCTCATCAATATCCATTAATGGCCGCCCGGAGCCCTTCTTCCTTTCCAACGTTGTATCTCCACTTCTAAATTTTTCAAACCAACACCGCACAGTGCGCTCTTCAAGGACACCTTCCCCATCATATTTAATGATTTCACGAATTGCTGTAAAATTTTTTTTCCAGTAATGTTTTAAAATTACGAGAATTTTGTAGGACACTGTTATGTTTCTTCTTTGAAATAAATAACTGAACTGAGGCTTTTTTTTTAAGAAGTCCAGTGTTAGAAACAAGCTTAGAGAATGCTGTGAAGGGATTATTAAATATGTATTGGTAAATAATAAATAGCATTAAGATATTTAAAGACGTTTGAACTCTGGAATTTGATAAAACGGTCCTTTTTTTTTATATGCCATATTAATATAAATTTCAGAATGCCTGCTGGAGTTTACATAATTTTTTTTTCAGACTCAATTTACTATGTACTTTTTAAAAATGGAATACTTTCATCAGTTATATTTTATCGATTATATGAATATGGATCTTAAAAATATTATTTACTTAAATATATACTTTTAATTTGAAATATATTATTCATTGGACAGATGAACTGAAAATAAACAAAATAAATTTGATACTTACAAATGGTGTTCTGCGAGCAATGTTGCTACAAATGAAGACATATATGACGGTAGCTGAGTAGATACTAGAAGTAGAAGGGTAACAGACAGTTGCGGTTCTCTATCACAGATCGTTTCCATAATGTAAATCGGGCTTGCTATTTGCGACATACAGTCTATAAATCCCTAAAATTAAATATAAAATTAATAGATAAGATAATAGACAATCAAGAGAAAATAAATCTATAAATAGAGAACATATATGAACATATTAGAAAATACATTATTATGGTATAAACATATGATGAACACATTTTCAGGAAAGTAAGGGCTAAAATGTGGGGAAGTTAATTAAGAATGTGATAGACTGTGAGGTGAATAACATTAGACAACATTAAGTGGACAATTCAATTACAGAAATGCTTACTGCCTGCAACTTTGAGAATTTAAAGATCCAATTTCCAGTGTCAAGATATAATAATTATAATAATTCCATTCATTCGTTCATTCAGGCATTGGAAAATAATAATTTCTGTGAGTGTCTTCTTTCATACTCCTCTTTATGCTGCAAAGCATCGACTACAGTCTATCGAGTTGCATGCTTCATCTTAGCTAAGACATAAGAGATGGTGTATTTACCTCCTTTAACTTTTTGGTATATTATAAAGGAGTCTTATTGGAATTATTTTCAGGTTCATCCTCTCCACATGTCCTAACCAATATAATCTATTGAACGAAATCACTTTTACAATGCACGTCGACTAGGTTAGTCGGGATCCTTCACTCTGACAGAACCATAACATCTTTATTATTCCACATAAGAAGGATCCTTCTGCTTTTTTTCAGTCATGGACCATGTCTCGCATTCACATATTATGATTGGTCTCAAAGTCATTTTACATTTGGCTTATCTGGATAAGCTTTTACAATTCAGCACTTACTGTGGATGTACTATGATTTTTCAATTGTTAGTTCAATGCCAATAACGAATGTTCTTTGGAATGAAAACATCAAATCGGATAAACTTTCGATAATGAGTGTGAATGTTCATATGAACTGACTTCGAAAAACATTTGATTGCGACATCAAATGTGATAACACATAATTGCAAATTACACAAACCTTGCAGTATTTATATTGTTGAAATTAATGCCAATGCCATGGCTTTACGATACTCCTTGAGCTCTGCTATTGATTATGTTGTCCTGGTGTCAGACTCACTCAGCGCTTTAAGCTCCAAGAAGAACATGTATTCAGATCACTTAGGAATAGATTGCATTCTAGATCTGGTCAAGAAACTTTATGAAGAAGGAAATTCGGTGTACTTCATTTGGTCACCAAGTCATATCGGTATAAGAGGTAGCAAAATGGCTGATAAAGCAATAAAAGAAGGTCTAGTCCTCCCAGGACCTGGCAAAATTTTTCTAATGCCATCAGAACTTGCAGAACCACTTAGAGAGACAATTTCCCGAGAGTGGCAGGAGGATCATAGGAAGAGTACTTGGGCCAAGGTTCGAAAATGGGAAGCTTATAAGTAATAGAGAAGTGTATGACAAAATTGGGAAAGTGGGAGATTCTATGAGGAAGAGAAGAGTAAGCTTCTATGCCCATTTGAAAAGGTTGAATGATGAAAGGCCGAGAAAGAAAATATTCATGCATTTTTATAAAAACCCCAAAACCCAAATTACATGGTTCAAAGAAGTCAAAGCAGACTTAGTGGAGATGGCTATTGTAGAGGAAGATGTAACAAACAGAGACCTGCTGAGAGACAAAAGTTAACGCTTTGAGGGATTTGAAATGAAGAAGAGAAGAACTGGAGGAGCAGTGTGAACAGAGGACCAGGGAGCAGTATAGGCAGAGGATGAAGACATATTGGCAGAAGAGGAAGGAGGATGAAGACATATTGGCAGAAGAGGAAGGAGGATGAACACAACAGAAGAAATGTACATTTCACAGTAGTTGTTCAACACGGTCCCTAAGAGACCAAAATCAAAAGAAAAAAAAGAAAATAAAAATAAAAATTTTAGATTCACAATTAAATAATGCTATATATTTCTAACTAATTCTATCATACTGCATATGAAGTTTTTGCAGATAACAACACTCCTTGATGTATTTATTAGTAACTCAATAAAAAAAAAAAATAATAATAAATAAATACAAATGAAATCTAAACTATTGATGACAAATAAAAATATATACCTGCAACATAAACGTAGAATATAGCCCGAAGGCCCAATAATCTGGATCCATTCATTTTTGGACATAGCGTAGAAACTTAATATAGCTACAATTGCTATCATTTGAATAAATCTAATCAAAATCAAGAGGACTTTGGTTCCAAACTTCCTTCCGATGATAAGCGCACCTAAACCTCCCAATACACAGCCAGCTGTAAGCCAATATTCTGAAAATTTAATTAATTATTTAATATAATAAATAATAATTAACGATAATGAGTATTGTCCAATTAATAATAAATAAAAAATGGTCTCGGGATCTTATAATATAAAACTTTGATTGAAGTGCTACCAATGATTAGTTGATTTACAAAGTCATTGACATATTATTAAATTCACAATTACCCTCATTGGTAATGGTATCATTATTTATTTATACAATTGTAAGTATCATAAAATAATTTGTAAAAAGAATCGTTATAGTAAAGTGAATATTCCAACCTTAAAGCAGTCCAATATTTACAAGCTCAAATGGAAAGAATATTACATTATGGATCCAATAGATTTTTCCTATACAGTATCTCTTAAATTATCAAGTTAAATTAGTGGCAAAGTAATCAGCTGTTTTTTTTTTTTTTTCTATATTAAATCAGCTGTTTTATTAAAAATGAAATCATAAGGGTTTACAAATATAAGCTTAGTAATAAACCAATTTATAGTATGGCTTTATTAGGTTATCAAGTTAAATTAGAACCAGATTGTATTATTCAATAAGAATTAGAAATGGAATTTTCCAGTTTAAAATTTACTAACATGGATGCAGTTTTGCAATATATAGTTTTAAAATATATGACCTTAAATAACATTAAAAAAAAATAATAATAATGAATAAATTCAAGATCATCAGGAACTCTTTGGCAATGGTGTCATTTGTAAAATTGTAATTATCATTAAGTAATATGTAAAGAAAAAAAAAATTAAGATTAAATTTACTTAATTTAGTTAATTCAAATAGTTTATTTTTTTTCTCGCATAGGCCATCTAAGGACCAGGATATATTTAACTCTTGCATTTGGGATGGGTCTTAATGTTTGCCCAATAGTCACCCATCCTCTGGCTGTGTTGCTCTTTTATTTCCGTAGTCCAGAGGGCACCTGCCTTCTTCCGTGGAGGTTTGTCCTGGAACCTTGTTTGCTCAAGTGTACTCCACAGAGACGCTCTGTTGTTTATGTCTCCTTCTGTCATTCTCAGTTCTTGTATGTCTTTGACCACTTTCGTCAGCCACTGGTGACTTCATTTTCCTGTTTTGCCAATCTGTAAGAAGCTGGTTGGTCAACCTGATAGGATGCATCCTGGAGACATGACCATAAAATGCTAGACGTCTCTTTCTGGCAATTTCTGTGATATTTTTAGAATACCTGTAGAGTCCTCTTGTATTCATTTCGTTTATTTTTTTCTTTTTTTTAAATTTTATTTATTAATTTAGTTTTTTGTCAAATCGACTATTTAGGTGTTAGAACTATCGATTTATCTATTTTTTTATTTTATTTATTAATTTATGTAGATTTTACATGTTATACATAGTAAGTGACTATTATAGCTATATCATTAACATTACCCGTATTGGTAGCACTGCTATTGAAGCGCAAGAAACTGAACTGAAGCATATAGGACATATTTTTTTTTGAATTATTAAAAAGCTTTCATTTAAGGTTGACTTTATTTAATTGAGGCTAAAGCCTGTTGAAGAGGATGGTTAATCTTCATTTTTTGATATTAAAAAAAAAAAGAAAGAAAGTTATATGTACCAATACTCTTTGAATCAAATGTACATTACCAAAGAGGTTTCTATGACTTACCTGGAATCCACCACAGAGCAAAGGAACTTTCCGTTATATCTTTTTTGGTTTTCTGGTAATAAAGGTAGATGAGGTAACCTCCGAAATAGACGGTGACATTGTGAAGAAACGTCCAAGCAATGATGAAAGTCTGTCAAAGAAATATAGCATTAGAAATAATAATAAGTGTCAGGGTCGAAAATATATTTAAAACTAATTAACTATTATAGATCTAATAAAAAATATTTTAAAAAACAAAGGACTAAATATAAAGGTAAAGTGAACGAACTGTAAATATATAGGAGGCATAGTGACTGTATTAGGCAGTCGCTACGAGGTAATTGATATAATTAGAGAATGTCCCCTCGAACTCAGGGGTCGGCCCACAGCTATCGAAACAGTTCTTTGCCTCACATTATTTACTCCAAAAACAGCACTAAAAAGTAAATAATATATACATATATAAAATTAACAATAAAAGATATTACACTATTCCATACATAGAACACAAATAACCATAGAACTCAGTACACTTTCACATACAAAAATACGTCACCATTGAAAAATTATTTACCAAAACCAAAGATACAGATAAATTGGAATTACAGTCTAATATTGTTTACGAAATACCGTGTGAAGTTGTGGAAAGTCTTGTTTCGATACATCGGAACAATATCTCAAACGACGTGTTTATCAACATAAATACAGTTGTATGTCTATAAATAAAAAACCCGAATAAACCAGACCAAACAGCTCTCACCACACATTCAGTGGCGCAACCAGGATTACTATCTGAGGGGGCTGGGTATATATATATATATATATATATATATATGATATATATATATATATATATATAGATATATATATATATATATATATATATTGGGAGTTGGAATTAATTTTAAAGGATTGATAAGAGATGGTATTACTAGTCTCTAATCCCATCGGACCAACTTGTTGCTATATTCATGTTGAAGCGTCATCATTTAGCTTTGATTTTCAGTAGGTGTCATTTCTCTGAAGTGTGAACAACATTTTTTTTTTTGCTCTCTAAACATGTCAACTTTTGGGCCAAGTAAGACGAATTTGCGGGAAGCTTTGCTTTTCTGCTTTCATTTGAATAAAAAAAAGCAGCTGAAGCCCATCGGTTAGTTTGCGAGGCTTAAGGAGGACTATGCTCCATCGATTTCCACTTGTGAGTACTGGTTTCGGAGGTGATGGGCGTGGTCTATTATGAGCTGCTGAAACCGAATGAAACGATCACGAGAGACCTCTACCGAACTCAGTTGATGCGTTTGAGCCGTGCACTGAAGAAAAAACGGCCGCTATTTGGGGAAAGGCACGACAAGGTAATCTTGCAACATGACAACGCTCGGCCGCATGTTGCTAAACCGGTCAAAACATACCTGGAAACGCTGAAATGGGAGGTCCTATCCCACCCGCCGTATTCTCCAGACATTGCTCCTTCTGACTACTACTTGTTTCGAAGCATGACACACGACCTGACTGACCAGCGGTTCAGTTCTTATAAAGATTGCAAAAAATGGGTGGATTCATGGATAGCCTCAAAAGACGAAGCCTTCTTCCGAGCTGGTCTCCGTAAATTGCCAGAAAGATGGGAAAAAGTAGTCGCTAGCGATGGACAATACTTTGAATAATATACATTGTACCATTTTTTCTAAATAAATGCTCAAAAATCCTTTAAAATTAAATTAATTCCAACTCCAATATATATATATATATATATATATATATATATATATATATATATATATATATATATAGAGAGAGAGAGAGAGAGAGAGAGAAGATATTTTTTTATGTTCTAGTTAAACTAAAACAAGGAATGGGTGGATTTCGAAACTATATAAATGAAAATCATAGTTATCGACAAAAAAATTAGTCGTTTCGGTCGTCTGGGGAGGGGGGCTTCAGCCCCTAAACTCCCCCCTTGGTTGCGCCAGTGCACACATTAATGGCAAACAAAACATTCTTTTAAATTTGATTCCATCAAAATTATTCACCATGAACAAAACAATTTTAAACGAAATCTTAAAGAAACGATAACCATAGAAAAAATTAAAAATAGTGCAATAAACAGAAAATCAGACGTCTGAAATCTTAACACATGTTATTCCAACTTGATGCGTTCAGACTAATAATAGGCGTTTACATTAATATACATCAAATAAATTATTTATCTACACACATATTACACAGAATACGGAATCCCTTCTACCTGTATCTGGGAATAAAACCAGTTTTGGATATACCAACCCTCTCAACCAATTCCTTTTTCCTAGTTCCCCAATTCAGTTGTGTACTAGAACTGTTATAATTTAGTAGCAGATACCAATAGCATATCCACCAGTAACATTGTAAGTAGTTTCATACTCCTCCATATTTTGTAATTATATGTACTTAATTATTCTAAAACATGTTGTTATATATTTATATTGTAGGTAATTTTATGTTTTGAAATAACCTGTATAACTTATATAATTTTATTGTAACCTGTTTTTTCACTGTAGGGCATGATTATGGGTACAATATAGTCTCGAAAAGTAGCCAAAATATTTGTTTTTGTTTATTGATTGAACCTCAAGAACCTAATTAATATCTAATAGTAACAGTCAAGAAATATATATATACGAGGTGTGATCAAAAAGTTCCAGGACTGAATTTTTATACATATATTCATACAACACACAGGTTATTCAAATTTGTCTCCTTCGAAGTACTCCCCTTGGGAAGCTACACACTTTTCCCACCGGTGTTTCCACTGATCAAAGGCCCCAGAAAACTCTTCATTTGTAAAGGTGTTTAGCAGCTCCGTTGTTTTTTCTTTAATTTCGTCAACTGTTTGAAATCTTCGTCCTTTCAGGTGTCTCTTGAGCTTCGGGAAAAGAAAAAAATCGGCTGGAGCCAGGTCAGGTGAGTAGGGGGGCTGAGGAATGACTCATTGCGTTTTTTACACAAAAGTCACGGATAACTAATGCAGAGTGAACAGGAGCATTGTCATGGTGAAGGACCCAATCACCACTTTGCCACAGCTCAGGTCTCTTTCTTCTCACAGCATTACGCAATTTTCTGAGGTTTTCAAGATAAACAAAACGATTAATTGTTTGACCTTGTGGAAGGAATTCATAGTAGACAACACCTTTACAGTCAAAGAAAACCGTAAGCATGACCTTCGCATTTGATTTGACTTGGCGTGCTTTCTTGGGTCTTGGAGAACCTTTTGATGTCCATTGTGATGATTGGGCTTTTGTTTCCACATCGTAACCAAAAACCCATGTCTCGTCTCCCGTAATGACATGTTTCAAGAAGCTTTCGTCGTCATTTGCCTTTTGAAGAAGTTCCTTAGAAACATGAGTTCGGTGTTGTTTTTGGTCTTCAGTCAACAGTTTCGGCACAAACTTTGCTGCAACACGACGCATTTGAAGTTTTTCAGTTAAAATTTCCTGACATGACCCAAATGAAATGTTACACTCTTCTGCCATTTCACGGATTGTTATTCGACGGTCTGATCGTACGAGAGCGTTCACTTTAGCAACATTGTCATCATTGATTTACGTTGAAGGGCGTCCGGAACGAGCATCATCGTCTGTGGATGTTCAGCTATCTTTAAACCTCTTGAACCACTGATGGCAGCATGATCGGCTTAGACATTCTTTACCAAAAGCCTCTTGTAACATCAAAAAGGTTTCAGAAAACGTTTTGTTCAGTTTCACACTAAACTTCACACAAACACGTTGCTCTTCTTTCACATTCATTTTCATAAAATAGCCAAACTCTATAAAACTAACCTCAAACAAACTGTGCTAATGTTACTTTCAGTGATGTTATGATTGATCTGCAAACACAGCTGTGTTCCTGTTGAGTCAGGCAATACAATGCTGCCAACCGCATCACTGTGAGACATTGCATTCCCATAGTATATAAAAAGTCCTGGAACTTTTTGATCACACCTCGTATATGGATATGGTCACTGTAAAAGCAACTTATATATTTTAACGAAATTAGTGATAATTCCCGTTGCCAAGCGACATAAACTCACCCAGATGTTTTAGTCCCGTTGGTAAGCAACTTGTGCCTAATAAAATGGCAGCCAGTATAAAGTGTGAAACTTTGTACCATTAAGTAGAGTAGCTTGTGAAACTTGGTAAAGTGAAGTTGTATAATCCAAAAAGTAATCGTGTCAATTTCAATGTTTCAGTTAATAAGTATCAATTATTTTTTCATGTTTTGTTAATAACTTTTATTCAGGATGCATTTTATGTAAATAATTTTTTTTTTTTTTATTGTTCATTACAATATCTGTTTTTTATTATGATTATTTTTAATATTTTCTATTAACGAGAACATTGCTTTAAAAATAGTTATAACCTCCAAGTAACCTACTCGTAATACAGACGCTTGTTTTGTACTTGAAATGTGTTTATTATATATAACTTATATATGAATGGTTATTTTTTAAAAAATCTTTTCAATTTTATTGTTTCTATAAAATACAATTTTTCCATAAAACGTTTTTTAATATCCTCAACCATTTTATTCACAAAGTACTGGTAGTTAAATAAAGATCAAATTTTATTTTTTGGCTGATTACAGTTAATATAACTTTAATTAAAAACATTAATGAATTGTCGACAAGATAATAAATAATTGGCGAATTGTTATTTAAGATGTTAGATGTTTTATAACTGCATTTTATTTGATTTATGACCAGCAAAAATAATATGTATAGACTTCATATTTGTGTGTGATTTAATGATTATTAAAATTAACAATAATAAAATAAAAAATAATGTAAGAGTGTCTAATACAATGAAGACCGGCTGACATTTTACTAGAAAATACTCGCACGAGAGTGGAAGTAAAAAATACGTATGTAAACGAGTACCTTTTAACAGGTAGAGATGACAAGAAGAAATGCTAGTCTAGGGTAGTACACAGTACGATAGTAAAAGGTATGAATGTTGTTACTAGTACTGAAGTGAGTACGCAAGTATCTCGTACCTGTTACTTCTGGATGTCAGTAGCAGGGACGCCACACAGTGGTAAAAACGGCCAATCTAGGTGGACATTGCTCATAACTTCTAAAGAAATAGTCGAAATCACTTGAAAATTTTTGAGTATTTTTATTTTTGCATAAATACAATGAACTATAATAAAATAGAACAACAAAAAGAACTAAAACTTTTCCTTGTAATATACAGAACAGAATGTTGAATTTATTTTTATTATAACTTAAATATTCCCACATCCCTGACATGCCAATTTTACATAATTTCTCATTTCACATCCGCTTATTGTCACGATTCGAGTGACAGCTGTGGATAAAAGAAATAAAGTGAAAAAAAAATAAATAATAATAACTTGAATATTAAATTTAACGCAGACCATTTTTTATTTACAATTTTATTATCCAGTTGGCTCAGATAGTAAATGTAATAATTCATCCGGGAAACATTTATCATTAGGATCAGGAGGCAACAAAGCACTGCCTTCATTAATTGACAAAGTTGAAATATATGGTTCAGATGAATAAAGCTGCGTACTAGCTAAGGCGTGCAGCTCCTCATAGGAATAATGAGGATATAATAATAATAATCCTCATAGGATTTAAAAAAAAAAAAAAAAAAAAGCGACAAATTTAATATTTGTTGGACAATTAACAAATGTTAAATTTGTCGCTTTTTTTTTTTTTTTTTTTTTTTTTTTTTTTTTTTTTTTTTTTTTTTTTTTTTTTTTTTTCTCCCTCAGATCTCTAAATACTTTGGTGGTAAGAGATTTACTGCTAATTGGGCCAAGGGCAAGTGCCTCGGTATCTAAGTTTCCCTTCAGCCAATCGGAATTTTGTTTCAAAAATTTTGACGGCTCCATCGACTTTGGATTCATCGAGAAGAATATGAATTAAAAATGAATCCACTATTTTCATAACTAATTTTTCAGTGTGTCATGGCCACCCACACATCAAATAGAGCACTTTTGAGGAGGGGTTTTATTCTGAAAAAACAATAAATAGCTTAGCTCTATGGGTCGGGATGGGTCAGATTTCAATTTTTATATATTCTTTAGATGTTATACTTTAAAACCATGCCAGAAGGCGGAGGACTTTGGAGAAAAAAAGTTAAATAATTTTAATTACGAAAATCTGTTAACTTGTTAAATATGTTTACTTAACTCAACTAAATACACCCATAAGGATATAATTTTAGATATGTATCACACACCATAAAACGTTAATAGATAGACCTTTGATATATTACATAAGAGGTTATTATATGTAACACATACTATGAATGGTTGGGCACAATATAAGTGCCCTGCACTTGATACTGATCTTAGAGCAACCTGTTTTTTTGGAAAGAATGTTTGTTCACACTAGTGTTAATCCATCAAATCGTATTCTCATTGCTGTTTATATCTCGTCAACCATCTCTTGATAACATTACAAAGTCCATTCAATGCTCTTTTGACATGAAAATTTTTCTTAATGTCCACCTAGATTGGCCGTTTTTACCACTGTGCGCTGTTCAGTCAGCCCATACCTGTTTCAAAATAACAGGTCCAGTATTTCTGAACCACCACTGATAAAAACCTTATTTATCGAATATATTTTTAACGAATAAAATACTGTTTGTACTTTGTAAATACAAAGTATAATGCACAATATACCATTGTAAAAGATTATACTAACACTTATCTGTAGTTGTGTTTGTAATACAATTGCTAATCAAGCCAGGATATGATCTGATTGACGCGTCAGAGCGCAATCGTTTCTACTATCACTGTGGCAACATTGAGTCACTCCCAGGCTCCACAGTGTTATGATGATAGAGGCACTGACTATCAGAAGACTGCCAACTTATCAGGTTTATTTAAGTTACAAACGTCACAATAGTTAAGAATAATATTAAAATTAATGAATTGAAGAAATGATTTTCTTTTTAATTCATTTTTGATTTTAAAAATCTTCTTCGTAAACCTACGACATCCTGCCCTACAGTATCCTTTAATGATATTCCACTAATTCCTGTTGAACAGATCCGCTACCTAGGACTCCACTTGGACAAACGTCTAACTTGGAATCCACATACAAGACTAAAACGACAAGAAGCTGCCCGTCGTTACAGACTACTTCAACATTTACTAGACAAACGTTCAAAGCTCCCAATTAATTACAAAAGACTAATATACATGTCTGTGATCAGACCTATCTGTCAGTACGGAGTTGAGCTTTGGGGCTCTACTAAACCATCCAATTCATCTCCTATCCAATCCTTACAATCCAAAATCCTTCTAAAAATCCTCAATGCTCCTTACTTTTTGACAAATAAACTTATCCATAAAGATCTTAATGTTCCAAATGTTCTGATTTAGTCCAAACCAGATACCTATCCTTCCATAGTAAGCTCCATAACCACTCCAATCCACTAGTCTCCCAACTTGCTTCCTCCTCCATCCCTGATAATCCTCCGAGGCGTCTGAAAAGAAGATGGCCTAGAGACCTTTTAGTGTAGATTTTATTGAAGTGCTACTAGTGAGTAGTTCTTCACAAGTTATTTACATGCCATAGTATTCACTGTCAACACATTTACTTGTTGTATACTATTTTGTACAGTTGTAAATATCAATAAATGAAAAAAAAAAAATAATGATGAAATTTTAAAAATAATGATTTGCAATCCTTAAAATCCAAAATGTTCTTTATTATGTCAAATCTTTACCTCAGAACCAGAAAATCTTAAGTCCGATTATTGCACCATTGTATGTAGAATTTTATATCACATTAAGCCATAGCTACTTAAGTCCTTCGTTTATCTAGATTATCTAGATTTAGAAAATCGTCTTTTCTATTTTTTAAGAGATGTAAGAACGTAAGTCCTTGCCGATGATTGACCTAGACAAACGTACGTCCACTAACGTTATTCTCCTGAAACTTTAGCCTAGTTCATACCCAAGCGAATCCTCTAGTCTGTCAACTTGCTTCCCATTTGATTTTTGTTAATCCACCGAGGATCTGAAAAGAAGATGGACTAGGGGCCTTCTAATACAAAACTATTGTTGAAGTGATCCCAATGCGTAGTTTCTTTTCAGGTTATGGTAATCATTTCTCCACAGATTTACATGATTTTTTTTCCTTCTCATTTATTGATATTTACTGACAACTGTACAATATAATATACATCAAGTAAATGTGATGATAGTGAATACAATGATATGTCAAAACTTGAAAAGAACTACTCATCAGTAGCACTTCAATAAAAATTCTACACTAAAAGGTCTCTAGGCCATCTTCTTTTCAGACGCCTCGGAGAATTATCGGGAATGGGGTGGGAAGCAAGTTGGGAGACTAGTGGATAGGAGTGGTTATGGAGCTTACTATGGAAGGATAGGTATCTAGTCTGGGCTAAATCAGCAAATAAGGAACCCTCCACGCAAGGCTAGCCGCACAACGTTGAAGCCTGGGTCTCTTGAGAACCATCCATGGATCGAAGCCGCTGTCTCGAAGAGAGTCAATAATCCTCCCACGGTGTCTTTCCGTCGAACACTGGAATGATGTTGTGTTGTTGGTGGCGTCCCAGCATTGGCAAGCCGAAATGGTGTTGTGAGAGCTGCTCTCGGAGGATCTGTCGCTGTCGTCCTTCGGTGGGTTGCTCATGTGCGTCCCTCAAGGGCTTCTACTCTTAACCTAAGTCATTTTCAATCGCAACAAACTTTTTCTCCTAATCTACATTCTACATCAGCTAACTTTTTGTCCACAGTCCTCCATCAACTTATTTTCTACAGTACTTAGCTTACATTCTAGTGTACTTAAATTATCTTTAACATTACTTTAACTCAGGTACTTACTTCTTTTGTACATTACCTAATTTGTTTTCAACATTGCCCTAACTCTTTAAACCTAAATTCATTTCTCACATTACCTAATTCAATTTCTTACATTACCTAACTCATTACCTAATTCATTTCTTACATTACCTAACTCATTACCTAATCATCCTTTTTACATTACCTACCTCATTACCTAATTTGTTTTCAACATTGCCTAATTCAGTTTTAAAAGTTGCAGATAATCTGCTCAAATCGGTCTCAAAATTAACACTATCTGGACATTAAGACCTGTTATGGATACGACACTTGACTTTATATTGGTTGGTGATATCAAAGTAAGGAGCATGATGACCTTTTTCGAAGGATTTTGGATTGTAAGGATTGAATACGAGATGAATGGATGGTTTCGGGTGGAGCCCCAAAGCTCAACTCCTTAACGTCCAGATAGGTCTAATCACAGTTATGTAAATGAGGGTGCAAGTCTTTTGTAATTAATTGGGAGCTTTGAACGTTTGTCTAGTAAATGTTGAAGTAGTCTGTAACGGCGGGCAGCTTCTTGTCATTTTTATCTTGTATGTGGATTCCAAGTAAGCGATACTGTAAGGTAGGAAGTCGTAGGTTTACGACGAAGGGTACAGGTTATTTCTGGGGATTTATTTTTATTCACCAATTTCGACACCATTCTTGTAACGTTAGTAATATGAGATTGTGGTGATTGTGATACAACGAAAGAATTATTATTTACTGATAACACACATGTGTCATCGACGTAAGTGATGAGGACAGTGGAAGGATGAGTCGGGATGTAGCATTTACATGATGAACACAGTTTTATACATCAATAAATAAATTATATATATATATATATATAATATTATGGTTCTTAGACTGTTACAGTCCTATTAATAAAGACTTTGTAAAAATGAAATATTTTGTTAGTATAATCAGAATTCTAATTAACTTATATACGTTTTAGATAATAAATGCTATTTGCTGTTGATCAATTTATTTCTTGAATAATAATTTTTTAATAGATTGTTTTTTTTTTTTTTTAAGCTCCCATATAGATAATACTTTGTAATAGCAACTAATTTTTAAACCGAGGTATCGATATTGAGAATCGAGATATTTGGTATTAAAACATCACTAACTTGTACACTAGTGTGTGGGAAAAAAAAAAAAAAAAAAAAAAAAAAAAAAAAAAAAAAAAAAAAAAAAAAAAAAAAAAAAAAAAAAAAAAAAAAAAAAAAAAAAAAAAAAAAAAAACCTGACCCGGAAATCAGGGTTGAACAAAAATGCCAAAATACGAAACTTTTATTTTTTTTGCAAAGAATCTTTTTAGACAGAGGGATTGAAACATAATTTATAAAATTTTTGATCAATTGAATCATAGTCTTTTGAGGTCGCGTATCATCAGAAATGTTTTACTGGTCCCCTATCGTGGAACCTTCCTGGGATTTATTAGAGTTCTTATGAAACCGTCCCATTAATATGCCCCAATGCTTATTTGATTTATTGGTAGTTGGTTATCACTAAAGCCCGGATTTTCGTCCAACAAAAATTCTGAAATGTGCAAAAAAAAACTTGAAATGTGCAAAATCGTGCAATAAAACTTAAAATCATGCAAAATAAAATGCAAATGATAAAAAAAGATTGAACAAATAATTCGCTAGATACAATTCTTTCCAAAAAGTTGTTTTTATCTTAAAATTTATTGATCCAGTCCTTAGTAAGGGAGTAGTTAAATAATGATTGTCTAAAATACAATAAGAAAAAATCGCATATCTTTATTGTACGTGTTATACATAAGCTATATGTACATATAACTTAGGAATGATTAAACTTTATTTAATTTTATTATTTCAGAAGACAGAAGAATAAATTTGCTTTGTTTAAAGGGAAAATGTTTACTAACAGCAAAGAGGGCTTAATTTAATAACCATGTAGTACTTATTAAAAAATATCCGTAAGTTAAGAGGGAGAGGCAATATTTCTTAGAAGTTGGGAACCCGAGTTCCCTAGCTAAAGTCAATCTAAAGTTGTTCATAAAATTGTTACTTTTCCAAAAACACGAAAGTGTTGTGCATTCAGGATTTGAATGCAGGAATTTTGTGTATTCAAACTGCAGAATGTGCAATTTTATGCATTCAAACTGCAGAATGTGCACTTTTATGCATTCAAACTATAGAATGTGCAATTTTATGCAGTAACCCCCAAAACGTGCAATTTTGTGCAATATTAAACTAACAAGGGGACGTTTGCAGTTGTAACTCACAGATTTGAATGCCGATTTTTGATGTGGGTAGTGAGGACCTATAATAGTGCAAAACTAGAATTATAGCCGCCAATGGGCATTAGGAGACGAGAAAAAAAATAAAACATGAAAATCACGTTTTATTTTTTTTCTTATCTCTCAATCAAGATAGAGAAATGATTCTTTCACGGTTTAATTGCAGTTGTGTATGCTATTTTTAATAAAAATACTTTTGTTATGCTCAAGACACTACCCGGCTATAGGGTGCTCAAAAATTCCAAAAGAATGACAAAATTCCAAAGAAATCCGCTGTAAATTTTTTTTCATGAGCAACTGACCTCACATTTCGATTAAATGCGCCAAAAAACCCTGAAATTTTACCAAAATCAAAAAATATTAATTTGTTACCACTTTCGAGGAGGTTAAAATTTTGATGTTGAGATTTCATCAACAATTTCTAACGGCCATAACAACTGTTGTGTTCAACCGATTACAATAGTAATAGCATCACTAGAATCAGCATACATTCTGCTTTTTATCCATGCATAAAACATTGGATTTACTTATTTTAGTGGACAAAAACTGATGTGAATGAAAAATTCCGAGGTCAGCTATTACTTGAGACCTACAATATATTTGTCAAATACCACTCACTCATTTAACATGAAATCTCAAAAACCACCGAATGGATTGGAATGAAATTTCGTATGTGGCTTGCTATAGGGCTGTAGGTGCTCGCTAAGAAAGGAATTTTAAAAATCGGCCTGAATCGCTGCTAATTCACGAAAAATCCGATTACAATTTTTATTGGGTGAATAATAATAGATTAATTGTCATATGGTATTTGGGTACAAGCTAAGTTAAAAAAATAGGTTAGATGTTTAAGCTGCACACTTTGACCACAAATTAAGTTCCTTATAGTTGTAAACAAACAAAAATACGATTGATGTCGAAACCTTATAATATGTTACTTTCTGTGAACCCATGGTGGCTGCAGAGGTGTACCCTTATAAGTTAGAATTGTTTCGTGACGAGGAGCTATTAAAAGACTTATGTTAAAGAGGAGGTTAAAAGACTTATGTTCTCTGGTGATGTCATGTAAGCCCAGTTCGATGTACATATTCTTTGCGAGCAACCTACCAACATTGCTTCACCAGTAGCTTCGTCCCCAACTACTCTTCCTTCAGTCTTCCGGTCACAGAAACTGCTTTTCTCAACCAGGCCCAAGTTGTATTTTACAAATTGTACCTAAAATTTCTGAATTTCATTCCTTGAACCTAGAATATATAGAATAAATAGAAACAGAAAGACTAAACTTTATTCGAAAAAATCAAAAATGTTAAGAAGTTGAGACTATATTTATTTAAAGTATGCCATATGAAAAGCTGATGGTCTGGTATCAGAGCTGGGTAAGATGGTAGTGCTGCCTCGAACTTCACTGAAGGGCTATCAAAATAATATAAAATTAACTTTTGCAAATTGTCAAATTTACTTATTGAAATTATTCTAAGAATGGAATTCTTTAGGTTTATTTAAGTAATAATAATTATCAACGTTAAGCTTAACTTTTAGTAATTTAAGTTGTCCTTAATCCTAATGATATCAAACCGTAGCGGAGCAGGGTACTTTCAGCTAGTATCTCAATAAGGGGAATCCCTCCTCCGGATTTGGACTGAACTATGCAGTTTTACGGCTTCTAAATGGCCTTAAAATTTGGTCTTAATCGGTGGCATTTTTTATTTAGTTTCTACATGTTCAAACGTGAAAGAATGATTTCTCTATCTTGATTGAGAGATAAGAAAAAAAATAACACATGATTTTCATATTTTATTTTTTTTCTCGGCTCCTTATACCCTTGGGGGCTATAACTCTGGTTTTGCACTATTATAGGCCCCTACTACCCACACAAAAATCGGCATTCAAATCTGTGAGTTACAACTGCAAACGTCCCCTTGTAAGATAAATTTGGCCTAGACGTCCTAATTCGTATAAATAATTTGTCTCTGGCTGATTAGGAACTTGCAACAAAAAGATGCGATTGCACGAGAATCCGGGCTCTAGTTATCACAATGACTATTTTGTTCCATCTCTTCTAACCTATTTTTTTTTTTTTTTTTAATTACAACAACATAAAATTTAGGACGATTTGTGCGACCTCAAGATGACATAATATCAGAATAAAATTTTTACACTTTTTCTTTTTTTTTTTACCCTGTTTCGCCTATCATGGATTCGCATATTCTTAAACTTTTTTTTTTTTTAATGATAAGTAAGGTTCTTGTGGTTCAGTCAATAAATAAAAACAACTATTTTATTATCTGTATATATATATGTAAAATCATAGCAGTGTAATAGAACATTATACAATTTTCATATTTTTTATTTATTTATTTTTTATATTTAAGTTGTTTTTATTTGTTTGTTCATTTAAGTTTTAATATATGTAGAAAAATGACATGATGCTTACCAATGATAAGAATTTTTTAGTCGTTAAAATATTTTATTGCTTTTTTCATCAGATGGATCTAAATATTATTGGACACTGAAAGGTATAATTCATTAATTATATATAATGTACATTGATGAATATTGTTTCACATAAATATACTTAATTCGCATTTGTCGTGCATGTATGTTCTTGCATGCTTTAGGGCTTGAAAATGTGGCAATAGCCATGAAACGTCGCAAACTTTAGATAATCATGTTTATTATATGATTTTTAAATAAATAATGATGGGAGATTAAATTGCTTTTTGTAAAAACATCTTAGTTATTTTACTTTATTGACTGAACCTTTAAGAACCTTACTTATCATATAATAGTAACAGTCAAGAAATTTATCCATATATATTTTATTTAATGTATATACATTTTTCATAAAAGGTTTAACACTGTTTAGTGCTTTGTCTGAACTAAACTACTGAAATGTAGCAAAGTATTTAATTATGAGAAGGAATCAGAACATCAGAAGTCCAAGATCCCAAGATCAAAACCTTTACGTCACAAGTGAAATACGCACGGCTTTTTTTTTTTTTTTTTTTTTTTTTTTTTACTCGCTTAAAAGAAGCTAATCGGAGATTTCTACAATTCTCCATGCTTTCACAAAACCTTCTTACTGTCCATTTCATTGTGTCTGTATGAAACAGAATCTATTTCGTCATAACACCTAAGGTTTTTAATAGATATTCTAAAATAAATCAAGATCTAAAAATCAAGACGGCAGCGCAGCCTGTCAATGGACAATATACTTGAAGCATCCGGAAGTCCCAATTGATCGTCATTCTTAGCTCAATTGCTCCCGGTAATTTTCCTCTCCATCAAGCAGGCATTTCTGATCGCCTCTATGGCCTGCACTTGGAAATAAAAATCTATAATATGTACATATCAATAGACTTACCTAGAGAGAAATATTTTCGATGTTATATAAATATTAATGTTTTTTTTAAATATCCATTTATTGAAATTTACAACTGTACAAAATATATACATTAAGTAAATGTGTTGATAACGATTACAATAACCTGTCAAAACTTGAAAAGAACTACTCATCAATAGCACTTCAATAAAAATTCTACACTAAAAGGTCTCTAGGCCATCTTCTTTTCATACGCCTTGCAGGATTATCAGGAATGGAGTGGGAAGGAAGTTGTGAAACTGGTGGATTTGAGTGGTTATGGAGCTTACTATGAAAAGATAGGTATCTGGTTTGGGCTAAATCTGCAACATATGGAACATTAAGATCTTTATGGATAAGTTTATTGGTGAGTATGGAGCATTTAAGAGTTTTGGAAGGATTTTGGATTGTAAGGATTGGATACGAGATGAAATGGACGGTTTCAACAGTCTCCAATTTCAGTGTTAATTAAAGAAGATTTGCTTTAAACTCCAACAATTTTGTCGTTCTCAGTATTCTATTTTAAATGTTGTTGTTTTTTTTGTTTTTTTATTTCCTGTTATATAAACTTAGTTTTTATTAAAATTGGATTTTGTAATTTTTGTTGTCACTACAATCTTTATAATGCCTAGTTAGTTTATTTAATGAAAAAAAGGTCTTGCTGCAATAGTGGCATAGCTCAAAATTTTTTTTTCATAACTCGCATTTGAAAAATAAAATCAAAATTAAATGACCCCTTAGAGAATGTATCAACTTGAAGATAATCTTTGTTTAAAGCAAACAAAAGCATTTCCTATGCATTTTCTTTAGCAATGAAAACTTTGCTCAAAACATGATTTTTTTTTTTTTTTTTGTGCTTCTATTGCAGCCCATGAGCGGCATACCGACAAAATGGCAGGATCACAGTGAGAGGTTTCGAAGATGGTGAAATTTTGTGTAGTGAAATGTTTAAGTTGTAAAAGTAACTGTTTCAATAATTTGATATTTAAATGTTCCATAATGTGTAGTTGTTTTTTTTTATTAAATCGTATTATCTTAGTGATAAATTAGTAAATATTTGTTAATAAAACCATTTTGCTTGAGTTACTTTAGTGCTACAATATATTACAGATGAGTTGAATAAATATAATTTAAATAAGAAAAAATAAATTAAAGAGGTCCGACGGCCGAACTCTCAAGGGCCTTCAAAAAAATAGAAAAAGAAAATTAAATAAAAAAAAAAGGAAGGAATCCAGAAGCTGAATAGAGACCTCTTTGTACGAGTAACCAACTTTTCAGGGGCACTAAACAGCTGGTTTGGGTTATTCGGCTTTCACATTTTTTTGTCGATTGGGCTATTTCTAAAAATAATAAATTACATACACCAGAGAAAAACTTAGTCAAAACTTCCATAGAGTTCTTCTAAATACTTATAAAATAGTCTCCTATTTTCAATGTCTATTTATCTTTTTTTTCTTTTTTTTTTTTTACACTTCCCAGCTTTTTCACCTTGAGCGTGGTCTACCACCAATTGATTTAACAACTGAAAGTATTCCCGCAAGCTGTTCTTGAATTTTCTTCAAACACTTATTTAAAATAATTGATCAGTGTATCCATACATTGGAGCTAGGGATGGTCTAAACCAATATTTTTCAGTAACGAGTACGACCGATACAGGTTCAAAAAATATCTGTTACAAAATACATGTTACTTGTCTCTAGGTCACCGTCTCTATACTGGTAATCGTTTACCATGCTACAGTTACACTGATATTTTAGCATACCTATAACTCATATATCTGTTACCGATTAAATATCGGCTCCTAATCAATAAGTTTACATTTTCAACTACCTTTTTAGTGATATACAGTTAGTAAAAAAAAGTCTACATACACCACAATATAAATTCATTTATGAATTAATGTGCATCATTTTTGTATTAATTAATGTTAAGTTTTTTTATTTTTTAATAAAATAAGATCTGTAGAAGATTAAATCGTGCTTATAATATGATTTCGGAATGGAATACTTACAAAATGTTTCATAATAAATGTTTGCCACTGTTTATTACAACAAAAAAGTCTACATACACCTTAGTATAATCCTTTGAATGTAAACAAACATTTAATTTGGTTACATTCATAGAGGTTTTCTGTAGTCTTACTTCCTAATTTAATCAGTTATAACCAAAGCCAAGTGAAAGCAACAGCTCATAATGGAAATTCCTCGCGAGATTAAGCAATTAATAGTGAATCATAAGACCGCAGGAAAATCATTGCACGAAATCGCGAAAATTGTCAATAAAAGTGTTTCGACGGTTCAGACTGTAACTATAAATTATAATGCAACAGGTTGGATTGCAAGTAGGCCGAGATCATGAACGTTGTCATGAGCGTGCTATTTTAAGGAGTGTGGACGAAAACCCTAAAATAAGTGCCCCTACATTAGCCACTAATTTATTGCGGGATTACAACATTGAAGTAACGTCTCAAACGGTACGTAATTCACTAAAAAAAAATAATCTTAAATCGCGAAGGGCTCGCAAGAAGCCTGTTATTAGTAAAGTTAACCGAGCTAAGCGTTTGGCATTTGCGAAAAGTTACCTTGATAAGCCTCCCAGTTTTTGGGACAAAGTAATTTTCACAGATGAGTCCAAATTTAATATTTTCGGCCCTGATGGCAACTTTAGAGTGCGGAGGAGAAAAAACGAGGCCATGAAATTGAAAAACTTATGCCCCACAGTTAAGCACGGAGGAAGAGGGACCATGGTTTGGGGCTCTATGGCTTCAGCTGGAGTAGGCAACTTGAAGATCATCGAGGGAATAATGGATCAATATGTATACATAGATATCCTAAAACAAAATCTGCGACCCAGTGCTATCTAGTTAGGCCTAGGATAAAATTTTGTTTTTCAACAAGATAACGATCCTAAACATCGTGCCAGAAGGGTCGAAGAATGGTTGCTGTACAATGCTCCACGCCAGTTAAGAACACCACCACAATCGCCTGATCTCAACCCCATAGAGCACCTATGGCAGGATCTTAAAATGAAGCTGCAGCGTCACGAAATAAAAAATAAACAGCAACTCTCAGAGGCTCTTAAGGAGGAATGGTTGAAAACGGATCCAACTTTTACAAAAAAAATAGTTAGTTCGATGAATAATCGCTTAAGAGAGGTAATAAAAAATAAAGGAGGTCCCACAGACCATTAGAGTTAATTTTTTGTTAATTAATTATGTTGATAATTATTTTCATTTGCCGTGTATGCAGATTTTTTTTGTGATAACATATCGTTACTTTTTTTATATTATTTTTTGTTGTGTTTATAAAATTTTTAAACAACTTTAAAATGTATCAAATTAATCAAAAGGGCCTGTATTTAAAAGGAAAAAATAAATAAATTGTTTCACTGTTTTTTCTCTTTTGCTTTTAACCCACATGTTCAAATTAATAATAAGTGTATGCAGACTTTTTTTAACTAACTGCATATACAGCCAAATATATGTATGGTTATTTTTTTAAAAATCTTATCAATTTTAATTGTTTCTATGAAATGCAATTTTTCATAAAACGTTTTTTATTATCCTCAAACATTTTATTCACAAAATACTGGTAGTTAAATGAAGAACAATTTTTTTTTTTTTTTTTTTTTTGGCTAATTACAGTTAATAAAACTTTAATTAAAAACATTAATGAATTATCAACAAGATAATAAATAATTGGCAAACTATTATTTAAGATGTTAGACGTTTTATAACAACATACATATTTTTTATTTGATTACAACTAGCAAAAATAATATAATTGCTTATGTAAAGATTTCATAATGGAGTGTCTTTTAATGATTATTAAAATTAACAATAATAAAATAAAAAATAATGTAAGAGTGTCTAATGCAATCAAGACCGGCTGATATTTTACCAGAAAATACTCGTACGAGAGTGGAAATAAAAATATTGGTTTAGGTAAACGAGTACCTGGTAACAGGTAGAGATGACAAGTAAGAAATACTAGTCTAGGGTAGTCCCCAGTACGAAGGTAATAATTATGAATTTTGTTACTAGTACTGAAGTGAGTACGCAAGTATCACGAACCTGTTACTTCTGAATATCGGTAACAGGAACGCCGTTCAGTCAGCACATACCTGTTACAAAATAACAGGTCCAGTATTTATGAACCACCACTACATTGAGCCATTGTTGAACCTACGATTAGTGTTCTAAAGAGATAATAAATTGTTTGTAAACAATAAATAATATAAACGTCTTTATAGTTCTTGGGATTCATGTATTTGACGAAACGGTAATTTTATTTTGTACACTATTCTATTTATTAATTAGTTTTTTTTTTTTTTTTTAAAAACATAAACCACCATTAATTATAATTTAAATATCATTGAAGAGGCCAAAAATTCAACAATTCCATTAACTTTAGTTCCTTTCATATACAACCAAAATAATCCATAACCAGTATATTAGCAAATTTGATAACCTCACGTAAGCTCCCTATCGCATCCACAGCCTGCACGATCTAGCTGCCTATCCTGGAGGCAATATGTCAGCCCTTAGTAGTTATGCCACGTTGACATTATCTGTCGCTACAGATTGAAACAAATTAGGTAATGGGGGCTCAGCCATCGTCCACTTCCCAGGCAATCACTTCGTCTTCAACAGGAGCAATGGAATAACTCTTTTGTATTCCCATCAGGGCCTCCTTGATATATATTAACGATTATTTATAATGTACTCCTTTACATCATGTGGCAGTGTAAATTAGATAAGAAGATGGATGGAGATCAACACCAAAGCACTTTACCAATTATATATAATGATTCAACATTCGTTCTATTTTTAAATAGTTGCATAATGCAGTGGAAACATCTGTTTAGAATTGCAATGCCTCCTAAATAATTTAATTACTATTTAATTTTGAAAAAAACAAAACACGTTTTGTGACAAAAGCCAGGAATATTATTAAAAACCATATGTTTTTTTTTCTATTAAAATATAGTTATTTTTATTATTAGGACGCAAAGTGAGCGTTTTCGGAGCTCTATCGAGTTTTACGAGCGATGCGTGGCCGAGATGTATAAATTCGATTAAGTACCGAAAACCACTTTTCGTACGAGATATGAAAATTAGCCTTCATTATACTGCTCAAACTTAATGAAAAAAAAATGGCCGTTTCCGTTATGATTTATTGATTATTCATGTTTAATAATGAACATAATTAAAGTTTATATTTTCCCTTTAGAATTTACCGCTACACATTTTTTCCATCTGGACTATTTTTTAATGAAATCTTTCTCCGTGTTCATCTAAAACTGCTTCCAAGCTGGGAGGGAAGAAATTCAAATGGGAATACTACAAATGAATTTTTTAGGGCAAGCTGCAATACATGGCCATATATCATAGAAACAATTATTAATTCTAACAATTCTTCATTTATACAACAAAGCCTAATACTTAAGCTCACCGAATTATTTCATTTTGTAATACATTATAAAAGTTTCAAAATGAAATAGGTTCTTCTATTTTTTTGTTAAAGCTTTCAATGATTAAAAAAAAATGCTCGAAATGTCGAAAACCACCCCATTTGTCGACCTAAAACACTAATTTGACAAAAAATTGTGCCAGATAGAGATTTTTCGACTTCGGATTCGTTTTCAGCACACTTCAAAACATAATAAAATCAACATTTTTGTTGAAGGGAGTATTTTGATGCAGAACTTTGTTATCGATGGAATGCGTGTGGTCTAATAATAAACAAGACAGGTTTCATCTCGAAGAGTGTTGTGTGATTTATTTGGGTGTTTCGGAATTCTTATCAGTCTTGTAATCTTGATGTGACGTTGCGATGCATATATATGATTCCAAATTGAATCTGACACGTGTAAACTATAGAATTCTGCTTCAGTTTAATTCGCAGAAATCGCAATTGAAGGAAAATACCACTTTCAGACAAAGAGACAATTAAATTTTATGCTGTAATAAAAAAAAAAAAACCTTTATGATAGAAGACATCAAAAATTTAAATTAAAACCATTACTTGGTGGTATTCTTAGCAATACTAGAACAATGATGAATGCCTGAATGAGAACTGACTCAGTTGTGACGCGACATATCAGCGGAGACAATAGCCTCTGAATCATAAGGATAATGGACAACAACGGTGTTAAGATTACGGTACGATAGTTCTACTCGATCAGTTATCGATGAGTCGATAATAGAAAAATATTAACTGAAACGATAGTAACAATAAGGATATAATATTAAAAAGGATAGGAGAAACCAAAGGTTCGATTCCAATACCACTAATAATCGATCTTACAATCCAATAAAATTCTTCTTAAATCCTCTACTAAACGATATCGGAATCGAATTCCAAAATGCGAGACTAAAAATTATTGTCCTATCTATATCTCAGTTTATTCATACATTTTATAGGTAAAAATCAAAATTAATTTTTCTTCTACTTACAAGGTTTTTAATAATCAAAATATGAACCATTGCGCTCTATGGTTTGATCCAGATGGTCTGGAAGCCAGCTGTAGAATTCTTTGATTGTACCACTTTTTGGGTTTTGAATGGAACAACTCACGAACCCCATTTTCAACTTGATTTAAGCTGTTGAATGTTTATCCACGAAGGAAATGAGCCATTGATCCGAACTGGTGGTAGTCTGATGGTGCTAGGTCTGGTCTATATGCCGGCTGAGGGAGAAACTCGATTCCATCAAAATTAGCTTGTTTTTCTTTTGTAAGGCGAGAGGTGTGGGGTCTGGCTTTATCTTGTTGGAACAAGACTCTCTTCCTGTTGAATAAACCTGGATACCGCTGAACCTATACATCGTATATTGTCTGCAGTTGTTCTGAATAGAGCTCTGAATCGAAGAGCGTCCTTGTTGACTCCTGAAACACGCCCTGATCCTTATTTCCTTTCAAGGCTCAAATCAGCTTCAATAAATTTTTGGAACCACCTTCTCACCGTTCTTTCATTCAAACAGTCTTCATCCTCAAACTAAACAACTAAACTGCTTCAGCTAAACCACTTTCAGCTGCTGAAAACTTCCGTTGCCAATAATGAAGCAAAATTACGAGAATTTCGTATTTTACTGTAATTGTGAACAAAGGAAAGCTAAAGAAGTACTGAGCCCTGATAGAGGGCATGAACTTCTATCACATTCTTAGCTCCAGAATATATATAGGAGAGGAATTACGATGCAAAGTTCAAATTCCTAATGGCTTTTTCCATAAACAGACCAACAACTCTATCACATTTAAGACTGAATGAAGAAAATGTTTGTTCAATCACTCAATCGCTCTAGGCTTTCAATTCAACACATAAAACTTTTTTACATGACTGCAATTAGAACCTATATCACTCCTAGGCCCGGTCAGTGTGAGTTGACTCCAATAGTCTGATATACCTCACGTACCTGAGGGGTAAGGTAGTGGCCAGAGAGGTCACCCATCCAAGTGCTTACTCCAATCGACTTAACTTTTATTATTTTGATTTATATTACTATACTATAGCCACTCTACCCGTCCCGTCTATTCCGACCCCTTTTAAAGTAACCAAACCAAATATATTTAGAAATATTTTTATGTCGAAAAGTGGAATATAAAAATACTGGTAAGTAAATAAATCAAATATTTCAACATCGATTTTAAATCATTAGCTTAGTTGAAATTCATTCACAAAAATTCCTGTATACACTTTCATATTTCAAATAAAGTAAAAATAAATGCAAATATTTTGGAATGGTGACTAAGGTTTAAGGAAAAAAAAAATTAAAATTGGCACTATCTGTAACATTTTTGGCACTCTGAGCGAGTTCTAGAAAAGAAATGAGTTTTCTTAATTTTTGAGCAATCAAACACACAAAATATCAATTAACCTGAAACGATTTTTGACCTAATGCTCATTTCACTATTTTTGTTTTGTTTTTTCACAGAACGGCCTTACTGACCACGCAAATATGGTTATTTTTATTTCTGTGTTCAAACCCCTTCTCTAACCCTTCTCTCTTCCCACCTTTTCCTCATTCTTCCCGATTGCTCCTTCCTTCTTTCCTCGGTCCAAGCTACTCCTTAAGCTTACTCCTTTTTCTCGCATCTCTCTTTCCCACAAGAACCTTAATTTCTTTTAGTTTTTTCCTATAGTCATCCATATCAAAACAGTCTTGGTCTATTATTTTCATTCTCTCAGTTTCTTCCTTCATCTGTTCGATATACCCCCAGTACTCTAGTACCCTCTCATTTTATAGAAGATTTCTCTATTTAATCTCTCTGGGTGCATCCTCACCATAAACCTTTTAATTGTTTATTAAAACAAATCTTTTTTTTAAAGCGATATTTAAATTATTTTTGAAAGTGAAAAGTATTTATATACAGGGTGAGTACATCTCAGTGAAAAAAAAAAACTTTAAGGTGAAACTAGATCAAAAATGTAGAAAAATGCCGCAAACCTCACCTTTCTATTTCCAGTCCGTTGCAGATATACGATAAATCAAAGCCTTTTTTGAGGTAGCCACGTTTTTAGCATAAAAATTGTAATATCTCCATTTTGTTTAAATATTTTTCAAACTTTGACCAAATTTTCGGATTTAGCATTAAATTTTCTATAAGAGCAGAGTACATGTAACCCTGAATTTTACAAACTTATGACCTAAAGAACAGCTTGATCTTCCCTTTATTATAAGTTACAATGTCTTATATTACTTCAACGCTCACCGTTATTCGAAAAAACCATCCACAAAACTGCAAATCTCACAAAAACATGTCAATTTAATCAGCTTTCGAATGATCTGTTAACAGTAATGATTATGTTTTGATTTCATGGAAAAATTTAGTTTTAAATTAAAAAAACATGGTGTTCTCATTTGGCATACAAATCAGTAAAATAAAACATTATGATAATCCCTTAACGGAAATGTGCACTTTAAACATAATAAAATCTTCAATAGAATAAAAAGCTAAGAAAAAAAAAAATGTTTTATAGAATCTAAAGGAAAACTGTCAATAAAGCGACACCTGATCAGAGGATCTTATGTTATTACATATGTTTATTTATTATTATTATTTAGGATTTATTTTATTAAATTTTTAATGTAAAGTTTAAAACTCAATGATAATAAACATAGACCTCAATTTTGCTGTAGGTTCTGACTGCAGATCATATTCAAGAATACCCTGTAGGTATATGTTGAAACAACTCTCTGTTGTGTAAAAAGTGACCATATAAACCAGATGTAAAAAAAAAAGAAAAGAAAAAAAGCAGTGCTAAATGTATTATTAAGACATAACACCAGTGCTAACTTGATTTTTCTGTTATATTGTTAAATTAGATACGAACTTTCACTGAGGCAGATCATAGAGGCACAGGAGCTCTGGCTGGGCAGACGGCCAATCAACATTTTGATTAGCAATTGTCTTCTATCAGCTGTGTCACGTGGAGTTGAAAAACTGTTTTCAAGATTATTCTTAGGATATTTTAAAAGTTATAAAATAAAAATTAAACGTTTTCAATCTCAATTACTATAGAAACTATTTTAATAAATGAAAAAGAATTTTTATATTTTAAAGTAATTATTTAATTCTTGTATCAGTACCGTTTCAGCTGTTTGAAAAATATTCTTTTTTTCGTTTATTTTCAACCATATTATAGTGTTTTTTGTTGTACTTCAGGGTGCGTACCGGCTGTTATTTTTAATATCTTCGAAATATTGGAATTTTTGTAAAATAATAATACCCAAATCGATCGCACCTTTTCGATTTAAGTGGCACCAAACATGACAATGAGAAAATAACAAAATATTAAATTATATATTAAAATTCTTTTAACGGTATCTTCATTTTTTTTTTTAATGTGTACATTATTTTTAGGAGTAAGAGGAGCAACACAGAAATCACTGAATGATAAAATGCAGAAGCAATACTTCCCAATTTCGAAATAAAATTAGAAAAAAAATTAAGACATGATTTTGCTTGTGAGAACTATTGTAATGACCAGTTAAAGGACATGAAGTACCAATTTTCCTGTTTAAAATCTAAATTTAAACAGGAGTAACAGAAAGCTGCTACAATGAAAAAAAAATTCCTTGAAAGGAAGATGATTGGTTGCTGAAAACATTTTAAATTATTTAAATTCATTAAAAAAAAAAAACATCTTATTCACACTGGAAGACAATTGTTATACTGTGAAACATATCCTGACACTGATACTGATTGACGCAAATGTGTGTATTGCCGTCACATCTACATTAACTATGAGGTCATACATTTGTGGCGTAATCTTAAGGAATTCAATGATTTGATTAAAAAAAAAAAAAAATACGTTAATGCCTATGCTCTTTCTTTTGGTTTATCTATAATGCATGCCGAGATTAGTATGTTCAAAAGCAAATTGCATCTCTCATAGATTTTCGAAAGTAAACTGGGATTAAATAATTTCAGCCGCCTAGATTCGTAAAATACCTCTACTCTATGTGCGTCGCCATAATTTAGTTGTAACTTTATTGACTGAACCTGGAGAACCATATTAAACACACACACATATGAGAAGCATAAATGTTCTAAGGAAAAGAAGAGGCAGGAAGGTAAAATATAGAATAAGGAAGAACGGAGAAGTTTTAAACGTAATATTAATACATATGTATATACATTTTGTGATTGAAGTGGTACGCTAGAATGTGAGAGTAAGGGGCTTTTTAGGGCCTGACCAACAGAGAACACAACAATGAAGATACAACTCCAACAGGGTTTCCCACTTCACAGGACTTCCCATTACACACACAAAACGCCAACCTAACCTCTGCAGGCAATAACTCAAAATATTCTCAAAAAAAAAATACCATTGTTAACGCAAAGAAATAGTAAATAGTTTTAGTTTCTTAATTTATTGTATTTAGTTATCTTCCATTTTGTTTTATTTCTATTTTATTTTGACAACCCCGAAAGGGGCTACTCTTAGAAAATATTTCCCCACTGTTAGGTCACGTCTTCAAGCAACTTGGGTCCTCCCGGATTACTGGATCTCACACAGGGACAAGGGGGCTTTCGAGCCAAGCTCCAGAAACATGGTAAGAATATTGACCCGCTTTGTCCCAGCTGTGGTGTACCGGAGACCGCTGAACATGTGGTAATTTCATGCACTGCCTTTGAGGCATTGAGAGCCAAGCTACAGAGAGAAACAGGGCTGTACAAACGGAGAGTGATTTCCCTCAACTAGTATCAGCTGACAACTACCCGTATTACAAAAGTTTTGTGTATGGTTGGAAAACTGAAGTGGGGGTAGGGCACTTCAACCTAGGAAGAAGGGGCCACGCCCCAGAAAGACCACTGGGCAGAAATAATGCTGACGACAACCCCATCACCGAATAAAGCCTATATCAACGTAAATGTAAAAACTATAAAATTTAAAAAAAAATTAATATAGGTATGTTGTTGTTTTAATTTAGTATGTTATATTTATTATGTAGTTATTATTATTATGTATTATAGAATGTTATAGTTAGTATGTAGTTAATTTTAATATAGTATGTTGTATTAAATATAAGTTGTATTAGATATAAGGTATATTGTATTAAACACAAGTATGTAGTTATGTGAAGCGTTTAATGTATTTTAAATATTAAATGTTATTTTAAACGTGTAGAGTAATCTTGAAATGTTAAATGTTAAATGTAATATTGAAATGTTCTGTTAAATGTTTAAGAAAATTTATTCTTGCAATGTTAAAACTAATATTGAAATGTTATGTTAAACTGTTAAAACCAGCAGTGATGGCTACAAGTCATCCCTGCAAAACTCGTGTAACCGAGAGACAAGGAAGGGAAATAAATAAATAAATAAGTTTTATATTTGTAAAAGATCTTTTCTTTTTCGTATCAGCGGATTATATTTAATTAATAATGTGATTGAAGACCAAGCAGTTCGTTGCCATGGCTACCGGTTAACGTCACTAGGCAACTGTTCAAACGATTATTAGCAGTGTTGCCAGTTTGGTTGAACTAAAATTAACAGATATCGACTAAAACATATAAAACCGAACTCGAATATAGATCAACCCCTTATTTTCTGCGAATAAATTCAAAAGAAAAAACAACATAATTTGGAGAACATTCGATAATACGAGGTGTGATCAAAAAGTTCCATGACTTGAATTTTTATACATTTATTCATACAACATACAGGTTATTCAAATTTCTCTCCTTCGAAATACTTCCCCTGGGGAAGCTACACACTTTTCCCACCGGTGTTTCCACTGATCAAAGGTCCCAGAAAACTCTTCTTTTGTAAAGGTGTTTAGCAGCTCCGTTGTTTTTTCTATAATTTCGTCAACTGTTTGAAATCTTCGTCCTTTCAGGTGTCTCTTGAGCTTCGGGAAAAGAAAAAAGTCGGCTGGAGTCAGGTCAGGTGAGTAGGGGGGCTTAGGAATGATAGTCATTGCGTTTTTTACACAAAAAGGCCATCTTTAAACCTCTTGAACCACTGATGGCAGCATGATCGGATTAGACATTCTTCACCAAAAGCCTCTTGTAACATCAAAAAGGTTTTAGAAAACGTTTACTTCAGTTTCACACAATACTTCACACAAACACGTTGCTCTTCTTTCACATTCATTTTCATAAAATAGCCAAACTCTATAAAACTAACCTCAAACAAACTGTGCTAATGTTACTTTCAGTGATGTTATGATTGATCTGCAAACACAGCTGGGTTCCTGTTGAGTCAGGCAATACAATGCTGCCAACCGCATCGCTGTGAGACATTGCATTCCCATAGTATATAAAAAGTCCTGGAACTTTTTGATCACACCTCGTATATGAAATCGAGGTAACTTTAAAATTGAAGATGACATTTTAGAATAATTTTTAATGACGCATTTGTACAAGACTAAAACAAGAAACTGCCCGTCGTTTTCTACTTTTTCAACATTTACTTGAAAAACGTTCAAAACTTCGGGTTAATTACAATAGACTCATTTAAATGACAGTGATTAGATTTATTTGGACATACTGAGCTGAGCTCTGGGGTTCCACTAAACCATCTAATCCATCTCATAATCAATCCTTAGGGCCCAAAATCCTTCGAAAAGTCATAACTACTCCTTACTTGGTCACTTAAAAAACATCCCTAAATATTAAGCCGGCTCCACACATTCGTGTTATGTCATAACACGCAACACGAAACAATGAAGAAATAGTTCTCTGTTGTCAGGACAATATATCAATACCTACTAAAATAAGCCAAGTTCGTAAAAATGCATTTATCTACCATTTTTTAATATGTTGTTAGGACCCATAAGGATAGTTAAAATCCAAGTTTCCAAACCTCAAAATCAGGTGGGTTGTTCGTAGTACTAAATAAACCGCGGAATTGTAGCACTATTTTCGTTTTTTCATTTATATCTCTAAAATATGAAAATTTGCTTGACATAGCATTTACTATATTAAAGAGTACTAAATGTGTGACTATTTAATTCTAACTGCAGCCATGTAGATTAATTGGTTGCGGAAATACGGTTCTCCAAGAAATAGTGATTTTTCACAATATTTGAAAATTTTCCGTTGAGTCAAGTTCTCGGCCGCATTCTAACAAAAGTACTGGTTTCACAATAATTTCTTCAAGAAAGAATTTAAAGGAAATTTAATTAGCTTTATTTGATATCGAAACTGTACCTGTAGACAAACACTTTTTTTAGTAAACTTGAAGGGAAAAGATTTTAAATCGAATTAGAGGAAAAAAATTGCATTGCTGGTTTTAAAAGCGAGTAAGAGAATTGGCAGGAATCTACCTGTAGACAAATTTTTTTTTCAATTTAGAGGAAAAAAACATGTAAAAGTATCTATTGCTGTATTTAAAAACATGTATTTTAGGCTTGTATCCTTTGATGTATAAATCGTCTGGGCTATGATCTATCGTTTTTCCCTGTTTAGGAGAAATTGAGTTTTATCCTTCGGTCTCCCCCTTTCTTAAATCTTATATTTTATTTTGCCATTGTTTCAGGACTCTTTAGTCTCTCAAATACCACTTTTTTTTAATGCGAGGCTACTTAATCTCCTGAGAGTCAGCTCTTATTATTTCTTTATCACATTATCTCATGTGTTAATAAAGTTTGCATAAGCATTATTTACGCCATGATCTATTTACTTTCAGACTGAACTAAGAGCAAAAATGAAGATAAGCTACGAAAATCTTTTCTTGACTAGTTAAATAGACGAAAAAAACTCTGTCAACAACGTAGTTTCCCATTACAAACGCTACCGTAAAAAAAATATACTTAATATAGTCCAGTTCAATTCAAAATGTATAAAATTAGCTAGCGAATTAAATTATATATTTTTTTTAAATTGCAACGTGCTTACTTAACGTTATTTATTATCAAATTTAATAGTTCATTTTAAAACAGTTATTATTGATAATAATGATTAACTGGGCTTCACGATTATTCGCTGTTTCTTAGCGAATTTGTGAATAAGCGATTCTCTCTGTTTCGGCTTGTGTTATGGGGAAACAAATTTCCTTTGATGTGTGTTAAAAACCGCCTCCTATAGCGATGCACCCATAACACGAGCAGGAACAACTTAACACATAACCCGAGCCGAGTGCCCATCCACACATTCGGCATCTTCAACGAGCATGTCTTTTTCGTGTTGCGTGTTATGACATAACACGAATGTGTATGGCTATACGGCTATAACAGGATCTGAAACAATATCGTAACACATAACACGAGCCGAGTGCCCATTCACACGTTCGCCAATCATTGACGGGCATGTCTGTTTCGTGTTGCGTGTTATGACAAAACACGAATGTGTGGAGCCGGCTTTATAATGTATCATATGTTGCTGATTTAGCCTAAACCAGATTCCTATCATTTCATAGCAAACTACATAACCATTTAAATCCACTAGTATCTCAACTTACTTCCGATTCTATTTATTTGAAGCGTCTGAAAAGAAGATGGCGCGGGACCTACTGATATAAAACTTTTATTGATGTGCTACCAATAGGTAGTTGCTTTACAAGCAATTGACATGTCATTATGAGCATTATCTTCACATTTTTTTTTTTTTTTTTTTTTTTTTTTTTTTTTTTTTTTTTTTTTTTTTTTTTTTTTTTTTTTTTTTTTTTTTTTTTATTTAAGGAAAGTATTACAATCTGCCTCAATGTGGGCAATAAGTAATATGGATGGTTCAATGGATCCATTCACACAATATGTACAATATGAAATAAAAACAAAGAAAGTGAACAATAAATAAAAGTGAATAATAAATAAAAATAAGTACAGAATCACATAATATGTACTACAAAAAAAAAAAATAAACAAATTACCTCAAACTATACAATACATAAAGTGAAATAAAAATGAAAATAAAAATCAATAAATATAAAAAAAAAATGATAATAATAAAAAAAATAAAATAAAATAATAATAATAAAAAAAAGAGAAGAAAAAAAATTTTAAATTTAAAATTAAATTAAATCTTAAAAATACATTCATACTTTATTTACAATATATACACATCTGAGGGATCCCCCCGACCTGCCTTGTACCTCCACTTATGGAGGAACAAGCCAGGCCCCAAGAGATTCCAGCGCTTCTTTCTCAGCTGCGTCACTAGTATAAGATAACACCAGTGGAGGCTGAGTGAGAGCGCTAAACTACAGTCACTCAGAGCATGAGTGGAGAAGCTGGCCATTGCCAGGACTCCATGTCGAACTTTATAATAGATCACGAGGCCACTGCCTTTTTAACCTGCGAGGAGGATTATAGGGGTGAGTGGAGCTGGATAGGGATTGTGCTAGTGGATTAGGATGATGCGTAAGATTTTGATGAAATTTTGAAAATTAGGTATGGATTCTAGGACAAAAGGTATATTAAGATCGTTATGTAAGGTTTTTCACATTTACTAGTATTTTTTATTGTATTGTATACAGTTTTAAATTTCGAAAAAATAGTAATGATAAAATAAAATAAGATTAGAGAGAATATAATATCAGAGAGATTAAGCTACAGAATGTTTAACATTCCTTCAGAGGAACGAATGTAAAATTATGCAATGCAGCGATTTGACAAGGCGTGGGTTGAAGCAGCTGACACGAGACTCAAGGCGACTATATTTATTCAGCCATGTTTAAATTCTTTACATATTAATTATGTCTCTGCATTTTTTTAAAATATTAATAACAGCTTATTCTTGAAATAATAGTTCCTCGTTACCTTCCACCTAAAGATAATCAAGTAAAAAAAAAACAAACGTTAAAAACAAAAGAAAATCGGGAAATTAACTGGTTTCGGATTCCAACACATCAAATAAGCAACAATGTTTCTTTTCCATAAAAAATATAGGGTTTCACACTGTTGTCTCTAAAGATAAACCTAAAGAAAGAGATTATAAATAAATTTATCATTTTAATAAATTTTAACCTACGTCACACACACAAAAAAGTGACAATTAGTCCAGTCAATGAGGCTGAAATGAGGGGTATAGAGTGCATGAGATATGCGATAGATTTTGACTTCATAGCTTCGTTAGGAATAGTTAGAAGGTAAACATACTAAAAGTCCCCGAACCTGGGGGTGAGCTAAGGATAAGAAGAAGGTCCCATTTTTTGGTTTTTCGATTATATCTCAAAAACGGTGAACTCAAGAAAAATATGTTCCAAATAAAAATTAAAGCTAATAAAAGTTTATATAAAATTGACTTTATACATATTCGTCGAAATTCAAACGGTTTTCGAGATATACGTTATTAAACATCCATAATTTTAGAAATAAAAAATATGTTTACCTCACTTTTTGCTAAGCATTTGCTTTAAATACCATAATGTATATATCAAATTAAAGTAAATTTAACGCTCTACAATTTTGATTCTGACAATTTTTTTTATAAACGATCGTGGAAGGTACAAGAAGATAAAGTTTGACATAAAGTGAGGTAACATTTGTTTTTTCCCAAAAATTACCGATTTGTTATTACGAATATTTCGTAAACTGTTAGAATTACGACAAAAGTATGTAAAATCCATTTTATAGGAAATTTAATTAGCTTTTATGTTTATTTAAAACATATTTTTCTAGAGTCAACCGTTTTCGAGATATAATCGAATTCCAGAGGACTGCTCCGCTTTCAAACATCTCCGAAACCTTGCTCAGTCTTCATTGCGACGTGTTAAGGCACAGTATTTGAGTAATATCCTAGCCCAAGCTCCTGATCCCAGGTCTAAGTGGAAAATCCTAAGAAAATTCTCTATTACCGGCTCCACCCCCCTGTAGCAGCTTCCCTATTTCCCCTGATGACCTTAACTATTTTTGGGTTTTTCGATTATATCTCGAAAACAGTGGACTCTAGAAAAATATGCTACAAATCATAATTAAAGCTAATTAAATTTCCTATAAAATTGCTTCTATACATATTTGTCGAACTTCCAACAGTTTTCGTGATATACGTTATTGAATATCGACAATTTTCGCAAAAAAAAATAATTTTTCCCTATTTTTGTCAAACATTTGCTTGAAGTGCTAAAAATGTAAATATGAATTTAAAGTAAATTTAATGTTCTGCAACTTTCCTGACATTTTTTCTGAGAAACGATCGTGGAAGGCACACGACAAATGCATAAAATCAATTTTATAGGAAATTTAATTATCTTTAATTTAATAGATTTCTAAGTGTCCGCGATTAATGAAAATTTGTTGTACAGGATAAAATAAATAAACAAATATAAATACTTCAATTAATATTTTACAAGGAATAAATTCAAAGAGAAATAGTCAGTGCATGTGTTTGATATGTAATGAATCTTATTTGCTAGAGAATTCTTGACTCAGAATGAATTTTCCTCAAATGTGTCATATATTTGTTACAGTTATTTTTATAAATTAAATTTCTTTTCACTTTTTGCCTTTTCCTTTTCTATAAAGATATATTTAATATTATATATGAACTAAACGATCTAATAGGGATTGCTAATTGTTTAGTAAGAGTAATAATTTAATTACTGAACGGGATTAGTAAAATAACTCCAGATAAATAATAAACTCCAGATGCAAGAAAAAAAAAAAAAAAAAAAAAAAATAGTGAAATCAATAACAAAGCTGCTGATGAGGTTATTTGAGTGACAAGATAACCAACGAAAAATTAGATTTTATTTTTACATGCTAATATGATGAATTGCGGAGTTATCTTTCAAAACAGAACATTCCTGAGGGGTTTTTTTTTCCTGATTAAGTACCTTACAGCACACACTACTTACTATACCTTGTATTCGCTAGTAGGCATCTAACAAGGATTTAAATAATATTATTGCTTTGGATTTAACAGAAGAAGGAGGACTTGAATAGGTTTTTTGTTCTTCCTGAAAAATTTACTGAATTAAATTAAATTAAATTTGATTCCCCCAAAATTATTCAACATGAACAAAATAATTACAAACGAAATATTAAAGAAATGATAAAAATTAAAAAATCGCGAAATAAACAAAAAATTAGACGTTCTAAATCTCAAAACCTGTTATTCCAATTTAATACATTCAGACTAAGAATATACATTTATATTGTTTATTTGTTTGTTTCGTTTAACGTCACTTTATGCTGCTATGGCTAATCGGACGATGCTACGGTGGGAGTCCTAAATTTTGCCTATCCAGGTATAATTAGGATAGGGATCTTTAACGAGTACCTGACATCGCACAGGCTCGGGACAATTTACGTCCCTTCCGAAGGACGGCATAGCTAAGGATTTTTTACTCCCTTTAAAAAATTCTGTCATCTGCCGGGCTGTGAACCCGCGATCTTAGTACCTACTAACCTTGCTATGCTAACCACTACACCACAGGTGACCCAGATATATATTACTATGTTTTGGCATATATAGATTAATTCTTTATTTATTTTAACTGCAAAATATATTTTACTATTTGTTATTTTCAGGCTTCAAAGAGGCAGCCTGGAACCTCTGGAAGACTTTATCGAACTGTAACTGGAGAATGGGTTTGGTCGTCGGAAGAAGAAGGTGGATTATCAAGTGATGAAGAGGTTTGTATATTAAATGATATTAAGTTTTCTTGATCGTATAAGGTTAAGTGATTTAGAATCAGATACAAATATTGGATCAATGTTTAATGGATATTAGTTCGAGAAGTGTTTTCAGTGTTATACCATGCTTGAATACTTTAGTCATCAAGTATTAGCTAAGCAGTTTAAAAAAATAAAATAAAAAAGTTATTTCAAAACAAAAATTAATACCAGATACCAGATCTAGTGTATTATAATATGAAAGAGTGACTTAATGTTCTGAAAGCTTTTCATTTATTTCTTTTTCTTTATTATTTTGTTTTTATACGATGTATATTAATAGGTCTTGGACCTTCTCTGTCGGAATTGGACGAGTATATTCCCCCAACATCGTTTTTGTTACATGGTAAAAAAAGATAAACTAGTTGTTAAAATTCATTTCCAATTCTTTCTCTTTATATGAAATTACTTGCTAAGCTTATTTAAAATTTATATAGAAAAGGTTGTAGAATTTAGACGTAGCGTAAGAAACATGGCTGTGAAACTGATTTAAATACATTTATTTAATACATGTATACATACATATATTTACTCCCTTTAAAAAATCCTAAGTTCATCTGCAGGGCTGCGAACCCGCGATCTTGGGTTTAGTAGGTTTCTATGCTAACCACTACACCACGGGTGACCCCAATACATTTATATTTATATACATCATATAAATCATTTATCCATTTATTATACAGAAAGCAACTTGCTTTGAATTTGTAATACTGATTCTTCAGGAATTTGCCCAGTTCAGTTGTGTACTAGAATCGTCATAATTTAGTAGTAGATATCAACAGGATATTCACCAACAACATTGTGAGCAGTTTCATACTCCTCCATAGTTTATAACTATATATAGCTAAATATTACATTTATGTTTTTATATATATTTATACTGTAGCTAACTTTATGTTTTGAAATTACCTGTGTATCTCTATAATTTTATTTTAATCAGTTTTTTAACTGTAGGACACATGAATAAGAGAACAATATAGTCACGAAACGTCGCCAAAATAATTGTTTTTATTTATTGATTTCAAGAACACATCTAATAATAACAGTCAAGAAATTCATCCATATATATATATATATAACATTATCAGAAAGGCTCAGGAAAACACTCACAAATAACCATAAAACTGACTACACGGTCACATTCAAAAATACCTCCACCATTAATAAATTATTCACCAAAACCAAAGATACGGATAAGTTAGAGTTACAGTCTAATATTGTTTATGAAATTCCGTGTGAAGATAGTTGTGGCAAGTCTTATTTTGGTACATCGGAACAATATCTTAAACGACGAGTGTATCAACATAAATACAGTTGCACGTCTATAAATAAAAACCCGAACAAACCTGACCAAACAGCACTCACCACACATTACAGGCAAACAAAGCATACTTTTAAATTTGATTTCCCCAAAATTATTCACCATGAACAAAATAATTTTAAAAGAAATATTAAAGAAATGATAACCATAGAAAAATTTAAAAACCGCGCAATAAACAAAAAATCAGACGTTTTAAATCTTAACACCTGTTATTCCAACTTAATACATTCAGACCAATAATATACATTTACATTTATATACATCATACAAACTATTCTTCCATTTATTAGTATATTACACTGAAATATTTTTGTACCTGCATCTTTGGGAATACCCACACAGTCCTTTTAACTTAATTTTTAAGAAATAGGGTTTTCCCCACTAACCCTTGTTAACTGTCTGTTTAAACTCACTCCCCTAGGTTAGTTGTGTACTAGAATTGTTAGTCTATTCATATCCACCAGTAACATTGTAAGTAGCTTCATACTCCTCTATATTCTGTAATTATATATATTTTTATTACCCTACACATGGTGTTATACACCTACCTGTACTGTAGCTAACTTTATGTTTTGAAATAACTTGTATAACTTATATAATTTTATTGTAACCTGTTTTTTCACTGTAGGGCACGATTATGAGAACAATATAGTCTCGAAACGTCGCCAAAATAGTTGATTTTTTATTTTATGACTGAACCTCAAGAACCTTACTAAACATTTAATAGTAACAGTCAAGAAATTTATCCATATTATCCATATATATATATATATAAACGCGCGCACACACACACACAACGAACAACTGTAAGAACGAAAGAAAAAAATATACGATTAAAAGTAAGTCGGATTTAATCTAAAACAATTTAATAATTTAGAGAAATTAAACGAATCTAATTAATTTAACACAAACATTTGGTAAATTTCAAATTGCTTTGATCCAGGATTTAAAACGACTAATCCATAATAAATGAGAAATTCAATAAATTCAGTTTATTTATGTTTACATAGTAATGTTATTAAAACATATCTGTGGCACTTGTGAAATCGTCTTTTAGGAAAAAAGCAGCTTTTCCAAAATGATTCACAAATTAATATTTATCTATATTATAACTAAGTCTATACCCATCATCCAAACTCCACAAACACAACACAAAAAAAAAATGAACCTAACCGACAATTCACAAGAACCTAAGATATGTACTAATACAAAATTTTAAATAAATATTTTATTTCTTCTATAAAGGAGTGTATAATGTTTCATCTATTTTCAGATATATTTTATTTTAGCTTAACTAAAATCGTGTTAATAAAATAAAACACTGTTATCCCATAAAACTGTTTTAAATAGACAAGGCGAGGCAACACTAAACAGAAAGAAGAGCCTGATGATGGGATAACATGATCCCAAAACACGTAACTACATTGTAGTGAGAATAAATAGAAATATGAGGAGTTAAGCTAAAATAAATTATATCTGAAAATAAATTTAAATATATTGTCATTTGACGGAGTCTGGCACCCAGGACTGCTTTACAAACTCCGTAAATTCCTACCTTCTACATATTTCCTTATTCTCCGCTCATACCTCAGTGATAGAACTTTTAAAGTTAATCATAACTTTTCCTATTCCTCTCTCTTTACCCAGTCCGCAGGTGTTCCTCAAGGAAGTATCCTAGGTCCAATCCTCTACACGGTGTATACAGCTGACATCCCGACAAATCCCAGCACCATCCTCACCACGTATGCTGATGACACTTGTTTGTTATCAGTAAACTATGATCCTTTTATTGCCTCCCAGACACTCCAATCCCATATCACAAACCTTCAAGAATGGTGTCGAAAATGGAGAATCAAAATAAATCCAAATAAATCCCATCAAATAACCTTTACCCTTCGTCGTAACCTTTACCCTACGACTTCCTGTCCTACGGTATCCTTTAATGATGTCCCACTAATCCCCGTTGAACAGATCCGCTACCTAGGACTCCACTTGGACAAACGTCTTATTTGGAATCCACATACAAGACAAAAGACTCATATACATAACAGTAATTAGACCAATTTGGACATACGGAGTTGAGCTTTGGGGCTCCACTAAACCATCCAATTCATCTCGTATCCAATCCTTACAATCCAAAATAATTAAGAAAAATCCTAAATGCTCCTTACTTCGTCACAAACAAACTTATCCATAAAGATATTGATATACCTTTCGTTTCTGACTTAGCTCAAACTAGATATCTATCGTTTCATAGCAAACTCCACAACCATTCAAATCCATTAGTGTCAAAACTTGCTTCTCAATCCATTCCAGATAACCCTCCGAGGCGCCTGAAAAGAAGATGGCCTCGAGACCTTCAAATATAGTATCTCATTATACAGAGCCTGTAGAAGTGCTACCAATGGGTAGTTGCTTTAAAAACAAGTGACGAGTCATTTTTAACATTATCATCAAATTTACTTGATGTATTGTATGTTCATATTGTAAATGCAGTTGTAAATTTCAATAAATAAATAAAAAAAAAAAAAAAAAATATATATATATATATATATATATATATATATATATATATATATATATATATATTGTCGAGAATGATTAGTTTTAAAGTAAACCAGAAGGTCTTGACAAAAAAACTACGTGTTCAAACAACACAAAAAACACACTTTATTTTATAACTATAACAACTAACAACTAACTGAGAAGGTTACAATTAAAAAAAATTATCTATCATTATAGACAAAACTGGTTGCCATCACAACACATAAAAGTAGTCCGTTAAAGGCAAAAAAATAATTAGTAGAACTAATATTTGTTACGCTTAGTAGCTACCGCTACAATATAATTAAGATTATAATAAATAATTAATAATAACTAACCTTACACTTGTTGGAGAATGCCCCCTTTCCGTATTGTCCTGCCATCGCTTTGACTTCCCATCACAAATCGTCCGCACCCCAGGACGCCGCTTCGCTCACTGACAGCGGCTCTCCCGAAGGCCTCATCTGATTGGCCGAGAGCGGGGGGTACCGCTCGTCCAATGAGAACAGCCGCCCATCAGCTGACAAAGGGTCCCTTATGATAGGCCAGGAAGACATCCTAGGCGCTACTTTAATCTTTTGACTCTGTTTGATTCAATCAGATCGTCCTCAGCATTCCTCTCCCATGACGTAACGTCGATACGTATAGCTTATCTGTGTGTCGTAAGCTTCCTAGGAACAGTCATAAATATCGTTCATAAATCCAGCGTTCATATATTTTCCTGTAAATCATTAATCAGATAAAATATTGTCTTTGTTTTATTTTTTTTTTTTTTTTACAATCATACATCATACATTTTTTGGGTACAAGCGTGTCTCCTCGAAACCTATCTGACCCGCAATACACCGACCAGTTCGATCCTTACGCTTTACTTCGAGTTTACATTTATATAGTTTTTTTTTTTTTGTTTAGATAAAGGCCTTAGCGTTAGCCATTAGCCATTTTCTCATTTAGTCATTACTATAAGTACCGACTTAAATTTAAGACCGCTGAATTACAAAAAAAACAAAAACAATATTTCGATTTAATTAAAATTGAATTAATCTAAATTTTAATATTTGATTCACTCAAGAAGGCACCGAATTCATTGATTAGTGAAGCAGGGTTTTGCAAAATAGTTGTATATGTTATTTTATTCATATTTAATTTATTTCTAACTAGTTGAAAGTACCCCGCTCCGCTACGCTTTAATATCATTAGGATGAAGACAACTTAAATTAGTAAAAGTTAAGCTTAAGTTGATAATTATTATTACTTAAATAAACCTGAACAATTCCATTCTTAGAATAATTTCAATAAGTAAATTTGACAATTTGCAAAAGTTAATTTTTATATTATTTTGATAGCCCTCCAGTGAAGCTTCGAGGCAGCACTACCATCTTACCCAGCTCTGATACCAGACCATCAGCTTTTCTTATGGCATACTTTAAGTGAATATAGTCTCAACTTCTCAACTTTTTTGAAGAAAGTTTAGTCTTTCTGTTTCTATTTTTGCGTACATATCAAGCATAAATTGGTTGAGGAGATTACGAAATTAAATTAAATAAGGTTCTTCACCTCCTCGCTTCACTAACATTTAGGCGTAAAAATCAGCTGCAGACACAGTTTTCTTAAGTGATGTATTGGAGTTTGGGTCACGCTGAGGGATGTTAATACTGTACCTTTCTTCTCCATGGTAGAACATGATACGATACTAAAGAGAATCATACACTTGGTAGAACTATTGATTCTTATCTGTTTTTTGTCCCTACATCGAACTGGCCTTACATGTCATCACCAGAGAACATAAGTCTTTTAACCTCCTCTTTAGCATAAGTCTGTTAATAGCTTCTCGTCACGAAACAAATCAAACTTGTTAGGGTCCACCTCTGCAGCCACCATGAGTTCACAGAAAGTACCAATATTATAAGGTTTCGACATCGATCGTATTTTTTTTGTTTACAACTATAAGGAACTTAAACGGTGGTCAAAGTTTGCGGCTTAAAGATCTAACCTATTTTTTAACTTAGCTTATATCCTCATACCATATGATAATTAATCTTTTATTATTCACCCAATAAAAATTGAAATCGCATTTTTCGCAAATTAGCCGCGATCCAGGCAGTTTTTTAAAAATTCCTTTCTTAGCGAGCACCTACGGCTCTAGAGGAATCTACATATCGAATTTCATTCCAATCCGTTCGGTGGTTTCTGAGATTTCGTGTTAAGTGAGTGAGTGGTATTTGACAAATATATAATAGATTTGCGTTGTAAATTTTATTCTTTCTAAGGCGTATTTTTTACAATTCATAATGATGTGCTCTAGGTCCTCCCTGTCTCCACACAACTCACAAACTTCTGATTTTCTCTCCTTTATTTTACATAAATATGATCCTGATAAACCATGATTAGTCTGTAGTCTGCACATACTTTTAATCCATGATCGAGGTGCATTGCATATAGTTCATACCTATAACCTCACATGTAACCGTCCACTTCTACTGTTTCAACTTGGATTGTGTTGTTTAGTGTGTCATATTGATATGTAGTCTTCTTAAATGTAAATAGGTGAAACAGAAGTTAATAACGTGAGTTTCATAAAGGATTAAGTGTTTTATAAATTCATGTTTACTTATTTCCTCTTATCTAATGAATAAAAGTTTAACTAAAATTAACAAGATTAATTTCGTCATAGATTTGGAATTTTGTATATTTATATTTGTTATAATTCAATCCTTACAATTCAAAATCCTTCGAAAAATCCTCAATGCTCCTTACTTTGTCACCAACAAAGACCTTAACACCAGATATCAATCCTTTTATAGTAATCTCCATAGCCACTCAAATCCACTAGTTTCGCAACTTGCTTCCCACCCTATTCGTGATAATCCTCCGAGGCGTCTCAAACGAAGATGGCCTAGAGACCTTCTAGTGTAGAATTTTTAATAAAGTGCTACTGATGAGTAGTTCTTTTCAAGTTTTAGCATGTTATTATAATCGTTGTCTTATATATATACTTGATGTATATATTTTGTACGGTTGGAAAATTCAATAAATGTATATAAAAAAAAAGAAAGTCTTCTTTAATGTAAATAGGTGAAACAGAAGTTAACAACATGTGTTTCATAAAGTATTTAGTGTTTTATATATTAATGTTTTCTTATTTCCTCTTCTCTAATGTGTAAAAGTGTTACAAAAGTTAAGAAGATTAATTTCTTCATGGATTTGGTGTTTTATATATTTATATTTATTTTATCAATTTAAGTGAGAGATTTTCAGTATAAATGGAGAAGAAGATGATAAGGAATGCAGTCATAGAGGAACAACATGTCTAAGTAGAAACATTTTAATTGTGTGCCAACGTTTGACCGTTCGTCTCCACTCCTGCGTGGTTTGGGGGACCTGAAGGAGACCTGCAAGATTGGTCGAAACGTTGGCACTCATTAAAGTATTTCTACTTAGACATGGTTTTCTCTTTGACAGCATCCCTGATTATCTTCTTCTCCATAACGGTCAACTGTACTTTCATCATTTCGGTGTACATATTTTGTGAATGGATTCTTTGTCGTCCATATTACTTATTGCCCTAAAGTGAGACGGATTGTATAATTATTTCAATAAAACATATCGATCTAAAAATAAATGTGAGAAATTATATCACAGGTTTCATATTTTCTTATTTCCACTTCCCTTGAGAAAATATAGCAGAAATTAACATCATAACTTTCAACAATGATTCTGTGTTTTATATATTTATAATTTGTTATTTACACTTATGTAAATTATCCACATTACTGCTGGTTTAGCAATATATTAATTCTGATTTAATATAATATTAATTGATTTAGTGTCTTATATTTTGATAATTTCTTATTTCTACTTCATTATTTTCTTATTTATCATTTTAATATCAGAAGCTAAAACAGAAGTTAATATTACTTTGAACAGGGATTTAGAGTTTCTCCATAAATGAAGGAGAATAACATTTCCCCTCTAAAATCAGCGACTAAAACACCGAAATAAATAGGAAGAAGGTTAGAATCGATAGAAGGTATTCTGGGCGCGCTTAGGGGCTGGAGACACGCTTGTGTAACGGTACCTTTTCCTCGTTTATTTATCTATTTATTGAAAGTTACAACTGTATAAAATATAACATCAATTAAATGTGTTGATATCGATTACAATAACATGTCAAAACTACTCATCAGTAGCACTTCAATAATAATTCTACACTAGAAGGTCTCTAGGCCATTTTCTTTTCAGACAGCTCGAAAGATCATCGGGTATGGAGTGGGAAATAATTGAGAAACTAGTGGATTCGAGTGGTTATAGAGCTTACTATGAAAGGATAGAAATCTGGTTTGGATAAATCAGCAACATATGGAACATTAAGATCTTTATGGATAAGTTTATTGGTGACAAAGTAAGGAGCATTGAGGATTTTTCGAAGGATTCGGGACTGTAAGAATTGGATACGAGATGATATGGATGGTTTTGTGGAGCCTCAAGGTTCGAATCCGCACCTCCAAATAGGTCTAATTAAAGTCATATAAATGAGTCTTTTGTAATTAATTGGGAGCTTAGAACGTCTGTCTAGTAAATGTTGAAGTAGTCTGTAACGACGGGCAGTTTCTTGTCAAGGGATATATTAAGAATACACAAGTGTAATATCATAACCATGACGATTTAATATTTTGTAAAGTTTAAACAAAAGAAGAAATCTGAATGGCTGTGGCGATTAGGAAGGCAGTGAAGACAGGATGATTAAAGTTTGTGAAGATTGTGAGTCTGGTTTTATCCCAACACTTGTTTAGGATTATCCTTGCCTTCAGATGATATTATGCAAATATTTCATAAAAAGCGAATGAAAGAGATGTTGGACAATTTTTTTTTTTAATTTACGAACTGATCAAAAAATGAGGGAGTCGTGAGCTTGTCATTTATAACGTGAAATATTAATGTAGAAAGTGAAAAAAAAATATGTTATATTAGCATCTCCCGTGGCCTCATAAAATAATTAACTTAGATAATTTCAACTAATAATTGAATTTCATTTGTATATCGATAAAAATCTTGCATTGAAGTACCGTAAAATGGGGTCATTAGTACGGTGGGGTAAAATTGGTACAAACAACTATTTCTGTGGTGATTTCCTTCTGACAGGTTGTTGCGTCGACTTTTACCATATGAGAGCCGTTTCGTGGGCTCCTTACGACGTCAAATGAGCTTCTACATATCAATTATATCTTTTTAGAAGTTACCAAGGAAGGTTATTGTTTAACAGGTCCTTCTACACAGATATACAAGGCCTTACTAGCTAAGCTATTTTCATCTCTACTGCAAGGAATTATTTTAAAAGGTAAGATACTTTTATTCACTTATTATTTCACTTAGGTATACATGCATGCTATTGTTCTTTCCTTAAACATATTGTAATTGACACTTATTTTAAAAATTATGAAAACTGGAGAATGGTGGGGTGTTATTAGTACGCATGTGTCAGAGAAATGTTGTGGGTGGAATTTAGTACAGCTAATTATTATCTCATATTCAACTGTTTTTCCTTTCTAAAAACAATGCCACGAAACTATGTGAAGAAGTTAGGGAAAACAATATAAAAAAGCAAAGGATCGACATTTTCATTTGGTAATAATTTGTAATCAGCAGAAATAACTTTATTGATTTCATCTGGTTGGATGTTGATTGCGAACGAAAAAAGTATGTGACTGGCAAACCTCGGTCCTGCCTCTCAACATTATACATTTAAATTTTAGTTATTGTAAATTTTACAATTGCAAAACCTTCCTAGAATATAAAAATTATTTATTTAGATGTCGGTACAGATAGGTTCAGTTTACCATTGTAAACTCTATTGTGGAATGGCGCTATACACAATCGGTCGATTTTCAAGCTTCACTGAGATCCACATATCGCACAGCATATTTAAATCTTTTTTAATAATTTTCTTTATAGTTTAATAAGTAAATTTTATCATCGATTTCAAGCTCTTTTCTAACCTCTCGCGTGAAATGTCACTCACCACCTATCATAACCGATATTATAACAGTGATATAACATTCCTTCCTCCCCCTGGTTGAAGTACATAATGATCATAAATAACAATATAAAATTAACTAAGTCTGCTTCCTTTGGCCAAGAAATAAATTCTGTTGTTAGACATAAAATTAAGAAGAGAGTTCCAAACGACATTCTCAAAACTGGTTCACCTTCGTTTAAAAAAAACAATTTTTATTATAGCTCGCGTGCGGACCGTTGACATATTTGAGTCAATATTCAGCCACGTAAAAGAGTTTCTGTTGACTAACAAATTTTCATCTGAATTCTTTAACTTTTAAATATTTCTTGGGTACAATTATATTAATTGCTACAATTAACAATAAATTTTTTTTTTAAATTATAATCCGAATTGTTTTTTTGTTTTTTTTTTTTCAAATAATTGGTACTTTTTTTAGTCCCGTAAAATAAGGCTCCAAAAGTCCGTTTGCAAGAAAAAACTGACGAACTTTTATTCTCAACGGGTCTCTATGTTTTTTGGGAATGCTGATTCCGAATTTGAAGTTTGTTATCACAGCAGACGTCGGCTTCATACCGTAAAAACCGTCCAAAATACAGGTAGGGGAGTAAACCTGGGATGGTTAGGATAAGTTTTTTATTTTTAATTTTTTTTAGGGCTACAATTATTTTTTGTAACTTTAGAAATATTTTTCTTTTTTAATAACTTTTTAGAAGTTCGTAAGATTTATTCTAAATTATAATAATGAATGCAAGCCAGTAAAAAACAAACAAAAATATAGAGCAATTAAAAGTGTCCAGCGATAAGGGATGGTTGGGAAATACATAAATCAGGCAACACATTAGTTACAATTCAATATTTTTATTTACTAAATGATAAACGTAAACATAATAAAATAGTACTACGTGTTTCTTATACAAATAATAGTATAAATTAAATGAAAAAAGGAACACTTTTACCAATAAATAAATAAGGCATGAAGTTGAAAAATAAGCTTCTGTAAAGAATCCTAGGTCTCCCCTAATGTTCGAAGAAAGTCTTTAAACATTAATTGTAGCTAGAATTATTACTAACGAAATGAAAAAAACTAATCTGAAATCGGACCATTTACCGCGAAGATATGTTCTTGAGAATACCTAAGTGTAGAAATTGACCAACTGGCGCACACTGGGACGAAACGGTGTTTTTTCTAGACATCGCAATTTGAGCCTCTAAAAATTTTTGCATCGATTTCTTGTGGGTACGTTTTCAAGGGTGTAGAATTCGAATCTGAAGTCTGTTTTTGCCTACCATTTCAAGATTGACATGCTCTGTTAACCGATAGTGTGTCCAAAAAATCCAATTTTCGTTTTTTTCGTGTTTTGATTCGAGGGATATTATTTTCTATGATTTTTGATGTACCCTATCGAATTTAAAAAATCTGCAAATCAATCGGTTTACCCTTATGTGAGCTATACGTGTTGTATGCCTTTTTCTTCAATCGGACTTTTTACATATTTAAGAAATCAGGGTTTAAATGAAAAAAAAAAAAAAAAAAAAAAAAAAAAAAATCTAACCTGTTATAATTAATTAACCCCGACACCCCGTGATAATTAAGTAAGCGATGATTTAAAAAAAAAAAAAAAAAAGTTGACTATGGCTTCAAGCTATCACAACATTTATCTGGATACAGACTGATGGGTCAGTTGCTGCCTATATGTTTTTATGGCTATTGTTGTCATTTGTTAACAACAAACGACTATACAATAACTAAGACTATTTATGGTTCACGTTGAGATCATGGAGCGCAACGTCTTTTATAAAATTTACCTACTCCTAATAATATATACTTTTTTTTCTTTTCTTTTATCTCTTTTTTATTCATTTATATATTTTTTTATTCAATTATTTTTTCTCCAATCTTTAAATTATTTAAAAGTTAAATTATTTTAGTATTATTCTAAAAATATTTTATGTATTATTATAAAAATATTTTGTATAAAAATATTTATTTAAATATGCGTTATGTCGAGAAATATATGCATGAGAACGCGTAAAATATATGCACCTATTGCAGTGCGCCTATTACCATTACTGCAACGTAGAAAAACTTAGGAAAAGAAAATAACTAAGACTAAACATTTTGAAATTAACAAAATACAATTCTAAACTATAAATTACAAATATTGTTTTGTTTTTCATAACTGGGAAATATACAAATAAAAATAAAGGTCATAGGTTTAAAATAAAACAGGTCGAATTACAACATTAGAAATATATAAACTATGGTTAACCACGGGTTAATTCGGCCATATTCGGAAAATAATGGAACTTATTTATCTTATTAAATAGCTAAGGTAAAAGTCTAAGAAATCTATTTTTTGGACAAATTTGGACGTTTTCTCCAACACGCAATAATGTACTCGAAACAACCTGAAAGTTACTCCAGATGTCATTGTTTTATAAAATCCTAATTCTTTTTAATGATAAAACCGTCATTACTATTTATTTTTTTAGTTTGAATAGACTAGTACGAAATAGAAAGTAATTTTTTATTTGAGATTATGAGGTATAATCATCAGTAAAATTTAAAACGTTACAGGAACAATCATAATCACTAAATACGATTTCGTGTATTTTTATGTCAATTTTCATTACCTTTTTATTTTAAAAACAGCATTTTCACTACGTATTTTTGAAAAATTTTCACATTTTCTTATTCCTAAGATATCAGAAGATGGTGCAAAGTGGTCGGAGATTGCAATAAAATAGTTTCAATTTTTAGTGCATGTCTGGAAATTTGGGCCATTCGTCCCACTTCTCCGCGAAAACATGTTTGTCGTACTTTTTTGTCTATAGCTCAGAAACTATTTGTCCAATTCAAAATTACTTTTTTCATCTTAAAACTGACAAAATTTACTATTAGACTATTAAATATGAAGTTTTAATAATGTCCCTTAAAAGCAAGCTAAAAAACCCGTTTTGATGTAAAACCGAAACCATTCGTTCGACACAGAATTTCTTTTTTTTTATTTAAAAGCTGGACAAATTTACTCTCAGACTCTATAAATGAAGTTTTATTCGGGTCTCTTAAAATACACCTGCCAGAACGCTAAACATTCCGTACTTTTAAGAAATCCACGTGTTTTTGGATTTTTTTTCACTAGAACTCCGAAACTATTTGTCCGATTCAAAATTTCATTTTTTCATCTCAAACCAGGTTAAATTTTCTACTAGAGATATATATATATAATTTTTATTAAATCCGAGAAATTATGACATGTTCAGTGGCCTGGTGTGGGTATTTAACTGAATTTGAGTGGTAGCAAACTTCAGATTCGGATTCAGCACCCCAAAAAAACATAAACGTTCGGCAGTTTTTTTCTTCGGAAAACCCTGATTTTACTGGACTATTAACTGTAGTATATTTATTATTTTAATTTCGTACATATTGCTGTATCTGGGTCATAGCATGGATAGTCCTTATAATATTGTCGAACGGAAACATTTAATTATAAAAAGAATTTATTCTGCGCCATTGTCCATTGGTTGCGATCTTTCCAATCTGTTGCCTAGCAACGAGTTTAGAACCTTCTAAAACGTTCTAGATCTTTATCATCACCTAGCAACGGTGTTTAGTATTCTCTTCGCTACTTTCATTACAGCATTTTCTTAAATAACAGTTTCTTGTTTCTTTTTCATTTTTAATTAAAATTTAAGGTATCAGATCCCAAAGGCAGTCGGCCTAATAAGGCGAAACCCGTAATACATTACTTAATTTTGATCGTGAAAAAAAAAAAAAAAAAAAAAAAAAAAAAAAAAAAAAAACGAAGCATAACCTTATCCAGGGTTCTAATATAGGGGATAAAAAATTTTTTTAGAAAAAGAATTAAATTAATAGAAAAAGAAAGCCAACATTATTCAAAATATACATTGATGTTTGTTTGAAGGGATGGTCAAGGAACTGTGGTCAGATCGGCATACCGATAAATGACAAGCATTTACACCATTTACTATTTGCAGATGATCAAGTAATCATCGCTCAGGACGAAGAAGATGCGAGCTATATGTTTAGGAAAGTGGCGGAGCAATATAAGAACTGGGGTTTGAACATTAACTATAAAAAGACCAAATATATGAGCACAGACAGAGAGGAAATATTAGAGCCTGAAATTGCGAGCCTGGATAGAGTGGAACAATTTTGTAACCTTGGCTCAATTCTGGAAAGAAATGGAACCACAAATGCCGAGGTTAGAAAGAGAATAACAAATGGCAGGAAAGCTGTGGGCATGCTGAATTCTCTTCTCTGGAGTAGCAACATAATTGAAAGAACAAAGAAACTAATATATAGCGCATTAGTCCAAAGTGTAATGTTATACGCCTCTGAGACTTGGACCCTTAACAGGGCACAGGAAGAAAGACTACTGTCGGTGGAAATGGATTTCTGGAGGAGAGCTGCAAGGATATCGAGAGTGGAACGCATTAGGAACAGTGATATAAGGGAGAGGATGAATGTGAGAGGGAGTGTGTTGGAGGTGATCGAGGAGAGAAGATTGAGGTGGTATGGCCATGTGAGAAGGATGAACAAGGAACGGATCCCGAAAATGTTAATGGAATGGGAGGCCGAGGGAAGGAGAAGGAGAGGAAGACCTCGTACCCAATGGAGGGACAAAGTGGAGGAGAGCATGGCTGGACACGGGTTGAGGGAGGAAGATGCAGCCGATAGGGAAGAATGGAGGAGGGCGTTGGACGAGGAGTTTGGGTGAAGAAACCTTCATATGTGAAGAAACTCTTAAATAAAAAAAAAAAAAAAAAAAAATTTTTTTTTTTTTTTGTCTATAGTCTTGATATAAAATAGTATAGTTATACTATTTTACATGGTATCATTAAAATAAACAGTACATAGCAGTTTATTTTTAAAATAGTCAAATTATCAAATAAAATGTATTTGGAAATGAAATATTTCTTTAAAAAAATTAATTTAACCCAAGGAATCAAAGAACTGAATGAATGAATCTATTTTCTTTCGTTTTACGTCAACATCGCTTTCTTTAAATGGAGACATGGCGAATTATCACGCTTGTGGGTCATTCCATGCCAAATCAACCAATTCTACATTAGATTTAGACCTTCACCTCTCCGATTTCTTTGATTTTTGGTATAGCAGCTGTACTTACCAAGACAAGTAAAAATTTAAAATATTACATTTTTCTGACTTTTGGTTTTTGTGTTATAAGCTTTTAAAAATTAAAAAAACTACTGTTTTCGGTCCTCATTTAGTGTATTCAAAATTACGCAATTAGAAAACTAATGCTCCCAGGAGCTCAAATTTGCGGCATTCCTTTCTATTTGAAATGCCCTTTAATAAAATATATCACTTGATATATTTTCGGTTCATGTTTCATTTTTTTAATACATCCAAAAACGGTTTTCGTAATTCCCAAAATACGTACCTTTCGATTTTTTTGAAAAAAAAATATGTGATTTATACTATTACTGACTACATGTGGACAAAATTTTAGGATGGGACGGAAATGGGTTCTTGATAAAAAAAAAAATATTTTGTCTTTTTTTTAATGGACAGTTAGTCTAGTCAATGAAGTATTATAGAAAGAGTTTTTTGTAATCCAAGGTTTTTCTTTGGAAACTTGTTCAGGGTAGTTAGAAAGTAAACACCTTGGATAAGTCCTGGAGTTTTCAGGTCTGGAAACAAGAAAGAAGGGAGCGCGGAAGATCTCTTTTTTTGGTTTTGGGCCCATATCTCGAAACCAGTGCATCGTATGCAAAACATCACCATTTACTAAATTAATGTTAACTAAATTTTCTACAACCTTTATCATATACACATTTTCCATATTTTCTACCGTTTCCGAGATATACGCTTGGCAAATGTAAAGGACTTTTATTATGTTTATTGTACCAAGAAAAGTTAAAATTTATGTAATTTTTGACAAGTTGAAGATAAATTAGCATATATATGTGTATTTTGAAGGATATTTAATGTTGTACAATATTATTTATAAAGACTTTTGCCGTAGGATGGACGTTATAGAAGCTATAGATAGATGTTTAGCAGGAAACGTGAGGTGAACATTTTTTTTTTCTAAAATGTTCACGTTTGCCAAGCGTATATCTCGGGAACGGTACAGAATATGAAAAATGTGTATAGAATAAAGGTTGCAGAGAATTTAGTTTTTTTAATTTACTAAATAGTCATGTTTTGCTTACGATGCACTGTTTTCGAGATATAAGCCCAAAACCAAAAAAAAAGAGATCTTCTGCGCTCCCTCCTTTCTTGTTCCCAGACCCGAAAACTCCAGGACTTACAGTATGTTCACTTTCTAACTACCCTGAACAAGTTTCTCAAGAAATACGTTGGATAACAGAAAACGCATTCTATAATACTTCATTGACTGGACTAATTCTCCATTAAAAAAAAGACAAAATATTTTTTTTTTTATCAAGAACCCATTTACGTCCCATCCCACATGTAGTCAGTAATAGTATAAATCACATATATTTTTTTTCAAAAAAATCGAAGGGTACGTATTTTGGGAATTACGAAAACCGTTTTTGGATGTTTTGAAAAAATGAAACATGAACCGAAAATATATCAAGTGATATGTCATATTAAAGGGCATTTCAAATAGAAAAGAATGCCGCAAATTTTAGCTCTCTGGAAGCAATAGTTTTTTAATGGCGTAATTTTGAATACACTAAATGAGGACCGAAAACAGTAGTTTTTTTTAATTTTTAAAAGCTTTTAACACAAAAACCAAAAGTCAGAAAAATGCAATATTTAAAATTTTTGCTAGTCTTGGTAAGTAGAGCTGCTATACCAAAAATCATAGAAATCGGAGAAGTCAAGGTCCAAATCTAATGTAGAATTGGTTGATTTGGCATGGAATGACCCTTGCATGTCTTCAAAGCAAGGTTAGGGTTAGAGATTAACAAAGGCAGACTCCACTGAAGAGGTAAAATAATGAAATCAAATTAGAAATGCTTAAATTATTTAACATTTCTATATTGTTTTTTTTTAAATTTATTTATTTTTTTTTAAGAATATCGGACATTCAACTTTATATCTATTGTCAAACATTAAAAATATCAGCAAATCCAATTATAGATTATATTTATCATATTAATTTACAGCTGAAAGGCAAGAAATCAAGTGCATGTTGGCAATCACAAAGGCTTAAATGGAAAGGAGAAAAAATAGTTCTTACTTGTTGAAGCGGTAAGAACTAGGTTCGAAAAATATTTTGATAAAAGATTTAGGTAAGGTTCTTACCGATAAATAGAATTTCTAGGTAAGCCACAGGTGTAACCATTTCTGAATGGAAAAAAAAAAAAATCGAATCGGATTATTGAAGACATTTATTTGTTCTATTATACAAAAACTAGCTGAAAGTACCATGCTCCGCTACGGTTTAATATCATTAGGATGAAGGACAACTTAAATTAGTAAAGGTTTAGCTTAACGTTGATAATTATTATTATTTGAATAAACCTAAAGAATTCCATTCTTAGAATAATTTCAATAAGTAAATTTGACAATTTGCAAAAGTTAATTTTATATTATTTTGATAGTCCTCCAGTGAAGCTTCGAGGCAGCACTCCCATCTTACCCAGCTCTGATACCAGACCATCAGCTTTTCTTATGGCATACTTTAAGTGAATATAGTCTCAACTTCTCAACTTTTTAGATTTTTTCGAATAAATTATAGTCTTTCTGTTTCTATTTTTGCGAACATATCAAGCATAAATTGGTTGAGGAGATTACGGAATTAAAATAAATAAGGTTCTTCACCTTCTCGCTCCACTAACATTTAGGCGTAAACATCAGATGCAGATACAGTTTTCTTAAGTGGTGCATTGGTGTTTGAGTCACGCTGAGGGATGTTAATATTGTACCCATCTTCTCCATGGTAGAACGTGAGACGATACTGAAGAGAATCATACACTTGATAGAACTCACTGATTCTTATCAGTTTTTTGTCCCTACATCGAACTGGCCTTACATGTCATCACCAGAGAACATAAGTCTTTTAACCTCCTCTTTAACATAAGTCTTTTAATAGCTTCTCGTCACGAAACAAATCAAACTTGTTAGGGTCCACCTCTGCAGCCACCATGAGTTCACAGAAAGTACCATATTATAAGGTTTCGACATCGATCGTATTTTTGTTTGTTTACAAATATAAGGAACCTAATTTGTGGTCAAAGTGTGCGGCTTAAACATCTAACTTATTTTTTAACTTAGCTTATCTCCAAATACCATATGACAATTAATCTATTATTATTCATCCAATAAGAATTGTAATCGCATTTTTCGCGAATTAGCCGCGATCCAGGCCGATTTTTTAAAATTCCTTTCTTAGCGAGCACCTACGGCCCTAGAGGAAGCTACATATCGAATTTCATTCCAATCCGTTCGGTGGTTTCTGAGATTTCTTGTTAAATGAGTGAGTGGTATTTGACAAATATATAGTAGATTTGTATTGGTTGTAAACGGTTTTATTATTTCTATTGATTCGTAAACATCCAATTTTAGATTTATGTATTGGCCTCATTGTCAACGAGGATAAGGCTGGTCTCACATTGGAAACGATTGGAGACTTCTAGTCGTACGTAGTCGCACGATTATGCTTGAACTTTCCTGTTTGTAGGTATTAAATAAGCGCTCTCTGAGAGGAACCGACTTAGTCGTGGTACTACGTGCGTTTAGGACTGACCTGCGACCCGTCAGTTAATTTCGTTAATTAATTCATGAAAGGGAGACGCTCTGGAATAAAAAAAAAAAATTATCACTACTATTCTAGAGATGTTCAACCGCAACTTTGGAACTAAGTTGCCGAAGAATCAGAGGTAAATATTTTTAATTATATTTATTTTATACTATTTTATCTTAAACTACAACTCTTAAGGAAGTAAAATAATCCGTTAATATTTTGAATAAAAACTGTAACGAAACGCAACACTATTTCACACAATCGCCTCCTGTCAATGTCGGGTATGCTCCAAGTCGGACGATATCTCCCATAGTCGGCAGTCGCACGAAGTCGGTTCCAATGTGAGACCAGCCGAAGACTTAAGTATACGATCACTGGAGAAGGCGGTAGACTGCAGTAACGGAGAATAATTTTGGAAATATTAACATTGACAGAATCATGGAATTTACCTACCTTGAAATGCAGAATAACATCACCATTGACAATCATTGGAACTTGGGCGGAAAATAGCAGCGGCCAATAGATCCTATTTTGACATGCTAATGAAGAGCAGTTTCACTACAAGGCAAAATAAATCCCGACTATATAAGCTCATAACACCAGTGTTCACATTTGCATCCCAAACCTGGAATCCATGTAAAAACCAATAATAGAACCTACCATTCGAGTGTAAACTATTAAAAATGATATTTTAGCTTGATCGGGCAGTCTGAAGAAGGAAAGCTCGGAAAATATGCAATTTATTTTCCATGCCAATGTTGTCAGAGTTATGAAGCTCGGGAGTTTGAGTTAGGCGGGTCAAGAAGCAAGGAAAGGAAGTAACAAGACCCCGAGAGAAGAGATGGAAGACGGAAGCTACGCTAGGTGGATGGTGTGACTACTGATAGAAAGAGATTTCTGGGGATCCGGACTAATTGGATAATTATAATAATAAGCTGCATAAAACAGAGTTGAATCTCGGGAACAGAACTGCCCAAGTTCAATACCGGATGGGATCAACAACCGACTAATTCTGTACTGGACATCTGCCATTCGATTTGGCATTAAAGGCTTTATAAACACACCCGCCATTCGCACATCAGGTATCCACTATAAAAAAAAACAAACAATCTTTCTGAATATGAATAGTGAATTAAAAACAATACATGCCTGGAGTCAGGTCGTAGAAATTGATCACTTCGTTAAGAAGTCCACCAATTCATATGATCAAAGATTGCATGGTCATATCGTAAAATAGTTACATAATTTTCCACTGGAGCTGAGAGCGCATCATTTATTTGATATTTAAACAGTACATCATAAGTTGATTATCTAACTTTAAAAATGAATAACGAAAGTTCCAAAAATTTTTTATAAAGTTCTCGGTTTTGAGATTATAAAAACAATAATGTAGTTAATAAAAACTAAATTCCAATTTTTAATTGGTTTTTCCTTCTGTACTATCATGCCTACTTTAAATTATCTAAAACTGTGTAGGCATAATTTTGAATTTAAAAATACTGAAATATTAAATTATGAAAACAATACTCAAATTTTAAAAATAATGTAAACAATATACACCAAGAAAACTTTAAAAAAATAATGTAAATTATAAAACAGATACCAGCAAGATTGGAGCCATTTACATAATTTTAATCAAGAAATTAAAACTATAAAAATTACTATATATACATCATATAAATATTTAAAATATTTTTTCAAAATTATATCCGGGAACATTATAAGAACAGTACCTTAAACCTTATAATGAATTTATTTATGTAGTTCCTGGTATCAGGTAAATGCGAAAGAAGTGATGCATGCATAATTAAAAATGTTTTAGTGAAGTGACAAATTTTCCAAACAAAATAATTTATGTATGTATAAAAAACAAACTACAATTATGGATGTATGTATACTAATGTATTTCTTAATATAATTTAATCCTTTTAACATTTCAATATTGTGGTAGGAAGTACATCCCAAAACATGTAGCAGAATTTTAGTTTTATATTAAAATTAAAAAAAAAAAAAAATCTTAATATTCTAGGTAAATTCAACATAAATTCTTTTTTTTTTTTTTTTTTTTTTTTTTTCCATGGCGCTACAGACCGATGTGGTCCCTGGCCTCCTCAATGAGCCTTCGCCAGGTGGCTCGATCTTTTGCGACTGCTTTCCAATTCCGTGTATTTAGCAGGGTCAGTGCATCCTTTGCAACAGCATCTTCCCACCTAAGTCTCGGTCTGCCTCTGCCCCTAGAACGCTCCAGTCTCCCCTCCAGCAGCTTCCTCGGAACCTGGTCATCCATCATTCTGGCGACATGTCCAGCCCATCTCAGTCGTGCCAACTTAATAGTTCGCAGCACATTTGCTTCCCCGAAGAGTTCATAGACCTCATTGTTATGTCGTCTTCTCCATTGGTCTCCTTGCTTAATGGGCCCGAAAATCCTTCTCAATACCTTCCTCTCGAAAATGAGGATTTCTTTTTCTTCCTTGGTTGTCAAGGTCCATGTCTCGCATCCATAGGTAAGAACCGGCCTAATTAGGGTTTTATATATTGTACTCTTCGTCTTTCGGGAGATCAAGGGCTTTCTTAGATGTTTCTTTAAGCCAAAGTAGCATCTATTGGCCAACATCAGTCTATGGCTTGTTTCTGCTGATATCTTATTTGTGGCGCAGACGATTGACCCAAGGTACTTGAACTGGTCCACACTTTGGAATCTAAACGTCCCATTTGCAGGTGCTCTCCTACTGTGTTACCATCACTCATGCCAGTTCTCATGTACTTTGTTTTTTTTTCTTCATTAATTGTTAGACCCATGTCTGCAGCGGCTTCCATGAGTTTCTGGAATGCGCTCTTAAGGGCATCGAGCGAGCGGGCAATTATGTCTATATCGTCTGCGAAAGCCAGTAACTGGACGAGTTTGTTATAGATAGTCCCAGTCACCTGGATGTCAGAGCTTCTCACTACTTTCTCCAAGGCAAGATTAAACAACATACACGCCAGGGCATCACCCTGTCTCAGTCCTCTTTTCGTTTCAAATTCTGTTGACAGAGTTGACTGTATCTTGACCTTGCACGTAACATCCTTCATCGTCATCTCTATGAGACGTACCAGTTTTGGTGGTATCCCGAACTCTCGCAGGGCTTGGTAGAGTTTGGGCCTCTTGATGCTATCATATGCACTCCTAAAGTCAACGAAGAGATGGTGTGTGTTCATTTTAAATTCTGTTGATTTCTGGAGTATCATCCTTATACCAAATATTTGTTCTATTGTGGATTTGCCTCTTCTAAATCCCGCCTGGTACTGTCCTATCTCTCTTTCCGCATAAGGCAGTAATTGGGAGCACAACACTTTTGACAGTACCTTGTATGTGCATTGGAGCAGTGTAATGCCTCGATAATTAGAGCATTCCAAAATATTTCCCTTTTTGTGTAGTGGGCATATCATTCCTTTTTTCCATTGCTCAGGCATTTTTTCCTGCAGCCATATATCCAGTATGATATCATATATGGCCTTATGGAGATGTTCACTTCCAAGTTTTAGGAGCTCTGCTGGGATACCATCTTCACCTGGTGCTTTGTTATTTTTGAGCGCCTGGATGGCATCTACGACATCTTCATACTCTGGTATATCTATTTCCTCTTCTTCTTCTTCATTGTTGTCTGTACCAGTCTCTTCTGTTTGATCATCTTCATACAGCAAGCTATTAAAATGGCGGGCCCATCTTGACAATATTTCTGTCTGCTCTGTAATAAGTGAGCCATCCTCTCTCCTACAGGCTTTTATTCTAGGCTTGAATGGTGCCCTGCTGCTATTGAGTTTCCGATAGAAGCTTCTAGCTTCCTTGAGGTTACTGTGTTCCTCGATTTCCTCCAGCTGCCTCCGTTCCCAAACTTTCTTCTTCTTTCGGTGTAGCCTCTTTTCTTGCCTCCTTTTGTTCCCATATTCTTTCGATGCCAATCGTGTATACTTCCTCTGCACCATACTTCTATATGCCTTATTTTTATCCTCCGTTACTCTGGCGCACTCATCGTCAAACCAACATGGTTTTGTTGATCGCTCTTCCACTCCTAATGAATCTTCGGCTGCTTTTCGGATCACTGTTGAACATTTGTTCCATTGCTCTTGGATGGAGTTTCCGTAGTCCCCGCTTTCAATTAATTCATCCAGTTTTTGCTGGTATGTTAAGCTTACATCCGGTTCCTTCAATTTGGATGTGGCGATTTTACTCGGTATCTTGCTTTGCAGTTTCCGTACATTCGAGATTCTTGCTCTAACCTTTGAGACTATCAGGTAGTGATCTGTGTCCATGTTGGCTCCTCTATAGGATCTTGTACTTATAAGGTTGGATCTGTGTCTTCTGCTGATAAGAACATCAACATAAATTCTATCGATCCATAATATTTATACGAACATCATTTAAATTGAACATAATATGTATTTAAATACAAAATTGATGTAAGATAAAGAACGGAAAGTAATTGAAAATAAAATAAAGAATACGAAGAATATATTAAATGAAAGGAATGAATTGAGGAAAAAATGATAATATAGAAGGATCAATACAATGAGGAAACGATGATTTATTTTCAATTTCTATTGTTGTTTTGTTTATTAGAAAAGGAGTTTTGAATTTAAAACATTCATCATTAGTTCTCAAAACATTAGAAATTTAATTTACAGATTATACATATTAATTTTAAAATTTTAAAACAAGAAATCATATGCATTTTAATGTTAGTCACCTGAGGAAGTGAAGCATAAGAGCTTCTTGTATCGGTTAGTTCAAAGTGAACTGTGAGGAGATGAAAAGAAAGGGTAATAGGTAATAGTGATCAAACTAATCAGGTGAATAGACAATATTAAGTTTTCCCTATGTCTGGTTTGTTTTTCTATTACTATTGGAAATATTTAATACTCTAAAAGTAAACCAAAAGAATTATCTATTTGATTCTTTAGCTGACATTTCCCCCTTTCTTTCTATCACCTCATAGTTCACTGTGAGGTATATGGGAAGTGATTCGGCTATATACTGGAATATATACTAATATGTTAGAAGTGGCCTAACCACTAATTAAAGTGTCAACTAATTCACCAATTCCTAAGTAAAATAAAACAAAAAATACAAAATGACGCAATCGTTTGACAAAAATAAAGTTTTTTTTTTTTTTCAATGTCAAAAAAATAATATAAATGCAAATAATCAATTCCTTTATATATCCTCATATATCTTATACTTTCTCATCATCTATGAGCTTATTTTATGGAGTGTGGCATGCCACACTTTCAGAAAATGGATGCTCCAACAATTAACAATCATCTGAATGTTGCTTATGTAAGGAAGATAAATACAGATGAGGTCAGGATATGGTTTAACTGTAACTTTTTGATGACTTTTAAGTTAGAGCTTCCATAATAAAGAAATGTGCTAGAGGATAGATAATCGTAAAGGCAAGAATCAAGGAAAGTACAGACAACAGAAGAAGAACCACTTTAACTTGATATAATAAGAGAATAATTAGCAGTTTATGAGCGTTATGTTTATGGACCTCATATGTTTTTTTAAATCTTGTAGTTTGTGAATTTACAGACTCAATTGAAAGAAAAAAAAGGGAATAATTTTGTTAATTCTAAACAAATATTGAACTCATTTATACATGTATTTTACTCTTTCGTATGCATAATAGAGTCATCAGCATAAAATAGTAAACTGCCTTAAAGAATAACTTTGCATTTAACAAATTTTAAAATAAAAATAATTAGAAATGAAGACATCAAAGAAGATAATGACAAATACATACCAAGCAACAGGACAGAATAAGTAACGAATTTTAATAGTTAATCAATTAAAATCTTAAGAGAAGTTGAAAAATAATGTGAAACACCGTTTGGTTTCAAAATTGTCAATACACAACGGCACAAATCAAGCATTAGTTCTAGCTAGCGCCGCCAGAGGCCAGCACCAGACTACCAAAATCGAACTGCTATCTTTTAACAGGTATTAAAACTATATTTAATCTTTCAATTTATATTTTCTTTTTTGTTTTGTAGCTATTACTTAAAGATTTTGTTTAATCAAGAAAATATTGTCGGTTATAATATTGTAACCATTCGATATTTCATGATATTTAAGTACGAAAAAGGACAAGGGCAAAATCTAATACAATACAGAAATCAAAATATGTATTAGAATAAAAAAATACAATTAGTGACTGCTGTATAAAGTTCTGAAGCTAGATTGAACATGGTATAGTTATAATCAAGAAAAATAATATAGTTTTATATTATGTATGTCTATTGTTTTTTTTGTTTTTTTTTAAGACGTTTCAAATGTTACACATTCATCAGCAGTTATAAAAGCATACAAAAACGATTTTCAGAACATCAGCACTTTTCTACATAGATAATATATCTTATAATATTTCTTGTTATGGCAAGGAGGGAAGAGTAAGAAATAAGAGATTGAATTTATTCTAATCTTACAGTTTCAACAATGTTTTTAAACGTTAATGGTAGGTGAGAGGTATATATTAAATGGATTACTGTTCACTGATAACACAAATGTAAATAAACTCTTAAATAATTAGGTGCATTTGTCAGTGATTATATGTTATAAGCCATGGGACTAATTGAGCTCCACAACAAAGCTTATTTTAATCCGTATAAATGTTTCATAAGATTGTATTCACTTTACGATAATGCTAAAAGACATTCATGTCATCTTTTAAAATGAAATAATATTCATGATGTTTTATATTTTAGAAAAAAAACTTGAATACAATATTTATATATTACCCTTTTCTAGGCAGGGTAATTAATTTAAAAAAAAGAAAAGAAAATTTTCTCAGAACTATAAAGATGTAGTTATTTTTTTAGCCCTTATTTTCTTGTTTTGTTATGCTTAATATCTTACTTTTTCTCCTTGTACTGTAACTGAGTTACATTTTAAGGAATTTTTAAGTGATATATTTAGATTTGAAAATTTTTAATTTCATTTATTTATTATTTTGTCCTTATAGCAGGAGCCATCTCTTAATCCCGCCTCGAACCCCCTTTTTTTTTCTAATCCTCCATTTAATTCTATTTATAAACATAAAATAACTAGATTTTAGGATCTTGGAGTGCCTGTCGGCTTTTGAAGATCGTTGTCCTCAGCTGCTGGTGGGTCCCTCAGTAGATGGATGGTCTTGTTTCTGTCTAATGAGGGACCCACACCGTTAAAACATATCCTTAAGGACGAAAAAAAAACTAATAAAATTCCGCCATCTTAAAACATCATCCTTAAGGACGAAAACTAATTCTAATTGTGGAAGGAGTGGTCAAGGGTGTCCTTCGGCCTCAAAAAATCGTCAGATCCTGGCAGATCTGTAAAGCAGTGTCCTTATAGCATGATGTAGTTAAATATTGATACGGTTTAAATAGTTTTACCATTGTAAACTGTATTCAGGAATGTGCTAACCAAATATCGGTTGATTTTCAAATCGAATATAAGTATATTTAATTATCAATTTCAAGCTCTATATAACACCATACCTCTCATGTAGAATGGTGCTCACCACCTACCAGCCAATTTTCACACTTCACTGTTATCCACACATATTATTGCTTTTTTAATAACAAATTAATTCAAAATCAGTAGATTTTGTTATTGCTAAACGTTCCTAGAACTATAAAGATGACAAGCAGGTACAGACGAAGAACAAAAAAACAGTTATAATCTAAATTTGGATGGTAAATTAACCATTAAAAGACCAATTATTCAGCTAATTTGAAAAAAACAAACAGCTATCATTATTATGTAATACTCTCTTTTGCATGGCTAACCTTCAATATTGTACACGGTTCAAAAGAAACAAAATCTAGCATTAGATCTCTTAAAAATAAATTTGTTAGTTTGAAAAGCAATACATAAACACATATATTCTTAATATTGGGTTGTCACACATGAAATGACCGTTTTTAGAACCAGGAAGAAAATAAAAATTTGAGATCAAATCTAACATATTTTTTATTTAAAGTATTTACCATCATATTCGATACACTTCTGCCAACGGCTTACCAAGTTTTCTATCCCACATTTTATAAATGTTGAGTCATGCGATGAAAGGAATTCAGAAAATGCATTTTTAATGTCTAAATCATTGCCAAGCAATTTTCTTCGCAAAAAGTTGTTCAAACTCAGAAAAAAGTGGTAGTCTCTAGGGGATAGATCAGGGGAATAATGGGGGGTGTGGTATGATTTCATAGCTCAACCCCCTTAATTTATTCACTGTCTGTAATGAAACATGAGGTCGGGCGTTATCATGAAAAAGGATAGGCCCTTTCCTGTTTACCAATACCGGCTGTTGCTTGATGAAATTTTGATGCATTTGTACAATTTCTAGGCAGTATGATGTAAAATCAATTGTTTTTCCCGTCCACGGGGCAGATTTTCCAATGTCGTATCTCCTGAGGAAAATTCTGTGAACCAATGATGGATGTTTCTTTCATTTGCACTTCCTTCACCAAACGCATGATTAATATTTCTTGCTCCCTGGGGAGATGAATGACCGAGTTTGTACTCATAAAAAAAAAAGAATCATTCAGAAATTGCGTGTTTCCATGGCCAAGGTTAAAATTATACTAAAATCTGTATGCCTACTTGGGAAAAAAAACAAACACAGTTTGCAAATAGAGGATTAACAAGTGCTTATTATAGATAGTAAATATTTTGCTAGGAATCAATAGGCAACGCTATAAAGAAAAATTATAGATTTTAAGTGTGATAACCCAATAGAAAGAAACAAAGGAATGGTAAATAAAGTTTTTTTTTTTTTGTACAAGTAGGAAAAATAATGACACAATAAGATATAAATACTTGTATTTCAATACATATTTTAAACAGTATTAAATGAAATATAAACCTCGAAAACAATAAATAAATTTAAAAAAAAAAAAAAAAAAAAATTGGCCTTACAATTTTATTATAACAAATAGAGCTTTTCAAATAAACATTAAAGCTTTTATTTATATATTTTATTTTTTAATATTTAAAAAAATTAATACAGGCACATAATCAATTAAAGATACAAACAATATAATGATTTTATTTCAGGTAAGGAAACATTTACATTAATAGGGGGAAAGAATCACGTTTGCATAGTAATAAAAATAATTTGAATTTTAAAATACCTAAAAAACCGAATCCAAAAATTTGTTTATAATATTTTTTAACTGATTATTAAAAATTCTATATTCTGAAATGAAAAGTCTTTTTTTTTGGAAACAATTTGATAATTTAATTAATTTTACCAAAGATATTGTCTGTTAATGGCCACTACCGAAATGTTGTTACATAATCGGTTAATCATTTTTCCAATCACATGAACTGTGATCAGATTCTCTTAAAAAGAGGCAGTAAAAATACTCCTTTAGTAAACAAAAATATCTTATATTAATAATATATCCAAATAACAAATATATACATCAAAATATTATTTTCAGAAAAAAAAAAAAAAGATTTAAGTACATCGATTACATGCATAGTGGTCACTTGCAATAGTTCTTTGTTGGTCTATGCCTTAGGAAAATGACTAGTTGATCAGAGTCATAAATTGTCAATATAAAAGCAAAATACATCGAGGAAAAAAAGACAATAGAAGAAAGAAAGTAGAAGAAATAATTGACATTTGAGATTCGAAATCGGAGTCAGTATTATATAGTTTGGTCATAATATTATATAGGTGCATATTTTAACGTTTGATACGATGTATTTCACTAATTAAAAAAAAAAAAACAGATGAATTACCATTAAGGGTTTTTATACGTTTATTTATTTTGAGACCTAATGACTTACAAAACAAAACATAAATTTCTTTCTGAAGATGAAATGCAGAATAAAATATTAATAATTTACCTTATAAAATAATATTTACATAGATGAGATGAAGAGGCCAAATTTCGTTGCTCGACTTATCAGTATGTTTTACAAATATAACTGATAATTGATAAAAAAAGAAACAAATAATTTAAACATAATAAAATATATACAACAAAATAAGAAGCCTGATAACCTTAAATGAAACATTACATAACCGAGTACACACAAAAATAAAAAAAAAAATGACAGATTCTTTTTTGTCCCAACTTCTGAAAATAGAAAATACAGATATTTTCTAATGTTTACAAGCCAATCAAGTCCATTAATATTCATTAAATAATCGAATCGATTAATTTTTCAAAATCAAAAATTTAAAATAACAAAATACATTCCCCTTTATGACTAATGTATATTCAAGGGCCTTGCAATAGTATAGTATAAAAAAAATGGAAATGTTCTATTTTAGTTATTGTGGTAAGGTTACTTGTTTACCTGTTCTACCACTAGGTAGCTCTGTAAACCTATCAGCTGTTTAATACAGATGCTTTGTTAAAGAAATAAACGTTTAAAGACATTTCGAACGAAGGAAAAGATATGACATTTCTTCAAGAAATACTATTTCAATTCCAAGAGAAATCACCTCTTTTGCCATTGGACGTGGAAATGTAACAGCAATTAGTTTCTTTTGTTAAATCAACGTCACATTAGTATAAATCATTGAATGACTATGGGGAAAATAAAAATAAATATTTACTCTTATACAGCCATGTTCCTATAAATAAAAGAAAAAATGGATTGATTCAGTATAATGTTAGGAAATATTGGAGAACTTTAGCAGCAATGGAATGTCAATAAAAATATTTGAATTATATACGTTTATATTAATAATATTTTTCTTGTTTTTAAATATATTCTTTATTTTTTATTTATTATAGCACAGTAGTCACAGGTGAGATTGAGAATGATGATAAAGAGTTAATGTGAAGGTTGTCATGGGGACCAAAGTAGAACAGTACCAAAATAAAAAAAAATAAAAATGTCATCTATATAAATTCTCATTTCAGTTTTTAAAAAAATATTTGTAATAAATTACATGGTGACTATAGTCAACCATTTTACACGATTTGCTTGATGAATCAAATGCAAGATTTAATATTCCGTTGTTCCATATAGCAAGAACAACCAATGCCAATTTATGATAAAAATATATTCATATTTAGAACATAAAAATTCTACTAATCAAATAAAACTAAACAAATTGTCCAAACCAAAATTTTGTTAAAATTTTTGAAATTATTTACAAACAAATTTTCCTATTTATTATTAAATACCATGGCAACAATGAGAAATTGTAACCTCCTTCTTGTTACAATTTGGTTTAATTAGAGTTATATATAATGTTTAACAGTTTCTAAATAAAATTCCTATTTTTTTTTTTTTTTTTTTAAACATTTATTCAACTAAACATACCATAAATTACAAATAAATTTGGACATTGGTTGTTATTGCACACAGCCAAATAAATTAATTGTCCCTGTTTTTTTTTTGTTTTTTTTTGTCATGAATATTTTTAGAATCTTATATAAACAATAATTACATTTGTTCAATCCAGTAAGAGTCAAAGTTTTTAATCAAAGTTCTCGAAAGGTATATTGTAAGAATTTATTTTAAAAAATCAGTGACCATTTAAATCAGTTTATGAGATCTTTTTAACGCGATAAGATTAAACGTTTGAATATTATTCTATTATGACAAAATATATTTATAACAATTTTGTTTTTATGATTTGATTAGATATTTCAATAAATAGAATTTGTATAACCAAATACATTTGACTAGTGTATAAGATGATTACGTTTAGACTATTAAGATTCATACAGATCTAAGAAACTCTAAATGCAAAATTTCACTATTAAAAAAAAATTGGGTAAAAGAATCATATTTTAAAGTTACATATTTATTTATTTTAAAAAAATTTAATTTATAACTTTGAAATAAATATTAGAAATAAGAATAGAAAAAACAGAAACCGAACACAATGGACTATAAAATTCAAAAGATGGATTTTAATTTTATCAGTATAGATTATATGAACTATAGCCTACACCGATTCAAACAGACAGAACTCGAGGTTTCTTGTCGAGTGGCTTAAAACATCAATGGACTGACAAGATTAAATCAAATATTGTGCAACCATCAGTCGAATGCTTCAGCTCGACCATAATAATTTTTTTTTTCTCTTCCACTAGATACATTTTATGTCAGGTTTATTGTTTTTAAAAAATTTGACATGGCACAGACCTCAGTCCGAGGGTTGTAGAGAAAAACATAGAAATACGAGTCTCTAGAAGCTGCATACAGAGCTACGGCATATCGAGCTCTTCGTTAGCTCTTTTGGCCACCTTACCGAAGGCTCTATTAATCTAGGATAGAAATAGCAGCAAAGCCGATGAGAGCCGCCTCGCTCGCAATCTCGTTTGGAGCAATTCCAGAATTCTAAACAAAACAGAAATACAATAAACAATTTTTTAAGATAGATCAAGATTCAGTCCAAAATCAGCTTAAATTTCCAAATATATATATATATATATATATATATATATATATATATATATAAAAAAAATAAAAAGTTAACATTTAGAAACGAAAAACAAAACAAAAACAGACTTCAAGATTAAACCTGCATGTACAAATTTGAACTAAAAAGTAAAAAAATAATATTTTAATTACTTGAAAACAAAAAGCAATAATTAAAGGACAATCAACAAAATTATCAATACATATATTTATGATCGTAAACTTGCTCTAATGTATCATAGAAATCGCATTTATCTTCATCGTCACTATCCTCAGTAGAAGAATGAATATTAATTAATGCAATCTTGAACCACCTACCCTGAAATATGGCCACTGATATTCAACTATTAATAAACTGTATGTCTCTCAAAGCAGAGAGAAATTTATTCTTTATCAGAAACCCAGTTCCTAAACAACAATGATACCCCCATACAAGATGGTATACTTCCCTTCATTTAGCGATCCCTCCACTGGCCACCGAACCTCTTGCAATGCCACGACACCTAAATTGTACCCCTTAACCTCATTTGTTACTCATTAAAATGGGCATGTAGTCATTTAGTTTTTAAACGAAACAATAGTTGGGTTTAGTAATGATCGAATTCCGAAAAAAGTGACCAGTTTTGAGCCGTCGGGCAAATGACCGAGGGGTAGACCAAGACGTAGATGGGAGGATTGCGTCAAGGCCGACCTGGGAGATTTAGGTTGTGGGGGAGTGGATTGGAGGGAGGTGTGTGGTCAATGGTTGGGGTGTCGGCATCGAACCTTCGTGTTCGCTAAGCCTTTATTTATTTATTATATTTATGATCAGTTATTTTTGGGGTTGGTGTTAGCGGTGTGGCGGTGAAGAAATAGTGGCGAGACCTTTACAATTACCAACTGTTTTTCGAATTCTGTTTGTTACGGTTGGCAATCTCTCCAAAAATAACTGATCATAAATTGTGAATAGGAATATAAGATATCGATAATTTTTTTGATTCTCCTTATGTTCTTTTTTATAATTATATTCTACTTCATTTATTTACACATTACATCATCTTATGTTATAATATTATTATCTGCCTTATTCTTATATAATAATTTTATCTTATTGTTAAATCATTTTGTAATTTTCATTAAATTATATCTTTTATAAACTTTTAAAATTTAAAAGTTTTAATTAAATAATCTTATTTTTCATTAACTGATCCCTCCAAAAATTTACAAAACATATAAAAAGTTAAATACACATATAATATAATATCTAAAAAGAAAATTAAAATAATACCAAGGGAAAGGTGACAGAAACAAGATTTCCATGGCTGTTAATGAGTTTCTGGAGGTTAGCAGCAATGACGACGATGTCTCTTGGGTCAACCAGACCAGCACCAACCAATTCCGAAGCTATGCCCTCGGCAGAGTCTTTACCGACGACAAATTCGAACCTGATGTCATTTAGCTCACGTTTGGTATTCCTGTAATGATGTTCAAACATTAATTGCAGATCTTTACCTAAAAATCCAATACTATAAAGTCTCTTTAACATAAGATGAGTTCATACTTATATGTTTTTCTATTCATTTATCATATATATATATATATATATATATACACACACACACCTTGAAACAATAGAAATTGCTCTGGTTATTGTTGCACTCTAGCAGATGTTAATTGAGTAAGTCATGTTAGGTCACCAATCTGTCAGTGTACATTCATCTCTCCTGGATGAGAGCTTCTTTGTTTTACTGGCATCTTCTGATTTTTTTTTTTTCATTTTCGCCGCTCCGGAATATTGTTGTTTCTTACCACGTTTTTAAAAGGAAGTAATTGATTTTTTGCTCTAGCATACTATCAGATACAACTTGGGAAAGTGCCCAGTTGATTCGGGATAAAGATAGAATGTGGACTAATTCGCACATACTTTTTCCTAATGGCATGTTATCTTGTACCTTGAAACAGACCTGTAAGGAGTTGGAAACCTCTTGTAGTTTGAAAAACCTGTTTTTTTTTCCAGATTTGATTTTGCAGAATACCTAAAATGCCGAGTCCTGTCTTTCAGTTTCTAATTCTATTAATAAGTCGTTCAAGTTTATAAAGTTTACTAAAAGTAAAATATTTGTCAAATAACAAAATGCTAAAAGAAAAATATAAAATTGATTAAACAACAGTTGCTATAACAAGGTACAGGAGCATGTTGTACCTTGAAACAAAAACTTTATTTAATATTTTGCGACTCATACTCAAAGAACACTAAAAATTGAGTATTTAATCCTCTACAACTATTGGTTAGTATTATCTCGAAGGGTCATTAGAAGAAAAACATAATATCAGTTAAATTGGGCATGGCAACAACAAAAATCAGAAGTTTAAAAGTACAACAGTCTCCCCTAGCATGTTGAGCCAAAAGTTTTAACCCTTTGGCTGCAGTATGCTCGTGCAGTGGGAGGATACAGTGGTGCGGGATAGTCTAGGTACTTGCAGTGCCCCGTGTACGGCATACTTTTTATGCTTAGCATTTTCATTTACTTTATTTATTTTACATTTTCGATTCATTTTCTCATTTTTACATTTCTGTTCAGACTCTCTTCTATTTGATATTCCACTAGTTCCTGGCATTTCTTCAATAGATACATTACCGGATCGATCAAAAAAAATCCTCATCATGATCTGAAAAAGATTTTTCTTCACTTTCATTCGCACATCTAATAATTCTTCATCAGAATGAATTTTTTTTAGACATATAAGCGTACATAAACTATTCCCTACAAAAGAAGAAAATATACTGAAGGATATGCAGGTAAAATTTCAGGAAAAGATAAACAGTACATGGCAGTAAAAAAGGGTAGAAGCAGGTACACAGAATGTCCCTGAACTTGACGAAAGTGAAGTTGTATGCCATCTATTGGCTTTAAAAGGTACTGCAGCTTCTATAAACAGTCCACAGATGGCGATAGAAAAAGAACTAACATATGAGTTAGAAGCAGTCTGGCATCAAACCAGTCGGACTCATCTAGTAGTCAGTAGCAGCCAATGGGTTAATGTAAATTTTTTCTTGTAAAATGAGAACGATGAGTAGGGCATGGGCATTAGTTTAGATTTATAATTTTGGATTTAAATGTGATCCCCTTCATAGATGATATTATAATGAAAATAAATATTGTTAATAATTAATTCTCAAATACTATTAATTATAATTAAATATTACAGTGTATTGGTAACAAAATTATTACCAATAAACCTCCTTCAACATAATAGCAACTTTCAACTTGTTTCCGAATAAACTTAATATAATAAAAGAGGAACACCGCTCATCGATTCCTAATTTAAACACCTCTATATATTATAGAATACACTTATTTATAATACTGAAATTCAGACTTACTCATTATCGAATACAAGGTAGCATAACAGATTAGGGGTTCTTCGTGTCATCGATTCAAACAAACGAATCAGGAACACATTGGAAAAAATATTAGAATTATGAAGAAAAATAATGTATCATAATGTTAGGTAATATGGAAGAGTTATATCGCTAATGATAAGACACTAAGCTCTAATGAATAGTTTGAAAGTAGTGTAGTAGTGAATTCCAATTTCACTGTCAATCTAAATGAAAATAAACATAAATTCAATAAAGACTTGGGAGTGAAAATAATACACCAAGTAGAGAATAACCTAAAATTAAATATTTATGAATCATTAGAAATAATAAAATCAGATTTTTGCTTAAATGACCAGATAAACATTTCTAATAGCTCCATTTTAAATTTGTTTCCAATAGGAACGGGAAACATCGAATTAACCATAGAGGAACTCCCAAGGTAAAACCCAAAAAAAATTAACCTACCTGGTCCTTCCCCCTTCTACTATGGAGATATTTCAGATATCTGTTAGATCTCCTCAGGTGAGTACCAATATCTGATTTCTTGTCTTAAATTTTTGAAAACTTTAGTATATACGAGGGAGGTCTGAATAGTTTCCGACCTCAACATGAAGATGGCAGCACTCATAAATGAAAGTCTAGTTGATTCGTTGCTTATCTGTTGACAGTTACTCACCAAAGTTTCAGCCATTTTGGACGAGCAGTTGTTGTGTAACAGTCGTTTGAGTGAGTTAATGTGTGTTTTTGTGAAAATGGACAAAATCTGTTAGCAAAATTAAAAATTTGCTTTTGAAAGGCAATACGTTTATGCAAATCAAAAATGAGTTGGATTCTGTATATGGGGACTCTGCACCATCATTTACCACAGTGAAATTTTGGGCAGCTGAATTTAAACATGGCCATGAGATCTTGGGAGACGATGAACATTCGGGGCGTTAAAAAACTGCAACTACAGATGAAAACATCGCAAAAGTTCAACAAATGATGCTAGATGACCGCCGAATTAAAGTGAGAGAGATAGCAGAGGTTATGAACATGTCAAAAGAACGTGGTGTTTGTCACATATTAAATCAACATTTAGGCATGAGAAAGCTGTCTGCGCGTTGGGTGCCGTGTTTGCTCGAATAAGCATTTCCAACGCTCTGATGGCGCAGTTTAGGCACAATAAACTGTTCCATTAGATTTATCTTCGGGATCCGTAGGCGGTCACACGTTACTTGCCGATATTCTGAGCTTGGGTGGCTATTTCCTAAATTCTGACAGCAATACTTTCTGGGTACTTTCCTATTCCAATGTCTAAAAACCAAAAACCCTTCCTATATTCTTGATCTATTAACTCTGCGTTCTTCTATCCACCTCCTAAACACTAGATCCCAACCTTGTAATCTACATATCCCCTCACATAAAACCGCTTCCTTTGACAAATCCTTCATCATTCGTTCTACCTCCTTCTGGAATTCCCTATCCACTTCTATTGGTAAAGCAGCTTCCATAACTTCCTTTAAAAATAATTTATTCCTGTACCTTTTAGACAATCAATCTTCCGCTAATATGTCAATAATCAAATGAAACTTAGAAATACCTTCTTTTTTTTTTCTTTTCTCTTTCTTTTTCTTTTATTTTATATATATATATATATTATATATATATATATATATACGATATATATATATATATATTTATTGTATTTTATTTTATAATTATTATTTCTTATATTTATTAATTTTTATTTTTTCCAGTAAAAAATGTGTGCTGAAATTACTGAAGCATCTAATTTGTAAATAATATGCCAGACAATTGTACTTTTAACTGTGCATTATTTTTTATTCTTAGGGGACAGTAAGTCCCAGAATAAAGTTTATTTTTTCATTTCATTTGATTTCATTAAATCTGAGTTTTGATGCCGATTAATTACTGTAGATGAAACTTGGATACACCATTATACGCCCGAAACAAAAATACAGTCCAAACAGTGGGAAATACAGAAAAGGGGGAACCAGCTCCTAAAAAAGCAAAAACCTTTTTTTTTCGGCTGGGAAAGTGATGGCGACTGTTTTTTGGAATAGTCATAGTTATTTTAATCAATTATCTTTAAAAATGAAAAACCGTTACAGTAGCATACTATGCATCATTACTTGAAAAGCTGAAGGCAGAACTTGTGGGAAAATGGCCACATTTTCAGAAAAAGAAAATCCTGCTTCACCAAGAAAATGCACCGTCTCGTCTCACACCTCAGCGGTTGCCATGGCAAAAATCCATGAATTATGGTTAGAACTGTTTGACCATCTGTCTTACTTACTCACCAGATCTAGCCCCCAAGTGACTTCTTTTTGTTGCCTCATCTAAAAATTGAGCTCAGACAGAGATTTTCGTCAAATGAAGAGGCAATCACCTTTGTAAACAATTATTTTGCAGAGAAAAACGCCGAGTACTATTTGGAAGGGTTACAGAGATGGGCGCATCGCTGGGAGAAGTCTGTAGAGTTACAAGGAGACTAGGTTGAAAAATAAAAAAAAAATTACAGAAAAGATGTCTTATATCTATGTTAGGTCAGAAACTTTTAGACCACCCTCGTATAATCCATGTAACATAGTTATGATGTGTTGAAAATTTTGTATGTTTTAGAACTAAAGATGAAACTAGTTTTCTAATAAAATAATTCAAATAGAAGTAGCAACTAATTCATCAATCCTAACTGTATTGATCTTTCTATACCATCATGCATACCTCAGGTGATTGAGGAATGGAATAATTCTAATTAAATATGAATCCACTATTTCAGTTTTGGTGAACCCCAAAATATTTTTTTTTTCAAAAGAATCAACATCAGGGAAATGTTATGAAAAAAAAATAAAAAATTATATGATAAATATTTACCTCATCCTCAAAACAAGGTTGAGTTGGGTGCCACCGTCGATTTCTGTTAGATCTTTCTCACTGCCAGAGGAGAGGTCGCCTCCACCAATATTGTTCATCGGTTTCTCAGCACCCTAAAAGTAACATTAGTTTCATTAATGACTTAAACAAAATTAATAAATCAAAGTTATACAAAATTAAAAAAAAAAAAAAAAAAAAAATGAATTTAATAAAAGAAATAAGCGAATTCTTGCTGGCAAATAAAGGAATCAATCCATCTACTAAAAATAAAGGCATACAATAATAAATATAACTAGACAATAAATGTATTTAAATCAGTTTCACAGCCATGTTTCTTATGCTACGTCTAAATTCTACAACTTTTTCTATATAAATTTTAAATAAGCTGAGCAAGTAATTTCATATAAAGAGAAAGAATTGTAAAAAATAGGAAAATGAATTTTAACAACTTGTTTATCTTTTTTTACCATGTAACAAAAACGATGTTGGGGGAATATACTCGTCCAATTCCGACAGAGAAGGTCCAAGACCTATTAATATACATCGTATAAAAACAAAATAATAAAGAAAAAGAAATAAATGAAAAGCTTTCAGAACATTAAATCACTCTTTCATATTATAATACACTAGATCTGGTATCTGGTATTAATTTTTGTTTTGAAATAACTTTTTTATTTTATTTTTTTAAACTGCTTAGCTAATACTTGATGACTAAAGTATTCAAGCATGGTATAACACTGAAAACACTTCTCGAACTAATATCCATTAAACATTGATCCAATATTTGTATCTGATTCTAAATCACTTAACCTTATACGATCAAGAAAACTTAATATCATTTAATATACAAACCTCTTCATCACTTGATAATCCACCTTCTTCTTCCGACGACCAAACCCATTCTCCAGTTACAGTTCGATGAAGTCTTCCAGAGGTTCCAGGCTGCCTCTTTGAAGCCTGAAAATAACAAATAGTTAAATATATTTTGAAATGATTTTGCAGTTAAAATAAATAAATAAATAAAATAAAGAATTAATCTATATATGCCAAAACATAGTAATATATATAGGGGTCACCTGTGGTGTAGTGGTTAGCATAGCAACCTACTAAACCCAAGATCGCGGGTTCACAGCCCGGCAGATGACAGAATTTTTTAAAGGGAGTAAAACATCCTTAGCTATGCCGTCCTTCGGAAGGGATGTAAAATGGATGTGCCGAGCCTGAGCAATGTCAGGTACTCGTTAAAGATCCCTATCCTAATTATACCTGGATAGGCAAAATTTAGGACTCCCACCGTAGCATCGTCCGATTAACCATAGCAGCATAAAGTGACATTAAACGAAATAAACTAACAAACATAGTAATATTAACTAGGCCATGTAGGTTGAAACAAAAATTTGGCATACATAATACATAAATGGTCTCAGTTCACTTCTCACACAGTTAAAATTTATTTAAAGGCAAAATCAAAGAGGAAAAAAAGCATTTCTACACTATCTAAACTATGTATCAGATTACTTCTAGTGAAATAGAAAAAAAGAATAAATTGTCGGGCAGACAATGATGACCTATTCACAATTATGTATTAATTTATTTAAAAAACAAAAAAAGTCTTCTTTACAAAAATATTTTAAACTGATTTTAAGAGTCATAATTAAAAATATAAAAAAAAACAACTGAAAACATAGGATTATTGCCAGATAAAATTAAACTTAGTTGACAGCTGTTCTTCATTTACTGATACCTCACATCCTTGAGTATCAATTTCTCTATTATTGTTTTATTAAAATTTTTTATTAATTAAATAGAGTTAACTCAATGTTAAAAAGGAAATATGTCAGGCATTGAAACGTTAGAGAGAACAAACAGCCAACCAAAGCAAGCATCACCGAATAAATTCTAAGATCCTGCTAACAGACATGATAAGAAAGATCAAATGTAACGCGATCAAACAATAGCAAAGATTTTATAAATGGAAAAGTACACTGAAAGGTAAGGACCACTACGCAGTTCAGCAGAAGGTAGCATTGACTCCATGCTTTGTGACTCAAAGGCTAAATCTCGACCGCACAAGATTAGTAAAACTTAATCGACTCAAGATCAACCATGGCCATGGTGTCTAACAATTACAGCTATCAAAATTCCTGACTTCTTCAAAAAGTTTTTTAGAAATTCTAGCCAATCGATATTTTGATGGTGTTTCAATAATAATCTAAACAAATCAATCTATGCATACTTTGCTACTTAACATATCACAGTTAAACAACATAAAAAACAAAACATTTCTTTTTTTTAATTTCACATTACTCTAGATAACTTTTAAGAAACACATCAATGTCCAGAATTGCCATTCAGTTAGAAAATAGTTACGAGGTTGTCGGATAAAATAACTCCAAAAATATATGTCCGATCAGAATATTCATTTTTCTTTTCCAGCAGAAAGCTGGTTAAATTTACTATGAGACTTCATATATGAAATTTTGATCAAGCCCCATGATATACTCAAGCCATCACGCTGAGAGCCCCATACTCTTGTGAAATCCACTTTTTTTTCAGTATATTTCTCGCTATAACTCCGAAACTATTTACGAGGGTTGTACTGAAAAAAAGTTTTTTTCACAACGGTATGGGATTCTCAGCGTGCTGGAGTGGGTATTTCATGGGATTTAAAACACATTTCATATAAGAGGTCTCATTGTGAATTTGACCAGCTTTCAGATGAAAAAAAGAAATTTGCATCAGACAAATAATTATATATTTATAGCCAAAAGAGTACTGATAAACGTGTTTTCGCGATGTGTTACTTACTGCAACTTAGCCAATCTTTAGGCATTGGTAGTGGCCAAACCGCTAAACCGATTTTAATGTAATATTATTAAAAAGTAAGTTTAATGTGACGTTTTACAGTTTCAACTAAATATTGTATTTTTCCCTTCCCCACTACTGACTGCGCAGAAAAAAAAAATGAATAGAATCAAATTTGATTTGCTTTAATGTGTCGATGACAAACTTTGAATGATTATTTTTCTTTATTATATAATTAACTTTCTAATTATAATTACCTAGTACACGTAAATATTTTCGTTATTATTGTTTGGTTTGTAAAGATTTAAATAAAATTTATAACTGTAAAAAATGTTGAACTATAGATCCAGTTAAAAATAAAGTAGCAAAGTTATACATCAAATTAAATTTAATTTAATGCTCTATCAATTTGTTTCTGACTATTCTTCTGAGTGCAGAAGAAGCAAACCTAGTGCCGGCCATGACCGTTTAGCGAAAAGTGAGGTGATGATGATTTTCTTTTTCTTTTTCATCAATCAATTATTTCAATTGACAAAAAAAAATTAATTTTGATTGATAAATAAACCATAAAAAGACAGAACAGTATTTTCCCCCAGAACCCACTTTTAACTGTTTTTTGTTATCTGCCGTATTTGAGAGAACCACTGGGCCCACAGGTACCATTCTGGTCTCAAATGATGTATTTCAGGAGATGTTTCACAAAATAAGTGACCATATCGAATAAAAAATAACTTTTTGGAAAAAAATGGCCTCTTTCCGATGATAATATTCCTGTATCTTGGGAACCAATGTCTATATAGAGCTTACCCTGATCTCTGACTGATGGAGTGACTATACTAATTAGACGCTTCCTTAACTCACATATTGAGCAAAAACTGGAAAAATTCTGAAAATTTTAGCATTAACGACGACTTTCGCAAATTTTCTGTAAATTCCCGAAATTCCTGACTAGTAGACAGCCTGATGGCAGAACCAATAAACACAACTTAATGGCACTTAATGCCAATGCCTGGAAAAACCCAAGACACATTGTTTTCAATTGCAAAAGATTTCTGAATGAGAGGGTAAGAGCGCTGGGTACACGGACTATTCAGGACGGCTCTGAATTTTTAAGAACTATGACCAAAGAAAAGGCACGTGATTTCAGTAAAGTTTTGTCAGAAATAAAGGTCCTTATATAACAGAGCAAGACAAGGGACAATCAACAAGGCTGTTTTTATTATATTTTCTTGCTTTGGTTTATTTTTTTTCTTCAATTTCGTTTCTGTTTTCAGGGATGCAGACAAAGAGGAACACCACATCTAAGAAGAAATTCTTTAATACACTCCAAAGTTTCGACCTGCCTTGCAGGTCTTCTTCAGGGCTACCGAACCATACTGGTGATGAGATGAACGATGACTGACACATTGTTGATGACAATCATCGTTCATCTCCTCACCAGTATGGTTCGGTGAGACATCGGGAAGCAACACCAAAAATGCAATGGTATCAATTGCTATACCGATGGCTCCCTAACCAAGAAAGGTTCAGGACCAGAAATTTGGAGATCGACAATAAGAGCACATCTCTCCCCCTGGGGAAATATACCTCAGTATTCCAGGCTGAGGTAATGGCAATCTGTTACTGTGCACAACAACTAATAGAGGATAGAACACAGAACAGAACCATTAAGATTTACTCAGACAGCCAAGCTGCCCTGGGGGCTCTGAGAAATGTTATAACCAGATCTAAACTTGTTGAGGATTGTAAATTATACCTCAACAAGCAAGCTGTTAACAACAGAATCTGGGTAGAATGGGTGAAAGGACACTCGAACATAACAGGTAATGAGAAGGCTGATGAACTGGCCAGACAAGGTTCGGACAGCAATCCCACTGCTCCCGAACCTATCTGTGGTATAGCCTGGAGGCCTTGCGAAAAGTGAAATTGCACGGCTCTATATCAGAATCGCCTCTCAGAACTGGCAAATGGAACAACTGAGACAGTCAAAACTGTTTCTGGGAGGGCACTGCAAGAAAAGAAGTATACAACTTCTTAATCTTGACAGAGCCAAGCTCAAATACCTGACAGAAATGTATACAGGGCATTGCAGATTAAACAAACATCTCTGCATAATGAAAATCAAGACCTCACCGAACTGCAACAGGGAGGATGAAACGCCCTACGACATTATATGCAAATGCGATATGCTGGCAAGGAGGAGGTTTCTTCATTTTGGGGAAGAAATCATCCTAGATCCGAGTGTGGATTACATTAGGATTATAGGGTACATGAAAACACTAGGACTGTACTAAAATAGTCCAGGATAAACGGCATAGGCACAATGAGCCTCAAGGCTGAGGTGCCACCATAGCCGGCCAAAAAAAAAAAAAAAAAAAAAAAAAAAAAAAAAAAAAAAAAAAAAAAAAAAAAAAAAAAAAAGGTTCGGTGACCCTGAAGAAGGTCAAAACGTTGGCACACATTAAAGAATTTCTTCTTAGATGTGGTGTTACTCTTTGACTGCATCCCTAATCATCTTCTTCTCCATTTAAGATAACAGTCAACTATACACTTATCATTACATTTCTGTTTTCCTTTGTTCTTTACCTATCTCTCTTTCCCTTATTTATGAGTTATCTTAATTACTTAGATTTATAGTGCTACACTGGCAATATAGGACTTGCATTGACAAGTTATGAGGAAAAAAAGAAAAGAAATATATACATAAAACTACTGACCTTCTGAACTCTTGTTTCCAAACTGGGACCAATAGCAACCAAAGTCTGTTGAAGATATTTTCGATCCTTCGCCTTCTTAAAGAAAGGATGTTTCAAAAGTTCCGTTGCTGTAGGTCTGAAAAATTAGAATATTATCAAATTTAAAAATAAATAAGATATGGTAAACCTAAAGGCTGAACACCAAAATCACTGCTGGGCCACACACCTCTTTCCATCGTAACCCAAATTATCAAGGTAAGCAACTCTAAATACAATTATCTCATAAAAGTTTATAGAATAGTTCAACATTTATTACTATTTTTTGAGATTCGTTCATTAAGTATGTATCCATGGCTGTCATGAAGAAGTCAATAAGCCAAAATTGTGCGCTTTTCAGTAGGGCACTGATAATTTTTTATCGTTTTCGAAAATCCTATAAGTACTCTAATAAAAATACCATTTGCGTCAAACCAAATATTTTAAGGCCTTATTAAGAATCACACAATTTAACCAATTTTCTTAAAACCCAGATATTAAAATTGAGATTATAAGGTTAACAGCTAACTCTTTTTCAAGGTGATTAGATTTATCGGTTTCTTCAAGACAACCACCGATATATAAATATATATTATTATTTTGTAATAAATATTTTTAAAGCTGCTCTTAACAGTTCAGAATATTTTGTTTTACAACAAAAAATATACATAAATAGCAATAAATAACCTAACATCATGTTCAGTTTTTTTATTCTTTCAAATATATGATTCTTAAATTATACAAATAGAAAAAAAAAATTAAAAATTACCTCTTTGTTGGGTCTTTTTGTAAGCAGTCTATAATCATTTTCCTGAAAGTCTTCCCATAGACCCTGTACTGGTCCTTATCTTCTGCTCCTGTATCTAACGTGGGAGGATCATTTTGCAGCGTGAGCATCAGTACTTTCATAGGAGGATATTTGTGGTACGGAGCCGTACCGGTAGCCATCTCAATTGCAGTAATACCGAACGACCAGATATCAGCCTTGAAATCGTATCCATGGTCCTAGTTAAGAAAACAATAAAGGAACTGATTACAAAACAAAACCAAAGGATTCGTAAAAAATAATTATCTGTATTTCTTTTTTAATAGTTGAATAAGAAAATGGCTACTTACTTGCTCCATTACTTCAGGGGCCATCCAACAGGGTGTTCCGACAAATGTATGCCTAACTTTCTGCCTGGACAAGTCTCTTCCAGTGGCCAACCAAGCTGAGACACCAAAGTCTGCGATTTGAACTGTACCATCTTCGCCGAGGAGAATGTTACCAGCTTTTATATCACTGAAAAAATGAACATTACATATAACTTTGAATTTTTTATCTTCATAGATAATTTAGTAGATTCTTTCATTGTTAAATACTAAACCAGCATAATTGTGTGTTAGAAAAATAAAAATAATTCAACAAAAAAAACAAATAATTCTAGAAATAAAAACATCACTTGAATATGCCCTTAATGACATTAAAAAGAAATCAGAATAATCACTTAAGTTTATATTAAATGAAGAGTAAAGGGGAAAAACGGGCCAACTTGTTTATTTTGATGAATTGTGTTTAAGACGGTGTCTTGTAGATTTTTGGACAGCCAATCCAATGGTTCAGTTAGTTCAGCCGAAAAATGGATCTCAGCAATTGAAAGAAGCGCTTGAAAAATAGTGCACAAGGATGTGCTAAAAAGAACGTTCCTAGAAAAAATGGGGCCATCTCGTCAAGGTCGAGAACTTCCCATACATAAAATGGATCATCAGTCAACTTGTTCCAAGACCTTAAAGTAGCCAGGAAAGAAAATTCAAAATGTACCAGATCTGCAGACCTTCATCAGGAAAGTAATGTCCTTATCTTCCAGAAAACCTTGTATGCTTTCCAAAACATGCATACCATAAACCTATCTGGATTTCTCAAGAGAAAAAATAAGATTTGAAATACTCGGTGACATTTTATCGTGAAAAAGCTCAGAAGAATTATACGAAACTAGCCCGTAACAAAGCCTGAATATTTGACAACCCGTTCTTCCCCGGGTCATTGTGAACTTGGCTTGTTTTATAAATTTTATAATTTTTAAATATATAGAAATATTGTTATTTGTGGTTTTTATTTTTTTTTGAAGCGTTAAAAAATTCCAGAAACAAAAAGCTTTGTGATCGTTTGTATCGTTTTTTTTTTTGTTTTTTTATACTTGCTCTGCTGGAAACTATTAAAAATTGGATTTGGCCCATTTTTCCCCTGAACTCTTCAATGTAACTGAGAAGGTTTCTAAAAACATTTCCTCTGTTTGATTCTGATCTGGTAACTGTTCTATTCGGCCAAATATTTGTCCATGATTTAATAAAGTTGTGAGTCGATACTTCTCAAGAATAAGCAACATGTATCAATGTATCCATCTTGAGTTTTACTTCTGCCACTATCAACATTAAACTACTCTTCTCTTAGCTTGTTGGGTAACAGAACATGTTGGATTAACAAATGTTCAATACTCCCAATCACACTGAATTAAGAAGTCTACCGGATATTTCATGTTACAACAAATGTTTTTCTTAATGACAATAGACCGAATAAGAAAAAGAACTAATGAAAAAGAACGATGAGTTTCTAGGTTGCACGCCTCTTTTAATTGAGATGTGTGCAATATTTATAATTATTTCTATTTTATTCATTCATTTGATTAAATTAAGTTAAAACTAATTACATTATTTTTTTTTTCATTGATAATATGATGGCAAAACATTTTAAGTGAAGAATGTATATAATGGAAAAAATTTAACTCACCGATGAATTTGCCCATTGCTGTGAAAATATTCTAATCCTTTAAGAACTTCTTTTAGCACCGTTGCGATAGTCGCCTCATCGAAAACACCATGCTTGCAATTCGTCGCCCTCATTTTATGCTTGATGATATCAAGGAGGGAACCACCTTCTAGAAGTCGTAGAACAAGCCATAGTTCTTCCCTCACGACGAAGCTGGTGTAGTAGGTTACAACATTTTCGTGGTTGCATGAGGACATTGCCTGAATCTCTTTCTACGGTAAAATAGTACATAAAATTAGAATAAAAAATTGTTACAGTAATTAATAAAACTAATAAAGAAATATACTATGAGATAACCTAGTACAGTAGAACCTCGAAAATCCGAATTAATTGGGACCGGGGGTGGTTCGGACTATCAAATCGTTTGGATTACCAAACAAAGTTCTTTCCAGGCATAGTATGTAGCATGCAAAAAATAAACACTGACATACTAGTTCCCATAAAATAAGAAGCACCTTGTATTGTTAAAGGTAAATAGTTTGTTTTATGAAATACTACTGTACTACAGTAAGGTAACTATATTTTACGTAATGTATTGCACATGAATTTCGTACTATTTTACATAGTATGTAAACAATCTTATACACACACAGAAAGTACAGTATTGTACACACAAAAAAATTATGCTTTTCAGAAAGATAAAGGAAACAAAAAACTAAACATTTGGAAAATAGTCACTCATTTTTTTCTGAACTAAGGTTGAAGAACATTTTTTGGCTGCTAAATCACGGATTTTCAGAAAATAATTTTTATTTTTCCCAAAACGACGTTCGGATTATCGAGGTTCTTCTGTACTACCATCTCAAGGTTCAAGTCTGGCTGAGACAGATATAATTAGTACGTCTGGGTACAATATTTTGTTTTGCTCACCAACAAAAATTTATTTTTAAATTTTATGTCAAATATATGAATTATATCGATTAACTTTCATTTTCATACAGTTCAACAATTCGACATATTAACATATAAAAATAAAATTTAATATTTTGATGGCTATATTCTCATTCTACTAACCGATTCATCATCAGTTATAAAAACATATTTAAATCAAAAATTCAAAACATTAACAATTTGACACACAGATTATGTATATTAATTTTTAAAATGCTCTATTAGAAATCAAACATGTTTGAAGAGCTTCTTTAAATTGTCAGTTCCTAGAGTAAACTATGATGTATTAGAAAGAAAAGGGGGTTGGGGGTATTCAGCTAAACAATCAGGTTAATATGCAATACCTAAAGGTTTTCCCTAATACTCCATAATCAATAAACACATTGTAGAGTGCATGAAATATGCGATAATTTTTTACTTCATACCTACGTTAGGATAGTTAGAAGGTAAACATGCTAAAAGTCCCAGCCCCTGGAGGGTGAGCTAACGGAGGGGGGGAGGAGGGGAGAAGTTCCATTTCTATGGTTTTTCGATTATATATCAAAAATGGTTGACTCTAGAAAAATATGTTTCAAATAAACATTAAAGCTAATTAAATTTCCTATAAAATCGACAATATATAAATTTGTCCTAATTTTAACCGTTTTCGAGATATTCATTATTGGAAATTGGTGTTTTTTGTGAAAAAACAAATATTACCTCACTTTTTGTCAAACTTTGGCTTCTAGTACCTTCCACAATCGTTTCTCAGAAAAAATTTCAGAATCAAAATTGTAGAGCATTTAGTTCACTTTAATTTCATATGCATGTTTCTAGTATTTGAAAAAAAGGTTTCACAAAAAGTGAGGTGAACATTTTATTTATTTCTAAAGTTATCGATTTTTAATCACAGAAACCGTTGTAATTTTAGCTTTGGCATTGATTTCACTAGTTTTTCAATATATGTATGTATTTATAGATGTGATTCAATATAATTAAATATATACTTATATTAATAGAAAAAATTAAAAGTACAATGAATAGAGATGCCACATACGAAAATCGCTGTCACTAAGTATATGACTCATATAAATGAATAACGGAATGACAGTATAAAGCATTCTGAATAAGAACAGTAGTGATAATGGACATATGGACAACAAGGAAAAGGTGTAAACTGAATTAAGATTAAGTCTGTCTGTGAAAAAAAGGTTTTGAAGAAGCCAAATAAAAATAAATACAGGGATGTTTCACAAATCACAATGAGCTTTTGATACATAATACTAGTTTTTCAATCATTTTTATTATGTTTTGAGGCACTTATGAATTTATAGAAGGATCAACACAATTAGGAATTGATGATTTATTTGGCATTTCTATTCGTATTTAGTTTATTCGAAACTAGTCTTCGATAAACTCATGTGGTAACAAATGATAATGCCTAATTGTATGAGTGTTTTTATAATGCTTTTTAGTATCATTTTAAAATTTACATTTTGAGAACTTGATCTTCAAAACTTTCAGATAAAAAGGTGAAATAGATTTTCTAGCAACATAAAATTAACTATCTTTGGAGCTTGCTAAAATATAGCCAAATTGGCTTTTGTCCAAAATAAGAGAAAATTACTATCTACTTCATATTTCAAAAATAACAACAAAACAATTTCATTTCAATAGTTTTTCCTTAAAAGGAAATGTTCGATCACTTTATGATTTTCATATCAGACTCAAACTCAAAACTATTTTTTAAAGAAAAAATGTTTTTGTTAACAGTTTTTCCTAATGTACAAGTAAAATTGTTCAATAAATGTCTGAAGTATGAAATCAAAATTATTCAGAAAATTCAAGGTAATATCACGTCTGTGCCGACATTACATTGTAATGCCATTAAAAAAAAAAAAAAAGAAAGTTATTTATACACTTCGTACTTTTGAAATATTCAAGGTTATTACTAATTAATTAAATAATTTAATCGAATAAAACAATAATTTTGATCCAAATAAATTTTATATATAATTGGAAATAAGTTAATTTTAAATGTCATATAATATACAAGTAATTTTTATATTTTGAAATGGATGAAAGTTATAAATATGAAATGGAGAGAGCATTTAATTTGAATTATAAGTTAATTGATGAATAATATAAACATCTCAACAGACACAATGTCTACATTATATTCAAGAGTAAGCAGTACAATGAAATAACATGTAAATATATAAAATAAAAAACGACGAAGTTCATTGTTCGTATTTTCTACATTATGAAGAAATTTGCAAATTAATAACAGTTTTAACATTTTTCCTACTCATTTTTCATACTATTATCTACACGAAAATGTCAATTGAAGAGAAGATTATCAAACAAAAGTAAAACTGGTCAGATAAAATCGGAATGTTCATAAACAAAATATGATATCACAAGTTAGTCATAATAGACATTAAATTTTGTAAACATTTCAAAATAAACAACCTATAAATAGGATGCAAAACATTGGCATCTAAATTTTTTGTTTTCTTTTTCATCTATGGATGTACCTGGCACTCGTCCAAAAACCTAATGACCAAATATTACCGGCTCGGAACACTTCAATCAAAACTGGGCAATGCATCCAAGAAGCGTATTTAAAAATAAATACCGTTTATTCCTAAATCAAGGGCACTGGATTAAAGGAATCATACAAGTATTAAGATATTTGTACAGTCAGTTCAAACATGAATAATAATACTGTTTTATAGCACTGTTTAGTGAGTAACTGAAATCACTGTTTTAGCTGATAAGGTTAGATAGGCTTCTGTTTCAATGTAAGACATTGTTACAAACTTTTCAGGTGAAAAGTTTAAACTGATTGATTTAGGCTTAAAGTAGAAAACTTAGAAATTATTATTGCGTAAACTTATCAAGTTCTAGGGGTAGATTTATAATGTATAAAAAGAGGACTTACCAGGAGTTCTTCCATGCTGGTATTCCATTTCTCCAAGTTGATTCTCTTGATAGCACATTTTTCTTGCCTTGGTTTACAATATGCCGCGTGAACCACTGCAGTTGCTCCCACACCTCCAATAACCAAAATCTGTTATTAAGGGTTCTATTGTTATATAACAGACAGGAGAGGTTACAGGGCCGGTAGGTGAGTGGGGGGTTTGTAATTGAGATGTAAGATCAATGTTTTGAATTAAAGTCAGTTTGATCTCTTTGTTTATAAGCCGGGATAAAGGATAATGTGAACGGAAATTGAGAAGGGCACTGTACTTACCAATGACTTCTTTAAGATCGTAGTCTTCTTTAGTGTTGGGCCAAGGGACGTGTGGCCCCGACATTTTCAAAGAGTCGACTGTGTCATTACGAAGGAGCGTGGAACTCAGTGTTGCCTCGTCAGACGAAGCCGATTTCCTTCTAAATATCCCCGGCGAACCGGGCGGCATTATACCAGGTGATATTTTTCTGTAACAAATTAACAAAATATAAACAATATTCAATAATAATATTAAAATAACAGTAATAAATCTCTAAAATTTATTATTAAGGAGGAATATAAAGTTTAAAATTAATTTAATATTCATAACCAGAGTAAAACTGTATATTAGTGGAATTATGGAACTACTTTTTTTGTAGACACGTTTCTTTGAAACAAATATCACAATCGGCCACTTTGTGTATTTAACAATAGATCTATGATGTTTTCATTGAAACAGTTTAAAGATAAATGAACAAAAAAAAAAATTAAATTGCAAAAAAATATGATAATAAATAAATAACATTAAACATAATAAAATTTCAATTTAAAATTCGAAAAAATTAAATTTAAATAATAGTTAAAATAATTAAATTTTAACAAACACAATGCATATTTACTTTTCTAAAAAAAACAAAATACATTAAGATTGTTCATTCTTATTATATATATAAAAAAAATTTATAATCCATGTTAAAAAATCGATATTTTTCTTTTAACTTAAACACAAGAGTATTGACGTCACTATAAATCGATTATCTCCGCCTTCGTTATTTTCGTTGATCATATCTAGAAAGATGTTTACATCTTATTTCTATATCTTTGTTTACATTTGTGTTGGTGTTTAGTGGCGGTTGAACAATATTATTGCAAAAACTATTTAGACTGGTGCGTATAATAAAGATTTTATGACTTAACACTCTCAACTAGATAAAACATTGTTCGTTATAACTTGTATCAGCTGTGAGTACCGTTGACTACTACTTCAAGAAATCTAGTCTCCTGCGCTCAGTAAGTGGTAAACATTACTATGGTTATTTTTGCAAAAATTTTATTGAGATCTAAAGATAATCGAGGATGTGACGACGCCCACGATCTGATTGACACCGTATCAGTCATGATGAAGACGTCGATTAGCTTAAGATAGAATATCATGTGCAGAAGATATGCCAATGTCTAAATACGTAAATATACGTGAGTACTTGATTTATTATAAGATAGCATTCAAGCAATTATCTTGAAACACTTTGTTCCTTGACTTTAATCTATAAATATCCCCAAAGAAACTAAAATTTTATTTGCATAAAAAAATTCTAATGTTTTATCTCAATATCAGGATATTATTTTTAATGGTTGAATAATCATTTTGTACTAAAAAACAATCAAGTTTCAAGTAAAAAAACTCTTCAAATGTTCAAAATCCATGCCAGACAACAGATGGTTGCCGAAAGTATATATTTAGACAGCGATATATAAAAAAAAAATTGTTTTCAATGCAGTGTGTAAGGTCAGCGCCCTCTATTCTCAGTCGTAGGAGATTTTTTTTTTTTTTAATCCAGTCTTCTGATTGGTCAGTAATTCCATAAAATAAATTTATTAATATAATATAAATTTTTATCACCTCACATACATTTCGGTCTATAACTTTCGCATTTGCCTTTCATTTTACTGCTGATTTGCAGTTTAAGGATTCTTTCCCAACCATTGGACTTTTTTGTGCTAAATATGTTTAACAATATTTTACAAGAAAGAACATAAACTGTTGTTTTATCTTTCACCTAAGCGGCCATTTTTAACACTAGTATAGAACACAGGGAAGGATAATATTCCTTTAAATAAGAATTTAAATTATATAAATGTTTACTTATATTGAGGTTACTGGTAAGAAATTACATTTCTTTTTGAAAATTTTTGTTATTACGAATCGTTGAATTGGAATTGGAAAATTTATCAGTTTAATATTTTTGTAGAAATTAAATGAATTTAAAAAAATACCGAGATATCCGGTATTGAAAAAATCTATTATATTGTTATTTGTTAGCGCTTTACGTCCTTATGTACATAAACTAGGTGAAGAAGGCTATCCTACAGGTTACAAATCTATTTTGTCTTATGTAGGAAGGTCGAGATTTATTCCGTGGGTCCACCAAGAAACCCTTACCTCAACTGCCTTCATGGTCACCAATCTTATGTCATAGTCATATACAATGTGCCCGAATTTAAATGGCAAAACTTCAGGAACTTATAGTGGACCGAAAAACTAAGACAAAAAGTTCTTTAGAGATTTGCTCGTTTTTGCTTAGTTTTAGAGAAAAACGCAAAAAAAAGAAACAAAACAAGTTTTCATTTTTATACTTATTTATTTACATTAATATTTATGTTATGTTCTTTTTAATGTAAATTTTGCTCAAAATGTTGTCCTCTTGCACCAATGCAAGCATTACATCTAGCACTCACTTGATAAATTGCAGCTAAACATTGTTCTGATGATATTTGGTGCACTGCATCTATGATTCGGTCTCTTAATTGCTCTCTTGAGTTGACTGACACCGAATAAACACTTTCAGCTTCAAGGTTCCCCATACGAAGAAATTCATGGGTATCATATCAGGTGATCTGGGTGGCCAAGGTACTACTCCTCCGCGTCCAATCCATCGTTGTGGATAATTTATATCCAGCCAAGCTCGAGCAACTCTGCTATAATGAGCTGGACATCCATCGAGTTGGAACCACATTTCAATCCGCTGCTGTAAGGGAATGTCATCTAAATAATTAGAAAAGTCGTTCTCCGAAAAATGTGTAAATGTGATACCATTCAATCTCCCAGGTAAAAAACATGGCCCCACCAGTAATCCGTTCCATTTGGCCAAACGTTAATAGCAAATTCATGCTGAAACCTATTCCCTTTAATAGCTCTGTGATTTTCAAGAGCCCATACTTTGATTAACAATTCCTCCTCTTGTAAAGGTAGCTTCATCGGTCCATATAATTTTTAATGGAAATAAATTATCATCGCGAATTTTGTCAAGAAACCAGTTACTAAAATTCAATCTCTTGACATAATCTTGAGGTAATAAATTCTGAAGTTTTTGAAGATGGTATGGGTAGCGATTATCACCTTTCAAAGTTCGCCATATTTCTTGCCGCGACATTGCTAATGTAGCAGATGCTCTTCGGATGCTAGTCTCAGGATTGTTATCGAAGTGGCGTTGGACACAATTTCTTCTCCGATATTGATCTGCTCTTATTGCTGCCTAGAATTTGTCGCCTTCATTACGTATTAAGAATAACCCAGTCTCTCTTAGTCTATTAAAAGTTAACGAAAAGACTCGTCGATTGGGCACTCTTCTATTTGGAAATCGGCGCGCATACTCCCGCACCGCTTCTAAAGCATTACCGTTACAGAAACCATACACAAAAATCATATCAGCGTATTCAACATTAGAATATGTACAGATACAAAAATATCTGAGTAACTGACTGAAGACTGATTTGGGAACTATAATCCTAGAAGGAAGCCAAAATGTAAACAAATAAAAGAATGTAAAGGATAACATTAAGTGTTTACATATCTCACTGCCTAGCCTGACGAACTTTGAAAGGTGATAATCGCTACCTGTAACATTTTTGTTTTGTTTCTTTTTTTGCACTGTTCTCTAAAACTAGGCAAAAACGAGCAAATCTCTAAAGGACTTTTTGTCTTAGTTTTTCGGTTCCCTATAAGTTTCTGAAGTTTTGCCATTTAAATTCCGGACACCCTGTATAGTCAAATGTATAATAAAACCCTCGCACTTTCTCTTTATTTTTATCGATATTTCGATCTATTGCTCTGATTTAGATTTTAGAATTAAAAGGATGAAATTACTACAATTAACAATTAAATTAAATTAACAATCAATAACTATTCGAAATAAAAAAAATCAGGAGAAAACAGCTATTTCAAATGCGACTTTTTTTTATTCAAACCAATATTGCTCCGAAACGGTAAGTCCTAGCGACAAATGTTATATCACAAAAAATATTTTCCATTAAATTTCTGATGAGAAAACTGTCGTCAAATTTTGGATCAGAGCAATACCACGAGCTAGAGTGTGTCAAAATGTTATATTTTTTAATGTGAAAAAAAAAATTCGTTTACGAGAGGAACAATAAATATTGACATGCATAAAAAACAAAAAAAAAAATACAATCTGTTAAATATAAACAGTTTATTGCACCGAGGGCTAATTTAAAAACAAAAGAATAATTATTTTACGGACATCCCAATATTTATTAAATAACATGAAACAGTATAGGGACTTATGGCTTTCTTTTAATAATGTCTGTGATATACTTTAAATATAATTTAATTTTCTTATTTGTTTTATTAAACTCTTATTATTTTTATATCGTTATTATAATTATTCTGTTATTCAATGGTTTTTGTCTCGTCTTATACGGGCGATTAATAACGAAAGAGGAAGAATACAATTAGAGCTGCATATGCGCTTTAGGAAATCGATGGCATCATAGCCAACTATAGCAAGAGATGGGTTCGGCCGAAACGTGGATGGGAGTAAGTATGGAACAAAATCTGTAAAACGGCATCAAACTTACAGGATCGTTTTGAATTTATTTAGTTGAAATTAATCACTTCATATTCTAAAATTATATTTTTTTTTTTTATACAATTTTCTGTTTTGTTGATGTAATCTTAAACAGTTTATCAATAAATCGCACATTGAGAATGAAATAGGCGAAACTCTAAAGTTTACTGTCAATAGTTTTCAATTATTTATTTATTTTTTTATCTGAACAAGTTTTGGAATCGCTGGGAACAAATATTAAAAAAAAATATATTTATAAACATATGTACTAAAATTGTTTATTTCATGAATAAACCCAATATATTTAACATATGTTTTAAATACTTAACTTTTGTTTTAATTAATCAGCTGATTTTGTATCGATACCCCCCCCCCCCTGAGTATTTTAAGTTTAAATACAGTTATTAATTAGTTGGCTAAGAGAACCTTTTCTTTTTTTAAATATTTAGAAATGTTTTGGGTATTTTGTAATGGATGATATCACACATTTGTTTAATTGTGCAGAATTAAACTAGATCTGATTCTGATAAACATTCTGTCGTAGCAGTTGGAAAGTATTCTGAATTAAACCCAAATCCTGAAACATACATTGTTATTGAAATTCGACTTACAGAGAGAAAGGCTTGAAATTGATGTTTCCTTTATGTCCGCTTTTAACCTTTATGGAACCGTGAATAAATTAAACATACATACATATATATATTTTTATATTATTTTTTATTTATATATATATATATATATATATATATATATATATATATCAAAACAGATAAATATATATATATATATATATATATATATATATATATATATATATATTTTTATATATATATATAGAAGAACTGTTACAGTTGGCCGGCATTACTACTTCAAGAAAGTGATTTATTGAATATGAATTTAAATAGCGAAAAACACTGACGTCATTTATCTGTTTTGAATGGAAACTACGTCAACGGAGGCAGGTCTGTTTTACAAAATCATTTTTATTCATATTCATACCTCTATGTCCTTGAGCAAAGAGGTTTTTTAAACAACTGAAAAAAAAGGCAATTAAAAATTGAATTAAAAAAAAAAAAAAAAAATGAAAAATTTCGTTCACACTATTAATTCAAGGTTGATTGTAAGGGTATAAAGTACAATCTTGATTCGTCGTTATGCAAATGGTCTAAGCATTTATTACGAATTATCGGGATTCTCCAAAATGCCGGAAAACGAATTGTGGATGTTTAGGGAAAAAAAAAAAATTCAAATTAATGGGATCATAAGTATTTATTAAAATTTTATTTAGTCCAGTTACTAGCGGAAGTGTATGAAATATGCGATTATTTTTGACTTTATAGCTTCGTTAGGAGTAGGTAAAAGATAAACATACTAAAAGTCTCCGCTCCTGAGGGGTGTGTGTGCTAACTGTGGGTGAGAGGAAAATGTCCCATTTTTGGGTTTTTCTGTTATATCTCGAAAACGGTGAACTTTAGAAAAATATATTTCAAATAAAAATTAAAGCTAATTAAATTTCATATAAAATTAATTCTATACATATTTGTCGAACTTCCAATGGTTTTCGAGATATTGAAAATCAATAATTTTCGCAAAAAACTTTTAGCTCACTTTTTGTCTAACACTTGGTTCTAGTGCATTCCACGATCGTTTCTCAGAAAAAATGACAGAATCAAAGTTGTAGAGCATTATATTTACTTTTAAGTTCATAAATACGTTTTTGGTACTTGATGCAAATAACTGACAAAAAGTTAGCTAGATATACCTATGTTGCAAGTCAATGGCAATTAGGTAATCAGCAAGAATTTGGGTCCCCCCTCTAACTCCCTATAAATAAGATTTTTTTTGGGGGGGGGGAGGGGGAGGGAGGGCTTGCCACCTTCACAGCTCTTTACCCCTCATGCATATGGACAAGAGATAAAATAACTAATACATTTATTCAATCTAGTAGGTACGTGAAGCAATCAAGTATTTATTCTCTAGCGTGTTTTTCATCAGAAAAACTTCTTTTAGACTCAAAGGGTGAAGTGCAATTGTATCATGAGTTACACCACTAAAAAGCCAACTAAATTCTGCAGTTTTTGTGAAATTTGACTGCTTCTCGGGTGCTCCAGAGGGGAGTGAGAAATTTTCAACAAATATTAAAAATTTACGTTTTAATAAATGTTTTGTTTTTTGAGCGTCAAAAGGCCCTCTAAAAGTAAATTTAAAATAACTATACCTATGTCATATCTTAGAAAATTTAATGCTGATTAAGAAAATATCATCGCTTTTGTTTCTATGCTAAACCAAAGTAGAGAAAACTGCCATTTTTCAGAAAAAATAAAGATTTTTATTTTTAAAAATAAAAAAAAAAAAATTATAACGCCTCAACAGATTGAGATAGGAAACACGTTTCTGCGCCATTCTACCCAGTTTAGCATGCAGTATTACCCAATTTTTTTTTTTTACACTATGTCTGGGACACCCTGTATATATATATATAAACAATTATATAGGAAATGTAATTACTTTTTAATTTTGATCCGTAGCATATTTTCCAAGCATCCGCCATTTTCGAGATATACTCGAAAAACCGAAAACCAGGGGCGGGGATTTTTAGTATGTTTACCTTCTAACTATTCTTAACGAAGCTATGAACTCAAAAATAATCGCATATTCCATGCACTCTACAGTGTGTTTATTGACTGGACTATTTTAAATTTCAGCGAAAATAAGGCGATGATATCGCGTGTATTGACCGAACTGAAATTAATTTAAAGAAGAAAAAAAAAGTGCTTGTTTGCGTTATTACATTTTAGACAGTAACGGCAAAAATACTGTCAAGATATTTCACGAAGGCGTTCTCATTTGCATTGTCTCACGTTCGTGCTTACAATGATAATATTTTTCGCTAACACCATTCATTATTCAATCGTTGTTCCTAAATATACATTTTTAACAACAAATAAAAGAATGCCGGTTATTAAACAAAAGAAAATAATTGATTTTTTTCTAGCCATAAACGCTTTGGATTTGCATACGTATGTAATACGTAGACGCTTGCTATCCACCTACTTAGTCAAAAATTATTATTGCATTGCTGGATTCAGACTCACAATCAAATTCAGTTCTTGCATAATTAAGATTCCATTTAATACAAATTTCACTTTCTATGAATATAACATTGGGTACTTCTATTGTACATACAAATCTAATCAGTGTACCAAAAGATTTTTTTTTGTTTATTTTCTCTCATTTGTTGAATATCTTATTTACTTTTCTTTATATTTAACTGTTATCTTTATACTTACAAGGGGACGTTTGCAGTTGTAACTCACAGATTTGAATGCCGATTTTTGTGTGGGTATTAGGGACCTATAATAGTACAAAACTAGAGTTATAGCCGCCAATGAGCATTAGGAGCCGAGTCAAAAAATAAAATATGAAAATCACGTTTTATTTTTTTTCTCAGCTCTCAGTCAAGCTAGAGAAATGATTCTTTCAAAATTAATTGCAGTTATGTATGCTATTAGATATAAAAATACTTTCGTTATGATCAAAACACTACCCGGCTTTAGAGTGCCCAAAACCTCCAAAAAAATGACAAAATTTCAACGAAATCCGCTGTAAATCAGTGGAAACTTTTTTTCATGAACAACTGACCTCAAATCATAATCTAGCGCACCATAAAACCCTTATATGTGAAGTTTTATCAAAATCAAAAAATACTGATTTTTTACCCCTTTCGAGGAGGTTAAAATTTTGAAGTTGAGATTTCATCAACAATTTCTACCGGCCATAACAACTCCTGCGTTCAATCGATTACAATAATAATAGCATCACTAGGATCAGTATACATTCTGTTTTTTATCCATGCCTATAACATTGGATTTACTCCCGATTTTAGTGGACATTTATCAATCTTTGGATTTCTATGCAATTTGTAATAAAAATATGTCGTCCCCTTAAAATATGTCCCCTTGTTAGTATCATTATTGCATTATTGTTTTTCTTTATTTTTTTTTATCTCATTATGTCTCTGACCAGATTTAATTTCTTTCTTTCTGTACTTATTTGTTATTCTTAAGGGACTTTGTCCCAGAATAAAATTATTTTTCTGTCTTATTCTAATAATGTTACTTTTCTATTTAATTATTTTATACATAACAAGAATCATTTTGTTATATACAGATATATGCACGAAGGTGCGTTTAGAGGTTGCCTTTTTTAGTGCAATGTCCCATGCAAATTAGTGTGCGGCTGCGCTTGCAACAAGGTGCATGAGTTTCATGCACCTTGATGCATGCCCCTTAGTGTTCACTCGCAATTATAAGTCGCAGTATAAAAAATTTCACCATAGCGAAAAATCTTATACGCTTCTGCTTATCTCGCAATTGAAAATTCTCCTAAAAGGAAACGAAAGTGCTTTGTTCGTCGTTATTCTTAAGGTAGAAATGGCATTGTTTTGAATTAAGTTCGGATAGACAGAACTATTCAAAAATTTTACTAGAGTGCCACAAAGTAATTTTGATGAGCTATTGCATATATTATGTAACAGTACGGGACGCCTTCTATAATCTTTAATAAGTTCCAATGTTTTTTCTTATCCCCAATCCATATCTTACCTCCCACCGGTCGCTCCGTTGTATTTTTCTCTCTTCTCTCGTTTCCGGTGAGCTTCCTGTAAAATTGGCTTTAGCTATTCCTCGAGATACTCCTATATTTGCCGCCAATACTTTTTCACTGTGATAGGAGGGATAGTTTTCCTAATTAGAAAATATTTAGTCCTCAGTGTTGCACAAAGTATTGGGTTGTCACACATGAAATGACCGTTTTTAGAACCAGGAAGAAAATAAAAATTTGAGATTGAATCTAACGTATTTTTTATTCAAAGTATTTACCATCATTTTCGATACACTTCTGCCAGCGGCTTACCAAGTTTTCTATCCCAGATTTGATAAACGTTGAGTCACCTGATGAAAGGAATTCAGAAAATGCATTTTTAATGTCTAAATCATTGGTAAGAAATTTTCTTCGCAAAAAGTTGTCCAAAGTAGTAATCTGTAGGAGATGGATCAGGGGAATATGTAGGGTGTGGTATGACTTCATAGCTCAACCCCCTTAATTTATTCACCGCCTGTATTGAAACATGAGGTCGGGCGTTATCATGAAAAAGGATAGGTCCTTTCCTGTTTACCAGTACCGGCTGTTGCTTGATGAAATTTTGATACATTTGGTCAATTTCTTGGCAGTATCATGTTGAATCAATTGTTTTTCCCGTCCACGGGACAGATTTTCTTATGTCGTATCTCCTGAGGAAAATTTTGTGAACCAACGACGGATGGTTCTTTCACTAGCACTTCCTTCACCAAACGCATGGTTAATATTTCTTGCTGCCTGGGCAGCGGAATGACCGAGTTTGTAGTCATAAAAAAAATCGTTCAGAAATTGCCTGTTTCCATGGCCAAGGTTAAAATTATACTGAAATATGTATGCCTACTTAGAAAAACAAAACAAACACAGTTTGCAAATATAACATTAACAAGTACATTATTATAGATAGTAAATATTTTGATAGGAATCAACAGGAAACGCTTTAATTCTCTATAAAGATTAAGATTTAAAAAATCGGACATTTCATGTGTGACAATCCAATACAAGCGACCGCTCTCGTTTTGTTTTTTTCTCGTCCCTTTCTCGGCAATCAGATAGATTCTATATAATGTAAGTAGGATTATTTTGCATTTTTAATTTTCATTATCTTAGCCAGCGAAGTATTGATGATTTGGACTGTTTTGATTATGTGGAAAGCTATAAAATCAGAAAAAAGAAGCGGACAATGAAATAAAAATTTGGATTTGAATGAAGAGGAAATAAAAAATGTTCTAGACCTTGATACGGAAATCTATGTTGAGGGTAGTGATGGAGATGACTCGGGGAGGGGGAACTTAAAAATTATTTTTTACAATAATCTTAATCTATTATATATTTGACAAATACCACTCACTCATTTAACACAAAATCTCAAAAACCACCTAACGGATTGGAATGAAATTCGATATGTAGCTTCCTCTAGGGCCGTAGGTGCTCGCTAAGAAAGGAATTTTAAAAAATCGGCCTGGATCGCGGCTAATTCGCGAAAAATGCGATTACAATTTTTATTGGGTGAATAATAATAATAGATTAATAGTCATATGGTATTTGGAGATAAGCTAAGTTAAAAAATAGGTTAGATGCTGAAGTCGCCCACTTTGACCACAAATTAAGTTCCTTATAGTTGTAAACAAACAAAAATATGATCGATGTCGAAACCCTATTGTATGGTTCTTTCTGTGAACTCATGGTGTCTGCAGAGGTGTACCCTTACAAGTTTGAGTTGTTTCGTGACGAGAAGCTGTTAAAAGACTTATGTTCTCTGATGATGACATGTAAGGCCAGTTCGATGTTCATATTACTTACGAGCAACCAACCAACCTTGCTTCACCCCAACTACTCTTCCTTCAGCTTTCCAGTCGCACGATAATTGTTCTGAACTATAATTGGCCCTTTTCAAATCGGCTTTTCTCAACCAGGCCCAAGTTGTATTTCAAAAAAGTTGAAAAGTTAAGACTATATTCACTTAAAGTATGCCATAAGAAAAGCTGATAGTCTAGTTTCAGAGCTGGGTAAGATGGTAGTGCTGCCTCAAAGCTTCCCTGGAGTACTATCAAAATAATATAAAATTAACTTTTGCAAATTGTCAAATTTACTTATTGAAATTATTCCAAGAATGTAATTCTTTAGGATTATTTAAATAATAATAATTATCAACGTTAAGCTTAACTTTTACTAATTTAAGTTGTTCTAAATCCTAATGATATTAAACCGTAGCGGAGCAGGGTACTTTCAGCTAGTTGTTTATAAAAACAATCATTTTAGACGTGCAAATAATAACATTCGACTGTAATATAGAAAATAAAATAATTTCTAGTTATAAATTAGTTGTAATTATTTTTAATTCATAAAACTATTTTCATTTACGTTCAAAATACTATTATCTGTGGTAATATACTATAAATATATTCTACTTTAAATTAAATGTAGAGTGGTCAAAATATTTTATTTAACAGATTTAATACAAAATTTGGACCAAAACGGATAAAAAAACAAAACAGGGTTTTGTACTTTGTACAACGCGCGACCGCTCGTGTTACGGAAATTGGCCTGACGGGTGGAAGGTTAAATTTGAAGCTCAAACCAGATATCTATCCTTTCATAGCAAACTCCACAACCATTCAAATAACCCTCCGAGGCGCCTAAAAAGAAGATGGCCTCGGGACCTTCTAATATAGTACCTCATTACATAGAACCTTTAAAAGTGCTACCAATGGGTAGTTTATTTAAAAACAAGTGACGTGTCATTTTTATCTTTGTCATCACATTTACTTGATGTATTATATTTTATATTGTATATACAGAAGTAAATTTTAATAAATATTTAAAAAAATTTTGTTTTGTTTTTCCATTTATTGATATTTACAACTGTACAAAATAATATACAACAAGTAAATGTGTTGACAGTGAATACAATGGCATGTAAATAACTTGTGAAGAACTACTCACTCGTAGACACTTCAATAAAATCTACACTAAAAGGTCTCTAGGCCATCTTCTTTTCAGACGCCTCGGAGGTTTATCAGGGATAGAGGAGGGAGCAAGTTGGGAGACTAGTGGTTTAGAGTGGTTATGGAGCTTACTGTGGAAAAAATAGGTATCTGGTTTTGGGCTAAATCAGCAACATATGGAACATTAAGATCTTTATGGATAAGTTTATTGGTCACATAGTAAGGAGCATTGAGGATCTTTCGAAGGATTTTGGATTGTATGGATTGGATACGAGATGAATTGGAATATTTAAAATTAAAATTAAAAAGTAACGAAATTTAGTGTTTATCATATAGTATGTTGATTATCTTTTTAATATTTCTTTAAATAAATTCATTTCGAAGTAAAAACAATCTATAAGGTTAAATAAACTTTGCGTTACCATGGTAACATTGTAGTAAATATGGCTCATTATCAGCTGATCCAACTACACTGTGAATTCTCATACAGGAACTTAAATCAAAGGAATATATTTTCATTATATATTTATATTTACACAACTTTTCATAGCGGAAAAGAAGTGAAAGAAATATCCGTATTTCCACTGAATTTACGTCAACGGTCGCCAGCCTTATTATCAACTTTTTATCAGTCGGCGCCTCGAAAGCTGTTTCAAAGAATTCACAAATTGAAAAATAACTTCGAGTGTATTGTTGTTAATAAGAAGGTGACTGTCATGGCGGCTGTTGTAATTGATTAACAATGTTGCATCAAAAGGAAAGATACAAAGATTTTAATTAAATACCAAGTGTTCAGAACATGACTGCAGTAATAAGACTTCTGGAGTCGATTCAGGGCAACCTTAGTAACAAAAAAATTCATGTAATTTATGGCTCGATTCTCATCCCTTTTTATATATATTTTCAATATGCTCATTAGAAAGAATTACTTTTTTTAAATATTATTGATATTAACAACTTTATAAATTACATACAACAAGTAAATTTGAAAAAAAATTTCATGAACATGTTAAAAGAACTACTCACAATAAGCACTACAATTAAAGTTCTACATAGAATGTCTCTTGGCCATCTTCTTTTCTTACGCCTCAAAAGATTATCGGGAATGGAATGTAAAGCAAGTTGGGAGACTAGTGGGGTCCAATGGGTATGGAGTTACCTATGAAAGGAAAGGTATCTGGTAACAAATTAAATGGTGTTTTTTTTTTTTGTTTTTTTCTATTTAACTATTTATTGCTATTAACAACTGTATACATTATATACTACAAGTGAACTTGAGGGAAATAACAACTTATATATATCCAAATTAGTTATATCCCATTATCGGTAAGTGATTATTAGTCATGTTGGGAAACTAGTAGGTTCCAGTGGGTACGAAGTTGACTATAAAAGAACAGGTTTGGGCCTAATCAGCAACAAATGGAACATTATGGTCTTTATGGATAAGTTTGTTTGTGACATAATAAGGAGGGTTGAGAATTGTACGAAGGGATTGTAAGGATTGGGTACGAGAAGAATTGGAAGGTTTAGTGGAGCCCCAGAGCTCAACTCCGTATTTCCAAATGGGTCTAATTACTGTAATGTAAATAGGTCTTTTGTAATTTATTGGGAGCTTTGAACGTTTGTCTAGTAAAATGTTGAAGTTGTCTTTAACGACTGGCAGTTTCTTGTCTTTTATATCTGGGATTAAGAATTTTAAATTTCCTTTAAAATAGACTTATTTAAACTTCAAAATAGTCTCGTCCAGTATTTGTAATTCAAACATAAGACATTGAAAATTTTAAATTTTGTTTCAAAACTTTGACTGCATTATTTTTCACTACTAAAAACTAATAAAACTTCCATAAAAACCTTTCAAATGGTACGCCATGATATTTTTTTAAATTTATACTAATTAATTACAAAAAACCTAGGAGATACTTCGTTAATATGAAAAATATTAACAGAATACTCGGCAATGTGAAATAGTTTTATTATGTTTTACCTTGTATTATGTTTTGAATACCATACAATAATCCTTACGGGAATAGCCATATGCAATAACGGAGAAGAAATACAAGAAACACCTCCGTCATTCTAATTTTAAAATATTTGGTCAGCGTTCTCGAATAATCTAGGTTAATGGGGAAATAGGAAAAAGTAGTTCCACAGTGCGGCCTTAATCTCTTCTTGAAATACTTCTTGTCTTCTATGAAATATGTCCTAAAAAGCTTCCTATACCTAGATTATAGTAGAAATTTAAAAATCTTCAATGTTTAAAATCTCTTTATAAACATTTAAACCTCTTTTTTTAAAGGTGCGTAGGTATTTTAAAAACTTTTGAGAACTAAACGTAGGACTCAATTAACCGACGATATTGGGGCCATGATAGGCTCGGATAACCAAATCCGAGGATTCTAACGAGATCCCATCTGTTTGAACTAAATAGTCTTTTAGGTTTTGTTTTTTTTTTAAATTATCGTGTCTTTGGCACTCTAACAACAGATGTTTTAAGCTATTTACGATGAGTAAGCTACAATCTTCACATTTTTCATTAGCTTTAATTTTTAAACTGTTATTTTAAAAAAATAATTTCAAGTAGTCACATTTGGCTATTCTCAGATGGCTAACGGTTCTTATTTTGGTTATATTAATGTTATATTTTAAATAATATTCCGGCTGAGGGTTATTAAAATTTGAAATTTTCATAAATAATGAGTTATATCTTTTATTTAAAGTACGATCAATGTCTGTTGATAATAAATGATTAGTGGCTTTTTCTATTATGTTATTTTTATTAGATAATAATTTTTGTGGATTGAAAAAATCTTGAAAGTATTCTGGGATATTGCCGTTAATAGTTAATTGTTTAATTTGAGATACCCAGTTATATTGAAAATCTGGTTTATTGATATGTAAATCTAAAAATATTTCGAGGCAGATACGGGGTAGCCGTTTTTCTGGTAATGCCATGATTTTAATTAAAAATTTATTATTTTTTTTTTTGTACCGGGATGAATAACGGATTCCGTCCTGTTTCTAATCTTACAATATAATTTGGTGTGCATTTGGGCCAGAAATATAGTGTTTTTAGAAATTTAAATTGAATATTTTCGATAGTTTCCAGGTAGTTTAAACTCCCGATCTGAGCTGCATACAGAAGTTTTGATGAGACCATTGCATCAAAAAGAACCATTTTTGATTCCCAGGAATCACTTTTACCCTTTATAAGTATTGCTTTTACTTTTGCGCTTGCAATAGTTGCTTTTTGTACAAAGTGATCAGCTGCTTTTGCAAACTTTCCTGTTGAGGTAAATGGTACTCCTAGATAGTTATAAGCCTTTTTTATTTGTAATTGATTTTCTTTTCAGTAAAATGGTTTTATTTTTTTTGTTTTAGGGGATTTGTGGAAAACTACTATATTGCTTTTATCTGGGTTTAGGAATAGCGAATTTTGATCACAGTATGTTTCTAGTATTTTCAACTTCTTCTGAGTACTTTGCCATGAATTACTTAAAAGGACAATGTCGTCAGCAAATAGGAGCATTATAACCTCTTTGTTTTTATTAATGGAAATCCCAGTCGCCCCGTTACTTTGGAAATATAATAAAATATCTGAAAGAAATAAAATGAAGAGTACTGGGCTTAGGCTCTCTTCCCGAAGAAGACCTGAGCTAATATTTATGCTATGTTTGAATTACAAATACTGGATGAGACTATTTTGAAGTTTAAATAAGTCTATTTTAAAGGAAATTTAAAATTCTTAATCCCAGATTTTAAAATACAAGAAACTGCTTTTCGTTTCCAACTAATCCAACATTTACTGGACAAGCGTTCAAAGCTCCGAATAGTTTGCTTCAATTATTTTCTGTAAATGTATATTAAAAATAATGAAATAACCTAATTCTTAATTTCTTTTTTTTTTTTTTTTTACATTCACACCTGTCAGAAAATGTGACAACTGCATTTCTTATCAATTCATGTGGCACCTGGCCTGATAAGCTTGAGCGAAAGTAATACTCAACGGTACCGCGTCGCATGATAATGTGATCCATGACAAATAAGCAAAGTTATCTCTTTCCAAAAACACAGTTTATAACCAACATCTAGCCAGCTCCCAAAGAGCCTATTGTGGAACAGGGAAAAATCAAGCAGGTGGAAAAGTTTAAGTACTTAGGCGAGTGGATTTTATTTATTTTTTGGCTCCCAATGATCTTTGGTAGCTATAACTCTAGTTTTTCACTATTATAGGTCCTTACTACCCACACAAAAATCAGCATTCAAATCTGTGAGCTACAAGCCAATACATCTCCTTGAGAGTGATGTGTATGGTTTGCAATATACCATAGTGGTTTCGTGATGTCTTCATCTTGATTGAAGTATTTTTATTTTTTTTTTTAAATAAAAGACAGCGAACCCGAAGGGTTGATACCAACAACAACAATCTCTGACCATACACCTCTCTCCATTCCACAAAATAAAAAACGATAACACATCAGTTCTGATATAATCTTCCCATCTACTTTTTGGTTTAACAAAGATTACATTTTTTTTTTTAATTCGTTCAATATTAAATCCAACGATTTTAGATTCCCATTTTAACTGCCGCGCTGCTATTACTCCTAAAACTCCCACAGGCATCGTAGAGCCTTCCTAATCCTCCAGTATGCTCATCCTTTTTCTAAAGGACAAGAGAAAATATTTTACGCAGTACTTCCCTATTTTTTTTTTTTTTTCAATTGCCTAATCGTAATTTTTAAAGCAAAGTAGGCGCAAAGTAATTAGTTTGGCGGCTAATAAATAACTTTTTGATACTCTCCTGAGGGGGAAAAATGAAAAGGACTTCGAAAAGATATCAGGGAGTGGTCTGAGTGTAAAGTTACAAAAAAGGGATTCGGGTAGTTAGGTAAATACATTTTGATCCCTTCGTTTATTATCATCATTATCATCTTATGGCACCTTATGGTCCTTGCAGAAGCCTGGCCTCTACACTTCTCTTCCAGTCAGACCTGTTTTCAGCTGCCATTCTCCTTCCTATCTCTCTCAGAGTTCGAAGATCGTCTTCTAGATCTTCAAGCCAAAGAAGTTGAGGCCTTCCTCTCCTTCTCTTTCCACCCGGTTGTCCATCCAACATCATCTTAGGGAGCCTACTAGCTTCCATTCTTTGTAAATGGCCTAGCCATCTTTTTTTTCCTCTTTTTATATTGACTAAAATATCTGGTCTCTTCAGTTCTGCTTTGGTGTTTCTTCCCTAAAAATTCAGCCAATATTTAGTTGAACCATATATTTTTCGTAGGATTTTCCTTTCCCACATGTTTAATAATTTTTCCTTGGGTAATGTCTTGGTCCATGTCTCGCTTCCATACATAAAAAACGTTTGTAGGATCGTTCTATAGATTCTTTTTTTGAAATTGCTGTATATATTTCAATTTTGAAAATGTTTATTAGAGACCAATGGCACCTGCTTCCTGCTATTATTCTTGCTTTTATTTCTTCGTTTATAAGTCAGGTAAATAAACATTCTTTTAGGTTTTCCCTATGACTGTTCCGTTTTTCTGTCCCTACTGGAATCAAATATAATATTCAACGCTATTCGACAGCAATACAAAGATGAATAAACTAACAATACCCCTGATGGAAGAGTATAAATGCCTTCCCCTGTAAAAACAGACTCATCTATCCATAAAATACACCTCAAAAAGTGCTATTCATTATTATCATCTGCATTCAGAAGGTAACGGCAAAATTGAGGTCTATGTTCATTATCATTGAGTTTTAAACCTTACATTGAAAATCTAATAAAATAAATCCTAAACAATAATAACAAATAAATAAATTAAATAACATAAGATCCTTTGATCTGGTGTCACTTTATTGACAGTTTTCCTTTATTTTCTATTAAACAATAATTTTTTTCCTTGCTTTTTATTCCAATGAAGAGTTTATTATGTTTAAAAAGCACTTTTCCATTAAGGGACTATCATTATGTTTTATTTACACAAGTAACTGAGTTGTATGCTAAATGAGAACTCCATGTTTTTTCGGTTTTAAATTAAATTTGTCAAACATTTACTTCTAGTGCCTTCCACAATCGTTTCTTAGAAAAAATGTCAGAATCAAAGTTGTAGAACATTATATTTACTTTAATTTCATATATACGTTTCTGGCACTTATATATTTATGATTATTTCATATATATATATATATATATATATATATATATATATATATATATATATATATATATATATATATATATATATAATGTAGTGATATTTCGGAGTCGAGATAAATTGTAATTTAAAAGAATTCAAGTTTGAATTTGGCGCCAGCGAGAGTTCGCCGCCGATCTAATTATTACGTAGTTTTTGCTTATCAATTTAAATTAAGGTATGTTAAAAATGATTAGGATTTTTAAATGTTTTTTTTATTGTATAATTTGAATTTTATATAGTTATTGTAAGTTAAGACGTAATAAATATGAAGGCCATGATGGAGCAGATTTGGCCGTTAACGGTTTTTTGAAAGGACGCTTGGGGCTGGCGTCTTTTACTCACTATGCTTATGGATTCCGAGGCATCAACACCAGGCTCTCTTGTTTCGGATTCCGGAGAATCAACATGGCTCTTTGCTATGGAACTTCGAGGTGACAACACCTCTCGCTCTCATCTCTCGGATTTTGAAACATCAACATCTCTCTGAGATTTAACAAGTCACATGTGTGAAGAAATAATAAACTATACTAGCAGTCTGGATGAGAGGAGTGTTTGAATAAACTGGTGAAGGAAGTTTCATGCAAGAAGGACAAATTGGTGAACATTTGGGTTGTGATAACCTACAGTCATTGAGAAGATAGAAGGTATTTTAATTACAAATACGTTAAGTAAAAAATGTACTCTAATTGTAAAATGTTTTTATTTTTTTATTTGAAAATATATATTCTTGAGTCAAAATCATTATCTTTGAAAAGCTCAACCCTTGATATTCCCTCAAAATTTTATTTAACAAATTAAATTAACTTTATATAAATGAAAATAATTTTATATTATCTAATAAAAAGCTGAAACATAACAAACTACAGCCCAAATGGGGACAAATAATTAAAAATTTGTTATAAAGAAAATTAACTTCAAAATATTCGAAATTTTAGTAAATTAACCTATCTACAAAAAGAAATAAACTTAACAAACTGCAGCCCGAACAGGGACAAATAATTAAAAATTTGTTATAAAGAAAATTAACTTCAAAATATTAGAAATTTTAGTAAATTAACCTATCAACAAAAAGATATAAACATAACAATATATATATATTTCTATCACAGTTTTTGGGGGAATTAAACAAGAACAATAAGAATGAGTGGATAAGGAAGAAGCACTTTTGGTATATTTTTTAATAAAAGTCAACAGTCAAAGTAACGAATGTTGTTTACAATAAACTCTGCCAAAAAGTCCGAAAAGGGTCATTTGACCTGTCATGATAGGTTTAGTGTTAAAGACCGGAAATGATTTTTAATTTTCAGAAGCAAAATAAAAATCAGCTGTTTCATAAAATAAAGGACTGCTTCCATATCGCGGGGCTTTATTGACTGTTTTCCTTTGTTTTCTGATAAACAATACTTTTTTTTCTTTGCTTTTTGAATTATAAGATTATTTCTATGTCATTTGTTTTGTTTTTTCTTTTTGCTACATATTCTTATATTAATTAATTAACCTATAAATACACTCCATTAAATATATATTTTCATTTAATATCTATTTCAGTCATTATTGGAATCAATAAAGAATTTATTTTGTTTAAAATACAGATTTTCATCAATCTATTACCATGATATCTTATATTTACCCAAGTACCTAATTTGAATGCCAAATAAAAACACCATGTTTTACCTTACCAGTTTTAAAATTATCGTGAAATCGAAACAGAATCATTACTTTTTACATATCATTCGAAAGCTGATTAAATTTGAAAGTTTTTGAGAGATTTTCAGTCTTGTGAAGATTCTTTCCGAAAAAACGGTGAGCGTTGAAGTATTATAAGACATTGTAACTTCTCCAAATAAGGTGAAGATCAAGCTGTTCTTTAGGTCACAATTTGTAAAATTAAGGGTTACATGTACTCTGCTCTTATAGGAAATTTAATTCTAAATCCGACAATGTGGTCAAAATTTGAAAAATATTTAAACAAAATGGAGATATTACAGCTTTTATGGAGAAAAAAGTGGCTTCCTCAAAAAATTCTTTGATTTATCGTATTTCTGCAACGGATTTTTTTACACTAGGACGTACTCACCCTGTATATAATCTATGTAGTAAAGTGCTGATGTTTTGAGATATTTCGCCAATTTTTCTAGAATTGAATGTTTAACATTCGAAACATAAAAAAAAAAAATTTTAGTTTCGAAAAACACACTTTTATAGCAAACATAATTAAAAAGCTAAATGTGGTGAACAATTTACAGCGGTCAGGCCTTTTAATCTTTTTGAGTTCAAGGTTCCAAGCTAATTTCCCTGTACCAACCAAATGTTGCGGCGGCTAGGGGTTCGTAGTGAACTCAGCCGAAAACCGTCCACTTTTGTGAAACTGGTAGCTCAATATAATGAATAAAGATTAATAAACAATTTACCAAATTCAGATATTTATTTGACAATAGCATGTTAAATTTCTGTACTTTCATTTATAAACACCATGAATCTATCCATATTCAATATTATTAGCAATAAAAATATACTATTAACGACAAATAGTGATAAATACAGAACACATGGGGTCACCTGTGGTGTAGTGGTTAGCATAGCAACCTACTAAACCCAAGATCGCGGGTTCGCAGCCCGGCAGATGACCTTAGGATTTTTTAAAGGGAGTTAAAAATCCTTAGCTATGCCGTCCTTCGGAAGGGACGTAAAATGGGGGTCCCGAGCCTGTACGATGTCAGGTACTCGTTAAAGATCCCTATCCTAATTATACCTGGATAGGCAAAATTTAGGACTCCCACTGTAGCATCGTCCGATTAGCCATAGCAGCATAAAGTGACGTTAAACGAAATAAACAAACAATACAGAACACATTAAAGGAACTCATCTCCGCAAGTAACACCAATGTTGCATTTAGATCTAGCTTAATTAACCTCAATGATGACCCACTTAAGCATAACAACTGGCCATAAGGAAAACTGTCTGTTCAGGTTTAACGTCTTTCTGACGCCGAAAATGTGGCTATCATACAGGTCGCCAACCTAATCCCAGCGATGGTGGGAGGCATCCTCTTTCCTTGAATGCCTGGAACTCACTGCCAATTCTTGAGGAGGAGAGGTGGCACGTCACGTGACTCACGCAGCTGCCAGATATTCATGATTTGTTTGCATTTTTGACGCAGTTTATCCAAAATCAACCAACAATTTTTATTTTTTTGACTTATCTCAGAGTAGGAATGGGCAAATTTTTACTTTAGAAATCCTATCTTGCACAAAATGTTATGATCCATAACTTTTAGTAAATAATATTTATTGATTGAATTAGCCATTTCTACTTTATAAACCCTTAAACATGACGAAAACTAACTTTTTAAAGTTGGAAAAATTCTTCGATGTTTGACAATCGATTGCGGCCAAACGCCTACATCAAATTAAACTTAAGGGATGTCTTTAGATGCACAATTTAATAAAATTTATATTTTCGCAAATAAAACATTTTATAAGTATTTTTCTGTTTTTTTTTTTTTTTTTTTTTTTTTTTTTTTTTTTTTTTTTAACAAAATATGAAATATGTTCAATTATTTTGGGTTTTTTTGCTCCCCCATACATTTTCCCCTTATCAAATTTAGTTTCATTTTTGATATTTTATTCTCAGGACTCATCTGTACCATATAAAAACGTAAAATCTACTACTTTACTTTTTGCTAGGCAGACCATTTTGAGGGTAATTTAACTAGACTAAGTGAGGAAATTAGAACAAAGTTGTGCAATTATTGTATTGTCATTGGTGTATTGGAACGTATGCAAATTTTGAGGTTAATCAGATTGCTGGAAATTGGTGAAAATTACGATGAAAGATTCACCGTTACATACAGGTGTAGTTAATAAAAGCGTATTTAAAAAATTACAATCCTAACCAAACTTTTTAAAAATTCAAATACGGTTATAAGCTTACCCGCTAAAATGCGGCCAGTTTTTCATGTTCGAGTTGAAGCTATAAGAATTGGTCAACATAGTTTCTCGAATACCGAAGTACACTAAAGACAAGTAAATACAAGCGTACGCACAGAAGAAGAGACGAGAGAGTACTGAAGAGAACACGAGGGCATTTAGGACCTTATGTAAGGTCTCTGGGAGGAGGAACAGTTGACAATCACATTCGATTGATATGAATCATTATCGATATCAGATGTTATCGAGAGGCCTAGCACGAGCGGCCACGCTGGTCCACGGCGAGCTGCATTCTCGTGGGAGATAAGATAAGAAAGGAATCTTATCGTAATGTGATCACATTTTATGAATGGTAGGGAGGGGGGGAGGTAGTAGAAAAATGAATGGGATATGGATAGCAGGATAATGTCAAGGAAAGGAACCAAAAGTTCAGTCAATAAATATATCGTAGAGTGTATGAAATATGCGAATATTTTTGACTTCATAGCTTCGTTAGGAGTAGTTAGAAGGTAAACATACTGAAAGTCCCCGCTCCTGGGGGTGAGCTAACGGTGAGAGCAGGGAAGGTCACATTTTTGGGTTTTTCGATTATATTTCGAAAACGGTATACTTTAGAAGAATATGTTACGAATAAAAAGTGAAGCTAATTAAATTTCCTATAAAATTGTTTATATACATATTTGCCGAATTTCTATCCGTTTTCGAGATATACGTTATTGAAAATCGATAATTTTCTAGAAATAAAAATATTCACCTCACTTTATGTCAAACATTTGCTTTTATTACCTTCCACGACCGTTTCTCAGAAAAAAATAACAAAATCAAAGTAGTAGAGCATCAAATTTACTTAAATTCCATATATACGTAGTTTTTTTTTTTTTCGAAAATTGGTATTCAATAACGTATATCTCGAAAACGGTTAGAATTTCGACAAATATGTATATAAACCATTTTATAGAAAATTTAATTAGCTTTGATTTGTATTTTAAATATATTTTTGTAGAGTCCACCGTTTTCGAAATACCCGAAAATGGGACCTTCTACCCTCCCGTTAGCTCACCCCTCAGGGACGGGGACTTTTAGTATTTTTATCTTTTAACTACTAAGGAAGCCCTGAGGTGAAAAATAATCGCATATTTCATGCACTCTACCCCTCTTATTTCAGCACTCATTGACTGACCTATATGTATTGGGTTGTTTCACATGAAATGTCCGATTTTATAATATTTGAAATACATAGAGGATTTTGCGAGTCTCTGTTGTTTACTTTCAAAGTTCACATATCTATTTATAAACATTAGCACTGTTAGTATACCTTCAAATATGAACATCGCGGCGATTTTCGTGTAATATTTTTTTATGAGTTTAAACATTTTTTAGTTTTTTTATGACAACACCATATTCTCCCGACTTGTCTCCAACAGATTATCACCTTTTCAGGAATTTAGACAACTTCTGCAGAGGAAAAATTTTTGCAAATGATGCTGAAATCAAAAGTGCGTTTTCAGATTTTGTTTCACTTCAAAGCTCAGAGTTTTTCAAATCCGGGATAAAAAGTTGTTGTCACGTTGGGAAAAATGTGTAGAAAAAGAAGGTAAATAATTCGAATAAAATTATATTTTTTTTCATATTGTATTTTTACTAAAATCCCTTTACCTTGAAAACGGACATTTCATGTGAAACAACCCAATAATTGGGACGAAGAAGTATAAACATAAATATATTGTATCACTCAACAAAAAGTCGGGCATAGCTCAAGGCTAAACTATAGTATAACCTCACTAATCCGACCTATAAGGACCAAGGTGTAAGGCGGAACGGCCAAAAGATCGGATTAACCGGAGATTGATAACGAAGCACATTTCTTTTATAATTTGTTTTTAAACTATTTATTGATATTCTTTCGGGCTACTGGGGGTATCACTAATCAAATCACAATTTAAATACTAAACACTAATTTATTTACAACTTATTAAATACAAATAGGTCCCTTAAGCTACTTAATTTAATAACAATTTTACTTAGGTCGAACTTATATCTAATTACACTAGTATGTATATTACACAATACTGATCTTTAATATCTTAATACTAGGTGTCACAATTATACATAAGAATCTATTACACTGACACACAGAGACTGTTACTACATTCACTGACACTGTTAATCACTGTCACTAACTCACTGACTGAACTGTCACTGACACTTGACTGATTGATCGTTACTTGGTCACTGATACATGGATACTGCACCACTAGGCTAGAAGTCGGCCTATTTAAAGCTACGCCGAACATTCTAGATCGTTCTAGCCAGGTTACCGGTCTAGGCCCTTCTGGCCCGCCGTGACCCTTCTAGGCCGGCCTTTCCAGCTACCTGCGCCCGGGCTGCCCCCGGCACCCCCAACCTCTCCTGACCTTAACAATATTTACAACCGCATACATTATATACAACAAGTAAATTTGAGGAAAATTATTACAATGAGATGTCAGTAACATGTAAAGAACTACTCACTGGTAGCACTTTAATAAAAGGTCTGCATTAGAAGGTCTCTTGGCCAGTTGGGAGACTAGTGGATTCGAGTGGGTATGGAGTTTACTATGAAAGGATAGGTATCTGGTTTGGGCCAAATCAGCAACATATGGAACATTAAGGTCTTTATGGATAAGTTTATTTGTGAAATAATCAAGGGCATTGAGGATTTTACGAAGGATTTTGGATAGCAATAGGAGAAGAATTGGATGGTTTAATGGAGCCCCAAAGCTCAACTTCGTATCTCCAAATGGGTTTAATTACTGTCATGTAAATAAGTCTTGTAATCTCTAGGGAGCTTTGATCGCTTGTCGAGTAAACGACGAGCAGTTTCTTCTCTTTTAGGTCTGGTATGTTAAAATACTTCTAAATTTAAAACATTTGAAATAATTGTGTTTCTAATATTATTTGGAATGCGGAACTGCGCGAGTTATATCCGGTAAGTATAGTTCAAGTAATAGCAGCGCGACGGTTAAAATGGGCATGTAAAGTCGTTGGGTTTATTAATGATCGAATTCCGAAAAAAAGTACATAATTAGTTATGAGCAAACAAAAACGTCGGGTAAACGACCGAGGGATAGGCCGAGACGAAGATGGGAGGATTGCGTCTGGGCCGACCTGGGGGATTCAGGTTTTGGAGGAGTGGGTTGGAGGGAAGTGTGCGGTCGACGGTTGGTGGTGTCGGAATCGAACCTTCGGGTTCGCTAAGACTTAATTTATTTATTTATTTACTATTATTTGGATTCAGAATTATATTCATATAAAAATCATACATTAGGGAAGAGAAAATAAGAAAATATTAATATGTAAAACACTGAATTCATGTTGAAAATTATGTTAACTTTTACATCTTCTGGTACTTAAAAAGGCAAAATAATGAAATATCAATATAACACACTAAACCATACAATCCAACTTAAAACAATTGAAATTGAAGTTTATAGATGAAGTTATAGGAAAGAGCTATCGATCAATGTGAAACTCAAAGTAAATCATCGTAATCGATCTGCAAGAGTAATGCGGGTTTGGCGAATTTGCTGGAGCGGTGGTACGATGTCGTTACTTGATTTAAGTAAACTGATGTATTCAACAGGATTATGATTGTAACGTGATAGAAATATTTAAAATGGCGCTTTATAAAAAAAACAAAAAAACACGATCTATATCGGTCACCGGTCGATATGGAATTTCGATATTTTTTTTACGCTACCCATCCATACTCGCTAACTATCAACTTACTCAATCTGCATTGTTACAAAAGCCTTAGTATATAAGAACAACTCTATTTCATATTAAATATTTTAAACATTATTTATTTTTAATACTTCTCTCCAAAGAGAAGTTTATTGTAAGACCTTACATATATGTGGCTATGGTGTCACAGTGACGTTATTAGTAGAGAACTAATGTTTGATGAATCCCACTTTGTTTATGTACACAGCAGTACATAATATCTGAGGGTCAACCATCCAAATACAAAACAAAACACGCCTATCATTACTGAACCAAGTTGACCGGATGAGAACTGGTGTATGTCAACAAGATTTGACTCTTGGCTTCAGACCAAAAAGTCGCCCTACTTTTTCAATTTTTAATTTATTTATTTTTATTCAAATTAAAATTACGGAAATATCTCAGAATATCTCGGAGGCCATGGTAACCTTCAGATTACCGCTACGTTTTATGCTGCTCCCTTATCTTATCACTGCTTGGGATCGATAGGACAGGGGGTAGTAAACAAAGCAGAATGTTATTGGAGCAAACGAAAACACAGGTTTTTATCTCGGCATGATAAGATTATAAGAATTTTTATAAGGACTCATGTTGTCCACGTATGTGTTCTACCTGATATAACAGTGCAAACTTTTAATTTGAAATAAGTACTTTTTTAATTAAGTTTTTATCACTTTTTTTAATGTTATTTCAGCCTTAAGTGTAGATTGATGTAAAAAAACAACTTAAATGTTATGAACGTCACTAACATAGTCCCCTTTCCATTCTCCAATGTATTTATTGATACCAAAGTAATAGATAATATTAAAAACTATTATATATTAAAAGCATTATTGTTAAGTATTAAGTGCATAGGTAGCGGGGTCTTCGGAAGTACAACTAAAGCAGGGCGCACACTAAGACAGGCATGCCATGGCGGGAACATGACGGGACGTTTATTTTCGCTTTCAGTTGTATATATAGGAAAGGCGCACACTAAGCCAGGCAACGGACAGGCAGGCACTTCTGAGAAAAGTCCGGGCCGTACCGATACCGCTTTTGGAGCGAAAACTTCCTGTGCCTGGCTCTCCCACCACGTCCTCCTCGAAGCTGCGCATGCTCTCTCCCATTCACCCTTTGAGCTAGGGCCTTGGGGAAACCTAGAAACCTGTGAAAACTATGGAGTTGTGGGGTGGGGGGCCCAGAGTGTGCAGGCACAGGCATTGGCTATAAACGTCCTGTCATGTTCCCGTCATGGCATGCTTGTCTTAGTGTGCGCTCTGCTTTATGAGGTATAGTCAGACTCGGGTAACCCAGCCTTGTCCTTTGTCGGCAGGTAACTCGAATAACCTCGAAGCAGTTTTCAAAAAAATAAGTCAATAATTCAATTAAAGCAACAAAAAAAGTTGTACGGAGGGAGTATACCCCTATTTAAGATGGGTCCGGGAAATAGGAAGAGGTCTTTTAGGAGATATTGGGATGGAGGTAGGGTTGGGCGATAGTCGATAGTTACTATCGATAGTCGATAGTTACTATCGATATATCGATAGGTCATGCCTATCGATGGTCACTATCGATAGTGTCGACTACCGATAGATCTTTTTTACCCTCAAGTTTTGGAACTCTCGGAATTGTGCTGATCTGTCTCTGTCCAGTGTCGAGTTCTTTTGAAATTGAGTTCGGAATTCCTAGACCTCAAGGGTTCACTCAAAGATTAAGCCAAAGGAAAGCAGAAATGCTAGTTTTTCTATCGGGAAATATGTGGCTTAAGGAACACACTTGGCTCTTGAAATTAACTATTTCGATTTTTTTTCTTTTGTGAAGATTTGATTTGTTCATTATTATTATTGTGACCATGTAAATTGTAAATACTTTTTTAAAATTCAAATAAATTAGTTTTTTTCCCTCATCTTTATGATATAATCTTATAATTTATAATCCTGTTCTCATGCTGCCCACAATCAAACAACAAATTCAGTCCCAAACAAACTCATTTTTCGTATCAACTGCCGTTTCTGAAAACCCATATATCCAAGAAATAGGTAATTACAACAAGAAAACTCTAAAAAGATACAAACACAAACGGACAAAACACATATTACTTAAAGACTTAAAAAAAAAAAAAAAAAAAAAAAAAAAAAAAAAAAAAAAAAAAAAAAATCTACAAATTACAAAAATATAAATTTTATTCTATAAATTTTAACACCATAAAGTTATAAATAAAAGTTTGATATTGTATTATATCACAAAAGTAGACTTATTATCATTTGTTTATATTTTGTAATTATAAGTTGTTTATTATTATCTTTATCACTTGGCTTAGATTATAATTTAAACTATTATTTATTATAATTCATAAAATTAACTATAATTGTTAAATGAACTTGTATTGTTTTTGTTGTTGTGTAGATTTTTTTTAGTTTTTCCTACTGTTTTATCAAATTTGCATTATTTACTTGTTTATAGATTCCTCCATATTAATTACTATTTCACATGAGATGGATGTGTATCCAAACATGTACCTAAGTTTTTATTAGCCTAATTTGGCTTTATGTAATTTATTTTCAATAAAGATAATAAAAAAAAAAAAAAATATATATATATATATATATATATATATAATCCTGCGAGTTTCAAATAGTAAGTAGATAATTGAATTTAATTAAATTAGTTAAAATTTTGGATTGAATAGCTTTGGAAAAAAAGGAAGCAACTATAGAAAAACTATCGATAGCAATCGATAGTACTAACAATCGACTAGCGCCCAACCCTAGATGGAGGGATGAGGAAAATCCAGGGGAGGCTGAGTGAGAGCGCTATATACCGTCACTCAGGGCATGAGTGAAGTAGGTGGCCATTGCCTGAACTCCAACATATTTGAAGGGTGCAGGGGAAAAACCATCAGAGTCCTGTTAAAGTAGTTTTGAGAAAAACGCTTTTGAAAGTTTCAAGTTAGCTAGATGTCATAGGAACCACTTACAAAAATGTTTAATGTTCATAATAAACTTTTAAACAATACAGCTGTGGTTTTGATATTATGTTAGTACTTCTAAGAACCTAATAGATGGTATCATCATCTCAAATCCAATAAAAAGTGGACTCTGATGGATTTTCCCATGTTCCCTTCATTTACAAATATGAAGGCCACTACCGTTTTACTCTGCTAGGGGGGTTACCAATATGTTTGGAATTGGATAAGGATTAATTCAGAGGGCTATGACAGCAGGAAAGGTTGTGATGAAATTTCAAAAATGTAATGGGTTTGTGGTCGAGGACGTAACTTATATTGAGATTATTTTGTTGGAGACATAGTAAGGGGAGCATTTACTATAGCTCGGAGGAGTTTGGATTGGAAGGATTGAATGCGATGTCTTCCACATTTCAAGTACATAGGTCCAAATTGCTTTAATGGCGGTTTTTTATATGAGGAGTTTGTTATTAAAGGAGAGCTGGGATGTCCTATTTAGTAGTATGTATGTACAATTGGGGACTAATTAAAATATAATTGGTTAACTCGATAGAAGTCGAATATCTCAGGGGTCAATAAATGTGGGTTATTGCGTCCCTAGGGACCAGATCCGTATTAGTAAAGATAGAAAATATTTAATTAAACCAAAGCTGAAACAACATAACTCAATAGTACTCTTTGAGGGTATGTTTATATTTGTCGATTTGAAAATAAGTTACAACCCAAAATGTTAACGAAACAAGAGTACCAGTTGAATAACCTCAAAAAATCAATGTCATTGATAGTCCAGTCAATGAGTGTTGAAATTTAGGGGTATAGGGTACATGTAATGTGCGATCATTTTTGACTGCATAGCTTTGTTAGGAATAGTTGGAAGGTGAACATACTAAAAGTACCCGCCGCTGGGGGGTGAGCAAACGGTGGTATATCTCGAAAACGGTGGACTCTTGAAAAATATACTATGAACCAAAATTAAAGCCAATTAAATTTGCCATAAAATTGATCCTATACATATTTGTCGAAATTGCAACGGTTTTCGAGATATATAGGGTAAATCACTAGTTATGGTCATACTTAAGGGAACTCGTCGATTTAAAAGGGAATTTCGTTGATACAGTTTGTAATATGACATCTTTGGTTATATATTTAGATTCTCAAAAGTTTATTCTATTAATTGTAAAATTGACAAATACACTAAAGCTTCCTTTCATATAAATATATCTATTTTTTTACAAAGAGCTAAAAATTCCAGTTATAGGCATGCTGTACCATTTATGGTCATAGCCAAGACTAGTTATGGTCACGTGGCAAAATAATCTTTAAAAAAATATTTTTAATAATTTAAAAATTATAATTGATTAATGAACAACTATAACTATAAAAATAATCTGAATACTAATAAAACGCGGTCTAACAAAAAGTAAAATATATATTAAAAAATACTAGATGCACTTATTCACAAACTTAGTAGTTACTTTTTAGTTTAGAATACCGTTATGAAATGATAGTTGAAAATGTATCTAAACAACTATTTACCTGTGCATAATTTATAGCCGCACTTCTCGTTGATTTTTTTACATAAGCAGTAACGGCATACAACATGGTTATCATCCCCACTAAAAAAAGTAATGAATTAAAAGGAATCGGAATGTATTTTTTGTAAATTATCTTATTTGAATATTTCCAGTTTTCTTAAACAACAGTATCCACCCGCGAAGAGTTAACTACATTAACTCGTATTGCTCACGTAAGAAACGTAAGGTCAAACATGGCCACTACTTAGAAGAGATGTAGTATTTAAGTTTTAAATGGACATAATCAAACGAAGAAAATTCAATTTTTTTCTTTATTAGCTGAAAGAACGTTTGTAACACCAAAGGAAATTGAAATGGATAGGAGTGACCATAACTCATATCTCGTATTTTTATACACCAATTATGGTCAGTTCAAAATTATTGTTAATTAATATCAGATAGTCCAACATAATAGAGCTGGTATGAAAGCCTGAATTCTAATGAAAAGTTACACAACTTAAAAACTAAAAATTAATAATGCAATTTCACTATAATTTCTTAAGAATCTTCACTTTTAAAAACGCCCCTACTAAAAAAAAGAGGTATTTCACGATACTATTTGAGGAAAATATTTTTTAATGCTTACTGAAAAAGGGATAGGAGGGAGAATTTCGTTGGTAAATGAATTTTAAATCCTTTTCAGAAACATTTCTCCTGGTGATATCACAAATAAATGGATTAGACCCTATATTATTACGATAATTGTATTAGCCTGTCCATAACTGGTGAGGTGACAATAACTAGTGATTTACCCTAGTTATTTAAAATCGATAATTTTATAAACGAAAAAAAAAAAAAAAAATGTTTACCTCACTTTTTGTTAAACATTTGCTTCAAATGCCAGAATTGTATGTATGAAATTAAAGTAAGTTTAATGCTCTACGATTTTGATTCGGACATTTCTTCAGAGAAACGATCGTGGAAAGTACTATAAACAAAAGTTTGACAAAAAATTAGCTAACATTAGTTTTTTTCCCGAAAATCACCGATTTTCAATAGCGTAAATCTCGAAAGCCATTGAAATTTCGACAAATTTATAAACTATTAATTTTATTGCCTTTAGTTTCATTTGAAACATTTTTTTAGATTCCACCGTTTTCTAGATATATTATTATACTCAGAGGCGGGTACTTTTAGTATGTTTACCTTCTAACTATCCTAACGAAGCTATGAAGTCAAAAATTATCGCATATTTCATGAACTCTTCAATGTATTTATTGACTGGACTATGTGGCCTTCATGACAGCCGAAATGTTGATTCCTACGAAAAATAGCAGAATAATTATTAATGTTATGGAAATGACTAGGGATGGGAATCGATACGCGATATATCGAAATATCGATATTTTTTTCTTTCGATACTTCTAAATATCGATAAGTAACTTACGATACATCGCTTTCTCTTAACAATATATTGCTGCTAGGGATGGGAATCGATACACAATATATCGAAATATATCTATATTATGAAAATACGTCTCTATATTATGAAAATACAGTATACATCTAATATGTATTTATAAAAAAGTAACAAAACCTTATAAAATTGGTTTAGATAAGGAAGAGTTTTTCATGTTTAATGTTTTTAATGCGAGTTTTCCAATGTTATGTGGGTTGGCAAGGAAAGATGTTAGAGCAGCGCGAACCGTTTCACCTGCAAGGAATAAAGCAAGTGGAAATTTTTTGGAAAATTTACTTTGTCTATCTAACTTAAAACTATTAAAATGAAAAAAATAAGAAATTATAACCAAGAAATCTAAACCATATAGCCAGCAATTATAGATACAGTAAAATCACGATCCACAGTATTAAAAAAAAAAACTATGAATAATATATACGAGTACAAAACACCCCCAGAGGATAAAGCTACCCCTCAAAAATATATTTTGATACCATACTACGGCCCAATATCCGCTAAACCTTCCCCCCACTACCACCCCAGCAGACTACCCTCCCAGCACCTCCATGTAACCCTCATTCCACAACATGCAACCATTGGGGTGACATCCCTCCTCCCTGGGCAGTCGCGATGCAGGCCACACTCCAGACTCTAGCGGATCAGATGACCCTTCTGGTTCAAATCATGGCGCAGAAGAATCAGCAATGATGTCCTTCTCCGTTATGAACTTCAACTGTAATGGACTTTGCCCGAAGATAGAAGAAATCCGAGCACTGCTGGCACTGAAACGGCCCACCGTGGCTGTACTCACGGACACCAGAGTGCTCGGACCACCACCGTTTCTGCAAGGGTATGCCGTGGCAACGGATAGCACTAGAGACCCTCATGGAGGTGTCCTCATTGCCATCCGACACGGTATACCCTGGAAGAAGATGCCCGCCCCCCTGGCTGTTACGGACCAACGTATCAGCCACTTGACTGTTCAAGTGTTGATGAGGCAGCCAACCCTCATCACAGGGGTATATCGACGTCCACAGGGTTCTCTTGTGGAGTTGAAGAACTTTCTGCGAGCCTGCGGGGCAAAGTCCAACCACTGGGTCATCGGAGACCTCAACGCCCGACATAGTCTATGGAACAATTCACGGACAAATGCGGCGGGCAGGGTGTTAGTCAAGACTCCCTTCACGGTAGTCCACCCTGACACCCATACCTTCCGTTGTTACTCCAACGGCTATCCATCTACCATCGACCTCCTTCTGACACGACAGCCCCATCGAATCACTGGCTGCACGGTGACTGATTTCATAACGTCAGATCACCGGCCAGTGATCTACGAGTTAGAAGGAAGGAGGGACGAGCCAGCCCCAGAAAAATTCCTATATCAAGAAGCTGACTGGGGCAAATACAAAGCCGAAATTTGCCATAGACTACCGTCGGTGCAACCGCTAAGCTCTCCGGAGGAAGTTGATGATTTCATCAACACCCTCACTGACACCGTTCTAGAGGCTGCCCACTCCTCTATCCCTACCTTCCGTCCTTCCCCACCTCACCTTCAAAAACCCCCTCCTCATATCATGGCTCTCATATCGTGCAGGCGGAACCTCAAAAACAGGTGGTACAGAACCCGGGACCAAGACGTTAAGATAGCCCTCAACGCCCTTACCACCCAGATAAGAAATCTGCTCCGCCAATGGAAAACCTCCACTTGGCAGGACAAGCTGAGGGCGACCCACGACGACTACCGGAAGTTCTGGAAACTAACCAGAACTGCGGTTAAGAAAACTTCCACTATCCGCCTGCACGATGGGGACCGACTCCTTTCCCCAGCCGACCAAGCGGAGCTGCTTGCTGAGCACTACAGAGAGGACATCACAAATAGGACCACCGATGCCGAACCTCTCCCGTCCATGGCCCAGGAGAACAACTTCATGTTCATCAGCCCTAAACAGCTGAAAGCTATCCTAAGAAGAACGAAAGGGAACAGAGCTCCTGGACATGACGGGATCCAAACAGTCCTCCTCAAGCAGCTCCCCAGAAAAGGAATAATGCACCTCACGAACCTGTACAACTCCTGCTTGAGGTTAAGATACTTCCCCGTTCAGTGGAAGCACGCAATACTGTTTCCACTCCTCAAGCCGGCTAAGACAGGAGACAAGCCAGAACACTACCGGCCAATCAGCCTGTTGCCTCACCTCGGAAAAGTCTACGAGAAAATTGTTCTCAATTACCTACGAGACTTTTGCGAGGAGAACTCAGTTATTCCGTTTGAACAAACGGGTTTCCAAGCACGTCTCAGCACCGAACACCACCTGATGAAGCTGCAAACTGAGGCGTGCACAAACTTCAATAGGAATACTGCAACAGCGCTGATCTCCATAGACTGCACAAAAGCATTTGATTCCGTATCTCACGGGATCCTATGCAGAAAACTTGAAGACCTGGAATGCCCTGAGCAGCTCTATGGAGTCATTGTCTCCTTTCTCAGTGAGAGAAGTCTCGCTGTGCGGGTTCGTGACGTCCATTCCCATTCAGTACCTCTCACTTGCGGTGTGCCACACGAGGAGCAGTACTATCTCCAGTGTTATTTAACATCTACACTGCTGAAGTGGTTGGCAAAAACTACGGTAGAGCGACAGTAGCCGCTTTTGCCGACGATATTGCCATCACTAGCAGCAGCATGAACCCCACTAGAGCACTACGTCAGGCCGAAACGGTCTGCGGAGAGATCATTCGACGGCTGGATTCACTTAACATCCAAGTAAATCCAGCCAAAACGGACTGCGTAGTGTTCTCACACCAGCGTGGGAAAAGGACAACACTGCCGAAGACCCTGCGAGTGGCAAACACCACCATTGCCCCCTCAAACTCCATCGTCTACTTGGGAGTCACTATCGATAGAGGGCTGAAATTTTCAGCTCACTGTTACAGGACACACCGCAAAGTGAGAAAAAGATCCTATCGCCTCCATCACCTCCTATCCTCTCCAGCACTTTCCCTCCGTCTCAAACTTTGTATTTACAAAAGCATGCTGAGACCTGCCCTCCTGTACGGTGCCCCTCTCCTCACCCGCCTTTCAGATGGGACCAGACGGCACCTGCAGCGGTTCCAGGACTCCATGCTGAAGAAGATGGCAAAGTCTACCTCCCTGAAGAAGAAGAAGCCGGAAGACCTCCACGAGATCTTCGATCTTCCCACCATCCCGGAGTTCATCCAGCGCCGACACGTGAAGTTTTTGGACTCCCTTCAGTTCTTGACAAATCCCCTCTTCAGCACATTAACACCAGCGCCACCCCCGGTCCGCTGGCAACAGACGGACCGTAATGAAAACAGCAATTCGGACCAATGAGAACCCACTGGACCAACGGGCAAATCAGATGTTACTGGCCACTGGTCAAAAACCATGACTTTCTTTTCATGAATAAATAGTAAGTATTAGAGAGAGGAAAAAAAAAAAAAAAAAAAAATTTAACTAATTAGTTTTTAAGTTGAACAACAAGGTTTAGGTGAGCCCCATCACCTAAACATTATCTTTCTGATCAACAAATAAAACATCAAACATTACAAAAACCTTCTGTAGGCCTTACAGTGCACACAGTGCAGAAAAAGGCCAAACATCCATGAAATCCTATCCAACTTCAGTTTCATCCAAATAGGGGCTTGAAAAAAAAAAAAAAAAAAAAAAAAAAATCCGCTAAAGTCGGGAAAGAATTAAAAAAATTAGGTTTAAACCCTGCATTTAAAATAGATAAACCATTGTCAACATACTTCCCTTCACCTAAAGAAAAAATAGACCCTTTCCAAAAAAGCGGTGTATACGAACTAAAATGTACTAACTGTGAAGCTAAATAAACGGGAAAAACCAGACGATCGGTAAATCAAAAAGTAAAAGAACATATAAGAGCATACACTAATAAGACCCAAAACTCCAATTTTGCTATCCATCTAAATGAAAATAACCATAAATTAAATAAAGACTCGAGAGTAAAAATAGTACATCAAGTAGAAAATATCCTAAAATTAAATATTTATGAATCAATAGAAACAATAAAAACCGATCCAGATTTTTTTTTTTTTAATGACCAGATAAACATTTCCAATAGCCCCATTTTAAATTTGTTTTCAATAGGAACGGAAAAATACATTGAGTCTTAGGGTAAGCTCATAGTAAATCACAAAAAATCTAACCTACCTGCCCCCTCCCTTTTCACGATGGATATTTTTCAGATATCTGTTAGATCTCCTCAGGTGAGTACAAATGTTTGATTTCTTGTCTTACATTTTTGAAAACTTTAGTATATATAATCCATGTAACACAGTACTGACTTGTTGCAAATTTTGTATGTTTTAGAACTGAAGACGAATGTTTAGCATTCGAAACTAGTATTGTAATAAAATAATCCCAATAGAAGTGGCAATTAATTCATCAATCCTAATTGTATAGAAATGAATATCAACAGGTGAAGTTATATGGAAGATCTATCGATAAATATGAAACTAAAAGTGAAGCAACAGAATCAATCTGTAGTGATACGGGTTGTACGAATATATGTCGTGAATCGATTTATTTATTTAATCGGTGCGACAGTCCTTAGGCAGGACCAGGACCTCCTCAACAAGCCTCCTCCAACCTTCTCGATCCGCTGCCTTGCGGCGCCATCCTCTAATACCTGCCTGACGGTGAATCGATATTCAGAGATAAAAAAATTGTCGATTTGTAACATCGATATTTTTTTAAAGGATAAACGTAGTGAAAACCTAGGGCTTCCTGCTCTACAGTATCCTTTAATAATATGCCACTGATCCCCTTGAAATAGATCCGCTATCTAGGACTTCATCTGGACAAACTTTTAACTTGGAATCCTCATACAAGACTAAAATAACAGGATAGACTTATTTATCATTTACTTGACAGTTAGACCTATTTGGACGTACGGAGTTAAGCTCTGGGGCTCAACTAAACCTTCTAATTCTTCTCGTATCAAATCCTTACAACCAAAATCCTTCGAGAAATCCTCTATGCACCTTACTTTGTCACAAACAAACTTGCCCATAAAGATCTTAATGTTCCATATGTTGCTGATTTAGCACAATCCTTTCATAGTAAACTCCATTACCATTCAAATCCACTAGTTTCTCAACTTGCTTTACACTCTATTCCTGATAATCCTCCGAGGCATCTGAAAAGAAGATGGCCTCGAGAGCCACCAATGGGTGGTTGCTTTACAAGTTATTATCGAGTTATATTTATTTTTCCACACTTTTACTGGATGTACTATACAGTTGTAAATATCAATAAAAAAAAAAAAAAAAAAAAAGATAAAAAGAATATACAGGGTGTTCGGAAGATCGTTCGCCAAAAAATTATCTCGGGTAGGGAGGTTCATTTTGAACCTATTTAAGGTCATTTACCTATATACAAAGTCTTACGGGTTTTTTTTAATGAATTTTTTTGTGTAAATGGCCAAATCCAAACATTTATGCCTTATAATTCCGTTGTTATAAGGCATAAAAAGATATGGTGCAAAAAACAAATACCAAAAAAACGGGAGATCGTTAAATCTTGTCAAAGGCAAACATAAAAATTATGAACTTCAAGTTTAGGTTCAATAAAAAAAAAAGTAAGCCAACAGCCAAATCCAAATTGTTTTAAAAACTTCTCTATTTAACACTTAAAAAAAATACCATTTGCAGGCACGCAGCACATCTAGTTTTTTTTTTTTTTTATTAAGTAACAAAAGGGTGCCACCAGCGCACACTGACAATAATAATGAATCGAATCATATTTTTTATGCAAAACGTAACAAATAGTTGTGTTTCTTTATAGCATAGGTTAAACTGCATATTTTCTCTTTCTTTCTCGGAATTTCGATTTTATCAGAGTAAACTTTATCTACATTTTTGTAAACAAAAATCAGGGAACAAAATTAAACTAATTTTAAATTATTCATAAATTTAATTTGCAGAGCATCACAGGTATTGCTCAAAATGATCTCCACTATTTCTAATACAAGCACAATATCTTTTTCTTATTTCTGTTGTGGTTGTTCTAAAAATGAATTCTTTCTTCATTATGGTAAACGTGGCATTGATTTTTTAAATAAGTTCTTGTTTTGAAAAAGCCCACTACAACTTACCTGTAAGAGAATGTTTAAACAATTGTTTCCCACAATCCTGGATAGGAAGACGGGGTCCAATTGAGTGGCCAGCACGGTCTCCAGACCTCACGCCGCTCGATTATTACGCCTGGGACCGTGTCAAAGATTTGGTTTATAATGAAGAATTGTTTTCAAGACAACAACTTATTCAAAAAATCAATGCCGCATTTACCATAATGAAGGAAGAATTTGTTTTAAGAACAACCACCACATAAATAAGAAAAAGATATATCGTGCTTGTATTAGAAATAGTGGAGATCATTTTGAGCAACACCTGTGATATTCTACAAAGTAAATTTATGAATAATTTAAAATGGTTTAATTTTGTTCCCTGATTATTGTTTACAAAAATTTAGATAAAGTTTACTCTGATAAAATCGAAATTCCGAGGAAGAAAGAGAAAATATGCAGTTTAACCTATGCTATAAAGAAACACAACTATTTGTTACTTTTTGCGTGAAAAATTTGATTCGATTCATTATTATTATCAATCTGCGCTGGTGGCACCCTTTTGTTACTTTATAAAAAATTTAAAAAAACTAGATGTGCTACGTGCCTGCAAATGGTATTTTTTTAAAGAGTATTAGATAGAGAAGTTTTTAAAACAATTTGGATTTGGCTGTTGTGCTTACTTTTTTTTTTATTGAACCTAAACTTGAAGTTCATAATTTTTATTTTTGCCTTTGACAAGATTTAACGATCTCCCGTTTTTTAGGTATTTGTTTTTTGCACCATATCATTTTTTTTTATTTTACATGGACAATGTATTAGTAATTACAGGGGGGAAAAAATGGCGTTGATATATCAGTAAACAACGGAGTTATAAGGCATAAATGTTTGGATTTGGCCATTTTAACAAAATAAATTCATAAAAAAAAAAAACCGTAAGACTTTGTATATAGGTAAGTGACCTTAAATAGGTTCAAAATGAACCTCCCTACCCGAGATAATTTTTTGGCCAACGATCTTCCGAACACCCTGTATATGTTTTCGTTGTAGTAGAATTCTAATTTTCCTTGTATTACCATTTTACTGATATCGATTTTAAATTTATGCAACGCCTTGACATATTTTCGAGTCGGCCCTCGATGATAAGGATACCGAACATTAGAATAGAACAAACATGTGTTAAAGTACATTATGAATCTGTGCCTTCCAGTGACGTTGCACAATACAATCAATTTGCTCAATTGTATTGAACGAGCCCTCAGTGAACGATATTACACAACACGGCAGCTGCACTCAGCCCACTCTCCTTGCACTCATCGATTGCCTTAGATGAGGTCAATGGCTTCCAAACTGCTGCATAGTATACTGCATGTGCTGTATAAATAAATAAAAAAAAAAAAGACTGTTTTATCTAATATTTATAAAGCAATGGTACAGTGACTCAAGAAATTTATCAAATCGCATATGATTGGAAATAGATTGTTCATTTCGTCTTTCCCATTGCCATTGTTTCCCGTCAGATCAAAATCTATCAATTTTGGTCTCGTCAGACCATATGACATTTTACCAATAATTTTCAGTATAGTGGGCATATTTTTTTGGCGAATGCTAACCTTAGTTTTTTATGCCAATATATTAGAAATGGCTTTTTAACATTTGCCTTCGCCCACAAACCAGTTTGTCCCAAGACACAGCGCAGATGTTGATATTAACAAACCGTCTAAGGTTCAGGCATTATCAACTTCGCCTGACTGAATCAAACGAATTATACCGCGGTTAACAGGATCTGAGAATAGAGGCTTACGAACTGCTTTATTCTTTTGAATCTCTTTTTAAATGGGTTCCATTCATTTTTTTTTTTAATATGTATTGAAATTTACAACTGTATATACTGTGATGACGTAGATAAAAATGACACGTCACTTGTTTTTAAAGCAACTACCAATTGGTAGCACTTATAAAGGTTCAATATAATGAAGTACTATATTAGAACGTCCAAAAAGCCATCTTCTTTTCAGGCGCCTCGGAGGGTTATCTGGAATGAAATGAGAAGCAAGTTGTGACACTAATAGATTTAGAATTTACTACGAAAGGATTGATATCTGGTTTGAACTAAGTCAGAAACGTAAGGTATATTAAGATCTTTGTGGATAAGTTTGTTTGTGACGAAGTAAGGAGCATTTATGATTTTTCTAAGGATTTTGTAATGTAAGGATTGGGTACGAGATGAATTGGATGGTTTAGTGGAGCCCCAAAGCTCAACTCCGTGCGTCCAAATTGGTCTAATTATTGTTATGTAAATAAGTCTTTTGTAATTAATTTGAAGGTTGGAACGTTTGTCAAGTAAATGTTAATTAAAGTAGTCTATAACGACGGGCAGTTTCTTGTCGTTTTAGTCTTGTATGTGGATTCCAAGTGAGACGTTTTTGCAAGTGGAATCCTAGGTAGCGGATCTGTTCAACAGAGATCAGTGGAACATCGTTACATTAATTTTTTAAATGTCACTATTTATAATTGTTACTGAGCATCCGAATTTGATACTTAAAGAATAGGGAGAATCATCATCTTGAAGCTGATTTATAATTTCTTTCCGAATATTTTCAGGTTGATTTCCCAGTAGGAAAACAACAATAAAAAAATACTTTATTTTAATATTTAGCATTGCATTCAGAATTGACAAAAACAAAAGTAAAATTCCTTCGTAATTACTATTGTATAGCTGGGGGAGTTTTTAATTATTATTAATAGATGATTTTAAAAGTACAACGTAAACTCACATAATTGATCAAGTGGAGACTTAAAACGACTAAATGATTATTGTTTACAATGCAGGCAGGAAAGAGAATTCCAATAAAAGAGTAACCAATGTTTTAGAATAGAATAGAATAGAAAGAAAACTTTATTCTGGGACAAAGTCCCTTAAGAATAACATTAAATAATACAAAGTAAGATCATAACTGGCCGAGAGGCTGTTAAAAATAAAATAACATAGGTAAATTTAAATACAAGTATGTATGGGAAAAAAAAAAAACAGAGAAAAACTAGAAAAAAAAAAAAAAAACTATTAATAAAAAGAGAGTGAAAAAATATATATACAAAATAGAGGTTAATATTGTAAACAAAATTGAAGAAGAGAAAACAAACAAACAGAAACTTAAAGAAAAATAAAAGATAGAAAATCAAAAATTATTATTACAAGAAATCAAAACATTATCATAGTCAAACTATAATTTTTGCTAATGTTTCATGTCTGAAGGTCTTAGTAATTAAATTAGACGATTACATAAATAGTACATCCATCCTTATAATTGGAGAGCGTCGGGTTGGAGGGAAAGAAGATGGTGAAAGAGTAGTGTTTTGAATGTTCCAAGGGAAGAAGCATTGCGGATACTTGGGGGGAGGGAATTCCAAAGAGTAGAGGATCGGACAAGGAAGGAACGTTGGAATGCAGTACTTCTGTGGGATGGAGTATAGAGATCGGAAAGACGAGATCTTGTATGCAGTGATTTGATAGCGGACTTGAATTTCAGGTTACTGTAAATAAAGGGAGGGTGACGGGTGTTGATAACTTGTAATAGGTAGGTGCCAAGGAAGGAGGGGAAAAGCCAATTTAACTCAGTGTAGAGATGCGAAACATGGGAACATCTCGAAGTTCCGAAGACAAACCTAATGAAGCAATCCATGATGCGTTTTAATCTGTCTTCAAGAACCGTCGAGAGCCCGCCATATATCACGCTACCATAGTCAAATTGGGGGAAGATAAGGGAGGATACTAGAAGTTTGCGTGTGGGTAGGGGAAGGAGGTGACGGGAGTGGTGAAATAGTTTTAAGATACCGATTGACCTTCGGGAGATTTGTGCAATATGGGATTTCCAGGAGAGGGTTTGATCAATAGTTAGGCCTAAATTTTTAACAGAGGAATGGAAAGTTATTGGATGACCATTGAGGAATAATGTGGGAAAGTTGGCATTTGAATGGAGAAGGGAATGTGATCCTATGGCAATTGCTTTTATGTAAACAAAGTAATAAAATAGGTGTTTACAAACAAAATATTGGTTAAGGAAAAAATATTGATATTTCTACAAACATTTGATCAATTTTGTGAGTCATTGTATGAGCGAGGTCTCTATCATTCGAAAATTCAATTTTTTATTTAATTTATTATGTGTTATTATTATTTTTTATGGTTTCTATTACATCTCTAAAATACGTTCTATTCTATGATATGATGAAACTACGGAAAAATTACAGTAAATGATATAAACAGCGCCATCCAAATGAACTCATAGTTTAGTTTACACTTTAATTTACATGTCCTATCTAAGTTCTGTTCTACTTATACCACTAAAAATAATATTAAAACTACGGACTCATCAACATGACAGTTATCAGACCTATTTGGACGTAACAAGTTGACCTTTGGGACTCCATCTAATTCATCCTCGATCGAATCCTTGGAATCCAAAATCCTAAGAAAAATCCTTAATATTTTGTCACAAACAAACATATCCATAAAGACCTTAATGTTCTGTGTATTGCAGATTTACTAAAAATCCTCCTACGCGTCTGAAAAGAAGATGGCCCAGGGATCTTCTAATATAAATTTTTTATTGAAGTGTTACTAGTGAGTAGTTCTTCACAAGTTATTCACTTGTCATTGTTATAATTATGGTCAAATTTACTTTTTGTATATTGTATACCGTTGTAAATATCAATAAATAGTTAGAAAAAAACAAACAAAAAATTACGGTTTTCTGAATTTCTTTTCTTTATACACCTCGACTGTCATTGTCCTAGCTTAAAAACGGGTTTGAGAATTTTTTAACACGAAAAATGTCCTAAGTTTAGGAATCAATTTTCACAAAACATTCGATTGCTGAGCAAGACATTAGACTATCTTTTGTACGAGCATTACTACAGGACGGCTGAAGGAGTAATCTAAAATTGTTGCTAAAATCCTAAATGCTCCTAATTAAGTCAAATATAAATTTATCCACGAAGACATTAATATTCCATATTTTACTTATTTAGCCCAAAACCTCTCCGAGATGACCGAAATGAAGATGGCCTAGGGACCTTCTACATTTATAGCATAGCTGCTACTAGCGGACAGTTTCTTTTCATGCATGTTATTGTTATTATTTTCTCACACATTCACAACACGTATATTTTGTATATAGTTTGGTAGGGCTTAAATTTGAAGATGGATTGCCTCGCTTGAGATCTAAAAAAGAAATATATCTAATGTACGCCGACCTATCTATATCCCAGTTCGCTTGAGTCTAACGTATGGAATGGTTGGGACCCGCCCTCAGAATAGATGAAATGAGAACTGTTAGAAGAATTTACCTTGATAAGCCAGAAGGAGTTAGTTCTTGAGGAACACCGAAATCTAGATGGATGGACAATGTAGAAGCAGATATTAGGAGGAATGGAATATCCATCAGGTGCGCTGCCAACAGGAACGACTGTTAGTGATGGGTCGTTCTGGGTGGAACGGAACTTAGAACTGGTTTCAGCTTTGAACCGGTTTGGAACAAAAACCAATGCCAAAAGATCTCTCATTTCGTTCCAAACCGGTTCTTTTTTAAAAGTTTATATTTTTTTAATAAGTATACTTAGCCATTTAAATCTTCTTAATATTATAGTACCTATAAAATTTTTAATTATAAAATAAAGATGAGGTAAACAACTCGAAGTCACAACAAGGGATGCAACTAAACTGCATAATAAGTAGGTAGTAGATTAGCCAAACTAACGTGGAACGAAACAAAAGCTGGAACTGGTTCCAACTGGAACTGGAACCATACTATGCCAATCAATAGTGGAACGGAACGTAAAATCTCATTCCACTTTTAAGTCGGAACGGCCCTTCACTAATTACTGGGCGAAGGCAATTGAGCAGGCCAAGGACTGCTACATGCGTCTGTCGGACCAATAATGTAATGGGATAGTAAATATTAAAAAAGAAAAGTAAATACGAGGATGAATCAAATATAAACGGTAATTTTCAAAATTATATTTATTGAATAATATTATACAGAAACTATACCTTCAACATTTTTCAATGTAGTCTCCTGCATTATCTACACACTTCTGCCACCGATTTGGAAGCTTGAATATTCCCTGTTCATAAAAAGACTGAGGGCGAGTTTTTAACCATTCGCGCACGTGCTTTTCGACGTCTTCATTGTTTTCAAATCGTTTTCCTCCAATTGATTCTTCACATGTGATGAGACGTGGGTCCACCATTACACCCCCGAATCGAAAATGGCAAGTAAGGAGTGGCGAAGGAAGGATGAAGGCTGCCCAGTGAAAGCCAAAACTCGTCTCTCAGCCGGAAAAGTTCTTGCAACAATTTTTTTTTTTTGACTCAAGGGGAGTTCTACTCATTGATTTTCTTCACGATCAACGAACAGTGAATGCGGCTTACTACTGCCAGGTGCTACAGTCAGCAAAAACTAGTTACCGGAACAAAAGACGAGGTGTGCCCATTAGAGATGTCATCCTTCTCCATGACAACGCAAGGCCTCACACCGCATTGTTGACAAGGGATAAATTGGAAGAAATGGGCTGGGAAACTCTCGAACACCCTCCTTACAGTCCAGACCTGTCCCCTTGTGACTATTTTTGTTTGCGCCCCTGAAAGAATCACTTGGAGGAAAACGATTTGAAAACAATGAAGACGTCGAAAAGCACGTGCGCGAATGGTTAAAAACTCGCCCTCAGTCTTTTTATGAACAGGGAATATTCAAGCTTCCAAATCGGTGGCAGAAGTGTGTAGATAATGCAGGAGACTACATTGAAAAATGTTGAAGGTATAGTTTCTGTATAATATTATTCAATAAATATAATTTTGAAAATTACCGTTTATATTTGATTCACCCTCGTAATAAATAAAAACTTATTTTCAATTTGAACTGTTTTCCACGTTAATAAGATTAGAAAAAAAAACTATCCTAAAAGATAACTATCCTCATTTATATCAAATAAACTTATCCATTATATCCAAAACATCCCATAAGTACTGAATTCGCTGAAACCTTATAGTGATACTTATTGTTTATGACTAGCTTCATATCCAATCGAATCCACTAGTCTCCCAACTTGCTTCCTATATCCGGAGATAACACTCCGAGGAGCCAGAAAGATCTTAATGCACCGTACAGTAGGCAAAAAAAGTTTTTTGCACACCATGTAATTAGAGATTTAGATTAAATAAATTTCACTTTTTTACCCAAACAACATTTATTTAAGTTCATAAATCAAAACAATATAACATTATAAATAGAAATATGTAAAAGTGTCAAAGAAATTAAGTATAAAGAATATAATGTAATTTTAGACTGCAAAAAAAGTATTTGCACACCTAATCAAACATTTCAAAAAATAGTTTGTTTGAGTCATAACTGTTTATAAAATCGTCCTTAATATTTAGTTTGCATTCCTTTAGTTTCAATTACGGCCTGTAACCGCCTTGGCATTGACTCAACTAAATTCTTTGTCACCTCACCTGATAAATTGTTCCAGGAATTAACTAGCACCTGTCTCAGGTGCTCCTTACTCGTAATAGAGCTCTCGCGTACTTTTCTATCCAGAATATGCCACAGATTTTCAATTGGGTTGAGGTCTGGAGATTGGGTGGGGTCATCAGTCTTTTAGGGGCATTATAAAGGAGCCATTCTTTTGTAATGTTGGCCGTATGTTTTGGATCGTTATCCTGTTGGAGTTCGAGTCCGATAAAAAATCGAATTCGAAAAATTCTAGCCAAATCACCTCCTTCTTCTACCCAAGTACCCCCAACCCTTCAACCTCCACATAGGACCGAGCCGTCATTTTAAAGACATGTTTCCCCACTTCAGAATAAGTTGCACCCCCAAACCATTATGTTCCCTCCTCCAATCGTCTTCAATACATTTTTTGTATTCAAAGCCATTTTCTGCCTTCTCCATACAGTTATTATATTTTGTGGTTTAAAAACCTCAAATTTACTTTTATCGGAAAAAATAATTTTCTTCCAAAATTCAACGGATTTGTTAACAAATTCTTTGGCGAACTCAAGCCGTTTCTTCCTATTAACCTCACTGATATATGGCTTTTTTAAGGGTCGCCTGCCTCGTATGCCTTCATTGTGAAGAATGTTTCTTATTGTCTGTGGGCTAACAGTTTTACCTGAACATGACGCCAGGTCACCGGCAAGATTTCGCGCACTTTGAGCTGGATTTTTCAGCGCTTCTTTGATGACCTTCCTCCTCTCTCGTTCGTTTAAGGCTCTTGGTCGACCTGTTCGTTGCTTATTTTCTGTTATCCCACTTTTAATGATGTACCTCACAGTGGAAAGTGATAAATTTAATCTATTCCCAATTTCCCAATTTCCCTATAACTGTTACACGAACGGTGTCGAATACATCAATAATACTCAATAAAGAACTTACTGACTTCCTATTTTTATTTAAGTCACAAGATGGTTATTTGTCATAATTAAAAAATAATTATTCTTAATTGTAATGTAATATAAAGGTTTTGGACGATACCTTTTTTGGCATAATTCAATGCCAAATTTTGCAATTAAATACCTAAGCTAAGTAAAGTAAATTGATGATGATTTTTGAAAAAAAAAAAAAAAAAAAAAAATCTGATACATTCGTTTGCAAAATACAGAGAAAAGCATTATAAGATACAAAAAAACATGAGCTACATGTACACATTACAATAAACGAAGCACTAGTTGAAAGCACAACTAAAACTGAAAGAATCTAGTAAAGAGAAAAGGATAGAATGTACTAAAGGACACGTATAATCCTCTCAGAACATTTGTTGACATGTTAAAGGATCACTGATTACAGGTGTGCAAATACATTTTTTTTGCAGTGAAGGTTGAAGATTTCCGTTTTGACTAGCTTCTGGGATTCGTTTAAGGGTTTAAGAATCTAGTAAAGAGAAAAGGATAGAATTACATTATATTGCTCATACTTAATTTGTTTGACTTTTTTACATATTTGAATTTAAAATGTTATAAAGTTTTGAATTATGAACTTAAATATCATTTGTGTGAAAAAGAAAAATTTATTTAATAAAAAATCTTTAATAACATGGTGTGCAAATACTTTTTTTGCCTACTGTATGTTGCTGATTTGGTCCAAAAGCGTTTGAAAACTAAATGGCTTAGGTACCTTATAATGTATATTTTATTTAAGTGCTACTTATGAGTTGATTCTTTATTTTTTATCTAGAGTTGTGCTGGAGTAAATGATGTATACAAAATGTGGCTTGATAAGCATGACAGGAAAATATTTAAAATGGAAATATCGTTTTTTTTTCTAACTATCCAAATCAGCTGTTAAGTATATGCTTTATTCAACTGTTACCTAGACCATTCTAATTTAAATATTCTATGATATAATAATGCATAACACTATGTCTTCAATAATAACTCTACATCCATTACCGAGAATAGGAAGCCCGGTAAGAATAGGTGTCGAGTGACTGAGGCTGGAACAACGCCAACACACCGGAAACCCCAGCCCACAGCCCCCGAGATCTGTAATGCTGATTAGATATCTTGAACAGGAAACTGAGTGACGAGAACTGTAAATACAATTGATATACAGTATGAGGCCAGGCTCTTGGGCTAGAATGTACTGACTTTCTCCTTCAGGTTCGATGGCCTCCGTTAGTAACAAGCTCCTGTTTACGTCTTGTCTCATATTAACAATGACCGGCAACTCGGTCGTAGGATACCACCATATGCTATATCAAGCTCTTCCCTACTATCCACTGCTTTTCCTCAAAAACCGTCCAATTCATTTCCAAAATTCCATTAAAAATCTGGGAATAACTTTCGACCAACATCTTACTTGGAATAACCATATCTCTCAAATCACGAGGAAATCCATTTTTATTCTTAAGCAACTCTCACATTACCGTGATTTATTACCATTAAGTACTCGAAAACTTTTAGTATCATCACTCATTTTCCCTAACTTTGACTACGGATGCACAGTATATGGAGGACTGTCTGAAGAGCTCGAGATGAGATGTAAAAGAGTAATGAACTGTTTTATTAGATTTATTTTCGGGATCTCCAGACGTTCTCGCATATCTTCATAAGTATTCTGAAATTGGTTGGCTTTACCCCAGTTTTCGACGTCAATACTTCGTGGGTGCTCTCATATTCCAAACCTTAAAAACCAAAAAAACCCGCCTATATCCATGACCTTACTCTGCGCTCCTCCATTCACCTCTTAAATACTAGAACCCAACCCATCAACCTATACACTCCGGCTCATCGAACTGCATCCTTCGAGAAATCCTTTATTATCCGTGCTTCCTCTTTATGGAATTCATTGCCCATCACAATTCGAAAAAAAGCTCCACTCTTACTTCCTTTAAACAACATCTATTTCTTTACCTCCTGGATCTTCAATCTTCCGAGCAAATGTAAAACATGAATATTTAAGTTATATACATTATAATAGTACACATAAGATGTATCCTATTACAAGTTTCCTTAATTCATTTTTGTAACTCATAATTTAATTACTAATCAATTTTTATTATTATTTATTATTATCATTTATTATAATTAATTATCATAGCCAGACGATTGTTCTATGTATTGTACTCGTTTTGTTATTCTTAGGGGACAAGTTGTCCCAGAATAAAGTTCATTTTTCTTCTTCTTCTTCTTCTTCTTCTTCTTCTATATATACAATATATCTGTATACATATTCACTTATATACCTATACACACAACCATACACATATGAATTGTCAAGTTAATAGATAACATTTCTTTGTATAGGAAAGACATTTAAATTAAAAACAATTTGAATTTTTATAAAACAAATAAAATGATTATGGGCTAGGAAGGAATGCTGGTATAAAGTTGTTCGACGGAAAGGCATGTATAGGTCAGAGGAACGTGATCTTGTTGTGAATCGGGAGAAGAAGGAAGACTTAAATTTCAACAGATTATAAATGTAGGATGGGCGATGGTGATAAATGACTTGATAAAGGGATGATCCAAGGAAGTATGATTTGCGGGTAGATGGGTAGAGCCACTTCAAGGTAGTGTACAGGTGTGCAACATGGATTCCGAAAAACTTATTAACAATGATCAAAAAGTCTCATATATTGCTGATCTAGCCCAAACTATATACCTATCCATTATTATAAACTACATAACCATTCAAATCCACTAGTTTCTCAACTTTATTCCCGATAAACATCCGTGGCGATTGAAAATAAGATGGCCAAGAGACCTGACGTAGAACTTTTATTAAAGTGCTACTAGTGAGTAGTTCTTTACATATATTTTATGACCATGAACCTGCATTAGTTTCCGGGCAACCCAATAGTTTGTTATTGCTTGGAATTTTGGATTTTTTGACATATCAGTTAAGAGCAAATTGGGTATACTTGTGAAACTTAGTTGTTGATTATTCTCATTCATATATTATATATGGAATGGTGGCTGAAAACTAGAGAGGAGGGGATAAAATTAAGTTGTTAATTATATAATGTATATAAATATTAATTTACATAACAAATTTAAAAGAATTTTCTAATTAGTTGATGAGGGGATGAGCGAGCGGCGAGTGGACGTCCTAAATATAACTTTGGTGCCTACAACGGTAACTAATGATAGCTTACCACATCACATCCAACTCGGACCGGAATAGAAATCCATCGTTATTAATGGACTGGACCTCTCAGCCTATGAGGAGCTTGGAAACTGAATATCGTTGAAAGGTTATGATGAATATTGGTAGTGCATTGCTAGAGGAAAAGAAATACTTTAAAAGAACACTGCAATTAACTGAAAAGTTAAAATTTTCATATAGACAGATATAATATAGTAAATTCGGTTTAAAAGGAAAAATATGTACTATTTGGGAAAAACTAGGCCAAAATCACAGGTTTTCAAGGCAACGCTTTGAAATTTTCTGTAGATCTAATTTTTCGAAAAATTACTTTCCAACCGCCATTATTCTACAAATTCTCTATATTTTCATTATGGAATGCATATATACAGGGTGAGTATCTCTTAGTGTATAAAAAAAAATTGGGTGAAACTAGATCAAAAATGTAGAAAACTGCCGCAAACCTCACCTTTCTATTCCAAACCGTTGCAGAAATACGATAAATCAAAGACCTTTTTGAAGAAACCACGTTTTTAAAATTAAAAGCTGTAATATCTCCATTTTGTTTAAATATTTTTCAAATTTAGACCACATTTTTGGATTTAGCATTAAATTTTCTAAATATATATTTATAGCTGAATACCTGTAACCTTGAATTTTACAAACTTGGTATCTAAAGAACAGCTTGATCTTCACCTTATTTGGGAAAGTCACAATGTCTTATATTACTTCAAAGCTCACCGTTTTTCAAAAAAACTATCCACAAAACGCCAAATTTCACAAAAACTAGCAAATTTAATCAGCTTTCGAATGATATGTTAAACGTATTAATTTTGTTTCAATTTCATGGGGAAATTCACTTTTGAAACCGAAAAAACATGGTGTTCTCATTTAGCATACAAATCAATTATTTGTGTAAATAAAACATTATGACAATCCCTTAATGGAAATGTGCATTTTAAACATAATAAACTCTTCATTGGAATAAAAAGCAAAGAAAAAAATCATTGTTTAATAGAAAATAAAGGAAAACTGTCAATAAAGCGACACCAGATCAGAGGATCTTATGTTATTACATTTATCTATTTAGTATTATTATTTAGGATTTATTTTATTAGATTTTCAATGTAATGTTTAAATTCCAAGGACAATCAAATAAATGTAATAACACAACATCCTCTGATCTGGTGTCGCTTTATTGACAGTTTTTCTTTATTTTCTATTTAAACAATTTTTTTTTCTTTGCTTTTTATTCCAATGAAGAGTTTATTATGTTTAAAATGCACATTTCCATTAAGGGATTGTCGTAATGTTTTATTTACACAAATAATTGATTTGTATGCTAAATGAGAACACCATGTTTTTTTCGGTTTCAAATGTAAATTTCTCCATGAAATTGACATAAAATCATTACGTTTAACATATCATTCGAAAGCTGATTAAATTTGCAAGTTTTTGTGAGATTTGATGTTTTGTGGATAGCTTTTTCGAAAACCGGTGAGAGTTGAAGTAAGACATTGTGACTTTCCCAAATAAGGTGAAGATGAAGCTGTTCTTTAGATAGCAATTTTGTAAAATTCAAGGTTATAGGTACTCAGCTATTATAGAAAATTTAATGTTGAATCCGAAAATGTGGTCAAAATTTGAAAAATATTTAAACAAAATGGAGATATTACAGCTTTTATGGAGAAAAACGTGGCTTGCTCAAAAAATTCTTTGATTTATCTTATATCTGCAACGGATTGGAATAAAAAGGTGAAGTCTGGTGAGGTTCCAATAAAGGATTCCATTGACATTACGACTTGCCATCTATTACACGATATGTAGGATACCAACTATAGTATAGCCTCGAAATCCGATTTTGGAAAAAAAAAATGCGTTATTTACTTTTTCCAAAATATAACAGAAATAATCATTATTCTGGGACCCATTTTCTTCTAATAATAACATAGACAAATGGCACATTCGGACATACGGAAATGAGCTTTGGATCTGAACTAACCATCCAATTCATCAAGTGTACCATTCTTAAAATCCAAAATCCTCAATGCACTTTACTTCTCAAATAGGTACACTTAAAAATCCTCCATTCCATATCTTGCGGATCCTAAACCAGGTGCCGATCTTGTTTTGGTAAACTCCGTAATCACTCAAATCCACTAGTTTCTTAACTTTTGCTCCCCATTCTATTACCAATGAATCCTGCATTATTTTCCTATTAACGCAATAATAAATAATAAGCTTTCATACTTAATCACATTCAGTGTAAAGATTCTCAAATCAGCTTTTGCCAACCATGTCAAAGACTCCATGAGATCCTAGCCCTCCTTTTTCGCCGCGACACTAGTTCGTTAGCCAATGGAGGCTGAACGATAAAGCGAACAACATACTAAACATGAGATGGGAACCTGGCCATTACCAGGACTCCATTGTAAAATTTTACAATGGATCTCGAGGCCACTGCCTTTTCTACCTGCGAGGAGGATTGTAGGGGTGAATGAAACTATAAGGTATATATATATATATATATATATATATATATATATATATATATATATATATATATATATATTAAAATTATCTGGTACGTTGTCAAGAATGCATGGGACTTAATGGTTTATATATAACATACATTTTCATGTCATTAAGGTTCTGAAGTAGGTCCTACTTATCATAGAAACTATTTTTATTAATGTGATTATGTGTTTATCTGTACGGATGTTGTACTTGTTTAAAATCTATTTAAGTATATAGGTTACAAGACTAAAACGACAAGAAACTGCTCGTTGTTACTGACTACTTCAACATTTACTTGACAAACGTTAAAAGCTCCCAATTAATTACAAAAGACTCATTTACATGACTGTGATTAGACCTGTTTGGACGTACGGAGTTGAGCTTTGGGGCTCCACTAAACCATCCAATTCATCTCGTATCCAATCCTTACAATCCAAAATCCTCAATCCTCCTTACTTGTTCACCAATAAACTTATCCATAAAGATCTTAATGTTCAACATTGTAGCGGCGGCTAGGGGTTCTTGGTGAACTCAGTCGAAACCGTCCACTTTTTTGTGAAGCTGGTAGTTTAATATAATATAACTCAATAAACAATTTCCCTGTAACTATATTTCATTATTAACAAAATCAATTCAAATAGCATGCAGCCTCCTTTTCTTATTTTATAAACAAATAAATCTTATAAGCTATAATGACAATATTTAACAATTATAATATTATAATAATTTAACGTTACATGCAATTCAATTTTTCTTTTTATAACCAAATAACCATTGATACATAATCAAAATAAAGTTCAACAGAGTATGGTTTAACCATGGCTTAACCTTGCGTGTGAATATATAGTAGTAAATACCGTTCACAGGCTCGTGGTAAGTAAACAATTGTAATGATGCTGTGTAGTCTCTTACTATCAAATCTGGAAATGTCGGGCCTTGCGCTCCGAATGCAAAACATGTAGTGAGAGAGCTTTCTCGTCCGCCATAACCTTATTCCAGGGAGGGTATACTCTTGCCTTGACTGTCTTGTGGCTCACACTGATGTCTCTGGGCCACATAGCACGTCACGTTACTCACGTAATTGCCCGAAGATTAATGAAGTTGCAAAATAAGGAGGTGGGTACAGTCTCAGGGTAAATTTTAACGAGACCATGTGATTAATATATTAATAAAATAATTTAAGTACTAAGTATAAATTAAATCTGTACTAAATACTAAAGTGTCATCCTCGACAAACATGTTCCTGATTAAGCTCAAACCAGATACCTATTTTTTTATAGTAATCTCTATAACCACTCATATTCACTAGTTTCTCAACTTGCTTTTCATTCCATTCCCGATAATTCTCCAAGGCGTCTGAAAAGAAGATGGCCTAGAAACCTTCTTGTGTAGAATTTTTATTGAAGTGCTACTGATGAATAGTTATTTTTAAGTTTTGACATGCTATTGTAATCGTTATTAACACATTTACTTGACGTATATATTTGTACAGTTGTAAATTTCAATAAATTGATAAAATAAAAAAGTATATTGGTTAGTATTGAAATGTTTTTCAAAATGTTATTTTCATCGAAACAATTCTACCAACTTGGTGACTACAAACACGATGGACACTCCCACATTAGAAAACAAATGACGAGCCACGCTATATTCTGCGCATGTTATGTTTACAAAACAAAAACAAAATATCGGAGAAAACAAGAGAAGAATTTGAATTTCATCTCAGCGGCTGCGCATTGACCAGTTCTCTTCCAGAGCACTAACCGACCTTCATTAAAACGAATCGAGTTTTATTCTGAAAAAAAAGAAGAAATAATCACTACAAGTAGAGGTCTGAATAAGTCCAGATTGCTCTCATTAAATCCTTATAATCTGATCGCCATTTTATATTTCATTCGTCCTCAGGTCTTAATACAAAATAATGAGCCTGCCAAGAGATTGCGCAAATTAACTGTAAAGAACCATTATAGCTATCATTGAGTCACCCAATCATCCCTTTATACATACATACATATATATGTATATTCGAGACTCTATTAACCAAGTCAAATCAAGATCAACCGAGCCTTCTATTTTTTATTTAATTTTATTATGTATCATTATTTGTTTTCCCAAAAATATTCAATTGCGGAGCAAGACATTGATAATGGTTAGAACAGGAAATTTGGGATCGGACAAAGCGTATTGGAGATATAGCGAAAAATATGCCAAATAAACTTGGAATTCAGAACAGTACGCGGCTTTTAGAGTGGTGGCAAGGGTATTCCACGGGATTTAATTAAAATTTCATACATAGTATTTAATACTAAATTTAAGCAGCTTTAAGATGGAAAAAGGGAATTTGGGATCAGACAAATATTTTTGGAGAAATGTTCCGAAAAACGAGGATTTCACAACAGTACGCGGCTTTTAGAGTGGTGGCAAGGGTATTCCACGGGATTTAATTAAAATTTCATACATAGTATTTAAATACTAAATTTAAGCAGCTTTAAGATGGAAAAAGGGAATTTGGGATCAGACAAATATTTTTGGAGAAATGTTCCGAAAAACGAGGATTTCACAACAGTACGTGTGCTGGGTACAATATGGGTTCAGTACAATTGCAGTTAGATGTGTGTTTTACGATACTTGATGGAAATTCCATATCTGGGTTCTGATAGTTTCGGTATGGCCAAAAGAATACCGAAACGTGTTTTTTAACCAGGGTGTAGAGTGAATGGAATATGCTATAATTTTTGACTTTAGCTAGTTAGAAGGTAAAAAAAAAAAAAGTTTGTTTTAATAATCTTCTATTTTTTTTTCTAGATATCAATTTATTGAAATTTTTACGAATATGTATAAATTTTATATACATTAAGTACTAATAAAGTGTTTTGAGATGATGGCGAACGATTACAATAACATAAAGCTTGAAAAGAACTACTCATCAACAGCACTTCAATAAAAATTTTACACAAAAGATCACTAGGCCATCTTCTTTTCAGAAGCCTCGGAGGATTATCGGGAATGGAGTGGGAAGCAAGTTGAGAAACTAATGGATTTGAGTGGTTATGGAACTTACGATGAAAGGGTAGGTATCTGGTTTGGGCTAACTCAGCGACATATGGAACATTAAGGTATTTATGGATTAGTTGGTGACTTAAGTAAAGGGCATTTAGGATTTTGGATTTTAACAATTGGATACGAGATGAATTAGATGGTTTAGTAGAGCCCCAATGCTCAACTCCGTATGTCCAAATAGTTCTAATCACTGTCATGTAAATAAGTCTTTTGTAATGAATGAATGAATGAAAATAAATTTTATTCTGGTGCCTTTGCCCCTTAAGAATAATTACAATGAACAATTAATGGCTACCTACCATATCGTATATATAATTAAGAAATATGATAGAAACAAGGAAAACATAATTAAAATTAAATTAAGGAATTTAAAAGAAATTAAAATTACAATATAAAAGTAATGTTACATATTTTAAAATATCACACAATAAAAAAATTATATCTTGAGGTTAGAATCTATGATAAGTTTCGAAAACAAAAATAGAGAAAATTAAACACTAAATCAATGAAATCAAATACAATAATCAAAGTTGAGAAATTAAGAGATATTTTCTACATCTATATGACTATTAGATTGAATATCTATCAGGTAAATGAAAAGTCGGGATTTGAAGCTGTTATGAGTGGAGGAATGGCGAATGATGGAAGGGAGGGAATTCCAGAAGTTGGAAGCTCTGGAAATAAAGGAACGTTTGAAGGATGTTGTGTTGAAGGGAGTTAGGGAGAGGTCTGAGGAACGGGATCTGGGTGAGCGGGAACTCACTGATGACTTTAATGTTAATGCTTTGAGGATATAGGGAGGTGACTGATAGGAAAGAGATTTGTAAAGGAACGAACCAAGAAAGTAATGTCGTCGGAAGGAAGCAAATATCCATTTTAATTTGGTGTAGTGGTGGGAAATATGTTCGTGGCGTAGTATTCCCAGAACGAATCTCAGGCAGCAGGTCATTATCTTCTTTAATCTTGCATCTTGAGATTCTGAGAGACCTCCATACACCATACTACCATAATCAAAGTGGGGGAATATGAGGGAAGTAATTAACAGTTGGCGGATTGACTGTGGAAGGAAATTACGGGATCGGTTTAGGAGTCGAAGGGAGGAGATTGTTCGTCGGGTAATAAGGGAAATATGGTCTTTCCAAGAAAGGGTTTGGTCTAGGACAATGCCAAGGTAGTAACTCAGTAGTTGTCGTAACGGACGGGTAGAAGTTTATGGGATAGGAATCTATGGAAAAGTTAGGAATTGTGGGCAGGGAGTTAAGAAGGACTTTAAATGAATTGGGAGCTTTGATCGTTTGTCTAGTAATTTTTTTTTTTTTTTTAAATCAATCATTTATTGAGGAATTATTACAATCTGCCACAAATGTGGGCAATAAGTAATATTGATGACTTCATGATTACATTCATACAATATGTACAATAAGAGAAGAAATAAAAAAAAATAAAAAAATAAAAATATAAAATGAAAAAAAAAAAAAAAAAAAATAAAATAAAAAAAAAAAAAAAAAAAAAAAAAAAAAAAAAAAAAAAAAATTAAATAGAACAATAAAGAGCTATGCTGATATATATAAACAATATGCAATATAGAATAAACATACATGTGAAATATATATAAACAATATATATAAAAAAAAAATATATTTACATAACATAAGACAGAAATAAAGACAAAATAATAATAAAATAAAATGAAAATAAATTGAATAAAAGTAAAAATAAAAATAAAGCTAAATTAAATTAAAAGTTAAAACTACATTCATACTTTATTTACAAGACACACTCATCCTAGGGATCTCCCAACCGACCCTGCCTCTCCACTCATGGAAGGACAGGCCCGGCGCAGAGAGGTCCCAGCTCTTCTCCTCAGCTGCGTCACTGGAGTTAAAGAAAACCCAGTGGAGGCTGAGTGAGAGCGCAATGTACAGTCACTCAGGACATGAGTAGAGAAGCTGGCCAGTGCCAGAACTCCAATATATATACATATTTACAATAGATCTCGGGGCCATTGCCGTTTTAATCTGCGAGGGGGGTTATCAGGATGTGTTGAGCTGGATAGTGATTGAGCCAGAGGGTTAGGATGGAAAGAAAGGTTGCGATGGAATTTTAAAAATTTAAGAGGTATAATCGAGGACGTATGGTATGTTGAGATCATTGTGGAGGGTTTTATTGGATACATAGTAAGGAGCATTTACTATGGTTCGGAGGACTTTGGATTGGAAGGATTGAATGCGTTTGATATTCGACTTTTTAGCTGTGCCCCACAGTTCAAGTCCATAAGTCCAAATAGGTTTAGTAATGGTTTTGTATATGAGAAGTTTGTTTTCAACGGAAAGATGAGATGTCCGGTTTAATAGTCTATACAGTTGGCTGAAGCGTCTGTTGAGTTCTTGCCTTTTGAGTCGGGTATGAGGGTTCCACGTAAGTCTTTTGTCTAAGTGGAAGCCAAGATACGAACTGTGTCAGCTTTAGGTAGTGGGATACCATTGAAATTGATAGGAGGACAGGATTTTCGGCGGAGGGTAAAGGTTACGTTGGTGCATTTAGTTTCATTAACTTTGATCCGCCAATTATCGCACCAGTCTTCAATCAAGGATAAGTGGTTTTGGAGATTATAAGAAGCTTGTCTAGTAAATATTGAAGAAGTCTGTAACGAAGAGCAGTTTCTGTTCGCTTTAGTCTTGTTGAACAATGTATACCATAGAACACAAAATGTGCTAAAAGTAACGGTTTCCGAGTAATTTGATCAAACAGTTAAAAACATACAATTTTCATCCCTTTCCCCCTTCTCCGCCCAAACCCAACGCTATTTCCAGGAAGGCTTTTTACCACATTTAGAACTGAGGGTGGCGAACAATATCCAGCAGTCAGACCTTTTAATATTTGGAGCTCAAGGTTTGGTTATTTTTTGGCCTAATTTACATGTAAAAGGTTGGCGAAAGACAAGATCTTCAGTAGCTAAGGATAGGCTAATGGCACAGAAGGGTAGCACCGCCTGTTGAGCCAATAGAAGAAGAATATGTGTTCCTTATAAAAAATATTGCATATTATATTAAGTTTTATTTGTAAATAAATGTATATATATATATAGATGTTACTTCAATCGTCCTAAGATATTTTTTATTACGTATTTTCTTTACTAGAGAGAGGATGAGAGAAAAAGAATGTATATATTCTTTTATTCATATATATTTAAGTAAAATACGTTGCCAAGAAAACCACTCAACTAAATATGAAGCAAAATGAAAACTGCTTTATTCCACACCTCAAACAATTAGGTAATAATTAACGTTTTTAAAAATATTCATTTTTCTTTAAAAAAACAAAACAAGATTGTGTTTTTTGTTAAATACGTGCTAATGAGCTGTTCTACTATAGAAATTTCCAATTCTGTAACGAAAATACCGATATGGCCTCTTAGTAACGGCTGCTATGTAAATTACCTTGAGTTACGGAGGTAGATATTACAATTATATCAAGGATATTACTTCTAGCAAAAAGAGAGTGAAAAATTATTTTTTTGCGAAAATTATCGATTTGAAACCTCACCCAGTCCTCTTTACGCCGTGCTAAAGCACAGTATTTTCAAAATATCCTATCCTAAGCTCCTGACCCTATATCTAAATGGAAAATTTTGAGAAAATTTGCAGTACCCAGTTCCGCATCTGATAACAATTATACAGTCACTCCAGATGAACTTAATTCCTACTTTGCTGACTCCCACCCTAATGAACTCCCTGTAAACACCTTATCCTATTCTATTCCCCAAACACCTTTTAATTCTAATAACTTTTATTTTTTTTAATATTTCCCCTAATGACCTAATTGATTCAGTCTTTAAATCTCGTACCAATGGCTATGGCTTGGATCAAATACCTTTAAAAATAATCAAACTCTGCCTTCCTGTTATCTTACCTGCCCTGCTCAACATCTATAATTTCTCCTCACAAAGCTATATTTTTCCTACAGCTTGGAAAAAAGTCCTTGTCCGTCCATTAAATAAAGTTCCTTCTCCTTCCTCAGTTTCCCACTTTAGACCTATATCAATCCTATCAAATTTATCGAAACCATTAGAAAGATTAGCACATACCCAACTCACCTCCTTTCTTGACTGTAAAACCCTCCTTAATCCTTTCCAATCAGGATTCCGTTCCGGATACTCCACGCAGTCTGTTTTGGTAAAAATTACTCAAGACCTTTACTTCTCCTTAGGCCAACAGAATATTACGATCCTGATCCTTTTTTATTTTTTAAAAGCTATTGATTCTGTTGACCATACAATCCTCCTCTCCAAACTCCATAACCTCTCAATATCTAATAGTGCGTTAAGCTGGCTTCATTCCTTTTTATCCAACAGTTCCCAAACAGTGATTATACCTGGAAGACCTCACTCATCTTCACTACCACTCTCGTGAGGAGTCCCCCAGGGATCTTCTCTTTCACCTACCCTATTTTCTATTTATGTTAATGACTTACCGAATCGCATCCACTACTCCCAATATCATCTTTATGCTGACGACTTGCAAATATATTTATCCTTTCATCCATCAAATATGCTAGAGGCGACTTGTAAGCTACAGAAAGACATAGATAGCATTAACCTTTGGGCAGTAGAGAATAAATTAAGTCTGAATCCAGAAAAAACAAAGGCTATCCTCATTGGGTCAAAACCTCACCTAAAAGTTCTTCCCTACTATCCACTGCTTTTCCTCAAAAACCGTCCAATTCACTACCAAAATTCCATTAAAAATCTGGGAATAACTTTCGATCAACATCTTGCTTGGAATAACCATATCTCTCAAATCACGAGGAAATCTATTTTTATTCTTAAGCAAATCTCACATTACCGTGATTTATTACCGTTAAGTACTCGAAAACTTTTAGTATCATCACTCATTTTCCCTAACTTTGACTACGGATGCATAGTATATGGAGGACTGTCTGATGAACTCGAGATGAGATGTAAAAGAGTAATGAACTGTTTCATTAGATTTATTTTCGGGATCTCCAGACGTTCTCACATATCTCACAGGTATTCTGAAATTGGGTGGCTTTACCCCAGTTTTCGACGTCAATATTTCCTGGGTGCTTTCATATTTCAAACCTTGAAAACCAAAAAACCCACCTATATTCATGACCTCCTTACTCTGCGCTCCTCCATTCACCTCTTAAATACTAGAACCCAACCCATCAACCTATACCCTCCATCGCATCGAACTGCATCCTTCGAGAAATCCTTTATTATCCGTGCTTCCTCTTTATGGAATTCATTGCCCATCACAATTCGAAAAAGCTCCACTCTTACTTCCTTTAAACATCATTTATTTCTTTACCTCCTTAATTTTTAATCTTCTGAGCTAATGTAAAACATGAATATCTATGTAATATACATTATAATAGTATACATAAGATGTATCCTTTTACAAGATGTCTCAGTTATTTTGTAACACATAATTTAATTATTAATCAATTTTTTATAATTATTATTTATTATAATTAATCATCAAAGCCAGATGATTGTCCTATGTACTGTTATCATATGTTATTCTTAGGGGGCAAGTAGTCCCAGAATAAAGTTCATTTCCTTCTTCTTCTATATTTTGATAACGGTTGGAAGTTCGACAGATATGTATAGAGTCAGTTTTATAGGAAATTTAATTAGCTTTAATGTTTATGTGAAACATATTTTTCTAGATTCCACCGTTTTTGAGATATAATCAAAAAACCCAAAATAGGGACCTTCATCCCTCCCCACCACCGTTAGCTCAACCCCCAGGGCCGAGGAGACTTTTAGTTTGTTTATCTTCTAACTACTCCTAATGATGGTATGAAGTCAAAAATAATCGCATGATTCATGCACTCTAAAATATATTCAATGACTGGACCACCGCAACAAGGTGCTCAGATGCGGTGGTCGAGAAGTTGGTGGTTCCACGTCTACATTCAGTTCAACAACAACAGCGTCTTAGCAGCCATCTTGTATTGCACGCTCTAATTTAATTATCAAGTTGGGCTAACTATCATATGGCTGTTGCTTGGTAACGGCAGCCAAAGTCTGTAGTCCCTAGCAACAACTTCCTCTATCGCTCACAACACCAATAATATATTAACAAAAATCACCTAAGATTAACAAAAGAGTATAAGAAAATTGTTCCTTTGACTGGGTTCATTTATTTCGTTGGTACTTCAGCTTCGGTAGTTTGAAATGGTAATAAAATTTTGTCATTTTCAAATAGAAATATATATTTCCAACAATATAAAGTTTGGTTTGTAGTAGTAATGCTTGATTTTTAAGAGACCTGTTTTAAATTCTGTACTATGACGTATTGTTATAGTAAATTAAAAAATTTCTCTGTTATTAAAAAAAAAATGTTTTAAGGGAGTTGAATTGATGTACAATAATTACATAGTAAGGTATCCCAAGGTCAGTGGTATCGGTCGGTTTTTAAGAATCGACTTTTGATCATCGATTCATCGAAATCGGAGTACATAAGGACGTTAAGCCTAGACAAGGAAACAATTAACCGATTTAAAAAAAAAAAAACTTTAAAACCATTGTCACTTTTACTTTTAAAAAATAACTGCAATTACAGATATTGCGTGACTTGTGCCATTTAAATTTAATTGAAGTAACAGGTTCGTGGGTGTCAGGAAAGAGCGTGTCAACTTGTACTAGATAACGAATAAAAGAGTGAAAAAGGTTGTTAGTTATGTCGGCATCGAACCTTTGTGTACATTGGGATAATTATCACAAGGAAACAGAGCAATACATGCAACGAACCATTGTAATAATTTCTTTACAGACATCATTCTTAAAGTTAATTTTATTCAAAGATTAGTAAAATGATAGTAGTAGGGTATAAACAGTCTGATGAGCAATGGTCGATATACAGCAGGAAGTTAAGAATCGATTATGGAGAGCTGGAGATCTATTCTTGAATCGTTTGAAGAACGACTTGTTCGTGTCGTGACAAGACTACTGAGATGTCAAACGACATCAACTTCGAAAGAACACCTCGACACCAAAATTAAACTCGTAAAATGAAAATGATTACCAGAATGGATTTTTTTCTTTTTTATATCAATTTATTGAAATTTACAACTGTACATCTATATACATTAAGTGAATGAGCTGATAACGATCACAATAACATGTCAAAGCTTGAAAAGAACTACTCATGAGTAGCACTTCAATAAAAATTCTAAACTAGAAGATCTCTAAGCCATCTTCTTTTTAGGCCCCTCTGAGGATTATCAGGAATGGATTGGGAAGCAAGTTGAGAAACTAATGGATTTGTGTGGTTATGGACCTTACTATGAAAGGATAGGTATCTGATTTGGGCTAAATCAGCAGCACATGGAACATTAAGGTCTTTATGGATAAGTTTATTGGAGACAAAGTAAGAGACATTTAGGATTTTGGATTGTAAGGATTGGATACGAGATGAATTGGATGGTTTCCTAGAGCCCCAAATAGGTCTAATTATCGTCATGTAAATAAGTCTTTTGAAATTAATTGGGAGCTTTGATCGTTTGTCTAGTAAATGTTGAAGTAGTCTGTAGCGACGAGCAGTTTCTTGTTGCTTTATTCTTGAGAATGAAATTTAAATAAAAAATAATTATTATTATAGATGACTGGTTATGGTAATTTCAAACAAATCTACTCTAAAATATTGGGTTGTCCGGAAAATAATGCAGACATTCTTGTTTTCTTTAAATTTTGCCTCTGTGTAATAAACTAAAGCGACAAGAAACTGCTCGTCGTTACAGACTACTTCAACATTTACTAGACAAACGTTCAAACCTCCCAATTAATTACAAAAGACTTATTTACATGACTGTTATTAGACCTATTTGGAAATACGGAGTTGAGCTTTGGGACCATAGCTACACCATCTAATTCATCTCGTATCCAATCCTTACAATCCAAAATCCTTCGAAAAATCCTCAATGCTCCTTACTTTGTCACAAATAAGCTTATCCATAAAAACCTTAATGTACCATATGTTGCTGAGTTAGCCCGAACCTTGCTTCAAACCGAAGCTTTGAACTTCTGTTGAACAGATCCGCTGCCTAGGACTACACTTGGACAAACGTCTTACTTGGAATCTACATACAAGACGAGAAAGACAAGCAACTACCCGTCGTTTACGACTACTTCACATACGTTCAAAGCTCCCAATTAATTACAAAAGACTAATATACATGACTGTGACGTATCTGGATGTACGGTGTTGAGCTTTGGGGCTCCACTAAACCTTCAATTTCTTCTCGTATCCAATCCTTGCAATCTAAAATCCTTCGTATAATCCTCAATGCTCTTTATTAACTCACAAACAATCTTATCCATAAAGATCTTAATGTTTCATATGTTACAGATATGGCCCAAAAACAGATACCTATCCGTGCATAGTAAACTCCATACCCACTCGAATACACTAGTCTCCCAAGTTGCTTCACTTTCAGTTCCCGATAATCTCTTGATGGCCTAGAGATCTTCTAGTGTAGAATTTTTATTGAAGTGCTACTGATGAGTAGTTCTTTTCAAGTTGTTACATGTCATTGTAATCGTTATCAGCTCATTTACTTGATGTACATATTTGTATAGTTGTAAATTTCAATAGATTTATAAGTTATTTTTCTTTCTTTTTTTTAATTAAAAAATATCCTACCACAACTGCATCACTTTTTTTTTTACCTTAAGTTCGGCAAAATATGATTTTCTAACACGATGGTGCTCTTCCGCATATAAGTGGGACTGTTATAACATTTCTTTGTTGAGTGTTGTTTCCTTATTTAATTGTTTTTTGTTTTTTTTTTCTTTTCAGTTCAGGGAAATGTTCATAGCTGAACCTTACTATGAATGCATATAAGAAGCAATTTTTTAAATTATTTTCGGACCATTAATTTCGTTAATTATACTGTTCGTATAATGTCGGATCCCGATGATGAAAAGCTGCGGACTCTGAAAATAAGACGTACTCAACGTAGATTAGATAATAACGCTAAACCACATCTCTTGTACTAATGCAGCTAAAAAACATAACCTTGAATATTCTTTTCAAGTGCATCGTCTCCACTAGCTTATTATTATAGTTTAAAGAGAAAGATGAAGGACAATCCGTCAAGAAGACAGAAAGAAGTGGGGAGATAGAGAGGGGAGCCTGGCATTGCACTACACGAATGGGACAGTCTATTTGTGTACGAGATTATAGACTACAAAGGGAGAACTATATTTAGAACGAGGCATTACGCGTCGTTCTGCCCAACAATTAACATGGCGCCAGGGCTGTTTACACCGGGCAGATGCAGCCCAGCTTTGGGATTGTTTGGAAAAATTACGTTCGCCTTGACCTCGGCGGAAAAGTAAGAATTGTTTATCGGACACGCTGTAACGTCGTGAGGTAGTAACAACACAATGAAATTGCGAATACGTGAATGAAAGAGACACAGACTTATCGATCTTACTCATCCCGACATAAATTATTTCGTAACGCGTTGTACGTACTGCGTCATGCAGACGTAGCCAAGTGAAATGATAAAGTCTGAAACCTTCATATGTTTTTCGGTTAGGAAAGCAAAATAGTCACACCTTTTTTTTTTTTCTAATCTCCCGCCTATATAAAAGAATATTTTTGTATTTTAAGAAGAATTATATAACATTTAAGTCAAAAAAAATTACAATATGCACTAAATAGGGAATTTATGTTTTGTGCTCATTTTTAGGTTTCGGTTCAGAGTTATTTCACGTTTGGTGCAGTGAACCAATTGGAAAACAGAAAACTGTTGTTTTTTAACTACATGGACTGAATTTTATTCATTCCTTCATTTTATTTTATTCATTTTATTGAATTGTATTGTGTTTTAACTACATAGAGATGTACCATTTTCTATATGCAGTGACACTGTTAAAGTAAGACCCTACACAAAGTATCTATTGGCCCAAACAAATTAAAAAGATTCAGTCGTTAGAATGGGGAGAAGGTCGCATTTTTGGGTTTTTTCGATTATGTCTCGAAAACGGTGGACTCTAGAAAACTATAATACGATTTAAAATTAAAGCTAACTAAATTACCTATAAAATTGTTTACATACATATTTGTCGAACCTTCAACAGTTGTCGAAATACGAGGGTGAATCAAATATAAACGGTAATTTTCAAAATTATATTTATTGAATAATATTATACAGAAACTATACCTTCAACATTTTTCAATGTAGTCTCCTGCATTATCTACACACTTCTGCCACCGATTTGGAAGCTTGAATATTCCCTGTTCATAAAAAGACTGAGGGCGAGTTTTTAACCATTCGCGCACGTGCTTTTCGACGTCTTCATTGTTTCAAATCGTTTTCCTCCAAGTGATTCTTTCAGGGGCGCAAACAAAAAATAGTCACAAGGGGACAGGTCTGGACTGTAAGGAGGGTGTTCGAGAGTTTCCCAGCCCATTTCTTCCAATTTATCCCTTGTCAACAATGCGGTGTGAGGCCTTGCGTTGTCATGGAGAAGGATGACATCTCTAATGGGCACACCTCGTCTTTTGTTCCGGTAACTGGTTTTTGCTGACTGTAGCACCTGGCAGTAGTAAGCCGCATTCACTGTTCGTTGATCGTGAAGAAAATCAATGAGTAGAACTCCCCTTGAGTCAAAAAAAATTGTTGCAAGAACTTTTCCGGCTGAGAGACGAGTTTTGGCTTTCACTGGGCAGCCTTCATCCTTCCTTCGCCACTCCTTACTTGCCATTTTCGATTCGGGGGTGTAATGGTGGACCCACGTCTCACTTGGTGACTATTTTTTTGTTTGCACCCCTGAAAGAATCACTTGGAGGAAAACGATTGAAAACAATGAAGACGTCGAAAAGCACGTGCGCGAATGGTTAAAAACTCGCCCTCAGTCTTTTTATGAACAGGGAATATTCAAGCTTCCAAATCGGTGGCAGAAGTGTGTGTAGATAATGCAGGAGACTACATTGAAAAATGTTGAAGGTATAGTTTCTGTGTAATATTATTCAATAAATATAATTTTGAAAATTACCGTTTATATTTGATTCACCCTCGTAAAAGTTATTAATGTTTACCTCACATTTTGTCAAACATTTGTTTCAAGTACCAGAAACGTATATTTGAAAATAAAGTTAACTTAATGCTCTACAACTTTGGTTCTGTTATTTTTTCTGAGAAACTATCGTGGAAGGCACTAGAAGCAAATGTTTGACACAAATTGGGGTAAAAATAATTTTTTTTCTAACATTATTTATTTTCAATAACGTTTATCTTAAAAACCGTTAGAAGTTCAAAAAATATGTACATAACCAGTTTTATAGGAAATTTAATAAGATTTTATTTTTATCTGAAACATATTTTTCTAGAGTCCACCGTTTTTAAGATAAAATAAAAAAATAAAAAAATGGGGCCTTCCCCTCCTCCCCCACCGTTAGCTCATTCCCCAGGGGCGGGGACTTTTAGTATGATTACCTTTTAACGAAGCCCTGAGGTAAAATTTTTTTTTAAATTGATTTAATTGAAATTTAGAACTGTATATACAAATATTTCATATATCACGTAAATAGGATGATAATGATAAAAATGACACGTCACTTGTTTTTTAAGCAACTACCTATTGGTAGCGGGGTCACCTGCGGTGTAGTGGTTAGCATAGCAACCTACTAAACCCAAGATCGCGGGTTCGCAGCCCGGCAGATGACCTTAGGATTTTTTAAAGGGACTAAAAAATCCTTAGCTATGCCGTCCTTCGGAAGGTACGTAAAATGGGGGTCCCGAGCCTGTGCGATGTCAGGTACTCGTTAAAGATCCCTATCCTAATTATACCTGGATAGGCAAAATTTAGGACTCCCACCGTAGCATCGTCCGATTAGCCATAGCAGCATAAATGTGACGTTAAACGAAATAAACAAACAAAACCTATTGGTAGCACTTATAAAGCTTCAATATAATGAATTATATTAGAAGGTCTCGAGGCCATCTTCTTTTCATACGCCTCGGAGTCTGGAATGGAATGAGAAGTAAGTTGTGATACTAACGGGTTTGAATGATTGTGGAGTTTGCTATGAAAGGATAGATATCTGGTTTGAGCTAAGTCAGAAACGTAAGGTATATTAAGATCTTTGTCGATAAGTTTGTTTGTGTTGAAGTAAGGAGCATTTTGGATTTTTCTAAGGATTTTGGATTGTAAGGATTGGATACGAGATGAATTGGATGGTTTAGTGGAGCCCCAAAGCTCAACTCTATACGTCCAGATAGGTCTAATCACAGTCATGTATATTAGTATATATATAAAAGATCTTTATTTTACGAAATTTAACAATTTACAATTTTGTAACATATTTGTATAATACATGTTTTAGAAATAAACAGTTCACACTGCGGATTTGATTCAATAATGATAAATTACAATTTATAATACATTTGTTTTTTAAAGTGTAGGAAAAATTGACAAAAAAAATCTACTAAAAAAAAACATAATAATAATAAAATAAAATAAAGTAATACAAATAAATATATAAAAATTAGCAAAAGTTTTGAGCGTTAAAATTAATCAAAATTAAAGAATAAATTAACTTATACAATACTTCGGTTTGTTAAATTAAAATTTAACTAAAACTAGTAAATTCTAAGGATTTCTTATTTAGTAAATTTTTATTCCATTAGAATGTGTGTAGTACGTTTGCGTAAGTACCTTCTTAAGGTTAGTTTGTTATAATTTCCTATTGCTTGTATTTTGGGATTCTCTGAGTTTATTGTTGAGTTAAAAATGGTCTGGGTCTGGGTTTCATCATTAAAGGATACTGAAGGACAGGAAGTCATGGGTTTACGACGAAGGGTAAAGGTTATTTGATGGGATTTATTTTGATTCTCCATTTTCGACACCATTCTTGAAGGTTTAAGATATGGGATTGGAGTGTCTGGGAGGCAATAAATGGATCATTGTTTACTGATAACACACAAGGGTCATCAGCATACGTGGTGAGGATGTTGCTAGGATGCGTAGGGATGTCTGCTGTATACACCGCGTTGAGGATTGGACCTAGGATACTTCCTTGAGGAACACCTGCTGATTGGTTAAAGAGAGAGGAATAGAAACAGTTATGACTAACTTTAAAAGTTCTATCACTGAGGTAGGAGCGGATAATCAGAGGTAAAATGCACTCTACCCCTCATTTTCTTATTGACTGGACTATTTCATGACATTCTGTATTTTATCGATCACATTGGTTCTTTATTAATATCCAAACGGTTGAGAAGAAACAATGGAAAATATATATACAAATAAAAGCTTCTCCTGTGCATAACATATGATTTCATCTGTAGCAAGGTAACGCATTATACGTTCACTTTCCCTGTTACACTGTATACTTCTACAAATACATAACGAAACATATACATGAGGTCCAGAACAAAACAAACGAAAAACGAGATGCATTGTCTCGCGCAATATCTGCGCTGTCCACTTGTTCCGGTCAATTGACGATATCTTCAAGATGGATGCACTTCCGCCGAAGACAATGAAACAGATAATAAGGCGAGTATATTTAAAGAACATTATCTAAGTTCTGTGGAGAAATATATTTGTAGCATAACAAATTTACACAATTTGCTCAATCCCCAAAATCAGTCGTAACACAAGTCTTTCAGCTACATCTCGATCCAACCCCCTCGTACATTTACCTGATGAATCAAAATTGATTACATTATCCTACCTACAGTTCTATACAAAAGCAGAATAGTCTCTGTTAATCAGGATTACCAACTCATAAATTAAAATTAAGAGCGGTTCTTAACTAATAAGAGCGGGCTAAGCCACGACGGAAGATGCTAGTACATAATATTGAACAATCCTCGAATTGAATCGAGGATAAGTGTCATCGAACTCCAGGTATTCAAACTGTTCCGAACATTTTCATTGGAGCCAAGATTCACAAAATTACGATTATTCCTCTTGGCAGACTCCATCGGCTAACAGCAACCTGAATTCCTCTTCCCTGTTAACTGCTACAGATGGGATCCTTTACTCATGGGGGAGTTATATTTTGTTTACTTTGTGACTTCAAAGGAGAGTTTTGGAAGCTGCTGTAACACTCCCTGCCACGGCGGCGCTAGGATATATTTAGTAAGCAGTGCAGAGATGATAAGGAGTTTTAGGAAAGGACGGAAATAGATAATGATACAGTCTGAAGATGAATGGAATTTCCTTTGAAACATCTGATACAATCATTGAGAATTTTACTGACTAATATCTTTTTTTTTTTACTTAAACTCCTTCAAGTTACCTTTGGAAATTAAAATAATAAACAATCACAATATATCACGTTAACACTATGATACAATACATCTCAGATACAGAATGAAATCTTTGTTGCTGAATTAACTTCTGCAATAGGTAGTGAATTTATTTTAAATGGATATTCATATTTTAGATTATTCAATTTATAGCTGGAACGATAAAAATCATTTTATTAATACGCTTTTATTAACTTCACCTACATGTAACGGAATTTTCCATCGCAATTTTCACCAATTTCCAGCTATCTGATTAACTTGAAAACTTGCACACGTTTCGAGAACCAATGAAAATACACTTGAGGTACGCATGATGATATAGAAGGATCAATCCTAAATGACAATACAATAATTGCACAAGTTTGTTCTAATGTTCTCAGTTACAATTAGTCTAGTTAAATTAACCCCAAAAAGGGAGTGTGCCTTCCAAAAGGTGGAGTTGTAATTTTTATATAGTTCAGGTGGGTCCTGGGAATAAAATATCAAATATGTAACTAAATTTGATAAGGGGAAAATGTTTAGGGGCAAAAAAAACCCTAACTTTTTTTTCCTTTTTTTAGATTTTGCAACAAAAAAATTTACAAAATTGCTTTTAATCGTAAAGTGTGTTATTTACAAAATTAAAGAATATTAAATTATGCGTTTTAATACATTCTTTGAGCTGAATTTGATTTAGACGTTTAGTCAAAATCCATTGTCGAAAATCGATGAATTTCGCCTGCTCAAAAAGCTGGTTTTGATCATGTTTGAGAACGAGTTTATAACACTGTTATATACTAAAAGTTGTTTTGACCACCACATACCACAGATGTCGCTCCGGCAATTTAAATAAAAGTACTTGATTGCTCTAAGTTTATATATTCATAATTTGGAATGAATAATGATTACAATAACATGTAAATCATTACTCACTAGTAGCACAATAAAAATTCTACATTAGAAGGTCTTTTGGCCATCTTCTTTTGCCTCGGAAGATTATCGGGAACTGAGAGTGAACTAGTGGATTCGAGCAAGTATTGAGTTTACTATGTAAGGATAGGTATCTGTTTTTGGGCCATATCTGTAACATATGGAACATTAAGATCTTTATGGATAAGATTGTGTGTGAGTTAATGAAGAGCATTGAGGGATTTTTACGAAGGATTTTGGATTGCAAGGATTGGATACGAGAAGAATTGGAAGGTTTGATGGACCCCGAATCGAAAAAATTTAAAAAATTTTCAAAAGGACGAAAATTAGTTTGTCGGGAAGGATATCCTTCTGCGTCAAAAATCGTTAGATTCTGGCAGATCTGAAACTAGTTATCTTCAGAGGCTTTGGGTTAAATGTTTCTCTGTACTTCGAACCTACTTTCTTCATACATTGTTTCTATTTGATAAAAAAAAACAAGAAATAAACAAAAACAGTTTACTATTTGATTCATTGTTAATAATATCTGAAAAATAAGATTTGTCAAATATTGAGTCAAAAATTAACACAATATAATAAATTATAGTTTAAAAAATCTAAAACAAAACACTACACGCTTTGATAGCAAACCGAACTAAAAAGAAGAAAATAAATCTTTAACTCGTGAATAGTTTGTGGTTTGGCAATAGAAAGCCAAAAAATCCATTATGATTAATTAGTTTGCAATAAAATTAAAGTAAAACTTTAATTAATTATTATTAACAAAATACTTCAATTTATAGTAAAAAAGCGTGGAGTGTTTAATATTAAATGTTACAACAATTTTATTGGTAGCTATTTATAAAAGTAGAGTTATTATTAAAATAATAATAAAATATCAATGATGTTGCTCTATCCATCCCTCTGTAACATTTAATATCAAACACCTCAACACTTTTTTACTATAAATTGAATTATTTCGTTAATAAATCAAGTTTTACTTTAATTTTATACCAAATTAATTAATCATAACTGATTGTCTATTACTATTGCCATAACACAAACTATTCACGAAATAAAAGTTATTTTCATATTTTTAGTTCGGTTTGCTATCAAAGCGTGTTTTTTTTTGTTTTAGTTTTTTTTAACTATAATTTATTATATTAAATGTTAATTTTTGACTCAATATTTGACAAATCTTATTTTTCACATATTATTAACAATGAATCAAATTGTAAACTGTTTTTGTTTCTTTCTTTTTTTTTTTAACAAATAGAAACAATGTATGTAGAATGTAGGTTCGAAGTACAGAGAAACGTTTTACCCAAAGCCACTAAAGATAACTAGTTTCAGATCTGCCAGAATCTAACGATTTTTGACGCAGAAGGATATCCTTCCTGACAAACTAATTTTCGTCCCTTTGAAAATTTTTTAAATTGTTTCGATTGGGGCTCCACCAACCTTCCAATTCTTCTCGTATCCAATCCTTGCAATCCAAAATCCTCTTCTTCTTCTTCTTTAACTTTCTCTTTTGTGCCTTTCAGCGTAGAGTTGATCCAACCCAGGACCTCCATCCGTCTCTTTCTCTCGCAAGAGCTGTCATCTCTTGCAGAGTCTTTCCTCTTGCTTGTCCCAACCTGGATATGTAGCTATTGTAGGTAAGCCGAGGCCTTCCTCTAGGTCTAGTACCTGTTGGTCTCGCCTCCATAAATCTTCGTGGGTCTCTGTCTGGGCTCATCCGGCATACGTGCCCATGATCTCAGCTGCCTCTTTTCCAGGGTCTCTTTCATCGCGGGATATTTAATTCTTCTCTAATTGTTTCATTTCGAATTCTATCCCGGCGTGTTTTGGAAGCCACTCTGCGTAAGTACTTCATCTCCGCAGCAGTTATTCGGCTCCATTTTTATCAGGAAGGACCCAACTCTCTGCTCTATATAGCAGAACTGTCATATATACAGCCTTGAAATGTGGAGCTTGACATCTCTCTCTTTCCCACAATTGTGTTACAGATGGAGTTATATATGTTGTTTGCTTTGGCTATCCTTTTGGATAGTTCTTGTTCTAATGTTCCATTTCTGCAGATCACAGTTCCTAGGTAGGAGAATTCATTTACTACTTCAAGCTCCTTATTATTGCAGGTCAGATGGATTTCTTCGGGCTCTCGTCCTACTTGTAGGATTTTGCTTTTCGTCACGTTGATATTCATGCCCTTCCTAGCGAGTTCTGCTTCCCATTCTACTAGGGTTTGTTGGAGGCTATGTGTAGAATCAGCAATTAACACGATGTCATCAGCATATACCATTGCTTGTGCCATTATTCTTCGCATATTCCAATGACCTATCACCGCCCTTGCTGTTCTTCTCTTGCATATCTAAATAATTTCATCCATAAAGATGATGAAGAGTAGAGGACTTAGACTGTCTCCCTGCTTAACTGTTTATCTATTGGGAAACACTTTGACTCCATGCCATTTATTCTTACAATGCCTTTAGGAGCCTGGTACGTTGATTGGATTGCTTCAATCAGACCTGATGGGACGTTTTTAGCTCTTAAGGCACACCTTCTTCTCTTGGCACTGAGTCAAACGCTGCTTTCATATCAAGAAAAGCAAGGTACAGGGTTCTGTTTCGATCCCAGGCTTTCTCAGTTATCATTCTTAGGGCAAAAATGTGATCTTGTGTTTGGCGCCCTGGGCGAAAAGCAGCTTGCTCTTCCTCCAGGTTGTCTTCGACTAATGGCCTCAGCTGCCAAAATCCTCAATGCTCCTTATTAGCTCACAAACAAACTTATCCATAAAGATCTTAATGTACCATATCTTACAGATTTGGCCTAAACCAGATACCTATCCTTTCATAGTAAACTCTATATCGACTCGAATCCACTCGAATAAGTTAGGGGCATTTATGATTTTGGATTGTAAGGATTGGATGGTTTAGTTAGAGCCCCCAAAGCTCAACTCCATACGTCCAAATAGGTCTAATCCCAGTCATATATATGAGTCTTTTGTAATTAATTGGGAGCTTTGAATGTTTGTCTAGTAAATGTTGAGGTATTCTGTAACGACGGGCAGTTTCTTGTCGCTTTAGTCTTATAAAAAGGATTAAAAAGGAAAAGTATGAATATTAATCTGTCGGGAAGGAGTAATCAAGAATATCCTTTGCCCATCAAGAATCATCAGATCCTTGCAGATCTGGAACAAGTATCCTTCAGTGGCTTTAAAACATCATAACACCAAAATTCCAAGAAAAATTCCAGTTATAAATCATGTCTCCAGATAGTGACTACATTTAAATATCTCGGCACTGTCGTCAATGAAAATAATCAAAACTGAACAAGAGATGAAAGCAATGATTCCAAAAAATGATCTAGAAAATTCTTTTACATCGAGACGTGCCCCGAAAGATAAAGAGGAAGAATGTATCCCGTGCTTCGACCGATTGACATGAACATTAGATGCTTCGACAAATCATCCAGATACTTGAATACACGGGAGAAGTAAATTTTATAAATCTTCAAACCGCTTCAAAATGAAGTTTCTCACCGTTCAGAACTTAGGTAGGACATGGAAATCAAATTGTAAACTATAAGTTCATTTGGATGGCACTGTTTATACCATTATCTGAAATTTCCCCGTAGTTTTATCATATCGTGGAATTGAACGTAGTTTATGAATGCAGTAGGAACCATAAAAAATACCAATTTTATTACTTTGTTTACATAAAACATTGTTTACTCTTTTATTGTAATCCTCTTTCCTACCTGTATTGTAAACATTATTCACTTAGCCGTTTTCATAAATCTCCCAAGATCGTGATTTTCAATTGTACTTTTAAAATCATATATTAATAATAATTAAAAACTCCTGCAGATATAAAATAGTAATTACGAAGCAATTTTACTTTTTGTTTTTGTCAGTTCTGAATGCAATGCAGGATATTAAAATAGAGTGTTTTTTTTTTTTTTTTCAACAGTGAAACCAACAACAGGAAATATTCAGAAATCCATAATAAATCAGAAGCAAAATGGAGATTCTCACCTTTCTTTAAGTATCAAATACGGATGCTCAGTAGGGACTTTAACTAACGTTCGAAAAATTATTGCAATCCATTTGAAAGGGATGGAAAATAATAAAACATGTCGTAAGATTTTACTCTCAGATACTGTAAAGAGTAGTGTTAATAGTTCAATTCGGTCAGGCGAAGTTGATAATGCCGTTCAAATACAACGGAAGCTTAAACGGTTTGATAATATCAACATCATTGCTTAAGGTGGGGTTCCATATGTAGCTTCCAGACGCTGCGGCTCTGTTCATCAGTTCGTATTCTGGCTTCAGCTGAGTATATTGAGAAGAAAACTGGTGTTGTGATTGTTAATGGAGGAAGAGGAGTTCCATGTTATGAATAGATCAATTGTCTCTGTGCTTTCCAGAATAAGAAAAGGTTTTCTCTCTTCGTTGATTGAGCTGTACCTGCAGAACGACGAGGAGAAATTCAGGAAGTTTTTCCGGCTGAACTTCATTCAATTAGATTTTATAATTTCTCTATATTTTTATTTCTCAAACGTACTAAAACGAGCCATTTCTAATAAACCTTTTTAATAAACGGGAGCTCAACGAGGCGTATCATGATAACTAACAAACTGTGGGCAGACCTGAAATCTAGTAAATTGTAGGAAGACCAGAAAACAAACCAATACCTGGAAGCCTCCATTGCTGTGAATCCCACGTTTTCCCTTTGGTGATTTCACAATATATAGAAAGACAATTTAGAAAACTCGCTGGAACCACAATTTTATTGTTTTTTTTCAGATGATGTATAAAGTTCCAGTTTCTTTATTACTGTTTTGTCCAATGAACATTTTATTGACAACCCTGTTTTCGTTAAATAATTTTTATCATGTAAGATACATTATAATTATGTAAGAGATATTTATATATGAATAAATTGTGATATTTCAACCTCAGGTTGTATCAAATTATTTATAAATGTATATTTATATTTATAAAACCTGAAAACTGTGTTCTGTAACGTATTTTTAAGAACTGTTTTTGAAAAATACCATATACAGTGGACGCCGCTTATAAGACTCACTTTGGGACCAACAAAAAGTGAGTCTTATAGGCGGATGAGTCTTATAGGCGAAAAGGAAAATAAATATTAAAAATTTCTTTAATTTACGAAAAAAACTTTATTTTATCAGTTAATATAATATAGCGCGTATGAGTTGAAGATAATGCTCAAACATAATTTACGTTGGTTTTAAAAATTACGTTTGTTTTTTATTATTTTCTATTATTTCAAGAATGTATCGCTCGTAATCATAATGCTTTTCAAAACTGGTCCCTTGATGCTGGACAGCTCTCCTCAACTCCCCTAGAGCCCGTAGAACCACAGAGTGTGAAGGTGGAAGCGTCACTTCATCAGTTTCTTGCTTGTCAACTTCGGCATCGTTCGTGACATTCGACGAACTGCTGCTCCCGGCATATCTCATGACAGACTCACAGATCAGGTCCTCAGAGTACGCCTCATTGTCATAAATTCGGACAGAATATTTTAGATAGTTTTGAAATAAAATTGATAATGGCTTGAAATCAAGTCTTAATTGTAAACATATTCAAGTATGAGGAAAGGAATGGTTCACGTATGCATTCATATCAATCCATAGTTCTGATGATGAGACTTTTTAGTGAAATATCAACTGCCTAAAATACGAGAGTTTCTCCGTAAATGAAGGAGAATAACCTTTTCCGTCGAATAGTAGCGACTAAAACAGGTATTCTGGGCGCGCGTAGGGGTTGGTGGCTGTCTTCTCCACCGGTGCCCCTATTTATTCAGCCAATTCTTCAGATTTTTGGCGAAGCAAAGTCCTGAAACGCGAGCATCCTTATCCCTAACTTTTAACGAGGATTCAACATTAGAGTTCTTTCCACCCCTTTTCCGTTTTCGACTCTGAGATTTATTTTGTAATGCTTCACTTTCGATTTTTGGTCTATTTTTCAAAATCCTGCCCAATACAGTTTCTAAAACGTTACTTTTTTTTTTTTTTTATTTCGGAGAAACTGAGTCTTATATCCGGAGTGGCGAGTCTTATAACCGACTTTTTTTGTGTTTATTTGGATACGTCCGGACCGTTCAAGTCGATCCTGAATCTTATAGGCGGCTGAACCTTATAACCCATGAGTCTTATAAGCGGCGTCCACTGTATACATATACATATACAGTTTAAAATGGTACAAGAAACTTTGGTGATGTGGGTTTGCATAGCACAGACGCGCGAAGGAGCACCACCTGGACTGGTCCCTAGAGCAGTCCGAACGCAGCAGCTCAGCTTCTCAATTTTCTGGCGGCAGCCGCAGCTGCCCCTCTTGCAACACTTCTATTAAAACCAACTGAAGCAGTGCCTCGCCTCCAGCCATGGCGTCTGGCAGATGCAGCTGCTGCGGCTGGCTGCTCCATGCGGAGCCCCACCTTTAAGGAGTGCGCTGTGTCTTAAGACAAGCTGTCTTGTGAGTTAAAAAGCCATTGCTAACAGATAAGCATAAAAAACCATAGTTAGCATTTGCCAAAAAAAATATTCCCACTATACTTCAAATGATTGATTAAATATAATATGTGTGCTGACGAGACCAAAATTGATAGATTTGGATCTGAAGGGAAAGAATGGATATAGAAAGGACGAAATGAACAATCTATCTCAAATAATATGCGATTTGATCAATTTCGTGAGTCTCTGTATATGAATAACCATTATGGCGTGATTATAGGCGACTTGAGTGATGATTGGGTGTAATAATGAAAACTGAGTAAACTGCAACAGGTAAACATAACTGATAAGTTAGAGAATTTAGTGAAGTTGTAAAGTTAATTGAAAGATAAGCAACAAATCGGATCAGCTACCTCTTTTGTTATTATAACAGCTGGACTAAAGATCTCTCATAGACTTACGAAACAAATGACTAACCTACATTACTCGTACTATTCATAGTACCGAGCATACCTTTGGGTGCAGCCAAGACACGTGTACCTGCAAGGAAGAAACTCTGCACCATGAAATATTTAAAAAGAAATAAAAGAAAATTAATTGTACAAATAATATTTAAGATTGATAAATTATTTGTAGTCCAGTCAATAAACACATTGTAGAGTGCATAAAATATGCGATTATTTTTGACTTCATAGCTTCGTTAGGAGTGGTTAGAAGGTAAGCATACTAAAAATCCCCGCCCTTGGGGGGGAGGAGCTAACTGTGGGGGGATGTTCAATTTCTCTGGTTTTTCGATTATATCTCGAAAACGGTGGACTCTAGAAAAATATTTTTCAAATTAAAATTTTCTATAAAATTGATTCTATATAGAAGGTTTTCGAGATATATGTTATTGAAAATCGGTGATTTTCTAGACGAAAAAATTGTTACCTCACTTTTTGTCAAACTTTTGCTTCTAGTACCTTCCATTAACGTTTCTCAGAAGAAATGTCAGAATCAAAATTGTAGAGCATTAAATTTACTTTATTATCATATATAGGTGTCTGGCTTTTGAAGCAAATGTTCGACAAAAAGTGAGGTAAACATTTTTTTTTTAAATTTCTAAAATTATCGATTTTTAATACTAAAACTATTGGAATTTCGACAAATAAATATAAAATCAATTATATAAGAAATTTAAGTGAAGAAATGGCCAGGGGTGCAGTCAGGTAAATAAACACGTGCAAGTTTTTAAATTAAAAACTTTATATATGGCGTGCCGGCGTTTCGACCTGCCTTGCAGATCTTCAACAAAAATTGGATGTGACCAAGATGATACAAACATTAAAAAAAAAAAAATTAATAAAAATAATTTAATGGGGAAATATGAGAAATTAAAATAATAATTATTTTAATTTCTCATATTTCCCCAACCTCTTCCTTCGTTTATTGTCATGCCAACTTTATTATTTTGCTTACCTTTCTATCTTACCATTTTCCTTTTCATATATATTCCTTATACTTATTTTTAAATTCCTATTAAAAGCATCTGTTAATAAAATTGTTACATTGTATTAGTGTACACAATTTAAAATTTGTATTATTCAATTTAAATTATCTTATTATTTTATTACATCATTATCTTTGACTAGACTTAGCTACTATTTTGTATTCAATTATTTAATTAACTTCAGATATTCTTATAATTATGTAAACAGCTATTAATTCTTTCGTTGACTAATTTACTTTGTATTATTATTATTTTTTTTCTTTTTCATTTTTGAATTATTTTTATTAATTAATTTTTTTTTTTAATGTTTGTATCATGTTGATCACATCAAATTTTAGTTATTTTAGCCCTGAGGAAGATCTGCAAGGCAGGTCGAAACGTCAGCACGCCAAATATAAAGTTTTTCATTTAAAAACTTGAAGTGTTTATTTACCTGACTGTACCCCTGACCATTTCTTCACTTAAATTACACCTCACAGTCAACAATATAATCATCATATATGTTTATAAGACATTTAGCTTTAATTTTGGTTAGAGACAGATTTTTCTAGAGTCCACCGTTTTCGAAATATAATCGAAAAACATAAAATTGAGACCTTCCCTCCTCCCCCCACCGTTAGCTGACCCCCCAGGGGCGGGTACTTTTAGTATGTTTACCTTTTAAATACTCCTAACGAAGCTATGAAGTCAAAAATTATCGCATATTTCATGCACTCATACACTCCTCAATTTAGCACTCATTGAATGACCTAATGCCACTTCTATTAGAATTTTTTTATTTAAAAACTAGTTTCGAATACTGACCATTCACTATCAGTTCTAAAAACATTAAAAAAACTTTCAATACTTTCCTAGATAGATTATTATATTAAATTTTAAAAATGAAAGAAAAAAAAATAGAACATGGACGTAATCATCTAAGGAGGCATAAGGAAAAGGACTTCTGAAATATATCCAGACCTCGAGCGGGCTGTCAGATGTCCTTTTCTTTTTGTATCCTTAGAAGTAATGATGAATGTTTACCATTCGAGAATATTTTTCAAATGAGGTTGTCCATTCGGTTTTCCTTGTGATTGGTTGTTTTTTTTTCTTTTCTACTAGAAACAAATTTTTTTTTTTTATTATTTACAATTTATTGAAATTTACAACTGTACAAAAATACATTAAGTAAATGTGTTAAAAACGCTTACAATAACATGGTAAAACTTGAAAGTAACTACTCATTAGTAGCACTTTAGTAAAAATCTACACAAGAAGATCTCTAGGCCATCTTCTTTTCAGACGCCTCGGAGGATTATCGGGAATCGAGAGGGAAGAAAGTTGAGAAACTAGTGGATTTGAGTGGTTATGGAGCTTACTATGAAAGGATTGGTATCTGTTTTGGGCTAAATCAGCAACATATGGAACATTAAGATCTTTATGGATAAGTTTATTGGTGACAAAATAAGGAGCATTGAGGATTTTTCGAAGGATTTTGGATTGTAAGGATGGGGATACGGGATGAATTGGATGGTTTTGTAGAGCCCCAAAGCTCAACTCCGTAAGTCCATATTGGTCTAATCACGGTCATGTAAATGAGTCTTTTGTAATTAATTGGGAGTTTTGAACGTTTGTCCAGTAAATGTTGAAGCAGTCTGTAACGACGAGCTGTTTCTTGTCGTTTTAGTCTTGTATGTGGATTCCAAGTAAGACGTTTGTCCAAGTGGAGTCCTAGGTAGCGGATCTGTTCAACTGGGATTAGTGGAATATCATTAAAGGATACTGTAGGACAGGAGGTCGTAGGTTTACGACGAAGAAACAAATTTAAAATCGAAATAATTTAAAAAAAACAAAACAAAAAAAAACCTAAAACAATACTAACAATTGAGAGCTAAAATAACATTTACATAACTTAATAAACGTTTCTTATTTAAACAATAAATTCTTAGATACTCGACACTGCCTTAGATATATCATCGTTAATGAATTAACAAACAGTCTGATGGGAGAAGTGCTACAGCTGCATGTCTCCATAGAATAATCTATTTGACTTAGTTTTCCTCAGAGAGATTTATGGGTTGCAGAAATAGCTCTCGAACATTGTTTTTGGCAAGTTTTTTAAAAATAAAATAAAATAATTTTAACTTAGCTTAAAGCTAAACGATACTGAAAACTCGACTTCATGATTTCATGTTTTCATTAAATCATATTTCTAGATAATGAACCATCTTCTTCATTTATAAACTGTCTTCATTTATAAATCCTATTCCAAACAAAAATGTTTGTTGACCACTGGATAATATTAAGTAAGTACTAAGATACCAAAGAGAGATTCGAGCTTAATTTTATTTTATGAGTTGAAACTCGATCGAAATGGGGTAATGGTTGTATGAGCGTATGCACCGTTCCAGCGGTGGTTTAAAAAATATTAGGAAGGAACATTTCAGGCTTAAACACGAGGAAGGATAGAAGAAGAACCTTCATGAAGATATCCTAAGAGCTTTTGTAGAAGGAAAATCTAGAACAACTGTTTGAGATTTTGCTGATAATCTCTCACTCAGCAAATCCACCATCGTTGACTACCTATTTCCGGGATAAAGTTTGAACATGTTAATCAATTCAAATATCTAGGGTCTATTATATCAAGAAAAAAAAAATAAAATTCAAGAGGAAATAAGGGCTAGGTTAAAAGCCGGTAATGTTTATCATTTCTCGGTCGCAAAATTACTCAGTTCGCGCTTACGCTCGAGAATTTTTTTTTTTTTAATAACAATTTATTGAAATTTACAACTTTACAAAATTTATACATCAAGTAAATGTGCTGTTAACTATTACAATAACGTGACAAAACTTGAAAAGAACTACTCATTAGTAGCACTTTAATAAACATTCTACACTAGGTCTCTGGGCCATCTTCTTTTCGCCTCGGAGGATTATCAGAAATGGTGTGAGAAGCAAGTTGAGAAATTAGGGGATTTGACTGGTTATGGAGCTTACTATGAAAGGATAGGTATCTGGTTTGGGCTAAATCTTCAACATATGGAACATTAAGATCTTTATGGATAAGTTTATTGGTGACAAAGTAAGGTGCATTGAGGATTTTTCGAAGGATTTTGGATTGTAAGGATTGGATACTAGATGAATTGGATGGTTTAGTGGATCCCCAAAGCTCAATTCCGTACGTCCAGATAGGTCTAATCACTGCCATGTATATTAGTCTTTTGTAATTAATTGGGAGCTTTGAACGTTTGTCTAGTAAATGTTGAAGTAGTCTGTAACTCGAGAAATTTAAAAATTTGGATGTATAAGACCATTATGCTACCAAATGTTCTCTAAGGATGCGAAACATTGCCGCTTACGTTAAGGGAGGAACAACGCCTTAAAGTTTTCGAAAATAGAGTACTGCGTAGAAAATTTGGCCAAAAAAACGATGAAGATATAGAAGAATTAAGAAGGCTTTACAATGTAGAACTGCGCAAGTTATATCCGGTAAATATAGTTCAAGTAATAGCAGCGCGACGCTTAAAAGGGGCATGTAAAGTCGTTGGGTTTATTAATGATCGAATTCCGAAAAAAGTGACCAGTTTTGAGCCGTCGGGTAAACGACTTAGGTGTAAACCAAGACGTACATGGGAGGATTGCGTCAAGGCCGACCTGGGGGAATTGGGTTTTGGAGGAGTGGGTTGGAGGGAAGTGTGTGGCCAACGGTTGGTGGTGTCGGCATCGAACCTTGGAGTTCGCTAAGCCTTTATTATCATTATTTTATTTTTTATATTTTAAACTCCAAAACCTGCATTAATTTGCTGACGGGTCAATATTATTGTAAAATAGGTTATTATAGCAATATTTTCAGTAATCTTTTTCCGAGATTTTTATATTTGGTTTTGGTCCCGTACAGTCCATATAACATTAACAAATTACGTATAGAGTTAACAATTTCTTTTGAATTAGTCTTTTCTGAATAACTCTTGTTTAGAATCTAAGAACGACGTAGTAATTATGTATGACTAATTGGAAAGAAATTAAAAACCGACAAAAAGTACAGTTCGGCCTTGAAGGCGAGATCCAGAAATAGCAAGATAGGTACAGCCTCAGGTAGAGAGGTAGAACCGGTATAACCTTACTGTTATGTAACCCAACCCAATAATAAAATACAGTAAACCTCTCATTATCCAAGGAATAAATCAAAATGCGGAATAAAGAATCTGAATATTACAACAATTTTTATTTGTTGTACAAGGTCTATGATTTACACTACAGGGTGAGTATCTCTTAGTGTAAAAAAAATGTCTTAGGCAGAAATGCCTTCCCCTGTAAAAACAGACTCATCTGCCCATAAACTTTACCTAAATAGTAGTATTATTCAACACAATCTGCATTCAGAAGCTAACGGCAAAATTGAGGTCTATGTTCATTATCATTGGATTTTAAACATTACATTGAAAATCTAATAAAATAAATCCTAAATAATAATTCTAAATAGATAAATGTAATAACATAAGATCCTCTGATCTGGTGTCGCTTTATTGACAGTTTTCCTTTATTTTCTATTAAACAATAATTTTTTTCTTTGCTTTTTATTCCAATGAAGAGTTTATTATGTTTGAAATGTATATTTTCAATAAGGGATTGTCATAATGTTTTATTCACACAAGTAACTGATTTGTATTCAAAAATGAGAACACCATTTTTTTTCGATTTCAAAAATGATTTCTCCACGATATCGAAACAAAACCATAACATTTAACATATCATTCGAAAGCTTATTAAATTTACAAGTTTTTGTGAGATTTGACGTTTTGTGGATATATTTTTCGAAAAACGGTAAGCGTTGAAGTAATATAAGACATTGTGACTTCCCCAAATAAGGTGAAGATCAAGCTTTAGATACCAAGATTGTAAAATTCAAGGTTACGTGTACTCTTATCTTATAGGAAATTTAATGCTAAATCCGAAAATGTTGTCAAAATTAAAAAAAAATTAAACAAAATGGAGATATTACAGCTTTTATGGAAAAAAAAAAAAAAAAAAAAAAAAAGTGGTTTCCTCAAAAAAGTCTTTGATTTATCGTATATCTGCAACGTATTGGAATAGAAAAGTGAGGTCTGCGGCATTTTGCTACATTTTTGATCTAGTTTTACCCAATTTTTTTTTTCACACTAAGGCTAGTTGCACACATACCGACTTTTTGCCGGCCGACAAAAAAACCGACCGATATTTTGCCGGTGCTACTCGGCAAAATGCCGGTGAGTTGCCGTCCCCAGCCACTGCATTATAATTACTGTTTTATGCACTAAAACTACAAAAGCTACCACTTGTTTGAGTTACTGAATCGAATGAAACAATATCAATTTGTTAATCAGAAATTGTTAAACGCTTTAGGTTGAAAAGTCAAGAAAAAAATAAAATTATAATTCTACTAATTGTTTGACCGGTAAAAAACCGGTGAGTGTGCAAGCACCTACACTTGAAAAATATCGGTCGGTTTTTTGCCGGCCAGCAAAAAGTCAGTATGTGTGCAACTAGCCTATGGTAAGAGGTACTCACCCTGTATTTTGCGGCATTATATAGATAAATAATATTTTTTTTTTTTTGCTTTTTATTCCAATGAAGAATTTATTTTGTTTAAAAGCCAGATTTTCATTATAACTATGATCAGATTGTCTTATATTTACCCAAGTACCTGATTTGAATGCCAAATAAAAACAAAGTTTATTCCGGTTTTAAAATTAAATATTTCCATGAAATCGACACGAAATCATTAATTTGATCATACCATTCGAAAACTGGTTAAATTTTAAGTAATAATAAGTTTTTGTGAGATTTGCAATTTTGTGGCTAGTTTTTTCGAATACTTACAAAGTATTATAACTGCCCACAATAAGGTGAAGATCAAGCCGTCCTTTAGGTTCCAAGTTTGTAAAATTCAAGGTTACATGTACTTAGCTCTTATAGACAATTTAAAGCTAAATTCGAAAATGTAGTCAAAATTTGAAAAATATTTAAACAAAATGGAGATATTACAGCTTTTATGGTAAAAAAAACGTGGTTTCCTAAAAAAAGTCTTTGATTTGTTGTATATCTTTAACGCATTGTAATAGAAAGGTGAAGTCTGCGGCATTTTTCTACATTTTGCATCTAGTTTCACACACTTTTTTTTTACACTAAGAAGTACTCACCCTGTATAATAGTGCAGATAAACATTTTTTCTTTCCTTTTTATTCCAATGAAGAGTTTATTTTGTTTAAAATACAGATTTTCATCAAGCTATTATCATAATGTCTTATATTTACCCAAGTACCTGATTTGAATGCAAAATGAAAACACAAATGTTTTTCCGGTTATAAAATTAAATTTTCCATGAAATCATTAATTTGATGATGCTATTCGAAAGCTGGTTTGTGTGAGATTGTTTTTTTTTTTAAACGTAGTCTGAGGTATTATCTTGTAACTCTATTAAGTAAGTTAAAGATTGAGCTGTTCTTTAGGTTTCTAAAATTCAAGGTTACAGGTACTCTGGTCTTGTAGGAAACTTAATGATAAATCTGAAAATGTAGTCAAAATTTGAAAAATGGAGATATTACTGCTTTCATGGCTAAAAACATGGTTTCCCAAAAAAAAATCCTGGCATTATCATATGGGTCATTCTCACAGAAAGGGGCATTTTTGGGTTCACGATTTCAGAAATTTAGAAGTATTCCGATCAAGGTAAAAAAAAAAATAGGATGCTCTCTAAACATATTTAATTAAAATTCAATGCCCTTCCAAACAACACCGCTTTAATTTATCAAGAAAAAATAAATAAATAAGAAGGCACATGACTGACTCTCCCGTTTCATGACGCTACCTATGTCAAGCCTTTTTCTTCACGTCTTCTGTAATATAATTATTTTAATCTCTCTGCAGGTGATAGCCTCAAAAAATAAACAGTAATCGAGTTTTCACAAAATGTTTTTAATATCTAAATCATACAAAAAATATATAGGTAAATCATTTATATGATGAAAAACAAAGAATAATTATTAATTATTAGTCTTATATTTTGACCAGAATTGTTTAAAATTGACTTAAAATATTGACTAAATATTATGTATCAGAACAAAGAGGGCGCTGTTCATTTGTTTTCCGATGTTTGTTATAGGTCAAGAGCTTTTAAATCATTTTCAAGAATTAAATTAGGAACGAATTAAAATATCAACGCCACCTATATTAGGTGTTAATTAACGGATGCTGATATTAATGGATTCATCGATTTTTTTTTATTATTATCTATTTATTGAAATTTATAATCATATACCTATATATTGGGTGATTCCCTCTTGAAGTGAAAACAAATGAGAGAAACGAAATAAAGAAAAATGCCGCAGACCTCACCTTTCTACTGCAATCTGTTGCAGATATATGGGTCATTCTCATAGAAAGGGGCAGAAGTGGTGCCCAGTACATTTGTGGCTCCCCATTTATGATTTGGGATCTGAAATTTTTTTTTAAATTGCAGTTTATCACTTTATCTAAAAGTGAAATTTTTCTTTTCACGATCAAATATTTTTTTTTGTGTAGAAAAATTGTAAAATTTGACCAATTGTCATGGCCCTGTCCTGTCCGGGCACGATATTCCCAACTTCAAGCTTCGGTAGGGGGTCTATCTCTGCAAATACAGAAGTGATTATTCAATCCTAGATCATAATATTGCTGGAGATTGAGAAGTGATTGTCCAAAATGGGCTAGAGCCAATAGATTTCAATATTATAATGAAAATAAGAGTGTCCATGCCATCGACGTCAATTCATACAAACTTAAAGCGGTAATCTGTAGGTGACACGCTTTGATTTTCTTTCACGTTTGTTCTGATACCCTTTTTTATTTTTAGAATATTTAGTCAATATTTTAAGTCAATTTTAAACAATTCTGGTCAAAATACACTGCCGGTCAAAAGTTTGAGACCACCCTGAGCCAAAGTATGTAAATTTAAAAGTTTAATATCTTTAATATCGTTCCGCCTCTCTTTTTCTATCTAATTTTATGTTGATGTTTTTATTTATAAGTAAAAACACTTTGTTTCACTTTTGAGATTTTCTCCGTAATAAATCAATTACGAGCTATTCCACTCAGGAAAAAAAGGAACTTAGTTCATAAATATCTAATTAAATTTGAAATGGCTCAACAAAAATTCCCGCTGCCTTCATTTAATATGAATGGGAGATTTTTTTTTTCTCAATTTTTAATTCAAATTTCAAATTTTTTAATCCAAGGTTATTCTGTCGGCAAACGAAATTGTTGGAATTAATATGGAAAATACAGTTTGTTTTAAATTATGTATTGAAAACTTAATTTTAATTTATTCTCTTAAAGGTAGATGAACTTTAAAGATCTTGGTATAAACTATATAAATGCGTTTAATTTTATTTAAATCCATTTATTTTTCACCTAACATCAAACTTTTAAATTTACTGGTTTCGTTTCAGGGTGGTCTCAAACTTTTGACCGGCAGTGTATAAGACTAATAATTAATAATTATTCTTTGTTTTTCATCATATAAATGATTTACCTATATATTTTTTGTATGAATTTATTTATATTTAATGAGCGGACTTATTGTGATTCCGGCACACAGTAATTTATATATATTTATTATAAAGTGTAAATGTACTAATACAACTTCAAATGCAGTTTTTTATTTAGTAAAAATGATAAAAACGTTTGGATACCGTCATGATCCTGTCCTCAATTTTACAGATGAAGACAGGGCCATGATGGACAGTGCCTTGACAAAACATAGGTATTTCTAAAATATTTTGTTTTGTTGCAACGTTTTTCCTAAAATATTTATAGAAATAGAAACTGTTCCACACCGTGAACAAGTACTGAGCAATAAGAAAAAACAGATTTGAATACTTAAGTTTTTAATGAAGCCAGGAACTTGACGGTGGTTGTTTGGACACTCATGACTTTGCCGATGTTGTTCTTCTCTGAGTGTTCCCACTGTACTCCAAGGACTAGTTAATGGCTGATGCAACAAGATAATAATGGCGTGAAAATTAAGGCGGGAATACAAAGCTGGCTAACACACGCGTTTACGGGGAAATTTGAGAAATATAATCGGACAGGACCTTGACGTCGATGGCATGGACACTCTTATTTTCATTATAATATTGAAATCTATCGGCTCTAGCCCATTTTGGACAATCACTTCTCAATCTCCAGCAATATTATGATCTAGGATTGAATAATCACTTCTGTATTTGAAGAGATAGACCCCCTACCGAAGCTTGAAGTTGGAAATATCGTGCCCGGACAGGACAGGGCCATGACAATTGGTCAAATTTTACAATTTTTCTACACAAAAAAAATATTTGATCGTGAAAAGAAAAATTTCACTTTTAGATAAAGTGATAAACTGCAATTTAAAAAAAAATTTCAGATCCCAAATCATAAATGGGGAGCCACAAATGTACTGGACACCACTTCTGCCCCTTTCTATGAGAATGACCCATATATCTGCAACAGATTGCAGTAGAAAGGTGAGGTCTGCGGCATTTTTCTTTATTTCGTTTCTCTCATTTGTTTTCACTTCAAGAGGGAATCACCCAATTTATTGGTATATGATTATAAATTTCAATAAATAGATAATAATAAAAAAAATCGATCAATCCATTAATATCAGCACCTGTTAATTAACACCTAATATAGGTGGCGTTGATATTTTAATTCGTTCCTAATTTAATTCTTGAAAATGATTTAAAAGCTCTTGACCTATAACGAACATCGGAAAACAAATGAACAGCGCCCTCTTTGTTTGTTTAAATATACCACACCGCCATTAGGGCAAGGAGAAAGTCTTTAAAGAACTGACAAATCTATGTCAGCACCGAAACCAATGAAGCCTTTTAAAAACAATATAACGACCTCAAATCCTTGCCAAAAATTCGTTTTCGAGCATTTGTAGAATGGAAGAGGCGCCAGGTAAACACTTCATTATAAAAGGGAAAACTAATTTCGACAAATAGGTCAGCCCTGTTTGCCATATTACAATTAGAACAGGAATGCATAGAGGCACAAAAGGTTCTGTACCGATATAATACAAACAATATCCTGTTATTTTAAAAATATATAAACAACTTTAATTATATCTATAATATTATACAGGATGGGTATCTCTTAGTGTAAAAAAAAAAATGGGTGAAACTAGATCAAAAATGTAGCAAAATGCCGTAGACCTCTGCTTTCTATTCCAATCCGTTGCAGATATACGATAGATCAAAGACTTTTTTGAGGAAACCACGTTTTTCACCATGAAAGCTGTAATATCTCCATTTTGTTTAAATATTTTTCAAACTTTTACCACATTTTAGGATTTAGCATTAAATTTTCTATAATTGTTGATTACATGTAACCTTGAATTTTAAAAACTAGGGGCCTAAAGAACAGCTTGATCTTCACCTTATTTGGGAAAGTCACAATGTCTTATATTACTTCAACGCTCACTGTTTTTATTTTTCAAAAAAAACTATCCGAAAAACTGCAGATAATAATAAAACTTGCAAATTTAATCAGCTTTCGAATGATGTGTTAAAAGTAATAATTCTGATTCGATTTCATGGAGAAACTTTTAAAACCGAAAAAACATGGTCTTCTCATTTGGCATAGAGATCAGTTACTTGTGTAAATAAAACATTATGATAATCACTTAATGGAAATATCCATTTCAAACATTATAAACTCTACATTGGAATATATACATATATTTCCTTGATCAACAGTAATATGCCTTCTCGATTACTCTATCATTTATTAATTAATTATAATTCGGTTACCCTTAAAAAATACGATTAAAAAAATATCAAATCCACAGAAATCAATAACGATCCTTAAGAATTTTTAAAAACAAAAGATTATATGAAATTCCAGTCAACAAAAAAAAAAAAAAAAAGAAGAGTTAAATTTTATTTCAGTACTGTTTACAATTGGAGTTAATTACTTAATTGAATATGAAATTGTACCAAGATCTAGCTGAATGAAACAAATAAATGACGAGTATGGTAATTGGATAATTTTTGGTTGAATGATACAATTTTTTTAAAAAAAAAAAACTGATTTAAAAATATAAAAAACATATATATATATATATATATATATATATATATATTTAAAATTGATGTGTTATTTATCAACCTGACTGCATCCCTGGCCATCTTCTTCAGTAATTTTATTTTCATCATAAAATATGAAGTAATCGAGTTTTTTCTTTAAATGTTATGAATGAATATGAATTTAATTTACACAGTTTATAAATAGTTAAAGAGATCGGGATATGAAATGATTGTTGTCGAGTATAAATCACAAGATCTACCGCTCGGCTAGTTCCAATGTTTTTCTGTCTTTGACATTTTGCCAGGAACCTGAAGAAGACGTTGACTGGAAACCGGTTAGGCATTTAAGGGAAGGAGCTACTATATCGCTATATCCCTGCCATTCACCTTCCCACCGCCTTCTGAATAGTTAATTAAATCAAAAGAAAAAATTAAGTAATTAGAAATAATAACTTTCATCAAGGAATAAAATACTAGAATTCTAGTTTGTTTTAATTATTTTTTTTGATTTGAATGAGTTTTATAAACTAACAAGGGGACGTTTGCAGTTGTAACTCACAGTTTTGAATGCCGATTTGTGTGTGGGTAGTAGGGACCTATAATAGTGCAAAACTAGAGTTATAGCCGCCAATGGGCATTAGGAGCCGAGAAAAAAAATAAAATATGAAAATCACGTTTTATTTTTTTTTCTCAGCTCTCAGCCAAGATAGAGAAATGATTCTGTCACGTTTAATCGAAGTTATGTAAGGTATTTGATATAAAAATACTTCCGTTATGCTCAAGACACCACCCGGCTTTAGGGTGCTCAAAAACTCTAAAAAAAATGACAAAATTCCAAGGAAATCCGCTGTAAATCAGTGGAAACTTTTTTTTATGAAAAACTGACCTCAAATCTCGATTTAACACACCATAAAACCCTTATATGTGAAATTTTATCAAAATCAAAAAATATTGATTTTTTACCCCTTTCGAGGGGGTTAAAATTTTGAAGTTGAGATTTCATCAACATTTTCTACCGGCCATAACAACTGCTGTGTTCAACCGATTGCAATAGTAATAGCATCACTAGAATCAGCATACATTCTGCTTTTTATCCATGCCTATAACATTGGATTTACTCCCGATTTTAGTGGACAAAAACTGATGTGAATGAAAAAATCCAAGGTCAGCTATAACTTGAGATATTTCAATAAGGGGAAATCCTACAACCTCCGGATTTGGGCTAAACTATGCAGTTTTAAGGCTTCTAGATGACCTTAAAATTTTTTCTTAATCGGTTGCGAAATATGTGAGATAGCGCAAATTATTTACATTTTTCCAGAAATTCACAGCCCCTTCCTTCTAAAATCCTACAAAATGTTAAAGGTAAAAAAAAAATTATTTTTGATTTCGACAAAATTAAGTTTCTACATGTTTTTTGAGATGAAGAATCTGAAAATAATATCAGTTTTTAGTTAAAAAATTTTCCTCACCTATATTATATAAATAAGACTGATATAAAATGATCTTTTTCTATTACTATTTTAGTTTTTAGACAATAAATTTCAAATAAGACCATTTAAAAAATATATACATTTTTTTAAACCAAAACCTGATATTAATTTTAGATTATTCATCAATCTTAGGATTTCTATGCAATTTGAAATAAAAATATGTCATTTTAAAACGTTTTATTTATATAATATAGGTGAGGAAAATTGTTTAACTAAAAACTGATATTATTTTCAGATTCCTCATCTCAAAAAACATGAGCACAGAATGATCGAGAAAAACATTTTTGAGCACCCTAAAGGTGGGTGGTGTCTTGAGCATAACGAAAGTATTTTTATACCAAATACCTTACATAACTTCAATTAAACGTGAAAGAATCATTTCTCTATCTTGACTGAGAGCTGAGAAAAAAAATAAAACGTGATTTTCATATTTTATTTTTTTTCTCGGTTCCTAATGCCCATTGGTGGCTATAACTCTAGTTTTGCACTATTATAGGTCCCTACTACCCAAACACAAATCGGCATTCAAATCTGTGAGTTACAACTGCAAACGTCCCCTTGTAAGTAAATATTTTGAAAAATATTCTTAACCTAAATAATAAATAGAATATCGATCATAGATATTGGATATATTTCAAAATGTATTTCTAGAAATTAATTCACAACTGCAGTCTCGTATCCCCTCTTCACCTAGTGAATGAGCATTTGACAAAATTTGGCACTCAGGACTAATTTACAAACTCATTACATAAAAATCCCCACCCTATATAATCAACAATTAATAATTTCCCCTCATCTACCCACCTAACAACAGCTGGACTTCCTCAAGGTTATGTCTTTCACCCACACTCTTTAACATTTATCTATCAGATCTCCCCAGTATCCTATCAATTGAACGATCACTATTTGCCGATGACTACGCCTTATATACAAGCTCATACAGGATTGATAACATAGCCCTGTTTATCGGCCGTATTTAAAAAGCTTAACAGATACTACAACAAATGGAAAATCATAATTAACAAAAACAAATCGACAGCAATAATTTTCACAAAACGAAGCCCTAAAATAGATCACTATATATCCATAGAAGACTACCACATCAAGTTGTAGAACTAGACCGAACGCTCACATTTACAGCACATGCAAATAAAAAATGTAACAAAATAAAAAATATAATTAGCAAAATGTCCCCTTATTTCAATCAGCACTCTTATTTATGAAATGAAATGAAAAATAAACTTTATTCTGGGACAGACTGTCCCCTAAGAATAATTAAAGTGTACAATAATATGTACAACTGTCTGGCTGAGATTAGTTACAAATCAGCATATCGGTGTTAAAAATTAAATTATGAGAAAACAAACAAAAAGAAGAGAAGAGAGAAGAAAATAAATACTGTATAAATCCGTAATCAGACTTACCTTCTCATCACCTTTTTGGAGTAATACATGTAATACAAATTACAGAAAACTGGAAGTTATACAAAATATTTGTATTAATTATTTTAATTTCAATAATTAAAAAGGAAAATGAAAATTAATTCGTCGGAAAGGAGTAGTCAAGAATCTCCTTTGGTCCTCAAGAATCATCAGATCCTTGCAGATCTGGAATAAGTATCCTTCAGTGGCTTTAAAACATCATAACACCAAAAAATTCCAGTTATAAATCATGTCTCCAGATAATGACTACATTTAAATATCTCGGCACTGTCGTCAATGAAAATAATCAAAACTGAACAAGAGATCAAAGCAATGATTCCAAAAAATGATCTAGAAAATTCTTTTACATCGAGATGTCTCGAAAGAATTTTACGAAGGATTTTGGATTGTAAAGATTAGATACCGGAAGAATCGGAAGGTTTAATGGAGCCCCAAAGCTCAACTCCATATGTCCAAATTAGTTTAATAGTAATCATGTCAATATGTTTTTTGTAATTCATTGGGAACTTTGAACGCTTGTCTAGGAAATGTTTAAGTTGTCGGAAACGACGAGCAGTTTCTTGTCTTTTAAGTCTGCTATGTGGATCCCATGTTATTCGTTTGTCCAGATGGAGTCCTAGGTAACGGATCTGTCCAATAGAGGTATTGAAGGAAATTGTCGGACGGGAAGTCCATGTTTAAAAGTTAATTTCATAATTAATAGTAATAGAGTATTTTAGTTCCAGCTATAATAATTTTGGTTTTGTTCATTTTATATTGTGTATCAAATGTCAAATCTTACAAGGGTACGTTTTGACTTGTACTAACAGATTTGAATGCCGATTTTTGTGTGGGAAGTAGGGACCTATATTAGTGCAAAACTAGAGTTATAGCCGCCAATGGGCATTGGGTGCCGAAACAAATATATATGTTACCGTGAAAGACCGAAATTGGTGAATGGCGACTTTCACCGGTGAATGTCAACATATACCAAATACATCGGTGAAAGACCGAATATTTCATTACATTCGGACCCTCACCGGTGTATGTTGACAATCACACATATGCTCCGGTGTAAGTCCAAAAAACAGTCTTTTCTTTGTTTGTTCTCCTTCGCTCCTTTGTTCTCTTGGAAGTCAGTCAGCTTCATCAGTCTTATACAAGCTTTGATGTGCGAGTAACGTTTACTTAATTTTTCTGTTTCCGATACCGTAATTTATACTAAATGGATACTGCAGTAAATCGTGATATTTTTCTTGAAAAGTTAAATGCATTAATTGCGGGTAAACGAGAAAATAATTGTTTTTATTTTTCTGAAGAAAAGTACTCTAATATACAGTATTATGTTACCAATAAAGAATTATTCAACATACTATATGAAACTCACACCAGAATAGGCTATGGAGGAAGAACACCTATGCTTAAAGAGTTGCAAGGTAAATACAAAAATATTACATATGAAGCTATAATGTTATATTTGAATTTATGTACACAGTGTCAAATGAAACATAGTGCACGTAAGAAAGGTATCGTTGTGAAACCGATGGTCAGTTCTGAGTTAAATTCGAGATGTCAAGTTGATCTGATAGATCTGCAGTCAAACAGAGATGGCGAATATAAGTTCATAATGGTGTATCAAGATCATTTAACTAAGTTTGTCCAGCTACGACCTTTGAAAACTAAAACAGCTGAAGAAGTAGCGCATCACTTTCTTTCAATATTTTTAATATTTGGTGCACCAGAAATATTGCAATCTGATAATGGTAGGGAATTTAGTAACAAAGTCATATCTGAAATATGTTGCAATGTGAAAAGATGTTAAAATAGTTCATGGAAAGCCTCGTCACAGTCAAACACAAGGCTCAGTTGAAAGGGCTAATGAGGATATACAGAATATGCTAACTGCATGGATGTACGATAAAGATACAAATACATGGTCTGATGGTTTACCCTTTGTTCAATTTGCCACGAACACTACATACCACGAAGGAATACGCCAAAGTCCTTATGAAGCCAATGTTCGGCGTAAAAGCAAAAAGAGGTATAGATAGTTTCGTCTTTTTTGCCTAGCGAACAAATCGAAAATATTGAAACTGAAGAACAACTTCAAAAAACTGTTAATTCTTCTGAAAACACTTTGAGCAGTGATCATATCGAAAACCGTATTCCATAGAAAAATATTGAAGAGGACCTGCAATCTACACGTCTTCACGTCAAGTTCTGACTGAAAACGAGTTAATTTCAAAAAAAAAAGAGCGGCCGCCAAAGAGAAAATTGTACTACAAGCAACGAAAATGTTACGAACCTCAGAAAAACGTTTTCAGCCTGCCTTCCAAAAATTGGTGATACTATACGAATACAAGTCCCAGATATCGATATGTCGTGCAGATGGCCGGAATGTGTTAGCGGTTGTTGTTGGAATAGAACACTCCGACTTTTATAAACTGGCAACTAAAAACAGTACCCTCAAGCAGCTTTATACACGTAATCAGTTCGCAATTCGTAAAGAAAAGTTACTTTCCATGGATGAGATTTCTTCTCAAGAAATGTCGCTGAGAGAAGCAGCTGCAGCTGATTCGAGAAGCGGCGGACAAGGCAATACACGCTATCATTGTAAAAGGAAGTGTTCAACAAATAAATGCAGTTGTAGAAGCAAGGGGCTCTTGTGCAGCTCAAAATGTCATAATAGTTTAAGTTGTTTTTATTACTATTATTTCCTTTTCCCATTTAGAATGTACTGTGTGTTGTAATTCTTGGCCAGTCCTCTAAGAAAGAGAGACGAGGAAGTAACGTCACTCTTGTAACGTTTCATAGCGACTGAATTATGGAGAAAAAAAATATAAATCTCTGACATGTTCAACATTCACCGTTAAAGCATGGTGAATGTCAACATTAACCGGTGTAAGTCCGAAATAAGTGTATTTTGCAAATATTTCGGACATTCACCAAGCGACTGTGTGAATGTTGACATTCACCGGTGAATGTCGACATTCTCCAAATTTCGGTCTTTCACAGTAACATATGTTTATATATATGAAACGATACCAGTAAATTTACTTGTGAAAAATAAATGGATAAATAAAATTCACTTTAAAGTTTTTTTTTGTTTTCAATACATAATTTTTTATTAATTCCAACAATTTCTCAGCTCTAAGTCAAGATAGAGAAATGGTTTTTTCACGTAAAATTGTAGTTTTGTATGCTATCTGAAATAAAAATTTTGAAAAAAAAAAACTTGTTTTTTTTGTTCAAAACATAAAAAACTCCAAAAAAAAATTAAAATATTCCAATGAAATCCACTGCACATCAGTAAACTTTTATCAAAATCAAAAAAATATTTATTTTTTTTAACCCATTTTGAGGACTTAGGGGCTTATGAAAGCCGTAAAACTACACAGTCTACCTCAAATACGGAGGTCGTAGGATTTCTTCTTATGAAGATATCTCAAGTTATAGTTGACCTCGGAAATTTTTATTCACATCAGTTTTTGTCCACTAAAATCTGGAGTAAACTCGATGTTATTTGCATACGAAGAAAGCAGAAGAATGCACGTCAATTCTAGTGATGTTATTATTTTAATAGGTTGAACACAGCAAATGTTAAGGCCGTTAGAATTTGTTGATGAAATCTCAACTTCAAAAATGTTGACATCCTCGAAAGGGAAAAGAAAATTGTACATATATGGATTTTTTAGTACGTTGAATCGAGATTTGAGGTCAATATTCCATGAAAAATTTTTCCACTGATTTTATTTTGGAGTTTTTGAGCACCCTGAAGCCGAGGTGTGGTTGGAACACAATAAAAGTATTTTTATTTTAAATAGCATATAAAACTTCAATTTTACGTCAATGAATCATTTCTCTATCTAGACTAAGAGACTTAATCGGCATTTAAATCTATGAGTTACAAGTCAAAACGTCTCCTTGTTTGTTAAACGAACCAATCTTTCCATTGATTGATTGACTGACTACATTGATGAATACGATATTACATTGTTAAACTAAATATTTAAATTGGCCCCTCTCTGATCAATCAAGTATTACCAATGGTAATTCATTAGGTTCTATTATTAGAAAATAAAAAGCAATAATGACTCATCAAAAGACTAAGATTAATGAGCGTTCTGGAACGACCTAATCATTCACTCAGCTGATTGCCGTATCCTTCAACTAATTAAAATCGATTAATGTTTCATCCGTAATTAAAATGTATTTAAAATAATACCTACTACACTAAACAAAATACATGAATACTAATTTTTTAAATATCACAGAAAGTTCATAGTAATTATTTCGCATGATGATATAAAAAGGATTTATAAAATTAGGATTGATGAATTAATTACAACTTCTATTGAAATCTTTCGAACACTAGTTTCGGATGTTAAATATTCACTATTCTAAAAATATACAAAAAATTCAAAACATCAGAACTACACTTGGGCGAAATATTCTACGCAATAGTTGTTAGTGAAGCATAAAATTCTAAAAAGCAACTAAGTCCTTTTTTTTTTTTAATTTTCACAGCTGATCAATAAAGGTAAATGTAAAACTGGATTAAGAAAGAGAATTATTTTTTGGATGGCAGTTTTCAGTGTGATTTAACTAATTTTTTGAGAAGATCTTTCACCTAAAGATAAAATAACTCTTTAAATTGGACTGAGCTGGTTTTGGAATTCCATGCGTGCCTCAAATATTTGAATAATCTGAAAATTCAGTTGAAATGAAAAAAACAAACTCAATTCTCCCCTTACTGGAAACATAAATAAATCATGGATGCTTCTACTTATAATCTACTGCTTTTCACATTTACATTTTAGAAATAAAAAGGATCAAATTACTTAAATCAATAATTAAATTAAATTAACAGTTCATGATTATTTTAAATAAACAAAGATAAGAGAAATAGGTGTTTCAAACATGACTTTTTTTCATTCAAACTAATACAGCTCCTAAATGACGTTATAATAAATAAAGGCTTAGCAAACCCGAAGGTTCGATGCCGAAACCACCAACCGTTGACCATACACCTCCCTCCAATCCACTCCCCCAAAACCCAAATCTCCCAGGTCGGCTCTGACTCAATCCTCCCATCTACGTCTTGGTCTATCCGACGGCTCAAAACTGGTCACTTTTTTCGGAATTCGGTCATTATTAAACCCAAAGACTTTACATGCCCATTTAAACAGCCGCGCTGCTATTACTTGAACTATATTTGCTGGATATAATCCGCGCAGTTCTGCGTTGTGAAGCCTTCTTTTTTTGGGCCAAATATTCTATGCAGTACTTTATTTTCGAAAACTTTAAGGCGTTGTTCCTCCCTTAATGTACCATAAGCGGCCATGTTTCGCAGCCGTAGAGAACTGTTGGTAGTATAATAGCTATATGAACCTTTAGTTGTAAGCACTGATAATGCAGTTTCTTAATATCCTAATTTTTAAATTCCTAGAGAATAAGAGCGGACTAAGTTATAAATAACAAGCATTATCGGCTTTTAACCTAGCCCTTATTTCCTCTTGAATTTCATTTCTCCTTGATATAAAAGACCCTAAATATTTGAATTGCTCAACGTGTTCAAACTTTATCCCGGGAATATCTATCTCACTAAAATGTTCACCGTTTCTACTACTAACCATATATTTCGTTTTATCGGTATTAATTAGTAAACCGATATAGTTACCTGTTTTCATGAGCATAGTGTGTTTAATTTAATATTTCCCTCATTTTCACCCATCCAATTCATACCCTTATATGTAAACCTGATCATAATGCTCAACCACATGCTAAAATACAAGAATCTTATAAAACTTTAATTTTTTTAGTTGAAATTATCTTTAGTTATGAGGGCGGGCGAAGCCACGACGGGAAATAGCCTATATATTCAGCGTTTCCAAGAACCGGAAGATATTGCTCAACGTGTTCAAACTTTAGAATGTCGAAATATCCTTCATTTTTTTTAATGCATTCGAGACAGCTAGAACGCTATTTGCGAATCATTATCCTCACTTCCTCCAGGTGTGTGGGGACGAATTCATTTGATATGATAACGCTTCCCACTCACAGACAGGAATACCAATCTTCCAGGAAACATCATAAAGCTTAATTGTATCTGATACAGATAAAACTACATAACTGTATTTGTTTATTAAGTTGTCCTTGAAATTAATGCTATTTATAGTTTCTGAATTCGGTTATTTTTTTCTTCTCTTAAATTATCGAATCCACAACTGTCACTCATCCTGTGACAAGTGCATGTGATCAGCATATAGACAACTGGCATGCCAGACCATGAAGGAGGTCAACACCCAGCGGTACTTACTGTTAACATGAAACAAAATATTTACTAAATTTTACGGAGTAGATCCCTCAATCGATTCCTTTTTAGCCTTCTTCGGATATTTTCCGACATTTTTTCACTTATTTGTTGCATAGTTTAAGGTTCTTAATTTATTTTATTTTTCATTTTATTCATTGTACTTTATACTATGAGGTTACTTATTTATTTCTTTTCGTTTCATTCATACTCGTTGTATATATTGTGTGAATGGATCCATAGAGCCATGTATATTTCTTATTGCCCTCTTTGAAGCAGATTGTAATACTTTCACAATAAAAATAAAAAAAAACAGAGCTCACTGAAGGACAATAGTCCAGTCAATAAGTGCCGAACTGATGGGTGTAGAGTGCAAATATGCGATAATTTTTGACTTCATACCTTCGTTAGCAGTAGTTATAAGGTTCTTCTTCTTTCTCTTCCTCTTCGAGCCATTACTGGCGTAGAGGGGCCTCGATCCAGCGCCTCCAATCCTCTCGGTCCCGGCACAGCAACTTCATTTCGGCGAGGGTTTTGTTTCTTTTGCCCCCAATCCTCTGTATGTATTGTATCATAGGAGATCCTTGGGCGACCTCGTGGTCTTTTACTTTTTGGTCTTGCTTCCATGGTCTTTCTGGGTTCTCTCACTTCTTCCATCCGACAGACATGTCCAAACCAATTAAGTTGTCTCTTTTCGATGGTTTCCTTTAATGGAGGCACCTCTAACCGCTCTCTGATCCTTTCGTTCCTAATACAATCTCGCTTAGTTTTTCCTGCTTATCATGGTTATTGTTTAGGCGTGGTGTAAAAGTATATCATTTTAATTGTTTCAAAAAGAGACTACTTTAATTTTAATTACTGATTTTTGTCTTCACCTTTCCAATTATGAAAACCAAAAATGAATTTGTAGTTAAGAATATTATTTTGTCAATTTTAGGTGATAAGTTTCATTTATTGTAGTTAGTCATTTGTTTAAAAATAAAACATATGTTTTTATGACGTCCAGTCACAACACTAATAAAATAGTCAGTCTGGCATCTGATCGCATCTCGTTTCAACCGCTTACATCGACAGTCTGGCATCTGATCGCATCTCGTTTTAATCGCTTACATTGATTGTCTGGATTTTGATGTTATGAAGATCGCACCTCATATTATTGGTTTGCGCAGTCTTGGCAAGAAGATCGCATCTCTAATTGCTTACATTGATTGTCTGGATTTTGATGTTATTAAACATTAAAATCGCACCTCATATTATTGGTTATATTTATAATTACATATATAATTAATCTGTCACATGATTGGAAAGGATTATTTTTATTTTTTTTATATTTGCCCAATTTCTTGTTAGTTTCATATTTTTTAATAATTAAGGACGCTGCAGAACCGGCTGGAAAGGGGATAGTGGTAGGCAGCCAATAAAGGTAAGCCCCTCTTCCCAACAGTTATCATTACCCAGCTCTATGTTAGGATCGGAAGGTATATAGCCTTGTATATATGCATTTTTACATCTTTCCATACCTCACGGTGACCAATAATGCTATTATTGATCTGGTAGTAGACCTGGTTCGCTTTTGAAATCCTATTGGCTATTTCTTGGTCAATCCTGCCAGATCTATTTATTATGGTTCCCAAGTAGTTGTACTCGTTTACTACTTCTAGGACCTCCCCATTGCAATATATTTCAATGTCTTCTTCATCATTCCGTGAGAGAATTAGGATCTTACTTTTTAAATTATTGATGGACATTCCCTTCCGTAGTAGCTCCTCCTCCCATTCCACCACTGCCTGTTGCAGCTTTTCTTTCGAATCTGCAATTAGGACAATATCGTCTGCATATAAGAAAGAGACTTTTCACAAGTACGGTCCGCATTTTCCATTTGCCTATTGCAGTCCATGGCGCATAGTTATCTATAGCGTAGTCTGCGCATGCATAGTTATAAGGTTAACATACTAAAAGTCCCCGCTCCTGGGGGGTGAGCTAACGGTGGGAGGGAGGGGAGAATTTCAGTTTTTTTGTTTTTTTGATTAGATCTCGAAAACTGTTGACTCTAGAAAAATATATTTCATATCAAAATTAAAACTAATTAAATTTCCTATGAAATTGAGTCTATATAAATTTGTCGAAATTCCGACGGTTTTCGAGATATATGTTATTGAAAATCCGTGATTTCCGATTTTTAAAAAATGTTACCTCATTTTTTTTTTTAAACTTTTGCTTCTAGTACCTTCCATTAACGTTTCTCAGAAAAAATGTCAGAATCAAAATTGTAGATTATTAAATTTACTTTAATTTTATGTATACACTTCTAGCATTTAAAGCAAATACTAAACAAAAAATGAGGTAAACATTTATATTATTTCTATAATTATCGATTTTTAATAACGTATATCTCGAAAACCGTTTCGACGTTAACGTATATTATTAAATTTATAGGAAATTTAATGACCTTCAATTTTGAACTGTAGCATATTTTTCTAGAGTCCACCGTTTATATACATATAGGTTCTTATAGTAAATTTAAGGAGCATTCAGATAGAAAAATAGAAATTTTGGATCGAACAATTAGTTTCGGAATGAGTACCAACAAACGTGTTTTCTCAGAGAAGTGCGACCCCAGATAAAGAGTGCTGAAATGATGGGTGTAGAGTGCATATATTATGCGATAATTTTTGACTTCATAGCTTTGTAAGGAGTAATTAGAAGGTAAACATACTAAAAGTATGCCCCTGAGGGTTGTGCTAAGGTTGGAAGGAGGGGAAAAGGTCCCTATTTGGTTTTTCGATTGTATCTCGAAAACGGTGGACTCAAGAAAAATATGCCCTGGATCAAAATTAAAGCTCATTAAATTTCCAATAAAATTAATAATATACGTATTCGTCGAAATTCCAACGGTTTTCGAGATATACGTTATTAAAAATCGATAATTTTAGAAATAAAAAATATGTTTACCTCACTTTTTGCTAAACATTTGAAGCAAGATCATATTTTTCTTGAGTCCACCGTTTTCGAGATATAATCGAAAAACAAAATAGGGACTTTCTCCCCATCTCCCAACCTTAGCACAACCCTCAGGGGCGGGGACTTTTAGTATGTTGGTATGCCGGGACTTCTAACTATTCCTAACGAAGCTATGAAGTCAAAAATTATCGCATAATCCATGCACTCTGCACCCATCATTTCAGCAATCTTTATATGGGGTCGCACTTCTCTGAGAAAACACGGTTGTTGGTACTCATTCCGAAACTAATTATTCGATCCAATATCTGAATGCTCGTTAAATTTACTATAAGAACCTATTATATAAACGGTGGACTCTAGAAAAATATGCTACAGATCAAAATTAAAGCTCATTAAATTTCCTATAAAATTAATTATATACGTATTCGTAGAAATTCCAACGGTTTTCGAGATATACCTTATTAAAAATCGATAATTATAGAAATAAGAAAAATGTTTACCTCATTTTTTGCTAAACATTTGAAGAAAATACCAGAAAAGTATATATGAAATTAAAGTAAATTTAATTTTCTACAATTTTGATTTTGACGTTTTTTGTAGAAACGATAGTGGAACGTAATAGAAGCAAAAGTTTGACAAAAAGTGAGGTGACATTTGTTTTTTTCCCAAAAATCACCTATTTTCAATAACGTATATCTCGTAAACGGTTATAATTAGGACAAATTTATATAGAATTAATTTTATAGGAAATTCAGTTAGCTTTCATGTTTATTCGAAACGTATTTTTCTAGAGTCAACCGTTTTCAAGATATTATCGAAAAACCAAAGAAATTGAACTTCTCTTCTCCCCCCACCGTTAGCTCACCCCCAGGGGCGGGGACTTTTAGTATGTTTACCTTCTAACTACTTCCTAACGAAGCTATGAAGTCAAAAATTATCGCATATTTCATGTTTATTGACTGAACAAATAAGAAAAAAATGTTGTTTTTTAGCACTGCAATCGATTTATTAGAATATTTAGAATTGATGAATAATTTACCGTATCGATTGGAATTTTTTATTCCAAACATGTTCAATATTCATTATATAATAACTAATAATTATATGAATTATATAAGTAGACATGGATTTATAATACAAGGAAGTTATTCTCAATTCAACTAGATACAGTTGATTACAATACAGGTCTGACCTACAGCAACTATTTCTGCGAGATCTAGAACGCCCTTGGGTTAAAATGTTATTTCTGTGAGGAAATCCATTCAGAGATAGCAAGGCTTCCGCCTTACCTTGCCAAGGCGTGTACATGAGATGTCTGTCCCGCGTCCCCAGGGCTGGAAATGTCTTGTAAAAATATTATGTAATACACCGTCATTTTTGTTCTGTATTACTCATTGGAATACATGCCATGTTCTCATCACGTTGCTTATAGACAGTATTTTGTTTTATACTTGTTGACATGTAATCTTAGCGACGATAAAACTGATTCATACCAGACATCCTTGTACGTCGCATTAAAAAAAAAACTACGCTGTGGTTGTTTCACGTTATTATCATTAACACACGAGGAGACAGATCTATTATCTTTTATCAATAATTGGTATTTTATTCACCAAATAATTAATAAATTGTGATTCATAGACTCGTTTGTGAATCAACGCACTATTTTCTGCGTCGATATTTTTTTATACACGGAACATTTTATGCCAGTGAACTACTTGGTCGAAAGCCCCCAAGTTTTAATTTTAAAAATCTATGGACCTAATTCCATTTAGAAAAAGTTTAAGTAAAATTTCAAAAGAGTTCAACCTAAATGGAAAATTATAAAAATCAATGGACAAGAGTGAAATATAAATGGAATAGTTTAAAATAACATGGAAAAAGATTTAAAATAATTGACTATCTCAAACTATGAATAATCTACCATCTTTAAATTTTTTTATACATTTATTGAAATTTACAGCTGTACAAAATATATACATCAAGTAAATGTATTGATAACGATTACAATTACATGTTAAAACTTTAAGAGAACTACTCATCAGTAGCACTTTATTAAAACTTCTACACTTCTCTAGGCCATCTTCGTTTCGGACGCCTCGGAGGATTGTCAGGAATGGAGTGGGAAGCAAGTTTAGAAACTAACGGATTTGAATGATTATGGAGCTTACTATGAAAGGATAGGTATCTGGTGTGGGCTACATCAGCAAAATATAGAACATTAAGATCTTTATGGATAAGTTTATTGGTGACAAAGTAAGGAGCATTTAGGAGTTTTCGAAGGATTTTGGATTGTAAGGATTGGATACGAGATGAATCGAATGGTTTAGTGGAGCCCCAAAGCTCAACTCCGTACGTCCAAATAAGTTTAATCACAGTCATGTATACGAGTCTTTTGTAATTAATTGGGAGCTTTGAACGTTTGTCTAGTAAATGTTCAAGTAGTCTGTAACGACGTGCAGTTTCTTGTCGTTTCAGTCTTTAGTTTATATATAATTAGAAAAGTTTAAATAGAAATGGAAAAAGATTAAATAAAACTGGAAAATATAAAATAAATGTGGAAATGTTTTAAACATACCTTGAAAATTATTAAAATATTCTGGAAAAGGTTTAAGTAAACATGGAAAAATTATATAAAATACTTTATTAATATCAGCTATAGTCCCTAGGTACACAATAGCCGTAATAATGTCTGATATATTTGATAGGTTAGATTCTTAATATCCCATCGTGCAAACCGATTCTATTTTATGTAGTAGCTCTTAGATGAACAATAATTTTTATTATTAATGAAAATCCACTTCTTGCACAACTTGCTTCACATTCCATTCCTGGCACTCCTCCGGGGAATATGAAAATAAGATGGCCCCGTGATCTTCTTCTTTTGTAGATATTTCATTAGAGTACTACCATTGGGTAGTTCCTCTACAAGTTTTAAACATAAAGTTGTAAATTTCTATTAATAAAAGTAGTAGTAATGAATGTTGCTTAAAATTTGTGATCTCAAACAATTCGAGCCAAACGAATAATAATCTTCATTCTTCTTCTTCGTTCTTCCCATTATATGACCAAGTTGGGAATCCAAATAAGGAATTGGACAAACAACAACAATCATGTCTGGACAGATTACCTCCCATAAACCACATCCGAGCAAGGTTACATAAGAGAAGACAGAGACGAAATAATCGACTTGTTTGTTAACTGAAGAGATAATGCCACCCGTGTCTGTGAATAAAATTCACTACACCCGGTGTACTAAGGGTGACGAATCACGTAACGATTCTTGAGGTCATATCGTATAGTGGAATAAATGCAATTTCATGCTAAACTGCAATAACATCGATATTAGGAATATTTGCATACCCAATGGCAAATAAGTCCGTTCTGTTTTTGAGGGTGAAATATCACTCTGTTTATAATGGAAATTAAATTTATTTCAATCTACAATGTATTCACCATTATTTAGTAAAACTAGTTCCCATCTATCGACCAATGGTATAGTGCCACGTTCATAGAACGTCTGGAGTTTATTGTCAAAAAACTGATTCAAGTGGTTTTTGATGTCTTGTTCCTTTAGGAATTGCTTTCTACCAATGGAGTCAAGCAGAGACCGAAAGAAGTGGTAGTCACTTGGAGATAGGTCTGGTGAATACGAAGGATGGGGCAAAAGGTCCCATCCAAAGCTTAACTATTTATTGTGAGTGACAAACGAAGTTTTTTTTAATTGATTGATCCAACTTTGTTAATTGCGAACAGTATAGAGTTGATTCAATTGTTTGTCCTGATGGCAATAGCTCGTTTCAATTTCTTCTGGTTGACCAGACTGTGGAGCGTCATTGATGTCAAAATATCCTGGACGAAATTTGGTGAACCGATTTTGACAGGTGCGTTCGGTTATGGAATCAGTACCATAAACATTGAAAAAAAAATATGGCCTTCTGCAACACGGTTACCTTTTTTAAAATAATACAGCAAAATATGCCGATAATGAATGATGATTTTTTTCAACCGACTTCAAAAAAGAGGAGGTTCTCAACTCGTCTGTTTTTTTTTTTTTTTTTTTTGTGTATGTTACGCGAGATCGGTGGGGCATACTTCAGAGGTGGTCCCGTAAAAAATATTTTGAAATCAACGCAGCAATTTTTAAGAAAAATCAAAAAAACAGTTAATAAAATCACTTATTAACTTTTTTTTAATTTTTCTTAAAAAGTGCTGCGTTGATTTCAAAATATTTTTTATGGGACCACCTCTGAATTATGCCCTACCCATCTAAAAAAGAATCATCAAAATTGCTTCAGAATTGACGGAGTATTCGAGTAACATACAAAAAAAAACAAAAAAACAATACAGATGAGTTGAGAACCTCCGTCAATTCTTAATCAATTTTGATGATTCTTTTTTAGACCGGTAGGGCATACTTCAGAGGTGGCCCCATAAAAAATATTTTGAAATCAACTCAGCACTTTCCGAAATACATGAAGGTAAGTGGAATGATAACCTCGATAAGTCTTTGTTCAGTAACTCGAACTATTTTTCAGGGTAGCTTGAAGATCGAGAATTGACTATATAAACAAAAAATACACTCACCACTAAAAAGTGAAAAATAAAAATAATTTTTAGAGAAAAAAACAAAACCGACTTCAAGATTAAACCTACATACACAAATTTAACTAAAAAATAAAAATAATATTTTAATTGCTTCAAAACAAAAACCATTAAATGAAATTATCAATACTTATATACCTATTCACAATTTATGATCAGTTATTTTTGGAGTCGGTGCCAACCAAAACAAACAGAATTTGAAAAAAAATTGTAATCGTAAAGATCATCCCACTGTTTCATCACCGCCAAACCGCTGTCTCCGGCCATTCGAAAGTTTATTGTAAAGGCAGGATAAAACTACCCTTCTTGGCTGGCACCGACTCCGGTATAAGATAACTGGTCATAAATTGTGAATAGGTATATAAGTATTGATAATTTTATTGATTTTTATTTAATGGTTTTTGTTTTGAAGCAATTAAAATATTATTTTTTATTTTTTAGTTAAATTTGTGTATTTAGGTTTAATCTTGAAGTCGGTTTTTTTTTTCAATAAAAATTATTTTTATCCATGTTCACAGTGCAATAGCAATCACAATACTAAGCTTATGTAAACAAGAATTGGTAGAAATATTTGTTGACGTATTACAAACAGAGTAAACAATCCACCTTACCTTACCAATGTGGGTTTAGACGAATCAAATATTTTCCCTTCGACAAATTTTAAAGAAAAAAAAATGCTTATTACGGATTCACAAAAAGGGCCCTAGAACAGAGTGTAGCAACTATCGTTGTATACACTCTTTTCGACGTGTTATAAAATATTTAGCTCTCTTGTATTGTAAAATATCTCGATGTATCTTGTATGCCATTTGTGTCTTACGTTTCTTATAAAATACCTATAATTAGTAAAGTTTTATTGTAACGCAATAATTATTTGTTTATTATTTTATCCTAAATACATTAATAAAAATATTTTATTTAAAAATATAACCTGTTATATAAACATATTATGTACAACACACGGCCGTGTCCATGACACAGCCACGCCCCTTTTTTTTTATTGTAAAGAATAAATAAATAAATATGTATATATATATATATATATATATATATATATATATATATATATATATATATATATACATACATGATGGTTTGAAATATAGTTATAAAGGACACCGTGGCTAATCAGTCAAGGTTCTGCTAATTAAAGACTGGATGGCGGGAGAATTGGCACGGAATGAACGAACCTTCTCCGAACGCTCCAAGGCGCCCTTTAAATGTTAGTTCCCGCCAACATTGTCGAGCCTATTATATCATACGCATCTTAGTAACTATTATTATATATATATTAATAATATCATTGAATATTTATTTATTTAACTAGCATCCCCGTCGCGGCTTCGCCCGCCCTCATAAGTAAAGATAATTTCAACTAAAAATTATAGTTGTATTTGTTTATCGATAAGATTCTTGTATTTTAGCATGTGGTTGAGCATTATTTCTTCAATGATTTTTTCACGCATAGCAGTAATTATTAATCTAGTTATAATCGCACTGATTAGGCGGTTGAAGATTACGTAAAAGCACCATTAGACATAAAATTTTTAATTTTAATGTATGAATTGGTTATCAAGATGGATAAAGACTATTAAGAAACTCATGCGGAAAATAAACTTAATTATCAGCGCTTACGACAAAAGGCCCGTGGATCATATTTTTACACACGATATAAAAAAGCAAAGGATCGACATTTTGATTTAGTAATAATTTGTATTCGGCAGAAATAAATTTATTGATTTCATCTGGTTGGATGTTGATTTCGAACTATAAAAGTATATGACAGTGTGGCAAACCTCGGTCCTGCCTCTCAACATTGTACATTTAAATTTTAGTTATTGTAAATTTTACCATTGCAAAACCTTCCTAGAATTATAAAAATTATTTATTTGTAAAAGCTCTTTTGTAACCTCTCGCGTAGAATGGCACTCTCCACCTACCGGTCAATTTTCAAACTTCACTGTTGTCCACATATTTTCTTTTTTTAATAAAAAATAAATTAAAAATCAGTAGATTTTAATATTGCTAAACCTTCTTGGAACTATGAAGATGGTGTAGTTAATATTTAGTACAGATTGGTTCAGTAGTATTCGTGGTTAGTGATCACAAACGTAAAATGGCTTGTCCTTTTATATAATAGTATAAATTATTATTATAGTAAATTTTCAAATTTTAAATCTTTCAAGAACTATGAAGATGATGTAGTTAAAATTTGGTTCAGATAGGTTTATTAGTTTTACTAAAACGCTATTGTCGCTTGCCACATATTTATAGCTTTTTGGATAACAATTTAATTGAATTAAGTTATTTTATTATCAATTTATAGCTATATTTAACACCGGATCATTGTAACCTCTCTTGAATGGCGCTCGCTTTACTGCACACCATATATTTTTCGCTTTTTAAACAGTAATTTAATATGAAATATGTAAATTTTATTATTGCTAAACCTTCCTTGAAATATGAAGATGATGTAGTTATATTTGGTACAGAATAGTTCTATAGTTTTCGCTGTTAGTGATCACGGACAGAAATGGCTTGTCCTTTTGTAAATAAATTCATCATCCCCTGTCAAGGCTTCGCCCTCTCTCATAAGTAAAGATCTTAGATAATTTTAACTAATAATTGATTTTTTGTTTATCGATAAAAATCTTGTATTAAAGTGAACAATTGAAAATTATATTTTTGATGATATTTTCACGCATAGCAGCCATTATTAACTTGGTTAAATTTAGATTGATTAGGTATTTGAAGATAACATAAAGCATAATTAGACATCCAATTTTCAATTTTAATATATGAGTTGGTAATTCAGATGGACAGAGGCTATTACGAAACTGCATTATCAGTGCTTACAACTAAAGGTTCAAAATTCATATTTTTACACACAATATTAAACAGCTGGGGATCGGAATTTTGATTTTTAATAATTTTCATTCGACAGAAATAATTTTATTGATTTGATCTGGTTGGATTTTAATTTCTAGCCAAAAAAATATGTGGTAGTGTGGCAAAACCCGTTTCTAACACTCAACATTGTACATTTAAATTTTTATTGTTGCTTAACCTAGAACTATGAACATGATGTAGTTAAAATTTGGTATATTTCACTTCATATAGCTGTTTTGATAACAATTTAATTGAAAATAAGTAAATTTTATTATCAATGTTCACCTCTATGGAACACTGTACCTTTTAACCTTTCATGTAGATGGCAATTGCCGCCATTTTTGAACTTCACTGTTATCCACTTATTATTCATTTTTCAATAAAGAATTAGTTGAAAATCATTAGATTTTACTATTGCTAAACCATCCTATAAAGATGATGTAGTCAAAATTTGGTAGAGATTGGTCCAGTAGTTTTTGGCGGTTAGTGAACACAAACGAAAAATTGCTTGTCCTTTTATATAATAGTATAACCTTATACCGCCATATGTTAGAATCGTATAGAGCTAACAGATAATTGTGACTTGCAGATAATATACAAATAATATTGCGACTATAAATTAAGATATGAGGTATCCTATCTTTTTTGTTGGATCAAACTGCACACGGTGTGCAAATTTGATTAAAATCGGTTCAGTAGTTTAGGTGTCAGCCTGGCCCAAGACAGCGACACGTAATTTATATATATTAAGATTGATTCACAACAGCCGAGTCTTCCCTCGACGTTTAGTAATTGAAATATATTTCAATAATTTGGTTTTTGTTCTCGTTTTGGTAATAATATTGATATAATTGGAAACGAGACAAGAGGATTACCAGTAAAAGGACATTAAAAGTTAATAAAAAAAAAAAAAGATAATTTGGTCGGTCACGTTTAAGCGTGCGTAAAAGGTTCCCGGGTAACAGGATATAACGAACTCTCACTTAGAGAAAACTTATAAAATGACTTGTATTTACAGAAAATTTATCGATACAAAATTTAGACTGAAGGTTACAAGTAGAATTTAGAATTTTCCTCTGAAAACCTAACAGGAACTTGTACCTTGTAGGTTATAAGTTAAAGTGGGGATACGCGCTTAAGAAGACGAAGAAGAATGGCTTCTCGAAGATATTGTTTTGTTAAGTAATATAAATAAAAGGGGGTAGGATAGTCATAGTAAATAGACAATTCCTTAGGTTTTCCCTATGTGTGTTTTTTTTCTGTTACTAAGGAAGCAAATTTAAAATGAGGAGATCGGAAAAAGTAGGGCTTATAAAAAAAAATGACCGTTTTATCAAATTCCACAGTTCAAAAGTCTGTAAATATCTTAATGCTATTTATTATTTACCAATACTCAATAATCCCTTTAGAGAATTCTCTAAGCTTGTTTCTAACACTGGACGTCTTAAAAAAAAAAGCCTCAGTTCAGTTATGTATTTCAAAGAAGAAACATGACAGTGTCCTACGAAATTCTCGTAATTTTAAGACATTACTGGAAATAAAATTTCACAGTCGTTGAAGTAACTCGTGAAATTATTAAAAATGAAGGAAAAGGTTTCCTTGAAGAGCGCACTGCGCGGCGTAGGTTTGAAAAATTTAGAAGTGGAGATACGACGTTGGAAAGGAAGAAGGGCTCCGGGCGGTCATTAATGGATATTGATGAGGTTCTGAAGGAAGCTGTTGAGTCAAATCCGTCCACAAGTACTCGCGAACTTGCCAGGGAGTGTGGTGTGTCGAAAGATACTGCTAGTCGCCATCTTCTCTCCATGGGGAAGGTGAAACAGACCTGTAGACTGGTCTCTCACGAACTTACTCCTCAACAATCAGCACAAAAGTTTACAGAACTTCATGGGTTTGAACTCCTGCCGCATCCACCATATAGTCCAGACCTCGCACCTTCGGATTACTACTTTTTTTCTATCCATGGCCCATTTTCTTCAAGGGAAAAAATTTAATAATTTTGCGGAAGTTGAAAATGCTGTCCAAGAGTTCTTTGACACCCATCCCAAGGAATGTTATCAGCGTGGCATCGAGCAATTGGCTAGCAGATGGGTAATGACGGTAGATAAAAATGGACTATACTTTGAGTATTAATTGTACTTTATATCAAAGAAATAATAATACAAATATTTGTTTCAAAAACGGCCAGGAACTTAAGGACCTTACTGTGTTATTTCTAAGTATAAAACCACAAATTTTCTGGTTGGAACAGTTTTCTTTCTAAATATTAAAAATTTCTGTTCAAAATTGAGTTTAAATTTCTCCCAACAATGAGCAAAACTTTCATCAGTTGGGTATCATAAATAAAAAATACAGTCACACATGAGGAACCCAACTCCAAATTATGTGTTCCTTATGATCTTGTATTTATTTATTTTTTATGTTATTTAAGGTCAAATATTTAAAATAAACTTAATCTACGTAGGATATTCAATAGCAAAACTTAATCGGCATCCATGTGGTAAATTTTAAACTGAAAATTCCATTTCTACAACTTACTGAATAATAAAATCTGGCACTAATTTAACTTGATAACTTAATCAAGCCATGCTATAAATTGATTTATTACCAAGCTTATATTTTTAAAACCTTATAATTTTGTGAAATTATTTTTAAAAGGTTTTAATTTTAATGAAACAGCTGATTTAATATAGAAAAAAAACAGCTGATTACTTTGGGACTAATTTAACATGATAACTTAAGAGATACTGTATGGGAAAAATCTGCAGATAAAAATGGACTATACTTTGAGTATTAATTGTATTTTATATCAAAGAAGTAATAATACAAATATTTGTTTCAAAAACGGTCATTTTTTTTATACACCCCATTATTTATCCGGCCATCTAAACAAAAATTTAGATTGATTTTAAATGATTTAATTATTTCTAGTTATTAGCTAATACATAATTTTAGACTATATTCTACGTGATTACTAGTTTCACTCCCGAGTCTTAGAAATTAAGTTTCCTAAAAGACAAAATTCCAATAGATGTGTCAAACAAGAACGTATCTATTTTTCTAAACCATCATGCGTACCTAAAGTGGTACTGAAGATGTCTTAACACGTATTAGATACTAATCCATGTGAAGTTAAATTTACAATTTCCAGAACCAATACTTTCCGGGGAAAAAAATAAAATAAAATAAGAATTCTTGGAACGCCATGCCTCCATGATTTATTGCTGTTTATTTGGTTGAACGCCCCCATGCCTACGGCTATTAGGTCAGCAATATATGAATAGAGGGTAGCACAGATTCATTCGTTCATTCATTAATATACTGTAATTTACAATATTGTTTATTTAAATTTATCTGTATACCCCTTCCATAGAACTTTTAACTCCTTCCAACCATTTCTACTTTTCCATCATCTACATAATTAATTTTCTGCAAATTTGTGAATAGTTATGAATCTACAGTAGAGCCTTTCTTATCAAACCCCTAAAGGGACTAAGGTGTAGGGTCGAACGGAACCAAAAGGTCGGACTAACCGGAGATTACAATAAAACACACGTATTTCATAGTTTTTTTTTTTTTAATGATTTTTTTTTTGGCTTTAGCTAGACGCCATTGGCCAACTTTAAAATAGTATTAATTCAAAATAATTGTTTGTTTTAATTTTTTATTAATAAGAGAAAATCTATGTTTTTTTATAATTTAATGCCAGTGGAATTTATAAGATGGCCTAACCCTTCTAGTACAGAATTAGGGTTTGATATTATCTCTATATAAGAATTTTTTTTTTTTTTTTTTTTTTTTTTTTTTTTTTGCACGCGAAAAGGCCCTGAGGACCACGCGAATATCATTGAGCTTAGTGCTTCTTTCCCTCTTTCTTTTCTTCCTTCATTCCATTTCCCTCATGCGGTCACCGTGGGACGCTCCTCCTCCTCTTGGCTTCCTACTATCCACAAGGACCTTCACCCCTTTCAATGATTTTCTGTATTCGTCTCTGTCTAGACAGTCCTGGTCCGCTAATCCCAGTTGCTTCATGTCGTTTTTGATCTGATTGAAGTATCCAGTAGGAGTTTTGTATGACTTTATTTTCTGGAAAATTTGTTGATTTAGTCTTTCAGACTTCATTCTCATCATGTGTCCGTTAAATCTTAATCTTCTTACTCTGATATCAGTCTGTATGTCTGTTGTTTCTTTGTAAATGTCTTCATTTGAACGCAGTCTGTATCCTTCTGACGTTCTTCTGGGTCCATATATTTTCCTGAGGATTTTTCTCTCTATTTTCAAGAGTTTCTCTAAGCTGGGGAGGCATGAGGTTTCAGTGGCATACAGGATTACCGGTTTGATAACCATGTTGTAGTGTCTTATCTTGGCTCCTCTAGATAAATTCCTTTTGTTGTAGAACTTGCTGGTCGTGTAGAAAAGCCTTTCCAGTTTGGCAACCCTTTCTCTCATGCTTTCCTTTTCTAGTCCTCTATTGCATACCGTTTCTCCTAGGTATTTAAAGTTGGGTGTTACTTGGACTGTTCCGTACTTTGTTTTTAATTTCCTTTTGTCATTTTTTGGATCCATGATCATTATTTTTGTCTTTTCAAATGATATCTGTAGCCCTGTCTTCCCAGCTATTTCTGACAGTGTGTCAATTTGAGCGATTGGTTTTTCTTCGGTTTCCGCCAGAAGGGCCAGGTCGTCCGCGTATGCTAGGCATCTGATTTTAACGTGTTTGCTTTTGGTTCCCAGCACTGCGCCTGAGTTATTGACCTTCCAAAATTCTTTCATGATTTTGTCTAGCACTATATTAAACAGTACCGGAGACAGTCCGTCCCCCTGTCTAAGTCCTGTTTTAATCTGAAAAGGCTTACTGACATTATTCTGTAGTTTGACCTTGGATTCTGTTCCTGTTAGCGTTAGCTCTATTAAGTTCCTAGTTTTCTGGTCCACGACGTATTCCTTTGGGAAGGGAAGGGTTGCCATTATTTATTATATTTTTAATTTTATTTATAAAATGGTATCGCTCGGCAGAATATTTTATGAATGACATAATTATAAGTTTCGGATCGTCTCTAACTTCGCACAATTAGCAGTAATCTATCTTTTCTTTTAATTTTATATAAGTATGTACCAGAAATAGCATGATTAATTCTCAATCTGCACACTAATCTTATCCATGATCTGGGAGCATTGCTGTTACCAAACCATGGTTCCATTGAGACCAGTGGGCAGTGAGATTTATAAAACAATCCCTTATCTTCTTTTGTATTACTTTTCTGCCATTTAACCTTCATGGAAATTTTTGATTCGTTAAATATATCTGAAAATGGAACACGACATTTATCAATCGGTTTTTTTGTTGCTTCTTTGGCAAAGCTATCGACTGGTGTATTGCCTTTAATACCTGCATGGCCCCTAATCCATGCAAATTTAATAGTTTTACCTTGTTTTGATTATAAGTTTAAAGTGTATTATAAATATATTCAAAGTCATGTATTAACATTGATAATAAATGTACTTCATATACACTAACAGACTAATATAGAGTTAATAAAAAAAGTCTGCATTCACTTATTATTAATTTGAACATGTGGGTTAAAAGCAAAGAGAAAAAACAGTGAAACGATTTATTTATTTTTTCCTTTTAAATGCAGGCCCTTTTGATTAATTTGGTACATTTTAAAGTTGTTTAAAAATTTTATAAACACAACAAAAAATAATATAGAAAAACTAACGATATGTTATCACAAAAAAAGTCTGCATACACGGCAAATGAAAAATTTAATTAAATGAAAATTTATTAACAAAAAATTCTCTAATGGTCTGTGGGACCTCCTTTATTTTTTATTACCTCTCTTAAGCGATTATTCATCGAGCTAACTATTTTTTTTTTTGTAAAAGTTGGATCCGTTTTCAACCATTCCTCCTTAAGAGCCTCAGAGAGTTGCTGTTTATTTTTTATTTCGTGACGCCGCAGCCTCATTTTAAGATCCTGCCAGAGGTGCTCTATGGGGTTGAGATCAGGCGATTGTGGTGGTGTTCTTAACTGGCGTGGAGCATTGTACAGCAACCAATCTTCGACCCTTCTGGCACGATGTTTAGGATCGTTATCTTGTTGAAAAACGAAATTTTATCCTAGGCCTAACTTGATAGCACTGGGTCGCAGATTTTGTTTTAGGATATCTATGTATACATATTGATCCATTATTCCCTCGATGATCTTCAAGTTGCCTACTCCAGCTGAAGCCATAGAGCCCCAAACCATGATCCCTCCTCCTCCGTGCTTAACTGTCGGGCATAAGTTTTTCAATTTCATGGCCTCGTTTTTTTTTTTCTCCTCAGACTCTAAAGTTGCCATCAGGGCCGAAAATATTAAATTTGGACTCATCTGTGAAAATTACTTTGTCCCAAAAACTGGTAGGCTTTTCAAGGTAACTTTTCGCAAATGCCAAATGCTTAGCTCGGTTGACTTTACTAATAAAAGGCTTCTTGCGAGCCCTTCGCGATTTAATTACGTACCGTTTGAGATGTTACTTCAATGTTGTAATCCCGCAATAAATTAGTGGCTAATGTAGGGGCACTTATTTTAGGGTTTTCGTTCACACTCCTTAGAATAGCACGCTCATGACAAAGTTGGAGCTTTTTTGGCCGTCCTGATCTCGGCCTACTTGCAATCCAACCTGTTGCATTATAATTTATAATTACAGTCTGAACCGTCGAAACACTTTTATTGACAATTTTCGCGATTTCGCGTAATGATTTTCCTGCGGTCCTATGATTCACTATTAATTGCCTAATCTCGCGAGGAATTTCCATTATGAGCTGTTGCTTTCACTTGGCTTTGGTTCTAACTGATTAAATTAGGAAGTAAGACTACAGAAAACCTCTATGAATGTAAACAAATTAAATGTTTGTTTAAATTCAAAGTATTACACTAAGGTGTATGTAGACTTATTAGTTGTAATAAAGAATGGGAAACATTTATTATGAAACATTTTGTAAGTATTCAATTCCGAAATCATATTACAAGCTCGATTTAATCTTCTACAGATAATATAAGATTGACTGCTTGGATTGCAAAAAACATTATATTGGAGAAACGAAGCAGAATTCATATAAAAGAGTTAATCAACATAAATACGACACTAAAAAAATTAGCAAATCAAACAGCAATAAAACAGCCCTTTTAGAACACGTACAAAAACTGAACCACAAATTCAATTTTGATAATGTTAAAATCTTACAACGCGAAACCAAAACACATAATAGAAAAATAAAAGAAGCAATATACATAAATAAAACAATAAATAATGCAATAAACTACAAAACAGACACAGATAAAATAGGATTTATATATGCAAGTATAATTAATGAATTAATAATATAAGATTGGCCAACTTAGTACTAAAAACAACTGTAGAAATTAGGATTGACCCTTGTACCCATAAGGTAGATGAATTATTCTATTGACTATGTAAAAGAGAAACAGACACGGTGTGTTAACAAGAAGAAATCATTTTAAAGGTAATTTATAATATATACATTGTGATAGATAGAAATATGAATAGTATTGTTAGATGTTGAAAATATAGTGTCATTATAATAAATTGTTTAATACTGTTTTCAGTCTGATGATGGGACCTTGTTTCCCGAAACATGTAACTAGTTTATACTTTTAATAAAGAGGAGAGGAGTTTAAATGCTATTTATTATACTATTATTGATCTTCTACAGATCTTATTTTATTAAAAAATAAAAAAACTTAACTTTAATCTATGCAAAAATGATGCACATTAATTCATAAATGAATTTATATTGTGGTGTATGTAGACTTTTTTTACTAACTGTATTTGCATAGATATGCTTTAGCTATTTATACAGGGCGAGTCCCTCTAAGTATAAAAAAAAAAAAAAAATGAGTAAAACTAGATCAAAAATGTATAAAAATGCCGCAGACCTTACCTTTCTATTCCAATCCGTTGCAGATATACGATAATTCAGAGAATTTTTTGAGCAAACCACCTTTTATTGTCATAAAAGCTGTAATATCTCCATTTTGTTTAAATATTATTCAAACTTTGACCTCATTTTTGGATTTGGGATTAATTTTTCTATAAGAGCAGAGTACATGTAACATTAAATTTTACAAACTTGAGACCTAAAGAACATGTTGTTATTCACCTTATTTAGGGAAGTTACAATGTCTTATATTACTTAAACGCTCGCCGTTTTCGAAAAAAAAACAAAAAACTATCCACAAAACTGCAAATCTCACAAAAACTTGCAAATTTAACCAGCTTTCGAATGATATGTAAAAAGTAATGATTCTGTTTCGATTTCATGGAGAACTTTAATTTAAAACCGAAAAAACACGGAGTTCTCATTTCGCATACAAATCAGCTACTTGTTTAAATAAAACATTATGACAGTCCCTTAATGGAAATGTGCATTTTAAACATAATTAACTCTTCATTGGAATGAAAGGCAAGGAAAAAAATTGTTTACTGGAAAGTAAAGGAAAACTGTCAATAAAGCGACACCAGATCAAAGGATCTTATGTTATTTCATTTATTTATTTATTATTATTACTTAGAATTTATTTAAGTAGATTTTCAATGTAAGGGTTAAAACCCAATGATAATGAACATAGACCTATATTTAGCAGTTAGTTTCTGAATGCAGATTATATTGTAGAATACTACTTTTTGAGGTGAATTTTAAGGAAGATGAGTCTGTTTTTACAGGGAAGGCATTTCTACCTATCCATGTATATCATTGGTTTATTCATTTTGTACTGTTGTCGAATATCGAAAATCATAGTTTGCCCAACAGATTGAATGGTGAGAATTACTAGGATCCGTTACAAAATATCCTACCGCAACTTCATCACGATATTCCACCTGTTCGGCAAAATATGAATTTCCAACACCATGGTGCTCCTCCTCATTATTCGAAAGTAATACAAAAATTAATAAACCAACAATACCCCACATGAATAGGTAGAAATTCCTTCCCCTGTAAAACAACTGTTATTGACAGTTTTCCTTTATTTTGTATTATATAAAATTTTTTTTTTCCTTGCTTTTTATTCCAATGAAGATAGTTTTTTATATTAAAAATGGTTTTTAAAATGCACATTTTCCACTAAGGGACTGTCATAATGTTTTATTTACACAAGTAACTGATTTGTATGCCAAATGAGAACTCCATGTTTTTTCGGTTTTAAATGTAAATTTCTCCATGAAATCGAAACATAATCATTACTTTTAACATATCATTCGAAAGCTTATTAAATTTTCAAGTTTTTGTAAGATTTGCAGTTTTGTGAAAATTCTTTTCGATAAACGGTGAGCGTTGAAGTAATATAAGACATTGTAACTTATAATAAGGGAAGATCAAGCTGTTCTTTAGGTCATAAGTTTGTAAAATTCGAGGTTAGGTGTACTCTGTTCTTGATGATATTCTAAACCCGATGATGTAAAAGTTATAGAGTTGCCAACTTTTACCAAAGGTCTAAAGGCCTAATAATAATGGCTCCTGAAAACAATGATTAACTTATATAATCTATGTACCTAAGTGCTGTTGTTTTGGAAATATTTATACATTATTAGAAGTAACGATCGAGGAAAAATGAAATTCAAGAAGAAATAATGGCTCGGTTAAATGATGGTAATGCTTGTTATTTCTCGGTCGCAAAATTACCCAGTTCGCGCTTACTCTTAAAAATTTAAAAATTAGGATATACAAAACTATTGTACTACCAACAGTTCTCTACAGATGCGAAACATGGCCGCTGACGTTAAGGGAGGAACAAGGCCTTAAAGTTTTCGAAAATAAAGTACTGCGTAGAATATTTGGCCCAAAAAAGAATGAAGAAACAGGAGAATTTGGAAGGCTCCACAATTCGGAACTGCGCGAGTTATATCCGGTAAATAAAGTTCAAGTAATAGCAGCGCGGCGCTTAAAATAGGCATGTAAAGTCGTTGGGTTTAATAATAATCGAATTCCGAAAAAAATTATCAGTTATGAGCCGTCGGGTAAACCGAGGGGTAGACCGAGACGAAGATGGGAGGATTGCGTCAGGGCCGACCTGGGGGATTTGAGTTTTGGAGGAGTGGGTTGGAGAGAAGTGTGCGGTCGACGGTTGGTGGTGTCGGCATCGAACCTTCGGGTTCGCTAAGCCTTTATTTTTTATAGAAGTAATGATGAATGTTTAATGTTCGAAACCTGGCTGGGTTACAATTTATTTCGTGGCTGATCCACCAAATGAATCTTGACCTTCCCAACATGTATAGAATAAATGAGCAACCTGTAGGATAGCCAGTCCTTCCTACCCTAGTTGGAGAACATGAGGACGTTATGCTCCTCTCCCCCCCCACAAAAAAAAAAAAAAAAAAAAAAAAAAATCTAAATTATTTTAAAAAAAAAAAAAAAAAAAATTCCAATAGAAATAGGATATAATTTATCAACCCTAATTGTATTGATCCTTCTATACCATCATGATGTACCTCAAGTGTTATTATGAGACTCTGGCTTATCCACCCTACTCTCTAGACTTTTGGTCAAACCACTAACATTTTTTGAGACACCTGGACCATTTTTTTATAAAAGATTATCAAAATTCGATAGAAAATATGTTTTACAGCTCAAGACGAATGTTTAGCATTGATCCTTCTATACCATCATGGTGTACATCAAGCGTTAGTTTTGATGCTCTGCCTCAACCACCCAATTCTTCCGAGCTCCTGCCAAGCGACTAATATTTGTTTTAGACACCAGGACCACCAGAGATAATCAAAATTATATACAGTGGACCCTCGTTATAACGCGGGTTCAGAGGAAATAAAACGTCCCGCGTTATAGACGTAACCGCGGTATAACGAGGGCAGAAGTATGAATTATTGGGGGGTCAAAAAATAATCAAAATGCACTCTGACATAAACTCGGGTAACAACTAAAGGAATAATACACAGTTTTTAAAAAGAAAGTGAAGGGGATTCTGTGAACCAAGAAGGCAGGAATAGAGATAACGTACGTCATCTAGGTAGGTTACCGGGGAGATATTCAATCGGCATTGCCTAAGCAACACATTTCGGCTTATTTCCAGGACGATACAAGCGATGTACCCACTCTTTCCTAAAGTTTTTTAAAATTCTAATAAAGATCAAACTTTAAAAAGTTCTAATATTGAAACAAAAACAATGAAACCTGGTTAGACAATCGTAATTCTAAACGTCCTATTTAGTTTTACTTCCTACGTTAACAACCAGTTATAATTTTTTTCCTTTACAAATTCCTTTTAATGTTCAGTAAAATTAGGAATGTGTTATAAAAAAAAAAAAAAAAAAAAAAAATTAACAAATGTAACTTAATTTTCGGAGTTCCCTTTTCCCAGAACTTATCAAACTTTGGAACCTTTTCGTTTTCTTCTCTAGTTTTTATGACTCAATTTTCTAATGAATTGTTTTCAAGTTTTCTATTGTTGGTTTTAAAACCATAATACGATGTAACCTTATTTTTTTATTAATTTTAATTGAATCAGAATCAGGACCGGAGCTTGACCCGCGTTATATCCGAATCCGCGGTATAACGAGCCGCCTTATATCGAGGGTCTACCGTATGTTTTTTTTTTAGAATTTGTTAATACCAAAGTCTTAAACTTTCTTCACAGGGCATTGGAAAGTTATGAAATCGTTGGAATAAATGTATTGAGAGTAATGGAGAGTATTTAGGTTGGTAAAAAAATGTTTTTGATAATTTCTTTTATTAATGTGGAACATGTTTAACCCGTTGCCTTGTTTGTCAAAAGTGATACGTTTTGGGGGTAACGCAAGGGCGTTACGTGTAGTTTGACACGCACTAGCTCTGTTGTTGCTTGAGTCGAAAATTTGTCGAGTTTTTTCTTATCAGAAATTTAATGTAGAATATTTTTTGTTATATAACATTCGTCGCTAAGAACAACCGTTTAGGAGTTATGTTGGTTTGAATAAAAAAAGCCATGTTTGTAACCCTTAATTTATTAACTTTTAATTTAATATAAAGCCTTTCAGGTAAGCGAAAAAATAAATAAATAAATAGGCATAGGCAATCAGCTGGACTAAGCTATTTAGTTTGAAAATTTATGTCCTACAGAAAAATGAATCGAAACATGTGAAAAAAAACATGAGCATCGGCGCACAGTGGGACGAAATTATGTTTTTTCTGGACATCGCATTTTGAGCCTCTAAAAATTATTGCATCAACTTCAAATTTCATATTGGTATGTTTTCAAAGGTGTAGAGTTCGAATCTACAGTCAGTTTTTTTTTCCATCATTTCAGGACTTAGCTCTGTTAACCAATAGTGTGTCTAAAAATATCTAACTTTCGTTTTTACGTGTTTTGATTCAAGGGACATTATTTTCTATGATTTTTGATTTGCTCTATCGAATTTAAAAATCTGCAAATCAATCAGTTTATCTATATGTGAGTTATACGTGTTTTATGCCTTTTTCGTCGATTGGATTTTCTAAAAAATTAAACAATTTGCGGTTTGTCAGAAACCTGATAGGTAATAATTATTTTAAATATTGTCCCCAACCGAAAACGGAATTATTTAATCTATATAAATAAAAATGAATCGCCAAATGTGTTTCTAAGCGTAAAACTAGAAAACGGCTCGACCAATTCGGCTAATTATTTTTTTTAACGTTTTATTTAAGGCACAAGGAAGGTTTTTATCTATCTATATAAATAAAAATGAATCGCCAAATGTGTTGCTAAGCGTAAATATCAACCAACCGCGACTGTGTAACGGCACACGGCTAGCAGTGATCGAAGCAATCATTCTAAAGGGAAAATATAAGGGACAAGATGTGTCGATACCCCGCATCCCAATGATACCAACTTGACCTACCGTTTGAATTTGAACGACTGCAATTTCCAGTGCGGCTTGCTTTCGCTATGACCATAAATAAATCACAGGGTCAGTCGTCAAACAAAGCAAACAAAAAATATCGTGTACCATAAGGCATTACAATGAAAATACCACATTACACTACTAAAGTCTTGCAATGAACAAAATAGAAAACATATTTGTAAGTAATCGTTGTTTATTATGGAGACACAAATCTATAAATAAATTGATCACTCTGAAATGTTTTATTACTGCGAAAGGACAATAACTTTTGACAGAACAAAGTCTGTCCAGGAGGAACTATTAACATAAAAAATCAATGTTGTGTTGTTTTAGAGAAAATAGGGCAGAACAACGTCTGCCGGGGCAACTAGTTATTTAATAGAAGTAAACAATTATTGCCCACATGCTCCTACACTGCGGTTATCGAAATTTTATCGTTGGATCCATTCGTTCAAATTCGTCGTGTCAATGTCAGCATTCAGACCTATTCCGATATCAATTTTAAGCATTTTTATTTGAATACCTGTGGGGTAACATTTGTGAAGTCCATTTTTGTTGTAGCAATTTGGACCACTTTTTTGTACAAGTTGAATTGTCAAAGTAAATTCAAATATTCTCCAAGGTCGCAAGTGGTCGCAGACCATTTCGATCTTGAGTTACTTTTTATAATCGATATTTTTAATTAAAATGGGTTTGAACCTAAACAAGTATAAACATTTTTCAAAAATCAATTTTTTGTTGAAATTTTCAAATTTAAATACATTTCTTTTTTGAAATTATTATTTTTACAGGAAAACGTTTTATTGCCAATTGTTTTATCATGCTAAAAACTGTGAACAGCAAAAAATTTACATCGGATGTGTTAACAATTTCTAATGCAATTTAACAAAATGGGAAATTTGCGAGAACCTTTCAAACAAACCTAGTTTATCGATCTTTTGTACTGTTAGTGTTATAATAAAATTATGTTTAACGTACTGTTGTTTATCGACAATGACCATAGCAGACATTTTATCAATGATTCAAGCCATAAATATAAATTTTTGTTCTCAACCAATGTCCAGCAAATTACGTTGGCTCGTCCCACTGTGCGGCGGTTACCAGGTTAACCCCTAAAACATGTCCCGTGTTATTCTTTCTTTAGCCGACAGTCTCAAGGGGACCTTTTTTTTTTTTCTTTTTTTTCTCATTTTAAAACCATAAACTTGCATTAATACCCGAACTACGCAATGGTTGGTACGTACTTCCAAAAGAACATGCAGACCTCCATCACGCCGCACTCACCGGCTGCCCTACCTCCAGGTCACAGGACACTTTGCCACTAAACAACAGGAGGCCTAAGACTGAGAGATGTAAGGATACGTGCTGGGCTCCAACCTATTTTAAATATAAAGCGCTCAGCGATGCGCGCGCATTGTTTACTATCATATTAGCGCTCAGCGTTCCGTCTGCCGTTATGGCCGGAATGAGTCACTTCCACGTGGGTCAGCTGTCCGGGGTGGGAATGACCCCGAACATATATCCCAGATGGGAGTCATCTATAGGTTATCCAGAAATTAATGCAGCTTTAAGGTCCCCCCCCCTTATTTATTAAAATTTACAACTGTACAAAATATATAAATCAAGTAAATGTGTTCATAATGATTACAATAACATGTCAAAACTTGAAAATAACTACACATCACTAGCACTTCAATAAACATTCTACACTAGAAAGTCTTGGATTGGAATGGGAAGCAAGTTGAGCTACATGTGGATTTGATTAGCTAAGTATGAAAGGGTAGGTATCTGGTTTGGGCTACACTGCCGGTCAAAAGTTTGAGACCACCCTGAAACGATACCAGTAAATTTAAAAGTTTGATGTTAGGTGAAAAATAAATGGATTTAAATAAAATTAAACGCATTTTATATAGTTTATACCAAGATCTTTAAAGTTCATCTACCTTTAAGAGAAGAAATTAAAATTAAGTTTTCAATACATAATTTAAAACAAACTGTATTTTCCATATTAATTCCAACAATTTCGTTTGCCGACAGAATAACCTTGGATTAAAAAATTTGAAATTTGAATTAAAAATTGAGAAACGAAAATCTCCCATTCATATTAAATAAAGGCAGCGGGAATGGCGACGAAGCTACTGGTTAGCATGTTGGTGGGGTGCTCGTAAAGAATAGGTACCTCGTACCTGGGTTTTTGTTGAGCCATTTCAAATTTAATTAGATATTTATGAACTAAGTTCCTTTTTTTCCTGAGTGGAATAGCTCGTAATTGATTTATTACGGAGAAAATCTCAAAAGTGAAACAAAGTGTTTTTACTTATAAATAAAAAAACATCAACATAAAATTAGATAGAAAAAGAGAGGCGGAACGATATTAAAGATATTAAACTTTTAAATTTACATACTTTGGCTCAGGGTGGTCTCAAACTTTTGACCGGCAGTGTATATCAGCAACATATGGAACATTAAGATCTTTATAAGTTTATTAGTAAAAAAGTAAGAAGGAGGATTTTTCGAATGACATTATAAGGATTGGATACGAGATGAATTGGATGGTTTTGTGGAGCCCTAATACTCAACTCCGTACGTCCCAATAGGTCTAATCACAGTCATGTATATGGGTCTTTTGTAATTAATTGGGAGCTTTGAACTTTTGTCTAGTAAATGTTTAAGTAGTCTGTAACGACGGGTAGTTTCTTGTCGTTTTAGTCTCGTTAAAAGGTTTTAAAACATATAAAAGAAAAAAAAATTATCTAAAAAAATTTTTATTAATCCAAATACCCTCCAATACTCTCAATACCTTTCTTCCAACGAGTTAATAACTTTTCTATGTCCTATGAATGGAAGTATGAGTCTTTGGTACTAAACAGATTCTAAAAAGTGGTACAGGTGTCCTAATAATGGTAGTCGGCTAGCGAAAGGTCTAGAAGGTAAAGCGGATGAGAAAGAGTCCCATAATTTATCTCCACTGTCGTGTGGTCATGTGTGAGACATTGGCGGTCTCAGAGCTAATGCATGTGGTACCAAATTTAAATTTTTTTATTAATCATGGAACATGATTTATTCGTGGCTTAGTTTCTCAAAAGTGATACGTTTTGGGGGAACGCGAGGGCGTTACGCGTAGTTTGACACGCTCTATCTCTGTGTTGCTCGGATCGAAAATTTTACAGTGATTTCCTGAACAGGAATCTAATGGAGAATATGTTTCGTTTTATAATATTTAAAACTCCTATTTTTAAATTAGCATCGAACTTTAAAATCCAAAAAATTAAACAGGTTTGACAGCCGGAAATTGTTCATCAACCATAGCTTTAAATGTGATAAAATGTCTTCCTCGAAATAGCGTTGGGTTCGAGAGGGGAAGGTAGGGAAAGGGTTGAATCGTACCGTCCTTGGCTGTTTGATCAAATACCTCAGAAACCGTTACTTTTAGCACATTTTTTATATATTACAATAGAAACTCGATAATTCGTCATGAGTGGGGGAGAGGTGGGTGACGAAATAACGGAAATGGCGAATTACAGAATTTTGCTGGTAAAGTAACAAAAAAGCATTTTAAACTATATAATTGTAATTTTTTTTTGTAACGGTCGGATTAAGAGGAGGCAGCAAACTGGCTTGACCCGCGCTACACCGACCAGTTCGATCCTTACGCTTCACTTCGAGTTTACATTTATCGATAGCTCTTTCCTATAACCTCACATGTAAACAATCACTTCTACAGTTTCAACTTGGATTGTGTTGTTTAGTTTGTTATATTGATATTTAGACTTCTTAAATGAAATTAGATGAAACAGAAGTTAACAAAATGAGTTTCATAAAGGATTAAATGTTTTATCAATTCATGTTTTCTTGTTCCCTAATTCTCCAATTATTTCTTATTCTCCAAATGGATTTGGTGTTTTATATATATTTATTTGTTGTATCAATTTAATTTAAGTTGTGTAATTATTTCAATAAAACAAATCGCTAAAAAAATAAATATGAGAAAGTATATTATAGGTTTCATATTTTCTTATTTCCACTTCCCTTGAGAAAACATAGCAGAAATTAACATCATAACTTTCAACAAGGATTCTGTCTTATATTATATAATCCCTTATAACATGGAGAATGGACAACGTAAAAATAATCACAGATTAATAGGTAAATGACATATTATATATATAATTGTAAAAAAAACGTTAAATGGTGGTTTGGTGTAGGTATGTTATAGATTAATGTATTTTTAAACATTTTTAGAAGCCTGATGATGGAGCATTTTCTCCGAAACATGTAGCTACAAATGTTAAATAATTAGGAGTAATATGAAATAAATACTTAAATATAAATTCTGTCTTTTAAATATTTATAATTTGTTATTTACACTTCCCTCACATCACAAAGTTTATCAAGAATTAACATTACTGGTGGTTTAGCATTATATTAATTTTGATTTAATATAAAATTAATTCAAAATTGATTTAGTGTCTTATATTTTGACATTTTCTTATTTCCACTTCATTATTTTCTTATTTCTCATTTTAATATTAGAAGATAAACAGAAGTTAATATTACTTTGAACAGGGATTTAGAGTTTTTCCGTAAATGAAGGAGAATAACCTTTCCCCTCGAAAAGTAGCGACAAAAACACCGAAATAAATCGCAAGAAGGTAAGAATCGATAAAAGATATTCTGAGCGGCTGGTAACCCGACCGTTACCGAATATTATTTTTTATTTTTTAGTCCAAGTTTGTATATGTAGGTTTAATCTTGAAGTCGGTTTTGTTTTGTTTTCTAAAAATTATTTTTATATTTATATTTATAAAAATTTTATATGGGATGGAGACCGCTTGCTTACCCAGCCTAGAAAGGCTATTAAGAATAGAAAGGAGGATCCTGAGAAAGATCTATGGGCCCAGGAAAACACAGGAAGGTTACAGGCTAAGATCTAACGAAGAGATCTACAGAGGACTGAAAGACCTTGAGACCGAAATAAGAATCCGAAGGCTGATGTTATATGGACATATGAAAAGGATGAAGAAGGAAAGACGCATTTTGTCAGGACGCCGTAGAGCTCTCACATTCGGTACCCCTGATCAATCCACCCCAATCTATCAGCGCACTCGGAGATTTCCGCTGTATAATCAAAGACAGATTGGAACAGAGCATCCGGCACATTAGACAGTCGCTGGCGATGGACCAATGCTGAAGAGGGGCCTCCCATTGACAACGCATCAGTCCCAATCCTCTAAACCTCCTTGGTGCATACAGCATCGCCGTCGATGTATTCGCTGGAAGACCAACAATGGACTTGACGCTTCTCCGAATCATTGTATCGATTCCATCTAGTAGAGAAGGACGCAGCTTCGTCTGGGGGCCGCCTGTTTGAAGAAGGCATTACGTGAGAAACAGGGGAACGAACAATATGATTAAACATGTTGGCTCTTTGCTCCGGACTTGAGCACAACTGGACGTACTAATTTGTCCAAATTACATTCATCTTTGTTACCGAATCCTCTGTTACAGATTAGCTCCCCCCGAGAAGTGCATCCAAGATACTTGCACGGTTTTCTTCTTGCTTTATGTGTCCGGCCATTAGCAACTGTACCATTCTCTAGGTGAGAGCATCGCTGATTGCAGCTAGCTCTCCTGTTATATTAATATTAGTTCCACGCTTTTCTTGTGGTTGTAATAATTGCCGCAGACCTATTTCATCAAATATTTTTTGGATGCCCTGTTGAATCACTCTCTCCGCCGGCACCCCTTTGCTCCATCGCGCCGACAACACCTTGCTCATCAGCAAAGCCTGTTGAGGACCACACTCTCATTGGTCACACTCTTTCAGGTTGTACCCGTATTGCATGAAAATTGGTCCGATCGCACATTTCACTGGTACATATGGGTCGGATGGCCAAGTTGAAGCGAGATGATGACAAGGGGGCGCCTTGTTGGGGGTACTCCCCTTACCCACCTGATCTGGCTTGTCGTATGAGCACCAACAGTTGAACTAATCGTGTGGTGCCTTAGGATAGCAGCAATTACACTGGAGGGGCAACGCTACTACGGGGAATGGTTGCCCTCTGGACGGATCGGTCTGCAGGCGTCTCTCTCACTCGCGATCCGGTGACACACCTCTAGCCTCCAGTGAGCAAACTATGTGGTCATGCCCAACATTGTCAAAAGCCCCAATCACGTCAAGAAAGGCCACCGCGCAATCCTTCTTTTAGTAGTGGCGTCCTTTATGATTGCATCCACAATCCTGGCATTGACATGAGTTCCCGGGAGACCTTTAATAAAACCTCTCTGATTTTTGTTGAAGGCGACCTGTTTCCTAAGCTCGCAGTCCAAAGCCTTTTCTATTATTCGGCGTACAATTGAGTAAATGGTGATAGGCCTCCAGGATGAAATATCCTTAACTTCACCCTTACCTTTGTAAATTAAAATTGTACGCCCCTGACGCAGCGATTCCGGTACATAGGCCTCCTTCAACATTATCTCCGCAATGGTCTTGATGATGTGAGAGACATCAAAATATTTTAACGTGCGGACTAATACTCCATCAGGCCCCGGCGATGTATCCAACGATGTAGATTTTATAGCTTTTTTAATTGCTTGAATATCGATGGACATCAAATTTGGCCTCGGGGAACACTGTTCATAATCCACACGTTTGCGGGAGTTCGTATTCTCAAAGAGGTTTTTAAAGTGGCACTCAACCTCAGCCACCTTCAAAGGGCATTGCTTGGGAGCGTCGGCATTCATAATAGTTTGTACTACCTTTTTTCTCCTATTGTAGTAATTATACTGTGCTAGTTCATATTGGTATTGTTCCTGCCGACGACTCCTGTCTTTTTTATTGGCTCTCTGGGGATTCGTCACTTTCCCAACACCCTATCTGCCATAATTGTTTTATTTTTTTTTCTCATTTTGTAAAATCTAACGGCAGGGTGCTGGGGGCCAGGCAATTCAGCATTTACATTTCTTAAAAACTTGAGGAAGCTGAATACCGCTTCGTCAAAATCCCCTTTTTTCAATTATCTCCCTTTTTTGTAAATTCTTAAAGGTGGCCGACCATTTATCAATCTCTGCTTTAGTGCCACAAGCCTCCCCCTCTTCAAAATAAAGAGACATTCGATAAAATTTGTAGCTATAAAAGCGTAGGTGGATATACAAACCAAATGCCTCCTCTTAACCCGACCGTTACCTTTTTTTTTTTTTGCAATTTATTGAATGTAAAAACGAACAGATGAACATTATACATTATAAACATTGGACTTGAGTGAAAATGAGAAAAAAACACGCAAAAAAAAAAGCTAAACACTTGCCGCATCACATCAGGTGTGAAATATCTGATTCACATTGCTGCTCGAAACCAATCAATGCACTTAGTTAACATTTCCTCTACTTCTTTGCATGGAATAGTGGAAGAATTAGAAACGTCATTGTCATCATATTTTTCATCACTCGATCATAACTTCATTTTGAGCACTCAGCATTTGTTCTATAATTACATTGCCATTTAAAATTTCATATCCTACATCCGTACTATCCATGTTTAACCAGCTGCTTACCTCTTGCCCACCTTTTCTCATTTTATAACCTGGAGCAGAAGTTGCTGATTCCGGGAATTCGTCAACTGCACTCATACATCCTTTCATCTCTTACTACAATCAATGGAGGGATCGACTCTGGGCTTGTTCTGTTTTTGTTTTTTTTCTATGAAATGATTAACAAAATGTATAAATATAGGCGTATTTTTAAGTGACAAACCAAATGAGGCGGTTTAAAGATCAAATAAGTAGAAAGGAGAAAAAATGAATAACTTACGTATTTAATTTTGGTATTTCGAGTTGTCAAAAAAAAAAAAAAAAAAAAAAATCCTGTAAACCTTACGAATTACAGAATAAGACGAATTATAATAACGAGTTTCCACTGTATTAAAGAAAATCAAATTTGTAACAAATTTGGTCCTATTCATTTTTTTTTTTTGCTCAGATCAATAGTTTTAGAGCTGTGGGGGAGGGAATGCAAGAGATTAGCTTACTCGCGGTAAGTCGCACTTATTCGCGAAAACACGTTTGTCAGTACTCTTTTGGCTATAACTCCATAACTATTTGTCCTGTCTAAAATTTCTTTTTTTTTTTAATCTAAAATCTGTTTAAATTTGTATCAGACATGGAAATGAAATTTGGATCAATTCCCGTAAAACACCCATGCCAACAGGATAAAATCCCGCAAGCTGTTATGGAAAAACCGTTTTTTTTCAGCACATCTCTCGTTATAACACCAAAAATATTTTTCTAATACCAAATCCTTTTTTCCATATCAAAGCTGGTTATATTTACTATCAGATCCCATATATGAAATTTGTATTAAGTCCCGTAGAGTACCCACGCCAGCACGCTAAATATCGCGTACTAATGTGAAATCCAAGTTTTTTTTTTTGGCATATTTTTCGCTATAACTACAAAAATATTGGTCAGGAGAATGTACTTTATTATATAACATTTTTCACTAGGACATCCCGTTTAGGAGCTTTATTGGTTTGCATGAAAAAGGATAGAAAACTCCCCGATTGCTTTAAGGCGGTCGATTTGCTGAGTGAGAGATTCTCTGCAAGTTTTTTAACAGTTGTTCTGGGATGTTCTTCGGCAAAAGCTCTCAGAACATTTTGAATGAGAGTGGAGTCCTTCCTTGTCTTGGAATCTGAAATATCCCTCCAGAACCTTTTTACTCTAAATAAAATTACATTTCTGCCAACGAGTCAAGAACTTTTCTATGCATAAAAACAGAAATTTGAGTCTTTGGTATTATGACCCCGTTCCGATCAAGTTTATATATATCCAAGCAGTGACATGCTACAGAAGTAATTTTTTTTTTTTTCCATTTATTGATATTTACAACTGTACAAAATAATATACAACAAGTAAATGTGTTGACAGTGAATACAATGGCATGTAAATAACTTGTGAAGAACTACTCACTAGTAGCACTTCAATAAAATCTACACTAAAAGGTCCCTAGGCCATCTTCTTTTCAGACGCCTCGGAGGATTATCAGGGATGGAGGAGGATACAAGTTGGGAGACTAGTGGATTGGAGTGGTTATGGAGCTTACTATGGAAGGATAGGTATCTGGTTTGGGCTAAATCAGAAACATATGGAACATTAAGATCTTTATGGATAAGTTTATTGGTCACATAGTAAGGAGCATTGAGGATTTTTCGAAGGATTTTGGATTGCAAAGATTGGATACGAGATGAATTGGATAATTTAGTAGAGCCCCAAAGCTCAACTCCGTACGTCCAAATAGGTCTAATCACTGTCATGTAAATGAGTCTTTTGTAATTAATTGGGAGCTTTGATCGTTTGTCTAGTAAATGTTGAAGTAGTCTGTAACGACGGGCAGTTTCTTGTCGTTTTAGTCTTGTATGTGGATTCCAAGTAAGACGTTTGTCCAAGTGGAGTCCTAGGTAGCGGATCTGTTCAACAGGGATTAGTGGAATATCAACAGAAGTAAATAAACCTTTTAGAATGGAAGAGAGATAATAAATGAAGACGTCCATACAAAGAAGTAGACCACGTGCCTCTTCACTCCAATGCCATATTCTGTGACATACGAGGTCAGATAATTTAAAAAATGGCGGACATCTCTTACAACTGGATTTCTTGTCAATTTGTGAAGGTGTTAAATTAAAAAAAAAGAAAAATAAAATAAAAATATTCCTCGTCAAGTTACTAAATTCGAGCAGCACCAGTATTTCCTATTCTTTGATTTAAATGGAAATTATAAATGTAAATAAGCAAATATACTTTACAAATATGTTTTTTGTTTTGTTTTTTTCTCAAGGATTTATTGCATAGATAACTCCGACCTGGAACGTTTAGAGGCAATGTAAACAACACGCAACGGCCATTTGTAAACGAGGCCCCCCCATGTTGCCCTGAATTGTATAATTTAGGAGGCAGATTATTATTATTGTATAATCTAGGCGGCAGACTACCCTCATCGTGAGAAAGGGGACTAGAAACGCCAACACATTGTTATGAGAATGCCAAGAGTTGGGAAAGAGTAAATTAGCTAATTATTTTCCTAAATTAATTATTATTGATGATATGTATTAATTTATAAACAAATGAAAAGGCTTAGTGAGCCCGAAAATTCGATGCCAACACCACCAACCTCTGACTACATACCACCACATCAAAATCCAATTCCCCATGATCAGCCCTCACATAATCCTCTCGTCTAAGGTTTGGTCTACTCCTCGGACGTTTACCTGACGACTCAAAACTGATAATTTTTTTTAAAATTTCGTCGTTATTAAATCCAACGACTTGAAATGAACAGTTTAACCGTAGCGCTGCTATTACCTCAACTATATTTTATTTTGGTAACGGTCGGCTTATGAGCCGCCACCAAACTAGCTTGACCCTCGCTACACCGACCAGTTCGATCCTTACGCTTCACTTCGAGTTTAAATTTATCGATAGTTCTTTCCTATAACCTCACATTTAAACAATCACTTCAACAGTTTCAACTTGGATTGTGTTGTTTAGTGTGTTATATTGATATTTAGTCTTCTTAAATGTAAATAAGTGAAACAGAAGTTAACAAAATGAGTTTCATAAAGGATTAAATGTTTTATCAATTCATGTTTTCGTATTTCCTCTTATCTAATGTGTAAAAGTGTTACAAAACTTAGGAACATTAATTTGTACATGGATTTGGTGTTTTATATATATATATATTTTTTTTTGTTATATCAATTTAAGTGATATAATTTCAGTATACATATTTTGTGAATGGATTCTTTGTCATCCATAATACTTGTTGCCCTAAAGTGAGATAGATTGTATAATTAATTCAATAAAACACATCGATCTAAAAATAAATGTGAGAAAGTATATCATAGGTTTCATATTTTCTTATTTCCACTTCCCTTAAGAAAATATAGCAGAAATTAACATCATAACTTTCAACAAGGATTCTGTCTTATATTATATAATCCCTTGTAACATGGAGAATGGACAATGTGAAAATAATTACTGATTAAGAGGTAAATGAAATATTATATAATTGTAAAACTATTGGTGTAATGTTATAGATTAATGTATTTTTAAAAAAAAATTAGAAGCCTAATGATGGAGCATTTTCTCCGAAACATATAGATACAAATTTTAAAAAATAAGAGTTATGTCAAATAAATACTTAAGGATTCTTTCTTTAATATATTTATAATTTGTTATTTACACTTCCCCGACATCAGAAAGTTTATCAGGAATTAACATTACTGGTGGTTTAGCATTATATTAATTCTGATTTAATATAAAATTATTTCAAAATTGATTTAGTGTCTTATATTTTGATATTTTCTTATTTCCACTTCATTATTTTCTTATTTCTCATTTTAATATTAGAAAATAAACAGAAGTTAATATTACTTTGAACAGGGATTTAGAGTTTTTCCGTAAATGAAGGATAATAACTTTTCCCCTCGAAAAGTAGCGACAAAAAAACCGAAATAAATCGGAAGAAGGTTAGAATCGATAAAAGGTATTCTGGGCGCGCGTAGTGGTCGGCGGCTGGTAACCCGACCGTTACCAAATATTAGTTTTTATTTTGTAGTTCAAGTTTGTATATGTAGGTTTAATCTTGAAGTTTTTTTTTTTTTTTTTTTCTAAAAATTATTTGTATATAATAAACAATTATAAATTATTATTATAAAACCCAATTTATTTTCATATATATGTACATATTTTTCAGTTTTTATTGCATATAATTCACAGCCATAGTAATGGCTGTTGTAAATAGATCGAAACACGCTTGGCACAAACTGCAACACAAAATTTGAACTAGCATTGACATTGGAGGTTGGAATCAGTTCAAAAACAATTTCACAGCTCGTGCAAGGAAAATAAAACGAAACGTGCAATTAGGTACAAGAGAGAGCGGTTGGAGATGTTGGCAACCACTGGCATCCTTGTTATAGGACCATTAAATCATCTTAGCAGCCTTCTTTCCCACATACTAAATACTTCAACAAGTACCCTCCATCATGAAGGGAAACAGCTGCAAAGCGGTAATTAATCTATGTCGGCCATATTTGATAATCTAACTTCATAGTACCAATTCGAACAGTGTGACCAACCTGATAATTAAATGAATGTCAAGCAATTATAACTCCTAAATAGTACCTGCTAATCAAATTTTAATCCGCACGATGTAAAGCTTAAAGATAAGAATAAAATCCGGTATAAAGCCTTTAATCTTCTTAACCAATAATCAATTGTGCCGTCTAGTTGCAAAACCGGCCAACTCCTTAATTTTGAGAAATATGTTTTTTTCTGTTTTCTGAGTCCTAAGATACATTTTCCATCTATTGGAAACGAGAAACCTCGCAAAAACCCGTGAAATCCTTGTTAAACCTTCGTTTGAAGAATACAGTTTGCTGCAAAACCGGCCAAATCCTTCCGAGTTTCAAAACCGGGCATCTCCACATCCGCTAGACCGCGCTGTTGTTTCAGATCAAGAAGGCCTCTTATTAGGCAAATATCAGTCTGCTCCTGAATTTTCTTTATGCCTGTATTGTTCAGTGGACTTTTCATTCGATCTTTATGGAGAAGTTTGTAGAAGAAGTTCCAGCTAATTTAGCAAGAAAAAGACAAAGAGACCATGCAACATAGAGAAGAAAAAAAACCCCTCCAGATCGGGTTTTTACCCAAATTGAGAAGTTAAAGAAAATCGAAACTCTCGTTCAGCCTTCAGAGTTTTTGCCTCATTGTCCATCCTTGCCACATGGCCGGCCTATCGCAATCTTCCCAGCTTCATTGTCAGAACAATATCTTTTTCATTAAAAATAGAATAAATTTCGTTATTCGTCCGTCTTCTCCAGTTTCCGTCGGTATGGACTCCTCCAAAGATCCTTCGAAGAATTTTCCTTTCAAAGACCAAAAGGTCTTGTTCTATTCTTCTACTTGTAGTCCACGTCTCTGATCCAAACAATAGGACGGGGCGGATCAATGTCCTGTATAGGTGGAGCTTGGTCTGTCGCGATAAAAGGCGGGAGGTGAATTCCTTGCGGAGGCCAAAGTAGCACTTGTTCGCCATCAATATTCTTCTCTTCACCTCAGCCGCAGGTGAGTTATCTTGAGTAACCAGGGACCCCAAATATGTGAACTGGGCCACTTTCTCAAAGTTGAAGAGGCCGATATTAATTGTCTCCCCAGGTCGAGCAGCTTCTCCTGTTACCATGTATTTATTTTCTTTTCATTTATCTCCAATCCAACCACTTTGGCGGCCTCTAATAGAGCCAGAAATCCTTCTTTAACTGACTCCAACGATCTCCCACAATGTCCACATCGTCTGCAAAGGCTAATAGCTGGACCATTCTATTATAGATTATTCCTCTAGTCTGCAAGCCAGCATCCCTTACCACTTTCTCAAGCGCCAAGTTAAAGAGAAGGCACGCCAGTGCATCTCCTTGGCGAAGTCCTTTTCTTGAGGAGAATTCTTCCGTTCTTTGCCCACCAACCTGCACAGTGCACTTCATTCTTCAATAATGTATACAACAGAAAATGTGCTAAAAGTAACGGTTTCTTAGTTATTTGATCGAACAGCTAAGAACATACGATTTTCAACCCCTCCCCTCAACCCTCTCCCACCCAAACCCGACGCTATTTCGAGGAATACTTTTTACCACATTTAGAGCTGAGGATGATGAACAATTCAAGCTGTCAGACCTTTTTATTTTTGGAGTTGATCTTTTTATGTTTGGTCTAATTTTTCTGTACTATATGTACTCCAACTAGGACAGGACAGGAAACAGCAGTTAAAGAAAAAATGATTTCATTTCCTGAACTGTTTATTATAATAATGTGTACGAAATAAATCTTGACTTTCCCATCCAGTCTAGAATAGGTTGGTAACCCGTCCTTCCTTCCCAATTGGAGTACATAAGGACTTTAAGCCCACCCAAAAAAAATAAATAAAAAATAACATTTTTATGTAACTAATCTTACAATTAATTTGTCTAGGACATAGAATTCTATAGCTCTTTATATAGGGGAAAAAGGTAAATAATAATACGAAATAATATATATTTGGTAAAAAAAAAGATATAGTGTTCTGTACCTCCGAGGTACAGATATATACCCACGAATTTAAATAGGAAAGTCAATATAGAAAATTTCACTCTAAAATAGATCTGGTATACTAACATTATCTCACGATCCCAGTGTATTGTGAAAATATACAAAACGAATTTGGAAAAGTCAAAACGTAACTAAATTAATGGTATATATATATATATATATATATATATATATATATATATATATATATATATATATATATATATATTAAATTATCACCATAAAAATTAAATATTGTTCTCTACAACTATAATATAATTAACATTCAAAATATAACCCATCCTGGTGCATTGTCACTTCTTATCTTTCAACCAGTTGCTTGATCCCTTGCAGGTACCACTCTTTGGGCAATTGAAAAATTTCTGAATTATTTTTATTTTAGAGAAGAAGATAATCAGGGATGCAGTCGAAGAGAAACACCACGTCTAAGTAGAAATTTTTTAATTGTGTGCCAACGTTTCCACCTGCCTTGAAGTAGGGTTGGGCGATAGTCGATAGTTAGCACTATCGATAGACCGATACTATCGGTTGAGAACTATCATCGATAGTTTTTCGATAGTTGCTTCCTTTTTTTCCAAAGCTATTCAATAAAGAATTTCAACTAATTTAATCAAATTCAATTATCTACTTACTACAGTGGACGCTGCTTATATGTAAGACTCGTGGGTTATAAGGTTCAGTCGCCTATAAGACTCAGAATCGACTTGAACGCTCCGGACGTATGCAAATACACACAAAAAAAAAGTCGGTTATAAGACTCGCCACTCCGGATATAAGACTCAGTTGCTCCGAAATAAAAAAAAAAAAAAAAAAAAAACGGTATCGTTTCACAAACTGTATTGGGCAGGATTTTGAAAAATAGACCAGAAATCGAAAGTGAAGCATTATAAAATAAATCTCAGAGTCGGAAACGGAAATAGGGGTGGAAAGAACTCTAATGTTGACGCTCGTTAAAAGAATGGTTTCTAAAAGTTAGGGATAAGGATGCTCGCGTTTCAGGGACTTGCTTCGCCAAAAAGCTGAAGATTGGCTAAATAATGATGAGAGTTTACCGGTGGAGAGACAGCCACCAACCCCTACGCGCGCGCCAGAATACCTGTTTTAGTCGCTACTATTCGAGGGAAAAGGTTATTCTCCTTCATTTACGGAGAAAATCTCGTATTTTAGGCAGTTTACATTTCACTAAAAAGTATCATCATCAGAACTATGGATTCATATGAATGCATACGTGAACTATTCCTTTCCTCATACTTGAATATGTTTACAATTAAGACTTGATGTTAAGCCATTATCAATTATATTTCAAAGCTATCTAAAATATTCAGTCCGAATTTATGACAACGAGGCGTATTCTGAGGACCTGATCTGTGAGTCTGTCATGAGATAAGCCGGGAGCAGCAGTTCGTCGAATGTCACGAACGATGAACGAAGTTGACAAGCAAGAAACTGATGAAGTGACGCTTCCACCTACACACTCTGAGGTTCTAACCGGCTCTAGGGGTGTTGAGGAGAGCTGTCCACCACTAAGGAACCAATTTTGAAAAGCATTATGATTACGAACGATACATTCTTGAAATACTAGAAAATAATAAAAAACAAACGCAATTTTAAAACCAACGTAAATTATGTTTGAGCATTATCTTCAACTCATACACGCTACGAAGTGTGATCATAAAGTTCCAGGACTGAATTTTTATACATTTATTCATACAACATACAGGTTATTCAAATTTGTCTCCTTCGAAGTACTCCCCTTGGGAAGCTACACACTTTTCCCACCGGTGTTTCCATTGATCAAAGGCCCCAGAAAACTCTTCTTTTGTAAAGGTGTTTAGCAGCTCCGTTGTTTTTCTTTAATTTCGTCAACTGTTTGAAATCTTCGTCCTTTCAGGTGTCTCTTGAGCTTCGGGAAAAGAAAAAAGTCGGCTGGAGCCAGGTCAGGTGAGTAGGGGGTCTGAGGAATGGCAGTCATTGCGTTTTTTACACAAAAGTTACGGATAACTAATGCAGAGTGAACAAGAGCATTGTCATGGTGAAGGACCCAATCACCACTTTGCCACAGCTCAGGTCTCTCTCTTCTCACAGCATTACGCAATTTTCTGAGGGTTTCAAGATAAAGAAAACGATTAATTGTTTGACCTTGTGGAAGGAATTCATAGTAGAAAACACCTTGTTTCCGGAACGAGCATCGTCGTCTGTGGATGTTCGGCCATCTTTAAACATCTTGAACCACTGATGACAGCATGATCGGCTTAGACATTCTTCCCAAAAGCCTCTTGTAACATCAAAAAGGTTTCAGAAAACGTTTTGTTCAGTTTTTCATACAAAACTTCACACAAACACGTTGCTCTTCTTTCACATTCATTTTCATAAAATAGCCAAACTCTATAAAACTAACCTCAAACAAACTGTGCTAATGTTACTTTCAGTGATGTTATGATTGATCTGCAAACATAGCTGTGTTCCTGTTGAATCAGGCAATAGAATGCTGCCAACCGCATCGCTGTGAGACATTGCATTCCCATAGTATATAAAAAGTCCTGGAACTTTTTGATCACACCTCGTATATTATATTAACTGATAAAATAAGTTTTTTTCGTAAATTAAAGAAATATTTGATATTACTTTTTTCCTTTTCGCCTATAAGACTCATCCGCCTATAAGACCCACTTTTTGTTGATCCCAAAGTGAGTCTTATAAGCGGCGTCCACTGTATTTGAAATTTGCAGAATTATAAGATTATATCATAAAGATGAAAGAAAAAAAAAAAAAAAAAAACTAATTTATTTGAACATATAATAATAATAATGAACAAATCAAGAAAAGAAAAATAACGAAATAGTTAATTTCAAGAGTCAAGTGTGCTCCTTGAGCCACATATTCCCCGAAAGAAAAACTAGCATTTCTGCTTTCCTTTGGCTTAATCTTTGAGAGAACCCGTGAGTTCTAGGAATTCCGAATTCAATTTCAAATGAACTCGACACTGGACCGAGAAAGATCAGCATAATTCCGAGGGTTTCAAAACTAGTAAAAAAGATCTATCGATAGTCGACACTATCGATAGTGACCATCGATGGGCATGACCTATCGATATATCGATAGTAACTATCGACTATCGCCCAACCCTACCCACTGTAGAGGAGACGAACGATGACAGAAGTGAGAAATACACAATTAAAGTATTTTTACTTAAACCTGGTGTTTCCCTTTAACAGCATCCCTGATTTTCTTCTTCTCCATTCATCTTAACAGTCAACTATACTATTATCATTATGGATTGTAAACTTCTGGAACAACAACAAGAATCTAGTGTGACTTCTCCAAGGATCCTCCACAGCGCCAGGCTTCAAAAGTTACCCAGAACTGTTCATCATCAACATAGAAATCTTGTTCATTTTCAGACTGCCCTTACGGTTTCGAGCTCTTCAACTACTGATTTTTCTTCCAGTTTGATTCAACCTAAAATTTTAACAACCCAACCCTCTCCGCATTTTCATCCTCCTTCTAATAAATCCAACATATCCTTCTCCCATTTTAAATCTACATTTCCCATTTCAACTTTCTTTGCTTTCTCAAAAAAAAACTTGTTGTGAAAATTGAACAAAGGATCTTCCTCCTCAAATGCCGCTCCCATTCTCTGTTCCCTAAATTCAAAGAAAATTCATTTCATACCTTCACTATTTCCAAACCCCTCTCCTCAAATCTGGCATATTCTTCCTTTAAATTTAAAAAGATTCTATTTAACCTTAAATTACACGAATTCATCCTTGATATACATAATCTCAATAAAAAATCACATCCCTAACCCACATCTTAAATTCAGATATTATTAATTTTATCATGGATAAAAAAAAAAAAAAAAAAAAAAAAAACATTCACTACATAACCATCTGAGAAAATTGTAATGAGCATATTCCCTTTTGAATATTGATACGGAAAAAAATTGATTTTGTTACTTAATGACTTTTACCTCCAAGCATATACATATACCTAAATGTATATTTGTATATATGTATATATATATATATATATATATATATATATATATATATATATATATATATATATATATATATATATATATATATTGTAATGATATTTGCATTTTAAGCTCAGAAAGAGCAAATATTGGAAGTAAGGGTCAAAACCAGGTAGAAGCCCGGGGATTAGTGACTCCTTCAATACCTGGGGAGGTAATACCAGCCCTTGAGGCAGGTAGGAAAAGGGAGTTGGTTTTGAGACAGAGAATGAAGAAGACAGGGGTCAGTTGTTTTTTGGACCTTGGAGCAGCTAGGTGTCTAGAGTCTTAGAAGATTATGGAACCAAGATAAGTGAAAGTGTTTAGTGGTTCTCTCAGTTATGGACTTGAATTAAAATTAAACTAAGGTAAATTTAATTATGTTTTTCTTTTTGATAAAATAATAAATATAAAAAATATACACAAAACTAAAAGTCTCAATAATTTAAAAATATCCAGTCATAATTCAAAAGAAGATTGACAGAACCTTAATAATGAGTTAAAGTCAATTAATTATGACATATAATTTTATTAAAAATATATGATTTAAGAAAATCACCTCATTATATATATATGTTTAGTAAGGTTCTCGAGGTTCAGTCAATAAATAAAAAACAACTATTTTGGCGACGTTTCGAGACTATATTGTTCTCATAATCATGCCCTGCATCTTAGTAGGAATGTCCTAGTATTCTTCATGTTTGCTAATTTCCTGTTGGTTTTTTGGAGTTCCTTCATCACTGTAACTGCTTCAGGATCATGGGGTGTCTTAATATCTTCAGGAAATCCCATTCTTCCACTATAGATATTTTCCAGTATTGATTCGATATGTAAATATGGATAAATTTCTTGACTGTTACTATTAAATGTTTAGTAAGGTTCTTGAGGTTCAGTCAATAAATAAAAAACAACTATTGTGGCGACGTTTCGAGTCTATATTGTTCTCAAAATCATGACTCCCATGGTCCTGAAGCAGTTACAGTAATGAAGGAACTCCAGAAAACCAACAGGAAATTAGCAAGTGTGAAGAATACTAGGACATTCCTACTAAGATGCTGGGCATGATTATGAGAACAATATAGTCTCGAAATGTCACCAAAATAGTTGTTTTTATTTATTGACTGAACATCAAGAACCTTACTAAACATTTAATAGTTCAAGAAATAGTAACAGTCAATAAATATTTATCCATAGATATATATATATATATATATTATATTTTTTTTTTTTGGAAACTCCTCAATGAGTAGGACATTATTAGTACTAACATCTGCAATATATTTTTTAACTGTTGAAAGCATTCTAGTTATGTTTCTTTTTTGTATTTTTCTGAAAAGTTTAAGGGTTTGCACTAATCCTATTTTGAAAATCGATACCTCAAATATTTGTCTAATCATGCAAAAAATTAATAAGTCTAAAAGATAGCAATAGTTTATAAATTAAACATAGTTAAGCAATAATTTGACTTGTGTAATAATTTGTGTGAGGAAATAAGAAAAAAAAAAAAAATAATCGATACTGCTGCTAGATTTTGAAATAAAATTATTTGACATTCTAATTTATAATATCAGCCTAACGTTTCTTTGTGTATACCTCATTTTTAAGCCCTAAAATGTAGATATTAAATAACAAAAAACTGTATTAAAATAATTACAAAGACTAAAATTATATTTTATATAAATACCTATCAATATTATTTTTATTACCATAAAATATACTTCATAGTAAAAAATAAAAAGATTCAATAAAAAATTTCATTATTTGATGAATATACTATTTCTGAAAAACAAAAATAGGTTGTAGATTTTTTTTATCAATGTTTGTTATGTGTATAGGCTAATGTGAACTAAATATAGATTAAGTTTTTTTGTTTTTTTTTATTAAATTGATTAATAGTAATTGCAAAATAGCAACTTTTCATTTTTTTCTCTCCCAATTTTTTCAGTCAAACCTGTTATTAAAGTAACAATAGTGAAAAATAATATGGTAAACCATACAGTTGTTGAAACCTCAGACAGTTATTGACACTGTAACATAAAAATTAAAAAATAAAAGATTCATTACCAAAAAAAATGTAAGAAAATTCCTTTTAAACCGTACAACTCAGCTGTGTTAAATTACTTTAAATTCTGTCCGTGCTTTAAAAGATATCAATAACTGATTTTACATTATTGTCACTTATTTATTTTACTCATTATTATTATTTTATTCATTATTATTTTACTGTTATTGTCACCATCTTGTAAAATACATTTCAGTAATTATGTTTGGTATGAACTTTCTTGTTTAGCATAAAGCATTGTAATTAAGGAAAAATAACTGTGAATTTCAACTTGGAACTATTCTTTCTATAATTATAGTATGAATGTTTCCAAATATTTCCTTAAGGGTGTCAATAACTGTCTGGTTTACTCTAACATAAAATAAATATTTATATTCAGAAGATATTTTTTATATTATATTTCTTATATTATTGATCTTATCATTAAATATATCAGCATAATAATATTTTGCGCCATAATTATTTTGAAAAAATATATATATATATATATATATATATATATATATATATATATATATATATATATATATATATGTGTGTGTGTGTATATATATTGCCACGAATACTAGCTGAGCAAATTTAATTCAATATAAAAATTAATAAATGTATTTTCCTTAATAAAAAATACACTTCTTATAGGTCTATCAATTAATTAAACATTACATCATAATCACCATTGATTCATGAAACAGGTGTCCTAAATTCATGAGAAGGTAAATAATTGCTTATCAGCTGTCCTGTGACAACTTGATCGAAATTAATCCGCTATTTGCTAAAAGCGATAGCAGCTTTCATTAAAAACCCAATTTCCTAGTTCTGCCATTTAGCTGTCACTTGTTTTATCAAGGTATAAATTCAATATCCACCTTAATATCTAACCATTTCCATGATGGCAACTCTTTCAAGCGTGAGTATTGTCTATTTTTTTTTTTTCTTAAATTATTATATAAAATCTAACCTGATTTTTCTGCATGTTATTGCATTCAGAATCTTCATTTTCTCTTCAAAAACTATTCCGTTTTCATCTTTCTCCCATTCCCTGATTCAAATTTACTCATTACATATATATATGAAAAATAAACAAATCGATGAGCATGGTTTGAACACTTTTATTTCACTCTGTTTGCTAGATAATAGTATTCTATGGTAAAATTATTGGAATATTTTAATTTAAACAGAAATGTTACTAAAGAAACTCAACTACTTATTAATAAAAATAAAAAAATTCTTTAGCTTATCTTAATACTCAAAGAGAGAAAACATATCACCTCATATTTTGCATATATACTATATGTATGTTTAATAAGGTTTTTGAGAATCACTCAATTAAATGTTTATTGACTGAACCTCAAGAACCTAATTAAACATATATATATATATATATATGAACAGCCCATAGTAACCCTATGGATGGGCCATTTATTTTTTATATGTTTTATAGGTTTCATACACATTAGCATAATATCTGTAATTAACAGGTGTAATATTATTTTTTATATAAATAAAAACAAACAAATAGACAAAAGAATAAGAAAAAAAATTTATAAACCAAAAACTAGTAATTGACAGAATCAAAGAAAAAAAGTATAAAAAAAATAATAACAAGTAGAAAAGTTAATTTTCTAATGTCATCTATGTCTTCTATTTTTTTTGTTTTTTTTTTTTTTTTAGGGTTCTTCCTTTGAGATTTTCTAATAGATGTTGCTTCCACCAAATGTTTCATGTATTTTTTGTATAGTTTTGCTTTGGGAGAAGGCCATGCGTGCCCATTCATCAGTACTGTCTTTATTAGTAGATATATTTTGTGTTCGTAAAGAATGCATTCGTATAGTAAATGTTGAAATGTTTGTGGAGTCCGTCCATCGCATTCACATGTTTGTATTTTTCAAGTGAAATCATTTCAACTAGTGATTAGTCTGTCCATTTTCCACCTATATGCAGGGTGAGTACCTCTTAGTGTAAAAAAAAATTGGGTGAAACTAGATCAAAAATGTAGAAAAATGCCGCAGACCTTACCTTTCTATTCCAATCCGTTGCAGATATACGATAAATCAAAGACTTTTTTGAGGAAGCCACCTTTTTTCCCATAAAAGCTGTAACATCTCCACTGTGTTTAAACATTTTTCAAATTTTGCCAACATTTTGGGATTTAGCATTAAATTTTCTATAAGAGCAGAGTACATCCTATAACCTTGAATTTTACAAACTTGGTACCTAAAGAACAGCTTGATCTTCACCTTATTTAGAGAAGTCACAATGCCTTATATTACTTCAACACTCACCATTTTTCGAAAAAACCATGCACAAAACTGCAAATCTCACAAAAACTTGCAAATTTAATTAGGTTTTGTATGATATGTTAAAAATAATGATTCTGTTTCAATTTCATGGAAACATATACTTTTAAAACCGAAAAAACATTGTATTCTCATTTGGAATACAAATCAGTTACTTGTGTAAATAAAACATTAAGACAATCCCTTAGTGGAAATGTGCATTTTAAACATAATAAACTCTTCATTGGAATAAAAAGCAGAGAACAAAATTATTGTTTAATAGAAAATAAAGGAAAACTGTTGACAAAGAGACACCAGATCGAAGGGTCTTATGTTATTACATTTATTTATTTATTATTATTATTTAGAATTTATTTAATTAGATTTTTAATGTAAGGTTTAAAACCCAATGAAAATGAACATAGACCTCAATTTTCCGATAGCTTCTGAATGCAGATTGCGTTGAAAAAAAAACACTTTTTGAGGTGAATTTCATGGACGGATGAGTCTGATTTAGCAGGGAAAGGCATTTCTACCTATCCATGTATATCCTTGGTTTATATTTGTACTGCTTTCGAATAATGTGAGCACTATGATGTTGGAAAATCATATTTTGCCGAACTTCAGTTGGAATATCGTAATGAAGTTGTGGTAGGATATTTTGTAACAAATGTTAGTAATGCTCATCATTCAATCTGTTGGGCAAACTATGATTTTTCAACATTATTCAAAAGCAATACAAATAAGACAACGATATACATGGATAGGTAAAAATGCCTTTCCCTATTAAAACAGACTCATCTGTCCATAAAATTCACCTCAAAAAGTGGTATTCTTCAATATCATCTGCATTCAGAAGCTATCGGAAAATTTAAGTCTATGTTCATTGGGTTTTAAACCTTTCATTGAAAATCTAATAAAAAAGTTGAGGATGTAAATGTTTGAAGATTTTTATTCTTAATTGTATTTTTTTTTTTAAATTTAATAATGACCACTAATCAGCCAAACAAAATAGGAATTTAACGATTGTGGTATTTATGATGATTCATCTCTGTTTAAATGTTTTAAATAAAAATATTAATTATTGTATACAAAAAATAATTTAATAATTTTTGTTAAATATATATTTAAAAAAAAAAAAATGACAAAACATTATTTTAATTAAAGAAACACGACAATAAATTTCTTTTATATGTTCAAGTGTATTTATTATCAGGTCGATAACCTGTTCAGGTCTAAACATCTTTCGATGCGGAGCAGCGGTTTGTCATTTTAACGAGTGTTTTCCTCACATTTAATTTATAGGTCATTCAGTTGAAGTGATATGACTCAAACATCAATTGCCATATATGACATAATTATTTCTTCTTGTTGTTTGACCCAAAAAAATTTATTAACTAATAATATAAATAAAATATGTGAAAAAAAAAAATTTAGAAATATTGTATGTATATCTCAAAACTTAATTAACAACATATAAAAAAAAAAAAAAAAAACCAAAAAAAAAAAAAAAAAAAAAAAAAAAAAAAAAAAAAACAATATCTGCTCACTGGGAAATATAATAGATCATGGATATGTCTGTCTAAAATCTACTGCTTTTTCTAATTTACATTTTAGAATTGAAAGGATCAAAATACGTAAATTTATAATTAAATTAAATTAAATTAATTATAAATGATTATTCGAAATAAAGTTGAGAGAAAATAGGGGTTCCAAAAGTGACTTTTTTTAATTCAACCTATATAGCTCCTAAACGGTAGTTCCTAGCGACAAATGTTATAAAACTAAAATATTCTCCATTAAATATCTGATTAGGAAACTGTCGGCAAAGTTTTTATCTGAGCAATACCAACAGAAATAGAACCTGCTACCAGGTAACAGGCAAGTAGAAATTATCTGCCCAACATGGTTAAAATGCTGTTATAATTCATGTTTATGTAATAAACAAATAGTGAGTGTATTTCATTGTAGTGTAATTTTAAATGTAACATGTAAAGTGGTATTGTTTAAAATATTTTGATATGGTTTTTGGCTGGGGGTCCATACTTTTTTGGAGTTTTTTTCACATTCAAAAATATAAAAATTTAACAAGCTCTGGTTCTGTTAGTGTTGCTCAGATCAAAATATTGTAGACAGTTTTGTTATCGTATTGGGTTGTCGCACATGAAATGTCCGATTTTTCTTTATAGAGAATTAAAGCATTCAGCTTATCTTAATATTCAAAGAGAGCAAAACATATCACCTCATATTTTGTATATGTACTATATACATGTTTAATGAGTTTTTGAGAATCACTCAATTAAATGTTTATTGACTGAACCTCAAGAACAGTCCATAGTTACCCTATGGATGGGCCGTTTATTTTTTATATTTGTTATAGGTTTCATACACATTAGCATACTATCTATAATTAACAGGTGTAATATTATTTTTTAATGGGTCTATATTTGCTCCCGCCGTTTTTTTTTTTAATTCTTAGAAATTATATAAAAAAAAAAAAGTGGTATCTTATTTATGTTTTAAAGTTTTTTCTCTGCCACCGCTAACAAACAAATAGACAAAAGAATAAGAAATAAAATTTATAAACCAAAAACTAGTAATAGACAGAATCAAAGAAAAAAAAAAAAAAAAAGTATATATTGGATTAAAGCGTTGCCTGTTGATTCCTAGCAAAATATTGACTATCTATAATAAGCACTTGTTAATCCTCTATTTTCAAACTGTGTTTGTTTTTTTTCCCAAGTAGGCATAAAGATTTTAGTATAATTTTAACCGTGGCCGTGCGTGGAAACACGCAATTACCGAATAATTTTTTTTTTTTTTATGAGTACAAACTCAGTCATTCTGCTGCCCAGGCAGCAAGAAATATTAATCAAGCGTTTGGTGATGGGAGTGCTAATGAAAGAACCATGTATGGTTGGTTTACACAATTTACAAAATTTTCCTCAGGAGATATGACAGAAAATCTGCCCCATGGATGGGAAAAACAATTGATTCAACATCATACTGCCAAAAAATTGAACAAATGCATCAAAATTTGAGCAAACAACAGCCAGTACTGGTAAACAGGAAAGGACCTATCCTTTTTCATGATAACGCCCGAACTCATGTTTCAATACAGACAGTGAATAAATTAAAGGGGTAGGCCTATGAAGTCTTACCACACTCCCCATATTCCCCTGATCTATTCCCTATAGACTACCACTTCTTTCGGAGTTTGGACAACTTTTTGTAAGGAAAATTGCTCACCAATGATTTAGACATTAAATTTTCTGAATTCCTTTCATCGCGGGACTCGACGTTTATCGAATCGGATTGAAAACTTGGTAAGCCGTTTGCAGAAGTGTATCGAAAAAGATTGAAAATACTTTGAATAAAATATATGTTAGATTTGATCTCAAATTTTTATTTCCTTCCTGGTTCTAGAAACGGTCATTTCATGTGTGGACAACCCAATACATTTAAGGGAGAATATTTTTTGTTATATAACATTTGTCGCTAGGAGCTATATTCGTTTAAATGAAAAAGTCACGTTTAAAACCCCTATTTTTTCTCAACTTTGTTTATTATGAATAATTATTAATTGATAATTTGATTTAAATAATTTAAAATCATACAGGTAAACGGAAAATAATAAAGAACATAAGGGCATAGACTGTCAGCAGGATTAAGCTATTTAATTAGAAAATTTATATTAAATTATGGGACATTTAGATCATTATGAATAAGTTTGTTTGTGACATAATAAGGATCATTGAGGATTTTACTAAGGATTTTCAATTGTAAGAATTGGATACAAGGAGACTTGGGAGGTTTAGTGGAGCCATGAAGCTCAACTGTGAATGTCCAAAATGGTCTAATTACTGTCATATAAATGTCTATTGTAATTGATATAAAGCATTGAACGCTTGTCTAGTTAATGTTGGAGTAATTGAAAAAAAAATATCCCTAGGTAAAAGTTAAAAATAAAATAATTTAAATCGCTAACCTCATAGGTTTGAGAATATTTGAAAGAAATCCGTGATGCTCAGTTTCGTCCCCGCTGCAGTTCATTTCTAAACCGCTCATTTTGAAAAAAAAAATCTTTACACCTTAACAGAACATACGTAGATGTAACGAAAACACTGTTCTTAAAACGTTAGCCCTAAGATAATTCTGAAGCTGTTTGCTTTAGATTATATCGGCTACTGAGATAAAACTCTTATCAAGTTGTTGACAAAAAGAATTATTCTATTATGACAACATTACCATATTAACAGTTACAGATTAAATGACTGGTATTCAAGTAAGATAAAACAAAACACTAAAGAGGGAAACAACAGTTTAGCCATGAAGCGACAGAAACTTTCGAATACAATATTATGATCTATGTGATAAATAGTAATTAAGTTTTATTAACATTCCTCTACATTCATATGGTATTATTTTTATGAGAAATAATATTTATTTGTATTTAATTTCCCAATATATTTTTTTTTTTTTCATTTATTGATATTTACAACTGTACAAAATATTATACATCAAGTAAATGTGTTGATAGTGAATACAATGGCATGTAAATAACTTGTGAAGAACTACTCAATAGTAGCACTTTAATAAAAATCTACTCTAAAAAGTCTCTAGGCCATCTTCTTTTCAGACGCCTCGGAGGATTATCAGGAATGGAGTGGGAAGCAAGTTAGGAGACTAGTGGATTGGAGTGGTTATGGAGCTTACTATGGAAGGATAGGTATCTGGTCTGGGCTAAATCAGAAACATATGGAACATTAAGATCTTTATGGATAAGTTTATTTGTCACTAAGTAAGGAGCATTGAGGATTTTTTGAAGGATTTTGGATGGCAACGATTGGATACAAGATGAATTGGATGATTTAGTGGAGCCCCAAAGCTGAACTCCGTATGTCCAAATAGGTCTTAGTTTTTCTAGTAAATGTTGAAGTAGTCTGTAACGACAAGCAATTTCTTGTCATTTTAGTCTTGTTAAAAAAATTTTAGGTATTTTTTTTTAAAAATCATTTATTGAAATTTACAACTGTATACAATAAATATATCAAGTAAATTTGTGGAAAACGACTATAATGGCATGTCAACTTCAATGAAAGTTCTACAATAGAAGGTAGGACATCTTCTTTTCAGACGCATCGGAGGGTAATCAGTAATTAAATGGGATGCAAGTTGAGAGACTAGTGGAATTGAATGGTTATAGAGTTTACTATGAAATGTAATTTGGGTCAAATCAGCAACTTATGGGATGTTTAGATAACTAAGGATAAGTTTATTTATGGTATAATAGAGTACTGAAGATTTTACTAATGATTTTGGATTGTAAGGTTCGGAAATAAGGAGAATTGGAAAATCTAAAGTTAAAATTTTTTTTTCTGAGGAATTTTAAATTTTTTTTATACCAAAGCATTCGGCATAATTTTAATGATGATCAATATCTATCATTTTTATTGTTTAAATTCGAGTCTTTCTAGCCATATAAATATCTACTTTTATTAACTAATTGTACAATTTCATTTTGAATAAAATTTACTTTGATTAATCAATTAAATAATTAAAACTATTAATAAAATGGAGAAATAGAAAAAAAAAAAAAAACAGATTTTAAAAATATGTGTTTCAATATATTTTAGCTAATTGTAGAGTTTCTAGTTATTTTATATCTTAAAGTACTAAAAAGTATTTCTCAGAAAATACCCTCTGTGGGAAGAACATAAACAGTCACCGTAAACTGATTCGGTCGTTCACGGATACAATCATGCCTAATACAAAGTCTTATTTTTCTTAAAAAATTAATTTAATAAAATTAAAATCTTATTTATTTAATATTAATTATATAATTAGGCTTCAGATACATATATTGTACATATTTTAAATTTTTATTCTGACATAATAAATATTATTTTATTAAATTAGGCATTGATTTTTGTGTAAATTAATATTTGACTAAATGTCAATCAATCATATCTTTAAGTCAAATATAATAGGTATTAAAATTTAATTTATTAAATAAATAAGCTTTTCATATCGATGGTCATAAATAATAAAAATTAGAATATCATATTTATATCTACAGATCTGAGATTTTCCTTTGAACCAATATTCATCTTTTTTTCAAAAGTAGTTCATATCAATTATAATTATTATCAATTATTTTATTACGCCTTATGATTAATGATATTTATTGATAATAATGTTTAAATTTATATTCATCTACCTTTTAACCATTTCCACCTTAAACGAATGAGATCTATCCATGACAACTGAGGCAACTAAAGTTAACGGACTACAATTGCATCACTTCTTATCCTGCCTTTCATTATTCTCAGCCGTTTGCTTCCTTTTCAACTAAACAATCTTTATCTTTGAAGGTTAATAGTACAACAGGTTTTATTATCTCGAATCAAAACAACACAATTCATTTTGCATTTGCACTTGATGCATAATTTCAAGTGCATGTGATAATAACTTATAATTACTTAAATTTAAATAATCAATCATATAAAAAATAAAATAAATTACTATTAAACTGAATTTCGATATTCTTGCTCACATTTATTTTTTTAAATTATTTATTTTCAGCAAATTTTGTTTTTATTGAATATTAATTATTTTTATTTAAAATATTATAGAAATATTAAATTTAAAATATTACCCCCTTATATGATACAGATTCTAAAAATAATACCTCAATACTTATTTTACTGGTCCTCTGTAACGCAATTTAAAATTACTGCATAAAACATAGCTATGAAATAAAACATTTAATTGATTTTAAAAATTATAGTTACAAATCAAGATGTCTTCTAAAATAGGTTTTTTTAAATAATTAAATACAGAACAGAAAAAAGTTAACATTTCAGTATTAAAAAAATGTTAACTTTTTTGATAAAAAGAAAAAAATAATTTTATTTTTATTTAGTTTTCCAAAAGAACAGCTTACCTTTTTCGAAACATTTTTCTTCTATTTTTCATTCCTATTAATTTATAAAAACTGATGCAAACGGAACATACATTAACTCTAACTAACATTACATCCTTCCTCAACTTCAAAACAAACAGGAACAATAAAACAAATAGAAAACATCATGAGCAAATACAGATGTTCTTCCTGGACAAATTGGCATACACGTCAATAGTTTACAATTTCTCTCTTTTTTTTTCTTTATTTTATTCAAATCAGATCTGTACTATTTTCAAATATTATCAAGTGAATAACCTCAATAATCAAAAGAAATGCGTACATAAATTAATGTAAACATTATATAGTGTATATAAAGGAATGTTTTTGATTTTTTTTTTTTTTTTATTAATTATATTCAGGGTATGAAATCGATAATTATTTTTTTCCAAAAAATCATATAATAATTACTATTTTTCAGTTTTAATTGATTGGGATAAAAATAATAATAATGATGATTATGAAAAATTGATTGAGTTAATTGCTTAACGTCTTCAGTTTCTGAGGAGAATTTGCGAGAAAAAAAAAATAATAATAATGATTATTAATATAATAATAATATTGATCAGAAAATAAAAATCACCTGTTACAAGCAAATTAATTTATTAATAAGTATGTACAAATTTTTAAATATATATCTATGTATACATAAATATATATATATATATATATATATATATATATATATATATATATATATATATATATATATATAGAGAGAGAGAGAGAGAGAGAGAGATAGAGAGATAGAGATTTTATGTGATCCAGAATTAATAATGCATTTTGGAAATAAAGATGTTCTGTTGCTAATCATTGATATGTTCTCCAACTTACTACTTTTGACTTAAAATATGTAATAGAGATACTTCAAAAATTTATATCTCTGATTTAAAAATGTAATAGTCAAAAATTATTATTGTTAATCGTAAAAATTGAATTAAAAAATAATGATCAGGGTATGATTTTTTTTACCTATGATCAAAAATAAAAATCATCAAAAGATTTTTAAAAATTCCAGATAAAAATTTTGAGCAGATAAAAATATTAATAATATTTGATAAAAATAATAATAAATCTATCTAAACTAATATACTATTTTGTAAAAAAAAAAAATTAAAAAAGTGAAAATTCTTTTCAGATTCCTGGCAAACCCTAAAATGAAGTTTATTTTGAAGGAAGGTTATGAAACTATCCTTTAGGAATTTAATTAAAACCTTATCAGATTAATTTCACATCAAATATAATCCATCGTAAATGCAAGAGGAAGAAATATTCTGATACAAGTTCTTACACAATTAAGAATAAAATACTTGCTAAAATGTTTGCTTTTTTTTTTTTTTTTAAGTTATTTCTAATAAGTAATATTAATTTTTAATAAAAATAATAATAAAGAGTTTTATTCCAATGAAATTTAACAATTTACACTACAAGGTTGATTTAGATTAGTATTTAAAAAGTAGAACAAATTTATAACAGTAGGAAAATAAACAAAAACCTACACAAAATAGAAGAAACAAAATAATTATAATGAACATGTGATTTAATTTCTCATCCCATTGGGAACGGGAAGAAATCAGACATTTCTAACTGATGTTAAAAGCCAATTAATATTAAAGTTGTATTGAGTTTATTATATTTTTGTTTTAATTATATATAGATAATTTCTTAATTTTCTGCAGTAAACTCAAAAAAGCTGTTTAACTATAAATTAGTACATAAACAGAACAAAAAAGAATATATGAATAACAGTATTTTATAACATTGTTTGTAACACATTCTTTAGTTGTGAAGGTTATGAAGTTATTACAAACAAAATGAAATTTCAGAAAAAATAATGTATATATACATAAATTAAGACAAAATTATCTATTTTCGGATTTATTGCTTTTCTTGACCACAAAACTTGTTTCTGCAAGTTAGGTGAAGAAACCACGAGTCATAAAATTACAGAAATAAAAAATATCTAACAAAATAAAAAGTTGAATTACAAACTTTAGTAATAGCTGTTTACTATTTTATCAAAGAAACGGCTTTAATTACCTAGTTAATGATACTAATTAAGACCATACCACTGATTGACAGAATAGGAAAATTACTGCTAATTACTAAACTGTCAAAAGCACAGTTATTTGACATTTTTAAGTTATTTAAAGTAATTTAATTTAAAAAAAACTGTTCCATAAAAAATTTCTACTATTAATCTAAAATTCTAACATAAGTATTATAATTAAGATTTTATATAGTATGTCATTTTATATATAATTTATTTTTTTTAAAAAGAAGCTGAATAATTAGGTTATCTAAAAAGAAGGTTATACATTAGACAGTAAAAAAACAAAACAAAAGTGTAGACAAAATAGTTAAGAAATGGCACAGTCGAGAAGGGGACTAAGTGGAAGGAAGAAGACCATTACTAAAAGATTTACTAGATGTCGAAATTGCTTATTATAGCACTTAGCTTTAGTTCGGCACTACCTAACAGCAATGAGCTTGTCCGAACATATTATGCAATAAATATAATTGTAATTAATTAAATTCTATTTTAAAATTATGATAAAAATTAAATTAAATATTTGATAATTAAAAAAATATATATTAAAAAAAGAGGCTTTTAAAAGCTAATGTTTAAGTGTTCAAACCATGCTCTGTAATAAACAAACAAAAAATTAAATAACGTACTAATATTATTTTATAATTAATATAACATTATTCCTTATTAGTAATAATATCTAATAATTGTACCATAAATACACTAATTAAATAAATTGTAAAAATATCTTAGCAATAATTATTCATTAAAACACTTTTCCATAATGAATCAGACCTAAACAGGTAGAGAAAATCAAAATATTCAGTCTTTTTTGATTAGGTGTAGTTTTGATAAAACAATTGTTTTGCTTATCTAATGTAGTTTTTAACTCAATAGTTATAAATAAAAAAAAAATTAAAAGAAATGCTTTAATTACCCTTTAAAATTCAAATAAAACATAAAATAATAGCAATTAATAAATTTTAAGAAAAAAAAAAAAAATTCAATTTTATAGTCCTAGAGAAATAAATATATTTAATACCATTCCTGATTAGAATTTTGTATTATAAAGTAGAATTACTAAATTGTGAAGCAATGTACCCCAAGAACTTAGATAGAATTCCATAAAAGAGAAATTTCATAATTTTTAAAATATATCAAAAGGTATTACAGTTGATTTGAATTCAGTAATGAATTCTAACATTGTATGATATCAACCTGAGAAAATAAACCCATTTATAAGCTTCAAATTATCAACCAATCAAATAAAAAATATATTAATAAAAAACTAATTAAGGTTAGATATAATCTAACATCGCCAAATATAAAAATAGTTTTATATTAATAACTTGAATGATATTTTTATTGATCGATATTAAAATACAGTGCCAATGCCTACCAAATAGTCTTTAATATTAATTAATACATATTTTGATGGCATGATAAAAAAAAAAAAAAATACATACCTTGATATCAATGGCATCCCTCGGGATTCGAGAATTCTCATTTGTCAGAGCACCTCACCAACCGTGCGAGCTGACCTCAGTTAAAATGTCTATAGTGTCCCCCTCTCAGCACTTCCCCCTAAGTTAATTCAGTCCAACCTAAGACAGTGGTAACCATGGTCACTATCATCTCTTAAAAGAAAATGGCCGGCAAGGCTCCTGTTGTTAGTAAGTACCTTGACTCAATTGGCTTCTATATTTTACAATTGTAAAAGCAGGAAGCTTAATAAATTCAATGGCCTCAACAGACATATTGTTTATGTTAATAATAAGTTACAAAAAATGCAATTTTAAATTTATATAATTTAACAAAAACACAAGTTTAATTATATGAATAGTTAGCATTGAAAAAACAAAACAGTGTTAAATATATTGATTGACATTTACAAAGAAGATAAAATTATATTGTCTCATAAAATTCAAGCCATAAAACAGAAACATAATTCACTTATTTTAAAATATATTTTAAACTTTATTTTTTTTTTTAATTTTAAATATTTTTCATATAACATTATTAGAATAAGAAGTCATTAAATATTGCTAAGACAAAATTAGATGTAATTATAAAAAAAAAATATATATTTTATAAAATAATTTCTTATTTAATCATAATAAAAAAAATTACTAATTTGATTGAAAATTTTACATAAAAATAACAACAAATAGATTGGTAACCGTTATATAACCTTCCTTCCTAAAGTGGAGTACATCATTGTGTTAAAAAATAAAGTTATAATAATTTTAGTAACTAATAATAATTTAAAGTACAATACTTTATTGTATTCAGTTTAATTCAAGATAAAATATAATTAATCTTTAATATTGAGTAAAAATTAATAAATAAAAATATCTGTTTCAGATTACTGGCATCTTGTTTTTCTCAGTATTTTTGTCAAAAAATGCAGTTTACGGACAAGTAAGTATCTGTTAATAAGTATATATTATCTTATCACTATTTTTTCATAAAATAATGTATAACTGATGTTTAAAATAGAAAACAGAATTAAAGATAAATGCTTATGATCAAATATTGAAACATAAAATACTTTTTTTTTTTAACCAGAATGACTAAGAAGATTTTTTTGATGATTGAATTGATTTTGTATTAAATATCATAATATTTTTTTTATAAACAGATCTGGGATTTAAAAAAATTATTTAAATTTTTTTGTCTAAATAAAATAGTTAATTCCATTCCATTTTATTTTAACTTAACTAGCAAAATATTTTAATCTGTCGGTATTTAAAATATATAAGTAATTATTTTAACATATTTTAAGTGAAAAAGCCTTACTTGTATAAGCAGTATGCAATTTGTATAATTAATGCCACCTAAATTTTTATTTTTATCAATCAAGTAAGCCTGTATTAAAGTTCATCTACTTCATCTTCTACCATCCCAGAATAATTTTAACAACTACATTTTTATTAATCAAAATGAATTACTCATCAAAGAAATTAGAAAAGTAAATTAATTTTACATAACTTTTTTATGAGAATAAAAAATTAGTTGCAATATTTTATGAAAAAATCAAAATTTTAATTTTTCTAAAACCAACTTATATGTTTTTTCCTTGGGGATTATATTATAAAATAATGAATTCTAACTACTAGAATACAGATATATAATTAATAAATATATTTATAAAGTATGCTTATAAAATCTTTACAATGTTATTAAAATTTCATCATTATGAATTAATTCTTAAAAACAAACAATTGAATGTCTAGTTCTACTTACAAGATGGACAACTACAAGAGTATTATCCAGGGAATCAACACAAGACCGAAACTCTAAAAAAAGTGAGTACTTTGAAACATATATCATTGATTCAGCATTGTTTCTAAAACACTCGGCTGCCCGGAGCAGAATGAAATAAAATTTACATAATGAAGTTAACTAGAGTCACATTAACACGTTTCCTTTATGTAAATTAACTATTTGTCTACTTGCATTATAACCATTCACGGATATATTACTGTTTCGGGACTATTGTGCAATACTTTTCAATGAAAATGATTTTAAAAAAAATAAATAAATATATATATATATATATATATATATATATATATATATATATATATATATATATATATATATAAAATAAATAAATAAATAAAAAAAACTTCTTTATATATTCTAGGGCCTTAAGTCCCTTAAGATTAAAAAATTATTTACATCGAAGAGCCTTATTAATATGTGTTTGTTTATATTTTTCTCTATTTTTAAAAATTCTTTCTGTATTTTTTTTTCCTGTCATTATCATTTAAGAGTCTGTATAAATATTGTATTTTTTATTTTATTTGAGCTGGTCATTGAAATTTACAACTGTATACAGTATAAAAATAAAATAAATCAAGTACTCAAGGACAGTTTGATACTGGTATATTTATTTTGGCAAAGCATAGAGGAAGGTGCTGTACCTGAAGCACAGTTGTACCAGTGGACATTTTTAATTAAGAGAGAGTGGGAGGAGGGAAATTGAAATTGTTAGATTGGTAGTGCTGCAAGCATCTGTCTGCAGTTGCACGTTTGTTTTCAAGATTGTCAGATCAACAGTTTAGTAGAAATTATTAATTTTATGTTTTTTTTTTCCAAATCCTGAATACAAATCCAATCAGTGATTTTAAATTTTTTAAGACCTACACTTAGAAATTTTCTAGGCAGTAATATTTCATTAAGTTGTCCGATAAATATATCATAACTTCATATGTTTTCATATCAGTTATCACTTATGGGTTTTGTGAAACAGAGCTTTCCACACATCATGGTGTTCAGTTGTACCTGTGGACACCATTGCCAGCTGAACCTGTGGACAGATAGCTAAAGTGTCCACAGGTACAACAGATTTTTCTTTTTGTTTATTAATTCATTATTAAAATTATAAATATTGCGGAAAAGTTCGTAGGTATTCCGCGTGAAATAAATTGCCTAGATTTGGATACCTACTATTCTTATAAACTTTTTTATTTAAGAGGAGAAAACTCGCCACTCGCTTTTTATAACAAACTATTCAACTAGTGAAGATAGTGATTCCACAAATGTAATCTTGACTGATCCATCAAGCGAAGATTGTAATTTTTTGGATGAATTGATGAATGATTGTGAACAAGGTAAAGAAATTGAAGATGAAATATATATTGGTAGCTATGTTTTGTGTTGTAAAGCATTTCATAGCTTTGGTCAAAGAAAAAGTAGACTCGTTCATGTTCAACATTTCCTACTAGAAGAAAATTTCATCAAATGATAGAACCCTAAAATTTATTCTTCCGGACATTGCAACTGATTATGAAATTGAAATAAGAAATATCAAAAGAAAATTACCACCACCATCTTTTATAACTGACACTGGAAGATTATTTAAACAATTACCTTTCCCTACATCTTTTCAGGGATACAATCTCAAATGATTCGATTTTTTTCCATAAAAACAAGTCTGTGACACTCATTAATAATAATTATAGGTACATAAAAGATTTATTTTTGTTAAAAGGTTTAAAATAAGTAAAGTTTCTATTTACTTTCATGCGCTAAATTTATTGTTGTCACCTTTCTAGTCAGCCTTCTAGTTCAATAATCAAGTCGACTTTTCTAGTTTAAATATTCTACTTTGTTTAGTACATTTTATAATAAATTATGGCTTATGTGTTTCTCTAAATATCATTTCAATTATCGCTATAAACCTATGAAGAAATTTATGTCCATTGGTACAAGCACTAGTGTCCATAGGTACAAAGAGGTAAGGTACCTACGGACACTAATCAGTAAGTTACAAAACATTATTTTCTGTAAAAATAAAATTACTTTTCAAAATAAAGACCCCAGGGTTCAATAGCCCCTTAAATTTCTTATCTAATGGTGCAATAACAACTGAGATAAATAAAGCACCGAAAATTAGAAAAATTCATAAGTGAAAATTTTCCACAGGTACAGCACCTTCCCCTATACCATTTTACATTGTACAAATATAAATTTTAAATTTATAATAATAATTTTAAAAGATATAAATTTTAAAAGGATATATATATATATATATATATATATATATATATATATATATATATATATATATATATATATATATATATATACTGTGCAGAGGCCCCGGTGTTTCATGGACTGTAGCGCCTGATGTAGAATACATTGTATATATATTTTATATGAACACCATTTTTTTTTTGTCAGCATCCAAAAGTAAAGAGAAACACATTATAGTTTCCATACCATGGAAGTTTATACATGTTTTTAAGTTATTAAAAACTCTTCTGTTTGGGCTTGGTAATTATTTAAGTATTTTAAGTATAATTTGTCAAATAAGTATCAGACGATGAAAACTCCCTGTTAAGAATATGTGACATGTCTTGCATCTCTGATTTGATTTGATTTTTAAAAATATTTGTAAGTAATTATTTTTGTTCTTATTTAATGGTGTCAGTTAAGTCATGCTGGGAAAGTTGGATTTTTAAATACTATTCTGAATGAGAGTTTGTAAAATTTGAAATTTTATTAAATAGCAAATTTATAACTTGAATTTAAGACATGACCAATATAGATAATAAATGGTTCTATTCATTCTATAAAATGACATTTTTATTGGAAAATAATTTATGGGAATTGAAAAAAATTATAAAAATATTTTTGGATATTTCCATATGTGGTCGTTTGATTTAAGATAACCAATTATAGTTCAAGTCAGTCTTATCGGTATGTAGGGCTATCAATCTCTCAAGACAGATGATAATCTGTTTTCTTATTTACAATTGTTTAAAATTTTAAATAATACATTATTTAATAATAATACAATGTTACTCACTTTGGGTTTAGTTCACTGCTAGAATGATCAGAGTAGGGGAGGTATTATGGTATCATGTGGGATTTATAAGATGATAAACGATTATTAAACTTATCTAAGGATTTTAGAGATATTCGTGCTAAGAAATATGAATAACCATTAAAACCTTTGGGGTATTTACTGATAAAAAAAGAAACAAATGAAAAGTTGGTCATTATTATAGAATATAGATTCATCTAATTCTATTAAATTTCAAGTTAAGAAAAGAAAAAAAATAATGTCATCAATATGATGAATATGCTTAAATAAACAATGATATTATATGCAGTTTTGATTACAGTAAAAAAAAAAAAAAAATTAAACATAATGAACAAAATCAAATAGTAAATAATAAGGTGAAATATCAAGAACAAAATATTTTCCTATCAGATATGACTCATATTTAAATAAAATTTAAAATCCTTATCAATTCCTTCTCACAAAATTTATGAAAATTTAATTTTTATACTAAAATACAAATTCGTAATTCAAAAAATTAACTTTTATACTGGGAACTTCTTAAAAATATTATTTTGGATATGTGAAAAAAAATAATAATGATTAAGTTCATTCATTTCCAAAATTCTGTTTAAAGAAATTATTAAAATATGAGAAAAATTTTGGATCAAAAAAACTATAATTTTATTAATGTCTAATAATATATATATATATATATATATATATATATATATATATATATATATATATATATATATATATATATATATATATATATATTATATCCAAATAAATATATTATATATATATGAAAACTGATTTATCCATATTATTATTATTATTATCCAAATAAATAAAAAAAACATGTTTATTTCTTTAATTTATACGAGGAACTTATGAGGGCCTTTCATCACCCGTTTATTCTTTCATTCACCGTTTATTCATTCATCACCCGTTTATCACATGGAAAACAGTTTAGTTGTAGCGTGTGTACAAAACTGGCTGTAGCAGTGTGTCGTTTTATTCTTTTTTTCAAAATCAAGCTTCAGAAATGGACTTAGCACCAAATTTTATGCAAAGGATAAGGTCTAACTAATTTTTGTTAAAAATCCACTTCGAGGATGTGATCGCTTAAGTGTAGATATATAAAAATATATTTTTTTCTTTATTCACAGTTAATAAATTTTTTTCATTACAATTAGTATAAAAAAATATATTTTTTTCTTTATTCACAGTTAATAAATTTTTTTCATTACAATTAGGTTAAAAAACTACAAAGTAATGAATCCGAGACCCATGGTATTGGTTAAGGTTTATTTTAAAGATAAACAAAAATTTATTTAAGAAAACTACATATTATAATCTGCCTCTTTGGCCACTAAATAATAGTACTGTCTGCTTTTCATTTATAACATGTATACATAGTAAAAGAACAAATATAAATAAGTTATGGTAAACAGTGCTCCTTTCGAACCACATTCCTAGTGTTGATGCCAGTGAAGGCTAAATGGGTGCACATTAGTCATAGAATATTTAATTAAAGATCAACTATAAGTTATGAGAGATTAATTAACTGATAAAAGAAAAAATAATTATTGTTCATAAAACTATCGCATTCATTTCATTGTTTTGTTGAATTTCCAAAATTTTTAAAAACCAAAAATATAAATAAAATAATATCGACCTGCATAATAGCAAGATTCCTGACCATCTAATCCAGGGGTTCCCAAACTTTTTTGTACCACGCCCCCTTTTGTTGAAATGAAAGCTTCTCGCTTTCATCCCCCCCCCCCCATAACAATAAATTGTAAGGGCCAATGAACAAATCAAAAATAAATAAGTGTTACATTGAAAACAAGCTCAAATAATCTTGCCAACATATTTCCTTTTGATCCTACTTCTGTATGAAATTGCGGTGTTTTGTGATCACTTCCTAATTCTTCACAAAGAGTTTTAAACAGTCGAGTATTCAACGCACTGTTTTTTATGTAATGCACTACTTTAATACATAACTTTAAGACAGCATTGAGTTCATTTGGAAGGGTTTTTGCTACCAAGACTTATCGTGTTCAACTTATCTCACCCCCCCCCCCCCTGACATATCCTCACGCCCCCCAGTTTAGGAACCAATGATCTAATGAAATATTTATCTTTAAATATTTATTTATATTAAAAAGTTTTTATATAATGTAATATTTCATGTTGAGTTTTTATTTTAATAAGAAAGAAAGGTTCTGAAGTTTATAATAAACATTCCTAAACTAGACATAAACAAATTTTATTAAAATAAATTAAGATATTTCTTCCAATAAACAAAAAATATTTTAACTTTTAAATTTCCTAGGTCCTATCCTCTACACAGCTGACATCCCTACACATCCTAGTACTGTCCTCACTACGTATGCTAATGACACATGTGTGTTATCTATAAATAATGATCCCTTTATAGCATCCCGAACACTCCAATCTCATATTATAAACTTTCAAGAATGGTGTCAAAACTGGAGAATTAAAATAAATCTCATCAAATAACCTTTACACTTCGTCATAAAGCAACGACTTCCTGCCCTACAGTATCCTTTAATAATATTCTACTGATCCCTGTTGAACAGATCCGCTATCTAGTACTCCAACTGGACAAACTTTTAACTTTGAATCCACATACAAGACTAAAACGTCTGGAAACTGCTCGTCGTTTTTGACTTCTTCATCATTTACTAGACAAACGTTCAAAACTTACGATTTTCTACAAAAGACTCAATTACATGACAGTTATCAAACCTGTTTGGACATATGGAATTGATCTTTGGTGCTCCACCAAACCATCCTATACATCTCGTATCCAATCCAAAATCCTTCCAAAAATCCTCAATGCAAAGTCATTATCACATTTACTGAATGTATGTTGTTATGTACAGTTGTAAATTTCAATAAATAGATATTAAAAAAAAAAAACTTTAAATTTATATTTAATAAAACATATTGCCCCCTCTGGCTTGAATGAACGCTTCCACTAGTCTTGATATACTTGTAAATAATGAAACGAATGATAAACATGGACTGAAGGAAATTTGAAAAAAAAATAATCTAAAATTGCATTGTTTGTTATTAACAGGGAAAAACATTGATGTGTCTAATCCTTAATGTCTCACGCTTAATAAATAATATTAATATGATTATAAACCAAGTATGGATTAAGGTTAAAACCAGGGGAATCTCGAGAATTATGGGTTGCAATACTTTTGACGGGGAGTTTAAATATGAATATTTAATGTAGAATATTCCAACAAAATTTAAAATTTTAGAACCAGTATATTACGCTTCTTTAAAAAAAATAAATAAATACAAATTTATCTATTTCACAGACATATAAGCCGCTCTGTCATTCGATAAAGAAGGAAATAGCAATGGAAGATGAAGAGTTTGAATACATGCCCTCATCATACACAGAGTACATATGCACGAGGCCCGAGAGGCAAGATCAGATCATCACAAAGGAAAGCCACGTGAGTCAATAATATAACTATTTCATTGCTGTTATCTTGACTATGTTTAATTTTTGTTTCTTGGTATAACTTCTACCATTCTAATAATAATGCTGTAAATTGTTTCAACTCTTTATCTTACTGTTCCAAAAAAGATATTATTCATGACAAACTTAACCCATATTCACTAACTTCATCTTGAGGTGTTCCTCAAAGATTACCAATCCTGTTTCCTATTTATACAAATGACTTACCCGACTTAGTTCACCACACTCAGGATTATCTTGCCACACATCTTGCCACCCTTCATGTATGCTGGAGGCAATAAGCTTCAGGATAATATAGATATCATTAACCATTGGGTATTGAAAAATTAGTCACATATGAATGTAGGTTTTATCATTTTAAATTTTTGTATATTAGAGATTTGGTTTATAAATACATATATTCATTCTTCTTTTTGTTATTTTCCTTATCGCTTCAAAAAAGGATAACTCAATTTTGGTTTTCACACAGTAAATTTTTTTTTGGAAACTGATGAATGACAAGAAAATTATTTGTATTATGGTCTGCAAAGTATTTTTTAAATATTGAAAGCATTCCAGTTATGCCGTTTTTTTGTATCTCCAGAAAAGTTCTATGATTTGTACTAGTCTTATTTTGAAAGTCAATGCCTCATATTATTTGCAATATTTTCCTATTTATTTTGTTAATATAAATAAATATTTATATTTATAAATAATATATATTTATAAATAATAAATATTTCCTACTTATTTATTACCTTGCTTCATTGCATCATGTGTTTTTTTTTTTTTTGTGATTTATATCCCTGAAGATGGCTTGCAATGAAGGCCAAAATATCGACACTCCATTAAAATTTTTTAACTTGGATGTGTATTCTTTTGCTCCTGACTGCACCCCAGACTTGAGTACCTTCATAAAATATATCGTCATCCATATTATCTTTATTAATGATTTTTATGCTTCCATAAATCAGCTGTTATATAATGTTACCTCCAACTAGTAATTATTATTTTAACTGGTTACATTTCAGATGTGTACTTTTCCTGGATTCGAATGCGTTCAGCGACATGAGAAAATGTCTATTGCGAAGAGGAGAAAAGGAAGTGAAATATGGGAATTTTACACTCAGAGCATTGCATCCGATTGCGAGTGCATGCTTCCAGGATTTCAACTACCGTGATATCAAATGACTAAAATGCATTAATGAGAAATATAAAATTAAATTAAAAAAAGCTAATCAATTTCATTCTATATGAAACAAAATGTTGTAAATGTTATAAACAATTTTAGAAAAAATAAAACAGTAATTAATTTATTTTTTTAATATGCTATTACTGATATTTGAATTAAGTGGGAGTATAAGTATACAAGAGTCAGAGAGTACTCATTCTCAACATTATGAATCACATGAGGTAAGCATGATGGTATAGAAAGATCAATGAAATTACGATTGATGAATTAATTGCCACTTCTATTGGAATTATTTTATTAGAAAACGAGTTTTGAATGTTAGACATTAATCTTCAATTCTAAAACATACAAAAAAATTTTTTTGTCAACATATCAGTACTATGTTACATATATTATATATACTAAAGTTTTCAAAAATGTAAGACAAGAAATCAAACATTAGTACTCAGGAGGTCTAAGAGATAACTGAAATACAGTGGAGTCTCACTTATACGAATGTGAGGGGGAACGAAAAATGTTTCGTATAAGCAAATACTTCTTATAACTGAATAGTTATAGTTATAAGATAGTTATTCGTTCGCGGGGGAACAAAAAATTCTTCGTATAACTGAATGTTTCTTATAAGTGAGTTTTGTATAAGTGAGACTCCATTGTATACCCATCGTGAGAAGGGGAAGAGGGCAGGTAGGTTAAATTTTTTGTGATTTACTATGGGATTTCCCTTATGAGGCATTGGATTTTTCCGTTCCTATTGGAAGCAAATTTAAAATGGGGCTATTGGAAATGTTCATCTGATCATTTCAACAAAAATTGCGATCGGTTTTAAACAATTTTATTATTTCTAATGATTCATAAATATTTAATTTGATGCTATTTTCTACTTGATGTATATTTTTTACTCCCAAGTCTTTATTAAATTTATGGTTATTTTCATTTAGATGGATAGCGAAAACCATAAATTCGACGAAAAACCATTCTTGAGGCAGCCAAGATAGTAGTAATGGATTGTAGAGCTTAGGGTTATGAGTGTTAGTCTTACATTTGTATTAAATAAATTAATCTGTATAACAAAAGGGTTAAAATTTAGAATATTTGTTTTAACTGAAGATGCATTTATAACATTGGAAAGTGGTTTTCTGATGAACTAAATCTCATAGAAAATGCATATTATTTAATTATACTCAAATTTATGGTTTACTTGTGAAACAATGGGCTCAGTATTAAGCCCAAATCACTCGATTTATCCTTTAACAGTCAGACAATTACTTAATGTTGAGTGAATAAAATAAGTCTGTAAAACAACTAATTTTACTTAGAGAGAAAATTATGTGTAAGAACAAATAAAATAAATGCTTCAGTATTTGAATCATGTTTGTTCGACACATTATTAGCCATACAGGCAATCGTTTTACAACATGAAAATAATACTAACCTATACTTGAACATTATTATTAATTCAACTTTCTAGATATTATTGCTAAAAGGGGTTTAAGATTTTAAAAATAAGACAAGATTAATAGTTTTAATATAAAACTTTATATATAATATACACTTATTACGATTCCTCATAATAGATAAAATTCAAATTCCTAATTCACATTTCAAAAGTTATTTCCAAGCATTAGCTTTATGCTTAGGTAAAAATGTGAAACCTTCAGGAACTGGACCGAGCAGCATCTCACTAAAAAAAAAAAAATAAATAAAAATAAATGAAAATCTTCATCTACTAAAAACTAATTATCTTTAATATCTATTGGGTGTGTGAAATTTTGGTGGTAAGCTTCACAATTTTTATATATTTTTTAACTTTTAATTTACATTTCCAAAAAATTAAATTTTTTAACATTAAGGTTAGGTTATATTCTTGCAGATGATAAAAATGCAGAAGGGAACTTTGATAGCAGGTGGTATTGGGATTAGAGCACATTGAAAAACACTATGCTTAATATGAACATACTAAGTATATTGTAATGTACATAAACATTGTTTCAAATTTTTTACAATTGTAAGGAAATAAGCTCTTTTTTTTTTTTTTTTTTTTTTAAGCTTTTTTTTTTTTTTTAAATGGTTCTATTTTTTTTTTAAGTTGTCAAGTTCATTCAGCACGATGAAAACATAAAAATTTGATGGAAGAAAAAACTTTTACATTCATTTTTCAACAAACTACAAAAGTTATTAAAAACTAGCTGAAAGGACCTTGCTCCGCTGCGGTTTAATATCATTAGGATGAAGGACGACTTAAATTAGTAAAAGTTAAGGTTAACGTTGATAATTATTATTACTTAAATAAACCTAAAGAATTCCATTCTTAGAATAATTTCAATAAGTAAATTTGACAATTTGCAAAAGTTAATTTTATATTATTTTAACAGTCCTCCAGTGAAGCTTCGAGGCAGCAACTACCATCTTACCCAGCTCTGATACCAGATCATCAGATTTTCTTATGGCATACCTTAAGTGAATATAGTCTCAACCTTTCACCTTTTTTGATTTTTTCGAATAAAGTTTAGTTTTTCTGTTTCTATTTTTGCTTACATATCAAGCATAAATTGGTTGAGGAGATTACGAAGTTAAAGTAAATAAGGTTCTTCACCTCATAACATTTAGGCGTAAAAATCAGCTTCAGACACGGTTTTCTTAAGTGGTGTATTGGTGTTTGGGTCACGCTGAGGGATGTTAATACTGCATCCATGTTCTCCATGGTAAAACATGAGACGATACTGAAGATAACCATATACAGTGGACCCTCGTTATAACGCGGGTTAAGGGAAATGAAACCTCCCTGCGTTATAGACGTACCCGCGGTATAAAGAAGGCAGAAGTATGAATTATTGGGGGTCAAAAAATAATGAAAATGCACTCTGATATTAACTCGGGCAACAACTAAAGGAATAATACACAGTTTTTAAAAAGGAAGTGAAGGGGATTTTGTGAACCAAGAAGGTAGGAATAGAGACAACGTACGTAGGTTACCGGAAAGATATTCAATCGACATTGTCTAAGCAACACATTTCGGCTTATTTCCAGGACGATACAAGCGATGTACCCACTCTTTCCTAAAGTATTTTTTTTTTAAATTCTAATAAAAATCAAACTTTAAAAAGTTCTAATATTGAAACAAAAACAATGAAACTTGGTTAGACAATCGTAATTCATTCTAAACGTCCTATTTAGTTTTACTTCCTACATTAACAACCAGTTATCATTTTTTTTTTTCTTTACAAATTCCTTTTAATGTTCAGTAAAATTAGTAATGTGTTAAAAAAAAATTAACAAATGTAACTTAATTTTCCGAGTTCCCTTTTTCCCAGAACTAATTAAACTTTGGAACCTTTTCGTTTTTTTCTCTAGTTTTTATGACTCAATTTTCTAATGAATTGTTTTTAAGTTTTCTATTGTAGGCTTTAAAACCATAATACGATGTAATCTTATTTTTTATTAATTTTAATTGAATCCGGATCGGGACCGGAGCTTGACCCGCTTATATCCGAATGCGCGGTATAACGAGCCCTGTTATATCGAGGGTCTACTGTACTTGATAGAACTCACTGATTCTTATCAGTTTTTTTGTCCCTACATCGAACTGGCCTTACATGTCATCACCAGAGAACATAAGTCTTTTAACTCCTCTTTAACATAAGTTTTTTAATAGCTTTTCGTCAGGAAACAACTCAAACTTGTAATGGTCCCATCTCTGCAGCCACCATCACAGTTCACAGAAAGTACCAATATTATAAGGTTTCGACATCGATCGTATTTTGTTTGTTTACAACTAAAAGGAACTTAATTTGTGGTAAAAGTGTGTGGTTTAAACATCTAACCTATTTTTTAACTTAGCTTATCTCCAAATACCATATGACTATTAATCTATTATTATTATTCACCCAATAAAAATTGTAATCACATTTTTCGCGAATTAGCCGCAATCCAGGCTGATTTTTCAAAATTCCTTTCTTAGCGAGCACCTAGGGCCCTAGAGGAAGCTACCTATCGAATTTCATTCCAATCCGTTCGGTGGTTAAATGAGAGATTTCGTGTTAAATGAGTGAGTGGTATTTGACAAATATATAGTAGATAAAAACACTTTTTTTTACAATTAGAAGAAAAAAACTGGCTTCTTTTTTTTTATGTTTCTAATTTTTCAAAGTTGTCAAGTTGAAATCGAGCACTCTGAAAACATAAAAAATTGATGGAAGAAATTTTTCATCTAAAACTTCTACATTCGTTTTTCACCAAACTACATAGTTTCTGGACTATAAGTATCGATTACCTAACTATATCTGGTTTAGTAATTATTTTTGAACCAGCGAATGTTGAATTGTTCTCAACAACTGATAAATTACCTTATCGCTATCCAGTCTCCTGCGTTAGGGCTAGCCAAAAGTGTTTCTAAATCATCTCGTCCCTTATAATACGGCGGCCTCTGGTTTATCTTCTGAGGAGGATGAACCAGGAGGCCGGTGGGTATGTAGCGATGGTAAAAAGAAAGCCATTCCAGTAAGAATCTCCTAGTTGTTTCAACTCCCTGAAAAATACATTTAGTAAACTAAGTATCTGAAAAATATATCTATAGAAATTTCAATAACAATATTTTTTCAATTCCAGATAGAGTTACAAACATCAAGAAATCAATCTCTGATTCTCAATACTGATAGCTCAAAATATTGTTTTTAACATACATCGACAGATACTTAATTTTTACGCACATACATACTCAAATATTCTTGACGCAACTTACTTTAGTGTCCGAACCCCAATGCTCGAGGCCGTAATTGACATATGTCTGAAGATAAGTGAACCTCTCTTGGGGAGTAGGATCAAGAAGTTTTTTTTCCTTGATCTCCTGGAATATCCACGGCTTGATCAATGCTCCTCTTCCAATCATTACTCCAGCGACGTCCGGTGCCTTTTCCTAAAAATTATAGAATAGAATAGATGTAATTTACAAAAGCAATTATTCTCCCATTATTTATTTATTAAAAATCATATAATGTTACATGATTGTCCAAAAGAAAATTTTGTTTGCGACGTTTCATGGCCATTGCCACATTTTCAAGCTCTGGAACATGCAAAAACACACATGCATGGCAAATTGCGAATAAGGTATATTATGTGCATCTATACTCTACAATGTACATTATATATAACTAATGAATTACCTTTCAATGTCCAATTATACGCGATCCATTTCCAATAAAATCTTTAATCGACTAAAAATGTCTTGTCATTGGTATCATGTCAAATATCTACATAATTAAAACTTAATGAATAACAAATAAAAATAATATAAATATAAAAATCGTAACAAATAAAAATATGAAAAAAGTACAATGTTCAACTGCACTTCTATGATTTTGCAAAATTTACTATTATCATATAGCTATTGTTAATTAATATAATTACCTTAAAATAACGGAAAAAAACTCTATTTGAACTAAATTTTTGATCATATTTCTACATTCATTATCACTGTCTATTACTGCAATAGGTCTAAAGGTTAACATTTATATATCCAGTTTGTTTATTAGTAGTGCATAGTGGGCTCCTATTTTTTGTGTATCTGTTTTGAAATTTACAGCTGTGTCCAAATTTTTTGTTATGAAGATGGATTCCAAAATTTTTCTTTTGTAACTGTTTTTTTCATAAAATAAAATGTTGGTTTTTTTTTAAATTGAATTTGTGGTTATTGTTTATTGCATGTTGTGCTAATGCTGTTTTATTGATATTTTTTATGTTTTTGGTATCTGAATTATGCTGTTTGATTCTATTTTCAAGTTTTGATATGATACCAATGACAAGACTTTTTTAGTCGATTAAAGATTTTATTGGAAATGGATCGTGTATGATTGGACATTGTAAGGTAATTCATTAGTTATATATAATGTACATTATAGAGTATAGATGCACATAGTATACCTTATTCGCAATTTGCCATGCATGTGTGTTTTTGCATGTTTCAGAGCTTGAAAATGTGGCAATGGCCATGAAACGTTGCAAACAATTTTTTTTTGGACAATCATGTAACATTATATGATTTTTAATAAATAAATAATGGGAGAATAATTGCTTTTGTAAATTATACCTTAATATTAAATTCTCCTTGGTAATTAATATATTGTATAGTAGAATAGAATAATTATTTATGGAGTAATTAAAAATAATAATTTTTTGTTATTAATTATGTAGTTTATAATTTTATTATTAACTCTTCATTTAAATTTACAACAGTACAAACTAATTTAATATAGGAAATCTGCTGGTTGTGCCCCATAGCACAGGAGTAGATTAATAAAAAAAATTAAATTTACTAACCCTCGCAGCAAGGTAATCTTCATAAGATAAGACATCGCCATTGCCAAAAACAGGAGTCGGGTTCGCAGCTGCGGCACATTGCTGCACATAATCCCAATCAGCATCCTTCGTATATCTCTGCTCCCTTGTCCTTCCATGTACCTGAGGAGAATAGCATTGGTAATTATCACAGCTTGAAAAGTTAAAATTGGAATTATTCTGCTAATCACTCTCATAGAATGGTTACTGAATAACCCAAATAAGTTAAATTTTATTCTCCATTGTACAAACATAAAATTGATTCTATTGTCAAGTATTTTGAGTAAAAAAATATTTGTAAAGTGAACAGGAAGGATGCTGAGTTTGTAAATTATAACTAAAACATAACAAATTTTTCTTTTATTTCTCATATAAACATACTATATTTAGAACAGCATAATATTGAAGTACCTGCACATAAATTTAACTTGATGGAGAAAATACATGATTTACTTTCTTCCAAAAAAGTTCATAATACTCGTTTACTTCTAACACTGAATTCAGTTTCTTGCAGCTTCATATCGGAGTGTGGAGTGAAGTGGCGGAGGAAGAGCATATCCATCGGTGAAGCTCCTCGCTGCTACAAATATTGAAGGGTGCCTTTAATTGCTTATATACCTTCAATGTGGCTCATTTTCTTCACATTTTTCTTTTATCATTGTGACGATATCATCATCTGAACCCAGATATCATAAACAAAACTGCGTAGGATTCTGCTACGTGGAAAAATTTGGACTACCAGGTTATCGGGTAACGAGTTTGTAGAACTGTACTGTATAGATACGCATATCACTCATATTTGTCATAAATAAAAAAATATTAGTCATACTAAGGTAGACTTACAGTAATGAGGGAAACTCCAGCATCTCTAAACATTGGCATGAAGTTGTGTGCGATATTTTTCCCGGTAACACAACCAGACCTCGTCTTCACGGTCAATGGAACATTGAGCATATGAGACATTGAACGAACTGAAGATTTTAAAACATTTCCCCTGAGGAGAAGGCCACTTCCGGCACCCTGAACAGATCAAATTTACATATTATACAAACATATTTTTTTTATTTACATTTGTACTTTATAGGAAAAATTAACTACTTAGAGGTTTTTTTAGTACTATTTAGGGAAAATTTAGATAAGTCAATTTTTGTCCAAAATGATATACAGTTTAAAGAAGTCTATCTACACATCTTGTAAAAGTTGGCAAGTGTTATTGGTGTCCTTTAAAACACACTGGGAATTTTTAGACAAATATAAGCATTCCATAATAAAATACAGTGGAGTCTCACTTACATATAATGTGAGGGGGAACGGAAAATGTTTCGTATAAGAGAATACTTCTTATAACTGAATAGTTATAAGATAGTTATTCATTCGCCGAGGAAGAAAAAATTCTTCGTATAACTGAGTGTTTCTTATAAGTGAGTTTCGTAGAAGTGAGACTCCACAGTATAGAGAAATTGAAAAATAATGATAGTTGGAAAAATAATTTTTTTTTTACAAAAAAAAAAAATTCAATTTTTATAACCAATAATAATATTTTGTGAATTTTATAATAATAATATAATATACTAATAAATTATTTTTTTTAATGAGGAACATGTTTTCCCGGTGGCCTATTTGGTCAAAATCAATACATTTTTCGCGAATGTGAGGGCATTACGCGTAATTTGATAGTTTGATATTAGGAGAATAGAAACATTTAAGAGCTCAACTCTCATTATAATAAAATACACTAGCTCACTAATGAGGGAGTTTCTTTTGACTCTGTTTCTCCTAATGCAAAATTAAAAATTTGAATCAGGATTTGACCGATCTTCTTGCTTGATCCCTCTCGGCCTGTTTATAAAAAAATACTCTCCTTTGGAAACAAACAATACAATCATTCAGGTAAATGAAAAAAAATAGAGCACGTAAGAGCATAGACATTCAACAGGATTAAGCCATTTAATCTGAAAATTAATCTCCTACAGAAAATTAAATCACAGGTAAGAGAAAAAAAAAATAGATAGAAAACATATTGTCGGTGAAATTATCAATTCGCTATGTGCATTTTAGCACCTTCTATGGCATTAAATACGAAATGTGCTTCATCAAAACCTGATCCAAGCTGAAGTTGTGTGTTCCGATCTTTACATTAGACGTGGAATTTCATTTAAAAGCAAAACCTAAATGGAAAAAATGCACACAACGAAATTGGCAATCTCACCGACAATATGACTATCATTGACGGTCAAGAAGGCAACCTCTAAAACATGGAACATGTTGTTCTTTCTTTAGCCGACAGGCTCAAGGGGAGCAGTTCTCTTTTTGACATGATATTTGTTCTAGTAATTTTTGGGAGACCAGTCTGGGTCTTTAAAAACCTATTGAACTATTTTACAATGACTTTAATAAGTACATATACATTTAATGTGCTGCAACACATTAGATAAGTGTAGAGAAGTTTAATAATCTATGGTATACATCATAAGATTAAAATAAATAAAAACTAAAAGGAAACACAAGTAACTTGAAATTAGAAATTACTAATTTTGAGCATTTTAACGGTAAATAAATACTACCTGGCGATATATGAAATCGATTGGGCAGCCAAGATTGACGTCAATGAAGTCTACCTCAGCTAATTCTTCCACGACCTGAGCAGCTTTAGTCAGCAAGTGTACATTTGAGCCACAAAGCTGGACGCCAAAAATTTTTTCCGACGGATGCCTTTTCACCAGTGCCCATTCAGACTTGTTAGTAAAACATAAACAAATATATTCAAATAACTATATAATAAAAAAAATAAGTTCAATATTAAACAAACAAAAAAGTACATAAAATATTTTAAAGCTAATTTTATATTTTAATTTTTAAAGTTTAATTAAGATAACTACTGTCGAAATTTAATATAGACTGCCTGATAACATACCAAGGATCCTTGGAGAAGAGGCGTTGCGACAGCCATTTCGCCACATGTTATGTCAGCACCTAAATCCACACACAATCTCCTGAATGGAAGGTTTCCGACAGTTGTCAAAGGAGACAAGTAGAGCTTGTCACGCCAGTCTATCTGTATATAAAATAAAAAAAAAAATTAATAAACCTTAATAATAAAATAAAGCCTAACAATTTATTGTGTTATTAAAGCATGCTCTAATTTTCTTCAATTCACTTTATTGCTTAATTTTTTTCAGTAAAAGAATTTTTTTTTTAATTTTTATAAAATGGTATAAAGCTCAAAAAAATGTTTATTAGCAAACATAAATACTTTATTACAGCATAAAAATAATAAATAAATAAATTGATAAATTATAATACCATTTTCTTCTCCTCAGGTCTCAGTTTGACATAATGTAGATCGTCAATAGTTCCCGAAGCTTCATTTGTCTTTAATTTGTCTATATCCTTTACTGCTTTTTCACTACGTGAAAAGTCATATTTCTTTTTCCGAAGCTGGGTTTGCATCTAAAACAAAAATAATGGATTATCATTCATATATATTGTAGTGATATTTCGGAGTCGAGATAAATTGTATTTTAAAAGAATTCAAGTTTGAATTTGGCGCCAGCGAGAGTTCAACGCCAATCTAATTGTTACGTAGTTTTTGCTTATCAATTTAAATTGGGATATGCTAAAAATGATTAGGATTTTTAAATGTTTTATTATTGTATAATTTGAATTTTGTATATTTTATTTTAAGTTAAGACGTAATAAATATGAAGGCAATGATGGAGCAGATTTGGCCGTTAACGGTTTTAGAAAAGGACGCTTGGGGCTGGCGTCTTTTAGCTCTCTCTCTACGTATGGATCCCAAGGCATCAACACCAGGCTCTCTTGTTTCGGATTCCGGAGAATCAACATGGCTCTCTGCTATGGAACTTTGAGGCGACAACACCTCTCGCTCTCATCTCTCGGATTTTGAAACATCAACATCTATCTGAGATTTAACAAGTCACATGTGTGAAGAAATAATAAATTATACTCGCAGTCTGGATGAGAGGAGTGTTTGAATAAACTGGCGAAGGAAGAAAAAGAAGGAAGTTTCATGCAAGAAGGACAAATTGGGGAACATTTGGGTTGTGATAACCTACAGTCATTGAGAAGATAGAAGGTATTTTAATTACAAATACGTTAAGTAAAAAAATGTAATCTAATTGTAAAATGTTTTTATTTCTTTCATTTGAAAATATATATTCTTGAGTCAAAATCATTATCTTTGAAAAGCTCAACCCTTGATATTCCCTCAAAATTAACATAACAAATTAAGTTAACTTTATATAAATGAAAATAATTTTACATTATCTAATAAAAAGCTGAAACATAACAAACTACAGCCCAAATAGGGACAAATAATTAAAAATTTGTTATAAAGAAAATTAACTTCAAAATATTCGAAATTTTAGTAAACTAACCTACAACAAAAAAAAAATAAATATAACAATATATAAAGATGATTATAAAAGTTCAATAAAGATTGTTTTTAAGATAAGTCTCGTCTATAGTGTCTCAGCAATATAAAACGCAGCCTTAACACAATCCTATCATTGACGTCTCAGGTTACTCCTCAGACATTTACCTGCCTGTTAAATACAGATTATTTAAGCCTTTTACTGAATGAATTACAGCACTACTGCTAGTGAGCTGGAGTAAACAAATATAATGGGTGGTAATGGCTATGGTGGAATAGAACTGAAGGTTCAAACTAAAGAAGTTGAGAAACGTACGATGGGCATTAGGATTAAATAATTTAGTAAAGAAAGGAAGCAAAAAAAAAAACTGATGACGAAGGAAGAAAAGAAAGAACCACTTTAACCCTTCATTAAAATTGGAAATGTCAGGATGCCTAAAATAAAACATACAAAGCAATAATCAGTTTAAGTTTATCCTTGAGAAACTAACAGGTTCAGGGTACTGCCATAAAAACAACAATAGTCAAAGTGGGACAGATGACGGAATATATAAGACAAATAACTAGTAATCTGCGGTTTTCAAAGAAAAGAACGCAATAAAAGTAACAGATATATAGCCCAGTAAATCAGTGCTCAAAACAGGCATTTTCAAAACATGATTGCAATGTTTGAGACTTTAACACATTAAACAGGTTATCGAAATAGCTAAAGTATATTCTAAGGAACTAAATCTATACTAATATATAAAAGGACAAGCCATTTTTCGTTTGTGATCACTAATCACGAAAATTACAGAACCAATCTGTACCAAATATTAACCATATAATCTTTGTAGCTCAAGGAAGGTTTAGCAATAATGAAATTTACATATTTCATATTAAATCGTAGTTTAAAAAGCAAAAATAAGTGGCGGACAGTGAAGTTAGAAAATTGACCGATATGTGGCGAGTGCCATTCAAGAGAGGTTACAAAGATACTGCGTTATATAGGGCTATAAATTGATAATAACATTTGTTTAACTCAATCAAATTTTTATGAAAAACGCTATATGTGCCTAGAGCCATTCTTTAACTAAGTTTGCAATGGTAAAACTATTGAACCCATCTGAACCAAATTTTAGCTACATTATCTTCATAGTTCTAGGAAGGTTAACAATAGTAAAATTTACTATAATACTGATTTAATTGTACATTGTTAAATGACAGAAACTAAGTTTGTCACACTGCCATAAAATTCTAAGGTTAGAAATTAAAATTCAACCAGATGAAATCAATAAAAATTATTTCCGCCGGTTAAAAACTATTACCAAATCAAATATGATCCATGGGCCTTTAGTTGTAAGCATTGATAGTGCTGTCCATTATCCGCAAGAGTTTCTTAATAGTCTCTGTCCATCTGGATTACCAACTCACACATTTAAATTAAAAATTGGGTTCCTAATTATGTTTTAATGTAATCTTCAAACGCCTAATCAGTTCAATTTTAATCAGGTTATAAATTACTGCCTATGTGTGAAAATATCATAGAAGAAATAATGCTTAATTGCTTACTTCAATAAGAAATTTTTATCGTTAAAAAAATAAAACCCCAATTATTTAAGTTCTTTAATTATGAGAGCAGGCGAAGCCGGGACATTGGATGCTAGTCTACTAATAAGTATGAACTAATATTTTAACAAATAAAAAACAAAATAAACATTTATGAATATATAAACTTGTATTACATCTTTGTTAAAAAAAACTGCAGTCTTGTGACCGTTTTCAAGCCATTTTTCATGAACTTCTTTATTTATGATGTTTATACCATTTTCAGTCAAATGTTCCTTCCCGAACCTAAAAAAAAAAAAGAAAAAAAAATCTCAATTATTTAAAATTGAACTTATGATTGTATAATAAGAAGTTTTAGTCTTTTCAGAATTAACTCTGAACGATAAAGACCTAATATTCCGCTAATGATAAAATATAGAAGATATGTCGTGTTTCAAGTGAATTTCTATAACTTTGTTCAGTTGAGGTATGCATGATAGAATGATAGATTTAATAGTAACCTTCTGATAAACTAAATTCCAAAGAATTATCACATACCTACAAGTTAAACCTCTTGTACATAATCCCTGAACTGAGTAAACATAACATGTTTCTCCAACATCTTCAGGCTTATTTTCCAAATATGCCTTCCGATCATGGGAAAACTTGCAGTCATTATTGTCACATTTTTCTATTGTTTCATCGGCAGAAACTGCTACAACATTGCAAAAATTATCTGTAGATGGCCGAAAAACATTACGTGCCTTGTTCTGACCTGAAATTATATTAAAAAAAAAATATACATATATCATTAACTATTTCACAGGTAATTTCTTTATTATAGGTCATAATTAAGAAATAGCTTTCAGTTTAATTTGTCAATCAAAATAAACAAAACATACCAAACCACTATAAAAAATAAAAATAATAAAATGTAAATAACAAATGACTCATCAATATTTTTTGTCTCATTGTGTTAATAAAAAATCATGGAAGGCTTATATTTAATTTTTGAGTTCAATTAAAAAATAAAAATAAACACGGAATTAAAGCACAATTTGATATATGCCAGTATACCTATTCAATTCTACTTCACCATTAGAAACCGTGGTATTACCTTTGACCAAACCCTTTCTTGGAAACCTCACGTTTCTCAAATCTCTCAAGGTGGATCGATTTCGAAGTCGGGAGACCCTACAGGGGTATACCCAGCCTCTATAAAGTGAATACCCTTAATTGGGGAAAAACCTGGCAGTTGACCATGATTCCCCTCCTTACATAACCATTGGCCAAGAAACAGTATATCCTTAAGTACTAAACCCAAGAATCTTCATAGGTTGTTAGCAGCATTTTTTTTTTTTTTTTTTTTTTTTTTTTTTTTTTTTTTGTATAATTATCTTCGGGGACATAGTCCCAGGATAAAGTTTAGTTTCTATTCTATTCTATACAAATGTTTCCACTTAAAATTTCAGGCCTTCATCAAGGCAATAAAAATAAAACATAACTCTATTCACATAATGTATTTACGAAAATAGAATAGTGGATTAAGTATTACTAAATATAAGAATGAAGTTAAAAAAGATAACAAAATAAAATAGGATTGAAACTAAAACCTTAAAAAATTTATAAAAGTTATTTTATTTAAATTGTTACTTTAATTGTAAAAATTATTTTTAAAACTCCAATCAGCATTTTTTTGAAATGAAAAACAGTCAATATATCATTCAGGCAGGGAATATCTAGGAGGCGGTTTGAATTGTTATCTCTTGACATGTTTAAATGAAGAGGAGAAAGCTATGATGATCTATCAAGCAATGAAGAATCCCATGTTTTTGAAAATAATTATGAAATTATGTCAAATCTTTACAAATATTTGGTTTTCAAGTATATTGAACTAAACTCATGTTTTGTTTACATTTTAGGAGTTCCTGAATTAATTTTTATTGTGAAATATGCAAAGGACTTATTAATGCTTCTTTAGGCAGATCACAGATGTGCACTTACTCTCACTCAAGAGATGGACAAACCACCCCTAAAATTCAATATAGTAGCCACAGCATTACCAAACCTTTTTCTTTTTTATTCTATCATACTTAAATCTCTTACGAGATCATTTAAACCATTGAGCTGCATTTATACAGTAGATGTTCTGAATTAATGCTTTGTGAAGCCTTCCAAATCATGTTCACGCTTTTTTAAGCCAAATATTTTGTTATACTTCATTTTTAAAAACTTTGAATTATTCTCCCCTCAGTGAATGCAGCCATATTTCGCAACCACAAAGAACTGAAGGTTGAAAAATACTCTTGTATCACTTGATGTTAATTAATAAAATTCCCTACTGTAAAAATACACACCTCTTAACTTTGTCTTTTTATTAGCAGAATTTTTTCGTTTCTTATTAACATTTTCTTCATCTTCAACTTCTTCTTTTCTTTTTCCTTTTTCAGCTTCTAGTTTTTTCTTATCCTCAACAGTTACACATGTCTCACACAGAGACCTTTCATGATCGGTAATAACAAATCTAAAACAAAATACAATAAAAAAAACATTCTAAAGGAGCTTAAAAGATTAACGCTACAGACAATGTAATTAGCTCAGATCCAATACAAAAAGGAATTGAAATTGAAATTAATTAATTAAATAATTACTCAGGTTTAATCAGAGCAACTCCTCCTTCAGCTTCCATAATTTCATTAGTTTATAAACAGTGAAGAAAGGCACATGCTTTGAAAAATGCCACCTTTGACATGAATTATTAATCAGAAACGAGTAGTTCGTGCAAGGAGACTATTATGAAGACCAGGGTTTGAAATCGATAATTAAAAAACATAAAAATAAAAATCAAATCCGATCAAAATTTTTATCAGGAATTTTAAAAATCATTTGATGATTTTTATTATGATCGATTTTTATTTTTGATCACATGTTATAAAAATCAAATTCTGATCATTACTTTTGAACAAAATTTTTTCAATCGACAATAATAATTATTTTTGAGTAATTCCTTTCTAAATCAGAAAGTTAAATTTTTTGAATTATCTCCATGATATTTTTTGAGTCTGGAGTAGTAGGTGGAGAATAATATAGTCAACTATTAGCCACAGAACATCTTTATTTTTGAAATCCATTACAAATTTTGGCTTACAAATGTATTATGAATTATATGTATATATATGATTATATGTATGTATTTGTATTATGTATTATGAATACATTCAATTAAAAATATTTTTAAAAAAAAAAAACAAAAAAAAACTGCCTGACTACGTAGAGCTGGAAGAGTTAAGTTTTAAAATCAGAATTTTTTCCAAGTGCTCAGGTGTAGTTATACTATTATTATAATTATTTAATTAGATTATACACTGTTTTACAGATCTGCCAGGATCTGACGTTTTTTCGAGGCCGAAGGACATCCTTGGCCACTCTCTCTATCCACAATTAGAATAAGCTTTTTCGTCCTTAAGGATAATATGTTTTTAACGGTTTTTTAAGTTATCCGAAAGATAACTCCCGCCATTGTTGTCCTCCAGGATACTGTTTTAAAATATTTGACGGTTTTAAGATGGCGGACCTTAAAAGGACACTTTTTTTTAAAAATATTTAACGATTTAACTGTTTTAACATGGCGGAAGGATATTCATTCGTTGTTAACTCATTCTACGGGAGGCTGGATTAAGAGATGGCTCCTGTTATAAGGACACTGTTTTACAGATCTGCCAGGATCTGACGATTTTTTGAGGCCGAAGGACATCCTTGGCCACTCTCTCCATCCACAATTAGATATTAGTTTTCGTCCTTAAGAATGCTGTTTTAAAATATTCGACGATTTTAAGATGGTGGACCTTAAAAGGACACTTTTTTTAAATATTAGACTATTTAACTGTTTTAAGATGGCGGAATGATATCATTAATATCATATTATTTAATGGAGGATGAGTAATTCGGGGAAAAAAAATAAAATTCCCTCTCTCTCTCTCTCTCGCCATCTCTCTAGGGAGGGGGGGGGGGGGGGGAGCTATTTCTAAATTGAGAACGGCTCGTCCGATTTTAATGAAATTTGATAATTATGTTTCTATCGTACTTATTAGCATATATTTATGTTTTAACAGTTTTATTAATTAGTGGGGGGGTGGGGAGGAAATATAGCCCCCCCCCCCCCTAATTAATAAAAATGTTAAAACCCTAAATATACGCTAATAAGTACGAAAGAATCATAATTATCAAATTTTATTAAAATCGGACGAGCCGTTCTCTATTTAGAAAATATAGCCCCCCCCCCCCCCCCCACACACCCAATAATAAATAAAACGGTAATAAGTACGAAAGAAATATGTAATAGCAACACGGCATGTTGGTCTCGGAGGCGATTAGTATTGCGCGATATCTCGTTATATTAGTGAAACTGGAAGTTGAAATTTCATGTCCTGCTTTCTGCAATAGCTGAAACAATTCGCACTATCAAATGAAAATTATCTGGAACCATTCGATACATTTCTATAAATATTTCTGCGTGTTCCAGTTTTCGAGAAACAACCGCCGAACTATGTTTTATGTTGTTCACGTTATAGGGGTTCACCCGTTTAGAGTATAACTGATTTAAAGTACAAAAATAAACAAATAAAAAATTACGAAAGGACAAAAAGCTAAAGGACTTTCGGATTCTGGGGGGTCCGAATCATCCTTGTGTTTCTTTTTTATTGTATCACGCTGATGGGAACAAGAAAAGTTGTATAGATAAAAAATCAAATCACTCGATTTCTCCTTTTCATGTTAAATCTCATATCATATCTCCTTAGCGTGCACCGCACCTAAGTCAATTTTTATTGATATTATATTACAAAAGTCAACGTTTTGTAAACATTATTATATTTCATACGATGTGTTCCAGTGGAGAAGATGGGTGAGCATAAATATAAAGTTTTCAATAAATGTTAAATACTAAATAAACATGATTTGGACATGTAAAGTCATCATGTTTTTTTCTCGGTCGCAAAACAACTCAGTTCGCGCTTACTCACCAGAAACTTTAAAAATTAGGATATATATCACTAATATAATAAGTCTCCAGGGCTCGACAAAATCCCTTCGTAATTAATAAAATACGCAGAAGACACTTGGGAGCAGATTTACAAGGTGATATAGGATATATGGATGGAGGAAAAAATGCCAGCAGACTGGGGAGAAGCAATTATAGTTCCTATACATAAAAAAGGAAACAAACTTGAATGTGAAAATTAGAGAGGAATAGCGCTCCTGCCAACAGTTTACAAGATCCTGTCTGTAGCAATATGTAGGAGGACGATGGAAAGGAGTGAGCAACTACTAGGCGAGTACCAGAGCGGTTTCCGCCCAGGACGGTCAACAACAGACCACCTATTCTCGATTAGACAAATGCTCGAGAAAACATACGAGTACAATGTTGACCTACACCACCTCTTTATTGACTTCCAGCAGACGTATGACAGTGTGGACAGAGGGAAATTATTAAAGGCATTGCAGACACTGGAGATACATAGCAAGCTAATAAGATTGACAAAGATGACCCTGGAAAGGACAAGTTGTAAAATTAAAACTAGAGTGGGTATTTCAAATAGCTTTAAGGTTAACAGTGGATTAAGACAAGGGGACCCATTATCACCGGTACTATTCAACCTCGCCCCAGAAGTTGCCATTAGAAATATAAGAACAAAGCCGGGTGGCACCATTTACAATAGGCTCACACAACACAGGGCTTAGGCTGATGATGTAGTCATCACAAGGAGAACCAAAACAGCACTGGCCGGTGCTGTAGAAGAATTCAAGAGAGCAGCACGAGATTTGGGACTGAAAATAAATGATGAAAAGGCTAGGTTTATGAAAACCTCTAGACAGACTGGAGAGAGAAGAGATATAGTGGATGTGGGGGAAAACACGTTTAACAGCTGCAGCACATTTAAGTACCTGGGAGGAGTTGTGACGGAGAACAATAATTTAGAAGTTGAAATTAAGGGAAGAATGGTAGCAGGAACCAGATGTTTCTATGCTCTGCAAAATGCTCTCCGATACAAAAGTCTTCCCAGGAAGGCAAAGCTTTTGTTATACAAAACAATAATTAGGCCAGTAGCAATGTATGGCAGTGAAACGTGGACTCTAACCAAGGAAAACAGAAGAGCTCTACTGGTTTGGGAGAGAAGAGTCCTGAGAAAGATCTTTGGAGCCATTAGAGAAGAGCACAGGTGGAGAATCAGAAGCAATGCCGAACTGACTGAGTTGTACGGAGAGCCTGATATCCTCTGTGTTATTAAGAAGAGCAGGCTTAGATGGTTAGGGCATGTGGAATGGATGGAGCCCTGTAGGCTGCCTAAAATGATGCAAAATGTGCACCAGGAGGAAAAAAAAAAAGGGGCAGACCCAGGCAGCGGTGGATTGAGTACTTGAAAAAAAATTTAAGAAAGATGGGAATTGGAAATGAAGAGTTTTGCTGAAAACCGCGAGGAATGGGGAAGAACGGTGGGCCCAGGTCCTGCAAGGACTGTAGTGCCCAACAGTGAGTGAGTGATGACTATTATACTAACAACAGTTCTCGACAAATGCGAAACATGGCCGCTTAAGTTTAGGGAGGAACAATGGCTTAAAGTTTTTGAAAATACAGTACTACACAGAATATGTGGCCCAAAAAAGGATGAAGAAAACGGAGAATTTAGAAGGCTTCACAATGCGAAACTGTGCAAGTTATATCCCGTAAATATAGTTCAAGTAATAGCAGGAGGAGGAGTAAAATTGGCATGTAAAGTTGTTGGGTTTAGTAATGACCAAATTCTGAAAAAAGTGAATAGTTTTGAGCGATGGAGTAAAAGACCGAGGGGTTGACCCAGATATAGATGGGAGGATGGCATCAGAGCCGATCTTGGGGATTTGGGTTTTGAGGGAGTGGGTAGGAAGAAAGTTAGTGGTCAACACAGGGTTCGCTAAGCCATTTATTTATTATTTAAATAAACATGCTTACAAATCCTGAATACATACTAGTCAGTCTTTAAAAAAAAAAAAAAGAAAAGAAATTATCATCATATTTGAGAATATGTTGTAAGATTTCTGCTAATCATTCAGTTAGGCTTCCTTACAAACCTTTATAGGACTCAACAATGTTTCACCATTACTATTTCGTTCAGTATTTTGTTGTTTGTTACAGCTCCAATTAATATTCCTGTTACTACTATTTAATTTATATTACTTCTTCATTTATTTTATTTGACCTTATAATGATCTTATTCTCTGTTATTATATTATTAATTGTTATGTTAAGTACCTAATTCGGCTTTGTTTATCACTATTATTTTTTTATTATTACTTCTTTGCCTTTTATTTTATTGTTACTATATACTAATTCTACAGTTACAATTATTCCAAAATTATTAGAAAACTTATCTCTTATGGGGGTCCCATACATTAGACAATTCCCTTCCTTCTACTCCTATTAAATTATTATTAATATTATAAAAGCATGTAAGGCTTATCGGGCTGATCTGGAAATAAAAAAAAATGTTTGACTATATTCCAAAATTCACTATATTTCCAAAGCTGGAGAGAAATATGTTGATGTACCTTGCTATAACCATCTTGTTAATATTCATACGAAATCACAAAAATTGCTAAAGGTGGAAGGAAGTGATAACAATTGCAATTAAAACATTAGTTAAAATATTAATAATTAAAAAAAATTAGCCAGTGGTCTCTATATCCAGTCTAACATGAATATTTTAGCCACCTCATTTTGATAGTAAAATTTTGATCATTAGGTAGCATTGCAAATGGAGTATAACTAATTTCCTTAAAAAAAAAAAATAAATAAAAAGTGTAATAACCAGTACTTCAGTTATAATAAGACTTAATAATAATCTAAATAAATAATAATAATAATAATAATCTAAATGCCTGCTCAAGTTTATAACGTAATAATATGATTGGACAGAACACAAAGACTCAAAAACTTTTAAAAACTACTAAATTTTTTAATATCTAGAAACCACTAGAATATCGAATAACCCTGTGTGACTTTTAGTTTAAATATCAAGCTGTTTACTTAAATATTATTAAAAAATCACATTTTTTAATTTAATTTTAGTGGCTTCACTCTGAAAAATGAAACAACATTTTACATTGAAATGTTTACTTTACTTATGTGATAGTGTAGGATCAATCTAACAAAGGATTAATAGAATAGAAAATAAACTGAACTCTGTGCCTATGTTCCCTAAGAATAGTACAATGTACAGAAATAAATACAAAGAGTCTGGTTATCAAAATAAATTAAAAATCTGATTAACTATTTATAATTTTACAAATAAAGAACAAAAACAGGCAGAAAAAAAAACAAAACAGATGAAATAAAAATTATGAAAATCCAATAATTGTAGGAAGAAATTAAAAAGCATGTTTTTTTTTTATGAAGTTTTGCTAATTATTATCATTCTGGAGAGAAAGGAGGTATTGAAGGAGAAAGGATTTAAATGAGGGTATGGATGGAACATTACGGATATTATGGGGTAGTGAATTCCATAAGGAAGTAACAAAGGAAATAAAGGAATGGTCAAATGATGTACTCTTATGGGAAGAAGTATACAGGGTCTGAGGAGCGAGATCTTGTAGTGCCAGAGGAAACCAAGGATTTGAAATGGAAGATGTTATAGAAATAGGAGGGATTGTGAGAATTAATGGTTTGATAGAGCTTAAAAGCCATTTTAACTCTGTATACAGATGTGATGTGTGGGAGGCTTTTGGAACCCTAAAGATAAACCTAATGAAACAGTTCATAATTCTTCTTAGCCAAGTATAGAGATCAATTGGAGGGATGGAAGGATATATATATTTGGAAATCATCCGCGTATAGGTGATAGGAGCAGTGGTGAATAGAATTTGGTAGATCATTTATATAGGCACAAAAAAGGCTTGGAGAAACACTGGAATCTTGGGCTACCCCTGATGTCAGCGGAAAGAGGAAAGTGGTTGGCTGGTATTGATACTACTTGAGTTATACCATAGAAGAATATGGATTAATAATAATTAGTTTGTTAGAAAAAACTAGTTTCAAATGTTAAACATTCATCTACAATTCTAATTGGAAATTAAAAACAAAAACAAATTGAAATACTCATACTTATTATATACGTACTTAAGACATGAATTCAAATCAAAAGATACTTTAAGAATGGTAAGTCCCATCGGCAATACTTAAATGTTCATCCAATCTGGGTGGTAATAACTTTGCTATTGGGCTATCGGAAATATTTATTTGGACATTTAAACTAATATTTCAATATAATTAAAACAATTTCATCACTTCTAATAATAAAAAATAATTGTCATTATAAAAAAGATAACATTTTCTTGAATAAATTTGGTATGAATAATAGAATTAATAAAGATATACTGCATTCGACATAACAGCACCAGAATGGAAATTATGATTAGTAGAAAACAATGTACATAGGAACTGTTTGTTAAACTCATATTTTTAAAGAAAAAAAAAACATTTATAATTAATAAAGTTCTTTTTCCGTGCTATTGTGAATACTAAAACTTCATAACTAAGATCCCTACATATCGATCATTACTCCAAAAGACTTTCAACAGCCAAAGCACCACTTAGCATATGTACATATATTATTATTATAAATTAAAAAATATTCTACTAAATTTAACTTTGCATTAAATGATGAAAAATATCATAAATTAAGAGTACAGCACTATTAATATTTTTAAACGAGGTACAATAAAAACAAGATTTTTAGAAAATTCAGTGAAATCCACATTATGAAATACGTGTAAGCAAAGGTATCACCCTGTTTAGAAATAATCAGCTTTGGTTGATAAATTATTTATAATCTAAAGTTATATTTATTACATAACTTACATCCTTCACAAGCAGATTTGAAACCTACCCTTGGCCTGCATGGACTGTGTATACATTCAATGGTAAGAAAAATTTAAATATATAACTAAATAATGTATAGATATTAGAAAATCTTCAAAGATATTGCAATCCATAGCTTCAAACCAAAATTAATATTTTTTATAACAAAGTTGAATGTTAATATTAAATTACTGTTGCATCATTGATAATAATTATAGTAAAATGTTTACTGCAATGGACATTCCTGCACGCAGATTATTATTCCAATATTTTATAGTTATTACTAATTTAACTATAGTTTGATTGAATTGAAGTCACAAAGCTTTCTGAATACACATAATCTATAAAGGAGATAAGAAATAAGGAGTAGTAGCACAAATATAAATTACCAAACTTTATTAACAGAAACTTCAATTAATCTAAAGCCCTGCTTTCATAGAAAAGAAATTTGAAACCTTCCCTAGATTGCACGGTTATCAATGCAGGTTATTGATTGGACTGAATAACGAGTTAATCGATTAAACCGTTATAATTAAGTAGTTGATTTCAAAATAGTCTGTTATTATTAGAACTCTGATTGGATCGCAGAAAGCTGTTTAAGATAATAAATTAAATTAACAATAACCTGCATTTAAACAAAAAAAATTAACTTTTTTCTGACTGGTAAAAACAATATATCATGGAATATGTCTATGTATAATCTACTGCTTCTGATAGGGAAACTGTCGGCAAATTTTTGATTCTAGCAACGCCTACAGCGCTAGAGCTTGTCAAAAATGCACCAAAGCCTAAAAAATGTAGACAAAAAGTGACTTTTCATTCAAACCAATGTAGCTCTTAAACGGTAGGTCCTAGCGACAAATGTTATACAACAAAAAATATACTATAGTAAATTTATAATCAGAAAACTATCGATATATTTTCGATCCGAACATCAACAGAGGTAGAGTGTGTCAAAACAGCACAGGACATAAAAAATGTAGGCAAAACATGACTTTTTTCATGAAAACCAATATAGCTCCTAAACGGTAGGACCAACCGATAAATGTTATATACCAAAAACTATTCTCCGTTAAATTTCTGATCAGAAAACTATGGAAAAATTTTCGATTCCAGCAACATCACCAGAGCTATAGCGTGTCTAAAAAGCACCAACACCTAAAAAATGTAGGAAAAACGTGACTTTTTTCATGAAAACCAATATAGCTACTAAACGGTAGGACCAAGCGACAAATGTTATATAACAAAAACTATTCTCCATTAAATGTATGATCAGAAAAATATGGAAAAATTTTCGAGTCCCAGCAACATCAACAGAGCTAGAGCAAGCTTGACTTTATTTTGCAATTTCGAATAATCATTAATTATTAAATTTATTTTATTATTTAATTCTAAATTTAGATAGACTATCTTGGAGCTAATGTTTTTCCTAGTCAAGGAGAAATTGATTTTTTTTTTTAAAACAAATTAATCGAATTTAAACAGTTATCTATTTTTATAAAAAGTAACCTGTTATTTTAACTTCAGTTATGCTTGGCACACTAACGCCACCTAGAGTGCCTTCCCCTCTACTGACACCTGATATAAGACCAAAAGCTATTGGTCGCTTTTTGTACTACCATCGCGCGCTTTGAAGTAGTGATAGTGAATATGTGACAGTGATAGTAACTTATAAAAAGCGAATATTAAATTGTTTTCTAGTACATTAATTGTAACCAAATTAGAAGCCGGTTATCCAAAAAAAAAAAACCGTTCTTTTTATAACAGTGACTTTTTAGGTCACACGACGAATGTAATACTTCTGACCGCTTTTTCTTTGTAGTTGTTTAAATTTGTAGTTTCGTTTTGATTTCTCCTCTACTGACTCAGGTATCTATATCTATATTTGAAATGTTTACTTTAATCTAAATTAGATTATTTTATTCTTTATGGTTAGTCGCTAAATATTTAAGGAATAACTTATACCCAAAATTTGATCTCTGGACTTCATCACTTTCTTCAACTGTTTTTGTATTCGAGAATAATTTTCATATAACGGTTAATTTTTATTCTGTTTACATTCAAATAAACTGCGTCATAACTGAGACCACGTGCTCATTCAAACAACGTGTAGCGTTTTCTGTTATGTTCAAACGTTGTTTTATGTAAAAAAATAAAGAAAACTCAATTTCTCCCTGACTGTAGATTAATCCTATCTATAATCTACCGCTTTTACCAAATTACATTTTAAATTTAACAGGATCAAATTATTTAAATTAATAATTAAATTGAATTAAAATTTAATGATTATTCGAAATAAATAAAGTTGAGAGAAAATAGGGACTTCAGACGTGAATTTTTTTCATTCAAACTAATATAGCTCCTAACCGGTAGGGTCTAGCGACAAGTGTTATTCAACAAAAAATATTTCCCGTTTGATTTCTGATGAGCAAACTGTGTCAGAAAGTTTTTTTTTTTTTGTTTTTTTTTTTAATTTTAATTGAAAATTTTACCGTAAAAAATGTTACAAAAAATACCTCTAACCAAAAGATGACCATCGAAAAAAATATTTGTTAAATTACTGTTTTATGATGATTGATATATGTATACTTCCTTTATTTATAAATTATAGATTTTAGCTAAAATGACTATTAATTTATCTTAATTCTAATTTTTTATTATATTTCATACAGAAAGAACTAATTTTCCATTGATTTTTTTAACATTGAACTTGGTGACCTAGTTTGCCAAAAGCGATACGTTTTGGGCGAGCAGGAGGGCGTTACGCGTAGTTTGTTAGTTTGATACTAGGAGAGTAGGAGCAGCTAGGAGCTCAACAACTATATAATTATCTCGACTAGGAGACAGGTTCTAATTACTGAGCTCCTTTTGACTCTGTTACTCCTAATACCTCTATTTTTAAGTGTTGGTTTTTTTCTTTTTTTTTGTTGACACGTTCTAGCTCAATTTGTGTACCTCGTATTGAAAATTTGAAGACATCCTACTTGTCATAAATTTAATGGAAAATGTTTTTTGTTATATAACATTTGTCGCTGGGACCTACCGTTGAGGAGCTATGTACGTTTGAATGAAAAAAAGTCACGTTTAAAACCCCTATTTTCAAGGGTAGGGGCTTTTTTAATAAGTTCTAACTCTGTTGGTGTTGCTCGGATCGAAACTTTGCCTGTAGTTTTCTTATTAGAAATTAAATAGAGAATGTTTTTTGTTGTATAACATTTGTCGCTAGGACCTACCGTTTAAGAGCTAGATTCGTTTGAATGAAAAATGTCACGTTTGAAGCACCTATTTTTAAGTGTGGGGGCTTTTTTGTCATATGTTCCATGTAGTTCTTTCTTTAGCCGACAGAGTTAAGGGGGTATTTAATTTTTTAAAAGAAATTCTTGAGATTGTGTTGGCCCGAGTGTTAATGCAATACTGCAGCATTCTCGAATAACAATCTGTGCCGGTTCAAATAATGCCTCGGCCGCGGTTAGTTCGATTTCACGGCTAATCCAAACACCTGTTAATCTTATCATCGTCGGATTAAGAAAGGATTTAAAATTAATTCAAATATTTAAAATTATTTATATATTTTTTTAATATTTAAACGAAACGAAATCAATGAGGAAATATAACAAGGTCAAATACTAGAAACTCCTGTAATTACTAAGCCGCAAAAATTGCTCAGTCCACACCTATTTTCAAGAAACATTAAAAATAGAATTTATAATATTATTTTCTTTACTAAAGGTATTTAGGAGTGCGAAACATGGTCGCTTACGGTAAGGGAAGAACAAGACCTTAAAATCTTGTAATGTATAATGTATTATGTTGAATATTTGACCCTAAAAAGGATGCGCGTTCTGAAACATTTAGAAGGTTACCCAATTCGGAATTAGTGCACATTTATCCTGTATACATAGTTGAGGTAATGGGATCAAAATCTATATATATACTATTATATAAAAGGAATAGTTGAGGTATTTTTTTTGGGGATCAAAATCTATATATATACTATTATATAAAAGGAATAGCCATTTTTCGTTTGTGATCACTAACCGTGAAAATTTCTGAACCAATCTGTACCAAATTTTTATCACATCATGTTCATAGTTCAAGGAAGGTTTAGCAATAATAAAATTAAAAAATTTTCAATTATATTGGCATAAAAAAAAGCGATAAATAAGTAGTGCGCGGTGATGTTTGATAATCGACCGATAGATGGCGAGCAGCATTCGAAGAGGTTACCAAAGGTACGTGTTACATAGATCTATAAATTTATTATAAAATTAACCTATTTTCAATTCAGTTGTTGTTAAAAAAGCTATAAATATATTGAGCGGCATGTGGATCCCAGTGCAGTTTAAAAATTGACGATATGTAGCCATTCTGCAACTGAGTTTGCAATGGTAGTACTATTAAACAACAACTGTACCAAATTATAACTACATCTTCATAGTTCTCGGAAGGTTTATAATAATACATTTTTCAACTATAATAATAATTAAAATGTATAGTCTTGTGTACCAGAAACGAGGTTTGCCAAACTGTCATATACTTTTATAGTTAGAAATTAAAATCCAACCAGATGGATCGATGAAATTATTTCTGCCAAATTGGATGTCTAATTATAGTTTTACCTAGGTACTCTTCAAAAACCTAATCAATGCAATTTAACTAGGTTAAAATTACTGCAATGCGTATAAATATCATTGAAGAAATAATACTAAATTCCATACTTCAATACAAGATTTTTATCGATAAACAAATGAAATTCAATTCTTAGTTGAAATAATCTAAGTTCTTTATTTAAGCTAAATGCTTGTATAATATGTTTAATAAAGAACGGATAGACATCCGAGGGATTGACCGAGACGCGAATGGGTGGATTTATAAGGTTGATCTTATTTTCAACTGGATGGTGCGAGGCCTGCGATTGTCGTTGGTGCCAGCTTTCGGTTTTCATTTTCTTTTTATTATTATTTTTTCTTTTATTTATTTTTTTAGACAAATTTTAGAACAATATTACTCAAAATTCGCTCAGACTCACTGTAATCTTCTCAAACTGGACTTATTCTCACTGAATTAAATCGATTGTTGGTCAAATCGATCTTTCAGTAGATTCGTTAATTGGGATGCCAGACAGGCTCAGTTACATAACGGCGACAAGTATGGAATTCTTTTCGAATTAATTTGCCAATATTCAACCTTCAAATTTAGTACGTCGTAATCATTGCAGATCTGACGTCGGTTATCAAATTACCAATATAACCGTGATATTGATTTTTTTTGCTTATCATTGTGATACATTATCAGATTGGTTTCAAATATTAATCAACCGGTTACGAAAACCATTCCTGAATTCCTTTACTACCGACTCCTTTTCCTAATTAATCAATAACTGTTCGATTTATTTATTTTAGTAATCCCATTAAAATATGTAATAATTTTCTGGATATTCGGTGGTTGGTTCTTAACAGAAAAAGGGGAGTAGCCAAGAGATGACGAAAAAAAAAAACAGCTGACGAAAAACTGCGTTACCATAGCAACAATTATGAAGTTAGCGAGTTCTTATCCATGCCGGTGTCAGGTGGATCTCCTTTCCGGAAATCTTTTAAGTTGGCCCTGAAACGGTGAGGGGAGAAGGAAAAAAATGTTGAACTTGAAACGTGATTGATGAATACCATGAATTTGTTTACTATTGTCAGCCATTCTCATATCTCTGGTTGATAAACTAAGATAAAGTAATCCCGCTTTCCATCGCAACGCTTCCTCGATTTATTTCTGTCTCTGCATATAAATAAATCATTAAATCAATGCCTATATTCAATACCGTATTGGGTCGAATTTCTTTATTCACGAATTAAATACCAAATCACAACGAAATGACCATTGTAATCCTCCTCTGAACTCTGTGAAAAACTCCTAAATCTACGAGGTCAGTCTTAAGGCAATGCTCCCATGTACGTCTCGGTTTTTTTACTCTGACGCAGGGGATTCGTTAAAATACAAAATGTTCTTTTTAATTTGTTCTACTATCTCAGTGATGAAATGTTCAAAGTTATAATAATTAATTCTCCCCTCTTTACCCAATCTGCCGGAGTCCCTCAAGGTAGTATCTTAGGTCACATCCTCTACACGGTGTATACAGCTATCTCGTCTCATCCTAGCACCTTCCTCACCACATACACTGATGACCCATATGGTCTAAATCCAAATATGACACTTATTAAGCCGTTTCACCTACCATTTTTTCACATTTGTACATCAATATATTAATTTTTTTTTGATTTATTACAGATTTTAACAGCTTTTATATACTACAAATAAAATTGTAAAATAATTTGTGCTGGATGTAGAAGAGTTGGCAGCACTGCTGAAACAGATATAGATATAGATGAGCAAGATGATGAAGAGTTCCAATGTGCTACAGCAAATATAGAGTCTAAACTGTTTACTCAGATTGAGCTTAACGACTTAGTTAGGGATCTTGGGTTAACAAAAGAAAAAGCTGAATTGCTTGGTTGTAGACTAAAAGAAAAGAACTTGTTGGCAGTTGGAACTAGCATATATATGTGTATAGGAAGAGAGAGCAGTTTTCGAAATTTTTTGAACAAGAAGGTGATTTAGTGTATCAAGCATTTAAAGTACTTTTTGAAAAATTTCCATGAAGCCTAACTCCAAGAAGGTGATCCTCAACCTCATCCAAACTTCCCAATTTTTTAGTGTACTGCTCAGGCATTCCAGGTCTGATCAAAGAGTTTGGGTTTAAAAAAGAAGACTGGAGGCTGTTTATTGATTCTTCCGAAACTAGTTTAAAAGCTGTTTTATTACACAATAGTAACACTTATGCATCTATACCTGTTGGCCATTGTATACATATAAAAGAGAGCTATGAAAACCTAGAAATAGTGTTGAATTAGATTGGCTATTCGGCTCATGGTTGGATGATAAGTGGTGACTTGAAAGTAACATGCATGCTTCTTGGTGAGCAAGGCGGTTTTACCAAATTTCCATGTTTTTTGTGTGAATTGGACAGTAGAGCAAGGGATCAACATTGGTGCAGAAAGAACTGCCCTGTGAGGGAGTCTTTAAAACCCGGCGGGAAGAACATTCTCCGCAAAAACCTTGTAGAAATTATATAAAAGAAGCAAATTTTTCAAAAACTATGGGTGATACAAAAAAAAACTAATACCAGATCTATAAAAAATCAGCTATTAAAGTAAAAAAAAGTTTTCAAAAACATATTTTTTTTGTGGGCCTATGTAATTGTTTCGAAATTGGTGAATTAAAATAAATCCAATCAAATCATTAAATAACTTTTCTCTTTCGTCGTAAACCTGCGACTTATTTTCCCACAGTATCCTTTAATGTTAAGCTACGTGCTCACGGGGCAAAATACGAAAGTGTGGCACGCCTTCGTTTTCTCGTTCGTGGCGCTTGCCTGGAGTGGGGGGAGAAAAGTGAACTAGCCGAGAGTCGTGGACAGTTCACACGACCACGATTCAGGTTGCCCCTTGAAACCTACCATGGAGGAAAGTTGTGCAGTTTTGAGTTCAGTTTTTATTGATATGTTGGCGTATGTCCGTATAAAAAAACGGAAGAAAAAGCGTTGTTGGGTCAGGAACTGGATACTCGCAAGAAAAATCATCGAATATTAATAATACAGTATACTTAAGTACAATAGCGGAATATCCTTCTACCACATTAAAATCGTTAAATATTAAAAATATTTTAAAACAGTATCCTTAAGGACAACAATGGCTGAATATCCTTCGGATAACTTAAAAACCGTTAAATATTTTCATATTAATAAAACAGTATCCTTATAAGGACAGCAATGGCGGAATATCGTTCGGATCCTGGAATATTTCAACATATTATCCATTTTTGTTCTAAATAAACCACTTGTCAACTCTCTTGACTGGGGTGGTCCACGCTTGAAAATCAAACAGATTTGATACCGAGCGTGAGCGGTCGTGGACTCACTTCTCTCTAGATGACGTCAGAAGCAAATTCACGCCACCTCGTTCAGACGGAGGAAATTCCATGAATGCGTGGATCACGCTAGCGTGCCACGCCCCGTGAGAACGCAGCTTTATTCCATTTATCCTTGTTGAACGGATTCGCTACTTTAAGACTCCGTCTGGACAAACGTCTTATTTCGGTTCCACTTACTAGACTAAAACGAAGATAGAAAGAAAATATCATTTTGACCTTTCGCGGTTTAATTACAGAAGAGTTTCACTAATCCAGAACACAATAGTCCGGACAACCGGTATCCAGAGAGTGCCAAAATAATAATAAATAAATAAATAAATAAAATTTAATTTAAAAATACATAAATTATAGTTTAAAAAACAAAACAAAACAAAACACGGTTTAATAGCAAACCGAACTAAACCTTTCTTAGACCGAATCTAATGATCTGCAACTATTAGTATATAACATTTTTTTTATTGGATCAGTCAAATTTGTGTTATAGGCTTAAACATGACCAAAACTTTTTGTGAAAGTTGGCGAAATTCGTCGATTTTTGACAATTGAACTGTTGCCTGAGATTCGTCCTAGGGATATCACGTTATGACCATGTATCTCACCACTACACAAGATTAAAATGGTTATTTCCCTCCTTCCGAAGACAATACTTCCTTGGTTCGTTCCTTTACAAATCACTTTCCTCTCAGTCACCTCCCTATATCCTGAAAGCATTAACATTAAAATCATCAGTGAGTTCCCGCAAAACCAGATCCCGTTCCTCAGACCTCTACCTAACTTCCTTTAACACAACATCCTTCAAACGCTCCTTTATTTCTAGAGCTTCGAACTTCTGGAACTCCCTCCCTTCCATCATTCGCCATTCCTCCACTTATAATAGCTTCAAATCACGTCTTTTCGTTTACTTATTAGAAACTCAATCTAATAGTCACATCAATGAAGAAAATATGTTTTAAAATGAAGTATGAATATTCAAAGTATAATATTGATTTGTACAGAATTACTTTAGTACCATTGCACTAAATTTGTATAATTGGTTTCAGCATAATTATATTATTTATCAGACAAGATACATTATTTTTCCGTATAATTTATATTTCTTAGCTTTGTCTACCGTATTCTTTTGTTGAATATTTTTTTTGTTTTTTCCTAATTTGTTTTTGTAGCTTATTTTCAATTTCGAACCTTAAGATGTAATTTGTTTTTCATGTGATAATTTAAACCTTGTATTATTAATTTTATTACTTTATGTTGTAATTTAAGTTTTTTTTCAATTCCTTAATTTAATTTAAATTGTATTTCCTTGTCTTTATTATATTTCTAAATTATACATACGGCAGCTAGGCCGCCAATAATTGTTCATTATAATTATTCTTAAGGGGCAATAGCCCCAGAATAAAATTTATTTTCATTTCATTTATTTTCATTTTCATTGATCTTGGGCTAAACGCCTAAATCAAATTTAACTTAATGGATGTCTTTAGACGCATAATTTAATATTTATTTTTATACTAGCTGAAAGTACCCCGCTCCGCTACGGTTTAATATCATTAGGATGAAGACAACTTAAATTAGTAAAAGTTAAGCTTAACGTTGATAATTATTATTAGTTAAATAAACCTGAACAATTCCATTCTTAGAATAATTTCAACAAGTTAATTTGACAATTTGCAAAAGTTAATTTCATATTATTTTGATAGCCCTCCAGTGAAGCTTCGAGGCAGCACTCCCATCTTAACCAGCTCTCATACCAGACCATCAGCTTTTCTTATGGCATACTTTAAGTGAATATAGTCTTAACTTCTCAACTTTTTTGAAGAAAGTTTAGTCTTTCTGTTTCTATTTTTGCGTACATATCAAGCATAAATTGGTTGAGGAGATTACGAAATTAAAGTAAATAAGGTTCTTCGCCTTCTCGCTCCATCAACATATAGGCGTAAAAATCAGCTGCAGAAACAGTTTTCTTAAGTGGTGTATTGGTGTTCGGGTCACGCTGAGGGATGTTAATACTGTAACCGTCTTCTCCATGGCAGAACCTAAGACGATACTGAAGAGAATCAAACGCTTGATAGAACTCACTGATTCTTATCAGTTTTTTGTCCCTACATCGAACTGGCCTTACATGTCATCACCAGAGAACATAAGTCTTTTAACCTCCTCTTTAACATAAGTCTTTTAATAGCTTCTCGTCACGAAAGGTAAGTTGCAAGTAACCTCTGCAGCTACCATGAGTTCACAGAAAGTACCAATATTATAAGGTTTCGACATCGATCGTATTTTTGTTTGTTTACAACTATAAGGAACTTAAACAGTGGTCAAAGTTTGCGGCTTAAAGATCTAACCTATTTTTTAACTTAGCTTATATCCAAATACCATATGATAATTATTCTTTTATTATTCACCCAATAAAAATTGAAATCGCATTTTTCGCAAATTAGCCGCGATCCAGGCCGATTTTTTAAAATTCCTTTCTTAGCGAGCACCTACGCCCCTAAAGGGTAAGGGTTAGGGTTTGTGTTAAGGCGTTTAACTGCAAGGTTTTTTACGCCATTTCGTTATTGTTTGTTATTCAGATAGTTTTTGTTCACTGTATTTTGTTCATGTAGTATTTGTCTGTTTATTGGTATATCTTGGATGCAATGATCTATAGATTTGTACATTAGAATTATTTAGCTTAAATTGATCTTCAAATTTTTTTTTCTCTCTCTTGTTTTTAATTCTTTTTTTATATTTTTTTTTATTTTTTTTTTTTTTTTTTTTTTTTTTTTATTTTTTTTTTTTTAAATAGTAAAATAAATATTTCCTCCTAATTAGTTATTCTTATATACATCGAGAAACCTTCATAAAGTAAAGTATAGACTTAAATTATTACATTGTTATATATTGATTATTACTAATAAATTCGAATTTGGTGATCTGAAATCAAAATTTTCTTTAGTTAAATTGTAGAAATATCGTTATAATGTTTTCAGTAGATTGGATTCCTTCAAGAACTTGAGTAGTCTACTTATTGTATCTTCGCAGTCATTTAGGGTTTCTTTAAGAGATCTTTTGAGGTTGTATTTCAACATAAGCTTATCATACTCCGGGCATTCTTCTATAATGTGTTTTATCAGCCAGACTCCGGGCATTCTTCTATAATGTGTTTTTGTGACGGGTGTTTGGCATGTATTGCATATAGGTTCAGGGTCTTTAGTAATTAGATGGATATGAGTCAGCCGTGAATGCCCAATCCTTACTCTGGTAAGAGCCGTTTCTTCTCTTCGAGTTGATCTCACTGAGGTCTTCCAGATGTTTGTATTTGGTTTTATTTCTTGTAGTTTTGTTATTTAACATTGTCCCACATACTTTGCCATGCAGCTTTGGTATCCATGTGTAACCATTTTTTAATATCAGTTTTAATGCAAATGGGAACAATGTCTTGATTGCTGAGTGCGGCTTCCTTTGCAAGTTTATCAGCTGCTTCATTGTATTTGATGCCAACATGCGATGGTGTCCAGAGGAATTTAACATCTTTTTTTAATGATTTTAGCATATCTAAGTATTCATGAATTTTTATTACTAACGGGTGATCGCTGTACAACTCTAGTAGACTTTGTAGTGCAGAGAGTGAATCACTGCATATTATGTGCTTGTCTCCCTCTTTGGTCATTATATTGTGGAGGGCATATTTTATGGCGGCGAGTTCTGCTGTGAATATACTGCAATGAGGTGGTAGTTTATATTTGAATGCTTCTTCAGGTGTGACAACAGCCGACCCTATATTATCATTCATTTTGGAGCCGTCTGTGTAGATGAATGATGCATTCTTATTTTTATTTAATATTTCTTGAAATTTATGGTTTATTTCATACGGTGGTGTGGTTTTCTTTCTATACTTTTTTAGTGCTATGTTATGACGGTATCTTGGCTTTGTATACTTTTTTGTTCTATTTCTTCTATAGGTCTACGGCCCTAAAGGAATCTACATATCGAATTTCATTCCAATCCGTTCGGTGGTTTCTGAGATTTCTTGTTAAGTGAGTGAGTGGTATTTGACAAATATATAATAGATATTTAATTTTGTAAATAACACATTTTACGATTAAAAGCATTTTTATTATATTTTTTTTGAAAATCTGAAAAAAAGTGCACATATTTTGGGTTTTTTTGCCCCCCAAAAATTTTTCCCTTATCAAATGTAGTCACATTTTTGATATTTTATTCTGAGGAACCATCTGGACCATACTGAATCATAAAGCTACTACTCCACCTTTTGCAAGGCAGACCCCCTTTTTGGGGGGTATTTCGACTGGACTAAGTAAGAATATTAAAACAAAGTTGTGCAATTATTGTATTGTCATTGGTCCTTGACACGTGTTCAAATTTTCAAGATAATGAGATAGCTAGAAATTGGTGAAAATTACGATGCAAAATTCCGTTACATGCAGGTCAAGTTAATAAAAGGTGTATTAATGAGAAACATCTATTAGTTTACCTTCTTACAAAAAATTTCAATTTAATTAACAGAGATAAGACAAAACGATTACCGTCTTCTTTAAAGAATATTACGGAATGTTTTGAGCTATGTTCATTTTGTATGACAAACATCTGCTGTTTGTGCCCCTTGGCATTAGAGTATATTGAAAAAATATATAAAAAATAATAAGTCTGACAAGGCTTCTTAAAAATTATTCTTTCGAAAACCTAACCTTCTGAATATTGAGGGGAGAAGTTAAAACCGCTTCCCTACCCACGGAGACTTAGTTGCGGTATTGTAGTTACCCTAATTACTAACCGGTTTTTGGTTTTTTTTTTACTTTTTAAGATTTAATAGCGTCCCCAGTTATTTTTCCTTCTTCTTACATTTATTCAGGTTGGTTCATTTTCTTTTTAAAAGAAATGAGTTGAAGGTTAAATAAATAATGACGAAATGAAGTTTAATTAGCCCCCTTGAAAATAATATATATTATTAACACCATTAGAGACTCATAATTATCGAATTGTTTCACCTCACTGCTAGCTAGATCCTTATTAAGTTGGCCGTGTTATAATGTATGTACAATATTTTATTTTTATGTTTATTTTAAGAAAAGAATTAGGGAAGTCGGTTGGAGGGAGTGTGTGGTCAACGGTTGGTGGTGTCGGAATCGAACCTTCGGGTTCGCTAAGCCTTTATTTGTTATTATTATAAATGGATCTTTGATAATTACGAGCAAGCAAAAATTGTATGTAAACAGTTATTTACCCCAAAACCAAAGGAATGGTATCATCATGAAATCCAATTACTTACTTACTCCTCGGCGCTACAGGTCTGGACGACCCTTGGCCTCCTGGATTTTTCTTCTCTATCTATCTCTGTCCTCCGCTTCCATTCTCCAATTTCTTATTCTTAATTTTCCGGCATCTTTAGTCACTTCATCCTCCCATCTGCTACGTGGTCTTCCCCTTTTTCTCTTTCCAGTCATTCTCATATCAAGCAGTTTCTTTGGCAATCTATCTGCTGTCATTCTTCTGACATGGCTAGCCCACCTTAATCTCTTTACTTTAATGAAGTTTACAATATTTTCTCTTTTTAACATGTTGTCTATTTCCTCATTCGTTTTTATTTTCCATATTCCGCCTACTTGTGTTGCGCCGCATATTCATCTTATTACCTTTCTTTCAAAGACTAAACACCAAGTTTCAGCTCCATATGTAACTACAGGTCTTATTAATGACTTGTATAGTTTTAGTTTCGTTTTTCTAGACAACAGTTTAGACTTCAATAACTTATAATTTGCGAAGTATCCAATTACTGGCTGAAAGATGGGTAAAAGTAGTTGAACTTTACTTTGAAGAGAAATATTCAAGAATATTTGACTTTTGTAACAGCTTAGTATAACTGTTAAGCTTGAAGTAGTAATTGTAACTGGATCAGCTATTTTTGGTAACAGTTAAAAGTAACGGTTACGTATTATTACATCAAATTTAACCAGTTGTAGGTTTCACCACAAAGGACCGATCCAATGTTTGTTTTACCTTTAATTTTTAATCACAAGACTTATAGTTTTTTTTAAACTATAATTTATTAAATATTCCTAACATATTTCATGATGGTTTCATAATCATTGGTGTTCTTCAGATACGTTTTTGTTTTTTAATCCGTTTGACAGATTGCTGTGTATCGAACCTCGTTTGTTAATCTTGATAGCTCTTCAGTTGTTTGTTCTTTATGTTTGTTTTGTTTATTACCGTTGCATCATTATACAAAGAGATTATCTTTATTAGTGTTAACTTTGTTGGCTTTTTGAAATAAACATTGTTGGATAAGAGGGGCGTCGAATTTCAGGTTTCATACTCTTCGAATAGAAGCGATGACCCCTTAGTCAGTAATTCGATTGCTTACGCTTGCAGAGTTTCTTATTTCACGACCTATTCAGATTCCATTTTAGACTCAATTAATTTTTTTTTTCGGAGTTTAAGATTATAGAATTGATTTCTTTATTTTTTTTTTTTTTATATACGTCACGATGACGATTTTGTTTTGTTTTTTTCAAATGAGGACGCCAACTTATATAATTCTAATACAAAAAAAAAAAAAAAATGTTAAGATTGTGGAAGAATCGTGCTAATTAATTATTGATTTTATCGTTATTCGGAGCACACTCAAATACAAAAAATAATAATAGGTCTGATTTGGCGCAATGCTTCAAAAATATTCATTAACATAAAAATTAGAAAAATATAACTTTGACAATTGACGGATATAAACAATCGAAAAAATTATTTACGTATATAATTTTAATACGTAGAGCAGTACAAGGCGCGGTGCACACTGGATAAACTGGTTTCATGAAACTGATTTCATGCAATTGGTTTCAAGAAAACTGTTTTATTGGAACGTGCGCACAGAAACTAAGTGGAGATCCTGATAAATTTAAGGATTTTCTTAGGATGTAGAAGCCACTTTTTGATCGCTTGTTAGAACTTATGAATCCACTAATAACAAAAAAATAATTTTTAGAGAAAAAAAAACAAAACCGACTTCAAGATTAAACCTACATATACAAACTTGAACTAAAAAATAAAAAATAATATTTTAATTGCTTCAAAACAAGAACCATTGAATGAAAATCAACGACATTATCGATACTTATATACCTATTCACAATTTATGACCAGTTATCTTTGGGGTCGGTGCCAGCCAAGAAGGGCAGTTTAATCCTGCCTTTACAATAAACATTCGAATGGCCGGAGACAGCGGTGTGGCGGTGATGAAACAGTGGGAGGATCTTTACGATTACAATATCCTTTCAAATTATGTTTGTTTTGGTTGGCACCGGTATGTAGGTTTAATCTTGAAGTCGGTTTTGTTTTTTTCTCTAAAAATTATTTTTATTTTTCACTTTTTAGTGGTGAGTGTATTTTTGTTTATACAGTCAATTCTCGATCTTCAAGTTTCCCTGAAAAATGGTTTGACTTGCTGAACAAAGACTTATCGAATTATCATTCCACTTACCTTCATGTAATTGGGAAAATTGAACACAAAATCGGAGTTGAAATCATTACGTATATTTTTCAATTATGGGTATGTGTATGTTGTTTGTACATACATATAAAATCATTGATACAGAAAATTAAATACCTGTTACCAATTTATCATATAAATTTCAACTGAATTGCGCAATTTAAGGAATTTCTTGAAATGAAACGCCTATGATTTCTAGATAGCAAAACTATTCAGTTCTCGCTAACTCTCCAGAAATTTAAAATTTAGGATTAAATTGACTATTATCTTGCCTACATTTTTTATGGTGCATAAGTGGCCACTTACTTTAAATAAGAACAACGCCTTAAAGTTTCGAAAATAAAGTAATGCCTAAAATATTTGTCCTGAAAAAAAAAAAGGATAAAAATACAGGAGAATTCTGAAGGCTCCACAATGCAGAATTATGGGATATTTATATGGTAAATATAGTTCAGGTAATTGCAGCTAGACGGCGGATTGTAGATGAGAAGATCGTTTTAGGACTGATCTTGAGGATTTGGGTTTTGATGGAGTGGGATGGAAGGTAGGTCTCTGATCAGAGGTTGATGGTGTCGGCATCAATCAAACATTTGGGTTCGTCAAGCCTTTTTATTTATTTATATAATTTTAATTTGTTTCTAATTTTAACTCTGGTAGAAAATAATAGGGTGTTCATAGTTGATTGGACATCCTGTATAAAATAAACAAACTTTATTTAAATTTCGGTTCAACAATAAATGTTATCCACGAATTGTTTGAAGAAAGGAAAATGTTATAATCCAAGTAAATCTTGGTAAGCCCTAGGCTTTAATCTTCTTGATATGGAGTTTCCAAGGTTATACTCCACAGCTCCAGATGCGACGTGGAGAAGCTCATGGTGTCGCCTTGTGAGCCTGTTAAAGACCTCTTCGAGTCGATCAACTCCCAGTTCCCGGTGAAGCTGGGAATTCCTTATAAGCCAGGGTGCGTTCACCGCCATACGCAGTAGTCTCTTTTTGGTTGATTTTGAAGTGTTGTACCAGACAGGACAGAAGTATGTCAGTAGGGGCCGCAACATGGTTTTGTATACTAAGATAGCAGTTCTGTGTCGAAGTAATGATTTTCTGTTTAAAAGAGGGTACAAAAGTTTAAGTCTTGCGTTAGCTTGTTGCAAGATGTAGCTAGTGTGTAACCTCCAAGTCAGTCTGGTGTCAAGGTGTACTCCTAGGTAACGTACTGCCTGGTCTTCAGGATTCCAGGGAACTGGGAGGTTATCGAGTCGAAGTGTAATCAGGTCAGTGATGTTGAAACGACGTAAGGTGAAGATTTTCGCTTCTGTCTTCGATGGGTTTAGCTGAAGTTTCCACTTCCGGAACCATATCGAGACACCGTTGAGGCCACTCTGAAGTTTCCTGATGGCTTCGTGAAGGTCGTCATCTTGGGACAGGAGTGCTGTTTCATCAGCGAATAGAGCAATAATTGTGTCCTCATCGTATTGGGAAATATCTGAGCAATACAAATTGAATAAAATAGGACTGCGTATGGCACCTTGGGGTACTCCGGCCAGGATAACTTTTCTCTCGCTGATAGAATTGTTTATTCTTACCTGGAACGTCCTGTTAGTCAAAAATGATTTTATGATGCTGAAAAGGTAGAGTGGAGGCCAAGTCTTCTTCAGCTTGTGCAGTAAACCATGGTGCCACACCGTGTCTAACGCTGTTGTCACATCTAGGAATACTCCCGTGTTTGTATAAAATATGTTTTCATTAAACAGTTAGTCTTAGTTTTCACATTTAGTTTTACTGTGAGAACTGTGTTGATGAAATTGAATTTGATCATAAATAACAAAATATTCAATTAATTTTTTTAAATATTATTTTTAATTCAAATGTCTTTATGTGTTGTCTTCATACTGTCTTTGTTTTCACACTATTGTTTTTCTCATATCTTTTTGTTTGTTTTTGTTGTAGCCCTGATAAAGGTTTGCAATTTAAGCTTTAAGGTTGGCACTATAAATTTTTTATTTAATCAATTCATTGAAATTTACAACTGTACAAGTATACATCAAGTAAATGTGTTAAAAAAACGTTTACAATAACAAGCCAAAACTTGAAAAGAACTACTTATCAGTAGCACTTCAGTAAAAAAAAATCTACACAAGAAAATCTCTGGGCCATCTTCTTTTCAGACGCCACAAAGGATTAACGGAAATTGAGTGGGAAGCAAGTTGAGAAACTAGGGGATTTGAGTGGTTATGGAGCTTACTATGAAAGGATTGGTATCTGGTTTGGGCTAAATCAGCAACATATGGAACATTAAGATCTTTATGGATAAGTTTATTGGTGACAAAGTAAGGAGCATTGAGGATTTTTCGAAGGATTTTGGATTGTAAGGATTGGATACGGGATGAATTGGATGGCTTAGTAGAGCCCCAAAGCTCAACTCCGTACGTCCATATAGGTCTAATCACAGTCATGTAAATGAGTCTTTTGTAATTAATTTGGGGCACTATAAATTAAAATTTATTTTTAATTGCTATGTATCTGCATACCCCAATAACCTACATAGTTTTTTAATTTGATCTGTTTCTCTCTCCTCACCTCTGTATAGAGGTAAGAATAGTATACAATTATATCCATGGTATAATTGGTCTGGCCAATTGTTTTCAAGGTTATGTCTGATTGTATATCTTTATTCCTTTGTTTAAATCTGTATGGCATTGTTTATACGATGAGACTAATAAATTATAGTTAAAGCAAGTATGTTTAAAATTACGAATGGCTTGATCCTATGTTATTAGGCATTGTGAATTATCTCTCTCACACTGTCTCTTTTTTTAAATAAATAAATATCATTAAAACAAAAACAGCTTATCCTTATTTGGACATTAATTACTTTTATTGCATTTTTTAAATTAAATTAAATTAAATTTGGTAATCCAACAACTTTGGTCCCATATTTGTCAGAATATCAAGATTGTACTGTATTCGGTTATCTAACTGTGGGCCAAGAAGTTATCAAGATTATTTAACACATCTAATCAGTATATGGTTTTGAACTATCTTTTCTTTTTTTTTCATAATTAGTAGGGGGTCTTTTGTTTTTTTATTAATAAGAATTTTTAATTTTATTTTTTCTTGATAATATTTTTCAAGTGCATTTCCATTTGATCAGATAATTACGAAATTTTATGATATCACTTAATAAGATTGATAATATATGGGTTACATCATATAATTTAAGTAATTGTAAGATCAATTTTTAAAATTTCTTCTTCATAAATGCTGGACATATTTTCTTAAATATTATATCCCTCAATATTTTTCTGTATTTCATATTAATTTTAAATACCCTTTTTCCTTTTTTTTTTTTTATAAATAGTTCAGAATCTTGTAAGGAGATATTCAGTTGTTAATTGGCTTAGTGGGATTTAACCTTCCGTCCTTAAGGTGGGGTATTGGAACTTGTTCCCTATGGTTCTTCGAGTTAGTTTTCACAGGACTGAATAGGAAGGAAGTAAGCACTGATAGAATTTTTTTTTTAAAACTAGTAATTATATTTGGTATCATTAGAGAAAAGAAAAATATAAACATATAAAAACATTTAGCGTTGTTAACCCTATTTCAATCTTATTTGTTTTTTGAAAACAAAATATTATTAGTTTATATTTGGCACTTTTCAAACATATATAAAATATAAAATAAGAAAATATAATATAATGAACTTCATATACACATACAAAAAGACAATTCATTCATTCTGCACATTCATGGCAAACTTGGATGCTTTTTCCATGACTCTTTCAAATTGCCTTTTGGCATTTTTCACAAGAATTCTTTGTTTTTCTGTTCTTGATTGCGTGGGCAATAAAAACACCTTCTTTTATTAGATGGCAGATTTCTGGATGGTTGGCTCTTCAACTTCCAAGAGGCTTCTAATGTCAGCTCCAAGTTTCATTGGGATTCCTCCACCACCCCTTTTGCTCCTGGTAAATGCGAGAATCTAGCTGGTACTCTGGAAGCCTTGTTAGCCAGGGTACAAATTGTTTCCTCACCTTTGCCCAGAATGAAACTTTTACCGCTGCTCTGAAGATCAAAATCAGGCTAAGGTGCGTCGTCTTCTGGTTGAATTTCAATTTCATCAGATTGGTCATCATCGTTAGATAATCTGTCATCTTTATCTTCACTGATAGGGTGAGATTGATCATCACAAACAGTCCAGTCATCATCACTAATAGTCCAGTCATCACTCAAATCATCTTCTCGCATTTACCCCTCCACTTCTGCCCTTAATTCTTCGTCCCTTAATAAAACGAGTCTTTCTGTTTAAAAGATAATAAAATTAGTTAAAAAATGATTAGAAAAATAATTGTTCACGATTGCGCGTTTTAATACGAATTATAATACATAATCACAACTTACAAAAAATGACGAACTTACAAAAAAAAAACGGGTACTTAAACACTACAGTGGGGTCCAAGTGGACCCCAAAACAGATGCACCACAATATTTGCCATGTTATGAAAACTTTACTTACTCGAAGTAATGCGCTCCTTTGTAGGCAGATAGTGGACACTGGAGGGACAGGTAGGTAAAAAATGATCTAGGGGAACGGAGGGTTAATAATTAGGAATCGATGAACTATTCGCCCCTTCTGTTGGTATTATTAATTCGAAGACAAGTTCTGAAGGTCAAATATTCACCTTCATTTCTAAAAAAAATAAAAAGTATAAAAAAAATAAATAATAAATAATAATAAAAAAAACATCAAACCATTTGATACTCACTATCTGGACATAGAGTAGATTGAGTGAAAAGAGATAAAAAAGTCAGGTAGATAGCTGTGCTGTCCTTTAAATTTTCCCTATGACTGTTTGGTTTTTTTGTTTGTTGCTGCTGGAAACAAATTTAAAATAGGACTATTGGAAATATTTATTGGTAATTTAATAATGAAAATATTTATCTGGTCATTCGAATAAAAATTATGTTTGGTTTTGAACAATATTATTTTTTGTGATTCGTAAATAATTAATTTTATGTTATTTTCTATAAGATGTAATAATTGCACTCGTGAGTCATTTTATTTTCATTAAAATATATTACAAAGTTGGAATTCCATGTCTTATTATTGCATGCCTTTATATTCTCCTTTAACTTTGAAGTTCTAATGATTTGAATTTCCTTTTTTTTCCTGTGTATTCAGCTTCACAATCATTGCAGTTTAGTTAAACAGCCCTATTTTATGAAAAGGGTCTATTTTGTTGAAGGGAAATTAGATAATAGTGTTTTTTCTACTTTAAATTTGGTATTTATTCCTAATTTTCTTAATTATTTTCCGACATTGGTAGATATTGAGCCATAATATGGGATAAAAATGTATTTCTTGAGGGTGTAATTTTCTTCTGGGGATGTAAGGTGTATATTATTAATTAAGGGATTTAATTACTTTAATTTTTATTTTAAACCTTGATTTATTTTTTTTAGTTTTTCTATACAGTATATTTAATTTATTTTCGGGATCTCCAGACGTTCTCACATATCTCATAGGTATTCTGAAATTGGGTGGCTTTACCCCAGTTACTTCCTAGGTTCACTCATATTTTAAACCTTAAAAAACCAAAAAATCCACCTATATTCATAACCTCCTTAGTCTGCACTCCTCCATCCACCTCTTAAATACTAGAACCCAACCCATCAACCTGTACACTCCGGTGCGTTGAACTGCATCCTTCAAAAAATCCTGTATTATCCGCGCTACCTCTTTATGGAATTTGTTGCCCATCTCAATTCGAAAAATCTCCACTTTTACTTTCTTTAAACATCATCTATTTCTCTACCTCCTGAATTTTCACTCTTCTGAATGAAAAAATTGAATATTCATGTAATATGCATTATAATAGTATACATAAGACGTATCCTTTACAAGATTTCTCAGTTATTTTGTAACTCATATTTTAACTATTAATCAATTTTTATTATTATTTATTAAAATTAATTATTATAGCCAGGTGATCGTCCTTTGTTCTGTAATCATATGCCATTCTTAGGAGACAAGTTGTCCCAGAATAAAGTTCATTTTCTTCACATTCTTCTTCCATTTAATTCATAAGGAACCCAGTTTAAGAAAACATTTTCTTTATGATTTAATCTCTTTTATAAAGCTATCATTATATTTAAATTCAATCACATCAAATCTTTAAAGAAGAATAATTCATAAAAAACATTAACAGAAGATGTATAGTAAAACAAAAAACATTGTTGTACATTTAAATAACATAATCATGTACGGTTCTTCAACAGTAGAAATTTATTTTGTAGAACTAAATTTTTTAACTTTTTTTTTTTTTCATGTTTTAGGCAACTAGAATTTCTAAGAAACTATTAGAAATATCTATTTTTATATAATCGTTTATATTACATAACTTTGTTTTTTTTAATTTTATTTAAATCGTTAAACACTAACATCATTGGTTATCTAAATTATGTGTCATATTGTTTACAATGGATATCATTGTGAGATCTCTAAACTATGACCTTTTAGTTCTTCGATGAAATATTTCTGTTGATTGTTTGAAATGAGTCAGTATTCTGTGAAGGAATAATCGAGGCAGGAAGAAAATTGTCAGTTTTCTATTTGTTATAAGGTACGTTGATTTTGAAAGTTAAAAAATTTTGTTTTAAAAGTTACCTTTTTTTTTTTTTAAAAAAAAGTAATTATCATTAATATTACGTTTTTAGATTGGTAATTATTTCAGAGATATCACGAGAGATAAATATGAAATTTATAATATAATTTTTATATGTTTTAAGATCGTAGGTACTGTTCTTTGATGATATTCCTTAAATAAAACGTCTTTATCACTAAAAAATTTAAACAAGCCGAAAATTGTTTTCCAAAAGTTACTAAAGATTTAAGTTCTTATGTTTTGACCTTTCTAATGTTTTAAGGTTGAAATAAAAAACATTTTGAGGTTAAAAATCAAATTATTTTTAAAAACATACCTCAATCATCATTAATATTGATAACTTTTTTAGATTAATTATCGTTTCAGAGGTATCACTATTAAATACTAAAATTAGCTCGTGATAATATTGTTTCATTTTTATATTGTTCATTGATTATATTACTTAAAGAAAAAAGCCTAACACAAAATAATTTAATCAAATCAAAAACTGTTTTTCAAAAGTTACTACATTGATAGTCAAAAATTTACAACTTGTTAAGGAGATTTAGTTTCTTATGTTTTGATCTTTCAAATGTTTTAAATAGTTGTTAAAATTCATGACTATTATTTTATGGCCGAAATAATAAAAACCTGTTGAGGTTAAACATTAAATTACTTTTTGAAATATTTAACTACTTTAGTCAAAACAATAGAATAATGTTTGTTGTATGGATTAGTTTTTCTGATATAAAAAGTGTTCAGAAACCTGTTTGATTATATTTTTTTAAATAAGTCAATTAATATTAATATTTATATTGTTTTCAAATTGATTATTGTTTCAGAGGTTTCACTATTAAATCCTAAATTTAGTAGTTTGTGATTATATCTCTTCATTTTAATATTGTTCTTTGATTATATTACTTAAATAAAAAGCCTACATCACAAAATTATTTAACAAAGGAATTTTTCAAAAGTTGCCACGTTGAAAGTTTAAATTTACTACTCGCTGAATAAATAGTTTCAGGTTCTTATTTGTTGACCTTTCAAATGTTTAAAATAGCTGTTAAAATTCGTTATTATTGTTTTATGATTGAAATAAACCCTGCTGAGGTTAAACAAATTACTTTTTAAAATATTTAACTACTTTAGTCAAGACAATAGAATATGGTGTTGTATGAATTTGTTTTTCTATTATTATGAATCTTGTTGGGTTATACAGTGGCTCCAAAAAGCAATGGCACACCCACATTTGTTTCTAATATCTTAGAAATATAAAGGCTAATTGTTTGTTACTTTAGTTGTTTAAAAATTATCATACAGCTTATAATTATTAGTGCCAATTGATTGAGTTAATTGAAAACAAACTGTAATTAAAAAAATAAAATATGAATTTCAAGGGTCAAAAAAGTATTGGCACAGTTGTATAAACTTAATAATCAGTTCTTTATTTACATTACCACATACTTTAATCCTTTTAGTCCAAAATATATACAAACCAAAATGGATAAGATTATTTTACACTATATTCTGATTAGTTCAGTGTTAATAAAATGGGGAAAACACAAAAGAATTGTGTATAATTATGAATCCGTGTGGTTAAATTGCGTTCTTGTGGATTTAGTTATTGTATAGACTTGATATAAGTTTCAGGACACTTAGGAACATCATAAAAAAGAATAATGAGATGGGTTCAGTTGTTAACAAAAGACACTCAGGGAGGCAACAAACGTTTTCCGAAGGAAAGAAAAATAGTTCACAATATAATGGCAAAAACACTCTCTTTTTATGCCTCTAAAATAGCATAATAGATTGCATCAGCTTCTATCACAACTTTTATCTTGAAAACAGTACAGGATGTAATCCAGTTTTAATTATTGTTGGACAGTTCAAAGAAAGAAACCACTCGTAATCAGTGTCAATGGAAAAAATATCCTGGGTTTGTCATAACCTACATAAAGGGACCACTGGAGTTTTTGGCAAATACAATGTTTTGGCCCTGGTAGCCATGAATATCTAAGGAGAAAACCAAACAGTGAATTTCAAATGTTAGGTAAACAATAAATATGGAGTTAGGAGTATTTAAGTTTTGGGGTTGCATGTCGTGAAAAAGAGTGGGAAAATTGAACTTTTTTGAAGGTATATGTTAACTTTATGCAGAAAACTATGTTAGCATTTTGCTTGAAGCAAAATAGCAAGTAGCATAACTTGAACAGGGACACAAATATCTTCCTGCAAAATAACTTCCCGAAGCACACTGCTAATAAAACAAAGGAGTGGTTGCTTTATAATGTTCAAAACTCTTCTCCAATCCCCGAATTTAAATCCCATAAAGCACTTATGTATTTTTAAGGACACAAAGATAAAAATCTCCCAAATCACAGCTTGAAACTGGTTTACAGCAAGAATGGGATAAAATTACATCTGAAGTAACCCACCAAGTTGTTTCCTTAATAGTAGGAAGACTTCAGGTCATAATAGTTGCAAATGGTATGCTAACAAAATATTAAGATGTACATAAAATTTAATATAATATGTATCAAAATAAAAATGTCTGCTGTGCCAATACTTTTTTGACCCTTGAAATTCATATATAATTTTTTTTAGTTACAGTTTGTTTTCAATTAGCTCAATCGATTGCCACCAAAAATTAAAAGTTGTGTGCTACTTTTTAATCAAATTGAGCAACAAACAATTAACCTTTATACTACTAAGATATTAGAAAAAATGTGGGTGTGCCAATACTTTTTGGACCCATTGTATTTTTTAAAAATAATTAAATATTGATAATTATTTCAGAGATATAATTTAATACTTATAATATTATATAATTACATAAATAGGTAGATATTATATATATATAATTAGATAATTTAATACTTATATTGCTATTTATTAATTTTTTTTATTACAAAGGCTATTCTATACGAATATTTAATACTTATTTTATAGCTTGTGATTATATTTTAATATGTATTACTTTGACAATACTGTAAATCGTTTATATTACTTAAACGAATTCCCTTTTCATTACTAAATGTTTAAACAATAACAAATGATGATAAAGTTAATTTTTTTTTTTTTTTATTGATATAAATTTTCTATCTAAAATCAATTTTTATTTCAACAATCCCATCATTTAATACATCTTAAAAACATCAAAAGAAAGTCTTCCGAAGAAATTTTAAAGCCTATATGATGAAATAATCTTACTTAAGTGTATTTATTGATCGAATGACACTTCCCGAGTAGTTTTCTTATGCTAACTAATCTATACAAGTAGATGTAATCTCCTGATAACAATGTTACCACACAATCTCTTGTAAACATTACCTTTTGTAATACCACCCAAAAAAATGTCTTTATAATTATGAGTGGAAGGGATTTTATGAGTTTGCCTTTTTATATATTATTTTAACATTCTGCGATTGACGAATGCAGTGAACCTACAGTTCATAGCCTATCATCAGCATCCGTTGCCATGCTTGGCAAAAATAGCGATAGCAGTAAGTAAAGAGTTAACATCAAACATTTTCAATTAATAAATGTAATTAGAAATTATTAAAGTAATTGTCACTTTTATGATTTTGAATGCTAGTTTTGAATGTCATACATTCATCTTCAGTTCTAGAGACTTAAAAAACATTTAAAAAATTGAAATAATTTGATTGCATTAATGTACATATTTATCCTAATTGATATTAATTTTTTAAAGAGTATTAGGCAAGAAAGTGAAATGCTAAAAAAAATCGAATTCATCGGCACCTGTTACCTTCTTCCATGTACTATCACTTAAGGTGGTCTCATGGAGCATAAAAAGAGGATTTTCACATGTTTTTGGAATTTACGAACCAATTCCCAATGAGGAAAAATATAGACTTCGTAATTTACATTTTTGATTTTTTTCAGAACTATAGTTATTGGACATTACCTCTTCTAGTTATACTTCCTAACACTCTTCATTTATACTTTTATTTTTTATGATAACACCTTTTTTAAATTTTTACTGTATAATAAGCCATGGAAAGATTACAAACTTGTATTCCCTTTTTTGTCTTATCTAACTTTAAAAAAAATAATAATAAATAAATAAAATAAAAATCTTATTACTGATTTCAATAACTTTTAATTTAATATGTTTAAATATCTATGATTAAAAAAATAAAAAATCTAGTTTTCAAATAAACCCATTAATAGAAGTAGCATATCGCTTCTATCGCTGATCCTTTTGTACTCTGTGTACCTCAACTAATAAATCAATTATATTTCTAATATTTCTTTAAAAGTTACATTAAGTTTAAAAAGTTAAGTTAATATACTCACCAATTATTATTTTAATTATTCATCAATAACAATGTCTGATATTAATTAATTCAGAGATGTAAAGTTTACAAACTTGATGTCCGCTGAGATGTAATAGAATATAAGCTAGCTCATTATTACATTTTAATAATATTAAATAATAAAGTTTAATTAATGATATAAATTAATTTTTCTGAAATTCTTTTAAGTTATTTTTCATCATTCTCTCTCGTAATTAATTTTGTAATTATTTTTTCTTCATTATCTGATATAAAAACCAGTATCCACCTTTAATGAAAATTAACTTCCTAGGTGCTAATTTTATTCTATACGACAGTTACGCCTGTTTAACTCTTATTGTTTATAGAATAATTTATTACACTATTTGATAGCTTAATATCAATGCATCTATAAGCAAATAACCCTTGTATTTTATTCAGATCCAGTTGAAGGGAAAAAAATGGATAACGAATCTGAAGAATACAAAATCAAACACCGTTTCCCTGTTGTGGGTGTTGAGCCAGTAATGTTCCTGTACATGGCTGCTTTTATGACGACTACAGTCGTAGAGGAACAATTCTTCGTTTATAAAGCATGTTCTGTCAACTTGGGATATCCAACGAACATCTGCCATCATATAAATGAAAAAATATATAAGAACTATAGTACTCAAGTTCAGGTTGGTGTCCTAGCTATTTAAATGATTATTTATTTTTTTGTTTATTTAACTTAGCTTTTTATAATATCAGCTGATCTTAGTTGTAACACTATTTAAGTACTAAATATAATTATAATCAGCCTTCTCTATAACTGAGAGATACTGAGCCTCTGGTTTTCAATAAGAATAATATTACATTTTTTTCTTGTTGATCATAGTTCAGTTATAGTTAGTGAAAGTCATATTCATAAACCAAGGTATACTACGTTATTTTTTTTCTCACCTCGATAATTTGTTTTTCAATTTTAGGGAAAAGAACAAATTATTTTATGTAAAAAAATATATATACTAATAACTTAGATCAGAAACAATGAATAAATAATAATGTTTTTAATGATGTGGTTTTTTTTGGAACTAATGAAGATATAGGTAGTTAGGTTGTGCAGTCATGAAAACACATTTAAAATAATAATTTATTGTGCCAACATTTCGACCTAAAATTTAAGTCTACAATTGAGCCCTGATGAAGGATTACTTTGTAGGCCAAAATGTAAAGAAATTTATATTTTAACTGTGTTTTTCAAGTCCTGGATGGTTTAATTAAATCTTTATTATAAAATTATTAACTATTTATTACCTTTACTAGTCAAACATAAAATCTTGAAATTCCCAAATATTTGATTGATTCATAAAAAAAAACATTGGTTTAGTTAAATAAAATAAAATAAAATAAACATTGGTTTATTAGTCAAACATAAAATCTCGAAATTCCCAAATATTTGATTGATTCATAAAAAAAACAAACATTGGTTTAGAGGACAAAATTTATAAATCTAGGAGTGAATACAATTACAATTATGTTGTAATACTATCGTGCTGCCTTTCAAGCACCTAGTGGTCAGATATGGAACTACTTATTAATTCGGATAAATTGATGATTTAATAAGTAATCAATCACAATCTCAGATACAAGAGAATAATACCATAATAATTAGTAACTATTTTTAAGCAATGAATATGTAAAAATTAATTTACATAGAGGAATTGTCAGATTGTTAAAACAAATTATAAAAATCTAACCATACATTGTACAGTGCTGCCTTTCTAACAATTAGTGGCCAGCTAATGAACTACATATTAATTCAAATAAATAGATAATTTAAGTAGTAATCACAATCTCAGAGAAACGAAAAATAACCTCAAACAATAAATAACTTTTCAAGCAATAATGAATAAGTTTTAATAAATTTTCATTGATAAATAAACAGAAATTTTGTAATGCAATGAATGAAATGCAAGTATATATTTGGCCTGTATCTAGCCCCTTTAAAAAAAAAACTTAAATAATATAAATTAACTGTAATTAGGATATACCAATTACTTCACTATGTAAATGATTAAAATTTGCTGTTTAATTAAATCAAATATTTGGATGTCATCTTTGGCTGTTTTAAGTATTGTTATATGTGTGTTATATAATGGAAAATAAACATTCATTTGCATTTTTACAACTATTTACCATTATACCAAACTTTATTTTTTCATTTTACAAATGTAACATTTCATATTTTTTGGTTTTGTTTTATTTATTATATTCATTACATTTTTTAAATTTTATTCTCCATTATTTTGAATTTGAATAACTTCTTATCATTAAGAATGAAGTATCAAAATCACATTGTTCAAAAACCCCAGAATTTGGATAATGTGCTCGGTCTGTGAACGTCCTCACCTGCTATTCTGTATATTTACACCTTAGTAACTTATATTTAACATTAGGAACCAAAATCTTTTTCTGCCTAAAAAGTATTGTGTATCTATTTTGTCCATTTTCTCTGCAATCTTAAGTAGGCTGGAACGGACTAGGATTGTTCTTTCCTGCAGTACTTTAATTTTGTTTTTTTAATGAGTTATTTCACTCAAAAACCATTTTTATTTTATGTTACAATGGTTTCTAAATAACATTTATTTTCATCTTGGTTTACTAAGACATATTGTTTCCAATTCTTAGTATATAGAACAAAAACTCTAAAAGAGAAAAAAAAATTTGTTCATATTATTATTGAATGATTCCAATGCTTTTCGTATCTCAAATGACCAATACAGGCAATATCTGGACGAAATAACACAAAATATTCAGATTAAGAACAGCAGATTCCTCTTCAACAGTCAAATATTGATTAACCGATTAAAGACTGTTCATGATCATCAAACAAATGAACAAGTAATTTTATATCATTTATTTGACTGAAAATCAAAGGCTATTGAAGTGGGATGTGGTGTATTTGTGTGTCTTATCTTGAAATCTTTCAATAAAAAAAAAAAAAAAAAATATATATATATATATATATATATATATATATATATATATATATAATCAAAACTACTTTACTATGGTTTCAGATAGAGGTGTCAAAGTTTCATCAGTATGAAAATATCGCTTCTCACGCGGTGCCTGTTATTCTAGCATTCATTCTTGGAGCATGGAGTGATCGTGTCGGTCGTAAACTACCAATGCTTCTGGGCCTTATGGGATGCTTAGTGTACTCTTTCATGATTGTCATCAATGCACTCATTGGTAATTGTTTGAATTATGGCACAATTCAATGATTTTTTTGTTTATCCATCATGTTGTCTTTTTGATCATGACCATTTCACCTATATTTTTATTATTATCAGTATTATTATTATTTTATGTGCTTTAAGTTATTTTAAAATGGATGAGTTTACTTGAGATGAATATTTGAGAATACAGATTCCAAAACTTTCTCTAAGCCTCGTGCCTTTTAAGGAATTCAAATAAAATATTAATAGAGAGGCTCTTTTTCTTTTTTTTAAACTAGTTTACTTTTAGCCCTTTCTTATGTAATTAAATAGTAATACCGCACATGGTGCTGCTGGTTGAAAACTCATTAACCAGCCCCCTGGAGACTCGCATGTTGAGTTGCCTAGTGATTTCAGTTTCTAGTTTCTCAAGATGGGTCAAGAGACTATCTCCAGCCTCTCGATGAATTTCTTAGACAGGAACCAAAAGGACCAAAATCAAAAGGATTAAAGGGGAAGAGAAGGAGTCCTTTTTAAAAGCTGGTGAAGGATACTGGTTTTAAATCTGCCAGGACCTGATGATTTTTTACAGCCAAAGGACATCCTTTGCCACTTTCTTTCCCAGCAAATTAGTTTTCGTCCTTAAGGATGCTATTTTGAGATATTTCAGGATTTTACATTTTTTAGAATGGCGGAAGGACATCCTTAGCCACTCTCCTTCCCAACAAATTAGTTTTCTTCCTTAAGGATACTATTTTGAGATATTTCAGGATTCAACTTTCTTTCCCAGCAAATTAGTTTTCGTCCTTAAGGATGCTATTTTGAAATATTCCAGGTTTAAACAAACAATTTTAAAAGGTCACAGGATAGTCCGCCATTGTTGTCCTTTTTGAAAATTATTTAAATTATTACATTTTTCGGGAACCGAAAGGGCCAAAATCAAAAAAGATTAAACAGGAAGGGAGAGCGTCCTTTTTAAAAATCGTTTTTTAAAAACTGATCAGCAACCCAAGTTGCAAACAGTTTAGTTGCCTTTCATTAGCTCCGTGTGCATAGGCCCTAAGAGTTGAGGATGGCCCTATAATTTTCCAGTCTCAAAAATATGTAAAATCAAGAAGACATTTATAAAACTAGTATTTACATTTGCTGGATAGACACGGACCCTGAAATAAAAAAAACAAATCAATCTGCTATAAAGGTTTATATTATCGGGATGAGCAACAAAAGATATTTCTGATGGTATGTGTTCACTGATGGTGTGTGGGATGCCGAAGGGTTGATGCAAAGATAATCAAGGGCAGAATCTTTGGTAACTGAACAAAAATTATCAAAGCAAGAGACGGGAAAAGATGGTTGACAGTTGCTGAGTGGACCAAGAACAGCCTTTTGCTTTTGTTGTGCCTATGTTGTCGAAGAGGGAGAAGAAATATTTTCTTAAATGTTTTTTTATATAGTTAAAATTAATTTTAAAATTTTACGTTTTTTTTTTTAATTTATTTTAATTTACTTCTTTTTTTTTTTTAAATTTATATTTTATACAATACTAAAATGACAAGAAACTGCCCATCGTTACAGACCACTTCAATATTTGTTAGACAAACGCTCAAAGCTCCCAATTAATAACAAAAGACTCATATACATGACTGTGATTAGACCTATTCCGATGTACGGAGTTGAGCTTTGGGACTCCACTAAACCATCCATTCATCTCGTATCCAATCCTTACAATCCAAAATCCTTCAAAAAATCCTCAATGCTCCTTAATTTGTCACAAATAAACTTATCCATACAGATCTTAATGTTCCATATGTTGCTGATTTAGCCCAAACCAGATATCTATCCTTTCATAGTAAGCTCCATAACCACTCAAATCCCCTAGTTTCTCAACTGGCTTCCCACACCATTCCCGATTATCCTCCGAGGCATCTGAAAAGAAGATGGCCTAGAGACCTTATAGTGAAGAATTTTTATTGAAGTGCTACTGATGAGTAGTTCTTTTCAAGTTTTGTCATGTTATTTTAATAGTTAACAACACATTTACTTGATGTATATATTTTGTACAGTTTTAAATTTCAATAAATTGATATAATAAAAAAAAAAAAGAAATTATATTTTCTATTATAATTTTAAACAATCATTTTAGATAATTCTGTATGAATTCTTTACAGAAACTTGGCCAGTTGAGATGATACTCTTCACCGCCAGTTTTCCTTCCGCTCTGACAGGCTCCCATTTAACCGTGTTTATGGCGTGCTTCACGTACCTGTCTGATACAACAAGCAGTGAACAACGAACCCTGAGGACAACACTTCTTGAAGTGGCCTACCTCATACCTATGCCGATTGGTGTAGCCTTTGGTAGCTATTTATTTATTTAAATTATTTTTATAATTTATATTTTAATCGTATTATTTATTTCAACAAACCTGGCTCAGTAAAATGTTTTTCCATTTCCTTTCCTTGTTATAATTGATAAACTTATGAAATGAAACATTAAATTTTAAAATAAATTTAAAGACTAAAAAGAAAACATTCAAAATTTAACGGATAGTAAAATAATACTAAAGTTATCCTGCAAATCTGCTGTATGATTTTTAAAATTAATTAATCTTCTCAAACTTTCATGCATGAAGGCTAGACAGTATAGCAAGTAATGAAGATTGCCATCTTTATTATTTAAAGAACAATATTAAAATTTCTAATTATGCTATTAACCACTATTCGTCTTACTTTTTTACTTACCATGTGTAATTGAGACACAGATCTTAATCTATTCATGGGGTTATCAGGGAAAAACAAATGCCATTCAGGTGGTCATATATTTATAAGTATATATTCATATAATATTAATTAAAAGTGTAGTTAATCACTCAATAAATTTCTTAACGTAATAGTTGATTTTTCATTGCCACGAATAGTTCTCCACAACAGTTAATGATCCATTCTACATCCTTATCTTCCCAAACGTCATCAGCACCAATGATATAAAGTAAACCTCTAATTTGAGAAACAATAAGTCTTTTATATTTAAATTATAAATTGTTCATTTATTTTAAATTTATATGATACTAAAAATTCACATTATATTGTTGTTTATTTTCTGTTGCAGGTTCGTACTTATTCAATGGGCCGCTGTATCGCTCTTTTGCAGGAATGTTTCTCGTCAATTCTCTGTTCTTATCGATAGCAATTATATACACCTTCTTTGTCATACCATGGAGGACACGTGACTCTCTCGAAGGAGATTATAATGCTTGTACTTTAAAACACTTTAGTAACACTCTTAAGACTCTAGTTACAAAACGTAAAGAAGGAAGGAGAACTTTGCTTGTTTTATGTCTGATTGGGCTGGCTTTGTTCACTTTGCAGAGAGGTATGTTTTGTTTTAGTTATAATAATAATATTAGTAATGAAATTGATAATTGATAAGGCTAATAAATATGACGCTGAATGATAGTCAAGGTAAGGTTGGTGTTGGTTAAAGATTGAGCTATGATTTCTCTGTTTTGGCGTTGCTCTACCTGCTACCCTCTTTAACTTGGCCCTTTTTATTTTATTAAAGACTTTTTACAACTCATATGTCTTCGCCAAAAATAAGTTCGTACCATTTTTTCCTGCCCAACCAGTCTCCCTCACATATTCCCCTATTCATCATCCCTTCCATAACGCCCTCAACCCGATGTCTTCTAGGACGACCTTTCTTCTGTTTTCTAACCGGGCTCCATTTTTTTTGGCCTTTGTTCCTCCTCCATCTTCATAGCATGCCCAAACCATTTTAGCCTCATAGTTTCAATAGTGTAGAAATGCGGCCCTACAAAATGTAATTAAAAGCCTTGATATCTCGGTATGTATATATCGGTGAAGTATTTTGCACTCATCTACCCAGTTATGATGATATTTGCCTGATATCAAAACTGTTTATAATTAAAACCATGAAGATTCAGTATTAAAAGAAAGAAAATCTTTGAGTATAATACTTAATACTATTATTATTTAATGTTATAAAAATTAATTATAATAAATAATATAGTGCATTGTATTTTGTTTAATTTCTCTCTATTATTGTTTTTTAGCCTTGATGAAAGCTAACAAAGTGGGCAGAAACAGCTGAATAAACATATAATTTATACTGTGTTTCTATTGACTGCACTCTAAAATATCTTCTCCATTATTTTATATATATTTTTGAATTCTGCCATTCTAATCAGGTAGATGAAAAAGCTTTGATACTGATACCAATAACAATGATAACGTAAAAACTAAAAATTTACAAGATGAGATCTATTTCTCACAAAATTCTTCACAATCTTTATCCACCAGCTCAATGATTATTATCTTATTGCCTTTTTTTTTTTTTTTTTTTTTTTTTTTTTTTGTCAAATGTTTTATGCAATCCATTATTTTTTTTAATTTAATATACAATTACTTTAGAATACTGAAGAGTATTACCTTAAGGTTACATTAAGGGAATAACAATGCCTTAACACTTTGACGACCAAGCCATTTCTGTTAATATTTCCCTGTGGACCAAACATTTTTTTTTCACTCAAAAGCTGCATTCAGCAGTTATATAACTATGCCATGCATTTTTATAATCATTAGCAACCATTTAATTATGGTGATTAGGGCAAAAATGTAGCGGGCCTATGTGCCCACCAATGTCCGTGGGGCACTGTCCGTTTTTTTCTAAATCATAAAATAACTATTTTTTCCTTTAATAGATATTTTTTTACTTCTCTATTGGCATATTTTGATTTGTTTTTCATTTTCACACAAAATATTACTGCACTGTTGGGAAAAAATGTATAAATCCCTTCAAGATTAGTTCTTTTTCCATAAAATGAATATGAGAATAACAAAAAACAGTACCTAGCTGTAAAAAAAAAAAAAAAAAAAAAAAAAAAAAAAAAAAAAAAAAAAAAAAAAAATTAATTTCCAGAAATATTGATGGAATAACATATTAGGTTTATTATTCAGCAAAAATGTGTTGTTCACCCGATCAGGTATAAAACTGTTCATTAGGTGATTGACCTGTCGAAACCCTTCCAACACCTTTTATTACCCGTTCACTATTTCCAACCCTTCTACCTCGCACCCTCCACTTTATTTAGTATGCTTATAGCTCTTGTTGCAAACAGACATTACTTACTTAGTAGTACCTTTAGTACGTTATCGAAATTCAGTTTTTTGTAAGTTGGTCCATTTTTTGTTTAAAAATGTTTCGTGGAATATCTTCCCATACCAAGCATATCGTGGAGTTGGCAATGCAAAATAAATTGCCTTCCGATTCGGAGTCAGATGAGGATACAACAATCGTATTGGTAGATAATTTATCAATTTTTCCAAGTCCTTAATAATTTTAATAAGATTAAAATAACTTAAAAATACTCTAAACAATAACAAATTAGCTTCCAGGAATTGTTATGGCTCTAGAATAAAGGTAAGCTCAACCCAAGGTGATAATTATGTTCACAAGATAATGCTGTTATAATAATAATGTAATTTGATTTTACAATGATGTAAGTATTCCTGGAACAAATTGTTTGTGGGTTTCACTAGCGGTCCTATGTGCCTGCTGTGGTCCCCTTGGTAAATTGCTGAGCGGGCCTATGTGCCCGCTGTAGTCGTTAAAGTTTAAACTTTTTGGAAATAAATTATTGTTTAATACATTTGTTTTTCATCCAAAAAAGGACGAAAATGTTAGAAACTTTAGAAGGTATCATTATGTGGAACTGTGGGACATTTTTCTGGTAAATATAGTACAGGTAATAGCACCATGGCAGTTAAACTAGTTAAGTAAAGTCGGACTTAACAATAATCGAATCCAATAAAAGTAATCAATGTTGGACCATTGGGTAAATGTTCGAGGGGTAAACCAAGATGTAGATGGGAGGATGTCATCATCAAGCCTTTGGGTTCGCTAAGCCATTTTATTCATTATACATTACTTCAGAATAATCAAGATTTTTTTTAATTTACAGATGAGAAAAGAATGATGCAGTTGTACAGCCAGTGGAAATTTCACTGGGACGTGAAACAGTTCAGCAGTTTCAGAACTTTTCAGTCAACATTCTTCATTGTAGGTAAGTTTTGGATATGAATACTTATTTCAAAACTTTTATCTACCTTCTCTCTAGGAATCACTTTCAATCGAAACCTATCCTTGAATAACCATATTTCTCTAATCAACAGACAAAAACATCTCAATCTTTAACTAGCTCCTAAGATTCTGTGATTAATTCCATTTTATTTTTTTATTTTTGGAGCCAGCTTGCTTGCACTTCAGCCTTTAGAGGCTCATTGTGCTAGCGCCGCGTTTCCTGTATTGCTATATACAGTCCTAGCGTTTTCATGTATCTAAGAATCCTATTCGGATCCTCAGAAAACTCAAGTGTGGTCTTAACGGTGTCTCGTCATGGTTCCGGAAGTGGAAACTTCAACTAAACCCATCGAAGACGGAAGCGAAAATCTTCACCTTGCGTCGCTTCAACCACACCGACCTTATTACACTTCGACTCGATTGCCTCCCAGTTCCCTGGAATCCTAAATACCAGGCAGTGCGTTACCTAGGAGTACACCTTGACACCAGACTGACTTGGAGATTACACACTAACTGTATCTTACAACAAGCTAACACAAGACTTAAACTTTTGTATCCTCATTAAATAGAAAATCATCACTTTGTCACAGAACTGCCATCTTAGTAGACAAAACCATGCTGCGACCCCTACTGAACTACTCCTGTCCGGTTTGGTACAACACTTCACAACTAACCAAAAAGAGATTACAGACATTCCAAAACAGAATACAGCGTATGGCGATTAACGCACCCTAGTTTATAAGGAATTCCCAGCTTCACCGGGAACTGGGAGTTGATCAACTTGAGGTCTTTAACAGGCTCACAAGGCGACACCATGAACTTCTCCATGTCGCATCTGGAGCTCTGGAGTATAACATAAGAACCTCAATAACAAGAAGATTAAATCCTAGGGCTTACCAAGACATATTTGGTTTACAACATGCGTTTATCAAACAGTTCGTGCATAACATTTATTTTTGATCCGAAATTTAAATAAAATTTGTGTGTTTGTTGTATTCAGATCCATGTCTACGTTAGGATTTACAATGAGTTCTTCACCGAAGTAAAGAATTTCTGCCTTACCAATATATCGCATTTGCAGAGGATGTGGTTGGGTGTTTCGTCCTCCATATTACAGAATTCCCAATATAGGGATGTTTTTATTTTCATTGTGCAGGGATGCTTATTAAGCCTGCAATGCCCTGTATAGATTTCTATCAGGTTTTTAAGTTTGGTCTTGTCTTTGCTTAATGTTATGATTAAGCAGTTGTATGCTAATTTTAATCTCTACCTACTACATTTATAAGTTTCTTATTTTATAATCTAATGATATATTTGTTTTAAATAATGCAATTTTTTTTTTTTTTTACTTATGGATTTTAATTAATTGGAAAAAAATATATACATATATATGTACTTATTTTCAGGATTACTCGTCGGTATTCCTCTGCTTCAGAGGTATTTCAAATTAAGAGATACGTTCATTATGATGATTGGATCATTGTCTCACATTACTGCTAGAATTATATTTATTGTTTGCAAGGATCCCACTTGGTATTATATTGGTAAGTGATCAGCCATTTTATTCTTATCAGTTATTGTTTTTATCTTAATGGAGTTTAAGTCTTAGGTATTAAATACATGAAATGGCAGCTATTTTTTTCCAAAAGCAGTTGAAACTGTTCATTTAGAACTTCATTTTATTAGGAGGAAGAGCAGTCACTGTCTTTCTAACAGAATTTTTAAAATGGGGCATGTTTTACTGATGACCTATTTGGTCACTGATACGTTTTTGGGGAACTCGAGGTTGAAATTAATGAAATTAAAATCTAAACAGATGGATCGATAAAATTATTTCTGCCAAATTGGACGTTTAATAATGCTTTTAAGTACTCTTCAAACACCTAATCAACACAATTTTAACTGGGTTAAAAATTACTGCCATGCATGAAAATATTGAAGAAATAATGCTAAATTCCGTACTTCAATACAAGATTTTTATGGATAAACATATGAAATTCAACAATCAGTTAAAATAATCATAAGTTCTTTTTGTATGAGATCGGGCAAAGCTGCAACGGGGTATGCTAGTGTAATATAATACAAATATTGATGTAATTTCTTTTAATTTTATAATAAATGTATCCCTCATAAGATAATCAGCATTGAAGAGTCAGGTAAACATTCGATGGGTTGACCGAGATGTAGATAAGAGGATCGTCTCTGTGCTGATCTTGTGGGTTCAAGTTTTGATGGGTTGGGATGGGAGGGGGGGGGGTCGGTGGTGTCGGCAATAAGCCTTCGGGTTCACTAAGCCTTATTATTCTTTTATTTATTATAAAATTTCATATATTTTATTGAATTCTATCAATTGATAAGGTATTGTAAAAAAATATAGATCTCTCTCTGAGATAATGTAATTATTCATTTCTTTCTTAGAGATGTTCAACCATTGAGTTAATATGTTAATGTGGAATTTCTTTTCGAAAACTGCATTAGATCAATTACCAATGCAAGTGTTCAAAACTAATTAAAAATAATTACAGGAGCTGTCGTTACCACTTTTGGGCCTGTAGTTGCGCCAGTACTGAGATCCATGACTTCTAAACTCGTACCACCATCTGAAAGAGGTAATATTTTATTCAGCGCATCCAGTGTAAAATCAAATAAACAAAAATTGTACCACAGATGTCTATTCTGTATGTTCTTTGATAAATCATGCATTTCCAAATTACCATTGATTTATTTATTTTTTAGGTAAAGCATTTGCGCTACTATCTGTTTGTGATACAACAGTCCCGTTGGCATCTGGCTTCATATTCTCCCAAGTCTATATCCATACTATCAGTACTTCTTTTCCTGAAGCGATATTCTTGGTAACAGGTGTTAGTCAGCTGATGGTGCTGATTATTGCTATGTGAGTTTTTTTAATTTTTTGTATTGATATTATTTTTGACTCACCTTTACCCTATTGCTATAAATATATATACATTGATGCATTATTTGCCAATTCTATTAGCATTATTTTTTTAAAAGATAAGTTTCAAATGTTACAAAATTCATCAGTTTAAAAAAAAAAAAAAAAATCAAAACATCAGCACTTTGTTACAAAGGTTATATATATTAAATTTTAAAAATTTAAGGTTATAAAATATACATTCATTATTTGCCAATTCTATTAGCATTAGTTTTTATTTTCGAAAACTTTAAAAAAAAAAAAGGCGCTGCTCCTCCCTTAACCTAAGCGGCCACGTTTCGCATCCGTAGAGAACTGTTGGTAGTATAATAGTGTTATATATCCTAATTTTTAAATTTCTCAAGAGTAAACTCAAGTAGTTTTGCAACGGAGAAATAACAAGCATTACCAGCTTTTAACCTAGTCTTTATTTCCTCTTAAATTTCATTTTTTTTTTTTTTTTTTTTTTTTTTTTATATATAATAGACCCTAGATATTTGAATTGCTCAATGCATTTAAGCTTCATCCCGGAAATATCTACGTAACCAAAATGTACACCGTTTCTACTATTAACCATACATTTCGTTTTATTGGTATTAATTACTAGACCAATTTCATGAGCGCAGTTGCGTTTAATTTAATAGTTTCTTCATTTTCACCTAATAGTACCAAATCATCAGCATAACCAAGAACCGGAAATTTATCATCCATCTCTTTTCTCAAGACTCAGCAACTCTAAATTCAATTCATTGTCAGAAGATGTTTTAACAGAGTTCAAAACCACTGTTTAACATTAGAAACTAGTCATTTTTAACATTTAGTTTTTGTTCTCCATTTATTTAGCATAGCAGTCATAACAGTTTGGTTCATAAATTCTGCTTTTTTGGCAAGGAACTATTTTGTTTTCAGTTAAAGGGAAATGTTTACAGTAATATAATGTATACAAATATCAAATTGCTGATGTTTGTAAGATTATAGAACTGAATGAATATTTAACTTAATATTAACTTTTATATATTTATTTAAAATTGGTCTTCAAATAAAATAATTCCAATAGAAGTGGCAAATAATTCATTTGATTGATGAACCTACGAACCTTCTATACTATAATATGCATACTGTTGGCTTATGTTTATTTGTTTAATGAGCTTTATAATTTATTTCTTATAAAAGTATTTTGAATTCGGCTGGAGTTTAAAAAAATTTAAAAGTAAGAGTTCAAACAAATTATTTAATTTTTCCTATTTATGGGCCCTGCAATAATCTCAATCCTTGAACGTACTACCAGTTGACTTTCAGTTTCCTCCCTTATTCTTCCTTGTCTTGATTATGGATGCTTAAAATACAGAAGACTGCTTAGCTCAAAATGAGGCTGAAGATACCAACAAATTCCTTTACAAGATATATTATTTTCTTTGTTGCAGATTCATGAATTCGAGGTTAAAAGGAAGGAATGTTATAGAGGCTAAAGAAAACACGGAGGAAAGGGCAACTCTCCATTAAATTGTTCAATTTTTTTTTTTAGCTTTATGTTGACTTAGTAGTGCTCGTAGATCTGAATTAGTATTAGAGTATATTTCTCATCAACCAAAGGAAAAAAAAACAAATTTGGTTGATATTTTTGATTAATTAAATTCATCAAATTGATGATCGGTATTGATTATCTTAAATGTCTAAATACACTAGACTGTGATAGTATTTTTAGCTTTCACGTATAAACAAAATAAATGAAACAAATAAATGTTTAAAATAAGAAATTAATTTTTAGAATAATGTACTAGTATACAATCGTGACATACACTGACATGAAAAAAATTTCACCCTATTGTTTTTATTTCATTTTCTTCCCTAAAAGTTTCATTCTTTTAAAATATTTATATCTCCATGTGCCTTAACAGGTTATATGAAACATATTAAGAAAATTGAAAATATAAATTAAATAGAAGACAACAGCATTTTATAAAATATTACCCAGCAATTTTATTGACATTTCCCCTAATAAAAGTATTAGGTGGAACAGCTGTTTAAAATCAACAAAAGTGAACCACTGCCATTTGAATTGGATAATAATTAGTTTAGTTTATATAGCAAAATATTTAACAACACATTAATCTAGAATAGGTAAAAAAAAAAAAAGTAATCAATTCTTTTCAAAAATGTTTAATATTAAATAATAAAAAAGTACTGCTGGGTTATAAAAAAATAATGCAAACTATTTTGTTTTATTTAAATTACACACCCTTATAATAAAATGTTTACATTTGACAGATCATTCTTTTTATGGATGTTAACACTTATTAATCGCCTCCAAAACAAAAAAGCCTGTTTACTTCATAAACATTTTGTTACTTAGAAATGATTCAGCCTTTACGAAGCTGCACTTCTAATTGTTCAATAATTCTTTAATTCTTTTTCATAATTCTTTAATAATAAAGACTCAAAATTCTGTTCAGAGGGAATGGAAAACGAACACATGAGCAAGAATCTATTGAGAGTAATGGAGTGTATTTTGATCTATGTTTAATTATCTTTTTATCTTAAAACCATAAACCTGCATTTAATGAATGACTCAATAGTTGTATATTCAGTTTATGTATCGGGGTAAACTTATAATTTGTACTTAGCTTTGTATTTTTATGAATACATAAAATATACATTAATTTTAAAGTATTATTATTTCTAATTGTAGTAATGGACAAAAAATTGTACAAATTATTTTTATGAATTTTTAGAAATAATAAAATATTGAAATATTACATTCTTTAATGTATATGTGTGTGTTTTTTTTTTGTTTATCTTTAATAACCTAATCTACAAAACCTTCTCATCATAATAACAGTGTTATTCTTCCTCACCCTTCCAATTATTTAGTATACCTGGAGACTATTAGGAATAATTATGATGGTGAAACAAGTGATGGTCTAGCTCATAACGAAACTATTTAAAAAGAAAGTTATAATATGTACAAATTTAAAATTAAAGACGAAAAAATAATGGAAAAGAAAATAAAAGAAAAAAATCAAGTTATACAGATATTAGATGGAAAAAAAAGTTTACAATGGTAAATAATAACAAATATGGTCTTTATATTAATAATGCCAACTGAGTCCTAGTTATCTTTCTTACAACTTATTAACTTACACAATTTACTTTATAAGCAAGTTGATTGGATATTTAATATGTAAAGGAAAAGGTAAATAAGTATATAAATAAATAGGCAAATACTTACTTATTTAAGGTAAGCATAATTCTTTAAAGATTTCAAAAATAAAGAATGGCATTCAATATTTATACTGAAAAATGGTGAAGACAAATATACAAGTTCAGGTACTATCAGTGAAATGGTTAAAATAGTGATGTAATGTCCAAAGATTTTAGAACTAATGAATCATTATTGAACAGTCAGGTGAATGTTCAAGGAATAGATAGAGACATAGAATGGAGGATTGTGTCCAGGCTGATCTTTTGAGATGATTTTATAAACAAACCTTAAAAATTTTAGAAAAAATATTTTTTTTCTCTATTTTTCAAAAAACACCACAATCATAACTGTACCATATTTTATTGATTTCAAGTTTTTTTCACTCTGAATAGGAACATAATGAAATATTTGTTGACATTTCAGGAAGTTGTTAAACGATCTATATCAGAACAGTAAAAATATAACTGTAATTAATCTATATATTTTTTTGAGGGGGAGGGGTAACTAAATATCAACAAAAACAAACGAAACTCTAGAGTTCGATTAAGATTCGATTTCCTTTACTGTAATTACATTCATAGTATAAACATCACCCTTAAATTTGCGTTTCAGTGATTTTCAATTAGTTGCTATATATTCCTCTTGTAACAACGAAGTTCATTTATTAGCTCAGATGATCAAAAAGGCTTTTTAAATTATGAACGATAGCTACAGATTTTTTTCAAAATCACTCTTTGGTTTAACTGTATCCTAAAACACGTAATTATACTAAGGAAAATTTCTAAAACCTTTGTATTGATCGATTTCGTAATTTAGGACGCAAAATATACGATTAATAAAAAAATACCTATATTAAAGTGCAAATCAATTCTTATAAATAGGAAGTAATCGATACTTTTTGAATATTCGATACTATCATAAAATTGAATTATGGAGCGCCACTCTTTGGCGGAATATTTTTATCAATTTTTTGTTCTCATCTCTCCTCTAAGCAAATGTAGATTTTTTTTACCAAAGTTATCATTTTACTCTAACACGAAATATATGGTGAATTCCAATCTCTTCAAACTTCAAGTTTTATTACAATTTCAAATATTACAATACAATTGTAAGTATCTAATAACGATGCCAAAATGATATTTACAAAATATGAAATTTTAAAGAAGTATGTTATTGTTGTAATATCAATGAAGTAAGATTGACGTTTTAATTAATATATTTTCATTAATTTATATATAACTAAAACCAAAATATTTAGTGTAAATAATGTATTCTTTAAACAAAAATTGTATTTGAATAAGTTACTTAAAAAGTTAGCTTAATCTTTTCTAAATATTTAACTAAATAATATGTCCGAAAATTATTCTGAGTTATCTGCTTACATCACTTATATTTATAAAATTGAAAACACAACATTGATCATTTTTCTTATACTTCATTTAGATATATACTGTAACATGAATCATGCTGCCTTTGAAGAGAAAAGCAGTATGAAAAAAGTCAACTCATAAATAGTACATAGGAATTTGGAAGCCTATTTTCTATCTCATCATTATTAAATATTTAAAAGAGGCATCGTTTAAACAATCACATCATTTCAGTAAGTTTAAAACAAATAAAGAAGTTGTTTACACTAACTAGTATTTTGAGTATTAAAAATAAGTAAACTCAAAAGTACATTTATCGTTTAATACATATAAGTATTGTTATTTATAATGAAAAACACTGGTGTTGTTCATAAAGTGTGAAATTTATTTGGATGTCATTTTATACAATTTTAAAACACTTATCAGCATTTTATATTATCTATAACAAAAGAATATGTTTGGGATAATATTGTTTTAATAATACTAAATTTAAGCTTCATTGTACATTTTAGATATAATCTAACTTAAACATTTACAATATAAACATCTGAATTCTGCTATTTGTGTATTATAGCCAACAATTAAGCATAAATAAAATGTTAATAAGAATGTAAAAAAAACATTTTTTTAAACAGTTCAAAATGTTGGTAGAACTGATTAGCTAAACAATGGGTATGACGGAATATAATATTTATATCTTATTTAAGAAAACTAAATAGCTTCATAACTGTAAAAAAGTTATTTTCAAAATCAAAACCTATGTAATTTGACACAAATACGGAATTGATGTTTATAGATTTGTGTTATGTGTTTTATTTACACCAACCATATGATTTTGGAAGTAGAAAGGTTGGATGGAATTAATGAAAACAAATGGGTGATTCTCAGACATATCGACACTTTCTATTGTCATTTAGCTGTTAAAAAAAACAAATGAACAAGATCAAAAGTCATATTTTCATGAGAAATTTAAAATTTTAATAGGGCGGTAATGACAATATTAGCTTCCTAATGATAATCACTTGAATATAATTTTTTAAAAAGGATATTGAAGGTGATTAAAAAAGTATATTGGAGAAGGAGCCATTGATGGTTTTGTTATTGAGAGCCTAGGGAAAAAAATATTAAAAAAACTATTCAGGAAGTATTTCTAATAATTCAGTGCTAATCAAAAATAAAATACTAAATGGACAATCAAACTTAAACACCTTTAATTCAGGAGAAAACCTATGAATCTAAAGTAGCAATAGTTCAAAAATGTTCATTATGGCACAGTTAATGTCATTACCGCACTGATAATTTTGGCATTTTATTCAAACCTAACCTCTAGATGACTAAAATAAAAATAATTTTTTCTGCCAACTGTCATACAATAAATGATATTCTTAATTTAATTAAAGCCAACAAACTAATTTGAATATTTACTATGATAACATAAACTGTGGTAATGACATTTGACTAGCTTTAGCAATCATAAAATCAATTCAGTAAATATTTCTTCTCTGTTATAACAGTGGGCAAAAATTAAAAAATTGTTTGTTCAATTAAGTAAAAACTTTAATGGTCAAAAGATTGCCCGTAATCTAAGAATCACCCAAATAGAGAATTAAACTGAAGTTTTTTATTAATAAAAATATAAATTAAAAAAAATATAGTTAAGATAGTTGCTGATTTAGTCAGATATCCATTGACAATAATGATTCTTCTTAGTATAAAACATGACTTATTAAAGTGATTAGAAATAATTAAATTAATTCATTCAACATCATCTTTCAGAATCTTAATGTTAAATATGTATTTCAATTCTTTTCCTATGTTAAGAATACTAACTAAAAGTGTTCCTGTTTTTTCTTTCTTCTTTATGTTCTATATTCACACTTTCTTTTTTGTTTTATAGATTATTTTTCAATTGCCTTTACTATTTATTTTTCTATACACCTTCTACTGTAATATGTTTTATTTATTCTATTTTTCTTACAATCGATTATCGATATAGGATCTCACAACTAACTGACCGGATCATTTAGGTAAAGGTTTTAAACCAACTGGACATGCTCATAAAAATAAACATAAAGGGGTTCAGGGGCAAGACAATAATAAACTATAAAAAGTCCCAGTCACTGGTTGAATAAGGGGAAGGATAGTAGTTTGAATATTCTTTTTTCACAGTATTTCTCAAATTATCAGGTACTATCAAATTTTGCGAAACATATATTATATACAAAATTAAAGCACTCAAAATTACCAGTTAGAAAGATTTTATCCATTTCTTACATAGTAAGTAATTTGAGATAAAAAGGCAATGAAATTTTAGTAAATAATCTCAAGAATTACAAGTTAAGTAGTGTTTATCTTGGAAAATTTAAATCGATACCTCTCCCTATATCTCTCAAACTATTGGAATCTATTAAAGAAATTAATGAAACCTTTTTTTATATAAAACTTTGTCTTCTTTAATATTGTGCATAATGATAATTTTTTTATTATATGTTTGTCCTGGTGTCGGATTCACTCAGCACTTTGAGGTTTATGATAAACATGTATTCAGATCACATAGGAATACACTGCATTCTGGACCTTTTCAAGAAACTATATGAAGGAGGAAAATTGGTTTATTTCATTTGGTCACCAAATCATATCGGTATAAAAGGTAATGATATGTCTGATAAAGCAGCAAAAGAAGCTCTAGCCCTCCCAGGACCTGGCAAAACTTTTCTAACGGCACTAGAACTTGGACACCCACTTAGAGAGAAGATATCCCAAGAGTGGCAAGCATTGTGGGATCATAGCCCACCGGATAAACTCAAGGCTATTAAGAAGGAAATAAAACCATGGAGCAGTTCCTACCACAATAATCGCAGAGAAGAAGTGATTCTAACGCCATTAAGAATTGGCCACTCCAGAATAACACATTTTCACCTAATAGCCAAAGAGGCTCCTCCCAATTTTGAAATATGTGGCAATGTTTTATCAATAAACCATATGTTTACTGAATGCCCATACTACACCAAAAAGCTAGCCGAATCCGGAATACCTCGAAACATCTCAAAGGCACTTGGCAACAACGAAAAAATTATTGAAAAAGTAATAGCCCTCCTTTATAGAGAAAAGCTATATTACAAAATATAGATAAATTTCCTTCGAGAACAGACGAGCGTTGATGACCAATAAGTTTTACGCTCCAAAACTCTCAAATAAATAAATAAATTTTTTTTATTGTTCCTAAGATTTTTGAGAAAAATTGTATAAAGTCAGTTGTGGTGCATATCATGGTATAAGAACGTTCAATATTATTAGGATTGATGAATTATTTGCCAGTTCTATTGAAATTATTTTATTTGAAGACTAGTTTCAAATGTTACAATATTCATCATCAGTTCTAAAAAACATACAAATAATTCAAAAGATTATTATTTTGATTCGCAGATAATATATATGAAAATGAAGCAATCGGTTCTATCAGTAATTTATTAGTTGTGATATGTAATTCAATTATTACAGTGATATAATCACATTTTCTGTTTTAGGAAATACATCTGATACTAAAATATCATTCTATCATTCATTTGTTTCTAGATTTGTGCTTTTCCACATGCAGAGGATAAAAAAAAACCTTCCTGCAAGAAGTCCAGAAAACTTGCAGTTAGCCAGACTGTTGTCTTTCTGTTAGTCCTGTAAGTATCATTTATTAATTGAGCTATAATTTTAAGTTTTATAAACAAAGAAAATAAAAATTATAAAAAGTTATTCGGGGGAAAAAAAAAAGATAAAAAATATTAAACTGAAAGCTTTAGTGTGATATTTAGGACACATTTCTAATTGATTTTGTTGGTGGATTTGAAAAATATTTCAAAAAACGATATTAAACTAAATCATTCATCAATAGAGGTACCATGATGGTATAGAAGGATCAGTACAATTAGGATTGATGACTTATTTTGTTACATCTATTGGTATTTTTTAAATCGAAGACTCGTTTTGATTGTTAAACATTCATCAGCAGATCTAAAAACACATTTAAATAAAAATTCAAAACATCAACAATTTGATATACAGATTATGCATATTCATTTAAAAATAAATATTTATCTGGTGATTTAAACAAAATTTTGCATTGTTTTAGACAATTTTACCAGAAACTGAAACTGATACAGAATGTGCAAAATATTCTAAAATTACACATTAACGAATCACTCAAAATAGTAATATGATATAAAACTAATCTATATGTTTAAAATACCAGATAAATATTTCCAATAGTCCCATATTTAATTTGTTTCCAGTATAAACAGAAAAATGTTTATTAATGAATAAAGTGAATGTTTAACAAATAAATAATAATAAACCTTTATTTGTACAATAATGGTACATAATCATACATTAATTTATATATATACATACATAAATACATTTTTTTATACATAATTTACATTTGTAAAAAATCATCTAATGGCTGAGGTTTTGGAGTTCATTTCTTTTTCTTTTAAGAGTTTGACTGTGTTTATATTTCCGGGTTTTATTCTGGCCAAATAGTGAGCATCTTTTCCATTCTTTTTTTTCTTCAGCCACTCTTTGCCATGTTGCTCCTCCATATATAGTCCTCATTTCTTGATCCCATGGGGCAGGTGGTCGTGCTCTGTTTCTTTTATAATCTCAGGGGTACCAATTTATAATATTCTTGGACCATTTATCGATTTTGCTTCTTACGAAGTGTCCTGCCCAAGTCCATTTTCTTTTGAGAATTATCTGAGCTATATTTGGGAATTTCGTCTTAAGCCTTATCCACATTCTTGATTTTTTTTGGCTCTCATTGTGATCTGTAAGGTACAACGTTCCATTCTCTCTACTGTTACTTGTAGTTTCCTGATAATTGTTTCCAAACATTTATCAGGAAATAAATAAATACCAATTGAATAAAAAAAACCAACTGAAGTGGAAAACAATTCATCAATCCTAAAATCACCTATTGTTGTTAGTCGTGTATTCTACCTTCATGCCCACTTTTTTAGTTTTGTCTACCATTGATTTGTTTTTGTTTTATAGATTTTTAAGTTTTTTTTTTATCTCTCTTACTGATGACTTACTTTAGTACGTGTGAATTTATATAAATATTTGTAACAAGAAAAAAAAATGATATGCTTTTCAGTATGAGGTTTGTTCAATATTCTTAGTACACCAATCTCAAGTTATTGGAAACAATATAAATACATATTTTAAGTATTTCATTAATATTAAATATATTTTAAATGAGATGCATCAGAAATATCTCGGTTTCCATAAATGTAGACAGTGTTTCCTAAAATGATTGGTACAAGGTATTTTTGGCTGCTTAAGTTGGTAGTTTGTGTTTCTGTATTGAGAAATATGTATGTAAAAAACAAATTTGAATAATTCTTATTTGAAAATAGGTATTTTTAATATTTTAATTGTATATAAAAATGTTTACTTTCACTGGGAGGAATTTCATTGATAAGAAATATTTTATTTTTAGAATGTATCTCCGTTTTAATAACCTTTACAGAAATCTGATAGATAATGGCTTTCGTTTCATTTGATTTTCTGTTGAAATAATTTTGTTTACATTTATTAATATCATGTTCAATTAGGATGTTTTTATTAATATTAAAAATTATCTTCTAAAATAAATGACGAATCTATAATATGAAACCAATTAATTCTGTTAAAATTCTTACAATTACCACATTCACCATTAATTTTCATTATTATAGTTATAAATGGCAAAATTTATTAATAAGAAACATAAGAGATATATATTAACAGTAATTAGAAAGACATTGCGAATCTTAACCAGACCACGTGGTACCGGCAGCACGTGGTGCCGCTAGCGTAGAGTGGCGCTACCTGTCGCCGACAGCCTCAACTACCGCTCGGCAATGTTCGGCTTTCTTCGGCTCATGCTCAAGCATTTCCCGCCTTCAAGGACGTAGCCACTCTTAACATTTTTTTCAGGTCCTGAATCCTGTGTCCAGGATATTGTTACCTCTGATAACTGGTAACTTATGAAGGAAAAAACGGCAATTCTTCAGGATGTTCATCCTTACAATTTAACCACATGGGAATACTTTATCAGTAGTCTAAACGAAATAAGATATGAAAAATAAAAAAAACATTTAACCTGAATTATGTTCCATAATTGGTAACCAAAATTAAGCATGAGAAATTTTTAATTTGAGAAAATTATTGTTTCTTCTTTAATGTCATTAGAATTGTGTGGACCAATATCCGTCTTTCTTTTTCTATTCCAAACTACTTTCGATGTTACACACCTAGAAAAAAAAAAAAAAAAAAAAAAAAAAAAAAAAATGAACTATCAAAGGAAGCACAGTAAAACATGTTATGTAACTCTTTATAACAAAAATATGTTTAAATAATATTGGTTAAAAATATAATAAACCATAAAATATAATGTCCATATAGACCTAATTACAGTCATGTATATGAATCTTTTGTAATTATTCGGAAGCTTTGAACGTTTGCTTGTAAATGTTTAAGTAGTCTGTAATTTCGAAGAGTTTCTTGTCGTTTTAGTCTTGTACGTGGATTTAAAGTAAGACATTCTTCCAGATGGATTCCTTAGGTAATTTTGAAGCTTTTATCAAGAACATATTAAAAGTCTTCTAAAATTTTTACTTTGTTAATTTATTCTAAAGTCGTCTAATACAATATTTATACTATTAAAAACCTTATGAAATTGGAATAATTAAAAAATAAAATAAAAAATAATGTTTTTATTACTACTTCGAAAGTAAACTATTACGAAAATGTTTGGTGCGAAGGTATACAAACCTATTGGAAATTTTTGATAACTACACGAGGGATAATTGCGTGACATCCAACATGACATGCACCTGGTGAATATAATTGCTGTGATACATCATGACTTAAATGGAGGTTTGAAGTTGATGGTCTGGATAGCGAAGAAATCGATAAAACGGTAATTTGTCGATATTTATTGGGCTATTAGTAATTTATAGGACAAACCGGAGGTTAAACTTACATAGCGCAGATCCAGACGTAGATAGGATGATTTTGATAATGTTGTAGTATGATGGGGTCGGATCTTTTTATATTTATTTTTTTATTTATTTATGGATACTGATTTAAAACGAAAACAAGTTGATCAGGGATGCAGTAAAAAATATATAACACGTCAAAGTAAAAATATTATAATACTGTGCAAACGTTTCGACCTGCCTTGCAGTTCTTCTTCAGGGTCACTGAACCATACAAGAGAGGAGACGAACAATGACTGGTAGAAGTTTACGATCCATAATGAGAAAAGTATAGTTGACTGTAAAGTATGAATAAAGAAGATGTTCAGGGATACAGTAAAATAAGTAAGAATATTATAATAGCGTGCCAACGTTCCTTGTTCACTGCATTGGACCAGGGAGAAATCAAGAGAACCCACAGGTTTAGGTACCTGGGAGAATGGCTGGAACCCAATCTTTCTGAAGGAGTAGCATTATCAACTCGATATAACAAGCTAGAACTGGCATATCACCTGACTAGGAACACCTGTAATAACAAGTGTCTCTCTCGTAACACTAAAATGTTTTCAAACCTGCATCCGCCCTGAAGCCTTATATGGTTCAGAATGTCTATTATTCAACCGGAAGGGACTCGCGGACAAACTTGAAATCCAAGAGAGAAAGATATTGAAGAAGATACTAGGGAAGGGAACGAAAACAAAAGACGAACTAACCAAGAGCTCTCTACACGTACTGTGAAAGAATCACGGATATAATTAGGAAGATATGTCTAGCATTTTATGGGAACATCTCCAGAATGCAACCTTCCAAGTTGACAAATCAGCTCCTCAGTTAATGCAAAAGAAGGAAGACCAAATCACCGTGGTTATCAGAAGCAAACAAAGACCTGCAGGAACTTGGAGGGAACGGAAAATGACTTGAAAGACCGGACATCTCTCAGAAAGATTCTGAAACAAACAAGGTTACAGGACAAAACACCAAGAAAGGAAACAGGAGATGAGGAACTACACAGCCAGAGGATGGTTTCCGGGCCAACTTCAAAGCCCGACTAAAACGCAATAGTTGAATGTCGTGGTCCTTAGCTTGTCTTTACGAAACAAGAAGAAGAGTGTGCCAACGGTTTTAGATGAACGTTGGCACAATATTATAGTATTTTTACTTGGACGAGTTGTTTCTTTTTGACTGCATCCCTGATTATCTTCTTCTTTATTCATACTGGTTCCTATTGACCGAAATGGGGTACTCCTAGCAGATTTAGAACTTGAATCTTTCAGCGGCTTCGAGATATCAGTCAAAGTAAACATTGACATTAATATAAGGAACAAAAACATTCTTATAGGATTAATTATATGTATAATAATTATATACAGGGTGTTCAATATTCGATGGTCACCCACTTTTTTTCCCACAGTTTTTGAAATTTTGGAATGAAACTCTCAGGGTCCTAATTGTGTCAAATAAAGTTTCTTTTCAGGTTATAGTCCGCTCTTCAATCTTCTCCAGTTCTTCTCCAGCGACCTTAACTTTGGTATTTTTTACGACGGATTTCGATAGAAAATCAAATTTTGAATCTATTTTATACCGGTGAGTTTTTTTATCCGGGGCAACGTTTCGCCGCAAATCGCGAAAAATCTTTTTAAGAAAATAAGCAGTATAAAACTGAAATTGCAAAAATAAAATTAACTTTGAACAAAAATATGAAATTAAGGCCTTCCCGCGACTGGTACGACGAGCGGCGAGAACAGGTCGACTTGGAAGGTTTCCCCCGAGAGGCTCAAATCGTCGACAAGCCCGTGATGAACTATCATTTATGTACCGGTTACGGTGGAAGCGTATCCTCATCGGAGCATTCGAGACATAGCCACGGATAACTAGTTAAGCATTGGAACGGTGTTGGCCATACTAAAACAACACCGTATGAGGCCGTACCGCATTTCGCATCATCAGGCTCTAAATCCCCAAGATGCTGAGAGACGACTAAGGTTCTGTCATTAAGTGGGCATCCCTGGCTGCTGCAATGAGGATACGCTTCCACCGTAGCCAGTGCATAAATGATATTAGTTTCATCACGGGCTTGTCCACGATTTGAGCCTCTCGAGGGAAACCTTTCAAGTCGACTTGTTCTCGCCGCTCGTCGTATCAGTCGCGGGAAGGCCTTAATTTCATACTTTTGTTAAAAGTTTATTTTATTTTTGCAATCCAAGTTTTATACTGCTTTAAAATGATATTTCACGATTTGCGGCGAAAAGGTACCCCGGATGAAAAAATTCACCAGTATAAAATCGATTCAAAATTAGATTTTCTATTTAAATCCGTCGCAAACAATACCATATCCCATTGAGAATTCCGAAGTTAAGGTCGCTGGAGAAGGTTGGAGATCAGATTATAACCTGAAAAGAAACTTTATTTGACACAGTTAAAACCCTGAGAGTTTCGTTTCAAAATTTCAAAAACTGTGGAAAAAAAAGGGAGTGGCCATCGAATATTGAACACCCTGTATATAGTTATTATACATATAATTAATCCTATAAGAATGTTTTTGTTCCTTATATTAATGTCAATGTTTACTTTGACTGATATCCCGAAGCCGCTGAAAGATTCAAGTTCTAAATCTGCTAGGAGTACCCCATTTCGGTCAATAGGAACCAGTATGAATAAAGAAGAAGATAATCAGGGATGCAGTCAAAAAGAAACAACTCGTCCAAGTAAAAATACTATAATATTGTGCCAACGTTCATCTAAAACCGTTGGCACACTCTTCTTCTTGTTTCGTAAAGACAAGCTAAGGACCACGACATTCAACTATTGCGTTTTAGTCGGGCTTTGAAGTTGGCCCGGAAACCATCCTCTGGCTGTGTAGTTCCTCATCTCCTGTTTCCTTTCTTGGTGTTTTGTCCTGTAACCTTGTTTGTTTCAGAATCTTTCTGAGAGATGTCCGGTCTTTCAAGTCATTTTCCGTTCCCTCCAAGTTCCTGCAGGTCTTTGTTTGCTTCTTATAACCACGGTGATTTGGTCTTCCTTCTTTTGCATTAACTGAGGAGCTGATTTGTCAACTTGGAAGGTTGCATTCTGGAGATGTTCCCATAAAATGCTAGACATATCTTCCTAATTATATCCGTGATTCTTTCACAGTACGTGTAGAGAGCTCTTGGTTAGTTCGTCTTTTGTTTTCGTTCCCTTCCTTAGTATCTTCTTCTTAAGTTAAGGTCGCTGGAGAAGGTTGGAGATCAGATTATAACCTGAAAAGAAACTTTATTTGACACAGTTAAAACCCTGAGAGTTTCGTTTCAAAATTTCAAAAACTGTGGAAAAAAAAGGGAGTGGCCATCGAATATTGAACACCCTGTATATAATTATTATACATATAATTAATCCTATAAGAATTTTTTTTGTTCTTTCTATTCATGTCAGTGTTTACTTTGACTAATATCCAAAAGCCACTGAAATATTCTAGTTCAGCCAGGATCTAAATATTTTTGACGGCAGAAGGATATTCCGCCATTGTTGTTCTTTTGAACATTCAATAAATCTTTTCAGAATTAATGCCCTTGTGACTTTAGTTGGCTTTAAGGGGCTACTTGGATTTTTGAAACGTGCCTCCAATGTCAGAATTAAAAAAAATCAAATCCAAAAGGCAGCCGGTTAAAAAAAAATAGTGCCAGGGGAGATTCTTACTGACGCACTTCGATCATTTTAATCAGTTTGGGAAAAAAATCATGAATTGTGTTTGTTGGAACTTCTTAGCATTTTGAGCTTATTCCTAGTGGTCAAACAGTGGACTGAAACCTTTAACCCGGCGTTGGTCGCTAGGTGAGCATTTCCCTCTACTATGTTATAGCTGCGTTTAGGACATTTGCGAATAAGAATATTCGGTTTCTAAATAAAACGGATGCAGTTGGCCCATGTCCACACTCCTCAGTATCAGATTATCTCTTGTGCAGTTTATTCGTGACATTTTACTCAGCGAGTTTTCTAATTTCTTTCGATTGATTAGTGATTATTTGGGTTCAAAATTAGTCTTAGATCTAAAATTCTTGAATTGTTGGATAAAATGCCAGTTGAGAAGATAAATTGTAAATAATTAGTTGATAAATCATTGTGGATTGTACTTACATTATTTTTCGATCATTTACTAGGAATCTGAAATTTATACAATTCCAGATTCTTGTTCGTGGCTGCTCGAGGCAATACAAAATAGATCTAGTATAGGTGTGCCCAAGAAATAAAAATAGAAAAACGAAAAAAAATTGTAAAAAGTGTAATGTCCCCATTGACAATGAACATACAGTTTGGTTTTTTTGTTTTATTATACTCCATACTACAATTAATGATACATTATGATGACATTTATTTACCATTTTTGGCAACATAAAACTGTATTTTTTTATGAAAATCGAAGAAAGGGAAATGCTCACCTAGCAACTAACGATGTACCAGATCGGCTAGCGACCAACGCCGGGTTAATGTGAAGAGCTGGGCAGAATTATGCACTTTTGTGAGCAAAGTACCCCATTTCGGCCAGTAGGAACCAAGCCAATTTCCAACACGACTAAGTACCTGAAAATCGATCTCGTTTGACTGAGGAAAAATTATCGGATCTGCAAGGAGTAAACCTTTGGCCTCATTACACCATCAGATTTTAGTTTGTTTAGATCAAAGTTCGGATCTTTGATAATTGGGAGGACATAAAAGTTTCGATTTGAAGAGTCCTTGATCTCAAAACCAAAGGATTACCACCGGGCATCAAATCCAAAGACAGAAAGATGGGAGAAAGTGGTTGAAAACAAAGGACATTACTTTGAACTGTAATATACAATAGTGTTCAAAATATGCAATCTGAAATAAAGCTACACTTACGTACAAGGACTTTTGTAACCACCTAGATCATTAGTCTAATAAATAAAACACGAAAGTAATTTAAACTTATGATGATTTAGTGATGATATTTAAAAAAATTGAACATTTGTTCCAAATGAATTGCAAAGTTTATTCTTATACGACTATAGATGATATTATGTAAGTATTATGTAATTTGCATTATCTTAATTACACATTGCTATATAACCAAGGCTCGTAATCAAAAAATGATAACGAAAACTTAGATAGCGTAATAAAATCGTCATAGTAATTTGAGATTACGATGAAAATAATAAAATTTATGAATAATTGTGTTTTATATATATATATGGATAAATTTCTTTACTGTTACTATTAAATGTTTAGTAAGGTTCTTAAAGTTCAGTCAATAAATAAAAACAGCTATTTTGGCTACTATATTGTTCTCATAATCATGCTCTGAATCTTAGTAGAAATGTCCTAGTATTTTTCACACTTGCTAGTTTTCTGTTCGATTTTTTCAGTTCCTTTATCACTGTAACAGCTTCAGGACCGTGGGTTGTCTTGATATCTTCAGAAAATCCCATTCTTCCACTATAGATATTTTCCAGTATTGACTCGATATGTTAATATAGATAAATTCTTTGAATGTTACTAGTAAATGTTTGAGGTCAAGTCAATATATAAAAAGAACTATTTTGGCGACGTTTCGAGACTATATTGGTATGAAGATATCAAGACAACCCATGGTCCTGAAGCAATCACAGTGATGAAGTGATAAGTTTTTTTGTGACATAATAAAGAGCATTGGGGATTTTACGAAGGATTTTAGATTGTAATGGATATGAGTTGAATAGGATCGTTTAGTGGAGTCCCAAAGTTCCGTTCCCAGGAGCCTTCCGCGATCGTTTCTCAGGAATAATGTCAGAATCAAAGTTGCAGAGCATTAAATGTAATTTAATTTCTTATATAATTTCCTGGCAATTAAAGCAAATGTTTCACAAAAAGTGAGGTGAACATAATTTTTTTTTTTTTTAAATCATCGAATTTAATAGCGTTTATCTCGAAAACCGTTTAAATTCCGACAAATATGTATATAAACACTTTTATAGGAAATTTAGTTAGCTTTAATTTTGGTCCGTAGCATATGTTTCTAGAGCCCACCGTTTTCGAGATATAATCGAAAAACCAAAAAATGGGACCTTCTACCCTCACCACCGTTAGCTCACCCCCAGGGGTGTGGACTTTTAGTATGTTTACCTTCTAACTATTCCTAACGAAGCTATGAAGTCAAAAATAATCGCATATTTCATGCACTCGACAATGTGTTTATTGACTTGACTAAATATATATTAGTCCAGTCAATGAGTGGTTAAATGAGGGTTGTAGAGAAAAATATGTTTCAAATAAACATTGAAGTTAATTAAATTTCCAATGAATTTAACTATGTACGTACTTGTCGAAATTCCAACGGTTTTTGAGATATAATAATAATAATAATAAAGTTCTTTATTTATTCTGGGACCTTAAGTCCCTTAAGAATAAAAAATAATGTACAATCAGGGGCCTTCAGAGCCTTAAAATAAAATAATATTTACATAACAAAGTAACAGATAATAATAACAATACTAAAAATAATTAAAAAAAAAAAAAAAAGAGCAGAAAGAAGATATTAATAAAAAGTTATAGAAAATTTATATTATTTTTTTACGAAAAGAAAAAGATTTCTTAAATATAAACTGTTTATAATTATAGTTTATAGTTTATAACAACTAGAAAGTGGCTATTGTCAGTTTTTGGAGGACAGGATCTGGGTGGATAGTAGGTGGTTAAAGAAGTGGTATTTGAAAGTAGAAAGGTTAATTGAATGACGAATGTTGAGAGGGATGGAGTTCCAGAGAGAAGAGGATCGGATTACGAAAGATCTGTCGAAAGTGGCTGAGCAATGAGTAGGAGTATGCAAATCTGATTGACGGGATCGGGTTTGGCGGGTAAGAATTGAGGATTTGAGTTTAAGGAGTTCGGAAATGTAAGGTGGATGATGGGATTGAACGGTTTGAAAAAGTAAGGATGCCAGGAAATACTGGCGACGGTAGGAAGGAATAAGCCTCTTTAACTCCGCATAAAACTGCGCAACGTGGGCACTCCTCGGGATCCCGAAAATAAAGCGGATAAAGCAGTTACATAGTATACGTTATTAAAATTCGATAATTTTAGAAATAAAAGAAAAGGTTTACCTTACTTTTTGTTAAACATTTGTTTTAAATACCAGAAACGTATATATGAAATTAAAGTAAATTTAATGCTAAACAATTATGATTCTGACATTTTTTCTGTGAAACAAGTGTGAAAGGTACTAGAAGCAAAAGTTTGACAAAAAGTGAGGTAACATTTGTTTTTTCTGAAAATGATCGATTGTTAATAATGAATATCTCGAATACGGTTTGAATTACGACAAATTTATATAGAACCAATTTTATAGGAAATGTAATTAACTTTTATGTTTATTTGAAACATATTTTTCTAGAGTCAACAGTTTTCGAGATATAATCGAAAAATTTAGAAATGGGACCTTCTCCCCTCCCCCACTGTTAGCTCACCTTCCAGGGGCAGGGACTTTTAGTATGTTTACCTTTTAACTATTCCTAATGAAGCGATGAAGTCGAAAATTATAGCATATTTCACGCATTCTACAATCTTTTTATTACTTGAGGTACGCATGATGATATAGAAGGATCAATCCTAATCTTTTTATTGACTGGACTATATGTATGTTGATGGAGTATTTTTTGACTGAGAAGTATTTAAAGATGTATGTAGTTGGGGTATGCTAATTAAAATTAATTTTATTTGCTGTGTTTCTATGACTGTATACCCTGCTACCTACATCTTTATATATGCATGTCTCTGTGCGTAATTTTTTAATTTCATTTCCCTTGTTGGGCGGGTCATAAAACCTATGGTAATCTCTTGACCCTAATTCTCACGATTTCGGGAAAAACCTTTGAGGCTATTTCACAGGAGTTGTGTGAGAAAGCCATTGTAGCTGTAATTGTTTTCTATCAGTTGGCAGAACTGTTGAATAGAGCCCTTCAACGAGAAGAGAAAGGCAAGTAGAACCTTTAGATACGCTAGCCTAGGGCATGCCGGGAATAGTTCTGGACAACTGACGTCCTAAGTAGCTTATACTTTTTCTCAGAACGAATATTGTGTGAATACAAATGCAATTCCATTTAATCCCACAAAAGAAAAAAAAAAAAAATTAAATTTGTATGTTTAATAAAACTTATTAATAATTATTTTATTCATAAGGTATTAGTTGACTGAGAAGAATTTAGAATTGTAGATTGTTGGGGTAGGCAATCATAGATACACAGCAATTAAAATGCATTGCAAGCCTTCATCAGGGCAAGCAGAAAAAGAAAACAAACAATAAGGTATGACTAAATTGTAAAGAGTATAAAAAACAAAAGTATGAAAAGAAATAATGTATAAGAGTAAAGACAATAACATAAAGGCAATATCTAAAGGTAAAGAAGACAATACGTAAAGACTATTGAAATAAGATTAAAATTAAAAGAAATTAAAATGAGTGATAGTTAATTAAAATTTATTGTGTAAATTCAACTATATAATTGGTAAACATAAAAAATGAGTAGATACAAAGTTAATGAGATAATGATTATGTATTGTTATTGTGTTCACACTTATACATTTATTGTTCCCATACCTTTGTTTTTTATACTCTCTACAATTTAGTCATAACTTTTTGTTTGTTTTCTACTTCTAGCCCTGACGAAGGCTTGCAATGCAAGTTGAAACATTGGCATTACACATTAAAAAACTTATTTTTTAATTGCTGTGTATCTATGACTGCCTACCCTAACAATCCACTTCACTATAATTATTTAATGTTAAAACGAAATGAAACTATTCGTTGTTAGTTGAAATCTCCGACATTTAGTAGACGAACGTTATAAGTTTTTGTTTAATTACAAAAGACTCTTTTACGTTAACAATAATCAAAACTATTTGGAACTTTGAGCTTTGGTGCTCCACTAAACCTTTTAATTCTTCACGTGTTCAATCCTTACAAATCAAAATCTTTAGAAGAAGCCGCAATGCTCCTTACTATGTCACACATAAATTTGTTTTTATTATTTATTGCCCTCATTTTAATATTGGAAGGTAAACATAAGTTATTTTACTTTTAACATGGATTTAGAGTTTCTCCTTAAATTAAGGAATGTAACCTTTCCCCTCGAAAAGTAGCGACTAAAACATCGAAATAAATCGGAAGAAGGTTAGAATCGATAAAAGGTATTCTGGGCGCGTGAAAGCCCCGCTTCTGAAAATAAGTACCATTATTGAGATTTGTTGGTAGAAATTATATTAAGATAGTAAAATTAGGACAAGGTAATGCGCAGATATACAGAGACAATCCCACATGCTAGCAATGCGAAGATCCCTGGACTAGTTGCGCAACCTAGGACTATCTTCTATTGAAGACACTCAGTTCCCACGGCCCCTCCTAGTATATATGTATATATATTATCATATCTGTCCCGCCATAGAGCTCTCTAGTTTGAACGACTCGTTCCTGAATGGATCTAGATATAATTTAATGCCAACTTTAATAGTTGCCTTTCGAAACATACGAAGCTCTGTTGTTCAACGCCTTAGTCGTTACTGGCTGACAATAGGTGAGGTTTACATCAGTATGAATTATTTCGAAACGTAGTAGAAGTCTTTGCATTAGAAATAACATTTATTAGAGTATTCAAGATGGATCGCATAAATTAAGGATGCATAGTGTCATCCTTTATCGAAGTGTGACTAATTGCGTTACCGGAAGTTAAGGCAGGTAAATGGTTTTAATAAATAAAAAATAAAATTACTGATGTTTATAGAAGCATACATTTATTTTTTTATTGAGTAATTATTAAAATCTGCCTCAAATAGGGCAATAAGTAATATGGATGGCTTTATGATTCCTCTCACACAATATGTAAAATTAGAAATAAATAAAAAAGAAGAAAACAAAAAACAGAAAAGAAACTAACCAATGTATAAATAATAGTACAATATACTTATGTATACAGATAAACCATACAATATATAAGGTGAAGTATATAAATAAAAAATAAAATTATAACAGTAAAACAATTATAGTAAAACAAAGTGGATACCCTTAACTGGGGAAAAAACTGGCAGTTAAGCGATATTTCGGCCAAATCCCCTCCTTTCACAACCGTTGGCCCAGTAACAGTACATCCTTACCTAAGTACTGATCCCTTCATGGGTTATTAGTGCTACAGGTTTTATTTTTTTATTAACAGTAAAACTAAAATTCAAACATTTTTTTAACATCTATTGGTTGAAATTGACAACTGTATAAAATATATACATCACTTAAATCTGTTGATTTTAATTACATGTCCATAACTCTTAAAGAACTTTTCATCTATTACACTTCAACAAAGTTTTACACTAGAAGGTCTAATGGACGTCTTCTTTCCAGACGCCTCGGAGGATTAATGAAATTGGAGTGGGAAGCAAGTTGAGAGATTAGTGGATTTGAGTGGTTATAGAGTTTACTATGAAAGGATTGGTATCTGGTTTGGGCTGAATCAGCAACATAGGGGGGTTTAAGAACTTTATGGATTGGAAGTTTATTGGTGACAAAGTAAGGAGCATTGAGGACTTCTCGAAGGATTTTGGATTGTAAAGATTTTGGTACTAACAAATTTCTAGAAACGCATTTTCTATCGAATTTTGACTATGAAATATTTTCATCTCTTTTAGACAAAGTGTCTAAAAACAATGGTGTTAAGCGAGAGCTCTAAAGAGTCACATCCACGTCAACAGGAATGGTTATTAGTATGGATTCAAAATCCTGCATTAATTTCTGGAGAACGCAATAAATAAATTTGAAAGTAATAGAAAATGGTGGCCATTTTCTTTCAATTTCGGCCACGTTAAACAAAAATATAGTTTTTTTATTTCAATTTAGATTTTCTGACAAACCTTACTATTTTCACTCTTAATTTATATTAAATATAAAACGTAGTACAAAGCCATTTTGTTTGGATTCTAAATACTCCGATAGAGGGGATGCATTGATCAATATTTTTTATTTGGACGATTCCATTCAAAGTATTGAAGGGGTCTCTGTTATAGACGAACATAAAAATCTTTTCAATTTTTTTTTTAAGCTTTATTCATATTTACAACTGAATACAACATGTATGTCGCGTCGCTTGCTATAGTTTTTATTACTGTGTTAATAGTTTATTGTTTACAACTCCTGCTTGAGGTTAAGATACTTCCCCGTTCAGTGGAAGCATGCAATACTGTTTCCACTCCTCAAGCCGGCTAAAACAGAAGAAAAGCCAGAACACTACCGGCCAATCAGCCTGTTGCCTCACCTCGGAAAAGTCTGCGAGAAAATTGTTCTCAATCACCTACGGGACTTTTACGAGGAGAACTCAGTTATTCCGTTCGAACAAACGGGTTTCCAAGCACGTCTCAGTACTGAACACCACCTGATGAAGCTGCAAACTTAGGCGTGCTCGAACTTCAATATACTGCAACAGCACTGATCTTCATAGACTGCACGTAAGCATTTAATTCCGTATCTCACGGGGTCTTTTGCAGAAAACTTGAAGATCTAGAATGCCCTGAGCATCACTATGGAGTCATTGTCTCCTTTCTCAGTGAGAGGAGTCTCGCTGTGCGGATTCGTGACGTCCATTCACATTTAGTACCCCTCACTTGCGGTGTGCCACAAGGAGCAGTAGGCTGAAATTTTCAGCTCACCTTTCAGACGGAACTAGACGGCACCAGCAGCGGTTCCAGGACTCCATGCTCAAGAAGATATAGCAAAAAACTACCTCACTGAAGAAGAAGGAGCCAGAAGACCTCCACGAGATCTTAGATCTTCCGACCATCCCGGAGTTCATCCAGCGCCGGCTTGTAAAGTTTCTGGACTCTCTGCAGTTCTTAACGAACCCCCTGTTCAGAACCTTGACACCAGCGCCACCCCCGGTCCGCTGGCAACTAACAACCGGACCGCAATAAAGACACCAACGGACCAATCAGAACCCTCTGGACACTGGTCAGGAATGTGACCATAAGGACATTCTTATTAGTTTTATTAGTTTTTAAAAAAGTTAGTTATAAGTTTTCCCACAACAAGTGGTATATATAAGGTGAGCTCCATCACCAAACCACATATGTTTCTGAAAATATCCTCACTCCATGATCCCTCAAACTTTCTGCAGGTCTTACAATGTACCTAGTACAGAAAAAGACCAAACCTCAAGGAATCCCATTCCATAAATAAATAATACATGCTTAATTCCAATAGGGGCTTGGGAAAAAAAAAACAAAAAAAACATTCTGCTTAAAACCCTGATTTTGTTTACTAATTTTGGATGGGACAAAGCTTATTTTGATGGCTAATACTAATCTCATATTGTAGGGTTATGGAAAAAAAAATCTAGTGATACCAAAAACTCAAAAAAACAAAACATTTTTTGTGACAAAACACGTTTTGAAAGTTACCTCCTCATATATTAATTAAGTCTTTTAATTGTCATTTATTTAAATAATGGTACTATTGTCTTGCTGAATTTATTTGGCCAGTGCTTCAGCTTCGAATTGTAATTCTTTTTTAATATTTTCCAATTAAATTGTGAATAGATTAAATAAAGAATAGACACATAAATATGAATAACGATTATTTTGTTAATAGTCGAAATACAAAATATCTCTAAAATAATGTTTTTTGTTTTTTTTATTATTTAATGACAATTTATTGATATTTACAACTGTACAAAATTTATACATCAAGTAAATGTGCTGTTAACTATTACAATAACGTGACAAAACTTGAAAAGAACTACTCATCAGTAGCTCTTTAATAAAAATTCTACACTAGAAGGTCTCTGGGCCATCTTCTTTTCAGACGCCTCGGAGGATTATCAGAAATGGTGTGGGAAGCAAGTTGAGAAATTAGGGGATTTGAGTGGAGTAGATTTCTATGAAAGGATAGATATCTGGTTTGGGCCAAATCAACAACATAAGGAACATTAAGATCTTTATGGATAAGTTTATTGGTGACAAAGTTAGGTGCATTGAGGATTTTTCGAAGGATTTTGGATTGTAAGGAACTGGATACGAGATGAATTGGATGGTTAAGTGGAGCCCCAAAGCTCAACTCCGTGATGATAGGTCTAATCACAGTCATGTATATTAGTCTTTTGTAATTAATTGTGAGCTTTGAACGTTTGTCTAGTAAATGCTGAAGTAGTCTGTAACGACGAGCAGTTTCTTCTCGTTTTAGTCTTGTACTAAAATAAAATAAAAAATAAAATTCAAAAAGACTTGACTACTAATAAATTAATAATTTTTATTATTAATACCATATTGAACTCTCTCCCTGCTATCCATTGATTACTTCTGTAGTTCTTGAAGTACTCTATGAACCTGGAGGAGAGATGTTTGGAATTCCAGTAGAGCTAGAAGAGGCGACTGGAACTATTTCCTGGAAGAGCTGGAGCAGGTAGGGAGGTTGGAAGTAGACAAAAAGTTATATCATTATACATTATACCTTATACCTTATACCTGTCCGAGCCCGGAAGCAGCTGCTTCTCCAAGGCCTTCTAGAACTCTCTCCTAGTTCATTTTAACTCTTTGTAACTACTTACCTCTACGAAATGTATATATATATATATATATGTTTAGTAAGGTTCTTGAGGTTCAGTCATAAAATAAAAAATCAACTATTTTGGCGACGTTTCGAGACTATATTGTTCTCATAATCATGCCCTACAGTGAAAAAAACAGGTTACAATAAAATTATATAAGTTATACAAGTTATTTCAAAACATAAAACTCGAACAAACCTGACCAAACAGCTCTCACCACACATTACAGGCAAAAAAAACATACTTTTAAATTTGATTTCCCCAAAATTATTCACCATGAACAAAATAATTTTAAAAGAAATGATAACCATAGAAAAATTTAAAAACCGCGCAATAAACAAACAATCAGACGTTTTAAATCTTAACACCTGTTATTCCAACTTAATACATTCAGACCAATAATATACATTTACATTTATATACATCAGACAAACCATTCTTCCATTTATTAGTATATTACACTGAAATATTTTTGTACCTGCATCTTTGGGAATACCCACACAATCCTTTTAACTTAATTTTTAAGAAATAGGGTTTTCCCCACTAACCCTTGTTAACTGTCCGTTTAAACTCACTCCCTTAGGTTAGTTGTGTACTAGAATTATTAGTCTATTCTATATCCACCAGTAACATTGGAAGTAGCTTCATACTCCTCTATATTCTGTAATTATATATGTTTGTATTACCCTACACATGTTGTTATATACCTACCTGTACTGTAGCTAACTTTATGTTTTGAAATAACTTGTATAACTTATATAATTTTATTGTCACCTGTTTTTTTCACTGTAGGGCATGATTATGAGAACAATATAGTCTAGAAACGTCGCCAAAAAATTTTTTTTATTTATTGACTGAACCTCAAGAACCTTACTAAACATTTAATAGTAACAGTCAAGAAATTTATCCATATATATATATATATATATATATATATATATATATATATATATATATATATATATATATATATGGATAAATTTCTTGACTGTTACTAGTAAATGTTTAGTAAGGCTCTTGAGGTTCAGTCAATAAATAAAAACTATTTTGGCGACGTTTCTAGACTATATTGTTCTCATAATCATGCCAATGTTACTGGTGGACATTTCATACATACAAACAATATCAGAAAGACTCAAAAATCACTCACAAATAACCATAAAACTGACTACACCGTCACATTCAAAAATACCTCCACCATTGATAAATTATTCACCAAAACCAAAGATACAGATTAATTGGAATTATAGTCTAATATTGTTTACGAAATTCCGTGTGAAGATAGTCGTGGCCAGTATTATTTCGGTACATCGGAACAATATCTTAAACGACAAGCGTATCAACATAAATACAGTTGCACGTCTATAACTAAAAACCCAAACAAACCTGACCAAACAGCTCTCACCACACATTACAGGTAAAGAAAACTTTGTTTTAAATCTGATTCCCCCCAAAATTATTCACCACGAGTAAAATAATTTTAAAAGAACTATTAAAGAAATGATAACTATAGAAAACTTTAAAAATCGCTCAATAAATCTTAAAACATGTTATTCCAATTTAATACATCCTAATTTATACATTTATATATAATATATACATCATTATAAACCGTTTATCCATTTGCATATTACACAACAAACGGAAGTTTAATATATTCTAAGGTATAACCTGGGAATACCACTAACTTTGGATATACTCACATTAACCTTTTTTTTTCTTTTCTTTTTTTTAATTTCTTAGTTCAGTTTATTATAATTAAGTAGTAGATACCAATAGCTTATCCATCAGTAACATTGTGAGTAGTTTCATACTCCTCTATATTCTGTAATTATATGTAGTATATATCCTAACGCATGTTTTTATATATTTACACTATAGCTTGCTTTATAGTTTGAAATAACTTGTATGACTCATATAATTTGATTGTAACCTGTTTTTTCACTGTAGGGCATGATTATGAGAACAATATAGTCTCGAAACGTCGCCAAAATAGTTGTTTTTTATTTATTGACTGAACCTCAAGAACTTTACTAAAAATCTAATTTTAAGGTTCTTGAAGTTCAGGCAATAAATAAAACACAACTATTTTCGCGACGTTTCGAGACTATATTGTTCTCATGATCATGAAAAAACAGGTTACAATAAAATTATATAAGTTATACAAGTTTTTTCAAAATATAAAGTATATAACAACATGTGTTAGAATAATAAAAATATATATAATTATAGAATATAGCGGAGTGTGAAACTACATACAATGTAACTAGTAGATATGGTATCGACTAACTAAGAATTTAGTTACAATTGTTAACTAAGAATTGTTAGAATTAACAATTCTAGTACAAAGGTTCATGGGGGATTCCCTAGGAAAAATTAAGTTAAGAGGACTGGATGGTATTCCCAAGATGCAGGTGTCGAGAATGTTTAGTGTTAACGTCAACCAGAAGGTCTCGACAAAAAAAAACTACGTGTTCAAAACAACGACAAAAAAAAAAAACACTTTATTAACTAACTATTACAACTAACTGAGCAGGTTACAATTAATAATATTATCTATCATTTTTACAAAACTGGTTGCCATGGCAACATATAAAAGTAGTCCGTAAGCACAAAAAATAATTAGTGAAAATAATATTTGTTAAGCTCGGTAGCTACCGCTACATCACTCCCCCCCTAGTGACGGAGTCACTGAGCACCTTTTTCACCAAACGCCCGCTCCTTGTTCTGTAACCGTCTTCCTGATTATTTGATGTCTGCGGTTGTCCAGGTGGTGATGATGCTTGTTTTACTAAGGTGCTTTCCGTAGGTGTGTCACTAGACAGGATATAAGCAGGCTTGAGACGATCGAGGGAGACAGTAACTTCTCTATTGCCGATCAAAAGAGTAAATACCTTATCGCCTCGACGTAAGACTTGGTGAGGGCCAGAATATGGAGGTGTTAGTGGCTTATGAACAGCATCTTCACGCAGGAATACGTGGGAACAAGTTGCTAAATCTCTATGTTGGAAGGTTTTTCTGTTGTACACTTCCCGTGATTTTGAGGGCTTGAGTCGTGCGAGATCCTCTTTCAACTGCTGAAGGGCAACACAAGGCTCTCGACTTGTTGTGTCCTCTAAAAAGTCACCAGGAAGACGCAAAGGTTGCCCGTATACTGCTTCAGCCACGCTAGCTCCCACATCTTCTCTGAAAGTAGCTCGTAGTCCGAGCAACACGGATGGCAAAACCTGTGTCCATCGTGTAGAGCTAAGATGAGCCGTTATTGCTGTTTTCAAACTCCGGTGCCATCGCTCTACACAGCCATTGGATTGTGGATGATAAGCGGTAGTTCTCTGCCTCCGAATCCCCATTATTGCTGAGAGTCTAAGAAAAAGTTCCGCCTCAAATTGTCTGCCTTGGTCTGTCGTAATCCGCTGAGGAGAGCCGAATCGTGTAACCCAATTGGCATAAAATGCCTGAGCGACAGCCGAAGCACTGATCTCAGCGAGTGGAATTGCTTCTGGCCAGTGGGTCGCTCTGTCTACCATGGTTAAAAGGGTATCCATTCCATCAGATGGTAACAGTGGTCCCACTATGTCGATGTGCACGTGTTGAAATCTGGGTGCCGGTAAATAACTGCCCAGAGGAGTCACTGTGTGGCGGTGAATTTTAGACTTTTGGCAAGGAATGCAGGTCTTTGCCCATTCACCAACATCCCGATTAATTTCCGGCCAGAAGTAGCGACTAGCGAGCAACTTCCTACTAGCTCTGATACCTGGGTGGCTCAATGAGTGAAGACGGTCAAAAGTGACGCGGCGAAACTCTTTTGGGATGTAGGGTCGAGCTGTCGAAGTTGAAGTCTCGCAAAGGAGCTCTATATCTGTACCGGGGATGAAGATGGATTTTAGTTGCAGCCTGGTATTTTTCTTGAGGTCTTCTATGCTACTGTCCTTCTTCTGTGCGTCCGCTATTTCTGAGAATTCATCCGGTGATTGAATTTCTTCGATTCGGGATAGTGTGTCTGCTACCACATTTTCGGATCCGGGTTTATATCTAATATCTGTGGTAAACTGACTTATAAAATTTAAATGCCTGATTCGACGAGGAGAGGCTGTCTCAGATTTTTGTTGAAAAGCATGTATTAAGGGCTTATGGTCCGTTATGATGTGGAAATTTAAACCTTCTAGAAGAGGTCGAAAATGTTTAATTCCTTCGTAAATCGCGAGGAGTTCCCTGTCGTAAGTATCATAATTTCTTTGTGTATTTGACAAAGCTTTTGAAAAAAATCCAAGGGGTTGCCATTCACCGTTCTTTTGCTGCTGCAGGGCACCACCAATACCTTTGTCGGATGCATCACAGGTTAAAGAGACTTCCCCTGAAATTCCAGGATGGGAGAGCCTAACAGCTTCAACGAGACTCTGTTTGCACTGTTCAAAAGCTCGTAGTGTCTCTTCCGTCCATGCAATGGGAGTTTTATCCTTCCGTTTGCAGTTGTGTGTGAGTTGGTTCAATGGTTTTTGTGTTTCGGCAGCGTGAGGGAGGCATCTCCTGTAAAAGTTTATCATACCTAGAAACCTGCGAAGTTCACTGATGTTGCTGGGTTTCGGGTACTCCTGAATCATTTGAACTTTTGCAGGAAGAGGCTGTATACCATTTGCGTCCACCCTGTAGCCGAGAAAATCGACCTGAGGTTCTCCAAAAACACATTTGCTTACATTGAGGGAAAGATCATATTCATTGAGCCTCTTAAAAATTTCTTTGAGATGATGCTCATGTTCCCCCTGTGATTTCGAAGCAACTAAGAAATCGTCCAGGTATGGAAAAACGTATGGCAGATCTCGCAACATGTTATCCACGAAACGCTGAAAAGTTTGTGCTGCATTTTTCAAACCGAATGGCATCCTGAGAAATTCAAACAGGCCAAAAGGCGTAATGATAGCTGTCTTTCCAATGTCTTCCTCAGCAACGGCGATATGGTGGTATGCACGTACAATATCTAGAGTCGAGAATACCTTGGCGCCATCTAACTGGGTGGTGAAATCCATTATGTTTGGCACTGCGTACCTATCAGGTACCGTTTTAGCATTCAATGCGCGATAATCTCCGCAGACTCTGATTTTTCCGTCTTTTTTGGGAACTACATGGAGAGGACTTGACCAGGCACTGCTTGATGGTCTGCAAATACCTTCCTCAATCATGGTTTGGAACTCCTGCTTCACCGCTGCATACCTCTCAGGTGGAAGTCTTCTTGCCTTGCAGGTAACTGGGTTTCCTTTAGTCTCGATGTGGTGCTCGATGACACTTCGAGCGGGTCCACGGATCGGTGATGGTCGAGTAATCTTGGGAAATTCTTTCAAGAGGTGAGCGTAACGACAATTCTGGGGTATAGTAAGTATGGTCGGTGTAGTGACCGTAGACACTGTTCCGATAACTGATAATCCGGATTGCCGATCGATCAACTGCTTCTTTCTAATGTCGATATTAATGCCATGATAGAAGAGAAAATCGGCTCCGATTATTGCCCTACTTACGTCCGCCAAGAGAAATGTCCATGGAAGAATTCGTCGTCGCAGTCCAAGATCAAGTTTGAGAGTCTTCTCCCCATAGGTAGGTATTGGAGTATTATTGGCTGCTACCAGTGTGAATTCCGTTGGTTTCTTGTGTATCCTGGGGTTACGTGGCATTATTGAGATTGAAGCACCTGTATCAATAAGGAAGCATATCCTAGATTCTCGGTCTGTTATAAAAAGGCGGCGTTGAGGTTGGGTTCCGACGACTGCCGCCTGCTCCGTCGACCCCTTCAGTTTAAAGGACTTAAGGATTTCCAACCACACGGTTTGACACATTTCTTTGCCTTTGGCCCAAATCGTTTGTGGTAGAAACATATTTTACTCTCCTGGGGACTAGATTGAGTGCTATTTTGCCCTTTTTGTCTAAAGTGCATTCGAAGCTCGGCCACTTCTTCTCGAAGGCTCCGCAGTTCCTCAATAACGGTATTGCTAGTTGCTGTATGTGACACTCTAACAGCGGCATTTACTTCTGCCGGCGTCTCAACTTCCATAATATTGTCTGCCAGAGAGGCTAAAACCTCAATATCATCTTGTTTCGTAGCGGCCAAAATTTCCTGAACTCTAGTAGGTAGTTTTCTTAGCCACAGGGTCTTCACTATAGATTCCCCCGTCAAAGAACCTGCCAATAGCAGCATACATCTATATAATTGAGAGGGTTTTTTTGGCTACCCAGCTGCGTATCACTTAATAATTTATTAATTTTAGAAGAATTGGACTCACCATAGATCGAAACGAGGCGTCTTTTGAGCGCGTCGTAGGGATCTTCTTCCGTAACTGCCAATAGGTCAGCGACTTGGGTTAGGACCTCCAGTTCCAGCCCCGCGACTACAGTCTGAAATTTGATCTTAGAAGAGGTTATACGTGAAGTAGCAAACACAGCATCTGCTTGTAAAAACCACAATTCCGGGTTAGATTTTGTAAAAAACTGGTAGTCTTGTGGTCGGCCCACCAAAGGCTCCTATTTGGTAGTCTAGTACCGATTTTGAAGTGATTTGAGACTCGGAGAAGTCGGTGGTTCCAGGCATTGCCTTACTTGTATCGCTCTTTATCTCCGTTTCTAGAGGCATCTCGGTAAAAAAAAATCACGTCGGGGTCACCAGTTGTCGAGAATGTTTAGTGTTAACGTCAACCAGAAGGTCTCGACAAAAAAAAAAACTACGTGTTCAAAACAACGACAAAAAAAAAAAACACTTTATTAACTAACTATTACAACTAACTGAGCAGGTTACAATTAATAATATTATCTATCATTTTTACAAAACTGGTTGCCATGGCAACATATAAAAGTAGTCCGTAAGCACAAAAAATAATTAGTGAAAATAATATTTGTTAAGCTCGGTAGCTACCGCTACACAGGTACAAAAATATTTCAGTGTAATCTATTATATATTTGTCAAATACCACTCACTCACTTAACACGAAATCTCAGAAACCACCGAACGGATTGGAATGAAATTCGATATGTAGCTTCCTCTAGGGCCGTAGGTGCTCGCTAAGAAAGGAATTTTAAAAAATCGGCCTGGATCACGGCTACTTTGCGAAAAATGCGATTTCAATTTTTATTGGGTGAATAATAAAAGATTAATTATCATATGGTATTTGGATATAAGCTAAGTTAAAAAATAGGTTAGATCTTAAGTTCCTTATAGTTGTAAACAAACAAAAATACGATCGATGTCGAAACCTTATAATATTGGTACTTTCTATGAACTCATGGTAGCTGCAGAGGTTACTTACAACTTACAAGTTTGAGTTGTTTCGTGAAGAGAAGCTATTAAAAGACTTATGTCAAAGAGGAGGTTAAAAGACTTATGTTCTCTGGTGATGACATGTAAGGCCAGTTCGATGTAGGGATAAAAAACAGATAAGAATCAATAGTTCTACCAAGTGTATGATTCTCTTCAGTATCGTCTTAGGTTCTGCCATGGAGAAGACGGTTACAGTATTAACATCCCTCAGCGTGACCCGAACAACAATACACCACTTAAGAAAACTGTTTCTGCAGCTGATTTTTACGCCTATATGTTGATGGAGCGAGAAGGCGAAGAACCTTATTTACTTTAATTTCGTAATCCCCTCAACCAATTTATGCTTGATATGTTCGCAAAAATAGAAACAGAAAGACTAAACTTTCTTAAAAAAAGTTGAGAAGTTAAGACTATATTCACTTAAAGTATGCCATAAGAAAAGCTGATGGTCTGGTATCAGAGCTGGGTAAGATGGTAGTGCTGCCTCGAAGCTTCACTGGAGGGCTATCAAAATAATATAAAATTAACTTTTGCAAATTGTCAAATTTACTTATTGCAATTATTCTAAGAATGGAATTGTTCAGGTTTATTTAAGTAATAATAATTATCAACGTTAAGCTTAACTTTTACTAATTTAAGTTGTCTTCATCCTAATGATATTAAACCACAGCGGAGCGGAGTACTTTCAGCTAGTATACTAATAAATGGAAGAATGATTTATATGATGTATATAATTGTAAATGTATATTATTGGTCTGAATGTATTAAGTTGGAATAACAGGTGTTGAGATTTATGACGTCTGAATTTTGTTTATTGCGCGATTTTAAATTTTTCTATGGTTAAATTTTTTTTAATATTTCGTTTAAAATTATTTTTTTGAAGGTGAATAATTTTGGAGGAATCAAATTTAAATTGTTTGCCTGTAATGTGTGGTGAGAGCTGTTTGGTCAGGTTTATTCGGGATTCTAGTTATAGACGTGCAACTGTATTTATTTATGTTTATGAACACGTCGTTTAAGATATTGTTCCGATGTACCGAAATAAGACGCCACAACTATCTTCGCACGGAATTTCGTAAACTATATTAGACTGTAATTCTAACATATCTCTATTTTGTATGTGTTTTTCTGAAGTTAATTTTATTGCACAATTTATTCAATTTTAATTTTTTTTTTTTTTTTGCGATTAACAATATAATTAAGTGTAGTTCTTACGATTTCCTTCCAGTACATCGAACTACTGCTCCACCCCTGCTCTCGCCCAAAATATCTTTTTATCGATTGTTACCTTCTTTCGATTTATATAGTTACACGTGTGATCACTAAATCAGAGATATAAGCTTCATATGAACGCATACAATTATAAGACGAAGAACTTCAACCACGCAATACATCTAAACGAAAATAATCATTAATTCAACCAAGACTAGGATGTAAAACTAATACAATGATAAAACGTTTAAAATTAATCCAATTATTCAATAATCTGACAAATATCTATTTCCAATAGGCCTATTTTAAATTGATTTCCATTGGAAACAGATAAAACAATAACTCACAGAGGAAATACTTAAAGTTTTTCCATTTTTTTTCTGTTCAGCGAAACATTTTTCTTATCCTGAGCTGCAACAAGTTGTATTGTTTGTCTTTTCCCTCCAGAATGCTTGGTGAGTGGCAATGTGCAATTGATTTCTTGCCTTGCATTTTGACATTAATGTAATAAACGACATCTGTGTATCGAAAGTGCAGATGTTTTGAATGCTGATATGTGTTTTAGAATTGAATATAAAAATACGAAACTATTCTTAAATTAAATTAATTTTCATTGAATTTACAAATGAATCATTAATTACGAATTGTTTTAATTCTTCATGCCTACCTCAACTAAAAAAATATCTTCATTTTTCCGATCGATATATGACTTGGAACACAAACCCTAGGGACAGAAGCCACCAGTGGTTTTCACAATAGGTTCTGATTTAAAGGTTGGAACAATGAAGGAGTTACAATGGCTACGTCATATTCCTCGGCATGGCTAGACCATGCACCCCCTCGCACCCCAACTAGAACCGATCGATAGTGTACTAATAGAACAGGGATATAGGGGAGGGGAGTTCGGTCTGGGCCACGGTCAACTTTCATCGTCACTGAATGGCCGAATCGAAGGCTCTTCGGAATCTAAGTCAATATTATCGAGAACAAATAATGCATGTTTACGTTTTTACATTTTTTTTTTTAAATTAATTATTATTTATTAATATTTACAACTATATACAATACATACAAGTAAATGTATGGAATATAATAACAATGTCAATAATATGTAAAGAAATTCTTACTTGTAGCACTTCAATAAATGTTCTAGTTTAGAAGGTCTCTTGGCCATCTTCTTTTTAGACGCCTCGGAAGGATATCATGAATCGAGAGTGAAGCAAGTTGGGAGACTAGTGGATTTAAGTGGGTATAGAGTTTACGTTTACATATGAGAAAAACTAGAAGGTTTTATGGACCCCCAAAGTTTAACTCCGTATTTCCAAATAGGTTTATTTGTAAATGAGTACTTTGTGATTTATTTATTTAGCTTTGAACGTTGGTCTGGTAAACTTTGGAGTACTCTTTAGCGAAGAGTAGTATCTGATCATTTTAGTCTTGTATGTGGATTCCAAGTAAGACGTTTGTCCAAGTGGAGTCCTAGGTAGCGGATCTGTTCGACAGGGATCAGTGGGATATTATTGAAGGGTACTGTAGGGCAGAAATTCGTAGGTTTATAGACAATTTTTAAGGCTTTCATTGAGTTTTTTTTTCTGTCTGTTTGGGACTATATTCCTAGTTTGAACTCGTAATTATATAAAAATCACGTGTAAACTCGTGAGTAAAGACGCGAGAGAGTATTTCAAGCAATGCATTTTGAAGCGAAGCTTCTTCAGTGACGTTATATTATTTAACATACAAATATTTCTCTCGAGTAAATCGTGAAAGGTGTAACGGAAACTGTAGTAATATATTAAACAGCTGTTACAATTATTTTTATTTTTATTTTTTTTTAACCATTACAGCAATGATCATTAAATTAAATATAAACAGTTTATTGCACGTAATGGTATTTTAAAATATAACTAAAACGCCTGTATAATTTGTTGGACTACCCAATTTAACCTTTAAAACAAGACGTCTTGTATTCTAATATTGTTGCTTAATGGATAAAATCGATTTTGAGAATACCTCATCAGATCCACTAGGCATCCATCACCCCTTCATAACAAAAGAAACGCGATTCAAAAAAGTGTGTTTTAGTTACACCTGCTGTTACAGACCCAACATGAACTACATATTTAGTAGCCTACTGATTTTTTTAAATATTATATCAGTAGAATAATATATAAAGTATAATTGAACGTAAACCCTTAAAAAATAATGAAAGTTTTAGCTGAGAAAAAGTTTTTCATATTTTTTTTTTTTTTTTAAACTCAATTGATATGTTTTCTGTACGAATTATAACCTGTAATCATTTCTCAAAATCGGATTCGAATGGAGTCAAAAATGGAGAATCAAAATAAATCCAAACAAATCCCACCAAATAACGTGTCTTAATCCTACGATTTCCTTTCCTACAGTATCCTTTAATGATATTCCACTAATCTCTGTTGAACAGATCCGCTACCTAGGACTTCACTTGGACAAAGGTCTAACTTGGAATCCACATACAAGACAAAAACGACAAGAAACTGCTCGTCGTTACAGACTACTTCAACATTTACTAGACAAACGATCAAAGCTTCCAATTAATTAAAAAAGACTTATTTACATGAATGTGATTAGACCTATTTGGACGTACGGAGTTGGTCTTTGGGGCTCTACTAAACCATCCAATTCATCTTGTATTCTATCCTTATAATCCAAAATCCTTCGAAAAATCCTCAATGCTCCTTACTTTGTCACCAATAAACTTATCCATAAAGATCTTAATGTTCCATATGTTTCTGATTTAGCCCACACCAGATACCTATCCTTTCATAGTAAGCTCCATAATCACTCAAATCCGTTAGTTTCTCAACTTGCTTTCCCATCCATCCCTGATAATCCTCCGAGGCGTCTGAAACAAAGATGGCCAAGAGACCTTCTAGTGTAGAAGTTTTAATAAAGTGCTACTGATGAGTAGTAGTTCTTTCTAAGTTTTAACATGTTATTATATAAGTTGTCAATACATTTACTTGATGTGTATATTTTGTACAGTTGTAAATTTCAATAAATGTATATAAAAATAAAAGATCGGATTCAACTTATTAAAACATTGATATGAAAAATCGATTATATATCGAGAAAACATCGCGAATTCAGAATGGATGTGTCTATTACTAACAATAAGATATAATATTTTGGACACAATAATTAATAACTTAATTAGAAACAATGTATATACTTATCGACTTCAACCTTTATGGACGCATGTCAATTTTTTAAACCCCTCGAAAAAGACACATTTGGAAAATACAAACATTTGAATGATTACAGATCATTGAATTGTCATTTTTCGTCTTTCTTTTTTTTTCTTTTCTTTTTTTTATTTTGTATCTGACATACCTTTTTTAGCCCTGATGATGGCCATAAAATGTCTAAACGTCGGCATAATAAAAGTAATTTTTAGATTCTATTCTTCCTTAGGACTGATCCCTTAAGACATACTTATCTGCAACCAATAATTCTACCTCTTCCAATTATCTCAATTATCGTGGAATCATAATATTTGGTACCGTATTTTCCTTTAAAAATGGTTTTCTTCCTCTTTCGAATCCGACCATCTGTGGACCAAGTTCAACAATTTATTTCTTACTCTTCCGTTCCTTCCAATAATTCTTCATTACCCCTGCCTGATGTTTCCTCCTTTCATCTGACCACTGTCTATAAATTTGCGTTTTAACTACTTTGATCTTGTTGACTGAAGGGACACAAAACTAATTATTAAATCAAGCGAAGCCTATATGGCCTGCGGTAGTTTGGTGTCGTATCCCTTGAGCCATTTTCTTACTCAGTGCATCAAATTTGAAGAGCAGAGAAACAAATTCTTAGGTACATATATTTCTGAATCATTGACTATAGAGAAAATCTTAATGTAGATAGTATTCAAAAATAAAATATACTATATTATTTTGTAATATGTTGTGCCATTGATTGAAAAACTAAACGTTTTCATTTTTTGGGATAGGGTTATAACTATGGTCTTATTACGTTCTTTTCTAAATCATTAGGCCATTAATTCTCATAATCAATAATTTAAGGCAACAATGGCTAAATATGACTTGGTGGGAAGTTGTAAAGCTGTAAATATGGTATACTTTGCTATTGCATTGATCTTGTTACTAATTGTAAGTTGATAATTATTTTCTTTTCAATGTAAAAATGTCTAAACTATTTCTATATTTAAAAAATGTTTGAAGTACTTATATAATTTAATCTTATTTATACAAATTCTTAGCGGTGCTAGACAAAAAAGAATTTTTTTATTTCGTATGTTATTTGTACAAGAAATGTCTTTTGCAAATAAAAAAAAAACAAAATTATTGATTGATTGATATTGTTGATTGCTGTCCGAAATTTGTCTTGGTCCCAAATTGAATCCTGTTGTATATTTGCTAACATCATATCTTCTTTTAACATCCGTATGCATGTATTCGTTTTCTGATTTTGGAGGCGGTGTTAAAAAATTATCTTTGTTAGTCTTCTCTATTTCTATATATTTCTGTATTGATTTTTAGTTTATTCCACTGATCCCTGTTGAAGAGATCCGCTACCTAGGATTCCATATGGACAAACGTCTTACTTGGAATCCACACACAAGACTAAAAAGACAAGAAACTGCCCGTCGTTACAGACTACTTCAACATTTACTAGGCAAACGATCAAAGCTCCCAATTAATTACAAAAGACTAATATACATGACTGTAATTGGTTAGGAGTTGAGCTTTGGGGCTCCACTAAACCATTCAATTCATCTCGTTTCCAATCCTTGCAATCCAAAATCCTTTGAAAAATCCTCAATGCTCCCTACTTTATGACTAATAAACTTATCCATAAAGATCTTAATGTTCCATATGTTGCTGATTTAGCCCAGATCAGATATCTATCCTTTCATACTAAGCTCCATAACCACCCAAATCCCCTGTTTTCTCAACTTGCAGCCCACTCCTTTCCCGATAATCCTCCGAGGCGTCTGAAAAGAGGATGGCCTAGAGACCTTTTATTGTAGATTTTTCACAAGTTATTTACATGCCATTGTATACACTATCAATACATTTACTTGATGTATATGTTTTTGTACAGTTGCAAATATCAATAAATGAAAAAAAACAAAAAAAAAAAAACAAAAAACATTTTTAGTTTAAAACCTTCTTCTGTCTTTCTTGGCCCTAATATTTTCCTCAATATGTTTCTTTTCTTCTTTTCCATATTTTCAATTTCTCCTTTTTTATTGAGAAACATACATTCAGAGGCATATAAGCGTTCAGATCGAACAGCTGTTTTGTAATTACGCAATTTAGCTTTAATAGAAATTTTTTTTATTATTATATATATCTTTAGTTTTCTGGAAGGCAAAATATATTTTGTTGGTTATTGTTTAAAAGTGTTCTATTTAATACTTTATTAATACGTATTAATTCAAATGAAATTTTACTAAATTTAATAACACGATAGGGATCATAAAAGCATTTAATGAAGAGCGAAAATGTGTGCCATGTTTATGGCAGGAATATTAATATAGCGACTTCGGTTTTATTGGTTTATTTATTATTTTAATTATCTTCATTGTTATAATAATTTATTATTAAAATAATAAACATTTTTATTTTATTGTTATTATTATTTGATTGGCTGTTATTACCATATATATCCGAGGGGCTAGCTAGATATCGACGAGATCGATAGAAGTGCACTATATAGGGGGCCGTGCCGGAGATGATGTATGAGATTTGAGGGCCCGCCATTTTGTACACCCCTGCAGGCCTACCAACCCCCGTCGCCATGACGCCTGACTCACTGCACTATGACTCACCAGGCTCTTTGTGCTCGCTCAAAGGGATCTATTAGGCCAATATAAACTAGACAAGGGCACTCTCAGTCTCTTATTATTGTGTGTGTGAGTGTGAGTGTGTGGGTGTGTGCTTCATATGTGAAAAACATATAATAATTCTCAGTGTTGACTCTGAGTATTCACACCGTATTATTATTTGACTATATATATATATATATATATATATATATATATATATATATATATATATATATATATATATATATATATATATAGGGGAAGGTGCTGTACCTGTGGACAATTTTCACTTATAAATTTTTTCTAATTCCGTGCTTTATTTATCTGAGTGGTTATTGTACCATTAGATAAGAAATTTAAGGGGCTATCGAACCCCGGTGTCTTTATTCTGAAAAGTAATTTTATTTTTTACAGAAAATAATGTTTTGTAACTTACTGATTAGTGTCCATAGGTACCTTCCCCCTTTGTACCTATGGACACTAGTACTTGTACCAATGGACATTCATTTCTTCATAGATTTATGGGGATAGTTGAAATGATATTTAGAGAATAATTTTTCATAAAATGTACTAAACAAAATAGAATATTTAAACAAGAAAATTCAAATTGATTATTAAACTAGAAGGCCGACTAGAAAGGTGACAAAAATAAATTTAGCGTATGAAAGTAAATAAAAACTTAACTTATTTTTAAACCTTTTAACAAAAATAAATGTTTTATGTACCTATAATTATTACTAACGAGTGACATTTTTTTTTTTTTTTTTGGAAAAAATCGAATAATTAGAGATTGTATTCACGAAAAAATATAATTGTTTACATAATCTCCCAGTGCCAGTTATAAAAGATGGCGGTGGTAATTTTCTTTTGATATCTCTTATTTCAATTTCATAATCAGTAGCGATGCCCGGAAGAATAAATTTTGGGGTTGTATCATTTGATGATATTTTCTTAAAGCAAATGCTGTACGTGAACGAGTCTACTTTTCCTTTTTTTTTTTTTTTTTTTTTTTCCATTTATTGATATTTACAACTGTACAAAATAATATACAACAAGTAAATGTGTTGACAGTGAATACAATGGCATGTAAATAACTTGTGAAGAACTACTCACTAGTAGCACTTCAATAAAATCTACACTAAAAGATCTCTAGGCCATCTTCTTTTCAGACGCCTCGGAGGATTATCAGGGATGGAGGAGGAAGCAAGTTGGGAGACTAGTGGATTGGAGTGGTTATGAAGCTTACTATGGAAGGATAGGTATCTGGTTTGGGCTAAATCAGAAACATATGGAACATTAAGATCTTTATGGATAAGTTTATTGGTCACATAGTAAGGAGCATTGAGGATTTTTCGAAGGATTTTGGATTGCAAAGATTGGATACGAGATGAATTGGATGGTTTAGTAGAGCCCCAAAGCTCAACTCCGTACGTCCAAATAGGTCTAATCACTGTCATGTAAATGAGTCTTTTGTAATTAATTGGGAGCTTTGAACGTTTGTCTAGTAAATGTTGAAGTAGTCTGTAACGACGGGCAGTTTCTTGTCGTTTTAGTCTTGTATGTGGATTCCAAGTAAGACGTTTGTCCAAGTGGAGTCCTAGGTAGCTGATCTGTTCAACAGGGATTAGTGGAATATCAACTTTTCCTTTGATCAAAACTATAAAATGCTTTACAACACAACACATAGCTACCAACATATATTTCTTCATCTTCAATTTCTCTACCTTGTTCGTAACCATTCATCAATTCATCCAAAAAATTACAATCTTCGATTTAATTTTTCTTAATTCAATTACTTTATAATTTTAGTATCTCTACCATGGTTTGCCTCTGTCCCAACACACTAATCACCAGATCCTAACCTTGCAGTGATGGTCTTCTGATTTCCCTGGGCTTTAAAATCCACCTCTTCACTTTTTACTACCATCATTTTGCAATAAATTTATTTTCGTTTCATTTAGAGACTGTTTATAAAAATATTAGGGTAAGTGCACTAGTAGTTGACACTTTTAGAAACATATCACACGTTTTTAGCAATATTTACTCGGTTGATCATGTGACGAATTTCTTTCTCCTCGCCTCAGATACGTGCGAATCGCGTCCGTTATCCTAATTTTTATTTTTTTTTGAAATAGTATTAATAGAACGTTGAAAAAGTGTTAATTCTCCAAATCACCTTTTTGCATTTTTAGTAGTTGACAGGGTAATAGTTTTCGAGGTACTCCGTTGCTTCTTGATGCCGCTGCAACAGAAATTCCCCTTTTGACATCATCAAGAGCCTTCTCCATTTGCTTTTTTTAAGTCGGTTAAAATAAACTGACAATTTTTTTTTTTTTTAATATCAATTTATTGAAATTTACAACTGTACAAGTAAATGTGCTGTTAACTATAAGAGTAACGTGACAAAACATGAAAAGTACTACCCATCAGTAGCACTTTAATAAAACTTCTACACTGGAAGGTCTCTAGGCCATCTTCGTTTTAGACGCCTCGGAGGATTATCAGGAATGGAGTGGGAAGCAAGTTGAGAAACTAACGGATTTGAGTGATTATGGAGCTTACTATGAAAGGATAGGTATCTGGTGTGGGCTAAATCAGCAACATATGGAACATTAAGGTCTTTATGGATAAGTTTATTGGTGACAAAGTAAGGAGCATTGAGGATTTTACGAAGGATTTTGGATTATAAGGATTGGATACGAGATGAATTGGATGGTTTAGTGGAGCCCCAAAGCTCAACTCCGTAAGTCCAGATAGGTCTAATCACATTCATGTATATTAGTCTTTTGTAATTAATTGGGAGATTTGAACGTTTGTCTAATAAATGTTAAATTAATCTGTAACGACGGGCAGTTTCTTGTCTTTTTAGTCTTGTATGTGGATTCCAAGTAAGACGTTTGTCCGAGTGGAGTCCAAGGTAGCGGATCTGTTCAACAGGGATTAGTGGAATATCATTAAAGGATACTGTAGGACAGGAAGTCGTGGGCTTACGACGAAGGGTAAAGGTTATTTGGTGAGATTTTTTTTGGATTTATTTTGATTCTCTATTTTTGACACCATTCTTGAAGGGTTAGGATATGGGATTGGAGTGTTTGGGAGGCAATGAAGGGATCATTGTTTACTGATAACACACATGTGTCATCAGCGTAAGTGGTGAGGACAGTGGTAGGATGAGTTGGAATGTCAGCTGTATACACCGTGTAGAGGATGGGGCCTAGGATACAAACTGACAATTTAAAAAAAAAGAAAAAAAAAAAGGGTAATGATTTGAGTATCCGTGCTGAAGGGCAGAAAATGAGGTAATGTGTTGCGGGCTTCTTATCATGCAAGCCGTGTTTGGGTAGGAATACGTCTTTTATATTTAAACTGAACTATTTTCACTATTTTAATATTTCGTTTTCTAAAAATTACAAAACCTTACGACGAAAACCACATGACATTTTTTATTTTTTGTAAGCATAATAATTGTATTTACGACAGTAATGCTGTATAAAAATAGCGAGATTTGACTATAAAATAACATATACGATTAGATACGAGAAAATCAACATGCACAGTGATACAACTTCAAGTTTTTTACTAAGAGATCCCTCATCCAGTCCTTTTCCCGGCTTGCATTGAGTGATAAATGGAATTCGTAATGTTGCCAGATTTTGTAAATATAGTTTTAAGAACTATTACAGTTGCTATCAGATTATGAACTACTATAGTTAATCCATGACTGTATCATGAAAATGTCTTTGAATTTTATAAATGCAGCTCAAAACTGTAGAAATACTAAGTCTATATATACTGTTTTGTTTGATACGTAAGAAGAGGAGTTTGTTATAAATATTAAAGATTTATCTCGGAATGTTTTTATTTTTGGAATGTGCATTTTTTGGGTTTTTTATTTTGAGTAAGTTTTCTATTTATCTTTTTTTTACACTAAACTTGCTTTCTGAGTTTTTGTTCAATCTATATTCTTGCTCATTTTGTTTTTATGTTTTATTGCCATTTTATAGAATATACAGGGTGTCCCGAATTTAAATGGCAAAACTTCAGGAACGTATAGGGGACCGAAAAACTAAGACAAAAAGTCCTTTAGAGATTTGCTCGTTTTTGCTTAGTTTTAGAGAAAATCGCAAAAAAAGAAACAAAACAAGTCAGTTTTCATTATTATACTTATTTATTTACATTTATATATTATGTTATGTTTTTTTTTTAATGTAAATATTGCTCAAAATGTTGTCCTCTTGCACCAATGCAAGCATTACATCTAGCACTCACTTGATAAATTGCAGCTAAACATTGTTCTGATGATATTTGGTGCACTGCATCTATGATCGGTCTCTTAATTGCTCTCTTGAGTTGATTGACACCGAATAAACTTTCTGCTTCAAGGTTCCCCATACGAAGAAATCCATGGGTGTCATATCAGGTGATCTGGGTGGCCAAGGTGCGATTATCACCTTTCAAAGTTCGCCATATTGCTTGCCGCGATATTGCTAATGCAGCAGATGCTCTTCGGATGCTAGTCTCAGGATTGTTATCGAAGTGGCGTTAGACACAATTTCTTCTCCGATAATCTGCTCTTATTGCTGCCTGGAATTGGTCGCCTTCATTACGTATTAAGAATGATCCAGTCTCTCCTAGTCTATTAAATGTTAACGAAAAGACTCGTCGATTAGGCACTCTTCTATTTGGAAATCGGCGCGCATACTCGCGCATCGCTTCTAAAGCATTACCGTTACAGAAACCATACACAAAAATCATATCAGCGTATTCAACATTAGAATATGTATGCGGCATTGTGGCTGATGCTATTCACACAAAAATATCTGAGTAACTGACTGAAGACTGATTTAGGAATTATAATCCTAGAAGGAAGCCAAAATGTAAACAAATAAAAGAATGCAAATGATAACATTAAGTGTTTACATATCTCACTGGCTAGTCTGACGGACTTTGAAAGGCGATAATCGCTACCTGTAACATTTTTGTTTTGTTTCTTTTTTTGCGATTTTCTCTAAAACTAAACAAAAACGAGCAAATCTTTAAAGGAGTTTTTGTCTTAGTTTTTCGGTCCCCTATAAGTTCGTGAAGTTTTGCCATTTAAATTCGGGAAACCCTTTATATTCTTGTTCATTTTTTTTTTTTTTTTTTTGTGTGTGTGTGTGTTTAGAGCCATTTTATAGAATACATAAATATGCTCAATTAATGTATGATTAAATCGTATGATACTAGGAAATTTCATTGAAATTATTATATTTGGCTGTAAAGATACAATTATATAATTACAATAATTGTATATTCAATATACAAATAGTCAAGGAGAGGAAAAAAATAAGGATAGTTACTAAAATATTGTAACGGAAGTGCTTCTGGTTTCCCTCCAAAAATTCCCCGCCAACCATTACAATCGATCTAACAGTATTTGTGATGCCAGCCAGGCACAACGCACCACAATTTCCATTGCAGGTGTCTCCGCATCTAATCTACAATAATCTTATCATGATATTATTATAGACTGGAAGGTACATTGTTTAGGACTTGAGGTACGTATGATTGGTATAGGAGGATCAATACAATTAGGAATGATGAATTAATTGCCACTTCTATTGGGATTGTTTAATTTTTGGAATTTTTAAAAAATATTTATTGATTATCAAAACTGTATACATTATATAAAATAAGTAAATTTGAGGAAAATGATTACAATGACATGTCAATAACAAGTAAAGAACTACTCACTAGTTGCAATTCAATATTTCTACATTAGAAGGCCTTTTGGACATCTTCTTTTCAGATGTCTCGGAGGGTTATCGGGAATAGAGTATGAAGCAAGTTGGGAGACTAGTGGATTCGGTAACGGTCGGGTTAAGAGGAGGCAGCTCCTACGGGCATACCTTTTATCGATTCTTACCTTCTTCCGATTTATTTCGGTGTTTTAGTCGCTACTTTTCGAGGGGAAAGGTTATTCTCATTTATTTACGGAGAAACTTTAAGTCCCTGTTCAAAGTAATATTAACTTCTGTTTACCTTATGATATTAAAATGAGAAATAAGAAAATGTCAAAATATAAGACACTAAATCAATTTTGAATTAATTTTAAATTAAAGAAAAATTAATATAATGCTAAATCACCAGTAATGTTAATGCTTGATAAACTTTGTGATGTGAGGGAAGTATAAATAACAAATTATAAATATTTAAAAGACAGAATCCTTAAGTATTTATTTCACATAACTCCTATTTATTTAACATTTGTAGCTACATGTTTCGGAGAAAATGCTCCATCATCAGGCTTCTAAAAATGTTTAAGAATATATTAATCTATAACATTACACCAATAGTTTTACAATTATATAGTAATGTGTCATTTACCTCTTAATCAGAGATTATTTTCACATTGTCCATTCTCCATGTTACAAGGGATTATATAATATAAGACAGAATCCTTGTTGAAAGTTATGATGTTAATTTCTGCTATGTTTTCTCAAGGGAAGTGGAAATAAGAAAATATGAAACCTATGATATACTTTCTCACATTTATTTTTAGATTGATATGTTTTATTGAAATAATTTAACAACTTAAATTAAATTAATACAACAAATAAATATAAATAAATATATATAAAACACCAAATCCATGTACAAATTAATGTTCTTAAGTTTTGTTACACTTTTACACATTAGATAAGAGGAAATAAGAAAACATGAATTGATAAAACGCTTAATCATTTATGAAATTCATTTTGTTAACTTCTGTTTCACTTATTTTCATTTAAGAAGACTAAATATCAATATAACAAACAAAACAACACAATCCAAGTTGAAACTGTAGAAGTGATTGTTTACATGTGAGGTTATAGGAAAGAACTATCGATAAATGTAAACTCGAAGTGAAGCGTAAGGATAGAGCTGGTCGGTGTACCGCAGGTCAAGCCAGTTTGGTGCCTCCTCTTAACCCGACCGTTACCGCATTAAAATCTTTATGGGTAAGTTTCTTTTTAACATCATTAGGAGCATTGAGGATTTTACAAAGGATATCGGATTGTACGGATTGGATGCGAGAAGAATTGAAAGGTTTAGTGGATCCCAAAGCTCAACTCCGTATGCCCATATGGGTCCAATAGCTGTCATATAATAAGTCTTTTGTTATTTATTAGTAGCTTTTAACGTTTGTCCATACTAAATGTTAGAGTAGTTTTGAATGTTAAAGATTCATCTTCAGAACTAAAAACATTAAAAAAAAAAAAAAATCAAAACATCAGGACTTTGATACACTGATTCTATTTATTAATTTAAAATGTAAATAAATTGTTGGCACTCACCAAATAGAATTAAAAGGATCAAACTACTCAAATTAATGACGTAAATGTACATTTACAATTAATACATACATATGCGGCGCAACAATTCATAGCTGAATCAGGGCCCTCTCCAAAAGTTTTCGCCATTCATCTCTATTCTGTGCAGCAGCCATCCAGTCTGGTGTTCCAAGGATGTTCCTGGCATCTGCACGGACGCTATCCATCCATCTCATTTTGGGTCGCCCGACTCTTCTAGTTTGATGAATAGTCTCAATAATTAATTTTTTTTGGAATTTCGTTCGGATCCATCCTGGCGATGTGCACGGCCCACCTGAGCCTCCTCACACTGATCCACCTAGCGATGTCTGTGTCTTTGAAGAGTGCGTAGATCTCTTGGTTTTTTCTTCTTCTCCAGACATCACCCTCCCGGATCGGACCAAAAATTCTTCTCAGGATCTTTCTCTCAAAGATAAGCAGCCTATTTTCATCAGCCTTAGTCCATGCCCATGCTTCAGATCCATATGTCGGACCGGACGCACAAGGACTTTGTATAGCCTTACTTTGGCCTTGTTGGTTAAAAACCTACTTTTAAATTGCTTAGCGAGGCCAAAATAACACCTGTTTGCTGCTGCGATCCGACGTATAACATCCTTAGTCACATTGTTTTCTGAATTAATCTCTGACCCCAAGTATACAAAAAGTTGAACCCTCTCAAACTTGTATTTTTCAACCTCAATATGTTCTTCCCGGAAACGCTCCGATCCAGCTATCATATATTTAGTTTTTCCTTCATTAATTACCAGACCAAACTTCTTAGCTGCCTTTTCTAGCTGGAGGAATGCGTCTTTCAATGCTGATTGAGATCTGGCAACGATGTCGAGATCGTCAGCGTATCCTAATACCTGCACACTTCTATTAAAAATTGTGCCCGATGTTTGTATCCCAGATTCCCTCACTGCTCTTTCTTCGGCCAGATTAAAAAGCAGGCAGGCAAGCGCATCTCCTTGCCTTACTCCAGTACTGGAATCAAATTCTTCTGACATGTCTGATCCAATCTGCACCATACGTTTTTGTCTTTTCCATCGTTATTTTGGCAAGCCGGATTAGTTTGGTGGGTATATTTAGGTCATATAAAGCTTGATACAGTTCTCGTCGATCAACACTGTCATAGGCCGACTTGAAGTCAATAAATATAGATGATGAGTCGTGATGCCATACTCGCGTGCCTTTTCAAGGATCAATCTTAGAGAGAAGATCTGGTCAGTGGTGGATCGTCCTTTCCTGAAGCCAGCCTGGTATTTCCCGAGTACTCTTTCTGCATGAGGGACAAGTATGCAAAAGATGATATTAGAAAGGACCTTATAAGCACAGGGCAGTAGCGTGAATTATTACAATTAATAATTATTCAAAATAAACGAAGTTTAGAGAAAATAAATGTTTGAAACTCTACTTTTTTCATTCAAATTATTATAAAGACAAATGCTATGTAACAAATGATATTCTCCATTAATTTTCTTTCAAAGAAACTATTGGTTAATAATCGGTACAAATTATGAAAAAATAGTTTTGTCAAAAAAGTATAGGGTAAGTACTCTAGTATTTGACAGTGCACTGGTAGTTGGCAGTTTGATAATAAATGTCTTATAATAAGGTTTCTGTTTGCACTTTCGTTTCTTTTTAAATATGGCGGGTAGTTCAGTTTTTTCTGTATGCAAAGGGTGGCAGCCATGACTTCCTGGACGGGAGAACTGTTTTCAACACCAAATTTGTTCTCACAATTCCAGTTCAGTTGACTAAACGCCTCCAAGCAATCGGCTTAGGATGCTCTGGTATGTATTCTGTTTTTTCTATATCAAATGCTTATATCTGTCCAACTTATGAATATACTTTAGAATATTAGGTATCTGTACTACATTTTACTAGATTCTTGTGGATATAGATGAAAATTAAGAGGATTTTATTGGGTGTTACTACTAAAACATATTTATAACCTGTTTTTTAGTGCTGGACACCTCTGTCAACTGCTAGATATTTATCATTTCTCGCCTTCTTTATTGAATGAGCGTTCTCCGCAAAGGAAAAATCAGGGGTAGAGGAAACAACCAGAGTTGGCTAATTTGGAGCTGAAAATTCAGTAGTTGACAGGGGGTGAGGTGTCAACTACTAATGCAGCATCTATCGACTACTAGCGCAGCACGGAGTTTTTTTTATTGAAATATATGTACAATATGCCTCAATTAAGGGCAATAGGTAACAGTGCTAGAGATGTATTCATTCATACAATATATACAAGTACTCATACATACAAAATAATAATAAAGATAAAAATAAAAACAAATAATAATTATAATTCAATTATCAAGAATAAAATGAAATAATAAGAATCAAGTAACAAAAATATAATATAAATATTTAAAAAAAATAGAATAAGATACATTCTTACTATATGTAAAAAACAGACACACTCAGCCTGGGGAACGCCGAATCGAGCCTATTCCCCAACTTATTGGGGTCTAGGCCAGACCCGTAGAGATCCCAGCGCTGCTCTCTCAGCTGCATCACTGGTAATATCCAGTGGAGGCTGAGTGGAAGCGCTATAGCCACATATGCTCTGGGCATGAGTAGACAAGCTGGTCAGTACCAGGACTCCAGCATAGCATTATATTACAAAAAGTCTCGGGGCCATTGCCGTTTCAACCTTCTGGGGTGTTATAGGGATGGTTAAGACTGGATAGGGATTGGGCTAGAGGATTAGGATGATTGGATAGATTTTGATGAAATTTCGAGAATTTTGAAGGAATGAGATCAAGGACAAAAGGTATTTTTAGGTCATTGTGTAGGGTTTTGTTTGTAACATAATAAGGTGCATTGACATAAGCACGGAATTAGGCCTCCCTTTTCTCATTGTTTTTTTTTTTTTCAGTTTTAAAATAGTACCAAAAAAAAAAAAAAAAAAAAAAAAAAAAAAAATACTCCATTATGAGCCTCAGCAAATGGAGAAGGCTCTTGATGACATCAAAAGGGGAATTTCTGTTGCAGCGGCCTCGACTACCTCGAAAACTATTACCCTGTCAACTACAAACAATTGGCATCCAGGGCGTGTCAACTACTATGCAAAAAGGCGATTTGGAAAATTAACACGTTTTCAACGTTCTATTAATACTATTTCAAATTAAAAAAAAATAGGATAACGGACGGGATTCACACGTATCGGAGGAGGGGGGAAAGAAATTTGTCACATGATCAACCGAGGGAATATTGCTAAAAACGTGTGATATCTTTCTAAAAGTGTCAACTGCTAGTGCACTCACCCTATACCCCCAGCCAAAAGACATACTATTTTGAATACAATTTTATTTTTTATTTGTTGTTTCCAAAAATGGACATTTCGTGCGGAAAAACCTATTAAATAAATATTTTCGTTTTAATTACCTTTAAAACCTGAAGTTACACAACATACGATGATATTGTACACACGTACATAGGATGTAGAACAGACCCTTGGACAGATTCCAGGTCGGCTATAAGAAGTGACCCCGACAACAACAGGTGCCAAATCCTCTTCGACTGTAGATATAGTGGGTCCTTAATGTCTTCTCCGGAACTAAGGGGACGCCGATCAAAGGGAATTCCTCCGTGGTTTGTTGTACAAATTAGTTGGGATGATGGATGCAATGAAAACCTTAGTTACTAGGCAATCTAAAGTTCTTTGATTACCTTATTTATTTTATCCTTTGAACAATTGTATAGTTGTTTGGTCGACGAACAAAAGACAATATGATAGTTTATTTTTTATGAATGAATGTACTGAAAACTGAATGGTACATACTGGTGCAATAACCCCTCGAAATTGGCAAGGGATAGGTTATTTGGAAAATAACAGCAGTTTATAATCACTTGAGGTACACTTGATGGTATAGAAGGATCAATACAATTAGGATCGATTAATTAATTGAATTAATAAACCAAAAAAGCGGTGTATCCGAACTAAAATGTAATGACTGTGAAGCTAAATATATAGAAAATACTGGACGTTCGTAAATCAAAGAGTAAAAGAACATATAAGAGCATACACTAATAAGACCCAAAACTGCAATTTCCCTATCCATCTAAATGAAAATAACCATCAATTTAATAAAAACTCGGGAGTAAAAATACTACATCTAGTAGAAAGCAGCCTAAAATTAAATATTTGTGAATCATTAGACATAATAAAATCGTTTAAAACTAATCCAGATTTTTGTTTAAATGATCAGATAAACATATCCAATAGCTCCATTTTAAATGTGTTTCCCATAGGAACGGAAAAATCCAATGAGTCATAAGGGAAATCCCATAGTAAACTTCAAAAATTTTACCTACATTCTCCCTTCCACTTCTCAAGATGGGTTATTTCTGTTATCTCTTAGACCACCTAAGGTGAGTACTGCTGTTTGATTTCTTGTCTTACATTTTTGAAAACTTTAGTGTATATAATCTATGTAACATAGTACTGATGTGTTTGAAAAATTTTGTATGTTTTAGAACTGAGAATGTTTAGCATTCAAAACTAGTTTTCTAATAAACTAATCCCAATAGAAGTGACAATTAATTCACCAATCCTAATAGCAGTTTATGAGCTCTTCCGGATCCATCTTACTCTCCAGACCTGCCTCTCTCGCAGTTTTTCATTGAACTCATACTGGGTCAATTTTTCCAAAGATATTCACATCAAATACACTTTTTCTTATATAATTATGCATCACAAAACTATCACGAACAAGAGCAGTATAAGGAACCGACTTTGGATCCTCGATTCTCGAAGCAGTTTTTTTCTCAATAATTAGTAGAATAGGGAATTGACATCTCATGATTTTTTTTTTTTTGTCCAAGGGGTCCCTCATCCAGAACTTTTTCAGCCTTCCTGGGTTGTTTGTTTGTTTGTTTTCTGGTATTTGCTTATTGACCATGTCGTTTATAATTGTGTTTTGGTGTCCATGTAATTTCTTATGTATACAAAATAATTCGGGTGAAACAGAACTACTAATTATGACACATTAAAACATTAAATTATTATAAGTGGTACTTTTTATAGTACGTTTTCGCTGTACCAAGTCGCACTACTGCCATTTTGTTGCAATATACTATCGTTGCTTGGCAACGAGTCTAAAGCTTCTACGTGTTGTCTAGCAACAGCTGTTCTGGCTCTAATAGTTTTAATTTATATATTATTATTTCTGGTTAATAGTTTCAGGGTTTTTTTTTGTTAATAAATTTTAAAAAAACAACATAATTATTATAAAATTCTAAGTTTAAAATATAAAATTATTATTTCAGGACGTTTTCAGTATTTTTATTGGGGCTTTAACGCCCAAGTTTTTCGTTGATGAAAATTTAAAAATTTAAACAAATCATAAAAATCAACTGATCATTCTCACTAAGCTACCAGGTTAGTAGACTTTTTTTTTTGACAAATACAAGGTATAATTTTAAAACACTACTACCATTTTCAACCTTCAAAAAAGAGACGTTCTCAACTCATCTATATTATTTTGTTGTATGTTATGCGATTACTCCGTCAATCATGAATCGATTTTGATGATTCTTTTTTTGATCGATAGGTCATACTTCAGAGGTAGTCCTATAAAAATTTTAATGAAATCAAATCAACGCTTTTTAAGAAAAAACAAAACAATTAATAAGAAATCACTATTATATAACCTTCCACTATAAACATATTTCTCCATGGTGACTAAATCTAAATTGCAATAATTTAAATATACACTCCCCTCTCGATTTGTCGAACTTTAATGAGACGAATTCTTAAATAAGTCGAACAAAATCTACGGTTTCAAGTACATTAAACGTAAATTTCACTTCATTATGTCAATTTCAGGCAAGCAACGTGAAAAATTGGGTAAATAACTCGATGAGGGGACTTCTAGGACTTCCACCTTTCTGAATTGAACTATAGAATATCATCGCCTTTAACTCAGATTTCAACTTCCTGTTCATGAAGATAATGGGAATGATAACCTCGATAATTCGTTGTTAAATGAGTCTGTAGGTAAGTCGAACTATTTTTCAGAGTCCCTTGAAGATCGACTAATCGAAAGTTGACTGTTTTAACAAAAATACATTCACTTACCACTAGAAAGTGAAAAATAAAAATAATTTTTAGAAAAACAAAACAAAAACCGACTTCAAGATTAAACCTGCATGCACAAACTTGAACTAAAAATTAAAAAATAACATTTTAATCACTTCGAAACAAAAAGCATTAAAGCACAACTAATGAAGTTATTGATACTTATTCCTTTTAATAATTTATGATCAGTTATTTTTGGAGTCGGTGCCAGGCAAAGCAAACAGAATTCTAAAAAAAAATATGGTAAAATAAGTTTCGAAAGTTTGTTGCAAAGGCAGGATTAAACTGCCCTTATTGACTCGGCACCGACCCAAAAAATAACTGATCATAAATTGTATGGCAATTAATTAAGTATCGATAATTTCGTTAGTTGTCCTTTAATGCTACTTGTTTCGAAGTAATTAAAATGTTATTTTTTAATTTGTAGTTCAAGTTTGTGAATGTAAGTTTAATCGTGTAGTTGGTTTTTGTTTTTTTTTCTGAAACATTACTTTTTTTGTAATAAATTATCGTTGCCTAGCAACGAGTCTAAAGCTTCTACTACTATGTTTCCTAGCAACAGCTGTTCTCTCTTATTTCGTTATATTTATATTTTTTTATAAAAATGTAAATTTTGTTGTGGAAAGAAAAAATACTGAAAAATTATTATTTTAGGACTTTTTTCTGTATTTTTTAGGGAGTTGTACCTTTAAGTTTTTTGATGACAGAAATTTTAAATTTTAATTTAGCATCCGAGAAAACTACTAAAATAAATAGAGAAAATATATAAATTTTTTTTTTTTTGTTTTGTTTTTTGTCTAAACTATCTTGTTACTGGACTTTTCCTTTGACAAATATAAGCTGCAGTTAAAAAAAAAAAAAAAAAAAAATGTTTTCTATATCGATTGCTCTCCAACAATCGAGTATCCTCAGATTTCATTATCGGTACATCAATAAATGTCACGGACGATATCAAAAAGGCGCCTTCTTCAGGCAGTTTAATAAAACATTCAGGTGGAATGGAGTGAAAGAGGGGTTCCGGGATTCATGCTTGGAAAATTGTCAAAGTTTTTAATTGGAAAAGGTGGATGGTATTGAAGTATTGACCAGTTTTTACCGGTTCGCAATAAATGTTTTTACGAGTTACCATAAAGAAAAAATAATACAAAAAAGTTTATTAAAAAAGGATTATTCTTCGAACGGTAAATCGTTATTGATTTTTTTTTTATGTTAGGTGATTGGAATTCAAAGCTATTTTCCATAAAATATGGCAGTTTTATGAAGTGTTTGTGCTGTAAAGTGAATTAGTTTATCTGGCAATTTTTTTTTTTTTTTTTTTTTTTTTTTTTTTTTTTTTTTTTTTTTTTTTTTTTTTTTTTTTTTTTTATCTTTTATTATTTGAAATTTACAACTGTATTACAAAATACATCTAGTAAATATGCGGTGTATATAAGATATAATGACATGAATAAAACTTGAAGAGGAACTACCCATTGGTAGTACTCTAATGAATATTTACATAAGAAGATCCCGAGGCCATCTTCTTTTCAGGCGCCTCAGAGGATTGCCAGGAATGGAATGGGAAGCAAGTTGTGCAACAAGTAGATTTGGATGAGGAGTGAGTTTATTATGAAAGGAAAGGTATCTGGTTCGTGCCAAATCAGCGACGTATGGGATATTAAGGTCTTTGTGGATGATTTCATTTGTGACAAAGTAAGGAGCATTAAGGATTTTTCTAAGGATCTGGCAAAATTAAAAAAAATAAAAAAGTAAATGGGTGTGTGGCTGTGTCATGGACACGGCCGTGTGTTGTACGTGAATACTTTTATGTAACGGGTTATATTTTCTGAAATATAACTAATATTTTTGAATTATAATTTATTAATGAAATAAATAAAATATTTTTATTTATGTATTTAGGATAAAAGCAGGAAAACTAATAATTATTTTGTTACAATATAGCTTCTAGTAAACAAAAATAAATACAGGTATTACCTAACGTTGTTGGAGAAGTTTCAATAAAAGAAAAATTGAACTCGCTGAGCATGAAGTCTGGCAATGAGCAGTTTTGTGAGACATCAACATTAAAGTCTCCATCATAACTGGTGTAGTAAGATCAGGCTCGTGATCGGTAATAATTTTAGCGATGTTTTTGGAACAATCAAACAACGACCCTAACATAAAGAGTTTAATTTCTGCTAAAACTATGCCCGGGTGGATATAAACCCATCCGAGTACGAATTTGAAGATACCATTGGCCGTTACGTCTTTCCGAAAAGTCAATGTTTCTCAATTACAACCAGTAAAGCTGTTGCTGTTGCGATATATGGCGACTCCACCAGCTCTGCGACTTGATGATGATGTTACCGCTACCGATGGTGTACTTTCAATTTGTCTGTTCTTAGCGGTATTACAATATAATCTCAGTTCAAAGCTAGGGACATTCACTGGCATGGAATTTTCCATCCAAGTTTCGCTGATTGCCAAATAATCAGATCGGTTTATGATTTTATCAGTAGATTCGTCTTCTGAGTGCGCGACCAAGCTTTGTGCATTCATTGAGGTAATAAGTATAAAACAATTGCTGATCAGGAACGCTATCACAAATTTTTTTATAATATTTTTTTATTTTAACACCTGATTATATTCACTGTCACTACTTTAAACTAATGTTTTATATACAATCGGTAGATTTTGACACCTGACGGTTAAAACTTTTTGTTTTTTTACAATATTTATACATCAAGCAAATGTGCTGTTACCTATTACAATAACATGACAAAACTTCTAAAAAACTACTCATCAGTAGCACTTTAATAAAAATTCTACACTAGAAGGTCTCTGGGCCATCTTCTTTTCAGACGCCTCGGAGGATTATCAGGAATGGTTTGGGAAGCAAGTTGAGAAATATGGAGCTTACTATGAAAGGATTGATATCTGGTTTGGGCTAAATCTGCAACATATGGAACATTAAGATCTTTATGGATAAGTTTATTGGTGACAAAGTAAGGTGCGTTGAGGATTTTTTGAAGGATTTTGGATTGTAAGGATTGGATACGAGATGAATTGGATGGTTTAGTGGAGCCCCAAAGCTCAACTCCGTACGTCCAGATAGATCTAATCACAGTCATGTATATTAGTCTTTTGTAATTAATTGGGAGCTTTGAACGTTTGTCTAGTAAATGTTGAAGTAGTCTGTAACTGATTAGAATTAAACGAACATCGTAGTTTCTCCGAGTCAAAAGTTATAGTAATCACAAATCTCGATACACAGTAAATTAACCTCAAAATTTCGGCGCTTCCCCCTCCAAAGGAGACGGCTGGAAGTATACATGTATCAAACACTTTCTTTTTTATCTCTTTTGGGAAATCGTTTTTCATTATTTTTTCTATGGATGTTCTTCTGTCCACTTCCTGCCACGATTTATTTGTAAAAGAGACCAACTGTCCTAGGTATTTGTAATCTTTTACGTATTGTAAGCTATGATTTCCAACTTTTAAATCTACCTTTTCTGCGTTCGTCATTAGCTTTGTTTTATCAAAATTAGGTGAGAGGTCTACTTCTGTACATATCTCCAGTAAAGTTTCCATCATCATTTTGAGGTCTGCTGCATTGCCCGCCAACAAAACAATATCGTCTGCAAATCGGAGACAGTTTAGCCATCTTCCGTTTATCTTTATTTTTTAATTAATAATTTATTGAAATTTAAAACTGTACAAAATTTATACATCAAGCAAATGTGCTGTTACTATTACAATAACGTGACTAAAATTGTAAGAACTACACATCAGTAGCACTTTAATAAAATTTTACACTAGAAGGTCTCTGGCCATTTCTTTTCAGACAACTCGAAGGATTATCAGGTATGGTGTGGGAAATAATTGAGAAATTAGGGGATTTGAGTGGTTATGGAGCTTACTATGAAAGGATAGATATCTGGTTTGGGCTAAATCTGCAACATATGGAACATTAAGATCTTTATGGATAAGTTTATTGGTGACAAAGTAAGGTGCGTTGAGGATTTTTTGAAGGATTTTGGATTGTAAGGATTGGATACGAGATGAATTGGATGGTTTAGTGGAGCCCCAAAGCTCAACTCCGTACGTCCAGATAGATCTAATCACAGTCATGTATATTAGTCTTTTGTAATTAATTTGGGGCTTTGAACGTTTGTCTAGTAAATGTTGAAGTATTCTGTAACTGATTAGAATTAAACGAACATCGTAGTTTCTCCGAGTCAAAAGTTATACTAATTACAAATCTCGACACGCAGTAAATTAACCTCAAAATCTCGTCGCTTCCCCCTCCACCGCGCGCGATGCGTAACTGTTCTCGCTTATCGTAATGAATTATTTGATCCTTTAGCTATCCAGTGGTATAATTTAATTTTGGATGTAGAGGATAGATTCAGAACTACAACGCCTAACTGTATCCCCCGATTTTGTTATCATTAGGTTTTTTGGATGAAAACGAGGACTGCCTGTATAAAGAGAGATCCAGGGATCGTCTTAAAAACATCAAGGTTCTTCTACAAGAGAGAACAAGGTGTGGGGATGGACGGAAGAGAGAAGACTGCGTCAGTCAGAGTGAATGAGAAATTATTAGAAAAGAAGGAAAGAGCTTCTCATAAGAATTTTAATATGATTTCTGCGTGGTCCTTTGTTGGCCGGTTAGCAAACAAAAAAATAAAAAATCAACAATACATCTATAATATACTATCATATAAAAGGACTAACCGTCCTTTATTAATGTGAACCTTTCAAGAATTATGAAGATGTTCTACTTAAAATCAGATGAAGTTGGGTTAAATAGTTTTGCCATTGTAAACTCTGTTGCAGAGGGCTAGCTAGTGATGGGTCGTTCTGAGTGGAACGGAACTTGGAACTGGTTCCAGCTTTGAACCGGTTAGGAACGAAACCAACCGTCCAAGTTTTTCTTTCCTCCTGGAACGAAAACCAACGCCAAGAGATCCCTCGTATCATTCCGTCGGTGTAGTAGGATTTAGATTGAACTTCTGGTTTCGTTCCACCCTAGGACGTTTTCAAAGAAATGAACCACACAAGGGTTTACTGCTTATGTAATTAAATGATTTTTTCGCTTTTGTTTAAAAGTTAATGGAGCAGTCACAAGAATTGATTACTCTTTTTTTCTCGGAACCAATTTAGTTGGAAAATTCTTGCTCAATTGTGCACTATACTTGAGCTTACTTCCCCCCTCCCCAATAAATTAAATTCTTGATTGAATAAAATTATTTTAAAAGTATACATTTTTTAATAAGTATACTTAGCTACTTAAACCTACTTAATATTATAGTACCTATAACATTTTGAATTATAAAATATAAGGAGGAGGTTAACAGCTGGAAGTCACAAAAAGGTACGAAAAATGGAACTGGTTCCAATCGCGGAACGGAACGTAAATCTCATTCCACTTTTAACTCGGAACGGCCCCTCACTAGTATGTAGTAGTTTAGTCAAACTGACGTGGAACGAAAAATGGAACTGGTTTCAATCGTGGAACGGAACGTAAAATCTCATTCCACTTTTAAGTCGGAACGGCCCTTCACTGGCGCTAGCCACATATCGGTCAATTTTGAAACTGCACTGGGATCCAAATGTTGCACCACATATTTATAGTTTTTTTTTAAAGCACTTTAATTAAAAATAATTAAATTTTATCATAATTTTCTAGCTCTATATAACACCGTATCTTTGTAACCTCTCTCGAATGGTGCTCCCCATCTGTCGGTTGGTTATCAAACTTCACTGCGCACTACATATGTATCGCCGTTTCATGGCAATTTTTTTGAAAATTTGTACATTTTATTATTGCTAAACCTACCTTGGACTAAGAAGACGATGCGTTAAAAATTTGGTACTGATTGGTTCAGTAGTTTTCGCGGTTAGTGATCAAAAACGAGAAATGGTTTTTACTTTTATATAATAGTGTAGATATCAGTATCGGGTATCGAAAATCGAATAATTTTGACACCGCCAAATCATTAATATCTATGAAAGCATAGTTATAATTAAAGCCCGGATTTTCGTGCAAGAAAAATTCTGAAATGTGCAGTAAAAACTTTAAATCGTGGAAAATCGTGCAATTAAAAACTTAAAATCATGCAAAATAAAATGAAAATGATAAAAAATGTTGAACAAACAATTCGCTAGTTACATTTCTCTCCAAAAAGTGGTTTTTATCTTAAAATTTATTGATCCGGTCCTTAGTAAGGGAGTAGTTAAATAGTCATTGTCTAAAACGCAATAAGAACAAATCGCATCTCTTTATTGTACATGCTATACATAAGCTATGTGTACATATTACTTAGGAATATAAATATGTATATTGCAATTACAAATAAAAATAACCGTAAATTTATGCTCTAAATCATTAAATAGGGATAAAAATTGAAGTAAAAAAACTTACTCGAATTACAGTGTGCATCAACTTGTGACTTTCTTTCGCTGCCGATAGCTTTGTCCTGTGACAAAGCTATCATTCATATCATTCATTTTAGTTCCGGATATTTTTCTATCCATCCTGGTATCTTTGAACTAACACTAGCTGAAATTTTAAGCATTTTAATGGAGACAACGTTACTTCGTAGAGGGAAGTCGGAAACTAAAAAATTATTGATTCCGATGAGAAAAGTTATGAAGGAGAGTCAAAATTTCTTGGAAGGTGGGGATCCGTGTTCCCTAGCTCAAGTCCTTCTAAACATTTCTAGGAACACTATAGAAGCGTATTCATTTTAACACGCTTGGATTTTTTTATATTTTTATACTACGAATAGTTTATATCTCTTAAAAAAGAAAAATTATTACCTATATAAAAATAAAATTATTCATTCTTCTTAAAGTTGCTACTTTTTCAAAAACAAGAAAGTGTTGTGCATTTACGATTTGAATCCAGGAATTTTGTGCATTCAAACAGCAGAATGTGCAATTTTATACATTAAAACAGTAGAATGTGCAATTTTATGCATTAAAACAGCAGAATGTGCAATTTTATGCATTAAAACAGCAAAATGTGCAATTTTATGCAGTAACCCCTAAAATGTGCAATTTTGTGCAATATTAAACTAGGTAAATTTGGCCTAAACATCGTAATTTGTATTAATAATTTGTCCCCGGCTGATTACAAGCTTGCAATAAAAAGATGCAATTGCACGAGAATCCGGGCTCTAGTTATAATATATTATTGATTTATAGTGTTTTGTATGTATTGATATATTTATTTTTGTATAAACATTATTCTTGGGACCGGTCCACACATCGAATACCTCCCTTCTGGTCCCAACTGGAACCGATAATCAGGACTCAGTGACCCGAACTGACCACCCAGAAGGTCACTGACAAATACTTCTGGAATAAACACCTCGTATATGTGACAACCGGGCAGTTCTGTCTGACGAAGGTGTAAACACTGGGTGGAGCACGTCTGTGACAAAAAAAAAAAAAAAAAAAAAAAAAAAAAGAAAAAAAAAAGACGCCCAAACAAAAAACCGGTCTGTGTCTGTATGAACTACTACATATAAGTCTGGATGATTTTTACTGAATTCTTCAATTTTTTATATATTATCATAGGGTCAATCCATTTCAAATCGCCCAATTTAAATATAATTTGTTGCTCAACATTTTTAATTTTCCTGATTCTTTTATCATGGGTTCCCTATGGGTATACATTAACAAAACTTCAATTGAAAAAAATTTGCAAGCCATAGTTTTTATTTGGCAGCCATTTTAAAATGATGATTTAGTGAATTTTATGAAAAAAATAAGTTTGCGGAAAATTTAATTACGAAGTCATTTTTAAAGATATCAGAATAATTTAAAAACTAGTGTGTTCAGCGTGGAGTAGCCTTCAAAAAGACATTAATTTAATTCCGCTATCATGCAAGAAAGTAGGTCAAAACCATTCTCTAAAAACTCTTAAAAAAATTAAAAATCGTTACTTTTTAAGACCATAAATTTTTAGGAAGGAGAAGAGACTCACAAATAATATTTTATTTCTGTGTTGAGTACTCATGATACTACCAGCAGCATAAGTTTTAGTCTTGAGAATGAACTCCTTTTTCTTCTACGGATATTTAAAAATGCCTAAAATCACGTTAATGCCAATTTTCAATTATGACTGAGACTAAAACTTATGCTGCTGGTAGTATCATGAGTACTCAACACAGAAATAAAATATTATTTGTGAGTCTCTTCTCCTTCCTAAAAATTTATGGTCTTAAAAAGTAACGATTTTTAATTTTTTTAAGAGTTTTTAGAGAATGGTTTTGACCTACTTTCTTGCATGATAGCGGAATTAAATTAATGTCTTTTTGAAGGCTACTCCACGCTGAACACACTAGTTTTTAAATTATTCTGATATCTTTAAAAATGACTTCGTAATTAAATTTTCCGCAAACTTATTTTTTTTCATAAAATTCACTAAATCATCATTTTAAAATGGCTGCCAAATAAAAACTATGGCTTGCAAATTTTTTTCAATTGAAGTTTTGTTAATGTATACCCATAGGGAACCCATGATAAAAGAATCAGGAAAATTAAAAATGTTGAGCAACACTGCCTGGGCGATTTGAAATGGATTGACCCCATAATATTTTAATATATTGGATATAACGAATCTAAAGTGCTAAATATTTCAATAATTACTAGGGGTCATGTTTTTACATAAATGCAAACATTAACCTAATTTTCCACGAAGAATTGTACAAACTAGGACAGAACTGCTCGAACAATCAAGCTGAAAAACTGGCAGTACTAAAAGCAACTGATTATATTTTAGGACTAACAGATTACACATAATTTACTTACAATATATATACTGACAATAGAATAGTGATAAACTCTATAAAAAATAATAAAATAAAAGACATACTTTCTGTACAACTTAAAAAAAATCTAATAAAATTAATGGACCGTGACATAAGAACGTTTTTGATATGGATAAAAGGACACAATGGCATCTCAGGTAATGAAAAACCTATGACTGCTGCTAATGATACAAACTTAACTTACGAATACAATACTGTTCCTTTCACGCATATAAAGAAATACATACTGACTGACTTGATTGAGGACTGGAACAGGCGTTGGCAACAATCTACTAAAGGACGACCATTACAGAAATACATTCCAAATATAACACCACAAAACTATAAAATACCCAAAAGTACTCATCATAAACTAACACAATTACTTACAGAACACGGACCAACGATCCATTATCTGAAACGATTTCACTTACAAAACTCAGACGCTTGTGAATGTGACGGACTAACTCCACAAACATTCTTGCACATTTTAAATGACTGCCACTTATACGAAGACGAGAGACACAAATTAGTTAGGGCTTCTCTGATGGAAGGGGGTACATGGCCTGTTTAACTGGAAGCTTTATACCGGAAGTATAAAAAAGAACTTTTGGAATACTGCAATATTTTGAAAATACACTAAGGCTAAATGAAAAATTGTGTATATTTAATAATGCATCAACCAATTGACATTCGCAACGTTCTGTTATTTTGTTTTTATTTTTCCTCGTTCCTTTTCCAGTTAATTCATTTATTCAGTTTTTATTTATTTTTATTTATTTTTTGTTGAAAGTTATTGACACTTAAAAATATTAATTCGTATCAGAAGAAACGCTATCTAAAACATTGTATGCATATAATATGCATTTTGCACAGTGTATGCACAATTATAAAATAATTGTACCCTGCCTCTTCTGCAGGGTTACTACATAAGAAAAAAAAAAAAAATCATGAACCAAGTGGTTTAAACTTATTCGATATTAATTATTCTATTTTATGAATTAAACTTTAATTATATACATACTAGATGGCACTACATCCCAGTTGGGGACAAGAACTGCAAAATCAAACCACAGTTATCCCAGTTATTTGTAGTGGACCTCCAACATATATAGGGTGGTAATACGCATGAAATATCTCCGGTTTCATCTTCCAATCTGGTTTCAAACTCAAGTTCAAAAATATAAATGAATTTCTGATTTTCCAACTTTTAAAATAGGTTTTTATTCATCGAATTACGCATTTACATACATAGAAAAAAAGTGAGGATCTCCTCTTTCCAGCGATACCAATCAAGTTGAATTGTTTAACAAAGTAATGAAGATTTACAGAAAAGTTATCAATAAAACAGTTCTGCAGAAAAACAAACAAAAAAACTTCGCTCCCTTGAGAAATTGTTCCTGATTTTTATATTTGTATGTGTGCTGAATTCGGATCTGAAGGTTAAAAAAAAATTCTATTTAGCATCGTTTTTGAGAAATTAAGTAGACGTTATTTTTGTAAAACTTGAAATAGTGTATTTTTCATTTATTTGTTTCACTCCTATGAACATTTTTTGTTACTTTTATATTTAAAAGTATGCTGAATTCGAATCGGTAGAAAACAAAAGTCTACAAAGCACAATTTTTTAGAGATAGGTTTTTTAAAAATAAATAAATGAAAAAAAAAATTAATAAAAAAAAAATGATTTAGCACTTTTATCATACATTTTTATAAAACTTTTTATATGTTTTATTAAATTTCATAACAGTAATATATGAAATAAAAATATTTAATACTGAATGTAATTAATGTGTATATATGTTTCTTTTGTTCTCTACATCACGTGACTCCTGTTGTAGTGTCCAAAATTAGTCGACCAGGAACCTCCAAAAATATTTCAACCAAGATCCGTGAGACTGAGTGTGTCCTTTCTTTTAACTCAGCATTTCTGGTTTCCACCATATCCTTTTTTGATTCTTGATGCAAATTTTTAAATAGTAAAATACAGTCTGCTGGTACAAAGAAGAAATCTTCTGTCTCCATTTGTCAGTTGCTAACAGAACAGATGATTGTTGTATTTGTTGCCCTAGGGCAGATACAATGAACCTTTCAATTGTTATTTTCTTTTTTTTTTTTTTTTTTTTCCCTCCTCGGCAGGAAGCCCTGCATCATGGTACACACGTGTTGCTCATTACAGGACTTCTTCAGTACTCAGCTGCTTCTTTCTTGTTTACACTTAGTAGCAACGTTCTCGACTCCACTAACTCACACCTAACTGAGTTTTTAAGTACTTTTAAAAATACTATTCGTTGAGTGGATTGTAGAATCCACCCTTCTCTTTCTGGGTGTCTTAAGCAGTTTCAGGCAGTGGAAAGGTCCTCAAAATATATAAATTTTTATTAGCTCATTTTGTTAATATTCATTAACAGGAAAAAAAAAAAAACCGGAGCGTTGTAAATTAGTTCTACGTGAACTATATTTTTTTCATGTCAATTTATTGAAATTTACAACTGTACAAAATATATACATAAAGTAAATGTAGAATAGAATAGAATAGAAAAATAATTTTATTTTGGGAAGTCCCTTAAGAATAACAGATAATTGCAGGTATAACTAAATTAAATTTGGTTAGAGACATAATGAGATAAAAAAAAAAAAGAAAAACAATAATACATTAATGACACTATGTACATAGATGATATTTAAATAAAAAGAAAAGAAAAGAAGATAACATTCTACAGATTAGAGGAGATAAAATTAAATGAGAGAAAAAAATAAAATAAAATGATATAGAAAAAGATTTTGGTACAATGATATGATTTATATGTACAATAGAAGTACCCAATGTTATATTCATGGAAAGTTAAATTTTTATTAAAAGGAATCTCAATTATTACAGAACTGAATCCAGCAATGCGATAATAATTTTTGACTAAGTAGTTAGATAGTTAGCAAGCGTCAGTCTGGATGAGAAGGAGGTATTGGAAATAGAAATATTTGAATGTTTTCAGGGATTTAGCTTGATTGATGTGAGGAGGGATGGAGTTCCATAGGATTAGTGAGCGGAAAAGGAAGGAGCCTTGGAATGCTGAAGTTCTATGGGATGGGGTATACAGATCAGAAAGACGGGATCTCGTATGTATTGGATTGACTGCAGATCTGAATTGAAGCTTATTGTAAATATAAGAAGGTTGTAGGGTATTGATAATTTGGTATAGGAATGTTCCATGGAAATATTGTTTACGGAAAGTGGGATAGAGCCAATTTAGTTGGGAATAGAGATGGGAAACATGGAACGCCTCGGACTACCGAAGACAAACCTGACGAAGCAGTTCATGATTCGCTTCAGTATGTCTTCGAGAACCGTCGAGAGGCCACCGTAAACCAGACAACCATAGTCAATGTAAGGGAATAATAAGGAAGAGACTAAAAGCTTGCGGGTTGACTGGGGAAGAAGGTAACGGTTTCGGTGGAATAATTCGAGAAGGCCTATGGAACGGCGGGAAATTTGTGCAATCTGAGGTTTCCAAGAGAGGGTTTGATCAAAAACAATCCCGAGATTTTTTATAGAGGAGTAGAAAGAGATAGGATGATTATTTAAGGTTAAAGGAGGTTATTGTAAGAAGGGATTAAGGAGGGAGCTAGGGCCTATTAAAATGGCCTGAGTTTTCTTTTCGTTAAGTTGTAATTTATTTAAAGTCGCCCAGGCACTTCTGTCCAGATCTTCCTGAACTTTAGCGAAAACAGTGGATAGCTCTGAAGGGGAGAAGGAGAGATAGACTTGGGAATCATCTGCATAGAGGTGGTAGGAACAGTGATAGATCATTAGTGTAGGAATTGAATAAGAGAGGAGAAATACTGGATCCCTGAGCAATACCTGAGGTAAGAGTGAGAAAAGAAGATAGGGGTTGGTTTGGTATTTTAACTGCTTGGGAACGGTGAGAAAGGAAAGATTGAAACCAGCGGATGGAACTGTAGGAAAAGTTTAATGATTTTAATTTGGAGAATAGGATAAGGTGATCAGGGAATCGAAGGCTTTAGAAAAGTCAAGGAGTAACAGGACGGTTAATTTTTTATCATCTATTGCGGTAAATATGTCATTAGTGATTTTTAGGAGAGCAGACTGGGTGGAGTAGCCGGGACGAAAACCAGATTGAAGGGGGTCGAGGAGGTTAGATTCTTCAAGGAAGAAAGATTAGACAAGATGGAGATAGGGCGATAGTCGTTTGGAGACATGGGGTTGTCAATGTATTGACATAACTACTCATTAGTAGCACTTCATTAAAACTTCTACACTAGAAGGTCTCTCTAGGCCATCTTCTTTTCAGACGCCTCGGAGGATTATCAGGAATGGAGTGAGATGCAAGTCGAGAAACTAACGGATTTGAGTGGTTATGGAGCTTACTATGAAAGGATAGGTATCTGGTTTGGGCTAAATCAGAAACATATGGAACATTAAGATCTTTATGGATAAGTTTATTGGTGACTAAGTAAGGTGCATTGAGTATTTATCGAAGGATACGAGATAAATTTGATGGTTTAGTGGAGACCGAAAGCTCAACTCCGTACGTCCAAATAGGTCTAATCACAGTCATGTATATGAGTTTTTTGTAATTAATTGGGAGCTTTGAACGTTTGTCTAGTAAGTGTTGAAGTAGTCTGTAACGACGAGCAGTTTCTTTTCGTTTTAGTCTTGTATAACTAAAATCTGAAATTAAATATCTTCGAATCTTTAGAAATAATAAAATCGTTTAAAACCAATCTACATGCTTGTGTGAATGACCAAATAATTATTTCTAATAGTCCTGTTTTAAATTTGTTTCCAGCTGGGAAAAAAAAAAAACCTACTAGACACAGGGAAAGATTTGGTTTCACCATTTACCTGAGTACCTATCCCGTTTTGATTTTGGGCACTTTACTCTATTATAATATAATATAAGATAATAAGATTTCAGTCCGAATTCCAGGATTCGTAAAACGTAGTCCCTTTGGGGGAAAAAAACATGCATTGACGTGCTGACGTTTCGGGCTCTTCGAACTCTGTTCTATTGAAGATACCTGATGAACATTTACAAATACATTACCTGTGTATATATAACTGGCATCACTGTCACGGCTTCGCCCGCTCTCATAAATAAAGAACTTAATAATAATTTAAGTAATTGAAGTTTTATTTGTTTATTGATACAAATCTTGTATTGAAGTATGCAATCGAGGATTATTTTTGGAGTGATATTTTTAAGCATAGCATTAATTGGTAACTTGGTTGAAAATGCATTGGTTAGATGTTTAAAGGTTACATAAACGCATAATTAGACATCCAATTTTTACTTTTAATTTATCAGATGGTAATCTAGATGAGCAGAGACTATTACGAAACTCCTGCGGATAATAGGCTGCATTATCATGCTTACAACTAAAGCCCTATGATTCATATTTTTGCACACAATATCAAAATGTTGATTTGGTAATAATTTCTAACCATAAAAGTACATAATAGTGTGGCAAAACATGATAAAAGAGCTTGAACATAATGTTAAAATGTGGAATTTGTTAGTGAATTTATCCAAGTCAAATATTATGTTTTTTAGGAAAGGCGGAGGAAAGCTTAGTGAACGTGACTCTTGGATGTTTAATAATCAACCAGTCAAGGTAGTCAACCGATGCACAGTGGGGTATTTGGCCTCAAAAGCTAGACAAAAGTCATTTTTTGAAGTTAAAAATAGAACAAATTTTCGAATCAATTAATGAAGCCAGATCCTTGGAGCATTAGAAAATGACTTAAGTAGGGCCATCAAAGGTCTTGGGGCTGCGGGTCGCGATGTACAAAAACGCGCTTAGACAAGTCCTCTCTCAGGGCTAACTCAGCCTGCTCTCTAGCTCATACTACAACACGTACTCCAAGCTTGTTTTATATTATTTTTGTTTTTATTTCAACATGGAACATCTTCAGCAAGGTGTGTACTTTTATTATTTTGATGCTTTACTTCGATTTGAATAGTTTCTAAAAGCTTTTTTCAAATTTTGATTTTAACAAATAAGTGAGTAATTTTTTTCACAAAACATAAACTTCATAGATGATTAAGTTTCCCTTCCGGGTCCGTCCCGGTAACATTTATTTTACCGTCACAAAGAGCAACCATCATACTTACTTTTTGAAGTGAAATCAGCTGCGAATACGTGCGACTAAATGTTTTAAGTATTTTTTTGTGAAAAAATGTCATTTTGGCATATTTCAATACTTCAAAATTTTAACGCTCTTTCTTATTTCTAGGGCCTTCAGGGATAAATTGTATGACTGTTGGATAACTATATAACATTAGGCAACAATATACAGAATGTAATATAAATGAAAAGTTGGATCATTTACAAAATTTTCTTCTGGCACAAGATAATCATACTGATCATGGAAGTGCTGACTTGAAGCATAAATTGTCTTATCTTAGAAGTGAATTCAAACAAAGATTGGCAGCTGCATGTAGGAAGATTCACCTTTTTATAAAAAACAATGAACAATGGCTTCAAGGAACTTTTGTTATTCCACGATCAGAAAGCATTATAACTTCATCTCACAGTGGACGACCGGAGAAGCCTTTCCAAGATTTAAGCGATCGCAGTAAAATGAGAAAAACTAAGTATCTTCGAGAAAACATTGATTCAGACAAACTTACTTTTGTAACACAAAAAATGATAAATATTTCCGGTAATAGAGACGCTTCAAAACTATTAGAAGATATAACTAAGTCCCCAAATCGAGCTAAGAAATACAGAAAAGCATATACAGTCAGTAATAAAGTCGAAAAACTTTCACATATAAAGGCTCTTTCCCTGTTTGTTGAAGCAGGACTTACAAGATCTCAATATGAAATTATTAGAAGTAGCAATAAAAGGTTTTATCCTTGTTACAGTATATTACAAAGGATAAAAGAATATTGTTATCCTTCACCAGGCTCTTATAGAGTGACAGAATCTTGTGTAGAAATCAATTGACAAGGATTATTAGAGCACACCACATCACGTTTGATACTTCGTTTAGAAGACTTTCTGCATCGACGAAGTCAAGAGGAACGCAGTAATATGGAATTAATATTAAAGTGGGGATGTGATGGTTCACAACAAGTACAATACAGGCAAAAGTTTGACTAACAATCTTGTATTTAATTTTTTTTTTATCAGTAATTATCTAACTTATAATATTTGTGAAATATAATTTCTAACAATAAAACAAGTTGATTTATGTCATTTAATTATATTAAATAGCTTAATGACACTAATTAATATTAGCAGTAGTAATTTGGAGTTGATTTAACCCATAAAATAATTTTGTCCAAGAATTTGGTACAAATACCCCACTGTGCGATGTAAGTATTTAGGGATTACATTGTCTCTAAGTTAGACACTCACTGATCACTTTAATCAAACGGCTCGCCATGCTTTGCTTGGTCTTAATAGTGTTTGGAATAATCTATTTCTGACTAAACATATTCCTCTTTCAACAAAAAATGTCATTTTTAAGTCTGTAACTAGATCAATTCTTACATATGGGAGTCAGGTTTGGGGCTATCGATATGTTGATAAAATAGAAAGTGTCCAGAGGACTTTCATTAAAAAAATATTTAAATTGCCAAAAAATACTCCAAATTACATGATATATTTAGAAGCCAAAATTTCACCAATTCATGTTTTTACCTTTCAATTACAATATATATAAATATATATTAAAGACCCTAGATCTAGATTGGTTGCACAAGAAGTGATGAAAGAAAACTATTATGGTTTAAGGAATGGATATATTGGTCCGAGAAAGTCAAAAGCAACTTTAACACAGTTTTCAATACAGCAGAACAATTGGGGAAAGATTTAAAAGCCTTGAAATCCAGCCTAATTATCTATTATGGCTCGTGTTATAGGGAAAGAGCTTTAAACGGCCAATATCACCAAATCTATAAACAATTGTCTTTTGACATTGATTATATTAATTTAAATTTACCTATATCAGATATAGGCGTCATAATTAATACATTTAGGGACAGAATTACATTTGTTCTATGTGTAATATTGGAGAAAATGAAGACGTATTTCATTATTTAGGACGTTGTAAAGTCATGGAGGGAATGAGGAAAAAATATTTTGGTGCAGTTACTATTACTGAAATTGATATGGTCAAATACGTAAATGGTGAAGACTGGGCAGCTCTAGTGAGTTACTTGAAAGAAGCCTGTATCTACCCTTCCTCTCTTATTAAAAATTTTAATTCTTTGCATGTTATTGATTGTTATAAATAAAAATGATAATAATTAGATATTTTTGAATAGTATAATAATGGGTGGATATATAATTTTGAAATATAATTGAGACATTGTTATAGGATATGTTATAATTGTGTCGTCTAGTTGCAAAACCGGCCATCTCCAAACAACAAAATTTTTCAGGAAAGCTGATTTTCTGTTATATCACCCAAAAACGAAGTAGGAACAAAATCTCTTCGGTTTCTAGTGACACAAAGGTAGTGTGTTTGAAAGCACTTTTTGAAATGGAAGGGGCAAATGGATGGGGTGAGTTACTCAATTTTTTATTTTGGATTTGGCCGGTTTTGCAACTCATTTTGGAGTTGGCCGGTTTTGCAACTAATTAGAACTGAAAAATCACTAAATTTAATGTAAAATTTGGGTCTTTTTTGGATGCAAATAAACAAAACTTTCTTGAATAAGTGAATATTATTTGAAAAAATTGAACCCTGATATTTTGTGGTGTGACTCAAGCATCTAGACGGGAAAACTGGCCAGATTTGTTTTTAAAGTAATTAAGTTCCGGAAAACTTAATGTAGAAAAATATAAACATTCAGAAACTTATATTTTTGCGGCATTATCGTTTTCAATAGGCTTACACATTTCTTCCTGATATTATTCTTCAGCCCTCGCATCTACTTATCTGCTTCCTCCTTCTTGAGCAGCTCATACTACGACGTTCTTGTAAAAAATCAACGATCTGTAGAAAACCTCCCCTTGAACTAGCACCGTATTATTTTGTTTGGTTATGAAAAATCTCTTCGTTGGGGTGACTTTGAAGCGCCATAGTGCAGGGGGTTTGAGGAGGGCATTACTGCGACTCTTCCAATCAAGATTTGAGTAGTCTCTTCCTGGCTTGAACACCGTTCCACTTTCCGAGAGATTGCCGTCAAACTCTGAAGACTGAACGATAGTCTCGATTTTCCTTAACTTCTGCTCAATTTGGACAAAAGCCCGATCTGGAGGGGGTTTTTTTTTCCTCCGTGTAGCAGGGTATCTTTGTCTCTCTGTTGCTAAATTTGCTGGAATTTCTTCTACAAACTTCTTTGTAAAGATCGAAAACAAAGTGCACTGAACAATGAAGGCATAAACGTTAACTGTAGGAAAAGCAGGGGCAGACTGATAGTTGCCTGATAAGAGGCCTTCTTGATCTGGAACAACAGCGCGGTCTTGCGGATGTGGAGATGGCCGGTTTTGAAACTCACTGACGGAAGGAGTTGGCCGGTTTTGCAGCACACTGTGATTTTCAAACACAGGTTTAACTAGGATTTGGCAGGTTTTTGCGAGGTTTCTTGCTTCCAATAGGTGGAAAATGTATCTTAGGACTAAGAAAACAGAAAAAACGTATTTCTCAAAATTAAGGAGTTGGCCGGTTTGGAACTAGACGACACAATTATGATATTGTTGTATAAGACATAATTAATGATTAATTATTGATTATATAATGGGTAATTAGATTGTATTGTATTTTTTGGATTGTATTGTTTGTGAATACATTAGTTAATAAATAAATAAATATTTACATATTTAAAAATAAATAAACAATAATATAATAAATAAATATAAAAATAAATATAAAATCATTATTAAATTATGAAATAATTCTTGATTATTAAATATTTTTTAAATATATTTTTTATTTTTTTGAAGAGAAAAGATTTGACCCCGGTTGGGATTCCCTGGTTCGGATACGAGCTCGGTGGCCTAGTGGATAAGGCACCACGCTAGAGAGGTGGAGACTTGGGTTCGAATCCCAACCGGGGTCAAATCTTTTCTCTTCAAAAAAATAAAAAATATATTAAAAAAATATTTAATAATCAAGAATTATTTTTCATAATTTAATATATATATATATGACAGCTCGTCAATAGATCCGTTTAAAGTAATGTTCAAATTGAGCATTCATCCCCGAATTGTACATCGCAATTGCGAGTGCCCCGGGGGTATGGATCAGTGAAGAGAGAAGATTTCCCTGGTTCGGATACGAGCTCGGTGGCCTAGTGGATAAGGCACCACGCTAGAGAGGTGGAGACTTGGGTTCGAATCCCAACCGGGGTCAAATCTTTTCTCTTAAAAAAAAAAAAAAATAAAATAAAATCATTATTAAATTAAAAGCGCTCCTGACAAACAGCCCTAGCTATGTCAGTAATATTACTCTGAACACTTTTGTAAATAACATAAAATTCTGTAAATATTATTAATAAAGTGTTTTCTATCTGCCTATCTATCTATCATAGTGTGGCAAACATAATTTATGACACTCAACATTGTACATTTAAATTTTTATTATTCTAAATATTATTATAGCTACACCTTCCTAGAATTATAAAAATGATGTAGTAAATGCGGTATAGATGGGTTCAATAGTTTCAAACTGTATTTGTAGAATGGTACTAACAAATTTAAATCATTTTTAATAATTTAATTAAATATAAGTAACTTTTACAATCAATGTCTAGCTCTATACAATACCTTATCTTTGTAACCTCTCTTGAATAGCGTTCCCCACCTATCGGTCAATTTTCAAACTTCACTGCGCACCGCATATTTATCGTTTTTTGTTTGTTTGTTTATTTCGTTTAACGTCACTTTATGCTGCTATGGCTAATCGGACGATGCTACGGTGGGAGTCCTAAATTTTGCCTATCCAGGTATAATTAGGATAGGGATCTTTAACGAGTACCTGACATCGCACAGGCTCGGGACCCCTATTTAACTCCCTTTAAAAAATCCTAAGATCATCTGCCGGGCTGCGAACCCGCGATCTTGGGTTTAATAGATTGCTATGCTAACCACTACACCACAGGTGACCACGGTTTATCGCTTTTTTTTTTTTTTTTAATAGAAAATTAATGGAAAACTAGTATATTTTACTGTTGCTTAACCATCCTGGAGCTATATACCATAGATGATGTGGTAAAAAGTTTATACTGATTGGTTCAGTAGTTTTCGCGGTTAGTGATCACAAATGAAAAATGGCTTGGCCTTTTATATAATAGTATAGATTTAAAATATATAATCAAATTTATATTCATTCATTCATTCATTGGTGAACTCTGGAATCCTTTAAGAACCATGGCCTGTGCTAGTGATTTCTTCCACACTTCTTTCTCTGCTACAAGGCCTCTCCAGTGTTTAGTGCCTATCTTCAGGTCTCCTTCCACGTCATCCAGCCATCTGACCTTATAGATAGCCTATAAATGTAATAAAAAATAATAATTAAAAACGAAATAATAATGACAAAATAAAATAAATAATTAAATAAGAAGAAAAAAAAAAGATACAATCGGTACTCGATTATTCGAGTCTCGATCAGCCAATGTGGGTATTGCTTTACAAGAAATTGAAATGTTATTATGAACGTTATCTTAGCATTAACGAAATGTATGTTTTTGTTAAAGCGGTAAATATAAATTTAAAAAAAAAAAAAAAAATCGTGTATAGGGGAAGCCCGTTCAAAGGAAGAATGGGCCGAATCACATTTTAACTATTTTCCAGCAGAGCAAGTTTTTAACGAAAAACGATACAAAGGTCATATATATTTTTTATTCTTCTTTCATAAATTGATGATAATTTTCTTAGCACTTCAGATTAGATTAGAAAAAAATTCAATATATATATATATATATTTTCCCCCATCAATTTACTGAAATTTACAACTGTACAAATATTTACATCAAGGAAATGTGTTAACAACAATTACAATAACATGTCAAAACTTAAAAATAACTACTCATCAGGAGCACTTCAGTAAACATTCTACACAAGAAGATCACTAGGCCATTTCCTTTTCGCTTTGGAAGCTTATCGGGAATCGAGTGTGAAGCAAGTTGAGAAACTAGTGTATTTAAGCGGTTATGGAGCTTACTATGAAAGGATAGGTATCTGGTTTGGGCTAAACCAACCAAGCTACATATGTGACATTAACCTTTATGGTTAAGTTTATTTGTGACAAATTAAGGAGCAAAGAGGATTTTGGATTGTAGGATTGGATTGTTTATTGGAGCCCTAAAACTCAACTCTATATTTAAATATTATAGACGCCATTAAAAAAAAAAAAAAATAATGAAAAAAAAAACAAACGAGTTCGCACCTTTGTTTCCTGTGTACTCTGTTATCGCACATGTATATCATAAGTGGCACTACTCAAAAATCGTTTTTTTGACTTATCTTCATGTTCAATAGTCTTCTATGAAATGTCAAAAATGTATAGAATTAACCTCATGTCCCATCTCTTTGGGACCAAAAGATAATCCAGGTACACTATCGATATTTCATTGAAGACTGTGAGAATTTTACATTTTTTTAATGTTGGTTTTTGAGTAGTGTCAGTTTAGAAATACAAGTGCGATATATATACTTTGGTATTGGAACGTTTTCAAGGTTGTACAGTTCTGGATCTAAATTTCTGGAGATCGAGTGGGCAACACTATGCTTCAACCGCATGATTTCCTCACTAACATCATTTGTTTTTTTTTTACTGATTCGATAGAAAGTGTCATTCACCCAGACAAAGTCGACAGAACTGTTAGGAAGTCATTAATAGAGGCCGGATTATGTGTTATTGCACATTTAGTTCGCTTTGATTTAGCGCTCTCTAACGCAAGTAGTTATCTCATTTATAACCTAAGGATTCTTATTCTTAAATTTTATTTTGCATCAAATTGCACAAATTTGACTTTTTGAGCTTAATTGCACGAATTCGGGTTTTACTGCACGAAATCGCACAATTGAACCGAATTCATCTAATTTTATTCACTGAACCATTTAATTTTTGAAAATTTTCCTTAGGATTATTAGGCAACATTTATAACAATTATTTATATTAAATAGGTTAATTAGTTTTAAATTGAAAGTAAAAAGTCGCTTAAATCAAATGTATTTGTGACCTACTACTTTTAAATGATCGTATTGAATTAGGAGCTTTTGAGGATTTCGGCAAACATTTTACTCCCCGCTTCCCATTTCATTCTCCACTTCTGATTTAGCACAACTAGTTGTTAACAAGATTTTAAACTATCAACTTTGAAAATGCCAAAAACGTCCGCGAGTGTTTCGACAGATTGAAACAATGGACCAATGAATATCCAGAGCTGATATTTGTTTGAGACTCTCGAAGAAAGCTTAAAACGAATTGAAAACGAAAAGGGAAGATGTTTATTTTCAAAATTCGAGTAAATCCTTGAGAAAAACTACGGCTACATTCGTTAAAAAATATTAAATTATTGTATCAACGGAAAGGAAATAGAAGCTGATAATCTGGATCCATCCACAATCGCATGCTACAAAAATTATCCTGTTACGTCCATAGATGTAGAACGTTCCTTTTCTTTGCTAAAGAACATTTTATTAAGTGACAGGCAGCATAATTTTACTGAGAAATATTTTGAAATTTATAATGCCGTACATTTTCACGAAACTTTTAAAAACTAATTTATTTTTCAAAAACATTTAATTATATTTTGTTTCCACGTAAAAGGAAATTTTAATAAAGATATTTTATATTTCTTTTAATTAACAATTTCCTCCCCAAATTTTAAAGTATTTCAGATTGAATTAACTCTAAAACGAAACGTTTGTCGAAAAGTCCTTAAGTTTATTCAAGGCTGGTTAAGTTTGCATATTTGTGTAAATAAATGGATTGCTGCGTGTATTAAGTTTTTAAATTCACGTTTTGAGTTTTTTACTGCACGATTTTGCATTTTTGTGTTTTTTACTGCACATTTTTTGATTTTTTACTGCACAAAAATCCGGTCTCTAGTCATTAATAATACATTGACTTTTTTTTTTTTTTTTTTTTTTTTTATTTATCTTTTTTTGATGGCCGAATAAATAAAAAAAAAAAAAAAAATATGTAGCATAATTAAAACACGTGTAGCCCCAATAGAGTTTACATGTTCGTAGAACGTCGACGAGGCAAGACAGGCGAAGACAGCTTGCGCATCAATATTCCGAAGCGTAATGCTGACTTCAATCTTCCCCCCGGGATCCTGCTCTATGGATTATTGAATACAATCATTATAAATCAGTTGATAACGTCATAATTAATATTCAAAAATAGGTATTTTTGATCTAGATATGAAAGTTTTTTATTAACCCTGAAAAATGTAACATTTTGACCTACCGTTTAGGAGCTGCATAGGTTTGAATTGAAAAAGTCATATTTTGCCAACATTTTTTAAGTGTTTTAGGCTTTTTTTGAAACGTTCTAGCTCGTTGGTGTTGCTCGAATCTAAATTTCGCCGGATGTTTTCTTAATGGTAAGGGGATAGCGGGATAAGATAGGTCTGGGGGCCCCCACGGATTTTATTCAATCGACCCCAAAACCTTGAAGAGGGCCAAAAAAAAAAAATTTTGAGAAACCCCATAAGGGGAAAAACGTGTTTTTTCGATATTTGAATTTTTTCCGAGAGTTCAAAATAATTTTTAATCGGTTCCAACGCAAATAATATTTTGTTTGGGATGTGTAGATGTTCCTCGAATGTTTTCAGATTTTATTTTAATGTAAAATTGAATGAATTATAGCTTAATATCCAAACAAAAACGTAAAAATCGGGATGTTTCAGTAAAAACCCTATGGCATTTCGGTGAAGACTCAATGAAAAAAAAACGGCCTAAATAGCATTGAAAGATACACTCTTCCTCTTCAATATGGCGCCGATAAACTTGAATTTGGTTGAATTTAGTCCGCGACAAATCGATTTTAGTAAAACGTAAATTTTAAATTATGCAATTTAGGCCTACAGAATAAGGCAATATTTAATTAAATATATGAAAAATAGTTCATATAGGGGTTTTCGAGGTAGCTGATCACGAATTTGATGTCAAAAATATATTTTGATAATTGACAGCTGTCAAATGCAAAATTGTGTTTCTAATTATAAATGTATCAAATTAGTGATCAGCTACCTCGAAAACCCCTTTATGAACTATTTTTCATATATTTAATTAAATATTGACTTATTCTGTAGGCCTAAATTGCATAATTTAAAATTTACGTTTTACTAAAATCGATTTGTCGCGGACTACAAGCAACAAATATTAAAGAGGAAGGGTGAATCTTTCAATGCTATTTGGGCCGTTTTTTTTCATTGAGTCTGCACCGAAATACCATAGAGTTTTTACTGAAAAATCCCGATTTTTACGTTTTTGTTTGGATAATAAGCTATGTTTCATTCAATTTTACATTAAAAAAAAAATCTGAAAAAATTCGAGGAACATCTACACATCCCAAACAAGAGGATCTCTAGGCCATCTTCTTTTCAGACGCCTCGGAGGATTATCGGGAATGGAGTGGGAAGATTAGAGGTAATGGATTTGAGTGGTTAAGGAGCTTACTATGAAAGGATAGGTTTCTGGTATGGGCTAACTCTGCAACATATGGAACATTAAGGTCTTTATGGATAATTTATTTGTAACAAGGTAAGGAGCATTAGGATGTTTCGAAGGATTTCGAATTGTAAGGATTGGATTATTAAAATAAAAATAATCAAATTACTTATTATTATTATTATTATTATTAAATTAACAATCAAGGGTTTCAAAAGTGGCCTTTTTTCATTCAAAGCAATATAGTTCCTAAACAGTGGGTTCTTTGCAAAATAAAATGTTCTAAGCGACAAAATTTCCGAAGTGGCAATTTTAAAGATTTTAAAATGTATAATGTACCCACGTAACTTATACCCTCCACTGCACACTACCTGCCCTCCTGTTTATATCAATAATATTCCGCTACCCAAAGCTGACACAGTACGGTATCTTGGCTTCTACTTAGGAAAAAGACTTACTTGCAGCCCTCACACTAAACTAGACTTTATATATATATATATATATATATATATATATATATATATATATATATATATATTTATGTAAGATATAATACGATATACAATGCAGGATCTTATTGTTCCACCTAAGATTACCTTAATTGTTAATAAACCACACCGGTAACGTCATGCGGTTTTCTCTCCATTCTCTACAACCTTTTCCTTATTGGTTAGCAATAAATATTAATTTATTCAGAATTTTATTTATGTAATTTCTTTTTTATTTTTATTACTGTTTTACACTCATAATTCATTTGGCCTTGAGTAAAAAACATTAAAAAAAAAAAAAAAAAAAAAATACTAAAGAATCTTAGAACAGTAAATTCTGGATAATTTAAAGTCAGCTTCACTACTGTAAAAAAACATAATCAATGGAAAGCGAAGGTTGTGATCATGACAACATGTGTTCTTAAATTAGAAGGTCGAGAGCTCATCTTTTTTTCAGACATTTGCAGGGGTTATCATCAAGAAACGAGTGGAAAAACAGTTGAGAGACTAATGGGTTTGGGTGTTTATCCAATTAACTATGAACTTATCGGTATTTTTTATTTATTATTTTTTTTTTTTTTTTTTTATAAACCTTCCTCTACAAAATATTAAAAAAATATTGCCAAAAGTCTATTATATACATGTATATTTACACGTGAAAGGTGTTCCCTTATGCATGTTACAGAGGAATAAATTACATAATAATTTTTTTGGTATTTTACCTATTCGAAGTTATTTACAGCAGGAAAAAAAAAAAAAAATTCTACAAAATAAAAAGACCAAGTAAATAAGATATAAAAATGTACATACAAATAAAAATACATAAATTAAAATACACAATATGTATACTATACGTCACGTTATGTGAATTAATTATAGGTTTTCGGTTAGGGCTAAAGCAACAACATATGGAACTTTAAGTTATTTATGGATAAGTTTATTGGTGAAAAAATAAGGAGCATGAGGATTTTGGCTTGTAAGGATTGGTTAAATACGAAAAGAATTGGAAGGTTTAGTGAAGCCCGAATCTCAACTCAGTATGTTCAAACAGGTCTAATTACTGTCATGTAAATGAGTCTTTTGTAATTAATAAGAAATTTCGAACGTTTGTTCAGTAAATGTTGAAGTTGAAAAGTTTATTGTCGTTTTAGTCTTGTTTGTGGATTCCATGTAAGACGTTTGTCCAGATGGAGTCCTAGGTAGTGAATCTGTTCAACCGAGATTAATGGAATACCATTAATGGACAAGAAGAATTAGGTTTAGAACGAAGTGTAAAGATTATTTGATGGGATTTGTAAGCATCGGGTGATAAAATCACAAATGAATCTTTTGTAATTTATTACCATCTTAGAGAGTTTACTTACGAAAAACAGATTCACCTCCCTTTCTGTCAAACAAAAGATTAAATGAAGTCTCAATTGCTTTAATAGTCCAGTCAATAAACATATTGTAGAGTGCATGAAATATGTGAATATGTTTTACCTCAGGGCTTCGTTAGTAGTTAGAAAGTAAACATACTAAAAGCCCCTGTGGGGTGAGCTATCGGTGGGGGGGTAGGAGAGGTCTCATTTTTGGGTTTTTCTATTATATCTCGAAAACGGTAGACTATAGAAAAATATGTTTCAAATAAACATTAAAGCTAATTAAATTTCTTGTAAAATTGATTATATAAACATTTGTCGAATTTCCTACCGTTTTCGAGATATACGTTATAGAAAATCGATAATTTTAGCAAACAAATATTTTTTTCTTAACTTTTTGTCAAACATTTGTTTCTAGTGCCACGATCGTTTCTCAGAAAAAAAAGGTTAGAATCAAAGTTGTATAGCATTAAATTTAATTTTATTTCATTTATGGGACGTTTTCAAATAAAATGGCAATTTGCTGTCCCAGCACTTTGAATGGCTGTAAAAAAAAAACATACAACGAATATTTCACTATTGTTAATTTTATCTAGTCGAATTCATTTGTTTAAAAAAATGTAAGCCTTAGAATTTCCATTTGAAATGTTTGATAAAGAGAAAAAAAAAATATATTAAAAATTTTGACATACGTTACTGTCCACAGCTCAAGTTGTCATCTTCTAACCTTCACACAAAGTACAGAATGTTTTTTTATTTCATTCTCTCTGTTATTTCATCTCTAATTAGGTGTAAATTAAATCAAAATAGTACTTCTTTTTTTTTTAAATGAAATTGTAGGGGCTTGGGAAAAGATTTTCTTTGTGTCCGAGAATGTCCGTATTTATTCATATGATGTACTTGACCGGGTGTAGAAGAGTGGGTTCTGGGGTTTGGGGAATCGGGATAGCATCTTAATACCCTCTATACTATGTATTGTAACCATTCGCAACCAAGAGCCCAGGTCGCTGTATTAACCGAAGTAAGACGACTTCGTTTCTCAAAACATAGCGCGTGCCTCAATTCAATTTGACATACGTTACCATTGCTTTCTCACATTGAATTGATCACTTCCAATCTAAGTTTTTACAGTTTGTAGTTTTCAACATGTCGAATGTTTCAATCCCATTATATTTGAAAAAAATTGTAGGTGAATAATCTTTTTCTAATTAAAATCCTTAAATTTTGACATACGTTACCATTACGGTAAGGTATGTCAAACTATTTTGTTTTTGGTCCAATTTTGGTAACGTCAGTTACATTAATGTTAAATTAATGGTCCCATCAGTCAAATCTATGGTTAAAAAAGCAGCAACAGAATTATGTAGTATAAGTCTTTTTTTTTTTCTTACACACATATATAGATCGAATGTTTAAAAAAAAAAAAAAAAAAAAAAAAAAAAAAAAAAAAAAAAAAAAAAAAAAAAAAATGGAAATTTGTTGTCCCAGTACTTTGAATGGCTTTTCTTTAAAATATAAAAAAAAAAAAAAAAAAAAAAAAAAAAAAAAAAAAAAAAAAAAAAAAAAAAAAAAAAAAAAAAAAAAAAAAAAAAAAAAAAAAAAAAAAAAAAAAAATTACATCCAATATTTCACTGTTGTTGATTTCGTCTTGTCGAGTTCATTTGTTTAAATTAATGTAGCTTTCAGAACTTCAATTTCAAATGTTTGATGTTCCTATCTTTCTGATAGAGTGTTTAAAGTTATCCACATTTCTACATACTTATCCAACTTTCCTCAGACCGCTGGCATTCCTCAAGGTAGTATCATGGGTCTTATCCTTTATACTATGTATACAGCTGATATCCCAACACATCCTAGTACTATCCTCACAGCCTATGCTGATGACACCAGCGTGCAGTCAATGATGATCCATTGGCTGCATCCCAGACACTCTTGTCACATATCACTTCCCCTGAAGAATGGTGTCAAAACTGAAGAGTCAAAACGTTCAAATCTCTATATTAATTAATTTAAAAAATTGTTCATGAAGGTTTATTCAGAGGGTGTAGACATCCTTAACAGATGTCAATTTTTTTTTGGGTGCAATAATAAAATCTATGAACTATTTTATAAAGTGAAAACAAATGATGGCTTCGTAGGTTAAATATTTGTTAAAAAAACTCTTTAATTTCTCACATAACATTTATTACTATTCCTTCCCCTAGGAAATCACTTCAAATTAGCCATCTCAAGAATTCTTTACTGCAAACTAAATAAATACCATTATTTTGACAAGTTAAAAACCCGATAACAAACATGAAGATATTAAAGGTTTTTTTTCTCTTAAAATTCAGTTAAAAATCAAGAAAGTGGAAATTTGACGAACCAACTCAGATATATATTCTCAAGTAGTGTAGTAACATCCTAGTATGCCAAAGAATATGAATAAGTAACTTTTTTTTTTTTAAGGTATCATGGGTTTTTTGGAAAGGTAAATTGCCATTTTATTTGAAAATGGCCCATATACATGTCTGGCACTTGAAGCAAATGTTTGACAAAAAGTAAGGTAAACATTTTTTTTTTTTTGCGTAAATTCTCGATTTTGATAAGCGTATATCTCGAAAACGGTTGTAAGTTCAACAAATATGTATATAAACAATTTTATAGGAACTTTAATTAGCTTTAATTTTATTTTAAACATATTTTCCTAGAGTCTACCGTTTTTGAGATATAATCAAAAAAACAAAAAAAAATGGGACCTTCTTCCCTCCCCCGAACGTTAGCTCACACCCCAGGGGTGGGGACTTTTAGTATGTTTACCTTCTAACTACTAACGAAGCCCTGAGGTAAAAAATAATCGCATATTTCATGCACTCTACAATAATTTTTTTTTTTTTTTTTTTTTTTTTTTTTTTTCCAAGCCCCTATTGGATGAATCTGAAGTTGGATGGGATTTCTTGGATGTTTGGCCTTTTTCTGTACTAGGTACACTGTAAGGCCAACAGGAAGTTATTGAAATCTTGGGGTGTGGGTTTCAGAAAGCTTATACTATTTAGGTGATGGGGCTCACCTAAATCTTGTTGTTAAACTTAAAACTAATAATTTTTTTTTTTTTTTTTTTTTTTTTTTTTTTTTTAATACTTACTATCTACTGTTTAATTGTCTAGAAGAGTTAAATGTCCTTGTGGTCACATTTCTGACCAGTGGCCAGTGGGATCTGATTGGCCCGTTGCTTGACTCGACAATATGTTTACTGACTGGGCTTATATATTAGTCCAGTCAATGAGTGCTTAAATGAGGGATGTAGAGAAAAATATGTTTCAAATAAACATTGAAGTTAATTAAATTTCTTATAAATTTAACTATATACATACGTGTTTGTCGAAATTCCAACGGTTTTTGAGATATACGTTATTAAAAATCGATAATTTTAGAGATTAAAAAAAAAAAAATGTTGACCTTACTTTTTGTTAAACATTTATTTTAAATACCAGAAACGTATATATGAAATTAAAGTAAATTTAATGCTCTAAAATTTTGATTTTGATATTTTTTCTCAGAAACGATCGTGGAAGGCGCTAGAAGCAAATGTTTGGACAGTAAGGTAACATTTGTTTTTTCCCGAAAATGACCGATTTTCAATAACGAATATCTCGAAAACGGTTAGAATTACGACAAATTTATATATAATTCATTTTATAGGAAATTTAATTAACTTTTATGTTTATTTGAAACATATGTTTCTAGAGTCAAAAGTTTTCGAGATATAATCGAAAAATTCAAAAATGGGACCTTCTACCCTCACCCTAACGGTGGTATACTAAAAGCCCCTGTGGGGTGAGCTATCGGTGGGGGGTAGAGAGAAGGTCTCATTTTTGGGTTTTTCGATTATATCTCGAAAACGGTAGACTATAGAAAAATATGTTTCAAATAAACATTAAAGCTAATTAAATTTCATGTAAAATTGATTATAGAAACATTTGTCGAATTTCCTACCGTTTTCGAGATATACGTTATAGAAAATCGATAATTTTAGCAAACAAATATTTTTTTCTTAACTTTTTGTCAAACATTTGTTTCTAGTGCCACGATCGTTTCTCAGGAAAAAAAAAGGTTAGAATCAAAGTCGTAGAGCATTAAATTTAATTTTATTTCATATATACGTGTCTGGAACTTGAAGCAAATGTTTGACAAAAAGTTAGGTAAACATTTTTTTTTTTGCGTAAATTCTCGATTTTGAATAGCGTATATCTCGAAAACGGTTGTAAGTTAAACAAATATGTATATAAACAATTTTATAGGAAATTTAATTAGCTTTAAATTTATTTTAAACATATTTTCCTAGAGTCTACCGTTTTCGAGATATAATCAAAAAACCAAAATAAATAGGACCTTCTTCCCTCCCCCAACCGTTAGCTTACACCCCAGGAGTGGGGACTTTTAGTATGTTGACCTTCTAATTACTCCCAACGAAGCCCTGAAATGAAAAATAATCGCATATTTCATGCACTCTACGTCCCTCATTTTCAGCACTCATTGACTGGGACTATAAGTCACATGTCAAAATCTTAAAATTTAGACATTTTCATGAAACATAATATACAATCATTGACAAATAAGTAAGGTATTACAGATTCTAGTTATAACTCAAAACAAGCTGAAAATGAGCTGGACGAGGGATCTGCTTTTTTAGTCATTAATAACACTTGGATCCTTTCAAAAATTTTTGAAAAACTCCTTCTAAAACGTATCCTACCCATCCTTGAATAACAAAATATTCCTTCTCACCAGTTTGGATTCCGTACTAGTCATTTCACCGTCCAACAATGCCTCAGAGTCGTTGACCACATATCCTCAGCACTTGAAAGCAAACAATATTGCTCCGGCGCATTTCTGGACATAGCACAAGCCTTTGACCGGGTATGGCATGACGGTTTGCTTTTCAAACTCAAAACCCGTTTACCTCAATCACTATTCCTAGTTCTTCAATCCTACCTCTCTAACCGTTCCTTTCGAGTTCGCTGCGGAATGGAATACTCAAACTGCTACTCAATAGAGGCTGGTGTTCCACAAGGTAGCGTTCTCGGTCCAGTTCTATATATCCTCTATGCTGCAGATATCCCAACTACTCCTGATACTTTCCCAGCAACATTCGCTGATGACACTGCAATCCTTTCATCCCATCCAGATCCCTTAATAGCATCCTATAATCTCCAATCCCACTTATCCCTGATTGTGCGATGACTGGCGGATCAAAGTAAATGAATCTAAATGCACCAACGTTGTCTTTACCCTTCGCCGCAAACCCAGTCCTCTTATCTATTTCAATGGTATTCCACTACCTAAAGCTGATACAGTTCGGTATCTTGGTTTCTACCTAGACAAAAGACTTACATGGAACCCACATTCTCGACTCAAAAGGCAAGAACTTAACAGACGTTTCAGTCAATTGTATAGACTACTAAATAGGACATCCCACCTTTCCATTAAAAATAAACTTCTCCTATACCAAACCATCATTAAACCTATTTGGACTTATGGACTTGAACTGTGGGGGACAGCAAAAAAGTCGAATCAATCGCATTCAATCCTTCCAATCCAAAATCCTCCGAACTATAGTAAATGCTCCTTACTATGTTTCCAACAAAACCCTACATAACGATCTCAATATACCACACGTCCTCGACCTCATACCTCTTAAATTTTCGAAATTCCATCGCAACCTTTCATTTCATTCTAACCCTCTGGCTCGATCTTTATCCAGCTCCAGCCATCCTGATAATCCACCTCGCAGACTAAAACGGCAGTGGCCCCGAGATCTTTTGTAAAATTTATTTATTATGGAGTTCTGGCAATGGCCAGCTTCTCTACTCATGTCCGGCGTGAATGTACTATAGCGCTCTCACTCAGCCTCCACTGGGTTTTTTACACCAGTGACGCAGCTGAGAGAGAAGAGCTGGGACCTCTCTATGCCTGGTTTGTCCCTCCATACTTGGAGGGAGGGGTCTGGCTGGGGGTCCCTAGGATGAGTGTGTATTGTAAATAAAGTACGATTGTGTTTTTAACTTATAATTTAATTTGTTTTATTTTTTAATACTACTATTTATTTATTTTTACTTACTCAATATTTTATTTTTTTCTTATTTTAGTATTTCATTTTATTTATTTGTATATTGTTCATGTATAGGAAGTTCTTTCTGTTATCTTTATATTTATTTTATTTTGTATATATAATTTTTTTTTCTCTCTCTTTTTGTACATAATGTGTGAATGTAATCATATGCCATCTATATTACTTATTGCCCACATTTGTGGCAGATTGTAATATTTACTCAATAGTAGTTCTAAAAAAAAAAAAAAAAAAAAAAAAAAAAAATAACACCTGGAGAATGAACTGCTACCTCATGCCTTATTATGCCCGTTGTTTAACCATACCTTACGTAAGATAATGGTTTAAAAATAACGTTTATATAATGCGAAAACATTTGATATATTATATTATATTACATTAACAAGTAAATGTATTTGAAGACAATAGAACCCAGCTGCATAGAAGCTTATTATATCGATCGATTGAGGAAGCCATGATGTTTTGATCCCCAACGGCCTGTAACATACATTGGTATTATCACATACATCGTTCTTTAATGAGTAACTCTTTGTAAAGGTTTTTTTTTCTAATTTTTGTTTTGTCTTTATAGATTAAAGTCACATCTGTAAACAAATGAAAAAGAAAACCAGCAAACGTGATGTCAATAAGAAAAAGAAAAGTTATGAATTGAGGGGCACATCTCTTGAGATAGGCACGATGGTATAGAAGGATCAATACAATTAGGACTGATGAATTAATTGCCACTTCTATTGGGATGTCGAAGTGATGACGTATGTTTTTAAAACTGATGATGAATGTAAAACAATTGAAATTCTTCAAATAGACGAAATAACAATAGAAGTAACGAATGACGATCATGGTGACAGTTGATTGTTTTTTTAAGGACAAAAAACTGCTATGGTTATTATTGCCCATACCCAAAATTTAGACAATAACAAATTCCTAATCAAATTATATTAACCTCCAAAAAAAAATAAATAAATAAAAAAAAAAAAAAAATAAATTAAAAAAAAAAAAAATAAAAAAAAAATAAAAAAAATATAAAATAAAAATAAAAAAAATAAATAAAATAAATAAATACAAAAAAAAAAAAATAATAAAAAAGAACATTAAATTTTGTCATATAATCCAATTTGCTTGATAAATTTTATCGTACTACAAATGTATTGTTTGCTATCGCCCAAGGCCATACAGAGCTGACGAGGCACACCATACTTTTCCATATCTCTCCTGTACTGAGGGCACTCCTCAAAGATATGCCTCACTGTTAGGGCAACTCTGCAGAGTTAACACTGAGGGGAATCTGTCTTTGCCATCAGGTAGTCATGTGTTAAACGACAGTGTCCAATTCTTAGCCGTGTGATTATCACCTCCTCCCTTCTGCAATGTCTTGAGGAAGAGGCCCAGCCACCGATGTTCGGTCTGATTTTGTTCAATTTATTATTTTCTGATGCAGACCATGCACTCTGCCAGTCATCCAAAATCTTCATGTGGAGTGGTCGGAACATGTCTGCCGCGGACAAGAAAGTGGGTGTAATAGTTTCTAATTGGTGGGCTTCTAATGGTGACAGTGCTTTTTCTGTAACGTTTCTTTCGCCCTCAAAAATGTAAAATTTCAACACGCTCTAGCTTGGCGTTCCTCTGATCAAAAGTATTACGACAGTTCCCTTGTCAGAAATTTAATGGAGTATACTTTTTGTCATATAAAATTTTTCGCTATGACCTACCGTTTAGGAGCTATATTGGTTTGAATGAAAAAAGTTACGTTATTTTTTTAACCCTGATATGTGTAACGTTTTTTTTACCTTCAAAAATGTAACATTTTGACAAGGCGAAACTAGAAACTTGCCAATAGTTTCCAGTCAATAAAGTATTATAGAGTTCGTTTTCTGTAATACAAGGGCTTTCTTCGGAAACTTGTTTGCCAACAAGTTTTGTTGGCAAACAATGCAATGCAATGCAAGTCTTCATCAGGGCTAGAAAAAAAGAAAACAAGCAAAGAGGTATGACTACATTGTAAAAATATATGAATAAACACACACCAGAACATATAGGAATGAGTGAGAAAAATGAATAAACATAAAATGAAACATAAATAACTGTATAAGAGTAAGGATAGTAACATAAAGGCAATATATAAAGGCCATAAGGCCAGTAAAGACTATTGAATTGAGGCTAAAATGAGAATTAAAATGGGTGATAGTTACTTAAATGCTAATGAGTAATCTCGACAAAATAATTGGTGAACATAAATAGTGTAGATGCTAAGTTGTTGAGATAATGAGGACAAGTTACTGAGTTAATACTTAATGAGTAGATACAGAGTTACTGATATATTGAGGACAGATAACTGAAATAATATCTGAAGGCAATAAAGCCAGTACAATAAATGTAAACTATTGAATTAGAATTGAAAAGAATATTTCAGGAGTGATAATGAATGAGTAAATATAACAATATAATAGGTAAATATAAGAAATGGTAGATATATAGTTAATGAGATATAGTGGTTAAGCTAATGAGTTGGTACAGAATGAATAAAATTACTAGTAACAGTAGGGAGTTAACTAGATAATAATAAATCAAATATGCAAAGTACAACTATAGAGTAGTGATAAATATATTGATACACATGATAAATATTGGGACATATATAGTAGGGTAATTTATAAGAGTGTACAGTGGAAAGAGAAAGGAAATGAAATAAGGGGCAAAAGTGAGGAAAAAGAAATTTAGCAAAAGATTGTGCACTAACATTTAAATTGGAGAAAGGAAAAGGATATATTAATGAATAAAGGATGAATATTGAGTGGTAAAGAACAAACAACAAAAAACAAAAACAACAATTAATAAAATAAAACTAAATAAAAATATTTTTAAAATGACTTACGTTCAGGTAAAAGTAAACAAACAAACTGAAGAAAGGGGGAAATAGATGATACAGGGAGGAAAGGAGGGTGGAGAGATCTAGCGTCGGGTATCTGAACTACAGACCAAGGTGGAAGCGGGAAATTATTCGTTTATGAAGTTAATAATAATAATAATAGCCTTTCATTATGTCCATAACTCAACAAATAAACCATAATTAAAATGAATACTATAAAAATAAAAATTTAACATATCTACAAATAAGTCCACAATTATTATCATATTTACAAACAAAATTCTTCTGTGAGTTTGAACATGGGCCTTCCCTCAGACAGTACAGGCCTAGACTTTCCCAGCCTACTGGGAAGCCGGGTCCGCGATTTGGATCCACTTCTCTTTCCATTTATCTCTATCCCTTGCCATTCTCTACCATAGTGGTCCGGCCTTCTTCTTAAAGAAGTCACTCCATCTTTTCAGCTGTCTTCCTCTTCGCCTTTTGTAGTAATAGCGTGTCCAAACACTCACTTCCATTGGCCACCTTTTATCAGTTCTCCTTAAGATGTGCCCCGCCCATTCCCATTTTTGCTTCTCGATATGGTGAATTATGTCTTTCAGGCCAGTCTTCTCTCTGATGATACAACTCCTAACCTTCTCCTTCCTACTTATCTTTATCATATTTCTTTTTATTCCTCTTTGCCAGCTTATCAATTTCCTTGTTTGGGCTTTCGTTAGGGACCAAGTTTTTCAACGAAACGTTTTCATTGTTTTCAACTACTTAGCCCAACCTATGGATGTTCTTCTGTCCACTTCCTTCCACGATTTATTTGTAAAAGAGACCAACTGTCCAAGGTATTTGTAATCTTCTACGTATTGTAAGTTATGATTTCCAACTTTTTATATCTACCTTTTCTGCGTTCGTCATTAGCTTTGTTTTATCAAAATTAGGGGAGAGGCCTACTTCTGTACATATCTCCAGTAAAGTTTCCATCATCATTTTGAGGTCTGCTGCATTGCTCGCCAACAAAACAATATCGTCTGCAAATCGGAGACAGTTTAGCCATCTTCCGTTTATCTTTATGCCGACATTCTTCCAATCTATACGCCAAAATACTGTTTCCAACACTAAGATAAACAGAACTAAATTAAAGCTATTTAAATTATCTACAACTTTCATTCTATACACATTTTTCATATTTTGTACCGTATCCGAGATACACACTTTGCAAATGTGATGGACTTGGTGCGTTTGTTTTACCAAGAAAAGTTTTTTTTTAAATAATAATTTATTGAAATTTAAAACTGTACAAAATTTATACATCAAGTAAATGTGCTGTTAACTATTACAATAATATGTCTAAAATTGATAAGAACTACTCATCAGTAGCACTTCAATAATAATTTTACACTAGAAGGTCTCTGGACCATTTTCTTTTCAGACAACTCGAAGGATCGTCGGGTATGGAGTGGAAAATAATTGAGAAACTAGGGGATTTGAGTGGTTATGGAGCTTACTATGAAAGGATAGATATCTGGTTTGGGCTAAATCTGCAACATATGGAACATTAAGATCTTTATGGATAAGTTTATTGGTGACAAAGTAAGGTGCATTGAGGATTTTTCGAAGGATTATGATTGTAAGGATTGGATACGAGATGAATTGGATGGCTTAGTGGAACCCCAAAGCTCAACTCCGTACGTCCAGATAGGTCTAATCACAGTCATGTATATTAGTCTTTTGTAATTAATTGGGAGCTTTGAACGTTTGTCTAATAAATGTTGAAGTAATCTGTAACGACGGGCAGTTTCTTGTCTTTTTAGTCTTGTATGTGGAATCCAAGTGAGACGTTTGTCCAAGTGGAGTCCTAGGTAGCGGATCTGTTCAACAGGGATTAGTGGAATATCATTAAAGGATACTGTAGGACAGGAAGTCGTGGGCTTACGACGAAGGGTAAAGGTTATTTGGTGAGATTTTTTTGGATTTATTTTGATTCTCCATTTTTGACACCATTCTTGAAGGGTTAGGATATGGGATTGTAGTGTTTGGGTGGCAATGAAGGGATCATTGTTTAGTGATAACACACATGTGTCATCAGCGTAAGTGGTAGGATAAGTTGGGATGTCAGGTGTATACAGCGTGTAGAGGATGGGGCCTAGGATTCACCAAGAAAAGTTAAAAAGTATAACATTTGACAGGTTAAAAGAAATTTAATGTTCTACAATATTATTTATAAAAAGTTTTGTCGTAGGATGAATGTTATAGAAGAAATAGAGGGAAGTTTAACAGAAAACGTGAGGTGGAATTTTTTTTTTTAATGTTCACATTTGCCAAGCGTATATCTCGGAAACGGTACAGAATATGAAAAATGTGTATAGAATGAAAGTTGTAGAGTATTTAATTTACTTTAATTTAGTAAGTAGTCTTGTTTTTGATAGGAGGCACTGTTTTCAAGTTTTAACCCAAAAAAAGGGTCCTTTCGCATTTCCCCCTTCCTGTTCCAGGCCCGAAAACTCCAGGAATTATAGTATATTTACTTTCTAACTACCCTAAAAAAGTTTCCGAAGAAAGCCCTTGTATTACAGAAAACGAACTCTATAATTCTTCATTGACTGGACTAACTCTCCATTAAAAAAAAATGCAAATTATTTATTTTTATCAAGAACCCATTTCCGTCCCATTCTAAAACTTTGCCCGCATGTAGTCAGCTACAGGTACAGAATATGAAAAATGTGTACAGAGTAAAAGTTGTAGAAAATTTAATAAAATTTTATTTCGTAAATAAGCATATTTTGCATACGAAGCAGCGTTTTCGAGATATGAACGCAAAACCAAAAAAAACGTACCTTCCGCGTCCACACCCCTTCCTGTTCCTCCCTGTTAGTATGTTTACTTTCTAACCACCCTGAACATTTTTTCTGAAGAAAAATCTTGGATTACAGAAAACGCATTCCATAATATTTTATTAACTGGACTAACTCTCCGTTAAAAAAAGAATACAAATTATTTATTTTTATCAAGAACCCATTTCCGTCTCATTCTAAAATATTGCTATCGTGTAGCCAGTTATAGTATAAATCACATATATTTTTTTCGAAAAAATCGAAGGGTATGTATTTTGGGAATTACGAAAACCGTTTTTGAACGTGTCGGAAAAAATTCAAAATGGACGGAAAATATATTCAAGTGATATATCAAATTAAAGGGCATTTCAAATGGAAAAGAATGCCGAAAATTTGAGCACTCTAGGAGCAATAGTTTTTTAATGGCATAATTTTGAATATACTGGGTAAGGACCGAAAACGGTATTTTTTGAATTTTTAAAACCTAACAACTCAAAAACCTAATGTCAGAAAAATGTAATATTTTACATTTGTACTAGTCTTTGTATGTACAACTTCTATACCAAAAATCATCGATTACTGAATTATGAATTATAAAAAAAAAAACTTTTCTAACCTTAAGAAGGCACTGGGATAGATTGGCTTCACTCACTCATGTAAGCCATTCATGATGTTCGTTCGCACACTACCCAACATATGTTACTGATTTTTTTTTTCATACTCTGCTATTTTCACAGCGCTTTTTTAGTCTCAGTATATATATATATATATATATATATATATATATATATATATATATATATATATATATATATATATATATATATATATTAAATAATATAAATGTTAGCACGTTTATAACAACACTACGAAAAACACATTTTACAAACAAACCACTTTTCTATGGTATACCACGTATATATATATGTATAGATTTGATCAACAATTTCTAACGACCATAAGAACTGCTGTGTTCAAGCGATTACAATGGTAATAGCATGGCAAGAATCAGCATACATTCTGCTTTTTATCCATGCGTATAACATTGAGATTACTCCAGATTTTAATGGACAAAAACTGATGTGAATGAAAAAATCCGAGGTCAGCTATATAACTTGAGATATTTCAATAAGGGGAAATCCTGGAACCTCTGGATTTGGTTTCAATCGGTGGCGTTTTCAGAAATTGATAGCTTGTCTTCTAAAATCCTACAAAATTTTAAAGGAAAAAAAAAAATTATTTATGATTTCGACAAAATTTAGTTTCTACATGTTTTTTTGAGATAAAGAATTTGAAAATAATATCAGTTTTTAGTTTAAAAATTTCCCTCACCTATTTGATTAGAATTATTAAAAGTAATTTATTTTTAAATCGAAGTATCGCTACCGGGTAATCGAGAATTAATTTTTTGGTATCGACACATCATTGCTAATTACTAATTGTTAATATTAAGTTGTAGAGATACTGTAAACTAAAACCATAGACTAGGCTATAGTGAGAGGGGATAATAACATAGGATTATAATGAATATAACAAATAGAATCAAAGAAAACAAAATTTCTCTTTGGCGAAGCGTAATACTGACTACTCTATTACAGGGCCTTCACAGTGTCGCTTGCCCAAGGTTCCGGTTCCCTATCGAAAGGATAATTTCGATAAATAGTCGATATTAAGGACATCGAAAGGAAAAGGATAAAGATGTGTAGCAGCAGCTTCGGGGGCTTTAGCTGTCCGAAGGTCGAATGCCAGTTGAGTCTGTCTCTTCCTAGCAACATGGTCTTCAACTATGGTAAGTCTAGAATTTATTCATTAATATTATTATAATTATTATCATTATATATTTATATATTAATATATTTAATCAGTAAAAATATAAAATCTATCTTAAGATAATCAGTGATTAGTACTGTAAAAATTAATAGTCATATGAGGCGTCCAAATGCAAACGATTTCTAAATTTTTCACCAGAAGCCAAAAACTATAGCAATATGATGCCCAATTGATATTAATGTAATTTTTCTTGTATAATTAGCAGAAAAATAGATGGTTTTAGTTGGGCAAGCGTAAAAAGGGCCCCTGTTGACCAGTTTTTTTTTTTTTTTAAATTGGTTTTTCTTCTGTACTTACTCCGTTTTGCAACAGTTTGAGACTTACTCCTTTTTGATAATGAAATAAATACATGCGCTGAGTTGATTTATAGAATTGAAATGATAGATTTAAAAAATTATTTTACGTTCAAAAATGTTTCTTATTAGCTTGGTGAACAACTAAAACGGATAGTAAAGTAATAAACGATATATGTACATACACGGACTAGTCTATGTAATCACAATACACATTTTCCTAAACAAATTATTATTATTCTTCATCTTACTTCTAGACAGACTTTTAGTAAAACTTCTTTGAAAATGATTAAAAACAGTTTATCATTAAAAAATATTTGTATGCATAAATGGGATTATTTTTTAGAGTATTGAGGAACAAAATGAAAAAAATAAAATAATGAACTACGTAGCCAAAAAGTATCAAAATATTATTGACTGTGCTATCTAAAAACTTTTTTATAATGTTTAAAAACATTTATTAGTTTAGTTTAACAAAAAAAAAAAAAATGAAATATAAATTAAAAAATGGACTAGTCAATAGTAATTACGATCACAATAACAGGTAACTTTTCTAAACAGCTAATTGTGTTTCTTCCACCTCGTTTATGCCTCCTAAATCTGACAAATAATATGCATAATATGGCAGCCATATTGTGAGATACTCCCTTTTGCTACAGTACGTGATTTTTAATAGTAAATTTAAACAGCTTTTCCTTCGTTTTTAAACCTAAAACCTAGTGAGCCTTCTGCGTGGCAAGGAGCTGGATCGAACGGTATATAAAACTCAATTTCGATTTTCGGTGGATTTGCTTCGTTTTGCAATTAGGCACCTCATATAAAATAATATATACTAATATAAATTAATATACACGTAGCTTTATCATAATTAAACATCACGAAGCTCTAATTTGGCACATAAATTTTAAATGTAAAATTTTCATATTCTAAAGTCAATTTACTCTATATTGTTTTGAAAAAATATAATCATTAAAATTATTTAAAATATATTATTGATTATTAAATATTAACAAAAAATAACTTAAAGACGACTGTTATACAAAAATGCCATCCTAAATACATATCTCGCCATAGAACTATAATCTCCCCAAAAGCACTTCTTACGAAGCAGCCCAATTACAAGATATTTTGATGTATTTTTCCTAATATCTGCACTTAAAAAATTAAAAAAAAAAAAAAAATTGGTTTAAGAATCATGTCGATCATCATGTCGACATATAATCATATTTTAAACTCGGAATATAAAATAAATTACTATTCATGATGATGATTGTATTGTTGACTGTGAGTTTTTACTAAGGAGATGAATTCGTCAGGGGTGCAGTCAAGGTTGAATAAACACAGCCAGTTTTTAAATGTAAAACTTATATCTTGGCGTGCCAACGTTTCGACCTGCCTTGCAGGTCTTCATCAGGGCTAAAATAACATGTTATATCATAATTAAATGTTATTTTTGTTATAAGTTATTTAAAAATAAATTAAATAAATTAGTTTAATGCTGTTTCATTTTTTTTCTCGGATTCTAGGAACCATTAGTATGAACGGAAAAGTACGTTTCTAATATTTTTTCACCAGGAACCCCCAAAAAAATTGTTGGCAAGAGTCTGTCCTCCACTTGCTAGCGAAAAAACATGGTTTTGAGTTTACGCCGATCTTCGGTACATACTCAATGCACAATGTATGCAATTTTTGCTATGTATACAATAGTACTGAAATTATTATATCAAATAAGTTAAAGCCCTCAAAGTGTCAGGTCTTTATTTTATTTTGATAAAATAATGTCAGTACCAAAGCAGACAAAGCAATAAGCTTTCACTCAAAACCATGTTTTTTTTTTTGGTTTTTTTTTGCTTAGGTTTGCTTTTTTAGTTCTCATATGGATAATATTTTGAAAAAACAATGCTTATATATTTGGATATAACAAACAAGTAAATAATCGAAAACGAATCTAGATAATTTTAATATAAATTATTTATGTTTAACTGCGCCTTATCATTTCAAAATACTGCCTGACATCAAAGTCCAGCCGAAGTCTTGTTAAAGCTTATTTCAGATAAATTCATTCATATAAACAAGATTTTCCAATCGATATAAACATTATACATTTCTTTTAAAATATTATAAAATTGTAAATATACGTGATGCCATAAAAACGTGCGCATAATCTAAATATTTTTTAAATAACATATATATGAAATATTATTATATTATTACATAATATAATAATAAATACATGTGTATAAGGGTTCTTGTTATCATCTCCATATTACCATTTACATTCGGGACTCGATTAACCGACGTGATTGGACTAAAGCCTCGGTTAAGCGAGATCCAAAAAAAAAAAAAAAAAAAAGGAAATACACTGGGAAAAACAAAAGACCATGAATATGTCTGTAGGTTTTTATATCTATTCCTTCTGATGAGGAACTTCGCAACCCACAAACCCTTCTTCATGAGAAATTGTTACTGACAATTCGGTTCTTACAAGGGGATGCTTTAAATTGTAACTCACAGATTTGAATGCCGAGTGTAGGGGGTTGATTGTGTGAGTATTAGGGACCTATAATAGTGCAAAACTAGAATTATAGCCGCCAATGGGCATTAGGAGCCGAGAAAAAAAATTAAAATATGAAAACCACGTTTTATTTTTTTTTCTCAGCTCTCAGTCAAGATAGATAAATGATTCTTTCACGTTTAATTGCAGTTATATATGGCATGTGATAAAAAAATACTTATATTATGGTTAAAATACGACCCGGCTTTAGGGTGCTCAAAAACTCTAAAAAAAAAAATGACAAAATTTCGAATGAAATCCGCTGTAAATCTGTGAATTTTTTTTCATGTAAAACTGACCTCAAATCTCGATTTAGCTCACCAAAAAAAAACAAAAACCATTATATGTGACATTTCATCAAAATAAAAAAATATTGATTTTTTTTTACCTGTTTCGAGGAGGTTAAAATTTCATCAATTTCTAAAGGCCATAACAACTGCTGTGTTCAACCGATTACAATAGTAATAGCATCACAAGAATCAGCGTACATTCAGCTTTTCCTCACCTATTTTATATAAATAAAAATGGTCTATTTCTATTATTATTTTAAGTTTTACACAATAAATTCGGTGGGCTCTCGACGTATCTCGAGAACAGATTAAAACGCATCATGAATTGCTTCAATAGGTTTGTCTTCGGAACCTCGAAACGTTCCCATGTTTCGCATTTCTACACTGAGTTAAATTGGCTTTTCCCCTCCTTCCGCAGAAAACACTTCCTAGGCACCTACCTATTCCAAGTTATCAACACCCGTCACCCTCCCTTTATTTACAGTAACCTGAAATTCAAGTCCGCTATCAAATCACTGCATACAAGATCTCGTCTTTCCGATCTCTATACTCCATCCCACAGAAGTACTGCATTCCAACGTTCCTTCCTTGTCCGATCCTCTACTCTTTGGAATTCCCTCCCCCCAAGTATCCGCAATGCTTCTTCCCTTGGCACATTTAAATCACTATTTTTTCACCATCTTCTTTCCCTTCAACTCGACGCTCTCTAATTATAAGGATGTATGTACTATGTATGTAATCGTCTAATTTAATTACCAAGACCGTCAGACATAAAACACAAGCATAAATTATAGTCTGATCATGATAATATTTTAATTGTTTGTAATGATAATTTTTGATTTTCTATTTTTTATTTTTCTTCAAGTTTCTGTTTGTTTTTTTTTTGTCTTCTGCAATTTTATTTACAACATTAACCTCTATTTTGTGTACTCATTTTTTTACTCTCTTTTTATATAATTTTTTTCTTTTTTCTTTTGTTTTTCTCTGTATCTTTTTTTCATACATATTTGTATTCAGTTAATCTATGTTATTTTATTTTTACAACCCTCTAAAATCCTACAAAATTTCAGGAATAAAAAATTTAATTTTTGATTTTGACGAAAATAGTTTTTGAGTTTCTACATGGTTTTTGAGATGAGGAAATGTAAATGATATCAGTTTTAAGTTCAAAAATTTTCCTCTCCTATTTTTTATGTATTAGAAATAGTGGAGATCATTTTGAGCAATACCTGTTATACTCTACAAATTAAATTTATGAATAATTTAAAATTAGTTTAATTTTGTTCCCTGATTTTTGTTTACAAAAATGTAGATAAAGTTTACTCTGATAAAATCGAAATTCCGAAAAAGAAAGAGAAAATATGCAGTTTAACCTATGCTATAAAGAAACACAACTATTTGTTACGTTTTGCATAAAAAATATGATTCGATTCATTATTATTGTCAGTGTGCGCTGGAGGCACCCTTTTGTTAGTTTATAAAAAATAAAAAAAACTAGATGTGCTGCGTGCCTGCAAATGGTATTTTTTTTAAAGAATATTAAATAGAGAAGTTTTCAAAACAATTTGGATTTGGCTGTTGGGCTTACTTTTTTTTTATTGATCCTAAACTTGAAGTTCATAATTTTTATTTTTGCCTTTGACAAGATGTAACGACCTCCCGTTGTTTTGGTATTTGTTTTTTTTGCACCATATCTTTTTTATTTTACATGGACAATGTATTAGTATTTACAGGGGAAAAAATGGCGTTGATATATTAGTAAACAACGGAGTTATAAGGCATAAATGTTTGGATTTGGCCATTTTTACAAAAAAATTCATAAAAAAAAAAAACAATAAGACTTTGTATATAGGTAAGTGACCTTAAATAGGTTCAAAATGAACCTCCCTACCCGAGATAATTTTTTGGCCAACGATCTTCCGAACGCCCTGTATAATAACCAATATGTTCCCTAGGCTACTCTTATTAAAAAAGGATTTAACCTATAGGTTAAGGATTATGTTGACCTTAATTTTACGCTGGGTTCAAAACGTAAGCTTCAGTAAATTCGGTAGATGACCAAACAACACCGTCGATCTCAACCTTGGAGGAAGCGAGAGGTCTTCGATCTCTTTGGAAACCGCAACTCGATCTTTTTTTTTCCTTATCGATTCTTTTATTGTTTTAGCTGAAAATGGTGGGCGAATGATACTAGGAATCGTAGCTATTTACTACGTCTTCAACATCCGATCGGCATGAGTTATGGCGGCTTTCTCGTAGACCGCAATCGGTTTCTATAGTATCGTATGATGTAATAAGTTAAATCTACTGTTTGTGGAGACATTTAAGGAAATTGGCATATATTTTTTTTTCCTTAGCCAAAAGGTGCATATATGTCAGTACTTGAAAAAATTTTTATCATATACATGCAACAGATTGGTCTCTTCGAATTCATGGCAGAATAGACAGTCCAGTCATTTTAGAAGTTTTACGCCCCAAACTGCGGGGAAATTTCCAAGTGAGCTGAATTTTTGTATACACCTTTATTACCGCATTTTAATGAATATTTGAAAAATCTACATTGATATCCTCCCGGCTAAAAAAGTTATTAGGATCAAAATGTCGCGGAAATTAGTTTTCCGCGAATATCTCGCGACCTATTGCTCGGAGGTCAATTAAGTCATAACAAAACATTTTCATCGTGCAGTTATCTACAAAAAAATCCTGTTGCATTTTTCTGTAAGATCAACCGGTTTTTGAGCAGAGCGCATAACTTGCGGTATCTGAAACTTTTTTCCACAACACGTTTTTTGGTACTCTTTTGTCTACAAATCCGAAACTATTTGTCTGCTTTTATATATGTTTTTTTCATCTGAGAGCTGCGTAAATTTGTTGTCAGACCCTATATATGAATTTTTGATAATGCTCCTTAAAACTTCTATGACAGCACGCTGAGAACACCTTACTGTTGTGAAATCCTTAGTTTTTTTTTGGCACATTTCTCGTTATAACTCCAAAAATAATTATCCGACCCGAGAAACTTTTTTCCATCTCAAAGCTGGATAAACTTACTATCAGATCCAATATATCAAATTTAATTAATTCCGTGTAATACCCATGTTAGCACGCTTTTATTTAAATAAAAGTAAATTTGTACAGTTGTACATTTAATGAAATTTACAACTGTACAAATATATACATCAAGTAAATGAGCTGATAACGATTATAATAACATGGCAAAACTTGAAAAGAACTACTCATCAGTAGCACTTCAATTAAAATTCTACAATGGAAGATCTTTAGGCCATCTCCTTTTCAGACGCCTCGGAGGATTATCAGCAATGAAGTGGGAAGCAAATTGAGAAACTAATGAATTTGAGTGATTATGGAGCTTACTATGAAAGGATTGTGCTAAATCAGCAACATATGGACCATTAAGATCTTTATAGATAAGTTTATTTGTGACAAATTAAGGAGCATTGAGGATTTTTCGAAGGATTTTGGATTGTAAGGATTGAATGCGAGATGGACGAGGAGATGGATGGTTTAGTGGAGCCCTAAAGCTCAACTCCGAATGGGTCTAATCACAGTCATGTATATGAGTCTTTTGTAATTAATTGGGTGCTTTGAACGTTTGTCTAGTGAATGTTGAAGTAGTCTGTAACATCTCAAATTCTAAAAGCAATCTCCAAACACCAGAACTTTGCTACCTAGGTTATTTATATTAAAATCGAATTTAGTATACAATCGAGAAAAAGATCGGAGTTCAATATCAGTCCAAAACATTTATTCAGTCATCAGTTTCGAACTGCTTTTGTTTTTTTTTTTCAAGAAAAAAATCTTTCAATCAAACATTGTAATATCAGCTTTTCACATTTGAATTAATTTGACGTCAGCTAACGTCATCGTGACGTAAAAAAAAAAAAAAAGAATGCTAGAATTGTAAAATATGCTAAGCAAATTAACGTGATCTGTGATTTGATTTTTTTTTTTTTAATTTCATTTCTTGGAATTCATGTTTTTCGGACAACCTGTACAATATAAAATTAGGACTGATCAATTATTTCACACTTGGATTTTTTTATTTGAAGACGAATTGCGAATATATAATGTTCATCAGTTCTAATATCATAAAAAAATTCAAAACATCAACACTTTGGTACACTGATTATATACATTAATAATTCTGAACCATCTTGCGTTAATGATACAGAATTACTTATAATAGTATACAACTGTTTATTTTCTATAACCAAATGTTTCAAAACTACTGTGATGTACCATTTAAATACGAGAAAGCAGGAACACCTTTAAGATAAAAAAAAAAAAGGTCGTTAAAAACCAATCGAATAATAATGATGATAAAACAGCTGTCTCACGTTCGATTAATTTTATGAGCAGTTTAAACCGTTTGTAATTTTGATTGGTCTGTCGAGACAAATGTTGATAACACAGGCCAACAATGAAAAAACTTTTTACTTAAAACACCTTATTATTCTGTTTTTAGGGTGCTAAATCCAAATATGACACCTTTTTTCACATTTGCACATCAATATATTAATTTTTTTTATTTATTACCGAATTTAACAGCTTTTATACCAGGTATGCAAGTTCAATGCTCCTTTTTGTCACCATTTATTACCGACATTTAATAGCTATCCTTTATAATATACTAAAAATAAAATTGTAAAATAATTTGTGCTGGATGTAGAAGAGTTGGCAGCACTGCTGAAACAGATATAGATATAAATGAGCAAGATGATGAAGAATTCCAATGTGCTACAGCAAATATATAGTCTAAACTGTTTATTCAGATTGAGCTTAACGACTTAGTTAGGGATCTTGGGTTAACAAAAGGAAAAGCTGAAGTGCTTGGTTCTAGACTAAAAGAAAAGAAATTGTTGGCAGTTGGAACAAGCATATATGTGTACAGGAAGAGAGAGCAGCAGTTTTCGAAATTATTTGAACAAGGTGATTTAGTGTACTGCTCAAACATTCCAGGTCTGATCAAAGAGTTTGGTGTTGAATACAAAGAAAGAAGACTGGGGGCTGTTTATTGGTTCTTCCAAAACTAGTTTAAAAACTGTTTTATTACACAATAGTAACACTTATCTAGAAAAAATCAAAAATCTAGAAATAGTGTTGAATCAGACTGGCTATTCGGCTCTGATAAGTGGTGACTTGAAAGCAACATGCATGCTTCTTGGTCAGCAAGGCGGTTTTTATCAAATTTCCATGTTTTTTGTTTGAATGAGACAGTAGAACAAGGGATCAACATTGGTGCAGAAAGAACTGCCCTGTGAGGGAGTCTTTAAAACCCGGCGAGAAGAACATTCTCCGCAAAAACCTTGTAGATCCTAGAAACATTCTCTTACCATCTCTACATATAAAGTTAGGCCTCATGAAACAGTTTTAGTGTTTTCCTTCCAGCAGTAACCCTGTTGGAAGGGATTTTATTATTTTCTGTACACACCATACTTGTACAAAGTATACAATGTACATGTAAATATTATTTGCGATTTGATTATAATTTACATGTGTTGAAAGGTATAAAAATATAAAAATAAACAAGAAAATAAAATAAAATAAAACAAAGAATAAGAAGTTATATAACATAGATAATTTAAAATTCAATAAAAACAGCAACAAAGTTATGTAGAGAAAAGTTTATGAATATTTAGAGGTTTAGAGATATTTCATATTTATATCCTCTATTTTAATGATTGAATTTTTAAGAAATATTTGAAAATTTTCAAATGATTTGTTCATCAAACATTGACCATCCACCGGCCAATGTCCTAGTTTCTGTACTGTTTTTGTCTGTAGAATAGTTCTGTAGTCAGTGAGTAGTCTGCATTCATATATGAGGTGGTGTATATTTTTGTTCTTGAGTGAAATCACACGGACATAGGAAAGAATCTCTTATTTTAAATCGATAGAAATAACTGTTTACTGCCGCATGTCCTGTGACTCCTTGTGTAATGTAAAAGTTAGTCCATGAGTTTGATTTAATGTAGGTCCGTAAGTCTGGAATGAAGTTATGTAGATGTCTTCCCTGTGTTGTTGTGTTCCAACGTGTCTGCCACTGGTCTACTGCTTGTGTTTTTAGCATGTGTTTAAGTGTTGTTTGGATATCATACTATATGATATAGGAAGGGTAGTATCCTTTGAAGCCTCTTTTGCAGCCTTGTCAGCCAGTTCGTTTTCTGCTATGTCGGAATGCCCTTTACCCACTTGAAGGAAATTTGAATGTTATCGTCAGTTTGTAGATGTCTTAGAAATGATCTTATTTTTTCAATGATGGGATTGTGACAATGTCTGTTTTTTATCATGTATAGAGTACACTGACTGTCCGTTAGTATTGTAATCTTTTGTCCTCAAATTTTGAAAGTATTCTAGAGATTTAAGGATGGCGAATTGTTCTGCTTGATTATTGCTACATTCTGGGCCTAATTTATACTTTATTACATCTTCTAAAATTTTGTTTTTAAAAATGAGACTCATGAAACAGTTATATAATGCTTTATATTTATATGAAACAGTTATATATGCTTTTTTTAATTATATAAAAAAAGCAAATTTCTCAAAAGCTATGGGTGATACAAAAAACTAAGACCAGATTTGGATTCAGCACACAAAAATCTATAAAAATCAGCTATTAAAGTAAAAAAAGTTTTCAAAAAACATTTTTTTTGTTGGCCTGTGTAATTCAAAACCCAACAAAACTTGGACTCCCGCTGATCTGAACTACTCGATAATCCGAACCCTCAATGAAGTTGTACTTTCATTGCTGTCTTTCTGGTCGGTATTTTGAGGTCAGAATTAACTTTTCACATCTCATCTCATCTCAAACACCTCCCATCTCGGCGAGAGCAAATTCGGCCTTTATCGTCTAGTCTTTCATTTTTCTAAGCACGTTCTATTATGTATTGGGCCATAGGTATGTTAATCATTGAACTAATCTGGACGTACGAATATCGCTGCTATTTGAAGAAAAGTACGTGTAACCGCTGTTGAAACTCTGTTTAAGTAGAAACATAGCTAGAATGAGGCAGGATTAACAACTAGTTAACTTCTCTACACATACCTTAAGTATTTAAGGGATAAACCGAGATAATTTGATGCCGTACGAAAACTTTTGAGGTAGTCAGTTTACACTTTTTTCTTCTTATAGTAAATTTATGGAGCTTTCTGATAAAAAAAAAAAAAATTTTGGAACGGAAAATTAGTTTCGGAATGAGTATCAATAAACTTGTTTTATCAGAGAAGTGTGACCCAAGATGTAGAGTGCCGAAATGAGGAATGTAAAGTGCATGGAATATGCGATAATTTTTGACTTCGCAACTTTGTTAGGAATAGTTAGAAGGTAAACATATTAAAAGTCCCCGCCCCTGTGGGATGAGCTAAAGGTGGGGGGAGGGGAGAAGGTCCCAATTTTGTTTTTCGATTATATCTCGACAACGGTGGACTCTAGAAAAATATGTAGCAGATCAAAATTAAAGCTCATTAAATTTCCTATAAAATTAATTATATACGTATTCGTAGAAATTCCAACGGTTTTCGAGATATACGTTATTAAAAATCGACAATTTTAGAAATAAAAAATATTTTTACCCCACTTTTTGTTAAACATTTGAAGCAAATACCAAAAACGTATATATGAAATTAAAGTACATTTAATGCTCTACAATTTTGATTCTGACGTTTTTTCTGAGAAACGATTGTGGAACGTAATAGAAGCAAAAGTTTGACAAAAAGTGAGGTGACATTTTTTGTTTTTTTCCGAAAATCACCTATTTTCAATAACGTATATCTCGTAAACGGTTAGAATTACGACAAATTTATATAAAATAAATTTTATAGTAAATTTAATTAGCTTTTATGTTTATTTGAAACATATTTTTCTAGAGCCAAACCTTTTCGAGATATTATCGAAAAACCAAAAAAATGGAACTTCTCCCCTCCCCCCAACCGTTAGCTCACCCCCCAGCGGTGGGGACTTTTAGTATGTTTACCTTCCAACTATTCCTAACGAAGCTATGAAGTTAAAAATTATCGCATATTCCATGCACTCTACAATGTGTTTATTGACTGGACTAAAAAGGAAAATGGTTAGATAGAAAGGTAAGCAAAATAATAAAGTTGGCATAACAATAAACAAAGGAAGATGTTGTGGAAATATGAGAAATTAAAATAAATGGACTTACTGAAGTAGTCTGGATGAAAGCTTGACTAACAATGACTGTTAAAAAATAAAATCAGGGAAAAGGGGGGGGATAATGACTAGCAGAAAGTAATTAAGGGTGGTAGTGGCTAATATAGCATATGAAAGGGGGCACATGGTGGATAAAAACCGAACTATTTTTTTATTTTTATTTAAAAGGCGTGGAAGATGTTAAATATGAATTTAAACATTTTGCTATCATTGTCAGCAAAAAATAAAAAAATAAAAAAATAATATTAATAAATATTATTACTTTAGTTTAACAAACAAAAAAATTAAATATAATTTAAAAAATGGACTAGTCAATAGTAATTACGATGACAATAACAGGTAACTTTTCTAAACAGCTAATTGTGTTTCTTCCACCTCGTTTATGCCTCCTAAATCTGACAAATAATATGCATAATATGGCAGCCATATTGTGAGATACTACCTTTTGGTACTGTGATAGTCATGGTTTTACTTCCTTTTGCAACAGTACGTGATTTTCAATTGTAAATTTGAACAGCTTTCCCTTCGTTTTCAAACCTAAAACCTAGTCAGTCTTCTGCGTAGCTGGGAGCTTGATCGAACAGTATATAAAACTGAATTTCGATTTTCGGTGGATTTGCTACGTTTTGCAATCAGGCGCCTCATTTCTCCCTGACTGGGATTTTTCGATCCAAGCAACAGAGCTATAGAGTGTCAAAAAAAAAATGGAGGCAAAACGTGTTTTTTTTTTCATTCAAACGAACATAGCTCCTAAAAGGTAGGGCCTAGCGACAAATGTTATACAACAAAAAATATTTTTCATTACATTTCTGATATAAAGATGATTGTCAAATTTTTGATCCGAGAAACAATAACAGAGCTAGATCTTGTCAAAAAAGCACCAACTCAAAAAACGTAGGTATAACATGACTTTTTTCATTCAAACTAACACAGCTTCATCGAAACTGTAGGCCCTAGCTATATATGTATAACTAAAAATGTTTTCCATTAAATATCTGATAAGGAAACTGACATCAATTTTTTGATACGAGCAACACCTACAGAGGTACAGCGTGTCAAATTATTACCCTTTCAAAGGTGAAAATAACGTTATACAAGAGAGACCCATACATTTCCAATACATTTCCATGTCACAGCACAAAACATCAGATGTTATACAGGGTGAGTATCTCTTAGTATATAAAAAAAAAATTGGGTGAAACTACATCGAACATGTAGCAAAATGCCGCAGATCTCACCTTTCTATTCCAATCCATTGCAGATATATGATAAAAAACAAAGACTTTTTTGAGGAAACCACGTTTTATTCTATAAAAGCTGTAATATCTCCATTTTGCTTAAATATTTTTCAAATTTTGACCACATTTTCGGATTTAGCATTAAATTTTCTATGATATTTGAGTACCTGTAACCTTGAATTTTACAAACTTGGTATCTAAAGAACAGCTTGATCTTCACCTTATTTGGGGAAGTTACAATGCCTTACATTACTTCAACACTCACTGTTTTTTAAAAAAACTATCCACAAAACGTCAAATCTTACAAAAACTTGTAAATTTAATAAGCTTTCGAATGATATGTTAAACGTGATGATTTTGTTTCGATTTCATCGAGAAATTTACTTTTGAAAACGAAAAAACATGGTGTTCTCATTTGGCATACAAATCAGGGTGTAAATGAAACATTATGACTATCCCTTAATGAAAATATGAATTTCAAACATAATAAACTCTTCATTCGATTAAAAAGCAATGAAAAAAAATTATTGTTTAATAGGAAATATAGAAAAACTGTCAATAAAGCGACACCAGATCAGAGGATCTTATGTTATTACATTTGTTTAATTATTACTATAATTTAGGATTTTATTTTATTAACTTTTCAATGTAAGGTTTAAAACTCAATGATAATGAACATAGACCTCAATTTGCGGTTAGCTTCTGATTGCATATTGTGTTGAAGAATGTATGAACCCTGTATACAATAACTATGATCTACCTAAGTAAGCTTATTGTATACAATAAGCATCTACCTAACAACCCGGATAAAAGACCAACTACGAAATTACACATTAATTCCGTATTACGCATTACAATATCCACCATTAGTCCAGTCAATAAACACATTGTAGACTGCATGGAATATGCGATAATTTTTCACTTCATAGATTCGTTAGGAGTAGTTAAAAGGTAAACATCCTAAAAGTTTCCGCCCTTGGGGTGTGAGCTAACGATGGGAGGGAGGGGAGAAGTTTTTTTGTTTTTTCGATTATATTTCGAAAACGGTAGACTCTAGAAAAACATGTTACAAATCAAAACAAAAACTAATTAAATTTCATATAAAATTGATTATATACATATTTGTCGAAATTCTAACGGTTTTCGAGATATACGTTATTGAAAATCGGTAATTTAAAGTTTGACAAAAAATGGGTAAAATTTTCAATAACGTATATCTCGAAAACCGTTAGAATTTCGACAAATATGTATATAATCAATTTTATAGAAAATTTAATTAGCTTTTATTTTGATTTGAAACATATTTTTCTAGAGTCCACCGTTTTCGAAATATAATCGAAAAACCAAAAAAATTTAACTTTTCCCCGTTTCTCCCACTGTTAGCTCATCCCCCAGCGGCGCGGACTTTTAGTATGTTTACCTTCCAACTATTCCTAACAAAGCTATGAAGTCAAAAATTTTCACAAATTCCATGCACTCTACACCCCTCATTTCAGCGCTCATTGCCTGGACTACATAGTCGAAAAGTAATTAGAAAAATTAGGATTAAGCCACGTATTTAAATAGAAAAATCATTATAATCTTATTTGCTTCCACATAAAGACGAAATAGACACTTTCCTAAAACGATTAGTTTTAATGTTAAAAAATAAACTTTCATTATAATGAAATTAAATAACCAGGACAAACTGGACTTAACAATAAGTTTCTCAAATGTTAAGACGTGTAGCGATGTAGAAAAAATAATTGTTTTTAAGTTGGCGTTCAAGTATGAATCGATTCAAGTTTGAATCAATGAATCGAGGAAGTATCGATAACGGAGAGAGAGTTATTCTTCCAGTTCTATAAATAACCGCTTACTTTATTACTTTACGTTAGAACAACAAAGCTCGTCCTACAGGAGAGAATGCCCTTGAAGTAAAATCCAAGTCTGTGTTAATTAAGAATAAATTCGAAAATGTAGACAATTGATTTTTTTTAGTTACGTCACTTCAATAAAAATTCTACACTCTAGGCCATCTTCGTTTCAGACGCCTCGGAGGATTATCAGGAATGGAGTGGGAAGCAAGTTGAGACACTAACGGATTTGAGTGATTATGGACTTACTATGAAAGGATAGCTATCTGGTGTGGGCTAAATCAACAACATATGGAACATTAATATCTTTATGGTTAAGTTTAATGGTGACAAAATAAGGAGCATTGAGGATTTTTCGAAGGGTTTTGGATTCTCAGGATTGAAAACGAGATGAATTTGATGGTTTAGTGGAGCCCCAAAGCTCAACTTCGTACGTCCAAATAGGTCTAACCACAGTCATGTATAGTCAACGTGGTCACAAATGAAAAAATGAAATATTGTCACTACAAAATAAAATTCTAAAAATGTCGATTTACCAAAAATTGAATGGTTTGGTGGATGAAGGGGTTATGTAACAAAACGCCATTTTGAGTTTGCTTTTTTTTTTTATATACATTTATTGAAATTTACAGCTGTACAGAATATATACATCAAGTAAATGTATTGACAACTATTATAATAACATGTTAAAACTTGAAAAGAACTACTCATCAGTAGCACTTTATTAAAACTTCTACACTAGAAGGTCTCTAGGCCATCTTCGTTTCAGACGCCTCGGAGGATTATCAGGAATGGAGTGGGAAGCAAGTTGAGAAACTAACGGATTTGAGTGATTATGGAGCTTACTATGAAAGGATAGGTATCTAGTGTGGGCTAAATCAGCAACATATGGAACATTAAGGTCTTTATGGATAAGTTTATTGGTGACAAAGTAAGGAGCATTTAGGATTTTACGAAGGATTTTGGATTTTAAGGATTAAATACGAGATGAATTGGATGGTTTAGTGGAGCCCCAAAGCTCAACTCCGTACGTCCAAATAGGTCTAATCACAGTTATTTATATGAGTCTTTTGTAATTAATTGGGAGCTTTAAACGCTTGTATAGTAAATGTTGAAGTACCAGTCTGAATTGGGTTATTTATGGTTAAAGATTTTACATTTTCCATTAGCAGGGAAATGTTACTAATCTATTTCAAAATGTATAAATATTAGAAAATAGACCTCATAGGTTATATTGTATGTTAAAAACAACACGTAAAATAACCTTATTTGTAAGAAAACGTTTACAACGTAATAGATACACCGCGCTTACTATAATACTATTGACGAATGCCTCATTGATCAAACTGTATAAACAACTCGATTAATATCTCTTGAGAACCCTAATCTAAAAATCGATTCATCATCTTTCAACTGAAATAAGGATCTATTATGTTGGCGTGTTAAGTTAGATAATGTACTCGACCCAAATTACAAAAGTAAATTGCTTTTCGTTTTGGATCAATCCAAGATGGAACCTTCTGTAATTATATTGTTTCCAATATTTGACAATAACTAATGATTTATTTCATTAATAGAACTTATATTTAAAATGCATTCGTCACGAACGCTCGTCACTGAATGATCCATGATTTGAAAAATAAGCTGTTTGTTTAAAGGCTTAACTTCTTTGGTAGTCTATTGAGGTTAGAAAGTACTGTATAACCGACAGATTACCAACCTTTTTTTACTAAGAATCGAAAGGTCGATAGGTTGATTCGTTCTGTGAGTCCACTACGAAAAAAATAAATAAAATACAAGGTACCTAGGACGGACAAGTTTCCTACTAACTTTAAAAAGCTGGATGATCCGCCATCTTGCGCGTCGTCGTGCCTTTCTCAAGATTGAAAGTTATGTTCGATTTGATATTTTTTTTTTGCTATATTGTTATTGCTTTAATAACTATGAGATTTATTTGTTTAATTAAGAACAAATTAATTTTGTACTCCTTTATTCAAAGTTAAACTTAAAAATTATAGAGAAGTAAAACAAATTACAGCAAAAAAATGTTTCATCAACTTGAAAAGAAATTTATAAAAAGTAAATTAAAAATTCGAAAATGTCTATAAATAAGGAAAAAAATTGCTACATAGTTTTAGACAAAAAGTACCATTTACAAAAAAATATTTGATTGTTCGTTAATTGGTCAGCATTTCACAAAGTTATGAGCGACAAATAACAAAAATATTAGAATCCCATATCTGAATTAGCAGGCAGGGTGACGTCATCCCTAGGATTTTTTCCCGGTCTCTGATTGGTCGAATAATATTAACTAACCTTGTGTATTCTACCAACCTTGGAAGAAATAGTTAGTTAAGAATAAATTCGAAAATGTAGACAATTGATTTTTTTTAGTTACGTCACTTCAATAAAAATTCTACACTCTAGGCCATCTTCGTTTCAGACGCCTCGGAGGATTATCAGGAATGGAGTGGGAAGCAAGTTGAGACACTAACGGATTTGAGTGATTATGGACTTACTATGAAAGGATAGCTATCTGGTGTGGGCTAAATCAACAACATATGGAACATTAATATCTTTATGGTTAAGTTTAATGGTGACAAAATAAGGAGCATTGAGGATTTTTCGAAGGGTTTTGGATTCTCAGGATTGAAAACGAGATGAATTTGATGGTTTAGTGGAGCCCCAAAGCTCAACTTCGTACGTCCAAATAGGTCTAACCACAGTCGTGTATATGAGTCTTGTAAATAATTGGGAGCTTTGAACGTTTATCTTGTAAATATTGAAGTAGTCTGTAACGAAGGGCAGTTAAAAAATTCTAAAAGGAAAATCGTTCAAAAATAATAGATTCATAATAACCAGCCAATCTAAGCATTCAAGGTTCTTAAATATACTTAAACCGTTTTATTTTGAGCAACTACTTATCAACAGAAATACTAACGTATATTGCATGTAATCGATTTAAAATCGATCTATTTTTATGTTCATTGTAGTACTTGATTACAATATCAAACTGTAACTTATATGAGATTGAAAAAAAAAAATTAAAGATTCACTTAACTTCTTTAAAGCTATTTTAACTTTTAATTTACCCATAATTCTTATAAAAGGCTTCTTAGTTATTTATAATTTTAAAATTTTATTGACTTATTGATTTCACGGAGTCGAAGAACTTGTCCAACGGTTAGCCTTGACCGATATCTGAAGTTTCACCTCGAGAGTGGAACATCGTCCCCTCTGTTAACAGCCATGTGTGAACATCGATAAAACTCTTATCGATCTTATTATCTTATCGATTCATCTTTTTTATATTATTTATAAACGCGATATATATAATTTTTATTTCAACATTTAACAATTAATAAAATTCTTTTTACGTTAAATATTGAATTTATTCGAAAATTATTATGCATTAAATTCAATAAAAGTTAGTCACTACTCGTTACCGAACGACATATTGCAGTTGTGAATTAAATTCTAGAATTTAATTAAATTTTATGTGGGAATTTTCTACTTTACTAATCCATTTTCTCATTCTAAATAACCAACACTTTTATAGTTTTATTTATTTTTTTAATATTAAAAGTTTTTTTTTATATACGATTAATTTAGCAGTAGTAGACATTTTAGATTGTAATTATAAGACTTTGAATACATTTTTATTTTAAGGTAAATGTAGTCACTAATATATAGAGGCAGTTCGGAGAATTTCAGCTGTTTTGGGTTACCATGGAAACCACCTATTGGTATTGCATATGGCGTCTTTTTCGGACTCGGTGTTTGTTATTATCTAACTTTAAACTTCATTAAAGACGTAGGAAGTAATGTCAATGTTGATAGAGAGTTAGTCAAGGTAATAAAAAACACATAAAAATATTTTACAATGGATAGAATTTATTTGATTCGCTGGATATCTTTATTAGTGAAAATTAAACGTTTAAGGAAAAAACAATTTAAAAACATAAATTACCTTCAATTAACCTTTTACTGACTATAGCATGCAACTGATACATAATTCATCTAATACATTCCTTAGGGAAGTGTTGGCTTAGAAAAATGAATTTTAATTTATTTAAATGAGTCAACTACCGGTGATTTTTTTGAAAGTGTGAAAGTGATTCTTAAAATTATTTGCACTGAATTGTAATTATTAAGACATTATTAAAAATATTGTTGGTTTTAAAAGTTCGTCTAACTCGGATAGTCAGTGTTGCCACTCTTCCAATATTGAATTGATAAATTCTATTTCATATCAAAAGACATTTTAATAAAACAGAACGCTGTTTCATTTATTGAAATTCCCTTCGAGTGTTGCTGACAGAAATTAGCTGTTTTCTTATTCATTTAAAGTTTAAATAGAATTGGAAACTTTATTGAATAAAATATTATAATTTTAAAACTTTATCTGAGCACTTTATTTGTTTTCCATAGTTTGAAATAAATATATAATTTATGACATAAATTAACCAAATATAATGTTTAAAGAATCATGTTTGGTTAAATATTAGAATATATTTTTAAAAAATATTATTTTTTTATCGATTATTTATTTCATAAATAAATCGATGTGAAGTTTATTTGAATAACATTCATAACCCTTACTAGGCATCGATTTAAAAGGTTAAAACAAAAAAAGTAGTAATGCATTTATAGATTGTTTATTTTTAGCTTCTAATATAACATTTTAGAAGTTAAAAACATTATAAAAGACATATTTTTTATATATATCATAAAATGGTCAATAGAAAAGATTTTAGTTTTTGTATTATATGGAGACTTATATAGTTTATATTTATGGAACGTTAAGCATATAAAGAGAATTACTTATATTTTCTGAAAGGGAAAAGTTACGAATATTTAACTAATGTTCGGACAATAGTTCTTCCTTGTGATAGAGATAGCCTGAGAAATGATATCAACTTCCGACATAGCATCTGCTAGGAGATAGATAAAAATGTTGCATAAATTGATGATTATTTGGTCAGCATTATAAGATTTTTTTTTTTTAAATAAAATTTATTTTTGCAACTTTCTTTAGGCAAAAGACATTGATAGAATTTGCTGAATACATAAAGTAAGTCAATTGTATGTTAGGAGGGATAATAGTATTCATTGTAACCTTCTACTGACATTATTTAAGGTTATTTATTACTTTAGATGATCCAACTTCCAACTCCTTTTCAGCCTTAGGAAAAATATAATCATAGAAAAGTTTGAATATCCTAAATTAAAAAAAAATTTAAAAAATAATAAACAAAAAAAAAATGTTAGTTTTTATGTGCCTACGTTGGCACGTTGTAGGCCTTCTTCAGGGCATGTTAAAAAAAACAAAACATGATATGACCTTTTTAAAATGGCGAGTGAAATAATAGTGTAAGATATCAAAAAATATCTGTCACGTTAATGAATGAGTGGCCTAAATAAATCGGAACAAGGTTACAATCGATAAAAGGTATTCTGGGTGCGCGGAAGGGGCTGGAGACCGGCTTGCGGAACGGTACCTAAATTATAAAGAAATGGATCGTTCAGTTAAAATCATATCGACTAATCATTTAATAATATTACGATAATTAAAATAATTATGAGGTCAGTCATCCACATACAGAATGTCCCGCCCGAAGGCCAGAAGAAGACTGCGGTATTGGTTCCATTTCCTGTATTACTTTCCCCTTCCACAGAGAACTCCCCTCTCTCTGCTCCACGCCGGCAACCTACACGCCAGAGTCAACCTCGCTCAACACCGGCAACTCCATCCACTTCTCAATAGAGGATACCTCCAGCCCTGGACACTCTTCACAGAGAGCAATAGACGAACTGAACGGTGAGTCTAGGCTTAGGAACAGTACTCCCCGCGTGGCAGACAGCCATTCCAATATGGCACCCTTTGTAATTTTTATTTGCACGAAGGGGGGGACTCTCACCCAATCGTCTCTTGCTGAGGACCGCGAAAATGTCGAACCGGTTTTAGGCTGATTAGAGAATTGTAACCTCATGCGGTCGTAACCTCCCCTCCACTATCACGTCTTGGTTGATTCATCTTGGGCCTCGTGGGCATTTTTTTTTCTATTAAAAAAAAACAAACTATTTCTTGTCTTTCTTTCAATCAAATCTATGTAAAACAAAAAAGCATCTATCCCTTTACTAATTAAAAAAACATAACACTATTCCAAACTATTTTATTAATTAAAAACATTTAAATATATAACCTTTATCAGTTAAATAAATATCGATTTATTGCTGTTTAAACAATATATTTTTCTGTTCATAATTAATTCCTGCTTTATATTACAAAACATTTCATGTATTTAAATGTAATATTATACAGAAAAAATGATGAACATTTTAAACTTATTAAATACATTATTAAACATTAAAATAGTTTCATGTTCTAATAATTTGCAATAAGGTTATAAGTGATAGTAATGGGAAGTTTATATTTAACTATGACTTGCTGCTTCAAGTATGAATCATGCATTTTTCTCAGTTCATTTGTTATCAGTTTAATGTCACATGATACCAGCACAATCAGTTTTTAACTATAAATAATTTTTAAAAACTTTAAATGTATTTAAATTTAAAAAATATTAAACTTAATAAACAGTAAAAATTTATTTGATATTTCATAAAAAATGATATTATCGGTGGGATTTACTTTGCCAAAATTAATAACAAACTTTTTATGATTTAAAAAAAAAAAATGGATGTGTTTTTATTATTTAATATTAAGTTGAAATGGGATCTTATTGTTCGTTGAAGGCCATTGCACTTGAGTCAATGAGTTGATAAGATAAAAACAAGGCGAAGTCCAGATAATTTTCTAAAACACACAAGGAATGCTTCAAAAATACTTACAGTATTAATTTAATTATAAAAGAAATATATATATTACATTAAATCTAAACTTATTGGATTTTTGTTTAATGTTCAATTAATTATTGATGTCATAAAAAGACCTTGTAGAAGCCATAATAGTCCTTTATTATAGCTATTGTGGAAGTAACAATAAGTCAAGTATTTGTCCTTGAGACTGGCAAGTTTCTTTATTATTTAAAATATTTTTCCAGCTAATATAATTTTTTTTATATTTTAATTTTCTATAAGTCTATTATTTTTTTTTTTAAAACAATTATTATCAACAAAACTTATGATTCCGTATCAATTTATGTTTAGGGAATACTTGTGATAATTTTTATTCCAAATTGTACATGCATTTACCGAAAAACTATACCTTATTCTTAATTTATTGTATTGTAAGGTTATAGTATTGTGAATAAATCCAAAAGAAATGAATAATGAGTGATGTATTTTAATGTATTTGTATTTTTTTTTTTATCACCTCCAACATTTGTAAAATAGTATTGAAAATTTTTGACTGTTATGCTTCTCAATAAATTTAAATGTGATTTATTTTTTTTAATCTTATTTTATTTCTCCCCATTATTACATATATGACAAATTAATTGCTATCCTATTCAAAATTTTGATTACTCACTTATTCTAAATTTGTTTTATTGAAGTACAAAAGTTAATTGTAATCGCAATTATATTTAATAAAGTTATTTAAAAAAATCAATTTAAATTTTAGAATTAAAAGTATTAAATTAAATTAACAATCAATGATTATTCAAAACAAACAATGTCGAGAGGAATTAGGGGTTCCAAACCATGAATTTTTTCTTCCAAACCAATATAGTTCCTAAACGGAAGGTCCTAGCGACAAATGTTATATAACAAAAAATATGCTCCATTAAATTTCTGATTTGGAAACTCTGAGCAAAGTTTCAATCCGAACAACAGCAACAGAGTTAGAGCATGTTGAAATGTTATATTTTGGAGAAATGTAATAAAAGAAACATCCATGTCAAAGCAATCAATTTCTGTAACAAATAATTCATTCTGTTTGTAAATTATTATTGGATTTCAGAATCAATGAGCAGCACATTTGTTTCTATACATTAGTGTTGATGCATACAATTTCTGTTTTGTTTTTTTGTGTGTTTTCTAAAAACTATGATTTTTTTTTTTGATTTTTTTTTTCAATTTTTATAGTCAGTTTTGATTTGAATAACAAATTATTATATATTTTATTATTTTTTTTATTTTTATATTATGACATTGTTAAGTAAGATCCATTAGTACTGATGCGTCAAAGGTGAATGATTTAACTGTAATTACAACAGCTGATTGCGATGATAAATTATTTCAAATCTGTGACTAATGACAGATGCTCATTTGTTTAATGGTGATTGGAATCAGGAAGTATGTGTCGAAAGACAGTTCTCACCCTAACAATGTCAGCTGATTTTTTTATTTTTTTTTTTTTTTTTTTTTTTTACAACAGAAAATAAAGTACATTATGAGAGAATTCTTACTGAATTCATTTATTGTTGTCTAGTTAATTTACAATTTAATTCTTTTTGATGATATTAGTTTTAGTATTTTCGCATTTAAAATACAACTTTATTTATAGTCAAATAAAAAACCTTTTAAAAGTGAACTTGTTCCTCGCCACGAGTAAGACATCATTAATATAAGAACAAAAAGATTATTTACCGTCATTGTTAAACATTATATTCTATTTTACAGAACATCAAAATTATAATAAACAAGGGATGATTTTTAAACAGATTCATAAACAGTTACATTGGATATGTTTTTTGCTTGGAGGTTTATAGTTTTCTTGTGTAACTTTTTTTTATCCTCAAAAATGTAACATTTCGACACGCTCTAGCTTTTTTGTTATTGCATGGATTAAAATTTTTCCAGAAGTTTCTTTATCAGAAATTTAATGGATAATATTTTTTTTTATATAACATTTGTCACTAGAATCTACTGTTAAGGAGCTACAATGGTTTGAATAGAAAAAAGTTACATTTAAAACCACTATTTTCTCTCAATTTTGTTTATTTCGAATAATGATTGTTAATTTAATTTAATTTTAAAATGTAAGTTGCAAAAAGCTGTAGATTATTGATTGACTTATCCATGATCTATTTGTTTTTACCAGTCAGGGAAAAATTGAATTTTTAAAAATTTTATTTATTTTTTTAATATCCATTTTAATGGTTAGTGTGTGTGACTGATTATTATAAGGAGATAATTTTGATTGTACCTAATGTTTAAATTTTTTTTTTTTTTTAAATGTATAGTTTTGGAGAGAGGTCTATATAAATATATCAAGTTACTGCCTTATTTGGGTTTTGGGGAGTGGGTTGGAGGGAAGTGTGTGGTCGACGGTTGGTAGTGTCGGCATCAAACCTTCGGGTTCGCTAAGTCTTTAATTATTCTATTTTATTTTATTGCTGCCTTATTACCTTTATAGATTTTGGATTGAATATGTTGTCATCGAAGTTTAGTACTTAACGTCAAATAGGCTTTCGACTGTCTATATTTGTCTTATATAGTGGAAGGTTCTAATAACATCTCTGAAAGAAATGGCTTGTTCCGTTCTGAAGTTCTTTCCATACCATAACCTATTTTTACTTCACTTACAATGTATCGACATTGAATCTCCAGACTGCTTGTCACGACTTTTAAATCCTTTTCGACACATTCCAAATATCTATGCGGTATATATGTTTGTAATATTCAACATCTGCAAAATCAGTGACCCTAATATTTAAAAATAGATAACCTTGAGTTTTTTTTTGAGATATGTTTTCTCTTTAAATCTCATATAACATGTCTGGTGTATTGACTCAAACCCTTTTTCCTCAAGATATTTGCTTTCCTTGAGAGATCAGAGAAAAATTGGTATTCTGCAGTGACTTTGCTTTAATTTTAAGACAATAGCATACTTGCGAAATAGGACTAAAAAGTACAATTTTTTAAAAATATTCTGTTTTTCATTGCTTCAAGACTGTTGATTTCATCAATGGAAAGTTTTTAACGGTTCCCTAATTACTTTATTACGTCAAGTATATTTAGACTTAATTACTTTTGCTGTGTTTTATTTATGATTAATAATTTAAGATATTATTTTATTCTGAGCTGCTTACGTCATTTATTATTCTCCTCGACAGTCCGAGTGAATCATCATTTTAGTGACTATAAAGATTTGCTGGTAATTATTTTAAATATATATAATTTTAAATACGGAAAATATTTTTTAAAATTTATATATTATTCCTTCATTATTTATAATGATGTTTTTTAATACTATATCCCACTCATTCTCAGTACAAATTGCCACTAATAATAGTTTTAACAATAAACTATTTATTTATATATTTCAATTGTATCATTATTTTAGTCTATTGTATTATTACTTTGATTCTCTTGTAAATAAGGGATGAATGTTTTCTTTATTCCACTATTACTTATTACTCTTAATTGTGGGAAAATGGAATAATTGTTAAAATAAAAGTTTTCAATTCTAAAAAGTAAGAAAAATAAAAAAAAATATTCTCTTATGCCATATATTGATCTTTTCGATTTCTCTTTGTTTATGAACATATTGCGTTGAAATTATAAATTTACATAATGTTGACTTTATGACTCAAATTGTAAACATTTTTTTCTTAAAATAATAATGATGTTTTTTGTGTTTATAACATGTCTGTATTTAATCGAATAAAGAATTCAATATATATTGAAAATATTGGTTTTTATTATACTTTTCTCTGGTCACATCCATTATTTTAATAATAAAAAAAAAATTTACATGGGTCATTAATTTTTTGTTTTGATTAAAGAATTTGAAAACAACCATTTATTTTATTTAAAAAAAAAAAATAAATAAAATAATAAAGTTTGTCTGTACAATCTAATGTCTTTTAAAATTTTAAAATATAAACTAGACATTAAATATCTTGTTAATTAGCATGCTCATTCAGAAATTTAAGTTACAAAACAAAACAGCTTTTCTAATTAAATTTAAAAAAAGTTAATTAAATTTAATAATTTCAAAAAAAATTGATAAAGTTATTTATGTAAATAAATATATAATAAATAAAAATGAAGTAGTATACTAGAATATTTATGATTTACAATGCTTTTTTTTTTTTTTCAATATTATTTTTTTTTATTTGGATGTCTTGTTCTTCAGGTTTAATGGTTGATTTAAAAATGTATTTATCTTCATATTGTCATTTTGAAATTATTTTTACTTTAATTAAAAAAAAAAAAAAAAAAAAAATACAAAAAAACAATTTTTTGTAATATTTAATTTTTTTTACTTTTGTTGTTCAGATAATTCAGGCATTAATTTTTGATTTCGTGTTTATTCAAAAATATATGTTTTAAAATAAAAACAGTTTTTGAAGTAAAATTGAAAGAGTATTTTTAATTTTAATTAAATAATTTAAAATTAGAAAAAAAATTAGCTAAATTAAAAATTAAATATATCTTGTTTTAAATATAAAAATATTTTAGATGAATTACATGAAGCAATATATAATAAATAAAAATATAGTAATATGCTAGAATTTGTATGACTAGAATTTTTTTTCTTTGTTAAAAATTTTCTAAATCTTATTTATTATATTTTTTATTTGTCTATGGTTATAGACTAATTTTAAATTTTATTTTATGTCATTAAGGAATTATTTTTAATTTCAAATATTTAAATTCTTCCTTATAACCTCCCTGTTTTTTTTGTTTAAAGAAACAAAAAAAGAACAGTTATGCCACCTATATAAAAACATATGGCCTATAAAAGGTTAATGCTGGTAATTACAGAGTAGAATTCTAAGAACTTTGTAATAGGGCCTTCTGCACCTGTCTTTGACAGATGTTTGTGGCTTTTTCACATTATTTCATACGATGCCGAGGAAGTAAGAAGTAGCTAAATTGCGGCATGAGTATAAGTATTGTCTGCAGTATGTCATTTGTTATTAAGTATCGTTCAAATACTTTACTCTTCTAATATTGATGAATATAAGAACATTCAAGGGTGAAAAAAAAAATAAATAAATTGCGAAAGAAAAGTTTTATTTTGTGTGGTAATGTTTTAATAAATAAAACTCAATAGAATACTTGGACATATTTAATTTAATTTATAAATTCATTAGATAATAATTAATTATATTTTGATATCAATTATTATTTTAAATTTTTCATCATTACTATTATTATTTTTTTTTTTCTTTCTATAATTTACAATGTATTATGAAAAAAAAAGATGTTATCTTATAATTTGCATAACTAATTGTTCCACAACATTCCCCGAAGCACTTGGAATGTGTTGTTACATATGTCTCTTCGCTTCATAGTATTGGAATTGAGTAGGGACAGCATTATTTTCTCTTCGCTTCATAGTATTGGAATTGAGTAGGGACAGCATTATTTTCCAATGATTTCGGCTTTGATGTCAAAGGATCATTTTTGATCATTTGATTGAATGAATGTACAATTTCTATATCAAAATGTAGGGTTCATTCTTGAAATTCCACCTATTTTCTATCGATAAAAATATAATTTTGTTAATTACAATTTTTATTATTGATATTATCATTTTATCTTTTTTATTATTTCATTATTTATTTTATTTGTATATCAAACCTAGTTGCTTAATTTATTTTTTAATTTTATTTTAATTCACTCAATTTAAAAAAAAAAATTCTATTTTATTTTAAACTAGCTGAAAATACCCTGCTCTGCTACGGTTTAATATCATTAGGATTAAGGACAACTGAAATTAGTAAAAGTTAAGCTTAAATTGATAATTATTATTACTTAAATAAACCTAAAGAATTTCATTCTTAGAATAATGTCAATAAGTAAATTTGATAATTTATTTTTTAAGACTTTCTATGGATTTCAGGATGGGTTTTCTTATACTTCTGTACAGTCCCTCTAAGTACAGTTGGGTGATTCTCAGAATATGTGTATACAGCATATCCTTTAACTTCGGGTTGGCTTTTGTTATGGTTGTTAACCACTTTTCTGCTAATTTAAGGATAATTTGTCATGTATTTCTTAACAGCTTTCTTGTTGACCTCTACATGTGCTTGAATATATTTTGCTGCCGAGTTCCTTAGTTGTTTGTTGCTAACTGAATCAGTGAATCATTTCCTACTTTGTTTACTTTTAGATTGATTGGTTTACTTCAATGTTGCAATAGACTCATCTGAACTGAGAAAAAGGTATATTCTAGGTTGAAGGAATGAAATTATGAAAAAAGCCGATTATCTTGTGACTGGAAAACTGAAGGAAGAGTAGTTGGGGACGAAGCTAGTGGTTAAACAATGTTGGTGAGTTGCTCGTAAGGAATATGTACATCGAACTGGCCTTACATGTCATCACCAGAGAACATAAGTCTCTTAATAGCTTCTCGTCACGAAACAACTCAAACTTGTGAATGTCCACCTCTGCAGCCACCATCACAGTTCACAGAAAGTACCAATATTATAAGGTTTCGACATCGATCGTATTTTTGTTTGTTTACAACTAAAAAGAACTTAATTTGTGGATAAAGCGTGCGACTTAAACATCTAACCTATTTTTTAACTTAGCTTATCTTCAAATACCATATGACAATTAATCTTTTATTATTTACCCAATAAAAGTTGTAATCGCATTTTTGCGTATTAGCCGCGATCCAGGCCGATTATTTTAAATTCCTTTCTTAGCGAGCACCTACGGCCCTAGAGGAAGCTACATATCAAATTTCATTCCAATCCGTTCTGTGGTTTCTGAGATTTCGTGTTAAATGAGTGAGTGGTATTTGACAAATATATAGTAGATTAATAAATTCTATAATATTATCAGAAATTATTTGTTCTTTTACTTTTGTATAAAAAATTTTATTCCTATAATGACTACTGATTTTTTTTTTTTTTTTTTTTTTTATACTATGTTTCTAGTTTCCTTTCTGTTACCTCATTATGTAAATTTGTATTTACTCTTAATTATCTTGATTTATTTTAAAACTATCTATGCCAAATATGATTTTAATTTCCGTTATGTAATATTGTTCTCAAGGAACATTGTCTTAGAACATAGTTTTCTTGCTATTCTGTTCTATAATCCAGGAAGTCTTTGTTTTGGATAGGCATCATTATAAAAAACTAATCTATTAAATATACAAAGTTTATTACACGGATGAGTACTTTAAGCAAAACAACATTATTTTCTGGGCAGTCCTATATTTTAAACATAAATAAACTCACCTAATTCCTTCATCCATGAAAGATCATTCATTTAACCAAGAATTTTGGGTTGATTATAGTACAGAGCGTAAATAAAAAAGGAAATTTTATCAACAGACTTCAAAAAAAGAGGAGATTCTCAACTTGTCTGTATTGTTTTTCTTTTTGTGTATGTGTTTGTTACGCGATTACTCCGTCTATTCAGAATCGATTTTGATGAATCTTTTTTAGATTGGTAAGGCCTACTTCAGAGGTGGTCCCATAAAAATTCTTCTAAAATCAACTCAGCACTTTTTAATAAAAACAAAACAAAAAAAGTTAATAAAAAATCACTGTTATATAACCTTCCACTTTAAACATATTTCTAATTATTAACAAAAATAATTTGCATATACAATCAATTCTCGATGTGTGTTACTTCGATGAGCTGGATTCTTAAATAAGTCGAATAAAATCTATGGCCGGAAGTACATTACATGTAAATTCCACCTCAATAAGTCAATTTCAGGCAAAAAACTTGGAAAATTGTGTAAATAAGTCGAGCTGAACCAATTTTCCCATTTACATGAAGATACATAAGTCGAATGATGACCTCGATAAGTCGTTGTTCGATTAGTCGAACTGTAGGTAAGTCGAAATATTTTTCAAGTCCTTGAAAATTGACTTTTCGAGAGTTGACTGGATAAACAAAAATACACTTGCCACTTAAAAATAAAAAATTAAGATAATTTTTAGGGAAAAAAAACAAAAACGACTTCAACATTTACATGTACAAACTTGAACTAAAAAGTAAAAAAAAAAAAATTTAATTAATTTGAAACAAAGAGAATTAAATGACAATCAAGGAAATTATTTAAAAAAAAAAACAGAATTCGAAAACCAAAAAATGGTAGTTGAAAAGATCATCCAACCTGAATAGGTATATAAATATCGATAATTTCTTTGGTTGTCATTTCATTCTCTTTTTTCCGAAGTAATTAAAATATTATTTTTTTATGTTTTAGTTCATGTTTAATGTTGAAGTCGGATTTTGTTTTTTTTTTTTTTCTAAAAATTATTTTCATTTTCATAACAAAGAATCAATTTTTCGAACACATGTTATATTGCAACTTTTTATTCATTCTTATTTATAATTATGATCAAGAAGGCATTACATTTTTATTGTTTCATTTCACTGATATTAGAAGTATATAGTTAGATTATTTATTTATTTGACATAATACTGAGTTATTACTAATGCAACGATGATAAAACAATTCTAGAACTAATCGTTGTTCTTTTGTTCAGCGCCATTGCTGATAGTGAAGTATAGACGATATGGTGGGAAACTGGCTTTGATATTGTCTGGCGACACTGAGCAAACGCAGGCCAGTCTCTGATTAAAAAGCCTCGTTTTCTAGAAAGATAAGATTCTATGAAACATCATAAAAGTTTAAAAAAAGGTTGACTCCCTATTTACAAATAGAACCAATGATGAAATTAAAACATTGTCAAAGTTTTAACAAAAAACACAATTCCTCCCTGACAGGGAAAAAATAATTGATCATGTATGTGTCTATCTATAATCTACTGCTATTACCAATTCACATTTTAGAATTAATAGGATCAAATTACTTCAATTAGTAATTAAATTACAAATTCGAAATAAAGTTGAGAGAAAATAGGCTTTTCAAACGTTAATTTTTTCATTGAAACCAATATAGCTCCTAAACGGTAGGCTCTAGCAAAAAAATGTTATATACCGGAAGTTTTTGTGAGATTTGACGTTTTTTGGATAGTTTTTTCGAAAAACGGTGAGCGTTGATGAAATATAAGGCATTGTGACTTCCCCAAACAAGGCGAAGATCAAGCTGTTCTTTAGATACCAAGTTTGTAAAATTCAAGGTTACAGGTACCCAGCTACTATAGAAAATATAATGCTAAATCCGAAAATGTGGTCAAAATTTGAAAAATATATGGGGATATTACAGCTTTTATAAAAAAAAAAAACTTGGTTTCCTCAACAAAGTCTTCGATTTATCGTATATCTGCAACGGATTGGAATAAAAAGGTGAGGTTTGCGGCATTTTGCTACATTTTTGATCTTGTTTCACCCATTTTTTTTTTTTTTACTCTGTATATTGTATAAAGTTCTAATTATTGTTGAATAAATAAATTTAAAAAATAAAAAAGCATGATATTTTATTTAAGTTGCATAATGTTATGCCGCTGCCTTCTATATTTTTTTGAAGAACACTTGGCCTGTTCTTCAATGACGGCGCCGACGAAGTTACGTAACAGCTGATGTGGAAGACCATTCATCCGGTGTGTGATGGGAATCATTATTATTTTCGTCCTTCTTTTTTTTTTTTTTTTTTTTTTTTTCGAAACTTGTTTTCAAGATAACAAAAATTCGGCAACCCAGTCCTGCTCAGTGACACGGTTTTGCGGTCCGTAAATTTTTGATTCACGATATAAGTACCGATACCAGAAGAAATCGATTCTGGATTCTGACCCTTAGGTTTAAAAATAAATCGATATTACAAAACATGATGTATATACCAACTAAAAAGCAAATAAAATCTATTAAAAAAAAAAGGAAAAAAAAAATTAACAAATAAATTAAATAGAATTTCGTCGTTGCCATGATGAAACCTACTATGTGACAAAAAATTCAAAACATTGTTTTGCTACAATTAGATCTTACTGTATTTATTTCTTACCTGTGTTTTATTGTCAATTTTTTTTTTTTTTTTTATATTATGCATTGAATTGCCCAATTTTTTTCTGCGAAAAAGTTTTTTTCTATTTCTCTTTAGTCCAGTCAATGAACACATTGTAGAGTGCATGGAATATGCGATAATTTTTGACCTCACAGCTTTGTTAGGAATAGTTAGAAGGTAAACATACTAAAAGTCCCCGCCCCTGGGGTGAGGAGTGAGGTTCCATTTTTTTGGTTTTTCGATAATATCTCGAAAACTGTTGACTCTAGAAAAATATGCTTCAAATAAACATAAAATCTAATTAAATTTACTATGAAATTGACTATATATAAATTTGTTGTAATTCTAACCGTTTACGAGATATACGTTATTGAAAATAGGTGATTTTTGGGGGGGGGGGGAAATGTCACCTCATTTTTTTGTCAAACTTTAGCCTCTCTTACGTTCCATAATCGTTTCTCAGAAAAAAAGTCAGAATGCAAATTGTAGAGCATTAAATTTACGGTTTTTTTTTTTTTTTTTTTTTCTTGTTTTCCCTCTTACAGTAACCCTGTAAGAGGGGCGTGTATTTAGATATCTGTACATGCTCCATGCAATTAGCATATTACATGTATCTAACATGTTTGGTATTTTATAAAATATTTTTTAAATTTAGAATTAATTTACATTTAAGTATTTATGTTGAGTTTTGAATCGGTACAATAAGCAATGTAAAAAGAAACAAAACAAAGTTAAGTGAAAATTTCATAACTAACACAAAACATAAGTGAATAAACACAAAACAAATAAAAACAAAACTATAAACATGAATGAGATCGGCTCCACGTCGATGGTCGTCTTCTTTACTTCTTTGAGGAGCTCTAAATCACATTCAGTGATAAACATTTTCAATTCCTTGAGATATTTTTTGAAAATATCCTTCTCCGGAAGCGGCCAATCGTTTCCTTTAAATAGTATGGATTTTATTAGGTGTACTCTCTTGTTGTCAAATAGACGGCAGTTGTAGAGAATGTGATGAAAAATCTGTTGTGTTTGTCTGTCGCAGTGGCATGTAGATGAGTCAGTTAAATGAAATCGGTTCAAGTAGGCATTACTTTGTCCGTGTTCGGTCAAGAATTGGGTCACTTTGTAATGTGCACTTTTAATTTTATCGTAATTGGTACGTGTGATATCTGGAATAAAGTTGTGTAGAGGTCGTCCTTTTGTAGTTTGTTGCCAGTTTTGATTCCAAACATTTATCACGTCATTCAAAATACATCTCTTGATATAGGTTATAGGGACTTTGTCATATGTAATAGGGAGGAAACTGTTTCTCGAAGCAGCCTTAGCCAACTTGTCGGCTAGTTCATTTCCCATGTTCCCACTGTGACCCTTAATCCATTTAATTGTTACTTTCAAGTCCATGTCCAGTAATTTTAATATATTTTGTCTTATTTTTTCTGTCAGTAAGTCATGAGATTTGGGGTTTCTAATGTTATATATCAAAATTTTATTATCAGTGTAAATGTTAAATCTTTTCGACGAAAATTGGTTTGAATGTTTAATGATATAATCGGAGGCCATCAGTACGGCTAGTTTTTCGGCCTGATTGTTTGAGCAACATTTTCCCAGCCGGTACTGTTCATCATATTGTGCGTGTTGTCGTTTTAGAGTAAATGCGCATCCAGTATTTTCGCCGTCCTTACTACCGTCTGTGTAAATGTCCTGTGTATGTAGTTCGTCAGTTTCTGTCTCGTCTATTGTTGCAATTAGTTTTGCATGTAATGAAGGATGTAGCTTGTTTTGTATGTCAAAGTCTATTTCTATGTTTTCTGTCTTGAAATTTTTGTAATTAAGTCCTTGTTTTTTTATTTTGTAAAGGGTGGATAGTTGTCGTATTTTGTGTGTTCTATGGGTAATATGCCAGCTAAGATGCAAGCAGCCTCAAACGATACTGTATGGTAAGCCTTAGTTATTCTGATAGCTATTAATCTTTGAGCTCTCTGCAGCTTTCTTAGATTTGTAGGCTTCAGAGCCGCTGATTCCCATACTGATATCGCGTAAAGAAGTTTTGGTATGATCGCACCGTCATAGATTAACTTTAAGATTTTAGAACCTAGACCCCATTTAAGTTTTGCAGCGCAAGCAAGTGCATTTATTGTTTTTAGGGTTTTCAATTTTAAATTTACGGTTATTTCATGTATACGTTTATGGCACTTGAAGCAAATGTTTGACAAAACATGAGGTAAACATTTTTTTTATTCTCGAAAATAATTAATTTTTAATTACATATATTTCGAAAACCGTTGTAATTTCTACAAAGTATGTATATAATTAATTTTATAGGAAATTTAATGAGCTTTAATTTTGATCTTCAGCATATTTTTCTTGAGTCCACCGTTTTCGAGATATAAACGAAAAACAAAATTGGGAACTTCTCCCCTCCCCAACGTTAGCTCTCCCCCCAGGAGCGGGGACTTTTAGTATGTTTACCTTCTAATTACTCCTAACGAAGCTGTGAAGTCAAAAATTATCGCATATTCCATGCACTTTACAACCCTCATTTCAGCGCTCATTGACTGGACTACTTGGAAAAAGCATGTTTTTGTCAAATAGGAGGTTGCATCATGGCAACGAAGATTTATTATTTTCATCATAAAATATATTATTTCTTCAATGAAGGAGTATATAATGTTTAATTTATTTTTTGATATACTTTACTTAAGCTTAACTCCTCATATGTCTATTTATTCTCACTACAATGTTGTTATATGTTTCGGGATATGCTATCCCATTATCAGATTGAAATACGATGTTTTACATTAAATTCCGCACACATTTCACTTAAACAATACAAATCAAAATGAATTAACTTAAATAATAAAACTAAAATAAAAACAATATAATACACTTTATTATTCTTTGGGTTTTTTTCATGGTTAGGGTGTTTTTAAAATGTAACAGTTTTAGATAGACAATGTGAGAAAGAACACCAAAAGAAAAATAAGGTAAATTATATTATTTTATTATTTAAGTTAATTCATTTTGATTTTTATTGTTTAAGTGAAATTTGACTGGAATATAATGTAAAACATGGGGTCACCTGCGGTGTAGTGGTTAGCAAAGCAACCTACTAAACCCAAGATCGCGGGTTCGCAGCCCGGCAGATGACCTTAGGATTTTTTAAAGGGAGTAAAAAATCCTTAGCTATGCCGTCCTTTTGCTATGGATTTGTCAATTCCAAATGTTCTTACCGAGAATCGATGATCCAAAGTCGATTCTTAGAAATCTATCATAAATCGATCCTTTTACGTTTTGACAAAAAAAAAAAGAATTTTTTTTTTCATTATTTCAACAATTTCTGTTTTTTTTTTTTTTTTTTGTGTGTACGTTTACTAAAAATTATGATTTCTTTATTTCTTTCAATTTTTATTGTTGGTTTAGATTTTAATAACAAATTATTATATATATTTATATATATTTTTTTATATTATGACATTTTTGTTTGTATCATTAAATTGTTTTATCATTCATTTTTGTTAGTAAAGAAAACGTTAGAACCAAAATGTATAGACCCTTTGACAAAAGAATACGTATCCATGTAAAAAAAAAATCTTATATTTTATATAACCGTGAGAATTAGAAGTACAGATTGTGTTCATACATGTGTACTTTTTTAACAACTTTGTACATTATTTTATTTCAATTTATTGTTTGTTTATTCGTTTATTTCGTTTAACGTCACTTTATGCTGCTATGGCTAATCGGACGATGCTACGGTGGGAGTCCTAAATTTTACCTATCCAGGTATAATTAGGATAGGGATCTTTAACGAGTACCTGACATCGCACAGGCTCGGGACCCCCATTTTACGTCCCTTCCGAAGGACGGCATAGCTAAGGATTTTTTACTCCCTTTAAAAAGTCCTAAGGTCATCTGCCGAGTTGTGAACCCGCGATCTTGGGTTTAGTAGGTTGCTATGCTAACCACTACACCACAGGTGACCCCCTATTTCAATTTATCGCATGTATTGTTTTTTATTAAGATTTCACGTCCTTATGTACTCTAAACTAGGGAAGGTATACCAACCTATTGTAGTGAAGGGTAGGAAGGTCAAGATTCATTTTTTGGGCCCATAACGAAATATATTTTAACCCGCCCAAGTGGGAATCGAACCCATGACCTCTCAACTCGCTCGGCCATCTGCTCCCCAGAATCAAATGTTTTTCTATTGGTCTTATAAACTTCTTAAACCGTTATTGTCATATTTTATTACAATACAGTACAGCTTTATCTTAACCCAAAAGGGTTGTGACAATTCTATTCTCATCGTCTATTATTCGCTAAAACTTCGTTCAAATTATAAATCGATACACTTTAATAGCCACAGCCTATTTGATAGTTGTCCGAAGGTATTTGCGATTATTAAGTTTGTTTTCTAAAAGTTTCTCTCAGCTATGGAGTTCCGGACGATTATAAGGCCCCAGCTGTGACGCATATACATATTGTGTTTGCTTCTATTGTGGCCAGGTATCTATTACAATTGTAAATTTTAAAATATAAATTCTTAGAAACGGGATCCCTTTGGTGATATGACGTTGTAGGAATTCTAAATATGTATCGAAAAGGCTGTGGGAAGAGCGATCTAGTAACTAGTAATCGGATTTAAATTGAACTGTCACTGGTTTCATAAACGTTCAAGATTGAAATATTGTTTTTTTCTCGATTGGCTTTTGTTTTTTTTCGATTCAGACTGTTTGTTGACCTGAGCCTATGTTTAATGATATCTCAGCTTACTATTGGTTATTGTTGAAGATAGAATAAAATAGAAAAAAAAAAATCTTTATTCTGTGACAATGTCCGTTAAGAATAACATTTCATAACAGAAAGTAAAATCATATCTGGCCTAGAAATTTTTAAAATTAAACAAGATAAATAAATGTAAAAACAAATTAACATTTTAAGATAATAAGATTGAATGAAATCTTTTGCCTCTCGGTCTAAAATAAATAGGAATTTACGAAATAAACACTCTTAACGCACATATGAATGAATATCCTTCCGCCTTCTTAAAACAGTTAAATAGTCTAATATTTCAAAAAAGTGTCCTTTTAAGGTCCACTATCTTAAAACCGTTAAATATTTTAAAACAGTATCCTGGAAGACAACAATGACAGTTAACTTAAAAACTGTTAAAACAGCATCCTTAAGGACGAAAACTAATATCTAATTGTGGATGGAGAGAGTGGCCAAGGATGTCCTTCGGCCTCAAAAAATCGTCAGATCCTGGCAGATCTGTAAACAGTGTCGTCCTCCAGGATACTGTTTTAAAATATTTACGGTTTTAAGATGGCGGAAGGATATTCATTCGTTGTTAACTTATTCTACGGGAGGCTGGAGATAGTTTTTCATCGCTAACGACACCTGCTATAAGGACACTGTTTTACAGATCTGCCAGGATCTGACGATTTTTTGATGCCGAAGGACATCTTTGGCCACTCTCTCCATCCACAATTAGAATTAACTTTTTCGTCCTTAAGGATAATATGTTTTTAACGGTTTTTTAAGTTATCCACCATTGTTGTCCTCCAGGATACTGTTTTAAAATATTTAACGGTTTTAAGATGGCGGACTGCTATAAGGATACTGTTTTACAGATCTGCCAGGATCTGACGATTTTTTGAGGCCGAAGGACATCCTTGGTCACTCTCTCCTTCAACAATTAGATATTAGTTTATATTTAAACGAGTCTTAGAGAATGTTCAATGCTTCTCCTGCTTGTTTATGTTTAAAACAGAGTATTAAATGAGAACATGCTTTTTAAAGTTCTCAGTCAATAAGCACACGTGTTTATTAATCTAAAATTATTTATTTTTTAAGTTAAAAGTTTGTGTTTATTTATTACTTCTTTTTTTTGACGTGAATAAGTCTTTAAATTTTCTACCATAGGGGGCAATCAAAAAACCTAATGATAACAAAATCGGGGGATACAGTTTGGCGTTGTAGTTTTGAATCTATCTTCTACATCCAATATTAAATTATACCACTGGATAGCTAAAGGATCAAGGAATTCATTACGATAAATCCACGCATTGCGAGCGGTGCAGAGAGGAGCACCGTAATTTTGAAGTTATTTTGCTGCATTTAGAAATTTGAAATTAGTATAACTTTTGACTCAGAGAAGCTACGATGTTCGTTGTAATCGTCAGCTTTCGTCAACATCTATCGATTGTATATAAAGCATTAGTTTAAAGTAGTGACTGTGAATATAATGAGGTGTTAGAATAAAAAAAATATCAAAAATTTTGTGATAGTGCTCCTGATCAGCATTGTTTTATAATTATTACCGTAATTAATGCGAAAAGCTTGGCCGCGCACTCAGAAGACATCTCTACTGAAACAATCATCAACCGATCTAATTATTTGGCAATCAGCGAAACTTGGATGGAAAATTCCATGTCAGTGAATATCCCTAGCTTTGATCTGAGATCATATTGTAATACCGCTAAGAACAGACAAATTGCAACTACATCATCGGTAGCGGTATCATCATCAAGTCGCAAAGCCGGTGGAGTCGCCATATATCGCAACATCAATAGCTTTACTGATTGTAATAGAGTTAACATTGACTTTTTGGGAATTTATTTGGAAATGAAAGACACCTGGTGATGTCTGTCTAGTAAACGTAACGGCCAATGGCATCTTCAAATTCGTATTTGGATGTGTATATATCCACCCTGGCGTTAGCAGAAAGAAAATTCTTTTTGTTACGATCGTTGTTAAAATATTCCAGAAAAATAGCAAACATTATACCCGATCACGAGCCTGATCTTCCTACACCAGTTATGGTAGCTGGAGACTTTAATGATGATGTCTCACAAAACTGCTCATTGCCAGACTTCATGCTCAGCGAGTTCAATTTGTCTTATATTAAAACTTCTCCAACAAAGTTAGGTAAATACAGGTATTGATTCAACGTTTACCAGAAATCACGATGTATCTTGTACTTTGCGTATCACAGACCTATAATATAATAAAGTTATATTGTGACACAGTAATTATTTGCTTCCTTGCTTTTATTCTAAATACGTAAATAAAAATATTTGATTTAAAAAAATTAACCCGTTACATAAACGTATTCACGTACAATACACGGCCATGACACAGCCACACCATTTTTTTTTTCCTTTCTGATAAAACAAAAATAGTATAACATTTTGATCTTATTTATAGCTGAAAATATCTTTAAATGAACGTGATAACCAGAAATATACAAAAACATCATTATTTAATCTTTAAATCTGTAAATAAATAAAATAGAAGATAGGACATCCCACTTCAACCGCCATACACTGACTTCTAAAATAGTTAACCTATGATTATTAGACTGTAAACTTTTGATCACCCGATGTCGAATTGTTTGTCCGAGTTATTTTGAGAATCATAAAATAAAATTGTAGATTTTTTTTATCTTTTGTTTCTCTCGAAAGATACATTAAATGTAAACCTTATACAGGGTGTTCGGAAGATCGTTGGCCAAAAAATTATCTCGGGTAGGGAGGTTCATTTTGAACCTATTTAAGGTCACTTACCTATATACAAAGTCTTACGGGGTTTTTTTAATGAATTTTTTTGTAAAAATAGCCAAATCCAAACATTTATGCCTTATAACTCCGTTGTTTACTGATATATCAACGCCATTTTTTCCCCTGTAATTACTAATACATTGTCCATGTAAAATAAAAAAGATACGGTGCAAAAACCAAATACCAAAAAAACGGGAGATCGTTAAATCTTGTCAAAGGCAAAAATAAAAATTATGAACTTCAAGTTTAGGTTCAATAAAAAAAAAAGTAGGCACAACAGCCAAATCCAAATTGTTTTAAAAACTTCTCTATTTAATACTCTTTAAAAAAAATACCATTTACAGGCACGCAGCACATCTAGTTTTTTTTTAATTTTTTATAAAGTAACAAAAGGGTGCCACTAGCGCACACTGACAATAATAATGAATCGAATCATATTTTTTTACGCAAAAAGTAACTAATAGTTGTGTTTCTTTATAGCATAGGTTAAACTGCATATTTTCTCTTTCTTTCTCGGAATTTCGATTTTATCAGAGTAAACTTTATCTACATTTTTGTATTATTATTATAATTATGTCACATAAATATACTTCACCGAAACAAAACAAACTTCCCTTTTAATTTTCTACGCATCGAAATCTGATTCATTACTAACATCAATTATAATTACATAATAAGTATACATTGTAATAACACCTTTAGTTTACAATAGCATACTCATCCGCTTTACCATACACTATTAATATTTTATTATTAATATAATTTTTTTTTTTAATAATTTGTATTCCTTTCTAAATAATAATTTTTTTTTTTTTTTTAATTATTTCTTTATTTTTTATATAATTTTACAATTCACAACTTTAAATGCTGTACCAAAAATAAACCAGTCTCAAAATTAAATAAAATACTATTAAACTACTTAAGTATATACTGATATAATCATAATTTATAAAGAAAGAAAAATATACAAAAAAACTTTCAAAGAATAAAAAGAAAAATAACATCCTAGTTATAAAATAAACAAAATTGTAACTATACATTTTTGTATACATACACACATACATACTCATACATACTTACATACACACACATCAAAATACATACACTTACACCTAATATATACATATGCAAACATATATACATAACATGCATAAACAAGTATATTTAAAATAACAATAAATATAATAGATTGGTTTACTACATTAATAAATGTTTAGTTCTTTTATGTATATATCGTTTTGTACTATTTTTTATCATAGTTACCAATATTTTTTATAAGTGGGTTTTTTATTGTTTTTACACTTAATGAAAAATTGTTTACATATTTTCTCAATGATTTCGTTAATATAAGGTATACTTAATTCTTTATGCATAGTTTTAATTTTAGTAAAGTATTCATACTTGCCAATAATTCTTAAACATTTTATTTTGGAATATTTGTAATTTTCTGTAGTTAGTTTAGATTTTTTACATAAAGCTGAATATAGGGCTTGCATACGTAATTATAGGTCTTAAGCAAGCTTTATATAGTAATAGTTTATTTTCTCTGCTTATTCTAGAATTCCTATTAAAGTATGGGTATATAGTACACAGAGCCCTGTTTGCTTTATTACACACATAATCAGTGTGTACTTTAAACGTTAGTCCTTTATCCATGTTAAGTCCTAAATACTTGATCTGAGTGGACCAAGGTACAGGCGTTCTGTTTATAGTCAGTTGGGGAATATTGTTTGGCCGTCTCTTTGTAAATATTATGGCTTGTGTTTTTTTCCTGGTTTATTTTGATTTTCTATTTATTGTAAAATCGTTCTATTTTTTTTTAGTGCCGTAGTCAGTCTATTGGTAATTGTGTCTGGTCTATAACTTGAAGTATAAAAAGCCGTATCATCGGCAAACAGAGATCTTTGAACTTTGAATGAGTTAGGAATGTCGTTTATGTAAATACTATAGAGCGTTGGAGATAAAACCCCGCCCTGAGGGAGACCGGCGGAAAGTGTACGTACTGTGGAGTAGTGGCCATCTATAGATACTTTTATCGTGCGGTTTGCTAAATATGATTTTATTAGTGCTATTAAATATGGTGGAAAATTGTAAAGCATCAGTTTGAATATTAGCCCGTTATGCCAGATACTGTCAAAAGCTCTTTGCACGTCGAGTAATACCATACCTGTGTGTTGTTTATTAAATAATAATTTTAATTATATTACATATAACCGTTTTAATGCATTATACAATTAGCTAAAAATATGTTTTATTTTACAAAATATATAAGCTAGAACATATTATAGAAGTATACTCACCCTTGCCCCGGCTGCAACTGCCTAGTTCAAGGGGGAGGGGTCCGAACTATCGAACTGGAACAACATTTCATCTCTTACATTTAAAATTAAAAAAATAAAAAAATAAAATATTCCTGTAGTTGTACTTTTATTTATTATTATTTATCTTTTGCTTATAATTAAAATTATTTTTACTTTTTTTTGTAAAAATTGGTAATTTACAATGTGTATTATTATATTTTAATTTATGATTATTTAAATAGGACGATTGTAAAAGATAAAGAAGTCAAAATTAATACCCTGTTCTAATTATTCTATATTACATATTCAGAGCGTCGGATATTTAAAAAAAAAAAAAAAATAATCCTAGAGAAATAATAGAAAATATATTTGGATTTGATTTTGAAAATAATTTATAAAATTAATTTTTATCAAATTTATGTAAAAACAAATTAAATACCTTTCAGAAACTATGAAAAGGATGAGATTCTCGAGAAATAAGTATGATTCAAGGAAGTACAAAAACATTTAATTTATACATCACAGAAGAATTAATACACAATTTATTAAAGAATTTTGTGGAAATATGAAAATAAAAGAAGAAATTCAGAAAAGTAAACATTTTTTTTTTAAAAACTATTTATTCATATTTACAACTGCACATCAATATACAACAAGTAAATGTGTAGACAGTAAAAGAAGATGGCCTCGTGATCTACTTTTGTAATTATTTCATTAGAGTACTACCAATGGGTAGTTCCTCTACAAGTTCTAATCATGCCATTATTTTGTATTGTATACAGCATATTTACTAAATGTGTTTTTATTAATACCGTTGTAAATTTCAATTAATAAAAGAATAAAAAGTTTGTATAGAACGGCCATCTGCGAAAATTACACAGATTTCGATATATAATGAGAAAAAAAAAATACTTCCGTTGTGAAACCAACATATCACATTAACATAATTTGTCTTGAGAAACCCAAAAATAAAACTGTTGATAAAAAAAAAATAATCTAAACTATATTGTTAATGTTTCTAGGATTGATCGACTTGGCTAGAATTTCGATTGGTTGCTATTGCAAAGACAACCGGCTTTGTGAGATTACGGAGTGATTAAATGTTTAAATCAGCTGTTGCCAATTAGTTGAATTACAGACAAAAATGGCGACCTTGCTATCAAGTTGTAATAATACGGCCCGGCAATTGTACCTGTAATTGTGTATTACTGTTATTCTTAGAGAGCAATAAGTCCCAGAATAAAGTTTATTTTTCATTCATTCATTTTCATTAAAAGACAAAACTCTACATTTTATCTGGGTGCTTTGAGGCTATTTTTTATCATCTAAAAATATTCTTTTTTTTTTTCCATTTATTGATATTTACAACTTTACAAAATAATATACAACAAGTAAATGTGTAGACAGTGAAAACAATAGCAAAATAACTTGTGAAGAACTACTCACAAGTAGCACTTCGATAAAATCTAAACTAGAAGGTCTCTAGGCCATCTTCTTTTCAGACGCCTCGGTGGGTTATCAGGTATCGAATGTGAAGCAAGTTGGGAGACTAATGGATTCGTGTGGGAGTGCAGTTTACTATGAAAGGATTGGTATCTGGTTTGGGCTAAATCAGCAACATATGGAACATTGAGGTCTTTATGGATAAGTTTATTCGTGACAAAGTAAGGAGCGTTAAGGATTTTTCGAAAGATTTTGGATTGTAAGGATTGAATTCGAGAAGAATTGGATGGTTTAGTGGAGCACCAAAGCTCAAATCCGTATGTCCATATAGGTCTAATAACTGTCATGTAAATGAGTCTTTTGTAATTAATTGGAAGCTTTGATCTTTTGTCTAGTACAAAGTAAAAATAGATTCAGGAGATGTGATTTTGGATTGGTTGCTATTGACAACTGGCTCTGGGAAATAACTCTGTCATCATATGTTTAAATCTGCTGTTGCTAATTTGTTGGAAGTTAGACAAAAATGGCGACTTATTGATCGAGTAGTTAGGACTCCGTTTTGTGATTGAATGATCGTCCATAGATTGTCAACTCGTGAAGATGGAGAGATCATGGTCGAAAATTAAGTTTTTGCTAGTAGATTTTAGAATGGAATGATTGAGTTGATTTATTTAGTACAGTAGACCCTCGATATAACGCGGCTCGTTATACCGCGGATTTGGATATAACGCGGGTCAAGCTCCGGTCCCAATCCGGATTCAGTTAAAATTAATAAAAAATAAGATTACATCGTATTATGGTTTTAAAGCCTACAATAGAAAACTTAAAAACAATTCATTAGAAAATTGAGTCATAAAAACGAAAAGGTACCAAAGTTTAATAAGTTTCTGGGGAAAAGGGAACTCGGAAAATTAAGTTACATTTGTTAATTTTTTTTTAACACATTCCTAATTTTACTGAACATTAAAAGGAATTGGTAAAGAAAAAAAATTATAACTGGTTGTTAATGTAGGAAGTAAAACTAAATAGGACGTTTAGAATGAATTACGATTGTCTAACCAAGTTTCATTGTTTTTGTTTCAATATTACAACTTTTTAAAGTTTGATTTTTATTAGAATTTAAAAAAAATACTTTAGGAAAGAGTGGGTACGTCGCTTGTATCGTCCTGGAAGTAAGCCGAAATGTGTTGCTTAGACAATGTCGATTGAATATCTTTCTGGTAACCTACGTAGATGACGTACGTTGTCTCTATTCCTGCCTTCTTGGTTCACAAAATCCCCTTCACTTCCTTTATAAAAACTGTGTATTACTCCTTTAGTTGTTGCCCGAGTTTATATCAGAGTGCATTTTCATTATTTTTTCACCCCCAATAATTCATACTTCTGCCCTCGTTATACCGCGGGTACGTCTATAACGCGGGAGGTTTCATTTCCCCCTAACCCGCGTTATAACGAAGGTCCACTGTACTTGATTTGTTGAGAATTATTTTTCACAACTATGATATTACGCCCTTATAATGTATAGCATAAATACTGTATATTATAAAAAATAATAAACATTTAAGTAAGTATTGTGAACTATTTTAGGGTCTTGTGCCGAATCCGGCCACACGCATTAATCGATAGTAACTCTAATCATATGACATTTATGTTTTATTATTATATGTTAAATAACCTTTCTGTTTTGTTATAAATCTATGGTTATTACAATTGCTTTAAAAAAAAAAAAAAATGTATTTTAGTGCTTTTAAGCATAGACACCTACACGAAAGATACAAGCCTCTTTTAATTATAATTGATGAATTATTGGAATTATTTTATTAAAAAACTAATTTCGAATGCTAAACATTTATCTTCAGTTCTAAAACATACAAACAATTTCAACACATCAGCACAAACTCTAGTATATATAATACATTTAACATTGTGCTGATGTGTTGAAAATTTTATATGTTTTAGAACTGAAGGTGAATGTTTAGCATTCGAAAGTAGTATTGTTATAAAATATTTCAAATAGAAGTGGCAATTAATTCATCAATCCTAATTGTATTGATCCTTCTATACCGTCATGTGTACCTCAATTATACTTTTTTATTTCCAAGGATATATATCGTTGTATTCATATATTTCGATTTTTAATACTTTGGTTTACAGAACCTGATTTCTTTTTTTAATTTCAGAATATTTTTAATCCACGTACAAGACTAAAACGACAAGAAACTGCCCGTCGCACAGTGGGACAAATGGCCTATCTAGGAGGAAAAAAGTCATAATGAAAATTAATGAAACTATTGTGATAGGTGTATAGTTGAGTAGTTTATGGAACATTATTAATGGTTCTTTCGTTTTTTGGAGGCGGATTTCAAAGTAAAAAGAACGATCAAAGTAGTACCTAACTCGACAGGTCAAATTTTGTTAAAACTATTGATTCTTTCAATCTAAATTTGTGTATGATCCTATTGATATTCATTCATTATTCTTTTATAATTAGTGAATATAGGCGATCGTTATACCAGGAAGCCATGCTCAAAATAAATTTTTTATAATTTGACCTGTAATATAATTTTTTGAAAAGTGCCGTAAACAAAAGCATTTTTTAAACTAAAAAGATCTATTTCTAAAAATTACCCCAAAGTAGCTCTCTGAAATTCATGTTAGAGGTGCCTTAGAAGGTATATGAAATAATCATGAAGCATTTAGCTGCTTTTATCTGCTTTCTTGTCTGAAAACGAATTTTCAATTCCGCGAAGGGAGTTATTTCGTATTTTGCAAAACTGTAAGGGCATTGATTTAGTGTATATTACTATATTTGAAACACTTAAATTAGAGGATATTATTCCAACATCTTCAGCTGCTCTTGAGAGATATTTAAAATTGGTAGTTAGGAAAATTAAAACGAAATAATAAGAAGCTAGAAAAACCCGTAGTCGTATTACATTTTATTGACTCCGATCATCAAGGGGATTGAGAAAATTACTTTTATAAGAAAAAATAGTTTTACATACATTTATAAAGTTTCAATACTCAAAAATACATAAGAATTAATGTATGTAAGCATGTTTTTATTTGTTTATTTTTTATTTATTTACATAACATTTCAACAGTTCCTATTTAAATGGAGACTAAAGCATAACTGAGTAAATAGTTTTGTTGAGTAGGCAAACAGGTCAGTTAAAATATACAGAAAGATTTTAAAACAGTATCGTGCCATAATATGATTTGTTTTAGTACACAGGAAACATTTCATTTTTAAGATAATTAAAAATAATTACTATAAACAATACCCATTATGTAATCGTCAGAAACGATCTAATTCATTATTTTGATTAAATTAATATGATACATATGAAATAAATAGTAAAAAATTAAACCTAAAAATATATATATATTGAACTACGGATAATGGGGTCCTACTGCATTGTATTTTCCTAATTTTTGTGACTTTAGCGGGTTTTTTTAACCTAATTTAAACTGTATTTTATATGTAAATCAGGTTGCCCAGTCTGTTCAAGTGATTCAGACTTTTTTCCTCCTAGATTGGTCATTCGTTCCACTGCCCGCCGTTACAGACTACTTCAACATTTGCTGGACAAACGTTCAAAGCTCCCAATTAATTACAAAAGACTCATTTACATGACTTTGATTAGACCTATTTTGACGTACGGAGTTGAGCTTTGGGGCTCTACTAAACCATCCAATTCATTTCGTATCCAATCCTTACAATCCAAAATCCTTCGAAAAATCCTCAATGCTCCTTACTATGTGACCAATAAACTTATCCATAAAGATCTTAATGTTCCATATGTTTCTGATTTAGCCCAACCAGATACCTATCCTTCCATAGTAAGCTCCATAACCACTCCAATCCACTAGTCTCCCAACTTGCTTCCTCCTCCATCCCTGATAATCCTCCGAGGTGTCTGAAAAGAAGATGGCCTAGAGACCTTTTAGTGTAGATTTTATTGAAGTGCTACTTGTGAGTAGTTCTTCACAAGTTATTTTGCTATTGTTTTCACTGTCTACACATTTACTTGTTGTATATTATTTTGTAAAGTTGTAAATATCGATAAATGGAAAAAAAAGAATATTTTTAGATGATAAAAAATAGCCTCAAAGCACCCAGATAAAATGTAGAGTTTTGTCTTTTAATGAAAATGAATGAATGAAAAATAAACTTTATTCTGGGACTTATTGCTCTCTAAGAATAACAGTAATACACAATTACAGGTACAATTGCCGGGCCGTATTATTACAACTTGATAGCAAGGTCGCCATTTTTGTCTGTAATTCAAACTAATTGGCAACAGCTGATTTAAACATTTAATCACTCCGTAATCTCACAAAGCCGGTTGTCTTTGCAATAGCAACCAATCGAAATTCTAGCCAAGTCGATCAATCCTAGAAACATTAACAATATAGTTTAGATTACGTTTGTCTAGTAAGTGTTGTAACAGTCGAAATCGAAGTGCAGCTTCTTGCCTTTTCAATCTTGTGTGAGGGTTCCAGGTAAGTCTCTTGTCCAGATAAAATCCCTGGTATCGTATTTGTTCCACATTATTTAGCGGTACACTATACAAACTTAAATCGAAAAAAATTTCCTTTAAAATTCAATCGATAACTCTAACTAAATAATAAAAATAAAAATATTATCTGACAATGAAATTTATATGTAGTGAATAAGAGGTGTCGTTTTCATATGTTGGAAGCTAAATTAGAATTTCAAACTTTTTGTCAATAGCGCTTGTACGAAAATCAATATTGTTTTTTTTTTTTTTTTTTTTTAAAATTTTTTTTTTTGCCTGGTTTTTCAAAATTTCGCCCATTTTTTTTTTTTAAATTCAGATTCAGAAAGCCTAAAAACACACAAGTTCAGAAAATAATCCTTAATTTGTTTAAATAAATTTTCAGTTTTCAAGCATATCGATATCGTATTTCGCGCATACAAAGGAAAAGAAACATTTAACATGTAGTGAATTAAATATTTTCTGTGCATAATATGCTATGTACGCAATAATTATTTTAAAGAAAAATCTAAAATTGTATGGAATGGATTTTTAAGGAAATATATTGTTTCCCGGGGGCCCATTTCTTAAATCGAGTCAAAATATTCATGATTGTAGTCATGCATGTATATGTGTTTGTTCAATGCATGTATTACTAGTGTTTGTCGAAAAAATGTTGAAGACTTCATATTTCATTCGTATACGGATGATAACATAATACCATGAGTTGTGTTTTTATTTTTACGATATAAATTTCAATGAATAGTCACTCGAGTTTGTACTGATGTACAAGTATGTATTGTAATTTTTTTTATTTTTCTAAATAATGTAGATGGTAGCATATTTTCGGTATTTAACTACATATTTTCCCAATGTATTTGCATATATATGTGAATATTTATCAGTTTTTATTGCATATAATTCATAACCTTTCTTGTAGTCTTTCTTTTTTTATTTATATCCATAGATTCATATTAGTTAAAACGTTTTTCTCTACATCTTGACCGTTATGGAAGCCTGAGAACGAAACGCACTCCGCAGTCCGCAGCGTACTCCTGTATCCGAATTTATCTGGAGGGGGGAGTAGGGTTAAGCGAGCACTATCAGCTTATTATACAATGTAATAATATATCGGGAGAAGGGGTCGAATCAAAGGGGGGAGTGCGTCGCCTCTTGGCACGCGACCGGGCGCACCTGCGCCCCTCTAATCCACAATGGCGGCAGGTAAAGAATTATTCACGAGTGGCAATACCGGTACCTGATTCTCATTCGTCCTTCCAACGGCCTTGAGGATCTATGGGAACCAGATCTAGTTGGCCTAGCAGGTCTAGTCTATTCTTTTTATATTAGAGGGCGAAAAAAAAAAAAAAAAAAAAAGAATTAATCTATTCTACAACGTACTCCAAGAAAAAAAAATCTAAAAACTATTTCCGTTGCTAGTTCACATGGTACCGTTCGCTAACGAACATTAATCGAAAAACTAATCCGATAGCTATTCTAATATACTTTTTAAATGCTATGAAGAAGTAGACTGGTCACTGCTTGATAAATAAAAAAAAAAATAAAAAATCTATGCGACCAGAAGTTTTAAAAGTAATACAAAAACTATTCCAACCGTCGTGTCAAGTTCTTTTTCATTAGACCGTTGAACGTTACCATAGAGAACCGAAAGCTTCGTCGAAGTCTAAACAAAAATAACGTCCTTCTTAACATACAGGTCTTTATGGAATAAAAAAAAAAAGGAAAAAAAAATACTTGAATAGTGTAATGAGGAAAGACGTTCAATAACGGACTAGATGCAGAGAAAGGAAGAGAGGAAGATAGTAAGATATTGTGTTTATTCACGAAATAATAATAAAAAATAGTTTTATTCCAATTACATTTAACAATTCACAATTTTGTAACATATTGCGTTAATCACTTGAGATACGTATCATGATAGTATAGAAAGATCAATACAGTTAGGATTGATGAATTAATTGGAAAAACTGGACGATCGGTAAATCAAAGATTAAAATAACATATAAGATCTAATACAATTAGCGTTGAAGAATTATATGAAAAAAGGTGCCATCGCGCTATAAATCTAAAGATTAAAATAACATATAATGAAAGACATACACTAATAAGACCCGAGATTCCAATTTCGCTATCCCTCTAAATGAAAATAACCATAAATTTAATAAAGACTCGGGAGTAAAAATAATACATCAAGTAGAAAATAACCTAAAATTAAATATTTATGAATCATTAGACATAATAAAATCGTTTAAAACCGATCCAGACTTTTGTTTACTTTCTAATTCTTCCCGTATCTAATCCTTACAATCCAAAATCCTTTTAAAAATACTTTATGTTCCTTACTTTGTTACAAGTAAACTTATCCATAAAGATCTTAATGTCCCCTATGTTGCTGATTTAGCCCAAACCAGATATCTATCCTTCCATAGTAAGCTCCATAACCACTTCAATCCACTAGTCTCCCAACTTGCTTCTCACTCCATTCCCAATAATCCTCCGAGGTGTCTGAAAAGAAGATGGCCTAGAGAGCTCATAGTGTAGAATTTATTGAAGTGCTACTAGTGACTAGTTCTTCACAAGTTATTTACATGCCATTGTATTCACTGTCAACACATTTTACTTGATGTTTATATTTTGTAAATTTGTAAATTTCAATAAATTTATATTTTAAAAAAAAGAAAAAAAGATTTTTGTTTAAATGACCAGATAAACAGTCCAATAGCCTTATTTTAAATTTTTTTTTGAAGTAGGAACGGAAAAATCTAATGAGTCATAAGGGAAATCCCGTAGTAAATCACAAAAATTTAACCTACCTGCCCCCTTCCCTTTCCACGATGGATATATTTCAGATATCTATTAGATATCCTCAGGTTAGTATCAATGTTTGATTTCTTGTCTTACATTTTTGAAAGTTTCAGTATACAGGGTGTTCGGAAGATCCTTGGCCAAAGAGGTATCGTCGGGTAAAATAATAATGAGATTTAGTTTGCTTTGAATAGAAGCAATTTTACTAAGCGATATAGGAGAAGAAATATTAGGAAATTTTTTTTTTTTTTTTTTTTTTTTTTTTTTTTTTTTTTTTTTTTTTTTTTTTTTTTTTTTTTTTTTTTTTTTTTTTTTTATGTCGATATTTATTTATGGAAATAAAGTAAAAGAAAAACAAAATTATTTTCAAACGTGATTGTAAATTCTTCCACTAATCAAAAGGCTTCAGTCGCATGAACATGTGTAACATATATATTATTAATCATATATATATATATATATATATATGTATAGATATTTATATATAAGAAAATGGCCAATATGTTAAAAAGTCTTCAGACATTCCAAACAAATATTTTTCTATCATTTAGTTAAATATACGTCTGGGCGAATTTTTCCTTGTATAAGTCATTGCACTGCTTTTAATTAGGAACAATTTAAAACACGTATTTTTTAAAAATTCTATTTAGTCGTTTAAGAAACGCAAAGGTAATTATGTCTATTGTGTGTAAGTTTAGGTTGTTTGGAAAATATTTCTTTTTAACTTAAATATCTTATAACCATTCCTGAATTATTCGCTACTTTTATTTGATTTTTTTATTCGAAGACTATATTCGAATGTACATTCATTATTAGTTTTAAAAAATGCAAACATTTCAAAATATCGTTATACAAAGGTTATATATATATTATATATATTTTTTTAATTTATGACAAGAAATCAAACATGTTGATAATCATTTAAGGAGGCAAAATGTTAGGGCTTCTAGAAGATATTTGGTCCTAGAACTGAATGCGTGTAAAGAGACGTTGCACTAAATTTATTTGACAGGTAGATGGGCAGTCATTTAGGTTTTCCTTATTACTTGTTGGTTTTTCCGCTTCTTCTGGAAACAAATTTAAAATGGAACTAATTCCTCACTTAAATGACAAAAAATTGCTCGTCGTTACAGACTACTTCAACATTTACTAGACAAACGTCCAAAGCTCCCAATTAATTACAAAAAACTCGTAGACATGACTGTGATTAGACCTATTTGGACGTACGGAGTTGAGCTTTGGGGCTCCACTAAACCATCCGATTCATCACATATTCAATTCTTACAAAACAAAATCCTTCGAAAAATCTTCAATGCTCCTTACTCTGTCACCAATAAACTTATCCATAAAGATCTTAATGTTCCATATGTTGCTGATTTAGCCCACACCAGGATACCTATCCTTTCATAGTAAGCTTCATAACCACTCAAATCCGTCAGTTTCTCAACTTGCTTCCCACTCCATTCCTGATAATCCTCCGAGGCGTCTGAAACGAAGATGGCCTAGAGACCTTCTAGTGTAGAAGTTTTAATAAAGTGCTACTGATGAGTAGTTCTTTTTAAAGTTTTTAACATGTTATTATAATCGTTGTCAACGCATTTACTTGATGAATATATGTTTTTTACAGTTGTAAATTTCAATAAATGGTACCCATAATAAAAAAAATAAAAAAAAAAAAAATTGGATGTCCAATTACGCTTTTAGGTAATCTTCAAACACCTAACTAATGCAATTTTACTGGTTAAAAATTACTGCTCTTTGAGAAAATATCATTTAAAAAATAATGCTCAGTTGGATATTTCAGTAAAAGATTTTTATTGATAAACAAATAAAAATTCAATTATTAGTTAAAATTATCTCATTGTCAGTTCTTAACTTATATTGTGCTAGTAGATAATATTGAATAAAGCCAGAATTGAATAGAGGATAAGTGTCATCGCATTCCAGGTATTCAAACAATTCCAAACATTTTTATTGGAGCCAAGATTCTATTATAAGATTATATGTTATTATAATCGTTGTCAATACATTTACTTGATGTATGATTTTGTGTATGTATTTTGTACAGTTGTAAATTTCAATATAATATATATATATATATATATATATATATATATATATATATATATATATATATATATATATATATATATATATATATATATATATATAAAATGGTAACGGTCGGGTTAAGAGGAGGCAGCTCCTACGCGCGCCGAGAATACCTTTTATCGATTCTTACCTTCTTCCGATTTATTTCGGTGTTTTAGTCGCTAATTTTCGAGGGGAAAGGTTATTCTCATTTATTTACGGAGAAACTATAAAAATCCCTGTTCAAAGTAATATTAACTTCTGTTTATCTTATGATATTAATATGAGAAATAAGAAAATAATGAAGTGGAAATAAGAAAATGTCAAGATATAAGACACTAAATCAATTTTGAATTAATTTTATATTAAATGAAAATTAATATAATGCTAAACCACCAGTAATGTTAATTCTTGATAAATTTGTGATGTGAGGGAAGTGTAAATAACAAATTGTAAATTTTTAAAAGACAGAATCCTTAAGTATTTATTTCACATAACTCCTATTTATTTAACATTTGTAGCTACATGTTTCGGAGAAAATGCTCCATCATCAGGCTTCTAAAAATGTTTAAAAATACATTAATCTATAACATTACACTAATAGTTTTACAGTTATACAATATGTCATTTATCTCTTAATCAGTGATTATTTTCACATTGTCCATTCTCCATGTTATAAGGGATTATAAGACAGAATCCTTGTTGAAAGTTATGATGTTAATTTCTGCTATATTTTCTCAAGGGAAGTGGAAATAAAAAATATATGAAACCTATGATATACTTTTTCATATTTATTTATAGATCGATATGTTTTATTGAAATAATTATACAACTTAAATATAATATAATTGATACAACAAATGAAAATATATAAAATACCAAATCCATGTACAAATTAATGTTCTTAAGTTTTGTAACACTTTTACACATTAGATAAGAGGAAATAGGAAAACATAAATTCATAAAACACTTAATCCTTTATGAAACTCATTTTGTTAACTTCTCTTTCACTTATTTACATTATACAGTCTGTTACACTTGAGGACAATAAGTATTATGGATAACAAAGAATCCATTCACAAAAAATGCATACTGAAATTTTATCACTTCAATTGATACAACAAATAAAAATATATAAAACACCAAATCCATGTACAAATTAATGTTCTTAAGTTTTGTAACACTTTTACACATTAGATAAGAGAAAATAAGTAAACATGAATAGATAAAACACTTAATCCTTTATGAAATTCATTTTGTTAACTTCTGTTTCAGTTATTTACATTTAAGAAGACTAAATATCAATATAACAAACTAAACAACACAGTCCAAGTTGGAACTGTAGAAGTGATTGTTTACATGTGAGGTTATAGGAAAGAGCTATCGATAAATGTAAACTCGAAGTGAAGAGTAAGGATCGAACTGGTCGGTGTAGCGCGGGTCAAGCCAGTTTGCTGCCTCCTCTTAACCCGACCGTTGCCATAAAAATATATATATATATATATATATATATATATAGATATATTGATATAGATATATATATATTTTTTCTTTCAAAGTAACCCTTTGAAAGGACCGTTTATTTAGGTAGTACGTTCCATACAAATGTATACTACGTAATTATCATAATTACATTTACATTGAAACATTTACAATAATATTATTAAAATAATTCAGATCATTGAACATATAACAATTTTTTTTTTTAGAATATAAAAGAAACAAATAAAACATTACAAATTGAATACGAAAATTAGAAATAAAAAATATGGTCCATGGCTGATTTTAGCACATAATTTTAAATATTTAAAGGATTTTTCATAAAATGTCCTTCCACCTTCTCAGTCCTTGGTCAGTTGGTCAAAGTCCAAGCTATAGATAAATTTTGTAAATTCAGCTCTGTATTTGTTGTACAAGTCATATTCTGTCACAGGCCAATTTTCACCTTTGGAAAACAGAGTCATAATTAGTTTGGATCTTTGCCTGCACACATATATATATAAAATTACAAAAGACTTATTTGCATAACAGTAATTGAACCCATTTGGACCTACAGAGTTGAGCTTTAAACAGAGGAACGATTACACCTTCCAAATTCTTCTCGTATCCAATCCTTAGAATATTTATTTTTAAAGATGTTGCCAATCGTGGTTTTACTGTATCATTTATTGTTAGCTATGGTGTATATGGTTTGAAATTTGTTATCTTTAATATAGAGTTTTAATTCCAATTATAATCGTTATTGTATATAACTAATTGTTTGAAACAGAACAAAGAATGTATCCGAGTATGTGGGAATTCCTTGGTAATACTGGCTCATTCCAATTTGCGATCCAGACATCTTCAATCGACGAGTGTGGAACCAACCCGGATAGAGACAATCTTTCTATTGCTACGAGAACTCGAGGAAGGAAATCTACCAGCTTACTGTATGTAGGTCAATCACGTATACAAAGTGAGTTACTGAACCGTCACTTCAATAATCTTTAGTTCATTAGAGAACTAATTTCAAATTTTAAACGTTCATCTTCAGTTCTAAAAATGTATACAAAATGCATACAAAACATCAGCAATATAATATAAATATTTTATCTATTACATTTTTCTATACTGCTACATAAACAGACAAGCCATTTTTTGTTTTTGATCACTAACCACGAAAACTTCTGAGCCAATTTGTACCAAATTATAACCACATTATCTTTATAGTTTTCGGAAGGTTTAGCAATAATAAATTTTACAATATTGAGAACTTAAATGTTTAATGTTGATTAGCAGATACGAGGTTTGCCATACAGTCGCTTACTTTTAAATAAAAATGAAATGAAAAAATAATCTTTATGCTGGGAAATAATGTCCCATAAGAACAACAAAATGTATAATAAGTTTGTACAATAGTCTGGCTATCTTTTATATTTCCAACAAAAATAAAGAATATATAATAAAAGAACTTTTAAATATATATATAATATATATATTATATATATATATATATATATATATATATATTTTTATATCCATTTATTGAAATTTACAACTGTACAAAATATTTACATCAAGTAAATGAGCTGATAACAATTATAATAACATGTTCAAACTTGAAAAGAACTACTCACTAGTAGCACTTAAATTAAATAAATTCGATACATTTTCTTATTTCACATGTTAATATCATAAGGTAAACAGAAGTTAATATTACTTTGAACAGGGATTTAAAGTTTCTCCGTAAATAAATGAGAATAACCTTTCCCCTCTAAAAGTAGCGACTAAAACACCGAAATAAATCGGAAGAAGGTAAGAATCGACAAAAGGTATTCTCGGCGCGCGTTGGAGCTGCCTCCTCTTAACCCGACCGTTACCAATTTTTTTATATATATATATATATATATATATATATATATATATATATATATATATATATATATTATATACATTTATTGAAATTTACAACTGTACAAAATACATACATCAAGTAAATGTATTGACAAAGATTATAATAACATATAATCTTATAATAGAATCTTGGCTCCAATAAAAATGTTTGGAATTGTTTGTTCATTGTTCATGTTTTCTTATTTCCTCTTATCTAATGTGTAAAAGTTTTACAAAACTTAAGAACATTAATTTGTACATGGATTTGGTGTTTTATATATTTTCATTTGTTGTATCAATTATATTTAAGTTGTATAATTATTTCAATAAAACATATCGATCTATAAATAAATATGAAAAAGTATATCATAGGTTTCATATTTTCTTATTTCCACTTCCCTTGAGAAAATATAGCAGAAATTAACATCATAACTTTCAACAAGGATTCTGTCTTATAATCCCTTATAACATGGAGAATGGACAATGTGAAAATAATCACTGATTAAGAGATAAATGACATATTATATAACTGTAAAACTGGTGTAATGTTATAGATTAATTTATTTTTAAACATTTTTAGAAGCCTGATGATGGAGCATTTTCTCCGAAACATGTAGCTACAAATGTTAAATAAATAGGAGTTATGTGAAATAAATACTTAAGGATTCTGTCTTTTAAAAATTTACAATTTGTTATTTACACTTCCCTCACATCACAAATTTATCAAGAATTAACATTACTGGTGGTTTAGCATTATATTAATTTTCATTTAATATAAAATTAATTCAAAATTGATTTAGTGTCTTATATCTTGACATTTTCTTATTTCCATTTCATTATTTTCTTATTTCTCATATTAATATCATAAGGTAAACAGAAGTTAATATTACTTTGAACAGGGATTTTATAGTTTCTCCGTAAATAAATGAGAATAACCTTTCCCCTCGAAAATTAGCGACTAAAACACCGAAATAAATCGGAAGAAGGTAAGAATCGATAAAAGGTATTCTCGGCGCGCGTAGGAGCTGCCTCCTCTTAACCCGACCGTTACCAATTTTTTATATATATATATATATATATATATATATATATATATATATATATATATATATATATATATATATATATACATTTATTGAAATTTACAACTGTACAAAATACATACATCAAGTAAATGTATTGACAACGATTATAATAACATATAATCTTATAATAGAATTTTGGCTCCAATAAAAATGTTTGGAATTGTTTGAATACCTGGAATTCGATGACACTTATCCTCTATTCAATTCCGGCTTTATTCAATATTATCTACTAGCACAATATAAGTTAAGAACTGACAATGAGATAATTTTAACTAATAATTGAAGTTTTATTTGTTTATCAATAAAAATCTTGTACTGAAGTATTCAACTGAGCATTATTTTTTAAATGATATTTTCTCGAAGAGCAGTCATTTTTAACCTGTAAAATTGCATTAGTTAGGTATTTGAAGGTTACCTAAAAGCGTAATTGGACATCCAATTTTTTTTTTTATTTATTTATTTTATTTTTTATCCATTTATTGAAATTTACAACTGTACAAAATATTTACATCAAGTAAATGAGCTGATAACGACTATAATAACATGTTCAAATTTGAAAAGAACTACTCACTAGTAGCACTTAAATAAATTCGATACTAGAAGGTCTCTAGGCCATCTTCATTTTAGACGCCTCCAAGGATTATCAGGAATGGAGTTGGAAGCAAGTTGAGAAACTAACGGATTTGAGTGATTATGGAGCTTACTATGAAAGGATAGGTAAATTAGTGAAGAGATGGCGCTTCTATCCAAATATTATTTACTCTCTCAACAATTACTTGCAATTTTGAGAGATCTGACGTCAAGCTGCTTTAATGATAAAGACTGTCAGATTCTATTTGGAAATCTTGTTTTTGTCGTGTTAATATAATGTTCGTCTCAGGCTAATAAGTAGATTTTATTGGCTCGTTTTCTAGGTTTTAATCAAAATTAACCATCATTCTGGTGTCGAATATAAGGTTTTGGTATATTAAGATTAGTTATATTTTTTTATTTTGTGAAAATAAAACTGTTTTTAACGGACGAGTAAACGAATAAACCGAGGCAATCTCGTCTATTTCACAAATTTATCGAGTTAATTGTATAGAAAAATTAATATAATAAGCTTTTTATACAAAAAAAAATTCACATTCCATTGGCTAGTATTTTCCTAGACAAAATATAAAATAACAGCTGAGAAATATTTTATCTGTGAACTCCCATCGAACACATGCTGTTCCCGATACTAAACTTATCGAACACCGCCCATGGTACATCGCAATCCTTATCTTTTTTATTTTCATTTTTTATCCAGAATTCATCATTGAAATGCATTTCAATAATGTATCTGGTAAACAATATTTTATGTTTACATAAAATTAAAAACATAAATCTCTTCCGAGATTTATTGAATAAGTAGTAATAGAAACTTTATAGTCTAGGGAAAAATAAAGGAAAAACTCTATCAGCTATTTGTAGGTTAAACAGCTGTTCTATTAGAATTATTTGTTAATATTATTAGAATGTACTTCTATTTTATTTTTGCTTCTGTCTTGTTTAATTAAAAAAAAAAAAAAAAAAAAAATGGAATCTAAAATATGCTGCTAATTATACGTAAACTTAAAAATATTTAAGCATTTGATAAATCCTTAAAAAAGTATATGTCCTGTTCAAAATCATTACTGCTAAGGAATTCTTATTTATTTTTATTTATTTTTTTAATTGTTTGTTTTGAAAGCACTTTTGATTTCAGTAGTTTTGAGTAACTAATACTAGATTCATGCCTAATGAATCGAAGTTCCCACCATTGACTAATTTACATATATACCTGGGTAGGTTACCCCTTATTAACATGTATTTACCTGTTTTCGCTCGGCGATTTACCTGCTAGGCAATATACGCCTGCTTATATGCCGTCGGTTTGGAAATTTGAGTGAACATGTCATATTTTCCAAATTGTTGAGAAATTCAAATTAAAAATCCGACTATTAATAATAACTACGGTCATAACTAGCCATTTAAAATCATCTTTCGTTTCTTAGAAAAAAAAAAATTATTTATGGACTCTCAATACCTAAGGTCTTCAAAGCTCCAAATAAATTACAAAAGACTTATTTATTTACATGACAGTAACTTAACCAATTAGGACATACGGAGTTGATCTTGGAGGTTTCACCAATTCTTCTCATATCCAACCCTTACGATCCAAAATCCTTCGTAAAATCCTCAATTCTCCTTACTTTGTGACCAACAAACTTATCCATAAAGATCTTAATGTTCCATAGGTTGCAGATTTGGCCCACACCAGATACCTATCCTTTCATAGTAAGCTCCATAACCACTCAAATCCGTTAGTTTCTCAACTTGCTTCACACTCGATCCCCGATGATCCTCCTAGGTGTCTGAAAAGAAGAAGGCCTTATAATATACAACTTTTATTGAAGTGCTACTAGCGAGTAGTTCTTAACAGGTTATTGACATTTCATTGTAATAACTATTCTCAAATTTACTTATTGTATATAATCTATACAGTTGTAAATATCAATAAATACTTAATATAAAAATTAAAAAAAACTTTTTAGAAACCTAATAATTTTATCTGTATGGGTGATATTATCAGCTAGCATTGATACATGTTTTTTTTTTTCTGTCCGTTCCTGTTGAAAATAGGTTTCGTAAAGTGGATATTCTTCAAAAATATTGGGTTGTTTCACATGAAATGTCCAATTTTATAATATTTGAAATACATAGAGGATTTTGCGAGTCTCTGTTGTTGAAAAAGCTCGATACATGGGTACCTCACGATCTCACTGAGCGACAGCAATTGAAACGTCTTGAGACCTGCGTTTCGTTGCTTGCTAGGCAAAAAAACCGACCCTATCCTTGAAAGAATAATAACTTGCGACGAAAAATGGATTGCTTATGACAATCAGCGTCGGTCAGGGCAGTGGTTAGACATCGACGAAAGCCCAGGACAAATGCCAAAACCAAATTTGCACCCGAAAAAATTGATGGTTACAGTATGGTGGTCCATGGCTGGAATCATACATTATTCCTTTTTGCCTAGAGGTGAGACCATTACCTCTCAAACCTACTGCAATGAAATTGGCCAAATGCACGAAAAATTATTGAAAAAACAACCTGGATTGGTAAATCGGAAGGGCCCTATACTCCTATACTACAACGCTAGACCCCACGTTTCAAAACTTACCATGCATAAATTGAAAGAGCTGGGGTACGAAGTTCTTCCGCACCCACCATATTCTCCCGACTTGTCTCCAACAGATTATCACCTTTTCAGGAATTTAGACAACTTCTGCAGAGGAAAATTTTTTGCAAATGATGCTGAAATCAAAAGTGCGTTTTCAGATTTTGTTTCACTTCAAAGCTCAGAGTTTTTCAAATCCGGGATAAAAAAGTTGTTGTCACGTTGGGAAAAATGTGTAGAAAAAGAAGGTAAATACTTCGAATAAAATTATATTGTTTTCATATTGTATTTTTACTAAAATCCCTATACCTTGAAAACGGACATTTCATGTGAAACAACCCAATATGTTTGATTGATAGCTGACTCCAGCAAGATACACAACAGAATTCGAAAAGAAATGGTAATTGTTAAGATCCTTCCACTGTTTCATCACCGCCATACCGCTGTCTCCGGCCATTTGAAAGTTTATTGCAAAGGCAGGATTAAGCTGCCCTTCTTGGCTTTCACCGACACCAAAAATAACTGATCCTAAATTGTGAATAGGTGTATAAGTATCGATAATTTCCTTGATTGTCATTTAATGGTTTTTGTTTCGAATTAAAATATTATTTTTTATTTTTTAGTTCAAGTTTGTAGATGTAGGTTTAATCTTGAAGTCGGTTTTGTTTTTTTTTCTAAATATTTTTTTTTTACTTCGCTGTAAATTATTTATTTTTTGTGTTTGTTGACTGAATTTTTCAGGAAATTCCTATTTATAATTCTTACATTTGATCGTCTATTGTTTACTTATCACATGATTACTTTAGTTAGGTGTTATATTAGTTTCGATAAACTAGCTCCTAGTTGGGCGCCATTCTCCCGAGGTCACTCCCTTCTTGGAGTTCTAACTGGTTTTTGAAAGGGCCGGTCCGAACCTATTATAACCCCAACCATGGTATATTATTAATTATAACTGTTTATTATATTCACTACATTCCTGTAAAACTCTGGTAAAATCAAAACCACAACTAGTACTTGGATCTACGATTATTAAAAATTAAAAAAAAATGACCGTTTTTTTTTTAAACAAATATTTGTATTATTATTTCTTTGATATAAAATACAATTAATACTCAAAGTATAGTCCATTGTTATCTACTGTCATTACCCATCTGCTAGCCAATTGCTCGATGCCACGCTGATACCATTCCTTGGGATGGCTGTCAAAGAACTCTTGGACAGTATTTTCATCTTCCGCAAAATTATCAAATTTTTTCCCTTGAAGAAAATGGGCCATGGGTCGAAACAAGTAGTAATCCGAAGGTGCGAGGTCTGGACTATATGGTGGATGAGGCAGGAGTTCAAACCCATGAAGTTCTGTAAACTTTTCTGCTGATTGCTGAGAAGTAAGTTCATGAAGGACCAGTCTACAGGTCTTTTTCACCTTCCCCATGGAGAGAAGATGGCGACTAACAGTGTCTTTCGACACACCACACTCCCTGGCAAGTTCGCGAGTACTTGTGGACGGATTTGACTCCACAGCTTCCTTCAGAACCTCATCAATATCCATTAATGGCCGCCCGGAGCCCTTCTTCCTTTCCAACGTCGTATCTCCACTTCTAAATTTTTCAAATCATCGCCGCGCAGTGCGCTCTTCAAGGACACCTTCGCCTTCATATTTAATAATTTCACGAGTTGCTTCAGCTGTGAAATTTTTTTCCAGTAATGTCTTAAAATTACGAGAATTTCGTAGGACAATGTCATGTTTCTTCTTTGAAATAAATAACTGAACTCAGGTTTTTTTTTAAGAAGTCCAGTGTTAGTAAACAAGCTTAGATAATGCTCTAAATGGATTATTAAGTATTGTTAAATAATAAATAGCATTAAGATATTTACAGGCCTTTGAACTCTGGAATTTGATAAAACGGTATTTTTTTTTTTTTATACACCCTGTTATTTTAAATATAACCAAAAGTATATTATATCTGTGTTACTTTCTTCAACCGATGCCTCCTGAGAAATGAATGACTAAGTTCAAATACTGATAATTTAAAGTAGACATTGCCTTTATCTTTCTTCTTTTGTTTTGTTGCGTGTCAGATGGTTCACTGGAAATGAAACATTGTCAGTGACAGGCTAGTAGGAACTGCAAAAATGGAATCCAGTCTGTCCATCTAAATAATTTTTAATGAGTAAGTTACAACGTTTAATGGCCTATCTTAGAAGAATTAAGTTACACAAAACTATTGCCAACGTCAGCTGTATGTATTGGTCCCTAAGAATCGACTTTGGATCATCGATTTTTTTTTTCAAGAACCTGTCGAATCGTGAGAATCGATAAAACCCTTAAAATAGAAAAATGTTTTAGATCTATCAGAAATCTCAGAAACCACCGAACGGATTGCAATGAAATTCGATATGTAGATTCCTCTAGGGCCCTAGATGCTCGCTAAGAAAGGAATTTTTAAAAAAATCGGCCTGGATCGCGGCTAATTCGCGAAAAATGCGATTACAATTTTTATTGAGTGAATAATAATAGATTAATTGTCATATGGTATTTGGAGATAAGCTAAATTAAAAAATAGGTTAGATGCTTAAACCGCACACTTTGACCACAAATTAAGTTCCTTATTTACTTTAATTTCTTAATGTCCTCAACCAATTTATGTTTGATATGTACGCAAAAATATTGGGTTGTTTCACATGAAATGTCCGTTTTCAAGGTATAGGGATTTTAGTAAAAATACAATATGAAAACAATATAATTTTATTCGAAGTATTTACCTTCTTTTTCTACACATTTTTCCCAACGTGACAACAACTTTTTTATCCCGGATTTGAAAAACTCTGAGCTTTGAAGTGAAACAAAATCTGAAAACGCACTTTTGATTTCAGCATCATTTGCAAAAAATTTTCCTCTGCAGAAGTTGTCTAAATTCCTGAAAAGGTGATAATCTGTTGGAGACAAGTCGGGGAGAATATGGTGGGTGCGGAAGAACTTCGTACCCCAGCTCTTTCAATTTATGCATGGTAAGTTTTGAAACGTGGGGTCTAGCGTTGTCGTGTAGGAGTATAGGGCCCTTCCGATTTACCAATCCAGGTTGTTTTTTCAATAATTTTTCGTGCATTTGGCCAATTTCATTGCAGTAGGTTATAGAGGTAATGGTCTCACCTCTAGGCAAAAAGGAATAATGTATGATTCCAGCCATGGACCACCATACTGTAACCATCAATTTTTTCGGGTGCAAATTTGGTTTTGGCATTTGTCCTGGGCTTTCGTCGATGTCTAACCACTGCCCTGACCGACGCTGATTGTCATAAGCAATCCATTTTTCGTCGCAAGTTATTATTCTTTCAAGGAAAGGGTCGGTTTTTTGCCTAGCAAGCAACGAAACGCAGGTCTCAAGACGTTTCAATTGCTGTCGCTCAGTGAGATCGTGAGGTACCCATGTATCGAGCTTTTTCAACAACAGAGACTCGCAAAATCCTCTATGTATTTCAAATATTATAAAATCGGACATTTCATGTGAAACAACCCAATAGAAACAGAAAGACTTAAACTTAATTCGAAAAAATCAAAAAAGTTGAGAAGTTGTGACTATATTTACTTAGAGTATGCCATAAGAAAAGCTGATGATCTGGTTTCAGAGCTGGGCAAGATGGTAGAGCTGCCTCGAATATTCGCTGGAGGACTTAAAATAATATAAAATTAACTTTTGCAAATTTTGAAATTTACCTATTGAAATTATTCTAAGAATAGAATTATTTAGGTTTATTTAAGTAATAATAATTATCAATGTTAAGCTTAACTTTTACTGATTTAAGTTGTCCTTAATCCTAATGATATTATACCGTAGCGGAGCAGGGTACTTTCAGCTAGTATTATATAAAAGCATATTTAGACTCCCACTTTTTAATTGTAATTTATGAGTTAGTAATTCAGATGGACTGAGACTGTTAAGAAACTCTTGCGGATAATGGAATGTGTTTTTCAGAGCTTACAACTAAAGTAGTCCAGTCAATAAACACATTGTAGAGTGCACGAAATATGCGATAATTTTTGACTTTACAGCTTCGTTAGAAGTAGTTAGAAGGTAAACATACTATAAGTCCCTGACCAGGGGGTGAACTTACGGTGGGGGTATGGGAGAAGGTTCCATTTTTGAGGTTTTAAATTATATCTCGAAAACGGAGGACTCTAGGAAGATATGCTACAAATCAAAATTAAACCTAATTAATTTTTCTATAAAGTTGATTGTGTACACATTTGTCGAAATTTTAACGGTTTTCGAGATATACGTTATTAAAAATCAACAATTCTCAAAAAAAAAAAAAAATTAAAAAATAATGTTTACCACACTTTTTGTCAACAATTTTCTTCAAGTGCTATAAACGTATACTTAAAATTACCGTAAATTTAATGTTTTACAACTCTGATTCTAATATTACTTTTGAGAAACGATCGCGGAAGGCACTAGAAGCAAATGTTTGACAAAAAGTAAAGTAAATTTTTTTTTTTTTTTTTGCGAAAACTATCGATTTTCAATAACGTTTATCTAGAAAATAGTTGGAAGTTCGACAAATATGTATATGAACAATTTTTTAGGAAATTTAATTAGCTTTAATTTTTATATGCAGCATATTTACCTAGAGTCTACCGTTGTTGGGTTTTTCGATTATATCTCAAAAACGGTAGACTCTAGGTAAATATGCTGCATATAAAAATTAAAGCTAATTAAATTTCCTAAAAAATTGTTCATATACATATTTGTCGAACTTCCAACTATTTTCTAGATAAACGTTATTGAAAATCGATAGTTTTCGCAAAAAAAAAAAAAAAAAAATTATTTTACTTTTTGTCAAACATTTGCTTCTAGTGCCTTCCGCGATCGTTTCTCAAAAGTAATGTTAGAATCAAAGTTGTAAAATATTAAATTTACGGTAATTTTAAGTATACGTTTATAGCACTTGAAGAAAATTGTTGACAAAAAGTGTGGTAAACATTTTTTTTTTTTTCTCGAAAATTCTTGATTTAAATAACTTATATCTCGAAAACCGTTAAAATTTCGACAAATATGTATACAATCAACTTTATAGAAAAATTAATTAGGTTTAATTATGATTTGTAGCATATTTTCCTAGAGTCCTTCGTTTTCGAGATATAATTTAAAACCTCAAAAATGGAACCTTCTCCCATACCCCCACTGTAAGATCATCCCCCAGGGGCGAGGACTTCTAGTATGTTTACCTTCTAACAATTCCTAACGAAGCTATGAAGTCAAAAATGATCGCATATTTCATTTACTCTACACCCCTCATTTCAGCACTCGTGACTGGATCATATTTTTACAAACAATATCAAAAAGCAAAGGTTTTACATTTTGATTTCGTTATATATTTTATTCGGCAGAAATAATTACATTGATATCATCTGATTGGATTTTAATTTTTAACCATAAAAAGTGTATGACATTGTGGTAAACCTCGTTTCTTGAACTCAACATAGTACATTTTAATTTTGTCATTATAAATTTTATCATTTCTAAATCTTCCTAGAAATATGAAGATGATTTAAGTTGTTAATATTTGGCAAAGAAGGGTTTAGTAATTTTACTACCGTAAACAGAATGGCGCTGACCAGATATCGGTATATTATAAAACTTCACTGTGATCCACATGTCGCACTACATATTTAAAGCTTCTATAATTTAATTTAAGTAAATTTTATTATAAATTTCAAGTTCGATATAACACCGTAGCTTTGTAACCTTTCATGCAGAATGACTCTCGCCGCCTATCGGTCCATTTTCAAACTTCACTGCGCACCACATATTATTATTTCACTTTTTTAATAACAAATTAATTGAAAATCGGTAAATTTTATTATTGCTAAACCTTCCTGGAATTATAAAAATGATGTGATTAAAATTTGCTATAGGTTGGTTGTGTAGCTTTCATGTTTAGTAGTGATCACTAGGGCAGTGATATATGTTCATTTGCATATTTCTCCTAGCCAACTAAAACATCTAATATCAGTAATAGTATTATAGTAACACCAAGAAATCGATTTAAAGGTAATTTATAATAGATACATTGTGATAGATAGAAATTAGAATAGTATTGTTTGGATGTTGAAAATATAGTGTGATTATAATATATTGTTAAACACTGTTTTCAGTCTGCTGATGGGACCTTGTTTCCCGAAACATGAAACTAGTTTGTACTTTTAATAAAGAGGAGTTTAAATGCTGTTTATTATACTATTATTGATCAATAAAAGTAACTCCTTCATTGAAGAATTTATCTAATATCAGCACAATATAAATATTTTGAGGCATTTGAAATAAATTTGAGCTATTTTTAATTTGCATATTTGTGCAAATTTTGCCATAAATGCATATTTTTACAGATTTTGAACTAGATTTACATATTTATTTACATATCCGGCATATCAGCATTTGACATTCCAATTTTTTTATGTCTCCGAGCAGAAAAAATGAAATATAGATAAAAACCGAAAAATAGCTATAAGAACTCCTCCCATTCTTTTTTTTTTTTTTTTTTCTAATCAATGCATTTGTATGTGTCGAAGTGCTGAATCTTCCAACCGAAATTGTTGGATCGTATTTGCTTCTCTTAAAACTGTTTAATCCGATTAATTTCTCGTTTATGCTTCGCTCAAACACGTAGAATATTATGAATTCACTTTTCGTCTCAACTATCTTCCTTCCATCATTCCATTACACAGTCTCTCACACAGTGTTCACCGATACATATCATTCGTAAACTGTTCTTTTGTGCTAACCTAAAATACCGAAAGTCACTCCTTCAAAGACAAAAGATCTTGTTGGAAACTACGGAGGTGAGCTTTCAAATTACACTTTCATGATTGATGGAGACGTTTTTTATTTATATAATGTAGAGCGTTTCAAATCTATTTTGGGACCAAATAGACGATCTATTTTGTTCGAAAACCTGAAAAAGTGTTTGTCTGCAATTCAAATCTACAACAGTGAATAAATGGTATGAATAAGGAGAGTTTCTTTATGGCCGTTGCTTATTGTTTTTGATGTACATTGTTCTGTTTTAAAGTATTTTGGTTGTGATTATTCAATGTGTTTTATTTATCTTTAATAAAGGTTTTTAACATTTGTTTTTGTTTTTCAATATTAGCTTTTTAATGTTTTTCTTCCTAATGTTTCCCTTTTCAACACAGTGAGTTTTTTTTTTTTTTTTTTTTAACAATTTATTGAAATTTACAACTGTACAAAATTTATACATCAAGTAAATGTGCTGTTAACTATTACAATAACGTGACAAAACATGAAAAGAACTACCCATCAGTAGCACATTAATAAAAATTCTACAATAGAAGGTCTCTGGGCCATCTATGCAACATATGGAACATTAAGACGTTTATGGATAAGTTTATTGGTGACAAAGTAAGGTCCATTGAGGATTTTTCGAAGGATTTTGGATTGTAAGGATTGGATACGAGATGAATTGGATGGTTTAGTGGAGCCCCAAAGCTCAACTCCGTACGTTCAGATAGGTCTGATCACAGACATGTATATTAGTCTTTTGTAATTAATTGGGAGCTTTGAACGTTTGTCTAATAATTGTTGAAGTAATCTGTAACGACGAGCAGTTTCTTGTCTTTTTAGTCTTGTATGTGGATTCCAAGTAAGACGTTTGTCCAAGTGGAGTCCAAGGTAGCGGATCTGTTCAACAGGGATTAGTGGAATATCATTAAAGGATACTGTAGGACAGGAAGTCGTGGGCACCTTATTTTTGACACCATTCTTGAAGGGTTAGGATATGGGGTTGGAGTGTTTGGGAGGCAATGAAGGGATCATTGTTTACTGATAACACACATTTGTCATCAGCGTAAGTGGTGAGGACAGTGGTAGGATGAGTTGGAATGTCTTAATTAGTTATTTAAACTTGATTTTGTACTTAATTATGTAAGTATAGGTATGTAATGCGATTCATTTATTTTTCTAATAATGCAGATAGTTGCATATATATGTGCTATATCTCTGCATATATATGTGCTATATCTCTGCATATATATGTGCATATTTTTGAGTTTTTATTGCATTTAATTCACAGCCATAGTGATCACAAATGAAAAATTGCTAGTATTTTTATACTCGCAAGCATTTGTCTCAGATTTCGTAAATTTCCCTTAAAATTCTTCTTTTCTTAAACCAAAAATGATTTATATCCTCAGCGGGGACCATTTAGATACAGGTTCCATAGCCATTTTCCCCCCCTTTATAGTGGAGCTTCGAGGACGCGGCCTTCATGATAACTGAGCGGTTAATTGAATTTAGAAGTAGCTGGTATCTTGATTGGGGGGATGTGAGGAGGGGGAGGGGAAGGCAGGAGAGGGGGAATGTATGTCGGTATGCTATCGATCCAAAGGATGGTAAATATCTGACTCACCCCATAACGACCTCAACTTTTACAGCTTCCGTTTGATGGCCGAAAGGGTGAAGTTCCTGCTGTATTATTGGTCCACCTTTTCGCCATCCGTGTCCTGTTGCTATCCTGTATCCAGGACCTTTCAGGATAATTCAATTGTCACTTAAATATCTGCGAAAAAGTTATTTAATTCTTTAATATATGAATTATTTTGAAGATGTAGGTTGTTGGGGGTATGCAGTCATAGATACACGTATAATTAAAAAAAAAATGTAATTTATATTGCCAACATTTCGGCCTACTAGGCATGCCTTCTTCACGGATAGAATAAAAATAAATAAAAAGTTGTGAGAAAGAGAGGGAGTGAATGTTAAAAAGATTAAAACAATAGAAAATATTTAAAAAAATAATTTTGAATTTGTATACTTTATGTACTTCTTTACTAACTATATTGTTTATCTACCTTCTGTTATTCTCTATCTTTATATTCACTTATCCACTATATCCGCATCTTTTTAATCATACCTTTTTTTTTTCTTTTTTTTTCACGTATAGGCTCCAAGGACCACGCGAATATCACGGTTTAGGCTTTTTTGGGATTCTCGACTTTCTTTCCTCCTATCTTAGCTTCATGATTCTTGAATGTCTCTCCCTTTTTTCCCTGGACCACATTGTACGCCGTTTTTTCTCTCTGCTAATTGTAGTCAGATTTGTTATTGTTTTTCGGAACACCTCTCTATCCAAACAGTCGGTTTCTGACATTTTAAGTTTCTTTAATTTTTCTTGCATTTGCTTTGTATATCCACCTACGCTTTTATAGCTACAAATTTTATTGAATATCTCTTTATTTAGTCTTTCCTTCTTCTTCCTTTTCATATGTCCATAGAACATCAGCCCTCTTATTTCGGTCTCTTATTTCGGATTCTTATTTTGGTCTCCAGGTCTTTCTTTACCTTGTAAAAGAAATTATTTAATTAACTTATTTATATATTTTTTCATACTGTATTTTCCTCTAAATAAAGTGGGGAAGAAGAGTGGCCAAGGATGTCCTTCGACGTTAATAAATCGTCAGATCCTGGCAGATCTGAAAAACAGAATCATTATTGAAAAAAACATCTCTAACGCCACCCCCCACCGCCACGATTCTGTTTTGTACTAATTTCGTAAAAACATTAGACTTTTGTATAGTTGAATTGATAGAGTTGAAAAACTCCAACATCTCGTCGAATATCCTTCCGCAATCTTAAAAACTGTTAAATCTTGGAAATATTTGAAAATAGTATCCTTGAGGACAAAGACTGATAGGACAATTGTGGAACATCCTTCCGTCATCTTAAAATCGTTAAATATTCTAATATTTCAAGATAATATCCTTATGGGCAAAATTGTTGGAATATCCTCCAGATAACTTAAAAACAGTTAAATCCTGGAGTTTCTCAACATATCATCCTTAAGGACATAAACTAATATATATATGTGTGTGTGTGTGTGTGTGTGTGTGTGTGTGTGTGTGTGTGTGTGTGTGTGTGTGTGTATGTGGCCCAGAGATATCCTTCCAGCATCTTAAAATAGTATCCTTAAGGACGAAAACTAATAAAATCGTTTAGTATGACAAAAAAAACAGTATCCTTAAGAACGAAAAATATATTTAAGTGGGGAAGGAGAGTGGCCAAGGATTGTGCTTCGGCCTTAAAAAATCGTCAGATCCTGGAAGATCTGAAAAGTTCCGAAACGTTGGCACTACAAATTTATATTTGTTTTTTAAAATTACATTTGTATCTATGACTGCAAACCCTAACAAAGACAGTCAACAAAAACCTCATCAATATGAATTATTTTGTTGTCTAGACTTTTGCGTTATTATTGGGTTGTCTAAAATAAACCTACAAGTTTTCTTTTGATTTCCCTTCTGTTTAATGAATTGCTTATATTAATTAAATTAATTTTTTGTATGGATATTGTTTTCAACAAAAATTTTGTTTACCTCTCTAGCATTTCACAGCTGGCAAAAAGTGATAATTTTCGTATGATTTCGTTTTACGAGTTCAAAATCCGTCGTAACGGGGCCCAAAGAGTCATAAACATCGTTCAACAATGTTTAAATAAAAATCTCCATTGTTTTCCGGACCGTATTATTTTATTAGTTAATTTTGGGAAAATCAAATATTCTTTTAGTCGATTTTTTTATTTTTTAATAAGGATTATATTAAAGTTTTTATACATCTACAAAATGCATAGTGTGTTTTGAGTTGTGCTTAGGGTTGCCATTTGTCCGGCTTTTTACGGCCGTGTCCGGCCAAATATCTGTGTGTCCGGCCTGTCCGGCATTTGTTAGGCTTTTTCGTCTTCTCGTTGGAAGTAGCAATCTTATGGCGTGGCGGAAATGCGACTGTGTTCAGATCTTGGAAACTCCCACTCCTCTTACCTTTTTGACTGATTTAGTAAACTTTTTGAACAATGGCAGAAGTTCATAAAAGATTTTAAAAAACTTTCGGCACATAAAAATTGGACTGCTTATCTTATATCATTTCATAATGAAGAATTTCATTCTGAACTACTAAAATTGAAAGAATACTATTTTGCGATTCTATGCCATAACGTCAACGTTGAAAGAGTTTTCTCTTTGATTAATGCCCAGTGGACAAAGGAACGCAATAAATTGCTAACGGAAACAATTGAACAGATGATGTTCATATTATGCAATATAAAATTAACATGTGCAGAATTATATGATGTGATTTCTAAGGAAAACGATGGAAAAGAAAATACAACTAAGAATTTATGGATTTTTATTATTTTTAGAAACATTTCTTTATAAGATTTCTTTATAATTGGCTTTTTAATTTTAATCTTTTTGTTTTCTCCTTAGAATAGTGCATATATTTTTATATTTGTATAATCAAAACTATTAGTTTACTGCCAAAGTGGAGCTGTAATTTATTTATTTTTGTTTTTGTTTTATATAAGTGAAGTCTATAGAAGACTGAAAATGTTTCAGGTAGTTATTGTTTTAATGTCATTCTTAAAATTCAAAAGATTAAGGATAGGACTACAAAAAAGTGGTTAATGTTATAACTAAAAACTTAAACCTGTAATATAAATTAAGTAACATAGCTTTGATTAATTAAAAATTATATGTAACTTATCTTCACAGACCTTTTTATTATTGAAGTTAACTCCAACTTTAAAAACGTACATCCGGCTTTATATAAGATATGTTTGTCTTTTAAAGATAATGTCCTGCTTTTGTGGCAAATGTCCGGCTTAATACAGCGCCAAGTCCGGCTTTTGTAATTTAGGAGATGGCAACCCTTGTTGTCCTAGGAGAACGAGTGACTCTAATAGTCACTGTCCCACAATGAAGGGATTGATACCGTGTGAATGGGATGAAGAGAGGAAAGTCCTGTGCGGAGATCCTTGGCCAGGAAGGAACATAATGGGAGGAGATTGTCCTGCCAAGATCCTGCTCACCTTCGGATCATTATAATTCCTCCCCGTCCTCAATCAGCCGTTTCTCTGAGTTCCTTTCCTTCTTCTTTTATTCTTCGCTCTGTTTTGGGAAACAGGAAAACTATTTTTATATAAAAATCTATTTTGAGATTAGATTTTTTTTTTTCATGCTTTCGATAAGAGTCCCGATAGTAATTGTTTTTCATAAATCCGAGTATCTTCAATATTCTTTTAAACTCTTATTAGACCATATTCCAGGATATAAGACCATACAGCAGAATATAAGACCATATACCAGGATAAAGACCATATACTAGGATATTATATCATATACCATGATAAAGACCATATACTAGGGTATTATATCATATACCAGGATAAAGACCATATACTAGGATATAAAGACCATATACTATACATATACCAGGATAAAGACCATATACTAGGATACAGGATAAAGACCATATACTAGGATATTATATCATATACCAGGATAAAGACCATATACTAGGATATTATATCATATACCAGGATAAAGACCATATACTAGGATATTATATCATATACCAGTCTTGTGGTTTTGACATAGATATGGCTTTTAGCTGGGGGGCTAGTTTTCTTGTGTGACGTTTTATTTATCCTAAAAAATGTATCATTTTGTGACGCTATAACTCTGTTAGTGTTGCTCGAATTTTATTATATTGGGTTAGCAAATAAGTCGGTTTTTGAGGGTGACATAAAACTCTGTATATAACTGACATAAAATTAATTTTAATCTACAATATATTCACCATTATTTAGTAAAAACTAGTTCCCATCTTTCGACGAATTGCATAATGCCACGTTTGTAGAACGTCTGGGGTTTATTGCCAAAAAAACTGATCCAAGTGGTTTTTGATGTCCTGTTCGTTTTGGAATTGCTTTCAAATTATAGAGTTCTGCAGAGATCGGAATAAATGTTAATTACTTGGAGCTAGGTCTGGTGAATACGGAGGATGGGGCAAAAGTTCCTATCCGAAGGTAAATGATTTATTGCGAGTGACCAACGAGGTTTGGGGCTTTGCGTTTAGTGAAGGGCCGTTCCGACTTAAAAGTGGAATGAGGTTTTACGTCCCGTTTCACTATTGGAACCAGTTCCAGTTTTCGTTCCGTTCCACGTCAGTTTGACTAACCTACTACCTATGTATGATGCATTTTCGTTACATCCCTTTTGGTGACTTCGAGCTGATAACCTCCTCTTTCTATTTTATACTTAAAAATTGTATAGGGACTATAACATTAAGAAGGTTTAAATAGCTAAGTATACTTTTAAAATAGTTTTATTCAACCCATCTTTTCTTTTTTCTTTTTTTTTTTTTATAAAAAAGTTAGCTCAAGAATAGTGCACAATTGAGCGAGAATTTTCCAATTACATTGGTTCCGAGAAAAAAAAGGAGTTATCAATTCTTGTGACTGCTCCATTGGTTTTTAAACAAATAGCAAAAAATCATTTAATTACGTATGCAGTCAAACCTTGTGTAGTTAATTTCTCTGAATCCGGTAAAATAATCCGAGCTCCGTCGGCAGGATTGAAAATTTCAAAGATAACTGTTTATTTAGAAGATGCCCATGGGCGGGGTGGTGGAGTAATGGAGAAGGGGTGGTTAGGGGAAATCAACAGCGGCAGGATCAACGCAACAAAGCAGACGGAACGACCTTGGGTGGAACGAAACCAGAGGTACAATCTAAACTCTACTACACTGAGAGAACGAAACGAGAGATCTTTTGGTGTCGGTTTTCGTTCCAGGTGGAACGACAAATTTGAGCGGTTGATTGGTTTCGTTCCAAAGCGGTTCAAAGCTGGAACCAGTTCCAAGTTCCGTTCCACCCAGAACGACCCATCACTACTTGCGTTGTCTTGGTGGAAAACAACACCCTTTCGATTTGTCAGTTCTTGGCGCTTTTGTTAATATATCGATTCAACTTTGTCAATTGCGAACAGTATAGAGTTGAATCAATTGTTGGTAATGGTTCGGATCGGCGACGCCAACCCCTAAACCCGCTCAGAATACCTTTTATCGATTCTAACCTTGTTCCGATTTATTTCGATGTTCTAGTCGCTGCTTTTAGAGGGGAAAGGTTATTCTCCTACATTTACATTTACTGAGAAACTCTAAATCCCTGTTCAAAGTAATATTAACTTCTGTTTAACTTCTAATATTAAAATGAGAAATAAAGAAATATTAAAGTGGAAATAAGTAAATATCGAAATATAAGACACTAAATCAATTTTGAATTAATATTAATTTAATCAACAATTAATATACTACTGAACCACCAGTAAAGTTAATTCCTGATGAACTTTCTGTCAGAGAAGTGAAAATAACAAAATATAAATATAAAAAAGACAGAATCCTTAAGTATTTATTTGGCATAACTCCTATTTATTTAAAATTTGTAGCTACATGTTTCAGAGATAATGTTCCATCATCAGGCTTCTCTTTTTTTTTTTTTAAAACATATTAATCTATATAGTAACATTTTCACATTATCAATTCTCCATGTTATAAGCCTATCTATCTATCTTCATGGCTCTACAACCCTAGATGGGTCCTGGCCTTAGAACCATAGTTACGAACACCCAGATGTTCTGGAAACACACATTATATGTTTCTTCGCGGTACCTGGTTTTCCTCCATTCTGACAACATATCATCAGTAATGTGTCATATTTACCTCTTAATCTGTGATTATTTTCACATTATCAATTCTCCATGTTATAAGCCATTATATAATATAAGACAGAATCCTAGTTGAAAGTGATGATGTTAATTTCTGCTATATTTTCTCATGGGAAGTGGAAATAAGAAAACATAAAAAAACCTGTGATATACTTTCTCACATTTATTTATAAACTGATATGTTTTATTGAATTAATTATACAATCTGTCTCACTTTAGCACAAAAAGTAATATGGATGACAAAGAATCCATTCACTCTTGGGTTATATGGAGCCCTACCCTTATTAACTTTCTGATAGAACCGTCTACAAATATGTATACTGAAATTTTATCACTTAAATTAATAGAACAAATATAAATATGCAAAAACACCAAATCCATGTACAAATTAATCTTCTTAAGTTTTATAACACTTTTACACATAAGATTAGATGAAATAAGAAAACATGAATTCATAAAACACTTAATCCTTTATGAAATTCATTTTGTTAACTTCTGTTTCACTTATTTACATTTAAGAAGTCTAAATATCAATATAACAAACTAAAAAACACAATCCAAGTTGAAACTGTAGAAGTGATTGTTTACATGTGAGGTTATAGGAATAAACTATCGAAAAATGTAAACATGGAGTGAAGCGTAAGGATCGAACTGGTCGGTGTAGCGCGGGTGAACCTAGTTAGGTGGTGTCGCCGATCCTAACCGTTACCCAATTGTTTGTCCTGATGGCAATAGCTCGTTTTAATTTCTTGTAGGCGACCAGACCGTGGAGCGTCATTGATATAAAAATTTCCTGAACAAAATTCAGCAAACCAATTTTGACAGGTGCGTTCCATTAAGGAATCATCCCCATAAACACTGCATTTTTAAAACAATACTGCAAAATTTGTCGATAATGAATGATATTTTTTTCCATGTTCACAGTGCAATAGCAATCACAATACTAAGCTAATGTAAAGATGTATTAAAAGAAAATGGCCTCGAGACCTTCTCATATAAAACTTTTATTACAGTTCAGTTCCTTCACTAGAAATTGTCATATTATTACGCACGTTACCTTCATATTTAGTCCAGTCAATGAACACATTGTAGAGTGCATGGAATATGCAATAATTTTTGACTTCATAGCTTCGTTAGGAATAGTTAGAAGGTAAACATACTGAAAGTATCCGCCTCTGGGGGGAGAGCTAACGGGTGAGGGTAGAAGGTCAATGTTTTTGGTTTTTCGATTACCTCTCGAAAACGGTTGACTCTAAAAAATATATTTCAAGTCAAAATTAAATCTAATTAAATTTCCCATAAAATTAATTATATATATATATATATATATTCGTCGAAATTTTAACGGTTTTCGAGATATACGTTATTAAAAGTCGATAACTTTAGATATAAAAAAAACAATGTTAACTTCACTTTTTGTGAAACATTTGCTTCAAATGCCAGAAACGTATATATGAAATTAATGTAAATTTAATGCTCTACAATTTTGATTCATTTTTTCTGAGAAACATTAGTGGAAAGTACTAGAAGCCAAGGTTTGGCAAAAATTGAGGTAAATTTTGTTGTTTCCCGAAAATCACCGATTTTCAATAACGTATATCTCGAAAGTCATTGGAATTTCGACAAATTTATGTAAAATCAATTTTATAGGGAATTTAATTAGTTTTAATTTTGATTTAAAACATATTTTTCTAGAGTCATCCGTTTTCGAGATATAATCGAAAAACCAACATTAACTCAACCCCAAGGGGCGGGGACTTTTAGTATGTTTACCTTCTAACTAATCCTAAGGAAGCTAGGAAGTCAAAAATTATCGCATATTTCATTGACTCTTCAATATGTTCATTGACTGGACTAATTTACTCGAATTATGTTTTCTTTATATAGTATTTCAAATTTCATAAATGGATAAATAACCAAATAATAATTATTTAATAGTTGGACTCTTCTGCATATTCTAACTGATTATTATTTTAAAGCGATTCACTATCCACAAGTAGCGATCCATTTAATTGCCTCGTTATAATTATGAAAAGGCCGGTCTTTAATTATTAGGGTTCCCATTGTATACCTCCCGGACGTTCCGGATATCTCCCCGAAGAAGCGGACATAAAGGAATGTAGATTGGATATTTTGTGACGGAGCAGTGACCAAGCTCTACAGAGCCGGGTGACATTTACATTTAGATTAGAAGAGCCCTTCTGAGAGGAAGAGGTCCTTTTAAATCCTCTGCTCATGTCCTTCTTGCCATCTTGTCTCTCTTCTCTTATCCTTCGTCCTGACCATCCTCCGTCACCCCACCCCCCTCCCGGAGCCCCTCTTTGGAAGTTGTTCGACAGTATAATTAGTTCATCGGCTGTCGGTTGACACTCTTCGGTGGAAGTTCCTTCCAGTCATCGTCAGGGTTTTTCACTCACTGCTTTTATAAAAAAAAAAAATGGAAATTTAACGAAAAAATGACTATCTGAACAAACTTCGCGTTTATGGAAATAGTTATAAAAAAAAAAAAATCTGATTCTACAGTAGTAAGAATTTATTTTTTCATCTTCTCTCATCTCTAAGGAACACATAAGCATTAAGCACATGTCGAACAAACAAGCTTTAGACCAGTCACATTGGACATCTAGTAAGAACGCATATGATGGTAATAGAAGCGATAACTTCATTCATCAAATCGACTATCACATTTACTCTGTTGAATTAATCGATTATCTTTCACTGTTATAGATCTTTTCTCCAAAATACGTCGTATAAATAAAGAAAGGATCACATGAGGGAGTACAGAAAGGGGGGGGGGAGGAGGAGGAAGAGAGACAAAAACAGAACACAGAAGCAAACGAATCGTTATACAACGGACAAAATACACCTTTAATGAAATTTGAATGGCCTCCATGAATGCTAAGGGTTCAATCTGAATAAATTAACAAAAAAATAATCAATAGCATCTAAAAAAATCCCCCTCCTCTTTTGGTTTGATATCCGTCCCTCGGCTGAAAAAATATCGCAGTCCTCTGTCGAGGAGAAAAAAAACGCTGGAGTTCGGAAGGGCGATCGCTCATGAAAGGCACCCTACAGCTGAGCATTTAGCAACCAATGCCTTCTGTATACAAATATATATGTGTGTGTGTGTGTGTGTATAAATTATATGATTAATAATTAATCTTTAAATAAGATCAATTATGATTTTTATAAAAAAAAATAGCTCATATTAAAAAATAAATGTATCGTAGAAAAAAAAAAACTCTCATTTTTCCCTTAATGAGAAAAACAATAGATCATGAATTTTATACCTATTGATTTTAACAAGGAAACTGTCATAAAATTATTCTATCCGTGCAACACAGAGCTAGAATATGTCAAAATGTAGGAAAAATGTGACTTCTTTAATTTAAACCAATGTAGCTCACAGTTGGTCTTATTGTTAGTGAAAAATGTTATATAACAAAAAATATTTTCCATTGAATTTCCGAAACATTATAAACCCTTTGTTTATTAATTTCTGTACTGCATTTGATGTGGAAGCGCACCATGGTTTTGGAAAATCATTTGCCGAACTTCAGGTAGAATACCGTGATGAAGTTGTGGTAGGATATCCTAGTAAATCTCACCACTCAGTCTGTTTGGCAAACTATGATTGTCGAACAATATTCAACAGCAGTACAAAAATTAATAAACCAACGATACCTCACATGGATAGATAGAAATGCCATACTCTGTAAAAGCAAAGTCATCTGTCCATAAAATTCACCTCAAAAAATGGTATCCTTCAACATCATCCGCATTCAGAATCCAACGGCTGAATTGAGGTCTTTGTTCATTATCATTGGGTTTTAAACCTTACATTGAAAATCTAATAAAATAAACCCTAAATAATAATAATAAATAAATAAATGTAATAATGAAATAAAATCCTTTGATCTGGTGTCGCTTTATTAACAGATTTCCTTTATTTTCTAATGAACAATAAATTTTTTGTTCTCTTTTAATTCAAATGAAGAGTTTATTATGTTTAAAATTGACATTTACATTAAGGGATTGTCATAATGTTTTATTTACACAAGTAACTGATTTGTATGTCAAATGAGAACACCATGTCTTTCCGGTTTTAAAAGTTAATTTCTCCATAAAATCGAAACAGAATCATTATTTTTTATATACGGTGAGCGTTGAAGTAATATAAGACATTGTAAATTCCCTAAATAAGGTGAAGATCAAGCTGTTCTTTAGGTCACAAGTTTGTAAAATTCAAGGTTACATGTACTCTGCTCTTATTGAAAATTTAATGCTAAATCTGAAAATGTGGTCAAAATTTGAAAAATATTTAAAAAAAAGTGGAGATATTACAACATTTATGGCAAAAAGCGTGGTTGAATTAATGTATATCTACAACGGATTGGAATAGAAAGGTAAGGTCTGTGGCATTTTTATTCATTTTTGATCTAGTTTCACCCATTTTTTTTTTTTTTTTTTTTTTTTTTACAACAAGAGATACTTACTCTGTATATATATACACACACACAAGGTCTGAGAAGAAATGATGAATGTAATGAGGGGAACGATATTATGACAGGCTACGCGATGTGATACGAACGTCTTGCGAATTAACGTACGAAGTAATGGATGATGCAGATATTCGAAAATAGTGGAAGAATTGTTGGTTATACGTCTGCTCTGATATCGAGTAAATTAAATCCCACGCAAGATTATAACTACCCGATTACGAAGTCGCCATTTTTATTTAATTAACAACAGCTGATATAAAACATTTGAGATCGCTTCCTAATTGCACTACGCCGGTTGCCAATAGCAACCAAGCTGAAAACTTTCATTATTAATTAATATATTTATTAATTAAACATGCTTCAACATAAAAATAATTAAACAACTAGAAAGTATTTAAAATTCCATTGCTTTAATAATCAAATTAAAAATCGATTTTTTCGATCGATGTTTTTCTTATTATTGGGCAACCGGTTCAAGAATGCATTGTAAAATGGCTTTGTTTGCAAATAGATCTTGAGGTGATTAGCATTTTTGCAAGTCATTAAACTTGCTCTGAATCGAATCGATTTTATAATTACCAACGATTTTTTTTTTTTTTTTAATAGCTATCTATATTGTAACAAATTTTCCTAGATCTGGTAATTGCTGATACTGGTATGAAATTCCTTGAAGTTGGCAGTCTAATGATTAGGGAAAATACGTAGAAGTTGTTTTCCCATTGATCGTTTTAACTTCTCGGAATTGTTTGTTCTTTGAATTTTGGCTCTGCTATCTCGATATTTTTATCTATTTCGAGATTTTAGAAGGCTGTGATGATAATAAGTCTATTTCTATTGAAATTTTGGAACTGATAAATTCGGATAATATTGCCGCTAAATAAGTGACATAACTAAATGTTTTAGCTGTAATATTATTTAATTCTAAGTAAATTAACAACTAAAACATATAACATTTCGTAAACATATTTTTTATGTAATTTAATATTAGAATGTTATGGTTTTTACTTCACAGAAAATTACTTGAACATATAACCTTAGAAATATATAGCCATAACAAAGATATTAGTTACCACTTTTGTACTTAGTACAACCGATTATATTTTAAATTTAAAGAAGTAATTATATTAAAATGATTTAAATTATGATTGATGAATTAATTTCCACTTCTATTGGAATTCTTTTTATTTTTATTTAATATACATTTATTGAAATGTACAACTGTACAAAATATATACATCAGGTAAATGTATCGACAATGATAATAATAACATGGCAAAACTTGAAAAGAACTACTCATCAGTAGCACTTTATTAAAACTTCTACACTAAAAGGTCTCAAGGCCATCTTCGTTTCAGACGCCTCGGAAGATTATCAGGAATGGAGTGGGAAGCAAGTTGAGAAACTAACGGATTTGAGGGGTTATGGAGCTTACTATGAAAGGATAGATATCCGGTGTGGGCCAAATCAGCAAAATATGGAACATTAAGATCTTTATGGATAAGTTTATTGGTGACAAAGTAAGGGGCATTTAGGATTTTTCGAAGGATTTTGGATTGTAAGGATTGGATACAAGATGAATAGGATCGTTTAGTGGAGCCCCAAAGCTCAACTCCGTACGTCCAAATAGGTCTAATCACAGTCATGTATATGAGTCTTTTGTAATTAATTGGGAGCTTTGAACGTCTGTCAAGTAAAGTTTGAAGTAGTCTGTAACGACGGGCAGTTTCTTGTCGTTTTAGTCTTGTAATTTTTATTTTAAAACTAGTTCAAAAAACATACGAACAATTTAAAAACGTCAGCACTTTGCTAGGTAGACTATATATAATAAACATTTTTTTAATAATTTAAAACAAGAAATCAAACATGTACTCACGTATGGAGACAAAATAAAAAGGATTTCTGGAAGAAAAAAGGACCTAGTGCAAACGGAATTAGAATAAACAAAAGGGGCAGCATTGGTTAAACTTTTCCGGTTTTTCCTATGACTGGTAGGTTTTTTCCGTTGTTATTGGAAACAAATTTAAGCGATGTTGTATGTTGATTACTATATGCACACATATGTTCTTTCTTTGGTTTACTGATCGTCCATTGTTTATCGTGTATTTAGCTTCGTAGTCATTACATTTTAGTTCTAATACACTTTTTTGGAGAGGATCTTTTTGTAAAACTACTACCCATTAGCAGCACTTCAATAAATATTCCATATTGTTGGTCCGTAGGCCAACTTCTTTTCAGACAACTCGGAGGGTCTTCCGGGATTGAATTTGAAGCAAGTTGGGTGGTTAGTGGGTTCGATTGGGTATGTAGCTTACCATGGAAGGTTAAGTATCTGATTTGGGACAAATCAGCAATATATTTTACAAAAAGATCATTGTGGATAAGTTTATATGTGACGTAATAAACAGCATTAGGAATTTTTCGAAGGATTGGATACGGAATGAACTTGCTTAGCGGAACCCCTAAGCTTATTTGTTTGTTTTGTTTTATTGTTTTTATTCTGAATATGTATATTTTTCTGATCGTTAGAGGTTATGTATTCGATATTCCCTCCTCAAAATTGTATACAACTTATTGTGATTTTCAGAATATTAAACATTTGTAACATTAAAATATAACTGCCGAACTAAATCTTTTATATATTGCTATAAATAAAAGGTATTTAAAAAAATATATACCATGTTAAATTAAAAAAAAAAAAAAAAAAAAAAAATCAAACAAAATTTGGGTCAGATTCTATGATGTGTTTTATTTTTTATCTGTAATATTATTATAATGAAAATATAATGATTATTGATGTTACTTATTATATATTTATTATACTATATACCTGTAATGTTACTATATATAATATTTTATATGTTTGCAGGTATAAACTTTCGCGGTTCGCCACTAGTCGTAGAACCGTCTCTAGCTGCAGCTCAAAAGAGAAGGTGAGTGCTGGAGTAAGAGCTGTAAAATGCATGAAAAATGCGATTACTTTTTATCTCAAGGCATCTTTAGCAGTAGTTAGAAGGTAAAGTTTTTTGGTTTTTTTTTTCGATTATATCTGGAAAACGGTAAACTCTACGAAAATATGCTACATATCACAATTAAAGCTAATTAAATTATCTATAAAATTGTTTCTAAACATATTTGTCAAACTTTCAACGGTTTTCAAGATATAAGTTATTAAAAATTGATAATTTAAAAAAAAAAAAATTTGTTTACCTCACTTTTTGTCAAAACCTTTCTTCAAGTGCCAGAAACGTATATATGAAATTAAAGTAAATTTAACGCTCCACAATTTTGATACGATCATTTTTTCTGAGAAACGATTGTAGAAGGCACTAAAAGCAAATGTTTGACAAAAAGTGCGGTAAAAATTTTTTTCCGATAAGCGAAAATCATCGGTTTTCAATAACGGAAAACCGTTGGAAGTTTGACAAATATGTATAGAATCAATTTTATAGGAAATTTAATTAGCTTTAATTTTGATTTGAAACATATTTTTCTATAGTCCACCGTTTTTGAGATATAATCGAAAAACCCAAAAATGGGACCTTCTCCCCTCTCCCCACCGTTAGCTCACCCCCCAGGGGCGGGGACTTCTAGTATGTTTACCTTCTAGCTATTCATAACAAAGCAATGAAGTAAAAAATTATCGTGTATTTCATGCAATCTACAATATGTTTATTTACTGGACTATAAGGTGAAGGGAAACAGATGACAATGATTTATCTGTCTCAAATGCGGGATTTAAACCTAATTATGTTTTCAAATAAAAATAATTTCAATAGAAACGACAATTATATTCAATAATGTTTACTATATGTAATCTGAAGTAATGTTATACATGTGCATAAGGACTTTTGTAACTACTACTACTAGTAATATATACTACACCTACCAAGGCACCTTGAAGTTCTGAAAATTATATAGCTCTATGGATAAGAATCTAGTAGCTCTTTGCCCATATTAATACCGCGGAAGAAACGCGAGATGAGGAAATGACTGCGATGATGGTTGCATCATGACAAGTGCTCATTCTCCTTGAGAACGGCGTAATTGTAGCATTCCAAGCGGATTGTTTGACATTTTTCTTGGCTAGCATCGTCTATCAAGGACCACATTACGTCAAGCTTCTTTGTTAAAAAAAAAAAAAAAAAAAAAAAAAAAAAAAAAAAAAAAAAAAAAAAAAAAAAAAAAAAAAAAAAAAAAAAAAAAAAAAAAAAAAAAAAAAAAAAAAAAAGATTGGGAAAAACAATAGACAATAGTACGTGTATCTATAATATACCCCTTTTATATCTATTGCTTCTGATGAGGAAACTGTCTGTAAATTTTCGATCCAAGCAAAACCAACCTAGCACTGCTGCTACACTAAACCCCCCCCCCTTTTCAGTCTATTTTATGATATTAACAAGAAAATGGGCCTTCTATAAATTTGGCTTAATAGTCAGATGGGCAAAAAGCCGCCTATTCGGCCAAGTCTATCATTGCTTCCGTTGGAATTCGGCTGACTTCGGTATGGTTCGAGGCGCTTCGTTTATACCTTTATAGCCTTCTGTACATTTAGCTAAAGAATGAATGAATATTTTATTGTTTGAGAAACTTCCCATACAAACAGGTGTTGGCTTGGCAGCCTCACAATAACAAGAAAAAAAAAAAGCATTAGTTATGACTTGAGCCCGGATTTTCGTGCAATCGCATCTTTTTGTTGCAAGTTCGTAATCAGCCAGAGACAAATTATTCATACGAATTAGGACGTTTAGGCCAAATTTACCTTAGTTTAATAAAACTGCTAAGCTAATCGGGGTTTAGAAGGGGCATTATAAGTATTTGCTTAATAGATAAATATAAAAAATAATGAATGCTTAATGAACCACATGCACCGGTATTTTTCTCAACTTTACAGAAGACACATAAAACCTATATATTCGTATACATTTCCTAATAAGACAAAAAACAAAAATAAAAACAGGTTTAGTACTTCAATTTAAAAGAGAAAATGGAGAAACACATGAAAATGTGTGTATGTTGACAAAGGATTCCAGTTATGTCATGCGGAGTAGACTAGCTGTAACAATATTGCCATCGTTTTTGTTTTGTTTTCTTTTCTTTTTTTCTTCGGAAATGGATCTAGCGAGAAACTTTACGTATATTAAAAGTTACTATAGCATGTGGTTGCTTAAGCGGCTATATGATTTTTAATAATGTGAACTATAAACATATTTTATTTTAGGAACCCTCCTTAAAGGAAACCGGTATTTCTTTTCAGTCAATTTAAAACTCCTAAAAAGCTAGAGTTGAGAATTTAAACCCATTACTTTTCTTATTAATAATTCATTGCAGAATTCAAAAAGACAAGAAACTGTTCGTCGTTTCTGACTACTCCAACATTTACTAAACAAGTTTTCAAAGATCCCTATAAATTACAAAAGAATCAGTCTTGTATTGATTATACGAAAGTAATTAGACCCATTAGGACTTATGAGCTTCGGAGCTCTATTAAACCTTCCTATTCTTTTCATATCCGAAAATCTAAAATCAGATTTTAATATTTTTTATGTTGCTGATTTGGCCCAATTTTTTCATACTAAACTTCATTCTTACTCGAATCCACTGGTCTCCCAACTTGTCTCATACTCGACACCCGATAATCCTGCGAGGCGTCTGAAAATAAAATTGCAGATTCTGCAGTTTGAATGCATGAAATTGCACATTCTGCAGTTCGAATACACAAAATGCACAACACTTTCGTGTTTTTGGAAAAATAACAATTTTAAGAACAACTTTAGATTGACTTTAGCTAGGGAACTCGGGTTCCCAACTTCCAAGAAATTTTGCCTCTCCCAGGCTATCCTAACTTACGGATATTTTTAAATAAGTACAATATAGAAAAAAGAACTGACCATCCTGATCCTCCTTGATTTCTCTAAAGCATTCGATTCCTTAGACCATAATATCCTTTTTTCCAAATTGTAATCATTGAACTTTTCCCACAGCTCCCTCCTTTGGTTTCAATCTTTCCTTTCCCACCGCACCCAGGCAGTCGCCACCCCTAACCAAGGCCTATCCTCTTTCCTCACTCTACAGTCAGGAGTAGCTCAAGGTTCGAGCATTTCCCCTCTACTGTTCAATTCCTACATCAATGATCTTCCCCATTCAATTCACCATTGTTCCCACCATCTTTATGCCGATGACTTCCAAATTTACTTCTCCTTTCCTCCATCCGAAATGTCAGCTGCGTTTGCCAAAATTCAGGAAGACCTAGACAAAACCTGTGTCTGGGCAAATCTGAACAAATTAACATTAAACGCAGCTAAAACTCAAGCAATTGCCATAGGATCACATTCCCTTTCATTCAAATGCCAACTTTCCCACATTATTTCTTAATGGTCATCCAATAACTTTCCATTCCTCTGTTAAAAATTTAGGCTTAACCATTGATCAAACCCTCTCCTGGAAATCCCATATTGCTCAAATCTCCCGAAGGTCAATCGGTATCCTTAAACTATTTCACCGATCCCGTCACCTCCTTCCCCTACCCACACGCAAACTTCTAGTATCCTCCCTTATCTTCCCCCAATTTGACTATGATTGCGTGATATATGGCGGGCTCTCGACGGTTCTTGAAGACATATTAAAACGCAACATGAATTGCTTCATTAGGTTTGTCTTCGGAACCTCGAGACGTTCCCATGTTTCGCATTTAAATGTTAAATTGGCTTTTCCCCTCCTTCCGCAGAAAGTACTTCCTAGGCTCCTACCTATTCCAAGTTATCAACACCCGTCACCCTCCCTTTATTTACAGTAACCTGAAATTCAAGTCTGCTTTCAAATCACTGCATACAAGATCTCGTCTTTCCGATCTCTATACTCCATCCCACAGAAGAAGATACTGCATTCCAACGTTCCTTCCTTGTCCGATCCTCTACTCTTTGGAATTCCCTCCCCCCCCCCCCTGTATCCGCAATGCTTCTTCCCTTGGAACATTCAAAACACTACTCTTTCACTATCTTCTTTCCCTCCAACCCGACGCTCTCTAATTATAAGGATGTATGTACTATGTATGTAATCGTCTAATTTTTTACTAAGACCGTCAGACATTAAACATTAGCCAAAATTATAGTTTGACTATGATAATGTTTTGATTTCTTGTAATGCTAATTTTTGAGTTTCTATCTTTTATATTTCTTTAAGTTTCTGTTTTTGTTTTTTTTTCTCTTCTGCAACTTTGTTTACAGTATTAACCTCTTTATTTTTACATTTATTTTTTCACTCTCTTTTTATTAATAGTTTTTTCTTTTTCTAGTTTTTCTCTGTATTTTTTTCATACATATTATTATTTAATTTTACCTATGTTGTTTTATTTTTAACAGCCTCTCGGCCAGTTATGATCTTACTTTGTATTATTTAATGTTATTCTTAAGGGACTTTGTCCCAGAATAAAGTTTTCTTTCTATTCTATTCTATTCTATTCTATAGTTATTAAATTAAGCCCTCTTTACTGTTAGTAAACATTTTCACTTTAAACAAAGCAAATTTATTCTTCTGCCTTCTTAACGAGAAATTAAATAAAGTTTAATCATTCCTAACATACATATTTATGCTCCTAAGTAATACGTACATATAGCTTATGTATACCGCGTACAATAAAGATATGCGATTTGTTCTTGTATTTTAGACAATGATTATTTAACTACTCCCTTACTAAGGACTGGATCAATAAATTTTAAGATAAAAACAACTTTTTTGGAAAGAATTGTATCTAGCAAATTATTTGTTCAACCTTTTTTATCATTTGCATGATTTTAAGTTTTATTGCACGATTTTGCACAATTTCAAGTTTTTATAGCACATTTCAGAATTTTTGTTGCACGGAAATCCGGGCTTTAGTTATAACAATAACAAACATAGAATATCAAAAAATAATCACAACTGAAAGTACATAATGTAACATAATATAAAGTGAATCCATCAACTCGATATCGTTATTTAGATTGTCGATGCTATTCAACTCCAATACACTTTCAAGAGATTGCAAACAGTCCTTTTCAATAATATTCTTTTGTAGATATCGCTGCCTTTGAGATTCGATTGCAGGACAATCGATTAGCAAATGTTTCAAACAGTCTTCAATGCTTGTATGGTACCATTCGCACAGATCAACAACTTTGACCTCTTTACTTTGATTTCTATAAAGTATTCTTAAATATTCATTTTTACACACTCTTAGCTGACTAACAGTTCCTAATTTTTGTATGTTTATATTAAATGCTAAATATTTTTCTGGCTTGGGGTTACCAAAATTGCAAATACTTCTATGAGAAGGTTTGTACTTTGAGTTAAACGCTCGCCTTATATGTTTCGAAAATAAATTGTCTTTTTAGTTTTTCTACAACAGTGCTTTTGTTGGATAGTAAGAGTTTTGCATGAGAGAGATGAGAGAAGTTATCAACAATGTTTTGGCGGAGGATATCATTTTAATCTGTGAGATCATGTTGTAATTTAAATCTTGTTTATGCGAGTCCAGAAACAAAAGCCTCTCAAAACATTTGCGTCGCAGTCTATCTTCCGTTAATAACAGCATTTTTATGCAGAAATTAATAATTTTTGTCATGACTATTATTACAAGGGGATCTCAGCCTGTTTCCAGACGTACGATATAATTTGGAGTACAATTTGGCCAGAGGAATAACGCTTTAAAGAATTTAGTCTGTGCAGTTTCTATTGCAAGGCTCCATATTTCCGGGCCATAAAGTAATGTTGAAGATACCATGGCATCAAAAAGGGTCATTTTAGTTTGTCAAGCGTCACTTTTTCCTTTCCTCAGGATATCTTTCACTCAGCTGCAACGTTTGACCTTTGTAAAAAGTGTTTGGATGCTTGGAAAAATTTTCATTTAGCTGCAGGCTTATTCCTAACATACATATATAATGCTGTACTCCTCACCACATATCTCCCTGATTCCTGGAAATTATCAATAGTTAAAATTATACCTAAACCCAAAAAGCCACCTGAGCTCCCATCCTCATACCATCCTATTTCTCTCTTGCCAATGATGGTAAAATCATGGGTAAAATCATAGAAAAAACGTTTGTATCCTATCCTGTAATCCCAGCATGTAATCCCAGATCACCAGTTTGGATTCCGAACATCACACTCAACAATCCAACAATGTCTTCGTGTGGTGGACGTTGTCTCCTCTGCATTGGAGCGCAGAATGTACTACACGGTAGCCGTTCTTGATGTAGAACAAGCGTTTGACCGAGTCTGGCACCCGGGACTGCTGTATAAACCCCGTCAGTACCTTCTACATATTACCTTATTATCAGATCCTATCTCAGTGTCGAACCTTCAATGTAAACCATAAATTTTCCTATTCTCTCCTCTTTACCCAATCTGCCGGAGTTCCTCAAGGTAGTATCCTAGGTCCTATCCTCGACACAGTGTACACTGCTGACATCCCAACTCATTCCCCACCACTAACAATGATCACATTATTGATCCCATTATTGCCTTTCAAACATTCCAATTCCATATCCTAAACCTTCAAGAATGGTGTCAAAAATGGAGAATCAAAATAAATCCAAACAAATCACACCAAATAATATTTACCCTACATCGTTAACCTACGACTTCCTGTCCTACAGTATCCTTTAATGATATTCCACTAATCCCTGTTAAACCGATCCGCTACCTAGGACTCCATTTGGACAAACGTCTAACTAGGAATCCACATACAAGACTAAACGACAAGAAGCTGCCCGTCGTTACAGACTACTTTAGCATTTACTAAACAAACGTTCAAAGCTCCCAATTAATTACAAAAGACTCATTTACATGACTGTGATTAGACCTATTTGGACGTGCTGAGTTGAACTTTGGGGCTCTACTAAACCATCCAATTCATCTCGTATCCAATCCTCACAATCCAAAATCCTTCAAAAAATCCTCTATGCTCCTTACTTTATGATCTTAAGGTTTCATATGTTTCTGATTTAGCCCAAACCAGATACCTATCCTTCCATAGTAAGCTCCATAACCACTCCGATCCACTAGTTTCCCAACTTGCTTCCTCCTCCATCCCTGATAATCCTCCGAGGCGTCTGAAAAGAAGATGGCCTTAGAGACCTTTTAGTGTAGATTTTATTGAAGTGCTACTAGTGAGTAGTTCTTCACAAGTTATTTACATGCTAAATAAAAAAGCTACAGGCTTTTGTTTATCATATGTTTTTCTTCAGTTTTCTTAGACTTGCTTCCTCCTCCATCCCTGATAATCCTCCGAGGCGTCTGAAAAGAAGATGGCCTTAGAGACCTTTTAGTGTAGATTTTATTGAAGAGCTACTAGTGAGTAGTTCTTCACAAGTTATTTACATGCTAAATAAAAAAGCTACAGGCTTTTGTTTATCATATGTTTTTCTTCAGTTTTCTTAGACTTGCTTCCTCCTCCATCCCTGATAATCCTCCGAGGCGTCTGAAAAGAAGATGGCCTTAGAGACCTTTTAGTGTAGATTTTATTGAAGTGCTACTAGTGAGTAGTTCTTCACAAGTTATTTACATGCTAATTAAAAAAGCTACAGGCTTTTGTTTATCATATGTTTTTCTTCAGTTTTCTTAGAAAAAAAAACACAATATCTCTCTGACTAAAAAAATAATACATCATTGATGAATTTGTTGAAATGTACAACAACAAGAGAGCTAGATCGTCTCAAAAAAGGCGTACACTTAAAAAATGTAGGCAAAACGTTACTTTTTTTTTCATTCAAACTAATATAGTTCCTATATGGTAGGTACTAGCGACAAGTGTTATATAACAAAAATTATTCTCCATGAATTTTTTGACAAGATAGCTCTTGGTAAGTTTTCGATCAATGCAAAACCAACATAGCTGGAGCGTGTCGAATTGTTACCGTGTAAAGTGTGCAAACAAAAAGTTACGAAATTGTCGTCATAGCGACACTTTACATTACAACAAAACCTACACACCCTCAGCCAAAATACATATCCATGTAAACAAAAAAAAATTAAGTTGATAATCCTTCAAAGCTCCAAATTAATTACAAAAGACTCATTTACTTGACTGTGATTAGACCTATATGGACGTACGGAGTTGAGCTTTGGGGCTCTACTAAACCATCCAATTCTTCCCGTATCCAATCCTTACAATCCAAAATCCTTCGAAAAATCCTCAATGCACCTTACTTTGTCACCAATAAACTTATCCATAAAGATCTTAATGTTCCATATGTTGCTGATTTAGCCCAAACCAGGTACCAATCCTTTCATAGTAAGCTCCATAACCACTCAAATCCCCTAGTTTCTCAACTTGCTTCCCACTCAATTCCCGATAATCCTCCGAGGCGTCTGAAAAGAAGATGGCCCAGAGATCTTCTTGTGTATATTTTGTTTTTAATTTTTTTTTACTTAAGTGCTACTGATGAGTAGTTCTTCTCAAGTTTAGGCATGTTGTTTTAAACTTTTTTTTAACACATTTACTTGGTGTATACTTGTACAGTTGTAAATTTCAATAAATTGATTTAAAAAAAAAAAAAAAAGTTGATAAACAAAACATAAAAATCATAGCAAAATAATTTAAAAAACAGCTGTGAACTCCAATAGTAGAATACCCTAGTTTTGTTTGCTTGTTTATTTCGTTTAACGTCACTTTATGCTCCTATGGCTAATCGGACGATGCTACGGTGGGAGTCCTAAATTTTGCCTATCCAGGTATAATTAGGATAGGGATCTTTAACGAGTACCTGAAATCGCACAGGCTCGGGACCCCCATTTTACCCCCTTCCCCATTAAGGATTTTTTACTCCCTTTAAAAAATCCTAAGGTCATCTGCCGGGTTGCGAACCCGCGATCTTTGGTTTAGTAGGTTGCTATGCTAACCACCATACCACAGGCGACCCCGAATACCCTAGTTGTCACTAGGGCATTTTTGTCGTTTTCCCTTTAAAATCCTGTAATTCCTTCAAAAACATCATTTGCATCAAAATAACTATTTAAGGTCATATTAAGAAGCATTACGTAACCAATTTGTCGCAATGCAGATATTACAAAATCCTTTTTTGAAGGTAAATAATCACTTTGTTTTAAAGATAATGTGACTTCTTCACAACCATTGAAATAATATCTGATTTTTATTATTTTTATATTATGTTAATACAAAAAAATAAAATCACATTACGCCTCTGAAAAAACCTTTTACCGAGTAACCTGTACTTAATCTAACATGCCGGTTACACTAGCTTGTTACAAAAGTCCTTGAACTTCAAGCCTCAGTTCCGATTCTCATAATAAATACAATAAGAATGTTTTAGTTAATTCTAATTATATTAATGAATACTTTAATTAATCCTTTCCGAATTTGGTTGGTTTTAAGTGATTATATATTCAAAATTCTGTAATAGCTCTTAAAAATACCATTTGTGGCAAAGTAGATACTTAAAAGACTTATTAAGAAGCACTTAATAAGTGCTTTTTAAGGTTTTAATAAGTGCTTATTAAGGTTGACTATAGAAAAATATGTTTCAAATAAACATAAAAGCTAATTAAATATACTATAAAATTGATTATATATAAATTTTTGGTAATTCTAACCGCTTACGAGATATTCGTTATTGAACATCGGTGATTTTAGGGAGAAAAATGTCACCTCACTTTTTGTCAAACTTTTGCTTCTAGTACCTTCCACAATCGTTCCTCAGAAAAAAATATTAGAATCAAAATTGTAGAGCATTAAATTTACTTCAATTTCATAAATATTTCTGGTATTTAAAGCAAATGTTTAACAAAAAGTGAGGTAAACATTTTTTTTTTCTAAAATTATCGATTTTTAATTACGTATGTCTCGAAAACCGTTGGAATTTCGACGAATATGTATATAATTAACTTTATAGGAAATTTAATGACCTTTACTTTTGATTTGTTGCATATTTTTCTAGAGCCCGACGCTTTCGAGATATAATCGAAAAACACAAAATTGTGAACTTCTCCCCTCCCCACTACCGTTAGCTCACCCCTCAAAGGCGGGGACTTTTAGTATGTTTACCTTCTAACAATTCCTAACGAAGCTATGAAGTAAAAAATTAGCGCATAATTCATGCACTCTACAATGTGTTTATTGACTGGGCTAAGACCCCCAGGCTAAAGACATATCCGTGTGAACTGTTAATGAATCAGTTTAATCATCCCTTGTTTATTATAATTTTGATGTTATGTAAAACACAATATTATATTTAACAATGATAATAAATAATTTTTATGTTCTTAAATTAAGTATGTCTTACTCAGTAAAAATTTATTTAACAAATGAAAGTTCTGTAATTATTTTAATGCTAAAACTTTTGCTTATTTTATAGATTTTTTATTTATTTATTTTGACTTTATTAGGTTTATTATTATTATTATTTAATTATAATTTTATTTTTTTATTTTATTTTAATTTATTTATTTATTTAATTTTATTTTTATTTTATTTTTGAGTAGGTTTTTTCTTTTCTATAATTACTAAACAGAAATTATAGTGTGAATTGTTTTAATTACCAAAACATGTACTATACAAGTATGTTTCAAAATTGTAAATTGTAAAATTCCGTGAAATTCCGTGAAATAAAGCTCTTTTATATATATATATAATTAACTGTAATCGGGTTTTTGGTCCTTTATATTTAACAATATTTTTTCATACAATATTATTATTTATCCATATATATATTTTTTTTCTCTCTTCCTTTTCCTCTCTCCTCTCTTTTTGACTTTTCGACCCCTTATTTAATGGGGTCCTCCTCAGAACAAAAACTGGGTACCCCGAAACTCCAGGCCAGTAAGCCCACCGACTCCTGCAGCAAGTGCTTGCCAGCTTCAAATACCAGAAATATTTATGAAATTGAAGTAAATTTAATTCTCTACAATTTTGATTCTAATATTTTTTTCTGAGGAACGATTGTAGAAGGTACTAGAAGCAAAAGTTTGACAAAAAGTGAGGTGACATTTTTCTCCCTAAAATCACCGATGTTCAATAACGAATATCTCGTAAGCGATTAGAATTACCAAAAATTTATATATAATCAATTTTATAGTATATTTAATTAGCTTTTATGTTTATTTGAAACATATTTTTCTAGAGTCAACCGTTTTCCAGATATTATCGAAACACCAAACAAATTCATCTTCTCTCCCCCACTATTAGCTCACCCGCCCAGGTGCGGGTACTTTTAGTATGTTTACCTTCTAACTATTCCTAACGATGCTATAAAGTCAAAAATTATTGCATATTCCATGCACTCTACGTCCCTCATTTCAGCACTCATTTACTGGAATATCTGTAATTTTCTTGTGCAAAGTTTTTTTTATCCTCAGAAGTGTAACATTTGGCACGCTTTATTGTCAAAAAAAAATTTATTAGAGAATATATTTTGTTATATAATATTTGTCGTTAGGGCCTACCGTTTAAGAGATATGTGGGTTTGAATGAAATAAAGACACGTTTGAAAACCCTATTTTATCTTAATTTTGTTTATATCGAATAATCATTTATTGTTAATTTAATTTAATTAATTTGATCATTTTAATTCTAAAATTAAAATTGGAGATAACAGTACATTATGGACATATCTATGATATATTGTTTTCCTAGTAAGGAAGAAATACAAAATGCTTTGTTTGTTTTTGTTTTTTGTTTGTTTTTTTAATCGAAACTGTTAAAAATATTTCATTAGGTATTCAAATTTTCACATAGCATCTGTGTACAGAACCAGGAAACACAGGCCGACGGTTCGTTACAAAGCATTATCAAAAATAAAAAAAAAAGGTAAAAAAATTCCCCGTTATTACAAAGGATTGTAAAAAAATTTGAGCTGCCATCTGCCGGGCCTTTCGGACATCTGTGTATGCAAGGACCGCTTCCGATAACTGTCGCAATTATCTGCATATATATATTTATATGCTGAATTATAGTATTATATATATGTTTATATTGTTCCAAATTGCAAAAAAAATAAGCACCTGCCCTTTGAGCCGAACAACAAAACCCCACCGAGCCTCCAAAAAGGAATTTATTATCATATTAATAAGGTTTTTGCTCCTAAAAACCAGGCGGCACGCAAAAACTTACTCTTGCCTCCTCACTGCCGTGTAAAATAATCTTAATTCACCTAAAAATTATTAAATTAATTTATGGTTTTAAAATTTTTTTTTTTTTTTATAACGAAGCTGACGCTTGGAAAAGTCGATTTTAAAAAATTAAAAACTAATATTTTTATTAAATAACTGTTCCACTGCAACCCACTGTTTTCAAGTTATGAGCAAATAACTGAAAAATGGAACATTTGAAGCTTCCCTCCCCCTTGAAAAAATTGGATCTATTATTTTTAGTTCCTCTGATTTTCCTATTTCGACTGAACATAATTCAGTAGAGCGTCGGAAATCCGAATCAATTGGGAACATAGGTAGTTTGGATTACCAATTTTTTCGGATTTGTGAACATAAACTAAAAATGCCTCTTAGACCCATAATTAAAAATAAAGTTCTTGAATGCAGTACAGGAAATAAAAAAAATAGTTTTTATGTGCTTATATAAGTATATTATGTACTTCATCTATGTCTCGGTCTAACCCTCGGGCGTTTACTAGGGTTGGGCGATAGTCGATACTTACTATCGATGGTCACTATCGATAGTTACTATCGATGGTCACTATCGATAGTGTCGACTATCGATAGATCTCTTTTACTACCTCAAGTTTTGAAACTCTCGGAATTATGCTGATTTGTCTCTGTCCAGTTTCGAGTCCTTTTGAAATTGAATTCGGAATTCCTAGAACTCAAGGGTTCTCTCAAAGATTAAGCCAAAGGAAAGCAGAAAAACTAGTTTTTCTTTCGGGAAATATGTGGCTCAAGCAGCACACTTGACTCTTCAAATTAACTATTTCGTTATTTTTCTTTTCTGAAGATTTATTTACAATGCTGAAGAATTATTTACCAAACGATCTTTAGGAAACTTTCAAACAAAAGGCATCAGCCCTGAGGCAATTCTCCTATCTACGTCTCGGACGTTTAAATGGCAGTTTAAATATGTTAATAATTTAATGGAATGGGACTTCACACGCCCACTTTAACCTCAGCACTGCTAGTACCTGTACTGTGTTTACCCGATCAATAACCTGCTATTGCAAAGGCTTCTAAATTCACTCATGCGTTCATCATATTTTGAAACAAATATTCTACGCAGTACTTTTTTTTTTTCGAAAACTTTAATGCGTTGTTCCTCCCTTAAGTAAGCAGCCACATTTCGCATCCGTAGCGATCAGTAAGCGCGAAAAAAAGTTTTTGCAACCGAAAAATAACTAGTGTTCCCGGTTTTTAATCTTGCCTTTATTTCTTCTTAAATTTAATTTTTCTTAGATATTGTTGAGCCTAGATATTTGAACTGTTCGACGTATTAAAATTTTATCCCATAAATATCATTATCAACGTTTCTAATACCAATCATATATTTCATTTTATTCGGTATTATTTCCTGGATCGATTTGTTTACCGGCTTGTATGAATACTATTCTGTCTAATTTGTTTTCCTTCCCCATCGCCAAACAGAACCAAATCATCATTATCTTTATACCTATACTAATTTAGAAAACATGAAAATTGTTGAACACGATTTAGGTAACAAAATAAAAAATAAAATGAAGGTGTTTAAAACACACAGCTGTTTTTTTGTCTCATCCTCGTTTGCGGGAAGGAAACGCATTATGTATTCAAACATAATTCTCAACTTACAAGGGGACGTTTGCAGTTTTAACTCACAGATTTGAATGCCGATTTTTGTGTGGGTAGTAGGGACCAATAACAGTGCAAAACTAGAGTTATAGCCGCCAATGGGCATTAGAAGCCGAGAAAAAAAAAATATGAAAATCACTTTTTATTTTTTTTCTCAGCTCTCATTCAAGATAGATAAATGATTATTTCACGTTTAATTGCAGTTATGTAAGGTATTTGATATAAAAATACTTTCGTTATGCTCAAGACACCACCCGGCTTTAGGGTGCTCAAAAACTCTTATTATTAAAATTTTTTTTGATTTCAACAAAATTTAGTTTCTACATGTTTTTTGAGATGAGGAATCTGGAAATATCAGTTTTTAGTTTAAAAATTTTCCTCACCTATGTTATATAAATAAGACGTTTTAAAATGACATATTTTTTATTTTCAAATTACATAAAAATCCTAAGATTTATGAATAATCTAAAATTAATATCAGGTTTTGGTTAAAAATATGTATATTGTTTTTAGATGGTCTTATTTGAAATTTATTGTGTAAAAACTAAAATAATAATAGAAATAGATCATTTTAAAACGTCTAATTTTTATAATATAGGTGAGGAAAGTTTTTAAACTAAAAATTGATATTATTTCTAGATTTCTCATCTCAAAAAACATATAGAAACAAAATTTTGTTGAAATCAAAAATAATCTTTTTTACCTTTAAAATTTTGTAGGATTTTAATTTACTTAAATTTAATTTAAGTAAATCCATTGTTATACACATGGATAAAAAGTAGAATGTATGCTGATTATTGTGATGCTATTACTATTGTAATCGGTTGAACACAGCAGTTGTTATGGCCTTTAGAAATTGTTGATGAAATCTCAACTTCAAAAATTGAACCTCCTCAAAAGGGGTAAAAAATCAATATTTTTTGATTTTGATAAAATTTCACATATAAGGGTTTTATGGTGCGTTAAATCGAGATTTGTGGTCAGTTGTTCATGAGAAAAAGTTTCCACTAATTTACAGCGGATTTCCTGGGAATTTTGTCATTTTTTGGAATAAGAGTTTTTGCACCACCCTAAAGCCGGGTAGTGTTTTGAGCATAACGAAAGTATTTTTATTTAAAATAGCACACATAACTACAATTAAACCTGAAAGAATCATTTCTCTATCGTGACTGAGAGCTGAGAAAAAAAATAAAACGTGATTTTCATATTTGCCTATGCTCATTGGTGACTATAACTCTAGTTTTGCACTATTATAGGTCCCTACTACCTACACAAAAATCGGCATTCAAATCTGTGAATTACGACTGCAAACGTCCCCTTGTTAGTTTAGTTCCCAGAATGAATATTTATCAATAATTATTGGAAATTTGTATTGTAGTGAGGTAGGCCTAAACGTAAATGGGAGAATTTCGTCAGAACTGATCTTGTTGATTCGGGATTTGATAGGGTTGGGAGGAGGTGGTCAAAGGTTGGTGGTGTTGACACCACTAAACCTCTTTGAACTAGTTGAGCTTTGGGGCTCTACTAAACCTCCCAATTCTTCCCTTATTCAACAGTATTGTCCAAAATCTTCTATGCTCCTTATTAAGCCAAAAATAAACGTTTAATATTTATTGCCACGTCTATTGGAATGATTTTCTACTAATGGGGTGTATAAAAAAAAGTGACCGTTTCTTAAACAAATATTTGTATTATTATTTCTTTGATATAAAATACAATTAACACTCAAAGTATAGTCCATTGTTATGTACCGTCATTACCCATCAATACAATACATTTTTTCCCTTCAAGAAAATGGGCCATGGATCGAAACAAGTAGTAATCCGACCGTGCGAGGTCTGGACTATATGGTGGATGAGGCAGGAGTTCAAACCCATGAAATTCTGTAAACTTTTTTTTGGTTCGACTGCTGATTGTTGAGGAGTAAGTTCGTGAGGGACCAGTCTACAGGTCTTTTTCACCTTTTCCATGGAGAGAAGATGGCGACTAACAGTATCTTCCGACACACCACACACCCTGCCAAGTTCGCGAGTACTTGTGGACGGATTTGACTCAAAAGCTTCCTTCAGAACCTCATCAATATCCATTAATGGCCGCCCGGAGTCCTTCTTCTTTTCCAACGTCGTATCTCCACTTCTAAATTTTTCAAACCAACGACACGCAGTGCGGTCTTCAAGGAAACCTTCCCCTTCATATTTAATTATTTCACGAGTTGCTTCAGCGGCTGTGAAATTTTTTTTCCAGTAATGTCTTAAAATTACGAGAAGTCCAGTGTTAATAAACAAGCTTAGAGAATGCTCTAAAGGGATTATTAAGTATTGGTAAATAATAAATAGCATTAAGATATTTACAGACTTTTGAACTCTGGAATTTGATAAAACGGTCATTTTTTTGATACGCCCTATTATAATCCATGTAACGTAGTGCTGATATGTAGAAAATTTTGTATGTTTTAGAACTGAAAATGAATGTTTAGCATTCGAAACTAGTTTTCTAATAAAATAATTTCAATAGAAGTGGCAATTAATTCATTAATCCTTCTATACCATCTCTCCGTGATAAGTTTCATATATATGTAAATATATGTATATTCATGGTTTTATATATTATATTCATTGTATTAAGTACATATTTAAGGGAAGCTATAGTGTCTGTTTAAACCTCGACTTACTCCAAACTTCTAGGAATACAGACTTATCGATTCGGTCTCAATTATAAGTTTAAATACATCTCTAAGCTAAATATAATGTATTTACCATTTCCGTTCCTACATTTAAATTATTATACATGTAGCTATTGTTTTCCGATATAAGTGAAACTGAATTTCAACTATTCTAGAATCTTAGACTAATTCTTTTTGGAAGGAAACCTTGGATTGATTGCCCTTTGATGAACCTCCATCTTTTTTTTTTTTAATATTTTTCATTTCTAAACTATCGATACTTTTTCATCGAAATCTCATCTTCTAGAATTTTAATTGTTCCTATAACTTTTATTACAATAGCAGTTTTAATTTATTTATGGAATTATTTGGTCTAGTTACTATTTCGAACTCCACTCATGTTTAAACTATTAATTACAAAAGACTTATTTACATGACTGTGATTAGACCTATTTGGACGTACGGAGTTGAGCTTAGTGGGACTCCACTAAACCATCCAATTCATCTCGTATCCAATCCTTACAATCCAAAATTCTTCGAAAAACCCTCAATGCTCCTTACATTATCACCAATAAACTTACCTATAAAGATCTTAATGTTCCATATGTTGCTGATTTAGCCCACACCAGATACCAATCCTTTTATAGTATGCTCCATAACCACTCAAATCCAATAGTCTCCCAACTTGCTGCCCACTCCATTCCCGATTATCCTCCGAGGTGTCTGAAAAGAAGATGGCCTAGAGACCTTCTAGTGTAGAAGTTTTATTGTAGTGCTACTGATGAGTAGTTCGTTTTAAGTTTTGACAGGTTATTGTAATCGTTATGAACACATTTACTTGATGTATATATTTTGTACATTTGTATATTTCAATAAATGGATTTTTTTTTTTTAAATGTATATATATACTTTATTTATGGCTGTTGTGAAGAAGTCTATAAGTCAAAATTTCAGTTGGTCATTTTAAATGCTTTCTCAAAATCCTGTAATTACCGTAAAAATATAATTTGCGCCTAAATAGATACTTTAAGGCGTCATATTTTCACAACGGTGTAATTATAAATTCAGAGATTCATAGTGAACTCGTTTTAAGGTAATTTGGCTTATCGACTTCTTCACAATCTCCATAATAATATTTTGATTTTGTTATGTTTAGACTATGCTAATACAAATAGTAATCATCTTACGTCTTTGAAAATAACTGTTATCAAGTAACCTGTTATTTGTTACGTGTACTTAATATAAAATGCCGGTTACCATCAGGTGGTTACAAAAGTCCTCGTGTTTTAAGTTCCGACTTTCATAATTAATCCTATTAGAATATTTTTGTTCTTAATATTTATATCAACGTTTACTTAGACTAAACCTTTAAGTGTTTGTGACTTGGTTTGGCTTTATGGGGTCATTTACATTTTTAAAACGCAAGCGTAATGTCAGAAGAAAAAAAAAATGCGCAAAAGCAGCTGCCGAAGAATTTTTTTCCATAATTAGAAGTGACAGTTATTCAAATACTTTCTCACATAAGTATAAAATTGATGCTTTAGGCTTGGTGGAACTCCGTGAGTGTTTTGCATTTTGTATAACCAAAAGGAATTTTTTATTCTCATTAGTTTTGTCCGCTAAAATCTGGAGTAAACCAAATGTTTATGCATGGATATATGGCTGAATGTACGCTGATTCTTGTGATGCTATTACTATTGTAATCGGTGGAACACAGAAAATGTTATGGTCGGTAGAACATATTGATGAAATCTCAACATCAAAATTTGTTTATTTTGATAAAATTTCACATATAAGGGTTTCATGGTGCGTTAAATCGAGATTTGAGGTCAGTTTTTCATGAAAAAAAATTTCCGCAGATTTACAGCGGATTTGGAATTTTGTCATTTTTTTCGAGTTTTTTGAGCACCCTTAAGCCTATGTGTCTTGGACATAACGAATGTACTTTTATTTGAAATAGCATACAAAACTACAACTATACATGAAAAAATGATTTCTCTATCATGACATGAGAGCCAGCTCTCAAAAAAAATAAAACGTGATTTTCATTTTTTTTTTTCTCGGCTCCAAATGCTCATTGGCGGATATAACTCTATTTTTGCACTATTATAGGTCCCTACTACATACACAAAAATCGCTATTTAAATCTGTGAGTAACAAGTCAAAACGCATTATTTTTAGTAGCAGATTATTAAATTTTTAACTGCAGTATTCCCCTTTGCCCTCTTGCCTTTCAAAGGGATAGTTGAACCCATCCTCGTTATTGACTCATACTCTTCTTTTTCTTTCTTCTTTCTTCTTTCCCGGACGTTAAACGGGCATCACCTGCGAACTAGAAGAGATATAGGAGTCGGTATATACAATGAACTGGGCTGTATAGCGTAGACACCGCAGCTGCATAGAGCAAAGGCTCGGACTAGTACCAATCCTCTAGGCAGGTGTGTTCCTAGGACCATCTGCTCTAGGACTCACCAATTATATTCTTCTAAGGACCGTTTCCTTTCATCTCCTTCCCAGCCAAGGATCTAGATCCTTAGGACGAACATCCTCTAATTTAGATTCGTCATTACCCAATGACATCCTTTCGTGCAGTTTCCTTTAGTCTAATTCTGCAATTACACTAAGGTTTGGTCGAGATCCCAAAAAAGTAAGGAAAATAAATTTTAAAATAAATAAAAAAATTAGGACAATGAACGTAATACATATATCAGTTTAATGAAAAAATAATACTTATTATGTATAAAATAATAATATACCTAACTAACATTATAACTAGGGCTGTGAATTATTTGGAATAAAAACTGAAAAATATGCATTATACAGGGTAAATCTTAGTAATCTCATCATTCAATCTGTTGGTTAAACTATGATTTTTCAACACTTTTCGACAGCAATACGAAGATGGATAAATTAACGATACTCCACATGGAACGGTAGAAATGCTTTCCCCCGTAAAATCAGACTCATCTGCCCATAAAATTTACCTCAAAAAGTAGTTTTCTTCAAGACAATCTGCATTCAGAATCTAACGGCAAAATTGAGGTCTATGTTCATTATCATTGGATTTTAAACATTACATTGAAAATCTAATCAAATAAATCATAAATTATAGTAATAAATAAATAAATGTAATAACATAAGATCCTCTGATCTGGTGTCGCTTTATTGACAGTTTTCTTTTGTTTTGTATTAAACAATCATTTTTTTCTTTGATTTTTATTCCAATGAAGAGTTTATTATATTTAAAATGCACATTTCCATTAAGGGATTGTCATAATGTTTTATTTACACAAGTAACAGATTTGTATGCAAAAATGAGAACACCATGTTTTTTCGGTTTCAAACGTAAATCATTACGTTCAACATATCATTCGAAAGCTTATTAAATTTGCAAGTTTTTGTGAGATTTGCAGTTTTTTTTTGGATAGTTTTCTTCAAAATACGGTGAGCGTTAAAGCAATTTAAGACATTGTGACTTCCCCAAATAAGGCGAAGATCAAGCTGTTCTTTAGATACCAAGTTTGTAAAATTTAAGGTTACTCAGCTATAATAGAAAATTCAATGCTAAATCCGAAAATGTGGTCAAAATTTTAAAACGAAATGGAGATATTACAGCTTTTATGGAAAAAAACGTGGTTTCCTCAAAAAAGTCTTTGATTTATCGTATATCTCCAACGGATTGGAATAGAAACATAAGGTCTGTGGCATTTTTATTCATTTTTGATCTAGTTTCACCCATTTTTTTTTTTTTTTTACAACAAGAGATACTCACCCTGTATATATATATATACACACACACGAGGTCTGAGAAGAAATAATGAATGTAATGAGGGGAACGCGATATGACAGGCTAAGCGATGTGATACAAACGTCTTGTGAATATACGTACGAAGTAATAGAGGATGCAGATATTCGAAAATAGTGGAAGAATTGTTGGGTATTCGTCTGCTCTGATAAAATTAAATCTCATGCACGATTTTAACTACCCGATTACGAAGTCGCCATTTTTGTTTAATTAACAACAGCTGATATTAAACATTTGAGATCGCTTCCTAATTGTACTACGCCGGTTGCCTATAGCAACCGAGCTGAAAACATACTTTATTAACATATATTTATTAATTAAACAGTCTTTGATTAATCGTATATCTCCAACGGATTGGAATAGAAAGGTGAGGTCTGCGTGCATTTTGCTACATTTTTGATCTAGTTTAACCCATTTTTTTTTTATACCCTAAGAGATACTCACCCTGTATATAAGCAGAGATATAGATTAAAATATCCAATTAAAATTAAACACCGAAAATATGCAACTATCTGCATTATTAGAAAAATAAAAAAATCGCAATACATACCTATACTTACATGATTAAGTACAAAATCAAGTTTAAATAACTAATTGTGTTGAAAAAAGGGACATCAGGAAGAAAAAAATTAAAAGGCTAACATTAAAAAACAAAAACAAATGTTAAAAACCTTTATTTAAAGATAAATAAAACACATTAAAAACGAAAATAATCATGATATTAATTTCCAGAAAACTTAAACAACAATCACAACCAAAATACTTATACTTTAAACAGAACAATATACATCAAAAACAATAAGAAGCGATCATAAATAATCTCTCCCGACTTATTTATGCCACTTATTCATTGTTGTATTTTTTTTTTTTTTTTTTTTTTTTTTTTTTTTTTTTTTTTTTTTTTTTTTTTTTTTTTTTTTTTTTTTTTTTTTTTTTTTTTTTTTTTTTTTTATATACATTTATTGAAACTTACAACTGCACAAAATATAGACATAAAGTAAATGTATTGACAACGGTAATAATAACATGTTAAAACTTGGAAAGAACTACTCATCAGTAGCACTTCAATAAAAAGGACATCTTCGTTTCAGACGCCTCGGAGGATTATCGAGAATAGAATGGGAAACAAGTTCAGAGACCAGTGGATTCAAGTGGTTATGGATTGTACTATGAGAGGATAAGTATCTGGTGTGAGCTAAATCTGCAAAATATTGGACATTCAGATCTTTATGGATAAGTTTATTGGTGACAAAGTAAGGTGCATTGAGGATTTTTCGAAGGATTTTGGATTGTAAGGATTGAATACAAGATGAGATGGATGGTTTAGTGGATCCCCAAAGCACAACTCCGTACGACCAAATAGGTCTAATCACAGTCATGTATATAAGTCTTTAGTAATTAATTGGGAGCTTTGAACGTTTGTCTTGAAAATGTTGAAGTAGTCTGTAACGACGGGCAGCTTCTTGTCGTGTTAGTCTTGTATGTGGATTTAAAATGCAGACAACCACTTTTTCAGGTTTTCGAACAAAATAGATCATCTATTGTACATCAAAATAGATTTGAAACGCTCTAAGCTAAACGACCGCTCTACATCATGTAAAGAAAAAACGTCTCCATCAATCTTGAAAGTCTCATTTGAAAGCTCACCTACGTACTTTCCAACAAGATCTTTTGTCTTTGAAGGAGTGGCTTTCGGTATTTTAGGTTAACACTAAAGAACACTTTACGAATGATATGTATCGGTGAACACTGTGTGATAAAGTCATAGTATTCTACGTATTTGAGCGAAGTATAAACGAGAAATTAATCAGATTAAACAATTTTAAGAGAAGCAAATACGATCTAAAGTTCGCTGAAACCGAAGAATCAGCACTTCAAGACATACAAACGCATTGATTAGGCGAAAAAATAAAGAATGGAAGTTCTTATATTTTTTAGTTTTTAGCTTTATTTTATTTTTTTTCTACTCGGAAATATAAAAAAATTCAAATCTCAAATGCTGATATGCCAGATATGTAGATAAATATACAATTTTAGTTCAAAATATGTAAAAATATGCATTTATGGCAAAATATTAAAAATATCTCATATTTATTCCAAATGCCTTAAAACATATACATTTTGATAATATTAGATGTTTTAGTTAGTTAGGAGAAATATGCAAATGCATATATTTTACAGCCTTAATTATAACATACTAGTCAGTATTCCATGTCGCTGCTTCGCTCGCTTATGAGTAAAGAACTTAAATAATTTTTACAAATAATTTAAGTTTTATTTCCTTGAGGTAGGCATGATGTTATAGAAAGATCAAACAATTACAATTGATGAATTAATTGCCACTTCTATTGGAATTATTTTATTAGAATTGTAGTTTCGAATGGTAAACGTTCATCTTTAGTTCTAAAACATACAAAATTTTCATCAATTATGTTTCATGGATTATATATACCAAAGTATTCAAAAATGTAAGACCAGAAATCAAATATTGGTACTCACCAGAGGAGATCTAACAGATATCTGAAATATATCCATCGTGGAGGGGGAAAGGCCAGGTAGGTTAGCTTTTTGAAGCTTTTAGCTTGGGATTTCACCTATGACTCACTAACTCAATAACAAAACATTCCCTTGTCACATTTGTATGTACTCACAGTTAACGATCATATACATATACTTTTATAAATGATTTCATAACAGACACCATGTATATAATAACACAAACATTCTAGATATGGCCACGACTGATACACACGTAAATACTCTCAGAATGCTGAAAAGAAGCTGGATGAGAGATCTGCTGAAATACATTTTTTTTAAATTAACTTATTGTTGTATTTATAACAAGTGTGAATAATAAATGAAATAGAAAAAAATATATATACTGGATATATTTTTATTGTTATTTTTATTTATATCTTTTAATTTTTATTTATTTTTTAATTTTTATTTTACAGAAACGCAAGAATGACTGTAGAACATCAGACAGGCATGCCTTTGACAAATGGTTACAACAAGTAAGTTAAAATTACTTATCATTATGATGGGTAAAAGCACTACAATTATATATACTCGCATTGTATATATATTTAATTATCAATTATATTTATTATTAATTTATAAATATATTTAAAATTCATTTTTTTTTAGTTTGCAATTTTAAAAAATTTAAAGTGGGTGGTTTTTATTCTTTAATTTAATTAATTATGATGACACCAGAAAATATTTACAAAAAAAATAACAAATTAATCTTTAATCTTGAATATTCAGCTGTTTTTAGAGAATCTATAGTTTTCGGACTTTATTAAACTTATTTAAAAAAAAAAAAAAAAAAAAAAAATTTAAAAACAGATGTTTTAGTATTGTAATGTTTGTGCTTTTACCCATCCACGATTTTTTTTATTTTTTTTTTATTAGTATTTAGTATTTATTTTGCGTATTGTTATTTTTACACTTGATAACTGTTGGTTTTATCTCATTCCTGTATTTTGAATTTAATTTTTAAAAATCCCTTCTCATATTAAAAGTTATGTGAAATGTGATGGGCGACAGGTAAAAGTATCTCATTTATTTATTAGATAGGAAAATGGGACAGGTGCACTGCAGTGATGAAACTTGAATTCAAATATTATTATTTTTATTTTATTTTTTTATTGATACTTCGTACTATGAAGTAATATAATTAAAAAATAAAAAAAATGCTGTATATCTTTACTTGTATTTTTATGTTTTTATTACCATATTATTCTTTAGGACTAAAAAAATTCTAGGTCTATTTATTAACATTTCTTCGTGTAATAGTCGTTGTATTTTTAATACCAGTTAAACATTTAGAAATATACGGTATTATCTAATAGAAATAGGATTTCGATTGTCTAAAACTCATAATAAAACAATGCATACATTTTAGGGATATTATTCTGTTAAGAATTTAAAATGGTTAATTTTTGCAAGGTTATGTTACGTAACTTAAAGGGGACGTTTGCAGTTGTAACTCACAGATTTGAATGCCGATTTTTGTGTAGGTAGTGGGGACCTATAATAGTGCAAAACTAGAGTTATAGCCGCCAATGGGCATTAGGAGCCGGAAAAAAAAATATGAAAATCACGTTTTATTTTTTTTCTCAGCTCTTAGTCAAGATAGAGAAATGATTCCTTCAGGTTTAATTGCAGTTATGTATGATATTTGATATAAAAATACTTCCGTTATGCTCAAGACACCACCCGACTTTAGGGTGCTCAAAAACTCTTAAAAAATGATAAAATTCCAAGGAAATCCGCTGTAAATCAGTGGAAACTTTTTTTCATGAACAACTGACCTCAAATCTCGATTTAACGCACCATAAAACCCTTATATGTGAAATTTTATCAAAATCAAAAAATACTGATTTTTTACTCCTTTCGAGGTGGTTAAAATTTTGAAGTTGAGATTTCATAAACATTTTCTACCGGCTATAACAACTGCTGTGTTCAACCGATTACAACAGTAATAGCACCACTAGAATCAGCATACATTCTGCTTTTTATCCATGCGTATAACTTTGGATTTACTTCCGATTTTAGTGGGCAAAAACTGATGTGAATGAAAAAATCCACGGTCAGCTATAACTTGAGATATTTCAATAAGGGGAAATCCTGCAACCTCCGGATTTGGGCTAAACTATGCAGTTTTAAGGCTTCTAGATGACTTTAAAATTTTCACTTAATCGGTTGCGAAATATGTGAGATAGCGCAAATTATTTACATTTTTTCAGAAATTGACAGCCCCTTGCCTTCTAAAATCCTACACAATTTTAAAGGTAAAAAAAAAATTATTTTTGATTTCGACAAAATTAAGTTTCTACATTTTTTTTGAGATGAGGAATCTGAAAATAATATCAGTTTTTAGTTTAAAAATTTGCCTCACCTATATTATATAAATAAGACGCTTTAAAATGACATATATTTATTTCAAATTGCATAGAAATCCTAAGATTGATGAATAATCTAAAGTTAATATCAGGTTTTGGTTGAAAAAAAGTATATATTTTTTAAATGGTCTTATTTGAAATTTATTGTGTAAAAACTAAAATAATAGAAAAAAGATCATTTTATATCAGTCTTATTTATATAATTAATATATTACATGAACAATAACAAACGTCCCTTTGTGAGTAGAGATTAGTTGAAATAAAGTTGTCTATGAACGGTGTTGTAAAAAATGGATAAGAAAATTGAAATGTGTAGATAAAATGGAATCACTTATAAATTAGTAAAATTTTGTAAATAGTGCACTTGAAAATTGCGCAAGTCCGAGTATACAATGCCACTTCGATTTGATTTTACTTCCATTTCATTCATCAATTCATTGATTTTGAATTTCATTTGTTGTTTTTTTATCTATATGTATGCTGGTAATATGAAATTCAATTTCATGTCATGAATGAAAGTTCAGCATATATCTTTCCTACAACCTGATCTATAAACTTACATTTTTATAGTTTCATCGAGGAATGTATTGTTTATTATTTTATATTGATATTTTCTTATTTCCTCTTCTCAAATAAAAGAATATGAGAAGTTAAAAATTAATGTTTATATGGCAATAAAGGAAAATAAACTTCTCCCTTACTAAAAGTAGCAATGAAAAAATCTAAATCAATCTAAAAAAACAAGCTCGGAGTACGATGTAGCTACTAAATAGATTACTCTTTGAAATGGTTACATTTGCTAACATACAAATTAATGATTGCGTAAACATATATGTTATCGCATTACCTTCCATTAAAGATAAACCTTAATACTTGCTGTATATTGGTCTAGTAAAATAAGGCTCCGAAAGTCCGTTTTCAACAAAAAAAAACTACCGAACTTCTATTCTCAACGTATCGTATTGTCTTATGTTTTTTTGGAGTGCTGAATCTGAATATGAAGTTTGCTACCACGGCAGACGGCTTCATACCTAAAATTGCAAAGAAAAAGAGCGCCCAAAATACCGGTTATTCTCGGGTGTTTTACCTATAACACGAAAGCGGAGTTTTTATCGAATAAATTGATCAATTATTAATTATTGCTGGAATTATTACCTACGCAATGAAAAAAACTACTCCCAAATCGGGCCATTTATCGCGAAGATATGGTCTTGGAAAAAAATATAGAAATTGGCCAACTGGCGGCCAGTCCCACTTCTCAGCGAAAACATGTTTGTTGTAGATTTTTGTCTATAACTCCAAAACTATTTGTCCGATTCTAAACTATTTGTTTTCATCTTAAAGTTAATTAAATTTACTATTAAACAATTAAATATGAAGTTTTAATAATGTACCTTAAAAACACGCTAAAAAACCCGTACTGTTGTAAAATCCACGTTTTTTTGCAATTTTTTTCACTATAACTCCGAATCTATTCGTCCGACTAAAATTTTTTTTATATCTAAAAGGTGATAAAATTTACTATTAGACTCTTTATGTGAAGTTTTATTCGGGTCACTTAAAATACACAAACCAGAACCTTAAAGATCCCATACTTAAATGAAATCCACGTTTGTTTGGCACATTTTTCGCTTTAACTCCGAAACTATTTGTCCGATCACAAATTTCATTTTTTCTTCTCAAAGCTGTTAAAAGTTACTACTAGAATATATATATATATATATATTTATATTAAATCCAGTGAAACACCGATATTTAGCATGCTAAATGTGTATATTTTAGCAAAACATGAAAATTATGACATCTTCAGTGGGCTGGCGTTGTTGTTTTACGGGATTTAATATAAATTATATATATATATATCATCTGGTAGTAACTTTTAACAGCTTTGAGAAGAATATACTATCCTTTGAAGTACACATGTCAGAACGCTAAAGATACCTTACTTTTATGAAATCCACGTTTTTTGGTCACATTTTTCGCTATAACTGCGAAACTATTTGTTCGATTCAAAATTTCATTTTTTCATCTCAAAGCTGGTTAAATTTATTACTAGATCGTATATATTTGATTTATTTTGAATGCCGTAAAATACCCGCGCCACCCCACTGAACATGTATGTCATAATTGTCATATTTCGCCAAAATATACATATTTAGCATGCTAGCGTGAGTGTTTCACGGGATTTAATATAATATACACACACACACACACACACATATATATATATATATATATATATATATATATTTATATGATATAAAAGAAAATTTAACCAGCTTTGAGATGAAAAAATGAAATTTTGAATCAATCTAATAGTTTCGGAGTTATACCGAATAATGTACCAAAAATTCATAAAAGTACGGGATATTTAGCGCTCAGGCATATGTATTTCTAGAAACCCGATTTAAACTTCATATCTAGAGACCAATAGCAAATTTTAACACCTTTTAAATAAAAAAATGAAATTTTGGTATCGGACAAATAGTTTCGGAGTTATAGTGTCTAATGTGCAAAAAAAACGTGGATTTTACAACAGTACGGGTTTTTTAGCGTGCTTTTAATGGACGTTATTCAAACTTTATATTCAATAGTCTAATAGTAAGTTTAATCAGCTTTAAGATGAAAAAAGGTAATTTTTAATCGGCCAAATAGATTCGGAGTTATGGACATAAAAGTACGACAAACATATTTTTGCGGAGAAGTCGGACTGTCACCAGTTGGCCAAATTCCTTGTGTTTACGTCTGACAAAAAAAAACATAAGAACATAAATTATTGGTCATTTTCTCCTCTTTATTTTGATATAGGATGGTATATTGCTTAAAATGATTACTTTGCAAGTTACAAGCAAAATAATGAAAAACATTAAAGCTTTTTTACTTTTTTCTAATTTTTCTCATATTTGCTAATGGAAATTTTGTTGGAAAGCTTCAGATTCGTGTTCAGCACCCCCAAAAATATAAAGTAAGACAAAAAAAACAATTACCCATAAACTTTTTACTTCAAAATACCTTTTTACTGGACTAATTGCTCATATGCTGAAACTAAGAAGCAACTGTAAAAAATAAAATTTTTGAGAAGAAGCGAGAAACTGAAATGAAATATTTTCTATGTATATTATATATTATACGTATAAGGCAATATTGGTATAAACCAATTGGCCAATCTACAATTCAGTCGATGCCCCTAGCGATGTATTAAACGTTTGGCAGCACTTCTGACGTATTAATCTTACAAAATATTTTTTATCCGATTTCGCAGTTACGTCGTTGTTTCACCGGAAGTGGGATATGTTAGTATATGCATTAATTTAAAAAGTTATAATATGCTGAAATCCGTCTAAAAATATTCTTGAATAAATATTTTATGTCTCCAAGGCATTTCTGAGAAAGTCGTTAAAAAAAGTACTTCCCCGAGTTGGGGAAACAATTTTACAACTTACAAAGGCAGTGAGAAGTTTCATTTTTCATTCTCATTTTGCTGCGGTTGTCTTGTAATAGAGAATATTTTTAGTTTCGTGTCTCTTAAAAAAAAAAAAATGATGACTACCTTTGAATAAATATATTAGTAATATATATTGTAATATTCTAACAATCATATAAATTTATTTTATGAGAAAAATTACAGATTACCTGTTGAGGACACTTTCAAAACGTGTTTTGTCACAGTAATTCCACTTATCATCAATAACAAAAAACGTATATAAGTAGATCTAATTACGTTCAGAAACCAAAATTCCTAATTAAACTTATAGCATCTAAAACAGCACATTACAACATTCTTTACTCCTAAAATTATATTTTTTAATTTTAAATATGGACAAAACACGTTTTGAAGGAACACAGTGGACAAAACACGGTTTGATGAAATAACAAAGTGACAAAACACTGTTTGAAGTGGCTATGTTTTATTTTACAGAAGTTTCTGCTTGTTTAAAAGTACACAAAATAAAAATTATAATTACATAATAGATGATGTATGTTAATGACACTCATAATTTTCGGGGAATATTTTCATTTTCTTAACATTCACTAGTTTTTAAATATGCTGTTCGCCCTTTCATTTTCTAAACAGTCACAAGTTTCATCCTCTTCCACAACATTTTCAACACCTGGAATGTCAAAAAGTACAACCTTGTACCAGTGTAAGCGATTATTGTAAATGTTGTCATTATTGTCAATAATGCAGCGTTCCCATTGGCTTAGTTTTGAACTAAAAAGAGGCTATGGACAAAACACTCTTTGCTTAAAACCCTGATTTTGTTTACTAATTTTGGATGGGACAAAGCTTGTTTTGATGGCTAATACTCATCACATATTGTAGGGTTCTGAAAAACAAATCTAGTGATACCAAAAACTCAAAAAAAAATATTTTTTCTTACAAAATTTGAAAGTTGCCTTCTCAAATACATTATTCATTTTAATCTAGCTTCAAGATAACCTATTTTAATGGATCTGAATAAAATAGTAAAAAAAAGTCCAATTGAGGTTATAATTTAACATTGATTAATATTATTTTATCGAACACCTTTTAACTTCGATATAAATTTCACAAACTCTGAGCATTAAAAAAAAAAAACACTATGAGTACTTTTATACATTGTTTTTTTTTTTGTTTATGATACTAATCTATTATATATTTGTCAAATACCACTCACTCACTTAACACGAAATCTCAGAAACCACCGAACGGATTGGAATGAAATTCAATATGTAGCTTCCTCTAGGGCCCTAGGTGCTCGCTAAGAAAGGAATTTTAAAAAATCGGCCTGGATCGCCCCTAATTCGCGACAAATGCGATTACAATTTTTATTGGGTGAATAATAAAAGATTAATTATCATATGGTATTTGGATATAAGCTAAGTTAAAAAATAGGTTAGATCTTTAAGCCGCAAACTTTGACCACCGTTCAAGTTCCTTATAGTTGTAAACAAACAAAAATACGATCGATGTCGAAACCTTATAATATTGGTACTTTCTGTGAACTCATGGTAGCTGCAGAGGTTACTTACAACTTACAAGTTTGAGTTATTTCGTGAAGAGAAGCTATTAAAAAACTTATGTTAAAGAGGAGGTTAAAAGACTTATGTTCTCTGGTGATGACATGTAAGGCCAGTTCGATGTAGGGACAAAAAACAGATAAGAATCAATAGTTCTACCAAGTGTATGATTCTCTTCAGTATCGTATCATGTTCTACCTTGGAGAAGAAAGGTACAGTATTAACATCCCTCAGCGTGACCCAAACTCCAATACATCACTTTAGAAAACTGTTTCTGCAGCTGATTTTTACGCCTAAATGTTAGTATTTACTTTAATTTCGTAATCTCCTCAACCAATTTATGCTTGATATGTTCGCAAAATAGACACAGAAAGACTAAAATTTATTCGAAAAAATCAAAAAAGTTGAGATGTTTAGACTATATTCATTTGAAGTATGCCTTAAGAAAAGCTGATGGTCTGGTATCAGAGCTGGGTAAAATGGTAGTGCTGCCTCGAAGCTTCACTGGAGGGCCATCAAAATAATATAAAATTAACTTTTGCAAATTGTCAAATTTACTTATTGAAATTATTCTAAGAATGGAATTGTTCAGGTTTATTTAAGTAATAATAATTATCAACGTTAAGCTTAACTTTTACTAATTTAAGTTGTATTTATCCTAATGATATTAAACCGTAGCGGAGCGGGGTACTTTCAACTAGTTATTTATATAAAGAAGAATTTAAAAAAAAAAAAAAAAGTTTTGATTCTCTCGTTACTCCATTACAACCTGGTCGCCATGACAACCTGTAACCCTCACACTTACAGTTATTTCTGTTTCCATGGTTACTACTAACGTATATCAGTAAACTGTTTTTTTTTTTTTTTTTTTTTTTTTTTTTTTTTTTTTTTTTTTTTTTTTTTTTTTTTTTCTCGTGATGTGTGATCGAATATAGTTTCTATATATAATAATTGGCAATTCGTTCACATATTAATATTAATTATTATTCTAAAGGCCTCGTTACGTACGTTATGTACCATTATTCAAAAGTTATTTATATACCACAAACTATGTTTGTAAAAAAGTTTTAATAGTTTTATTTTGTTTTTCTGAATAATTCTTTTACGATATTATCATGGCAACATTTTTTTTATTTTATCAATTTATTGAAATTTACAACTGTACAAGTAAACATCAAATGTAAATGTGTTAAAAAAAAAATTTTACAATAACATGCCTAATGTTATACTCATCAGTAGCACTTAAGTAAAAAATAAAAACAAAATCTACACAAGAAGATCGGGAATTAAGTGGGAAGCAAGTTAAAAAACTAGCGGATTTGAGTGGTTATGGAGCTTACTATGAAACGATTCGTATCTGGTTTGAGCTAAATCAGCAACATATGGAACATTAAGATGTTTATAGATAAGTTTATTGGTCACAAAGTAAGCAGCATTGAGGATTTTTCGAAGGATTTTGGATTGTAAAGATTGGATACGAGATGAATTGGATGGTTTAGTAGAGCCCCAAAGATCAACTCCGTACGTCCAAATAGTTCTAATCACAGTCATGTAAATAAGTCTTTTGTAATTAATTGGGAGCTTTGAACGTTTGTCAAGTAAATGTTGAAGTAGTCTGTAACGACGAGCAGTTTCTTGTCGTTTTAGAAAATGATCTTAAATTAATTTTTACTCGAGTAGATTCCTTTATCAAATCTATTTTAGCCATCTTCGGTTATTTTCTGGCATGTTTCTCTGTAAATCATAGGTACTAACAAATGACATAGAAGATATTTTATAAACAATTAAAGTCTTTAAAGAAAACAATGGCTGATTAGAAGTTGAATTATAATGTTTAGTAAGGTTCTTGAGGTTGAGTCAATAAATAAAAACAACTATTTTGGCGACGTTTCGAGGCTATATTGTTCTCATAATCATGCCCTCCATCTTAGTAGGAATGTCCTAGTATTTTTCACATAGCTAGTTTCTGTTGGATATCTGGAAATCCTTCATCACTGTAACTGCTTCAGGACCGTGGGTTGTCTTGATTTCTTCGTAAAATCCCATTCTTCCACTATAGATATTTTCCAGTATTGACTCGATGTGTTAATATCGATAAATAACTTGACTACTGAATGTTTAGTAAGTTTCTAGAGGCAATCACGGTCCTCAAGCAATCACTATGAAGAAGGAACTCCTGAAATCAACAGAAAACTAGCAAGTGTGAAGAATACTAGGATATTCCTACTAAAATGCAGGTTATAATTATGAGAAGAATATAGTCTCGAAACGTCGCCAAAATACTTGTTTTTATTTATTGACTCAGCCTCAAGAACCTTACTAAACATTTAATAGTAACAGTCAAGAAATTTATTCATAAAAAAATACAGGGTGAGTATCTCTCAAATCATATTTTGCCGAACTGAAGTAGTGAGTGATAGGATATTTTTTAACAAATGGTAGTATATCATCATTCAATCTGTTGGGCAAACTATGATTTTCGACTACAATACAAACACTAGTTGACAGCAATACAAAGATGAATAAACTAACGATACTCCACACGGAACGGTAAAAACCTTTCCCTGTAAAAACAGACTCATCTGTCCATTAAATTCATCTTAAAAAGTGGTATAGTTTAATCCATCTGCATTCAGAAGCTAATAGAAAATTATGGTCTATGTTCATTATTATTAAGTTTTAAACCTTACATTGAAAAGTTAATCAAATAAAATCCTAAATAATAATAAATAAATAAATGTAATAACATAAGATCCTCTTATCTGGTGTCGCTTTATTGAAAGTTTTCCTTTATTTTCTATTAAACAATAATTTTTTTCTTTGCTTTTTAGTCTAATGAAAAGTTTACAATGTTTGAAATTCATATTTTCATTAAGGGATAGTCAAAATGTTTCATTTACACAAGTAAATGATTTGTATGGCAAATGAGAACACCATGTTTTTTTCGGTTTCAAAAGTAAATTTCTCCATGAAATCGAAACAAAATCATTACGTTTAACATATCATTCAAAAGCTTATTAAATTTGCAAGTTTTTTGTGAGATTTGACGTTTTGTGGATAGGTTTTTTTTTTTGAAAAAAAAAAAACGGTGAGCGTTGAAGTAATATAAGACATTGTGACTTTCCCAAATAAGGTGAAGATCAAGCTGTTCTTTAGATACCAAGTTTGTGAAATTCAAGGTTACAGGTACTCAACTATTATAGAAAATTTAATGCTAAATCTGAAAATGTGGTCAAAATTTGAAAAATATTTAAGCAAAATGGAGATATTACAGCTTTTATAGAAAAAAAACGTGGTTTCCTCAAAAAAGTCTTTGTTTTATCATATATCTGCAACGGATTGGAATAGAAAGGTGAGATCTGCGGCATTTTGCTACATGTTTGATGTAGTTTCACCCAATTTTTTTTTTTATACACTAAGAGATACTCACCCTGTATATCTTTTAAAAAATAAATAAATATAAATATAAGTATATATAATGTGATTCCGCAGTATATGATATAATGAAAGTAGAGAGTATATTGTAGATTAGATACTAGACAAACCCACCTGGCTCTCCCCCATTCCCCTTTCCCCCGCCCATAGAGCCGTTACTAACCTAGGCTAGAGCAGATGGTATAGCTCTTTGTCTAGGAATGGGGGATGGATTAGGGCATTATGGCGCTCCTATGGGAACCATCTTCCATGTCTGTCTGTCGATAATCCTCCAACGGGTGAGTGTGTGAGTATGGGATATGGCGTTGTTCTGGTCCGCCCGCGGTGTGAACCAGGGATTTCAGAGTTCCGAGCTTCTTTTTTTTTTTAGTTAATGGATTTGTGTAATACCGTCGGGTATTGGGTTGGTATCTGAATGTACTGGGGATGGATAACATATTACAGTATCTGCTAGTAAAGAAATTAGAATTTGAAAGTTTTTTTTTTCATTAATTAAATTGAAATAAGCCTATTAATTAATACAAATAAAACTAAATATCCGTGGCACTTGTGAATAGCCGGTAAAGTGCAAAATTCGTATTTTAGAAAAAAACGCTAATTTTTCTTCAATGATTCACAAATTTAGTATTCATTTCTGTAATGGCTTCATAAATTAAGTAGATTGGACAAAAATAAAGAAAAAAAAAAAAACTTTCTGGTGATACCAATAATCCAAAATTGACAAACCAACTTATGTATAAAATATATGCATCAAGTAAATTTGTTAATTGTGAATACAATAGCATGTAAATAACGTGTGAAGAACTACTCACTAGTAACACTTCAATAAAATCTACACTAAAAGATCTCTAGGCCATCTTCTTTTCAGACGCCTCGGAGGATTATCGGGAATAGAGTGGGAAGCACAAACAATTCTACAGCTATATGAGGCCTTTAGAGTTAAAACTTGCTAAATCCATTTTTAAAATTTTTACAGGAGGTCAAAAACTTTTAAATTTTACAAAAAGTGTTTAACCTTTCCTGAGCAATTACATGATTAAAATGTAACAATTTGAGCTTTAGTTTGACGTTTTAAAAAAAAAAAAATTGGTACTGCTCAGGAGTGCTGCAATAAAATTTGAATATTTCGCTTAGTAGGTTTTGAATCTACTCTTTCTTAAAATGATTTTTTCATAAATAGGTATGACAAAATAATATGTCTGAACATGAAAATATGGTATTTATATTAGATAGATAGATAGACAGATAGAAAATACTTTATTAATAATATTTACAGAATTTTATGTTATTTACAAAAGTGTTCAGAGTAATATTACTGACATAGCTAGGGCTGTCTGTCAGGAGCGCTTTTAATTTAATAATGATTTTATATTTATTTATTATAGTATTGTTTATTTATTTTTAAATATGTAAATACTTATTGATTTATTAACTAATCTATTCACAAACAATACAATCCAAAAAAAATACAATACAATCTAATTACCCATTATATAATCAATTATTAATCATTAATTATGTCTTATACAACAATATCATAATTATAACATATCCTATAACAATATCTGAATTATATCTCAAATAATAATATATTCCACCCATTATTATACTATTCAATAATATCTAATTATTATCATTTTTATTTATAACATATATTATCAATCAATAACAATCAAAGAATTATTATGTTATTAATAATTAAAATTTTGAATAAGAAAGGAAGGTAGATATAGGCTTCTTTCAAGCCTTTAACTCACTAGAGTTTTTTTCGTATTTATATTATTTTTTCGCACTACTGAATACGCGGAGGAAACAATCGGAGAATATCGGAGCCGTTCAGCTATCGATAGTTTTACAGAGCAAAATAGAAAGTAAGGGCCAAGTGCATCAGTTTTACATTGATTTCCAAAAAGCTTACGATTCGATTATCCGCCAGAAACTGTTTGATATTTTCATTGAACTGGGGACACCAAAGAAATTGGTTAATCTAGTAAATATGTGCATGCCCGAAACATAGAATATTCGAATCGAGTACTTAATATTCTGAAAAGTTTGAAACCAGGAGATTCTCATTCTACTAAAGATGTGAGTGACTTCTACTTGCAAGCAGAGGATAAAAGGTTTTAATTCTGCCAACAGTTTCTTATGGATACTAAACGTGGCTACTCAACAAAAAACGCCTTAAAGTTTTTGAAAATAAAGTACTGTCTAGAATATTTAGCAAATAAAACGATTAACATCCGGGAGAATTTAGAAGGCTCCACAATGCGGAAATGCAGGAGTTATATCCGGTATATATTGTTCAGGTAATAGTAGCGCGATTGTTGAATGGGCTTGTAAAGTCGTTGGGTTTTATAAAAAGAGAATCCCAAAAAATGTAATCAAATTCCAAATTTGTGATGTCGAGTAAAAGTTCTACGGGTAGACCTAGATGTGGACGGGAGGGTCGCATCAGGGCTGATCTTGGGAATTTCTAGTTTTGATGAGATGGGATGGAGGGAGGTGTGTGGTCAGAGGTCGGCATCTTTCGGGTGCGCTTAATATTTTTCTTAACTGGTTTAAATAAATTGTTTAACCCCTGGCTTCCTTCATTCCTACTATCCTCATTCAAAAGTGTAGCCATGAATCAGGAGATACTCCATACTTGATGTACATGTTTTTTTGGTCAAATTTTTCCCGTTTATGTTTTGTACCATATTGTAGTTAATGAAGCTCTTTATAGCGGTACTCATACGTATGCAGAAACAAAAGAATGTGTCCACAGCGCCATAGATTTTCAACTTCTTCTTAGTTATCGATCTGCCGGTCCTGATTTTCAGTAAAAAAGATCCTGTCCCGGGAGTACCATCCCCTACCCCGTTGCTCTGATCAAAGGACAAAGATGGCTAGATTTGGGCGAGCCCTGGCGTGGCGATTGATCAGGTTCCATTCGTGCTGAAGAGATTAGCCTTTGACTGGGACTGTCTAAACTCCAACCCTCAAAGGTGTCTCTCATATTTGTCTGCGCATAGCAAACATTGTTCTTTTTTTAACTTTTTTTTTTTTTTTTTTTTTCTATTTTCTTAATTTTTTTTTTTTTTTTTTTTGTATATATGTGTAATAAACTATAAGGTATTTTTCCATTGTATGTTTTCTTCAGGCCTACTGTTTGTAATATTAATGAAAAACACAAGAATTCAACATATAAGGTACTTATCTATAAATAAAATATTTTTTTTTTTTTTTTTTAATCAATTTATTGAAATTTACAACTGTACAAGTATACATCAAGTAAATGTGTTTAAAAAAAACGTTTACAATAACATGCCTAAACTTGAGAAGAACTACTCATCAGTAAAAAATAAAAAAATCTACCCAAGAAGATCGCTGGGCCATCTTCTTTTCAGACGCCTCGGAGGATTATCTGGAATGGAATGAGAAGCAAGTTGTGACACTAATGGGTTTTAATGATTGTGGAGTTTGCTATGAAAGGATAGGTATCTGGTTTGAGCTATGTCAGAAACGTAAGATATATTAAGATCTTTGTGGATAAGTTTGTTTGTGACGAAGTAAGGAGCATGTAGGATTTTTTTAAGGATTTTGGATTGTAAGGATTTGATACGAAATGAATTGTATGGTTTAGTAGAGCCCCAAACCTCAATTCCGTACGCCCAAATAGGTCTAATCACAGTCATGTAAATGAGTCTTTTGTAATCAATTGAAAGCTTTGTACGTTTGTCTAGCAAATGTTTGAGCAGCCTATAGCGACGGGCAGTTTCTTTTCGTTTTTGTTTTGTATATTCCTGCATATTACTCTATAAATGGAACCATCATTAACAACCGGACATCCTTCGCTTTACAACTATCCCAAGTAATCTCATTTCGGCTGTGCCTTCTCAAATAGTTTTTCAAAAGCGGTCCACTGCCTAAAAGGAATAAGGTTTATTTCATCCTAACTAACTTTTTAACAATCTTCTTCAGACAAATATGAAACATAACGTAATACCTTAACTGCGCTCTTAACCTTGATTTTATTTTCCTCCTAAGTTTCCGTTGTTCTAGTTTCCTCGTATAGAGAAACAAAAATAATAGAGTATAATATATAATTATTAATATTATACCAAAGTTATATAATATAACAAATAAATAAAAGGCTTAGAAAAGAACCCGAAGGTTCGATGCCGGTAACACCAACTTCTGACCACAAAACCTCCCATCATTCAACCCCAACCACCCCATCAAAACCCAAATCATGAACAGTCTGGATACTAGCCTCCCATTTTTATCTTGGTTATCCCACGGATCAATATTTATTTTCTATCTCGGATTACGGTTATTATTAAAGTCTGTCAGTTTTCGTCAATCACCATCAGAGCTAGAGTGTGTAAAAAAAAATTTTTTTTATATATACATTTATTGAACTTTACAACTGTACAAAATATATACACCAAGTAAATGTATTGACAGAAACTTAACATTTACAGTTACTTGCTAAAACCCATCTGGACGTATGCATCTCAAATTTATGGACCGGCCAAAAGAACACATATTCAGAAAATTCAAACATTTCAATCCAAATTCCTAAGACTGATAACAGACTCCCCTCCTTATGTGTCAAACGATATACCAGGTATGCAAGTTTAAAATGTCGTTTATTTCTTAAAATATATACACAGTAATTTAAAAAAAAGTATAATATATTTTATTCAAAGTACTGACCCTCGCTTTCTACACATTTTGTCCATCTCTCGGGCAATATATGGATACCATTCCAAAAGAATGCTTCATCTTTATTTGAAATCCATTCATCGAGCCATTTTCGTACGTTTTCGAAATTGTTGAAGTGTTTGCTCCGCCAATGAGTGTCCCGTCGATGAGAAGAGGTGATAATCAGATGGCGCCAGGTCAGGTGAATACGGCGGGTGGGGTAGGAGTTCCCAACCAAGCGAAGAAATCGTTTCCTTAGTCAATCTGGCTGAATGTGCAGGAGCGTTATCATGCTGAAGAATGACTTTGGCGTGCCTGTGAGCCCATTCTGGGCGTTTTTTTCGATCAATGCGTGACTCAAATTGATTATTTGTTGTCGGTAGCGCTCGGTATTGACTGTTTCGCCGGGTTTGAGAAGCTCGTAGTAGACTACTCCCTTCTGATCCCACCACACACACAGCATTGTCTTCTTCCCAAAACGATCCGGTCTTGCACTCGATGTGGATGGTTGTCCTGGCGTTACCCATGATTTTTTTTCGTTTGGGATTCTGAAAATAAATCCATTTTTCATCGCCAGTTACAACTCGATGCAAAAAACCCTTTCTTTCGTGGCGTAAAAGCAGCATTTCGCACACAGTTTTTTCGTTTTTTCCATCTGTCGTTCGTCCAATTCATGTGGAACCCATTTTCCAACCTTTTGAATCTTTCCCATAGCTCTCAGGCGATCGGAAATGGCTTGCCTAGTGACATTCAACTGTTCTGCCATCATTTGTTGGGTTTGGGTATTGTCTTCGTCTAATAAAGATTGCAATTCGAAGTCCTCAAATTTTTTTGGTCGATTTTCTCGTTTTTGATCAGTAACATCAAAATCACCACGTTTGAAACTTTGAAACCAACGTTCACATGTCCTGACGGTTGAAGCAACATCGCCATAAGTCTCAACAAGAATTCGATGACATTCAGATGCCTTTTTCTTTTGATTAAATAAGAAAATCATGACATGCCGCAAATGCTCTTTATTTGGCTTAAAATTAGACATTTTTAACACCAAAGAAAGGTATGATACGTCCACGTAAACGACTTAAAAACAACTGACTTTTGTAAACAAATGACTAACAAACAAAATTGCGTTTAGAGATAAGCAAATCCTTCAATAGGCTAAGAGTGCATTCTATTGGAATTAAAACGACATTTTAAACTTGCATACCTGGTACTACATACAGACTTACGTATTCCGACAGTTAAGACCCATATCCATAAACTTTATCGACAATTTCATGAAAAACTACGTGGATACACTAACAAACAGATACATAATATGGAAATAGTACAAATTCCTGACAAAACTCAACGGAGGTTGAAAAGGAGGTGGATGAGGGATCTCCTAGCCTAATCCTTAATAATTTAGTTTCACGCCTTGAGATCGTACCACTGGGTGCTGACTCCCTCATCCCTGATCATGCCTGTTGTTTCAATGTAACTTCAAATTCACTGGTTGTCCATTGCGTACAGTTGTGAATAAAGTTATTATGTTAAAAAAAAAAAAAAGTAAATGTATTGATAATAATAACATGTTAAAACTTGAAAAGAACTACTCATCAGTTGCACTTCATTACAAATTTTACATTAGAAGGTTACTAGGCCATCTTCGTTTCAGAAACCTCGGAGGATTATCAGGAATGGAGTGGGAAGCAAGTTGAGAAACTAACTGATTTCAGTGATTATGGAGCTTACTATGAAAGGATAGGTATCTGGCGTGGGCTAAATGAGCAACATATGGAACATTAAGATCTTTATGGATAAGTTTATTGGTAACAAAGTACGAAGCATTGAGGAATTTTTCTTAGGATTTTGGATTGTAAGGATTATGATTATACGAGATGAATTGGATGGTTTAGTAGAGCCCCAAAGCTCAACTCCGTACGTCCAAATAGGTCTAATCACAGTCGTGTATACGAGCCTTTTGTAATTAATTGGGAGCTTTGAACGTTTGTCTAGTAAATGTTAAAGTCGTCTGTAACGACAGGCTGTTTCTTGTCGTTTTAGTCTTAAAAAAAACCTTAATATATTTTTTTTTATCTGTACTGATATCGAGATCACAAACATTTTGGTACCGATACATACCGATATATATATATATATATATATATATATATATATATATATATATATATACATACATACATACACAAACATAAACATATATACATAGGCCGCTCAATTAATACTTGAACGCCTACAGAAGCAGCGCTGGTCAGTATCATGGCACCTGTGGTCAGTATCATACACCATATATAGGGGATAGAGGATATAATTATATATAATGACACGGTCCCCTGTGCCTCCTGTATAATATTATCCCTATATCCTTTATCCTTGGGTTCGATTACCGCCTAATCAGTGGTTTCCGATGCCTCGGGATGGAGCGTAGAAACTAACTTGCGGAAATCTTGGTCTACTATTACTGACCGGCTGCGTCAAATCTCTCTTATCTATAAACTTATCATTTTTTCTCACTTATAACAATACATATATGTCGATAATTTTTTTGACTGTTACTATTAAATGTTTGGTAAGATTCAGGTAATGCCAATGTTACTGGTGGATACGGTATCGACTAACTAAAAATGATTGACATACATCGATATTTTAGTCCACGATACACAGAGCAAAAATAAATAAATAAATAAAATTAAATAAAGTCTGAGCGTTCCATAAACAATGAAGAAAAAAGTAATTTAATTCCAAATTACAATATACTTTTTGTATTAAATTATCTATTTAGGTACTCGAGCTTATTGAGGAAAAAAAAAAGAATTATTTTTCTTTATTGAGGTAAAAGTTTCTGAATCCTGATTTCAAATTTGTATCTTCGAAAAGCTTGAGCAATTCGAATAAAAAATGCAAACTAAATAAAAATTTTGACGTTGATTTTCTTTTTGGCTGGGATCTTTAGTATTCTTTTCTTTTTTTTTATTTTCCGTAACAGAAATTTAATGGAGGTTATATATACAGGGTGCCCCACGAATGCTGTGTCAGGCAAATAAAACCCAGAGTGTATGGAATTTCAATGCGATAATCAGGGATCTTATATTGCGTCATATTAGTTACCTTTCGAAGATATTCAACCCTTCCAGAAGGCCGTCACTTTGAACACATAAAATAGTATTTTTAGGTAAATAAATATTATTACCCCAATTGCATTTTCAAATAATGTAATATTTACTTAATTAATAAAATTCAATTTCCTTCAGAATCCATAATTAACTTGTCATCTAACAAACCAGGAGTTTTAGGGTTCCTTTCAAATAAGAGGATTAGGCTGTTATCGACGTAGGGGTGCATCTGATTTAAAAAGTAACCGATACAAAACAGTTTTAGAATTCGACTCACCAACAGAATCCGTCATAAAAACCAGTCACTTATAGTGAAATTTCCAGTACTGGAGCCATTCCAGCAATACTGGAGAAATTCTGGAAGGGTTGAATATCTTCAAAAGGTAACTAATATGACGCAATATAAGATCCCTGATTATCGCATTGAAATTCCATAGACTCTGGGTTTTATTAGCCTGACACAACATTCGTGGCACACCCTGTATATATTACGACATTTGTTGCTAGAACCTACCATTTAATTATTATAATTAATTATATAATTATGGTTATATGATCAAGTATTGTTATTAATATTTAATTATGAATTCAAGTAATTTGAACATTTTAATTCTTTTAAAATCTACACTGAAAGCTCTCTAGGCCATCTTCTTTTCAGACGCCTCGGAGGATTATCGGGAATAGAGAGGGAAGCAAGTTGGGAGACTAGTGGATTAGAGTGGTTATGGAGCTTGCTATGGAAGGATGCATATCTGGTTTGGGCTAAATCAGCAACATACAGACATTAAGATCTTTATGGATAAGTTTATTGGTCTCAAAATAAGGAGCATTGAGGATTTTTCGAAGGATTTTGAATTGTAAGGATTGGATATGAGATGAATTGGATGGTTTAGTGGAGCCCAAAAGCTCGCCTCCGTATGTCTAAATAGGTTTTATCACTGTCATGTAGATGAGTCTTTTGTAATTTATTGGACGCTTTGAATGTTTGTCTAGTAAATGTTGAAGTAGTCTGTAACGACGAGCAGTTTCTTGTCGATTTAGTCTTGTATGTGGATTCCAAGTAAGACGTTAGTCTAAGTGGAGTCCTAGGTAGCGGATCTGTTCGACAGGGATTAGTGGAATATCATTAAAGGAATTTTGATTCTTAAATGGAAATTCTGAAAAATAGTAGAGTATTAGATATATCTATGATCTTATAATACATAAATCTATATGTTCGCCCCTAGTAATTGCATCATTTTTTGAAGTGAGATGTACTGGCATTTTTATATTATTTTCTCTTATTTAATTAACATTATTTTTTATTTTAAATTCCATTTCTACTCCGTTAAAACTGATTAAATATCATGTTTATGTGAGGATCAAGTACCGCTGGGTGCTGTCCACCCTCATGGTCTGACACGTCAATTATCTTGCATACAATTATCACATCTGCTTGTTGTGCTGATAAGTGACAGGTGTGGATTAAACAAATTTCATTTTGTATTGTATTTAATGATGGGATTTGAGTATGCTCCTCAAAAGTATTTTCTTTTCCTTGAAGATGCCCCTTGATTCCTTTGATGTCCAGCCGAGGATGGTTCCAGTCCCTCCAGACCCTCCCCTCCCCCTTTCCAGGTAATGGCTATTAGGCTATTCATTTATCGATCGCCACACACTCTTCCAGGCCTGTTACTGTTTCCTCACTTCCTTCCAGATCGGAACCTCATTCAGATCTCTTCTCGGCTCGTTTAGTTTCCCAACTATATTCGGTTAGTGTTGTCCCATTGTGAAGGGCCAAGATGGCGGTAGTGTGAGAACTCCCTCAGAGGAACTATCCCCCACCTAGGATAGTCCTAGGGCACAAAGGGCAGCCATAATAGTGGTGTGTGTGGTGCAACTGGTGTGTGTGGTGGCCGTGAGAGCGGGCCTCATCTACTAGAACCTGATCTAGCTGTATCTAGTTTGTTAATAGAACAGGAGGTGGGGTACTCTTACAGCCGGTTCGAGGATGTTCTCTAGGATACTTTATAGCCAATAACATGTCACCAAATATAATAATAATAAAAATATACAAAGAATAACAACAATTCATAAAATAAATGCCACACAACAACACAAGTCACACTAACATTTTAACACAACCTCAGCAAGATAAAAATGTGTTGTAAAAAATAGAAAACAATTTATTGAAATTTACAACTGTACAATATTTATACATCAAGTAAATGTGCTGTTAATTATTACAATAACGTGACAAAACTTGAAAAGAACTACTCATCAGTAGCACTTTCATAAAAATTCTACACTAGAAGGTCTCTGGGCCATCTTCTTTTCAGACGCCTCGGTGGATTATCAGGGAAGGTGTGGGAAGCAAGTTGAGAAATTAGGGGGTTTGAGTGGTTATGGAGCTTACTATGAAAGGATTGATATCTAGTATGGGCTAAAGCTGCAACATATGGAACAATAAGATCTTAATGGATAAGTTTATTGGTGACAAATTAAGGTGCATTGAGGATTTTTCAGATAGTAAATTTAATAATTCATCGGGGAAACATTTATTATTAGGATCAGGAGGCAAAAAAACACTGCCTTCATTAATTGCCGAACTTGAAATATATGGTTCAGATGAATAAAGCTGCGTACAAGCTGAGGCGTGCAGCTCCTCATAGGAATAATTGTCCAACAAATGTTGAATTTGTCACTTTTTTTGTTGTTTTTTTCCCCTCAGATCTCTAAATGCTTTAGTAGTACGCAATTTGCTGCTGCTTGGGCCAAGGGCAAGTGCCTTGGTATCTACCAAGTTTCCCTTCAGCCAATCGGAATTTTGTTTAAAAAATTTTGACGGCTCCATCGACTTTGGACCCATCGAGAACGAATATGAATTAAAAATGAATCCACTATTTTAATAACTAATTCCTGAGAGACCTCATCAGTAATGTTTTTTGACCTCAGACAATTTTTCAGTGTGTCGTGGCCTCCCACACATCAAATAGAGCACTTTTGAGGAGGGGCATTATTCTGAAAAAAACAATAAATAGCTTAGATCTCTGGGTCGGGATGGGTCAGATTTCAATTGTTATATGTTCCTTAGATGTTATACTTTAAAACCATGCCACCCAGAAGGCGGAGGACTTTAGAGAAAAAAAGTTACATAATTTCAATTACGAAAATCTGTTAACTTGTTAAATATGTTTACTTAACTCAACTAAATATACCCATAAGTATAAAATTTTAGATATGTATCACTCACTATAAAACGTTAATAGATAGACCTTTGATATATGTATTATATAAGACCTTATTATAGGTAACACAGACTGTGAATGGTTGGGCACAATAAAAGTGCCCTGAACTTGATACTGATCTGAGAACAATCTGTTTTTTTGGAAAGAATTTACGTTTACACTAGTGTTAATCCATCAAATCGTATTCTCATTGCTGTTTATATCCCGTCAACCATCTCTTGATAACATTACAAAGTCCATTCAAAGATCTGTTGACATAAAAATTTTTCTTAATGTCCACCTTGATTGGCCGTTTTTGCCACTGTGTGTCGTATTCTATGTATTGTTTGGTGCATAAAATATATTTTAAAATATATGTAAATTAAATACAAATAATTAGCAACAATAAATGCAAAATATAATTACCTTCCGGCAACATATATCATGGAGTATTATTCCTTTTGGGAATTCACAATCTTCCATTCATCACTGGATCTCCTATATTTTTCAATATCTTTCTTTCTTCTTTTTTTTTTTTAAATAAAAAAATCACTGCCTAATTTATATTCATGAAATAGTGAACTATAGAATGCTAAAACAGAATGCTAATCTATACTACAACTAAAGAAGATTTTAATACTCTAAAAATTTAATAGCAGAGAACAAAGGTGAATACCACACTTATACTTTACATGAAGATAAAACTCCTTCATTTGTATTAAAGGGGCTGCCTCCTTCTGTAGAGGTAGGTGATATTATTGAAGACTTAAAAACACAAGATGTTGCAGCTATTAAAGCAACTCAGTTTATAAAAAATACTGAAGAAGGAAATCAAATTAAACTTCCAATTTATGTAATTACGCTACAAAATATGGAAGAAATTATCAAAATTAACAAAATCAAATATGTATGCAAATGTCATATCAGATGGGAGCGATATAGAAATTCAAAAGAAGCAACACAGTGCTTTAGGTGCCAATCTTTTTTTCACATAGCCAAAAACTGTCATAGAAAACCTAAATGCTTGAAATGTGCCCAGGAACACGAAACAAAGGAATGCATGAAACAAGATGGCGACTTGACATGCATAAACTGCAGACAAAATCATGCGGCAAACCACCCAGAGTGCCCCTATAGAATCCAGCAAATAGAAGCAAAAAAGAAAAGAAGCGTCTGGAAAATAAATGAAACTCAAAAAAGTCATTCAAAATTCCAATTTAGGTCTCAAGAACACCCACCACTAGCAGCCACCAAGGAAATTAAGGGCTTCTCTACAACTACTGAAAATAATGATACTACAGGTACCGGCCAATTTAATTTTCTAAAAGAACTTAAAGACTTATTTACATCAATTAACCTACCCCGTATTATAAAGACAGTCAAAACAACAATAGGAAAATTAAAAATAAGTAATGATCCCTTTGATAAAATTAGTGTTTTAATTGAAGGTATTATGGAAATATTTGCTTAAATATGACAAATAATTGTAAAATTAATGTTATGTTTTGGAATTGTAGGTCCATTGTAAATAAAAAAACAACTTTTCAAAGAGTTTTTAAAAACTAATAATGTACAAATTGCGGGTATAGTGGAAACACATTTGAGTGATGCTAATTCCTTAATTATTGAGGGTTATATAGTACACAGAGCAGATAGAAATAGGCATGGTGGAGGAGTGGCCCTAATTATTCACAAATCCATTAAACACCACCGTATTAAAGTTTCTAATATACAGAACCTAGAGGCTATAGCAGTAGAAATCGAACATGATAGATATCCAATGACAATAGTTTCATGTTACAAACCACCACACAAGAAATTAAAATTAAGAAACCTGGACAATATTTTAAAATTAAATAGCAGATTAGTTGTCATGGGGGACTTTAATTCAAAACATTTTGCATGGAATTGTTTTAATAATAATCGTGATGGCACAAAATTACTGGACTATTGTCTACAACATAATATAAAAATAAATGCACCAGATAAACCAACTTATTATCCCACTGATAACTCCAGGAAACCAAGTACTATAGACTTAGTCTTAACAAAAAATATAACAATAAACAAAATTCACTCAGTGGCGGAACTAACCTCGGACCACAACCCACTAGCGTATCAGATCAAATTCCAATTTAAGCATCACAGTAATAATAAACAATTCAACACACAAATAAACTGGAAACAATACAAAGAAATAATAAATAAAAAACTCGAAAACGATTTTCAATTAGTAACAAAAACTGATTTTGAAAAAGCAGTGGAACATTTTCAAAATAATATTCTATCATCTATAGCCGAATCAACACAGCAAACATTTAACCGATTAAATTTTAAAAGAAATAGCAATAATAAAAATCCATATATTGATTTATTGATCAAATTAAAAAATATGTTCAGACGTAAACACCAACAATACCTAATTAAAACATTCAAAACAATAGAAATATTCTTGTCTAAACTAATAAACAAACTAATATTTAAACAGACAAATAAACAATGGAACGAAATGCTCAGTAAAGTTAAAACAACCGATAAACTATGGTCAATACATAAAATTTTTAAAAAAGGCAGAACATACCAATACCCACCTCTTACCTATTTAAATAGAACCGAATTTTCTCCTTCTGGTAAAGCCAATCTGATAGCGGATCATTTAGTAAAAATAAGTAATCAAAATAATAACTTAGGAACCAATAGTCACACCATAAGAATAAACAGAGAAGTGAAAAGGAAATTAAACGGAAATATAGATACTCCCCAAAATGCACAATGTAATTACTCAGAAATTTTTTAAGATTCTGAAAAAAAACTAATACAAAAAAAAACCCCTGGTTATGACGCAATATTCCCAATATATTTAAAAAAATTACCACCCTCAGGAATTACACGATTAGTACAACTGATAAATACAATGCTAAAACTGAAATACTACCCACAAGTATGGAAAATGGCTATAATTAAAGCAATTCCAAAACCGAATAAAAAGATAAAAAACTTGTAGAAAACTACAGACCTATAAGCTTATTGTGTGTTATAGGCAAAATAGCCGAAAAAATAATATTTCAAAGATTAAATTCGTTTATTAAAATAACAAAATATTTATAAACGAACAATTCGGTTTCAGACATCAGCATTCTGCTATAGCCCAATTAGGCAGGTTAACCGACCACATCACCGAGGGATTCAATAATAAACAACACACAGGTATGGTATTACTCGACGTGCAAAGAGCTTTTGACAGTATCTGGCATAACGGGCTAATATTCAAACTGATGCTCTACAATTTTCCACCATATTTAATAGCTCTAATAAAATCATATTTAGCAAACCGCACGATAAAAGTATCTATAGATGGCCACTACTCCACAGTACGTACACTTTCCGCCGGACTCCCTCAGGGCGGGGTTTTATCTCCAACGCTCTACAGTATTTACATAAACGACATTCCCAACTCATTCAAAGTTCAAAGATCTCTGTTTGCCGATGATACGGCTTTTTATACTTCAAGTTATAGACCAGACACAATTACCAATAGACTGACTACGGCACTAAAAAAAATAGAACGATTTTACAATAAATGGAAAATCAAAATAAACCAGGAAAAAAAAAACACAAGCCATAATATTTACAAAGAGACGGCCAAACAATATTCCCCAACTGACTGTAAACAGAACGCCTGTACCTTGGTCCACTCAGATCAAGTATTTAGGACTTAACATGGATAAAGGACTGACGTTTACAGCACACACTGATTATGTGTGTAATAAAGCAAACAGGGCTCTGTGTACTATATACCCATACTTTAATAGGAATTCTAGAATAAGCAGAGAAAATAAACTATTACTATATAAAGCTTGCTTAAGACCTATAATTACGTATGCAAGCCCTATATTCAGCTTTATGTCAAAAACTAACTACAGAAAATTACAAATATTCCAAAACAAATGTTTAAGAATTATTGGCAAGTATGAATACTTTACTAAAATTAAAACTATGCATAAAGAATTATGTATACCTTATATTAACGAAATCATTGAGAAAATATGTAAACAATTTTTCATTAAGTGTAAAAACAATAAAAAAACCCACTTATAAAAAATATTGGTAACTATAATAAAAATAGTACAAAACGATATATACATAAAAGAACTAAACATTTATTAATGTAGTATACCAATCTATCATATTTATTGTTATTTTAAATATACTTGTTTATGCATGTTATGTATATATGTTTGCATATGTATATATTAGGTGTGAGCGTGTGTATTTAGATGTGTATGTATGTAAGTATGTATGAGTATGTATGTGTGTATGTATATAAAAATGTATAGATATTTAAGAATGTATAGTTACAATTTTGTTTATTTTATTACTAGGATGTTATTTTTCTTTTTATTCTTTGAAAGTTTTTTTTTGTATATTTTTCTTTCTTTATAAATTATGATTATATCAGTATATAACTAAGTTGTTTAATAGTATTTTATTTAATTTTGAGACTGGTTTATTTTTGGTACAGCATTTAAAATTGTGAATTGTAAAATTATATAAGAAATAAAGAAATAATTAAAAAAAAAAAAAAAAAAAATAGAATGCTAAAAGTCGTGTCAACAACAAACAGTAAAACGAAACCGCCAACCCAGAAACCTTACAATCAGGCTAGCTTTAGAATCGGATCTGTTTAATGCATACCTTTCGTCTCGTATACCATATATATTCGTGTTGTGTTGGTACCAACATTTTTTAACTCTATATACCGGTACCTGTACTAAACAATTCTTGAGTAATTGCTATTACAAAATATAATCCTTACGAGATCTAAAACATCAAAACTGATCTAAATAATAAACAATAATTGTTCAAGAAAGTAACTAATATTAGGCTTGATGAATTAATTGCCACTTCTATTGGAATTATTTTATTAGAATACTAGTTTCCAATGTTAAATATTTATCATTAGTTCTAAAATCACAGAAAAAGTTCAAAACTAATTTACAACTGTACAAAATATATACATCAAGCAAATGTATTGACAACGATTACAATAACGTGACAAAACTTGAAAAGAACTACTCATCAGTAGCACTTTATAAAAAATTCTACACTAGAAGGTCTCTAGGCCATAGGTCCATCAGGAATGGAGTGGGAAGCAAGTTGAGAAACTAACGGATTTTAGTGATTATAGACCTACTATGAAAGGATAGGTATCTGGTGTGGGCTAAATCAGCAACATATGGAACATTAAGATCTTTATGGATAAAAACCCTGCATTTAAAATAGATAAGCCATTGTCATCATACTTCCCTTCACCGAAGGACAAAATAGACCCTTTCCAAAAAAAAGCGGCGTATACGAATTAAAATGTAATGACTGTGAAGCAAAATACACGGGAAAAACCGGACGATCAGTAAATCAAAGAGTAAATGAACATATAAGAGCATACACTAATAAGACCCAAAATTCCAATTTCGCTATCCATCTAAATAAAATAACCACAAATTTAATAAAGACTCGGGAGTAAAAATATTACATCAAGTAGAAAATAGCCTAAAATTAAATACTTTTGAATCACTAGAAATAATAAAATCGTTTAAAACCGATCCAGATTTTTGTTTAAATGATCAGATTAACATATCCAATAGCCCCATTTTAAATTTATTTCCCATAGGAACGAAAAAAACCTAATGAGTCATAAGGGAAACCCCGTTGTAAATCTAAAACTTAACCTACCTGCCCCCCCTTTTACTTCTCACAAATTCAGTGTTTTAGTTACCTCGAAGGTGAGTGCCTATGCTTGATTTCTTGTCTTATCTTTTTAAAAACCTTAGTATATTTAATCTATGTAACATAGTACTGATGTGTTGAAAATTTTATTGTATGTTTTAGAACTGAAGATGAATGTTTAGCATTCGAAACTAGTTTTCAAATAAAATAATCTCAACAGAAGTGGCATTTAATTCATCAATCCTAATTGTATTGATCCTTCTATATCATCATGCGTACCTCAAGTGCTTTATGGATAAGTTATTGGTGACATAGTAAGGAGCATTGAGGATTTTTCGAAGGATTTTGGATTGTAAAGAATGGATACGAGATGAATTGGATGGTTTAGCAGAGCCCCAAAGCTCAACCCCAAGTCTGTAATGACGAGCTGTTTCTTTTCGTTTTAGTCTTGTATATGTGGATTCCAAGTAAGACATTTGGCCAAGTGGAGTCCTAGGTAGCGGATCTGTTCAACACGGATTAGAGGCTAAATAATAGTAAATAGATTGTAGATTAAAATCAATTTTATGTCTATTATGCACAGAGTTTTAGGCATTTCACCCTCAAAAATATATAGCTGCCTACCATAACGATAATCAGCTAGTATTAAATGATTGAGACCTTAAATTCACATTTAATTTTGATTTTATAAGCTCTATAAATACTTTATTACACAATAAAATACTTTTATATTATAATGATAAAAGTATGGTTGACCGGATGATAAATGGAGAAGAAGATAGTCAGGGATGCAGTCAAAGTAACACCACGTCAAAGAAGAATTCTTTAAATACGTTTGGCACGTAAAAGAATTCTTCTTTGACGTGGTGTTACTTTGACTGCATCCCTTACTATCTTCTTCTCCTTTTATTATTATATAAAACTCGGTTTTAGTACAGTTATTTTTGATAATTTTTTTTTTATTCCATTTTTCTATTTAATTTTCGATATTTTCTCCTTCACTGCCCAGCACACAATGAACATAGACAAAATTTATTCAACAGTTCATCTTAGAATCTTCTGATAACCAAAGTATCCAAGCTATACTCGATATTGACAGTGTAGAGAAATTACATAAAGTTTACTATTACATGATGGGGCTCCAAAATGTGCTAAATCGTTTATCATAGACCATTTTCTATTAAGTGTCTGTTTTCAGTTTATCTTTAAAGTGAAATTTTTGTTAATTTATTTTTATTGTTTCTATCATAACACCAATTTATTCTCCATTCTATTATGTTTTGAAAACCAGAATGTATTAGTGAATCGAATTTTATTTATTTTATTAATTATGAAAAGATATGTACATTAATTGTAATTTACAGCCAAGCTAGGCTATATTTGTATGGGGAAGCCCCCAAAGACAAATAAAAATATCTATCTATCTATTTAATTTTCGATAAACCGAGTTTTCGATGGCCAGATGATCATTTGTATACTTATTCAGATATTCTCATTATATAAGATATACATACTCAGGTACAAATACGCATACCATTAAAATTCTCAAGGTTACAATGTCAGTGACTTGAAATACGAAAAAAAAAAAACTCTCAGACATACGTTGTTTTGATTTCGCTTTGACATTCTCTCTTTTCTGTTTCTTATTTTTTATTTATGCATTTTCATTTTTTATTATTATTGCTTAAAGTAAAAGCGAGGACAGGATTTTACATACTAGTCACATTTACACGGACAGACATGTTTATTGCGTTGTGACGCGGGAAGGTCACTCGTATCTGTCTGTAACGTCTTCAAGTTTCGTTGAACCGTCTCGCGGTTCGTTGTAACGTCAGTCGTTTCTAAATTGTAAATTAACAATAAAAAAAAAAAAATTAAATAAAATTAGCATTTAGTACCACGGTTTAATTATTTACTTACGTGTTGTGAGAATTTTTTTTTTTTTTTTTTTTTTTTGGTCGATGTGATTATAAAAACACATCAGGTAGGGTAAATGACCTCAAAATTGACACTTCAAGGGAAGAGTATTCCTCTTTTATATGGATCATCCTTACTTTTTATAGAAAATAATGTTGGAGTATGTTATTCTAGAATTTTTAAACAAATTTTAGAATTATTAGAGGTGTCAAAAAAAAATTAGACTTTGAGGTACGCTTGATAGAGGCAACAATACATTTAAGAAACGACTAATTATTTTCCAGTTCTATTAGAAGTTTGTAATAACCAAGTTTAGTCCGGATTCCTGGAATTCATTTTAAAATTTATTTTTCATTTTTCTCTAATAGCTACAAAATCCATTATTTTAGAGTCTTAGAACCCACACCTCCCCCTGTACTCTGGGAGATGACATTTTAGTACCCACTTTTGAATAAAATCAAAATCATTCCGTATAAATCAGTCATAAGACCATTACTGGGGTACGCCTCTCCTGTATGGAGCTGCACATTTGACTCCTGTATGGAGCTGCACATTTGACTCCAACTATAAAAAAAAATAGAAAAGTGGAAAGCCCATGCATAAAAATAATAAACGACTAGATATACAAAAATAACCGACATGCTACTCAAATTAGGTTTTCTAATATTTAAACAATTTATTCACTAACAGCACCGGAACTTTTTCAACTCTACAAAAAATTCAGGAAATCCCATAATTCAAACAATAGTCAGTCATAATAAGCAAACTTTAAAAACAAACATACACAAACGTACAAACCGCACACTACTAGAATAATATTAAGCTAATAAGACATACAAAAAGTTATTATTTCAGCTTGAAATTAAATTCATTGAAACGAAAATAATATATAAGTTAATTATTCCGAAAAGTTAATTAACTTTAATGTACAAGTAGTTAATCAATTATGTATTTTAGTTTAGTAAATTTTTATTATCCATTTGTTTTTATGCATTTTGTTTTTTCTTATTCTGCAGGTTTTTATTATTTTTCCTACTGTTAAAAATTCATTCCATTTTATATAGCTGTTATAAACCCACTATGTAGTTAAATTGTTTCATTACCAAAACATGTGTTAATATCTAATATGTTACCATTGTAAATTTTTTTTTTATATACATTTATTGAAATTTACAACTGTACAGAATATATACATCAAGTAAATGTATTGACAACGATTACATGTCAAAACTTGAAAATAACTACTCATCAGTAGCACTTTATTAAAACTTCTACACTAGAAGGTCTCTTGGCCATCTTCGTTTCAGACGCCTCGGAGGATTAAATGGAGTGGGAAGCAAGTTGAGAAACTAACGGATCTGAGTGGTTATGGAGCTTACTATGAAAGGATAGGTATCTGGTGTGGGCTAAATCAGCAACATATGGAACATTAAGATCTTTATGGATAAGTTTATTGGTGACAAAGTAAGGTGCATTGAGGATTTTACGAAGGATTTTGGATTGTAAGGATTAGATACGAGATAAATTGGATGGTTTAGTGGAGCCCCAAAGCTCAGCTCCGAACGTCCAAATAGATCTAATCACAGTCATGTATATGACCCTTTTGTAATTAGTTGGAAGCTTTGAACGTTTGTCTAATAAATGTTGAAGTAGTCTGAAACGACGGGCAGTTTCTTGTCGTTTTAGTCTTGTATGTGGATTCCAAGTTAGTCGTTTGTCGAAGTGGAGTCCTTTGTAGCGGATCTGTTCAACAGGGAATAGTGGAATATCATTGTAAAATGTTAAATTTCATTTGAAAAAAAAAAAACTTTTTATTTTTATTATTATTTCAAGAAAGGGTGTGTCCCAACACCTCTACCTGTGCATATCGCCCTCTATATCCGGTTCCCATAACCTCAAATATGCCTTAAAATTTGAATAAGTAACAATATAATGAATTAAGTATTTGTCCTAAGATTTTATAAATGTAACGAAAAAAAAAATCAGAACATTGAAGTTCGTAAATTATAATAAAAGTGACAAAATAATTAATCAATACTAATTGTATTGATTCTTATATAACATCATGCGTACTTCGAGTGATATATATTTTCGTCAAGCCTCCGAAAGGGAAATCTGTTTTCCATTTTCCCCTTTTACCATTACTCCCCCGATCCAGGGAGATATTAAACGCAAATACCTCGATGAAAAACCATCTTAGGAAGGGTGGTATTTACCCTTCCTCTATCTCTCTCTCTCTCTTCCCCGGGGTGTTGGTTCAACAGATCCAGATTAAAGTGAGCTTTGGTTTAGGATTTGGCGTAGTCCCGGGTTCGGGGAATTGTTTAATCGGGTTTTTCGACTGAGAACTTCGAGCAGATTTCATTTAAAACTGTGACGAGTTTATTCGAACCGTCGAGTGTTTGAGGGATAATTAACAGAGGGATGCGGTAACAGTAGACTCTCGATAATTCGATTGGAATTAAGTTTAAGAAATGTCGAATAATCGAAAGTACGGAATAACAACAAAATGAGAGAGAGAGAAAAATAAGACGATCTAAATAGAAAACAGCTGTATTTCGCATTCAAAAATGTTTCTGGATATTTCTGATTCAAAATTTGACAGCAGTTCCCTTGTCACAAATATAATCGAGAACATTTTTTGTCATATAAAATTTGTAGCTAGGAACTACCGTTTGGTAGCTATATTGATTCGAATGAAAAAGTCACGTTGAGACGTTTTTTTTTCACCCTCAAATATGTAACATTTTGATACGATCTAGCTCTGTTGACGTTGCTTGGATTAAAAATTTAATAATAGTATTCTGGTCAGAAATTTAATGGGAAATATTTTTGTTATTTAACATTTTTCGCTAAGATCTACCGTTTAGGAGCTGTATTAGTTTGAATGAAAAAGTCATTTTTTTTTTTTAATTCCTCACACCAGTTTTCGATTTCAACATTTACTGGCCATACTTACATTCGAATCTTCCGATTAATTACAAAAGATCCATTAACATGACAATAATTAACATTCCATTTGGATATACCGAGTACAGCTTTGCGGCTCAACTAATCCATCCAATTGGTCTCGTATCCAATCCTAACAATCCAAAATCCTTCGAAAAATCCTCAATACTCCTTATTTTAGGATTGATTAATTAAATGCCACTTCTATTGAGATTATTTTATTTGAAAACTAGTTTCCAATGCTAAACATTCATCTTCAGTTCTAAAACATACAATAAAATTTTCAACACATCAGTACTCACCTTCGAGGTAACTAAAACACTGAATTTGTGAGAAGTAAAAGGGGGGCAGGTAGGTTAAGTTTTAGATTTACAACGGGGTTTCCCTTATGACTCATTGGGTTTTTCCGTTCCTATGGGAAATAAATTTAAAATGGGGCTATTGGATATGTTAATCTGATCATTTAAACAAAAGTCTGGATCGGTTTTAAACGATTTTATTATTTCTAGTGATTCAAAAGTATTTAATTTTAGGCTATTTTCTACTTGATGTAATATTTTTACTCCCGAGTCTTTATTAAATTTGTGGTTATTTTCATTTAGATGGATAGCGAAATTGGAATTTTGGGTCTTATTAGTGTATGCTCTTATATGTTCATTTACTTTTTGATTTACTGATCGTCCGGTTTTTCCCGTGTATTTTGCTTCACAGTCATTACATTTTAATTCCTTACATTGTCACAAAACAAACGAATCCATTGAGATATTAATTTTCCATATCTTACTGATTTAGACCAAACCAAATACATATTGTTTCATATTTAACTCCATAACCATCCAAATACACTAGTATCTCAATTTGCTACTGATGAGTAGTTCTTTTCAAGTTTCGACTTGTTGTAATAGCTATCAAATCAATTACTTGATGTATATATTTTGAAAGTTGTAAATTTCAATAAATTGATATATGAAATAAATTCTTAAAAAAATGTCAATGCTCCGTACTTATTCACTAATAAATTTTAAAAATGATCTTAATGTTTCATATGTTGATAATCGCAAACCTATCATTTCATAGTAAACTCTATAACAATTCAAATCCACTAGTATCTCAATTTACTTCCGATTCTATTTCTCTTGACCATGTGAAGTGTCTAAAAAGAAGCCTCGGGACCTGCTAACATACATGGCATTTTGAGCTTTATCATAACTTTTATGGGATTTATTTTATTTTCTATTCAGTATTCAATTCCCATAAATAGTTAAACAAATATAAATAAAAAATTTTTTTTTTTTTTTTTTTTTTTTTTTTTTTTTTTTTTTTTTTTTTTTTTTTTTTTTTTTTTTTTTTTTTTTTTTTTTTTTTTTTGCGTATATCCCAAGTAAGCAAACCAGACAGTTATTGACACTCTATCTTAAAAATTAGAAAGAAAAAAAATATTTAGCCAAAATAAAAAAATCATAAAATTTATTTTAAATCCTACAACTCAACTGTGTAAAAGCACTTTCAATTCTATTATTTATTGTCACTGTATTGTAAAATACATTCCAGGAATAATGTTTGTAGGGAACTTCCTTGTTCAGCTCAAAGTACATTAATTAAGGAAAAATTACTGCAAATTTCAACTTTATTGGACTATTATTTCTATAATCTAAGTATGAATATTTCCAAATATTTCCTTATGGGTGTTAATAACTGTCATTATTTTTTATTTATTTATTTAATATATAACACCTGATCATGACTGTTCGTGTCAGACTGAGATATGTTGTATATAGCCAGCGTGGACCCTGTGTCATGTTCTATTTTAGCAACAGTGCAACACATTTCAACATCAATCCTAAGTAACAACTTATAAATATATCGTGTAAGTCCTTGTTGACATGTAATGGGGGGGGGGAGTAGACAAAATTTAAACAGCTATAAATATAAATGGACTGTATTCTAAAATAAACTTCTGTATTTATTAATAAATATATCGAATTTGACTCTCATAACTAAGATTTATGTATTATTTATATGTTTCGTCACAATGTATGTAATCTGTGTACCAAATTGATAACGTTTTGAATTTTTTGTATATGTTTTTACAACTTGTAAGGAATGTTCAACATTTAAAAAATAGTCTTCGAATAAAAAATTCCAACAGAAATAACAAATAATTCATTTACCGTAGTTGAAGGGTTTGGTGGAACAAGGGGTTATGTAACACAATTTTGAGTAATTTATGTTTAATGATTTATATTATTATCATTTTTTTTTTTTTTTTTTTTTTTACATTTTCTTTTAGCAGGAAATGTTACATGTTATATTTTTTAAATATTCATATTTTCCTAACTAACACCAATGCACATAGAATGGTGCGTATTTCAAGCGAATTTTAAAAAACATAAGAATTGCTAACTAACTATAAATATATACATACATATATGTGTTTAATAAAATTCTTGAGGTTCAATCAATAAATAAAAACAACTTTGGTGACGTTTCGAGACTATATTGTTCTCATAGTCATGCCTTACAGTGAAAAAACAGGTTACAATAAAATTATATAAGTTATGCAAGTCATTTCAAGATATAAAGTTAGCTACAATACAAGTATATAACAGCATGTGTTAGAATAATAAAAATATATATAATTACAGAATATAGAGGAGTGTGAAATTACTTACAATGCTACTGGTGGGTATGGTATCGACTAACTAAATTCTAACAACTCTAGTACACAAATATTTGTTTGGGAGGGATTTTCCAATCTTGGGAATACCATCAGTTTTGGAAAATCCATCCAACCTTTTAACTGTTTTTCAAAAATTCCACTGGTCAGTTGTGTACTAGAATTCTTAAAATTTAGTTAGTCGATACAATATACACCAGTAACATTGTAAGTAGTTTTTTTTTTCTATAACATTGTTATTTATTGATAAAATTGTTTTTATTTTAATTGTTAATGCCGACGTTTCGACTTGCATTGCGAGCCTTCACCAGGGCTAGAAAAAAAAAAACTTTTGTTTACAATTCTCGATGAACCCCTGATGAAGGCTTGCGATGGAAGTCGAAACGTCGGCATTAATAATGAAAATAAAAATCTGCATCTCTAAAAATATTTTTTGTTGGGGTACACCGGCACTCTATTGTACTTTTTTTGTATATTTTTAAGGGTACCTCTCCATTGCTAAGGTTATATTTCCTTTCTTTCCAAACGATTTAATACTGTTTCCTCGATTGTACACCTGAACTATTTACTTCTTCATAAATCTGTATAGTTAAATTACATATAATATATATATATATATATATATATATATATATATATATATGTTTAGTAAGGTTCTTAAGGTTCAGTCATAAAATAAAAAATCAACTATTTTGGCGACGAATTCATTAGATGCATCCTCGTTATTTACCAGTATTTGTACCACTAAAGTAAAAATAATAATTGAAAAACATTGGCATAAACTTCAAAATCACACACCAATTCCTAAAGACCAATTTCTCAAATTATTAGCTCTGTGTACCGATAGGGGTTATTTCCAATTTAATGAAAAATTTTACATTCAAATGTATGGGTGCCCTATGGGATCTCCAATCGCTCCAATTTTAGCAGACATATACTTAGAGGATCTCCTAGATTCAGTTATCCCCAAAATCCCCTTCAACATCCCATTTCTATTCAAATATGTAGATGATATCCTACAGAAGCTATACCTGTACTGTATACTGCTGTATGTATACTGCTATACCTACAGAAGACAATAAACATGAAATAATTTTAGCCGAATTACATAAATTTTCAAATAGACTAAAGTTTACTATGGAATTTGAATACGATAATAAAATACCGTTTTTATACTTACTTTTAATTCGAAACCCTAATGAAATAATAGATACAGAATGGTGGAAAAAAAAACCAATACATTCCGGAAGATATTTACATTATACTAGTCAATGCCCCAAAATTTATAAAATAAACACCGCAAAAAATTTAATAAAATGTGCAATAAAGTTATCTACAGAAAAATATAAACAAACCGCGGAAAATAAAGCAGTAGACCTTCTTTTAATAAATGGATATCCACATAGACACATTTGTAACTTACTCAAACAAACAAATACTCAACAGAAACAACAAGAAAATATGAATAAAAGATATTACACCATCCCATATATACAAACACTATCAGAAAGGCTCAGGAAAACACTCACAAATAACCATAAAACTGACTACACGGTCACATTCAAAAATACCTCCACCATTAATAAATTATTCACCAAAACCAAAGATACGGATAAGTTAGAGTTACAGTCTAATATTGTTTATGAAATTCCGTGTGAAGATAGTTGTGGCCAGTCTTATTTTGGTACATCGGAACAATATCTTAAACGACGAGTGTATCAACATAAATACAGTTGCACGTCTATAAATAAAAACCCGAACAAACCTGACCAAACAGCTCTCACCACACATTACAGGCAAACAAAACATACTTTTAAATTTGATTTCCCCAAAATTATTCACCATGAACAAAATAATTTTAAAAGAAATATTAAAGAAATGATAACCATAGAAAAATTTAAAAACCGCGCAATAAACAAAAAATCAGACGTTCTAAATCTTAGCACCTGTTATTCCAACTTAATACATTCAGACCAATAATATTCATTTACATTTATATACATCATACAAACCATTCTTCCATTTATTAGTATATTACACTGAAAAACTTTTATACCTGCATCTTTGGGAATACCCACACAGTCCTTTTAACTTAATTTTTAAGAAATAGGGTTTTTCCCCACTAACCCTTGTTAACTGTCTGTTTAAACTCACTCCCCTAGGTTAGTTGTGTACTAGAATTGTTTGTCTATTCATATCCACCAGTAACATTGTAAGTAGCTTCATACTCCTCTATATTCTGTAATTATATATATTTTTATTACCCTACACATGTTGTTATATGCCTACCTGTACTGTAGCTAACTTTATGTTTTGAAATAACTTGTATAACTTATATAATTTTATTGTAACCTGTTTTTTTCACTGTAGGGCATGATTATGAGAACAATATAGTCTCGAAACGTCGCCAAAATAGTTGATTTTTTATTTTATGACTGAACCTCAAGAACCTTACTAAACATTTAATAGTAACAGTCAGAAATTTATCCATATATATATATATATATATATATATATATATATATATATATATATATATATATATTTATATATTTATATTGATGAGGTATAGTTGACTGTTAAGAATTTAGAGAAGTAGATTGTTGGGGTATGCAGTCATAAAGATAAACAGCAATCATTAGCTGGTCCTTACTATTTCATTAACTTTGTATCTGCTCAGTTTTATACACCATTTATTATGGTATATTTATTTATTAATACCATTTACCAATCATATTGTTGAATTTACTAATTACATTTTTAATTAACTATCACTCATTTTAATTTTTTTTAATTTTAACCTTATTTCAATAGTCTTTATGTTTTGTCTTCATGGCCTTTAGATATTGCCTTTGTGTTATTGTCTTTACACTTGTACATTTATTCTTTTCATACTTCTGTTTTTTATACACTTTACAATTTAGTCATAACTTTTTGTTTGTTTTCTACTTCTAGCCCTGACGAAGGATTGCAATGCAAGTTGAAACGTTGGCATTACAAATTAAAAAACTTATTTTTTAATTGCTGTGTATCTTTATGACTGCATACCCCAAGTATCTACTTCTCTATATATATATTTCTGATAAATAAACGGCGCTGTCAATCATTCTTAAAACATTGCATTAGACAGAACCTATTTTTTATGTTCCTCCTACACACGGTGAGGTACTAGGAGGCACAGAGGGTACCTCTACCTTCCAAGAAGGACAATTTGGAAGGACGTGAAATAAGGACCTTCCCAGAGCCATTCCTTACCTGCCCCTCGACAGGATTCCTTCGACCAGAAAATAGCAGGCGGCACCTCCCCTTTGTCCTCCATTACCCGGAGCCCTCTTGCCCTAGGTCGGAGCTGAGGGAACCAGCCCATTTCTCTACCCAACCCAGCCTAAGTAAGTCTCTCATTGTCGGGGTCTTTGGGCACCTTATCTCTTCTCGAATCGGCTTGTCGATTTCCTTCTTAAATGGACTAAGGTACTGGGGCCATAAGACGAATTAATATTGTAACATGTACACAAGGTAAACTGCTGGTTAATTAAAATCTTCTCATATATTAAATAGATAAAATATCCTTAAAACTCTATAAAACGATGTGGTTGGGACCGAGGAAGGATCGATTAGAAAATCCTTGATAATCGATACCTCAACAAAAGTTAAAGAAATACTTAAGAAAAAAATAACTTTGACGTAATATATATGAGGAGGTAACATTTAAAACGTGTTTTGTCACAGTTATTCCACTTTTCAGCAATAACAAAAAATGTATATTATGAGATGTAATTAGCCTTCAGAAACAAACAAATTCCTAATTAAACTTACAGCATCTAAAAAGAACACATTACAACAAGAATCAGAAACATTCTTTACTCCTAAAAAGAGCATTTATAATTTTAAACATGGACGAAACACGGTTTGATGAAATAACAAAGGGACAAAACACTGTTTGAAGTGGCTATGTTTTATTTCACAGAAGTCACTGTATGCTCAAAAGTACACAAAATAAAAATTATAATTACATAATAGATGATGTATGTTAATGACACTCATAACTTTTGGGGAATATTTTCATTTTCTAAACAGTCACTAGTTTTTAAATATGTAGTTCACATCTTTCATTTTCTAAACAGTCACAAGTTTCATCCTCTTCTACATTTTCAACACTTGAAGAGTCAAAAAGTACAACCCTGTACCAGTGTAAGCGATTATTGTCAATGTTGTCAATAATGCAGCGTTCCCATTGGCTTAGTCGACAAAGGTTTGAACTAAAAATAGAATATGGACAAAACACTCTTTGCTTGAAAACCCTGATTTTGTTTACTAATTTTGGATGGGACAAAGCTTGTTTTGATGGCTAATACTCATCACATATTGTAGGGTTCTGAAAAACAAATCTAGTGATACCAAAAACTCAAAAAAATATTTTTTCTTACAAAATTTGAAAGTTGCCTTCTCAAATACATTATTCATTTTAATCTAGCTTCAAGATAACCTATTTTAATGGATCTGAATAAAATAGTAAAAAAAAGTCCAATTGAGGTTATAATTTAACATTGATTAATATTATTTTATCGAACAACTTTTAACTTCGATATAAATTTCCCAAACTCTGGGCATTAAAAAAAACAAAACACTATGAGTACTTTTATACATTGTTTTGTTTTGTTTATGATACTAATCTATTATATATTTGTCAAATACCACTCACTCACTTAACACGAAATCTCAGAAACCACCGAACGGATTGGAATGAAATTCAATATGTAGCTTCCTCTAGGGCCGTAGGTGCTCGCTAAGAAAGGAATTTTAAAAAATCGGCCTGGATCGCGGCTAATTTGCGAAAAATGCGATTTCAATTTTTATTGGGTGAATAATAAAACATTAATTATCATATGGTATTTTGGATGGGACAAAGCTTGTTTTTATGGCTAATACTCATCACATATTGTAGGGCTCTGAAAAATAAATCTAATGATACCAAAAACTCAAAAAAACATTTTTTGTGATAAAACACGTTTTGAAATTTACGTTATTTATCTGTTTACTAACAAATAATACTTATTATAAGATATAGCCAGTCAGTTAGGGTGTGCAGTTAAAGAATTAAATGCAATTACAATATAATAAAGATTTTATGATTATTACCGTTGTTCGTTTCCTTTTCTCTAACTATATATTTTTATTTTTTTAATTCTATTTTTAGGCCTCAATGTTTATCATTCCTTTATTGCTATGTAGTACCTGTTTCTACTTTATGTATGTATTTATCAACTAAACTCCCAGTCAAAAGTATTGCAACACCCATAATTCTCGAGATTTTCCAGATTTTTACCTTAATCCATACTTGGTTTATATTCATATTAATATTATTTATTAACAGTGAGATATTAAGGATTAGACACATCAATGTTTTTCCCTGTTAATAACAAACGATAAAATTTTAGATTATTTTTTTCAAATTTCCTTCAGTCCATGTTTATCATTCGTTTCGTTATTTACAATTATGCAAAGACTTTTGGAAGCAGTCATTCAAGCCAGAGGAGGCAATATGTCTTATTAAATATAACTTAAAATTTTTAAAAGATAAAATTTTAAAAATTAAGTTTTCTAACTTTTTTGTTTATTGGAAGAAATGTTTTAATTTATTTTAATAAATATTGTTTATATCTAGTTTACGAATGTTTATTATAGACTTCAGAACATTTCTTCATTATACCTTTTTTTATTAACCTTTCTCCCATACTTCAGCCTTCCAGTAATAATTCTCGTACAAAGATTGCCTAATGTCCTGGTTGGTGAAAATATATAAATAAATAATGAAATATTCTGTCTGACCACACACCTTCCTCCATCTCACCCAATCAAAACCTAATTCCTTACGATCAGCCCTCATATAATCCTCCCACTTACGTCTCGGTCTGCACTTCGGACATTTACGCATTTGTTCAACACAAATAACTTTGTTTGGGATTAGGTTATTATTTAATCCAACGAATTTACATGTCTATTTTTAAAAACAATTCCGCATTGTTTAGCGTCCTATGCTCTCCCGGGGTTCATCCTTTTTTTATTTAAATATTTTACTTAATGCTAAATGATTGGTTGGAAATGTCAGGTTTCATTCTTTAAAGAATTTTCCAGAAAATTCTACAAGGAGGTAGAAAAATATATCTTCACCATCTCGGGATTTCTCCTTCGGATTCTACTTATAATATAATAAATTGTTGCTGCTTTTTTTAAAGTTCTTTATTATAAATTATTGTAGTATTGTTTTATCTTTTTCTATTGTAAATTTATAATCCATTCTTTATATTATTAATTCTTAAATCAAAACTATACAATTATGGATATATGGTAAAATAATAATAAAAATAGCTTTATAATATTTTTAATAATAATGTCTTTTAACTTAAAAGTTACCTGGTAACAGGAGGACTGGCTTGATAATTTCTCCTCAAATCTAATCCGTTCCGCTTGGCGTCAGTAGCCGCGATAAAAAAGGCGGGAGATCTGTTCCCCGCCAACTGTTTCCCGCCATAAATGGCGTCTGTTACTATTACTCATCCCTCCCGTAGCAGGCGTCCCGGTATCAAAATTATCGATTACTATATATCTCGAATAAAGGAATCGACTTTCAACTTATAGCCTATTTAATGAAATTTATGCTTTATATAATTATTTTTTATTTTATTTATGCTTTGTTATTATTTGCGGTATCGATTTCCTGTTGATATGAGAATTTTGTTATATAATTTTGTTTATTTTCTTTTTCTTTTTTTTTAACCTTGATGAAGGCTTGCAATGCTAGTCGAAACGGCAGCATTGTAATTAAAAATTAATTTTTAATTGCTGCGTATCTATGGCTGCATACCCCAACTACCTACATCTTTTTTTTTTTTTATCTATACAATTTTTGAAATTTACAACTGTACAGAATATATACATCAAGTAAATGTATTGACAACGATAATAGTAACATGTTAAAACTTGAAAAGAACTACTCATCGGGAGCCCTATATTAAAAATTCTACACTAGAAGGGATCTAGGCCATCTTCGTTTCAGACGCCTCGGAGGATTATCAGGAATGGTATGGGAAGCAAGTTGAGAAACTAACGGATTTGAGTGATTATGGAGCTTACTATGAAAGGATAGGTATCTGGTGTGGGCTAAATCAGCAACATATGGAACATTAAGATCTTTATGGATAAGTTTATTGGTGACAAAGTAAGGAGCATTGAGGATTTTACGGAGGATTTTGGATTGTAAGGATTGAATACGAGATGAATTGGATGGTTTAATGGAGCCCCAAAGCTCAACTCCGTACGTCCAAATAGGTCTAATCACAGTCATGTATATGAATCTTTTGTAATTAATTGGGAGCTTTGAACGTATATTTATTTCCCTATATTTATCCAAAAGTTCAATACAATAAATCAAATACATCTAGTTTTTTTGGTTTACTTTTACTTTCTTGTGTTATCGGAGCAATCCTTCGTATATTATTGTCAAATAATCGATCCATCTAATTATCTAGAATCGAATATTATAATACAAAGATTAAATCTGGCAATAACTAATACCTATTCCATGTATTTAGGTCAAGTTGGGCTAGTTAAGCTATGAATTTTCTAGAAATAATGTTTGAAAGATAAGTTTTTTTTTGTTTTTTTTCGATGCGCGAAATTAAAATAAAGCTTAGACTGAACTCATCCACTCAAAGGTCAACGATTAATTGAGGGAACAAGAGAAGGCCTTGTTGAATGGAAGAGTAACCTGCGACGTCATAGGATTCCACTCCAGGTTCTCAGTTCCAGGCTTCCAGGCGTAGTTTTCCAGTAGCTATTAAACTCGCAGAAATTTGGAATCGAACAAATATTTGAGGAGTTAGAGGGACAAATGTGCCAAAAAACACTAGGATTTTACAATAGTGCGTTTTTATTAGCGGGCTGGCATGTACATTTTACGGAGTTTGGTTAAAAATTTATTCTTATAGTAAATTTAATCAGCTTTAAGATGAAAAAAAGTAATGTTGTATCGGACAATAAGTTTCAGAGTTATAGCCAAAAGAGTAAGACAAACGTGTTTTCGCGGAGCTTTGGGACTGACGGCAAATTGGACAATTTCTCCATTTTTTTCCCAATAACGTAACTTCGCGAAAAATGGTCCGATTTCGGATTTCGTTTTTCATTATATAGGTACTAGTTCCAGCTACAATTAATATTTGAAGACTTCCTTCGAAAAAAAGGTTCGTTATCTTGTTATAGATAGAAAAACAAAAATAATGTTTTTTTTTGGCGGTTTTTTGCGATTTTGAATATGAAGCCGATGGTTGCCGTGGTAGCAAACTTCAGAAACAAAACCCTATCGAAGCCCTATTTATTTATTTATTGGGGGAATAGTGTCAAAACATAGTGTGATTTTACTAATTTAAATAATTGTATTCCCTATTTTATTTTTTTTTTTTTTCATTTATTGATATTTACAACTGTACAAAATAATATACAACAAGTAAATGTGTTGACATTGAATGCAATGGTATGTAAATAACTTGTGAAGAACTACTCACTGGTAGCACTTCAATAAAATCTACACTAAAAGGTCTCTAGGCCATCTTCTTTTCAGACGCCTCGGAGGATTATCAGGCAGGGATGGAGGAGGAAGCAAGTTGGGAGACTAGTGGATTGGAGTGGTTATGGAGCTTACTATGGAAGGATAGGTATCTGGTTTAGGCTAAATCAGAAACATATGGAACAAGATCTTTACGGATAAGTTTATCGGTCACTAAGTAAGGAGCATTGAGGCCTTCTTCGGACCAAATGTAAAACCTAATGCAATAGGATATCCATAATTTAAAGAAGACCTATACTAAAATTATTATTTCTTTTCTAAATTATATCTGGCCAATTTAAATTATCTAAATTCATAATATAGACTAAAACGACAAGAAGCTGTCCGTCGTTAGTAGTACTTCAACATTTACTAGACAAACGTTCAAAGCTCCCAATTAATTACAAAAGACTCATTTACATGACTGTGATTAGACCTATTTGGACGTACGGAGTTGAGCTTTGGGGCTCCACTAAACCATCCAACGTCATATATAACATCATATATTTGGTTTTCACCTGTTTTATAATGACGATATTAAGCGAATAGGCATGATAAGAAAAAAAAAAGAAAAAAAGAATAACGATGACGTGTGATACATTGACAAGACTGGATTTCAGTGTTTTTTTGCTTTTTTTAAAGAAGTCCCATGTTTATTTCAGTTTCTGATAGGTATCACTTATGTACAGTTGAGCCCCGATATTTTGAGTCTTAGAATTACGTTTCTTGATATCCAATACTCGAATATTTTGGTTTCTATTATAATAAAAATAAAATTATTTTTCACTTCTTGTATGAATACCAAGATTTTTTTAGTACAGTCTTGTTGAGTGTAGGTCTATATGATTTGTGTGAATATGAGAGATTAGTAAAAAAAAAAAAAAAAAAAAAAAAAAAAAAAAAAAAAAAATGTTTAATTGACAAATATGTTAAATAAATAATAATCAAAACATTTTTTTAAAAATACTCTAAATTAAGATGAAAAAGTAAATAAAATAATAAAATAGAAGTTAATAGTAAATGAAATTTAAGCTGAGATAGCCCGTCGTTACAGACTACATCAACATTTACTAGAAAAACGTTCAAAGCTCCCAATTAATTACAAAAGACTCATGACTGTGATTAGACCTATTTTTACGTACGGAGTTGAGCTTTGGGCCTCCACTAAACCGTCCAATTCACATCGTACTCAATCCTTACAATCCAAAATCCTTCGAAAAACCCTCAATGCACCTTACTTTGTCACCAATAAACTTATCCATAAAGATATTAATGTTCCATATGTTGCAGCTTTAACCCAAACTAGATATCAATCCTTTCATAGTAAGCTCCATAACCACTCAAATCCCCTAATTTCTCAACTTGCTTCCCACACCATTCCTGATAATCCTCCGAGGCGTCTGAAAAGATGATGGCCTAGAGACCTTCTAGTGTAGAATTTTTATTAAAGTGGTACTGATAAGTAGTACTTTCCAAGTTTCGTCATGTTATTGTAATAGTTAACAGCACATTTACTTGATGTATAATTATTGTATAGTTTTAAATTTCAATAAATTGTTCTTAAAAAAAATTCATAATATCTTCATTAAATTGTATTTTATTTATTTATTTTGTGTTTATACGTGTTTTTTTTTTTTTAAATATTTACAAATATCTGCGTCTCAATAGGTTAATGAAGATAATGTATAAACGGTGCGATATTAACTGTACATTACATTAAAATAATGAAAAATATATTTTCTTTAATCAAACAAAAATATCACAAGTATAAATACTTCCTTTTAAGTTATTTTATACATAAACTTGTTTAATACATAATACCTTTTTTAAATAAAATATTTTAAATAATATTAACAACAAAAATTAATAAAAACGTTAATTCTAACATGTAACCTTACAATAACCTCCCTAGAAATTCAAAGAACAGATCCGTATCTGATAAGGGCGATAACCGAGAAGCTCGTGCAGTCAAGGTCACGCTAGTTGACCGGAAAATTTCGTGGAAAATGGAAAGAATGAGTCGCCATTCGGAAAATTGGAGTAATCACAATTTTGTTCGAAATTGTGGTACACAATTTTAATTTAGTTTTTAGAGAATAGAATAATTTTATTCATTAGAAATATAATTATTTAATTTTATTACGAGGAGGAATTATTTTTCATTTCTTAAAGGTGAGAATATTTATAATTAAGAAAGGAAATTGCTTTTGAATTTTAAATGATAAATTAAAAATTGTTCGTACAAATAAATAACAGATGCAAGGGAATGATGACATATCACAACAGTTAAAGTGCATTGTGATTTTTAAATTTTATTTATTAGTTTGGGATACAAACTATACAGGATTACAGTAATTATTATTATTTATTTTTTCCATATGGTATAATAAGGACCGTTTGTAAATATATTAACATGTTCCATGGCTTACAGGCCTACTTACAAGTATAAATATAAAAGTATAAAGTTTAGCACGATTAGTTATTTAATTATAAAGTAATAATATAACAGAATATATAAAAAAAATGTAATGTAATGTAATGACAACGATTATTTATAATAACATGTTAAAACTTGAAAAGAACTAGTCATCAGTAGCACTTTATTAAAACTTCTACACTAGAAGATCTCTAGTCCATCTTCGTTTCAGACGCCTCGGAGGATTATCAGGAATAGTGTGGGAAGCAAGTTGAGAAACTAACGGGTTTGAGTGGTTATGGAGCTTACTATGAAAGGATAGGTATCTGGTTTGGGCTAATTCTGCAACATATGGGCTGTTAAGATCTTTTTGGATAAGTTTATTGATGACAAAGTAAGGAGCATTGAGGATTTTTCGAAGGATTTTGAATTCTAAGGATTGAATAATACTTTATATAAGTAAATTTATAAAAAAATGATTCAGATTTTTTTTTTTTTTTCATTTAATTTTTATAATATTTTGAAATATTTTTTTCATACATAAAACCGTTTATCTTTTATTCAAATTATTTTATATGATTTCTGTGTAATAAATAATTATTCCTTCCATGACAACATGAGTTACATTCCCACTCCCCAGTTACTTCCCAACTTGCTTCCACTCTATTCTTAATAAACCTCCGCAGTCAGAAAAGAAGATGGCCTAAGGACTTTCTAATGTAGAACATTTGTTGAAGTGCTATGAACGGGTAGTTCTTCACATGTTATTGTCATGTCATTTTAATCATTTCACCTCACATTTACTTATTGTATATTGTTGTAAATATCAATAAATTATTATATTATATTCGGGACGTTCTGTACACTAGTGAAGACATTCAACTAGTTAGATAGTGGTGCTATCTGTGAGGAGTGTTCAGAAAGGGAGTTTTAGAATATTGAGATAGTCGGCTGTTTGACCTTTTTGTTATATTAGCCTTTGCGTTATTATTCCTGTATTTTAGTTAAATAGTTTAGTTTTTTTCTTACGGAGTAGACATGTCTTGGAAGTAAGTGTGATTCTGTTTTATTTGCAATGATTGTCTTTTTTTTTGAGTGTATAATATGTCAACGTTCAAGACATGTTCTGAAAAAAAAAATTGTTAGCTTGTCTCGATTATTTTGATGTTTTAATCGATTCTTTGTCCTACACTCTAGAAGGGAAAATAACTACAATCACGGTTTTTAATAAAAATTAAGTTGATAATATTAATTTCTTATGGATTATCACTTCGCCATCTTTCATAAAAAAAAATTATATAAACAGTAAACCATCATCAAAAAATTATTATACCCGTGTCCTTAAAATTCTATTAAATATCTTATGTATAACAGTTTAATATTTGTATCTTAACATCAATAACTTAAACTACGCTCACAATAATTCGATTTCGAACGATAATGTTAGAAAAAAATCGAATGTGAAATAGGGTAAACCAGACAGTTATTGACACCATATTTTAAAAATTAGAAAAAATAATATTTAGCCAAACAAAAATCATAAAATTCGTTTTAGATCCTACAATTCAACTGTGTCAAAGTACTTTTTAATTCTGTCCGTATTTTAAAAGATATCCTTAAGGGTGTCAATAACCGATTTTACAATATTTATTGTCACTATCTTGTAAAACATATTCCAGGAATAATGTTTGTTGCGAACTTTCTTGCTTAGCTTACAGTATAAGGAAAAATTACTGCCATTTTCATTGGATTTAATTTCATTTGTCTCTTCTTTCTACAATTTTAATACAAATATTTCCTTAAGGGTGTCAATAACTCTCTGGTTTGCCCTTTTTGATCTAGTAAAAAAAAAAATTTTAAATGTTTATTTGTGATAAATTATTTTTGTTAAAGTAATTGCGTATTTTTTTGCTTTTTAATTTTATATATTTATCTTTAAAAGAATACTTCTTTTTTTTTTGTATTAAATCAATAACATCCATTTTTGCCGATTTATTTTAATCCGCTTTTGTTCTTTATCATTGGAAAAGGTTTTTAAAAAAGATAAAAAAAATCCCCAGATCGTGGAGATAATATTCGCAATGGTGGGAACAGCGTTGCGAAAACCCACCCCAATGAGGGGTTGAATCTGCGAGTCCGCCATTTTGTCGATTAAATTCGCCTACCGGGAGGAGAGCGAGAGGGAGCCGCGGAGAGAGGCGATGATGAGAGGGGAGCGGTGGTGGGGAGGAAAATGGCGGGCGGGAGGGGGTGGGGTTGGTCGTCACGGCAACGCCCGCCCCCCTCCCCTATTGGTGGGGGGCCGCTGGAGGGGAGGGGCGGGGGAGCAGGGAATGTCCCCTCTGACCACGTGGTCCCGGCGCCGGCTACTGCCACGTGGAAGCCAACGCCACGCTTTGTCTAGTTTAATAAAACACAACTCTAGATTTCTGTATTATATTTTAATTTTTATCACCTTTTTCGTTGGAAATCTTTTTTTTTTTTCTTTTATTCCTAATATTATGTGTGTAATAATAAAATTATAATAAATTCCCAAGTGTCCTAGATTTTTTTTTTTAATTTATTATTAATAATAAAATAAAGAAATTCCAACAAAAGCTCTTTTCATTCCTTGAAACTGATCCATTCCTTTACATATTAATTTAATTTTTTTTTAATCTTTTATATAATAAACCTAATAAACTAAAGTAATTTTTTTTACGAATAGTTCCGTACAATTATTATTGATGAATAATTAATAATAATTATTTTAAAGATAAATATATACTTAAAAAAATACACAATTACTTTAACAAAAATAATTTATCACAAATAAGCATTTTTTTATTTTATTTATTTTATTTTTATTTTTTTTTACGATATCAAATAGTGAAAGCAGAGAGTTCTTTACACCCTTAAAGAAATATTTAGGAATATTCACACTAAAATTATAGAAAGAAGAGCCAATAATCTTGAAATTGGCAGTAATTTTTCCTTTCCTAAGTTCACACAAACATTATTCCTGGAATATGTTTTACAAGATAGTGACAATAAGTAATGTAAAGTCAGTTATTGACACACAAAGGATATCTTTTAAAATAAGGACAGAATTGAACCTACTTAAAGTTGAGTTGTAGGATCTAAAAGGAATTTTATGATTTTTGTTTGGCTAAATATTATTTTTTCTAATTTTTAAAATATGGTGTCAATAACTGTCTGGTTTACCCTATTTCACATTCGATTTTTTTCTAACATTATCGTTCGAAATCGAATTATTGTAAGCGTAGATTAAGTTATTGATGTTAAGATAAAAATATTAATCTGTAACACAATAAGATACTTAATAAAATACTAAGACACGAGTATAATAATTTTTTTGATGACGGTTTACTGTTTATTTAATTTTTTCGATGAAAGGTGGCGATGCGATAATGCGTGAGAAATTAATATTTACTTATTTTAATCAGTTTGAAACACATTTAAAAAATTCTCATCAGCACTTCGATACACCGATTATATTCATTAAATTTTAAAAATGTAAGAAAAAAAATTTAGCATTTTTATACTCACTTTTGCCAAGTTAAATTAAATTTTGATCCCTGCATTTATTAAATAAAATTATTTAACCAATTCCCCATTTCTTCTCTTTACGCTTATTATACTCTAGGTCTCCAAATCTGTCAGTAACCTTTCTACTTAATTATAATTATTAATGAATTAAAAAATAAAAATTAATTTTAATACCTTAAGACGAGAAAATCAGAACTGTCGCATCCTCAGGTGAGTACTAAAATGTTTGATTTATTGTCTTTCAAATTTAAGATTTAATCTATCTAGCAAAGTGCTGATGTTTTTGTAGATTTTTAGATTTTATAGTAAATGCTTAACATTCTATAATTAGAATTTTTTTTTTTTTTAATGAATAGTTTCATTAGATCTAAAATTATACAATTAGAGTTCTAGCAATGGGTAGTTCCTCTAGAAGTCTTAATCATGTTATCATATTGCATTTTATACAACATATTTACTTGATGTATTTTCTAATACAGTTGTAAATTTTAATCAATAAAGGATTAAAAAAAAAAAAAAATGATACAAATAATTCAAAGCATCACCACTTTGATACACTAGAGATATTAATTATAAGAATGTAAGACAAGAAATCAAACATCTTGATACTCGCCTAAGTATGCTACAGTTTTGATTTTTTTGTCTTTCGTTTATTAAAATTAATTTACATAATCAGTGTGCTGTGATTTAATAATCGAAACTATTCTTTGAATAAATTCATAAATCCTAATTGTACTCACACCTCTATACCATAACATTTTTAAAAAGAATTTTTTAAGAAAACTTTTGTACATATTAAATGATGTTAACAATCTACCTGTGATATTCAGATGTCTTTTGTATCTGTGTTTGTGGTTGGTGTTGCAAGGGTCTATAATGTACAAAAACTATTTATTTTTTTTCTAAATAAAAGCTAAATTCTGGAAATTACACAAATAATTAAGTTAATCTGCTGACTAAATTATAATTACTTTAAGCGTTAATAATTTCAGTAAAATATTTAATTATGTCAAAAAGTAACAATTGATGTAACTGGATTGTTTTCTTTGGAATTTATCGTTTGGGATTTTGTATCTTGTTCAAACAACAAATGAATATATGTCCAAAGACTGTAACATAAAATCAATGCCTTATGGAGTTTACTTTGGTTGTAGAATATTTTAATTTTTTTAATAAATGTTTTATAACTATAGAGATAATTCTTGTTGAGACTATACTGTAGGTCAGTTGTGGTACGCATGATAGAATAGAACTGTCTATACAATCAGAATTGATGACTTAATTGCCATTTCTATTGGAATTTATTTAAACTATATTATTATGCAATTAAAGAAGTACTTCTGAATTCAAACACAAATTATTTAAACTTAGTGGTACGGATTTTAATTAATTTTAAAGCAATATACTTAACTTAGATTTAAACAATTTAAAAATAGTTATATATATATTTTTAAGACCATAATTTTAGATTAAATTTTTTATAATTAATTTTTATTTAAATAATTTTTTTTTAAATAATAATTTAATTTTTTTTTCTCTCTTTATTGCTTACATCATTTCTACAATTCACAAAATTATAGGCTGTACAAAAAAAAAAAAAAAAAAAAAAAAAAAAAAAAAAAAAAAAAAAAAAAAAAAAAAAAAAAAAAAAAAAAAAAAAAATTATAGGCTGTAAAAAAAAATATAAAATAAAGTATATTATTTGGTATAAAATAGACCAGTCTCAAACTTAAAATAGAATACCGTTGAACAACTTAAATGTGTAGATACAGTCATAATATACAATCGAAGAAAAAAAAAAAAAATTCAAAGAATATATATAATAAATAATACACACACATAAATACATACTCATATACCCACATACATATACATACGTAAATAATGATTTTGTTTCCAAAACGTTTCATTATTGGTAAATGATAAATGTATGTGTATGTATATTTTCCACAAAAGAATTATTTGAATTTATATTTTAAGTAACGAAATTACCCTATTTTTTTAAATTTATTATTTATTATTTTTAACCTCAATAATTATTTTTTAACATCTTATAATCTCATTAGATATTTTAATATTCCTAATCAATTATAGATTATGAGTTATGTTTAAAATATGTAAAATTAAAAATAAATATAAATAAATAAATATATTATTATAGCGTTATTTGTATATATGTGGTCAAAGTGACCAAATGAAAACAGCGTGGACTGTATTTAGCAGCGAATGAATCGTAGTGCGCATGCGTGCCTCTTTTTCCTACCGATATGAGAAACATTTTTAGAATTCAAAATATTTACACAAAATGGCTTCTAATATTTTTCGGCAATGATTATATTGTAATATGATTATTTATCATCGTTATTAGTATTATATTTATAGATGGATAGCTTTTTTTTTTTTTTTTTTTTTTTTTTTAATTGTGATTTTTCTGTTAGTGTATATTTTCAGGTCAAATATCTGCCTTAAATTACTTAAACGCCTGACCATTAATTGTACAATTCATTAACGTATTTATTTACGTAATGAAGTTATGATGCTGAATTAGACTTTTATTCCTGACAAGACTTTCCATGAAATTCGACATATTATAAATTATAACTAGATATGATACGTATTTCAGCTGTTCACATAACGATGTATCTATGTCATCGATATATTTATCGGGTTCTAAAGTGCTCTTGTCTTGTAAAAGTCTTTAAAGAATAGATGAATCGTATCTGAACTCGACTCGAATTTATCAATGAATTCGGTTTAGATATGTCGTCTACTTATCTCCCATTCATTATTCTCCTCCAAACTTGTGACTGATTACGATTACGAAATCGAGAAATATTTCATGTTCTCTTGTTTTTAAATTATCTTATAGATAATATATATATATATATATATATATATATATATATATATATATATATATATTTTTTTTTAAATAAATGGCATCGAAAAGTCTATAATCTAGTATAATCAAAAGATTATAAAAATGTAAAATTTATTTTTTTAAATATGAAAGAAGACCTTATGCCCAACTATTTTAATAATTGTTATGTTATTATTATGTTTTTTTTTTTCATTTATTTTTTACTGTACATATCATGTTAATGAAATCATAAAGTCATCAATATTACTTAATCGGATTAACTTATGATTGATAGGTCGAAACATAGATGCGAGGATTCTCTTTGGTCTGATCTAGTAGATTTGGGTTTCGACTAAATTCAATAATGAAGTTACGTTGACGAATATTATTAATGTTTTATTGAACATGAAACGTCCAGTTTCATAAAAAGTCTTGTTTCTATCACTGATCCGTCCCGGAGGACCAATTTTCTTGTTCTGCTCATCTGTTATGGTCGGTGACCAGCTGATCGAAAGGCCTATCCGTAACTAGAACTGAATAATGTTGAAAATGAGTTGGATGTGGACCTGAATACCCTACCTTAAGTATTTATTAAAATCCTTATAAAATGATAATATATAATTTCTTAATTACATAACAGTGTTAAAATAAAGTTTAAAACTTAAACGGGAATATTATGTTTCGTCTGATCTTGTACATTTAAGTTTTGACCCTATTCATAAGTTACCTATGTTATGTAGAAAAATATTTTTTTTTTATGATTTATTAGATATAAAACATCCCGGTTCAATCATGTCTTGTTTCTAACACTGATCCATCCCGGAGTACCTAAAACGTATTTGGGCTCATCTAGGCTGCAATGTTCGTTGACAAGCTGGTCATAAGGCCTATCCCTAATTAGAACTATGTAATTAATTTATTCACGTAAAAGTTAAGTCTAGGTCGAAACGTAAATGGGAAGATAATGTTTTTTTAATATCTTGTAGATTTAGGTTTTAAGCAGATTCAATAATTATGTTATGTAGACAAACATGTCTGGTTTTTTATTAGCTACAAGACGTAAAGTTTCGATTATGTTTTGTTTCTAATACTGATCCTTCCCGGAGGACCATTTTTCTTGTTGGGCTCAACTGGTCTATGGTCGCTGACAAAACGTCTATCCCTAACTAGAAATGAATAATTCTGAAAAAGAGTTGGATCTGGATCTGGATACCCTAACTTAAATGTTTATTAAAGTGCTTATAAAATGGTAATATATATAATTTCTTAACTCTATACTAAACAGTGTTAAAAAAACAAAAACGGATAAATGTTAAAGTGAAGGCTAGATCAAAACGTAAATGGGAAGATAATGTTTTTTCTGATCTTGTAGATGTAGGTTTTAATCCTATTCAAAAATATATGTTATGTAAACAAATATTTATGATGATCTATTAGTTATAAAATACTATTTTCTATACTGTTCTATAGCTATTAATTCTTTCGTTGACTAATTTACTTTTTATTATTTTTTTTAAAAATTATTTTTATTACTTTATTTTTTTTTTTAATGTTTGTATCATCTTGGTCACATCCTATTTTTTGTTATTTTAGCCCTGATGAACACCTGTAACGTCTAAGTTCAATTAAGTCTTGTTTCTATTTCTTATCCATCCCGGAGGACCATTTTTCTTGTTGGACTCAACTGGTCTATGTTCACTGACAAAAGGCCAATCCCTAACTAGAACTGCATGATGCTGAATAGGAGCAAGTTGTGGGCCTTAATACCCTTACGTTTAGGTATTTAGGGTACATACTTGTTTTAAGTTCCATGACTACAGTTTTAAATAAAATAACATAATTAAATGCTAAATTGTTTGTTGTATCTATTGCTATCTGGGATAACAGTTCTCAGTACGGTCACTAATACGTCTATTCTCTTCTGAGAAGTCGTGAATATGTTTATAACCTAAATTATATAATTACTATGATTTAACATTGTAATTATTCTAAATTACTGAATAATATTATTTTATTAAATGTCTTCAACCGAACATTGTATGTACAGTAATAATAGAGGTTGTTCAAAATGGATTCTTAGCACTCGCCCAATATCTCTTCTAAGAATGTTTAAAAATATTCAGAACCAATTTACCTGGTATTAGCTGTTCCTTTTAAACGTTACGTAAAATTTTATATCAGCGCATTTAAATTTTTTTTTTTTTAGTTTTTAGATTATTATTTAAATATTTTATACATTATATTTTATGTTTTTTTGTGCCTTTCAGTTCTAATAATATTTTCTCGGTAAAACGAGAATCACATGTTTCACATTTTCATCATGCTTAATGTCTGCTTCGTTATGTTTTGACTCAATGTATTCATGACATAGATTGTTATTTATCATTTTCTCCCTGTGTATCGCAATTTCATGACTTTGATTAGACCTATTTGGACGTACGGAGTTGAGCTTTGGGGCTCTACTAAACCATCCAATTCATTTCGTATCCAATCCTTACAATCCGAAATCCGTCGAAAAATCCTAAATGCTCCTTACTTTTTCACCAGTAAACTTATAGTTCTCTGACAAAGACCTTAATGTTCCATATGTTGCTGAGTTAGCCCAAACGAGATACCTATCCTTTCATAGCAAGCTACATAACCACTCAAACCCATTATTTCTCAACTTGCTTCCCACTCCATTCCCGATAATCCTTCGAGGCGTCTAAAAAGAAGATGCCCTAGAGATCTTCTAGTGTAGAATTTTTATTAATATTATTGTAATGGTTATCAGCTCATTTACTTGAAGTATATATTTGTACAGTTGTAAATTTTAATAAATTGATATTAAAAAAAAATAAAATAAAATAAACAATATAAAAAATAAAACCATAAAAAATAAATGATACAAAATTCAATTTAATATAAATAATATACAAAATGTAATACATATACATATTACAATAGAAAAACATATTTAAAATGAATACAACAGTATAAAAAAAAATACATATACATACGGTTACAATTAATACATATGAAAAATAAACAAAGTTAACTGGTGGATTCTTTTCAAATCTTATCCTTTCAAATCCTTTTCATTTTTCTTCAATTCTAGCAACTGAAAATCAACGCTTGTGACAAATTTATTTAACTCTGTTCTGTATTTTTTTTTATTTTTCATTGCCCATTTGTCACCCCTCAGAATCATGCTCCTGATAAAACTGCATCTGTCCTTTTCAAATTCGACTCCTTCAACATTTACTTGGCAAACGTTCTAACCTCCCGATTGCGTACAAAAGTACTCCTTTACATAACAGTAATTAAACCTATTTGGACGTATGGAGTTGAGCTTTGGGGATCCATTAAACCACCCAATTTATCTCGTATCCAATCCTTAATGCTCCTTACCTTTATACTAATAAACTTATCCATAAAGATCTTTATATTCCTCATGTCTCTGACTTAGATATAAACCAGATATCTATCCTTTCATAGCAAACTCCATAACCCTTCAAATCCATTAGTGTCACAACTTGCTTCTCACTCCATTCCAGATAACCCTCCGAGGTGTCTGAAAAGAAGATGGCCTCGGGACTTTCTAATATAGTACTTTATTATATAGAACATTTATAAGTGCTATTAATGAGTTGTTGCTTTCAAGCAATTAGAATGTAATTTCTAAAATTATCATTGCATTTACTTCTTGTATTATATATATTATAGTTGTAAATTTCAATAAATAGCTATAAAAAAAAGAAGAAAACTTTTTAAATTTAGGACGTTTGTGTAGAATGTGGTTCAATTTTTGTTCATATACTTATAAACTTATTGATTTCCGATAATCATACTAATTATCTGAAAAGAATATGGCCGATCAGAGAACTCTAATATGGTATTATTTTTTTATATAATCATAAAAACAAACCTACTTACTGGTTTAACTTGGATATGTTTAAAACAGATGTTTCCAAAACTTTCATTTGTTTTTATTATTTCTTCTAAACCACGTAGTTTACAAATCTTTCTTCTTATCGAATTCTGTATTTTATATTTTATTGTGCTCGTGAAAAATTTATGTTTAGTTTCTTCGTGAACTATTGGCAATAGAATGTTCTCCTTGCTTAGAACTTCGAGTACCTGAAACCTTTGCTAGTACCTTTTTCCTGTCCCTTCTACCTGGTTTTGGAAAAGAAGAAAAAGGCACGTTTGGATCATTTGTTGTTTGTCCCAAGACGCCTTTCGAAAGTACTGCTATTTTTGGAAAAGCTTTTCTGCCTTTCAAAATGACATTCCATTGTCTGTATGTTCGTATACATATATATAATAAGGTTCTTGAGGTTCAGTCAATAAATAAAAACAACTATTTTGGCGACGTTTCGAGACTAAATGGTTCTCAAAATCGCCCCTATATAAATAATTGTTAAATAAAAATCCAAGCCAGAGTAATAAAAATATTAATATACAATTTATATAATAATACAAACAAAATGAAAATAAAACTACTTTTGTTGTATAATACAAAATCAAACTTTTATTAATCGACTTTATCGTGGATATAAGATATTTACACTATTCTGATTTGTATAATATTTTGTAATTTATAGAAATTAGTGTTTCAGTCTTTAAGTAATAAGTGTTTTGTTCGTATCTTTTTAGAGTTTTCTTGTTGTAATTTCCTATTTCTTGGATATTTGGGTTTTCAGGTAGAGCAGTTTATAATTATTAATGATAATTAATTTCTTCCAATTTTACAATAATATACTAGTTATATATGGAAAAAAGGTACCATTCCATTTGAGCGTCTCCACGAAATCTACCTGACCCGCGCTACACCGACCAGTTCGATCACGCTTCACATCGAGTTTACATTTATCGATAGCTCTTTCCTATAACCTCACATGTAAACAATCACTTCTACAGTTTCAACTTGGATTGTGTTGTTTAGTGTGTTATATTGATATTTAGTCTTCTTAAATGTAAATAGGTGAAACAGAAGTTAACATGAGTTTCATAACGGATTTAGTGTTTTATATATTGATGTTTTCTTATTTCCTATTCTCTAATGTGTGAAAGTATTACAAAATTAACAAGATTAATTTTTACATGGATTTGATGTTTTATATATTTATATTTGTTGTACCAATTTAAGTAAGAATTTTTCAGTTTACATATTTTGTGAATGGATTCTTTGTCGTCCATTACTTATTGCTCTAAAGTGAGACAGATTGTATAATGAATTCAATAAAACACATCGATCTAAAAATAAATGTGAGAAAGTATATCACAGGTTTCATGTTTTCTTATTTCCACTTCCCTTGAGAAAATATAGCAGAAATTAACATCATAACTTTCAACAAGGATTCTGTCTTATATTATATAATCCCTTATAACATGGAAAATAGATAATGTGAAAATAATCACAGATTAAGAGGTAAATGACACATTACTATATAATTGTAGAACTGGTGGTATAATGTTATAGACTAATGTGTTTTTAAAAAAAAAAATAGAAGCCTGATGATGGAATATTGTCTCTGAAACATATAGCTACAAATGTTAAACAAATAGGAGTTATGCCAAATAAATAATTAAGGATTCTGTCTTTTTTATATTTATAATTTGTTATTTACACTTCCTTAACATCAGAAAGTTTATCAGGAGTTAACATTACTGTTGGCTTAATATTATATTAATTCTGAGTTACATAACTCAAAAATCTGTATTTTTGATCATCATTATGTATAGAATGAGTTAACAACGAATTATTATCCTTTCGCCATCTTAAAACAGTTAAATTGTTAAATTTTTTATTATAAAGTGTCCTTTTAAGATCCACCATCTTAAAACCGTGAAATATTTTAAAACAGTATCCTGGAGGACAACAATGGCGGAAGTTATCCTTCGGATAACTTAAAAAAACCGTTAAAAACAGCAATCCTTAAGGACGAAAAATCTATACCCTTGGCCACTCTCTCCATCCACAATTAGAATTAACTAATATTAATCAATTATCTATATTATATATATACATCAATATGACTGGTTCCTGGCAGATCTGTAAAACAGTGTCCTTAAAAACAGTTAAAACAGCAATCCTTAAGGACGAAAAAGCTAATTCTAATTGTGGATGGAGAGAGTGGCCAAGAGTGTCCTTCGGCCTCGAAAAATCGTCAGATCCTGGCAGATCTGTAAAACAGTGTCTTAATTAATTAATTAATTCAAGATTGATTTAGTGTCTTATATATTGATATTTTCTTATTTCGACTTCATTATTTCCTTATTCCTCATTTTAATATCAGAATGTATAACAGAATTTAATATAAGTTTGAACATGGATTTAGAGGTTCTCCGTAAATGTAGGAGAATAACCTTTCCCCTCTAAAAGTAGCGACTAAAACACCGAAATAAATCGGAACAAGGTTAGAATGGACAAAAGGTATTTTGGGCGCGCGTAGGGGCTGGATACGTGCTTGTGGAAAGGTACCAAAGGGAAAAAATATATATAAATCGAATATTATCGATAATATACATAATCGATTCTCTGTAGAATACTTCGTATCGATGTGCGAGTAGGGTTGACTATTTTGCAGCCGGTGCGTGGTGCAGTTCTATCAATTATTCAGTGCTATTGATCTCTGACAGGGGACTCAATCTACAGGTTGCCTTCTGCATCGCTATCAATATGGCACTGTATAATATTTATAATAAATACAATTATGTTTTATATTAGTATAGCTATTTTTCAACCGACTTCAAAAAAAAAGAGGAGGTTCTTAACACATCTGTTTTTTTTTTTTTTTTTTTTTTTTTTTTTTTTTTTTTTTTTTTTTTTTTTTTTTTTTTTTTTTATTTTTTTTTTTTTTTTTTTTTTTTTTTTTTTTTTTTTTTTTTTTTTTTGTATGTTACGCGATTACTCGGTCAATTCTGAATCAATTTTGATTGTTCTTTTTTAGATCGGTAGGGCATACTTCAGAGGTGGTACAATAAAAAAATATATTGAAATCAACGCAGCACTTTTTAAAAAAAAAAAAAAAAAACAGTTAATAAAAATCACTGTTATATAACCTTCCATTTTAAACATATTTATAATTATGATTATCTAAAATCTCCATGGTAACTAAATCTAAATTATTAACAAAAATAATTTACATATACAGTCAACTCTTGTTTGTCGTACTTCGATAAGCTTAATTCTTAAATAAGTCGAACAAAATCTACGGTCGGAAGTACATTACACTTAAATTTCACCTCAACGAGATTATTTCAGACAGAAAACGTTTAAAATAGTGTAAATAAGTCGAACTGAGAATAGATTTCAACTATAATTTTGTGTTCAATTTTCCCATTATATGAAGATAAGTGGAATGATAACCTCGATAATTTTTCGTTCAATAAGTCGAACTATTTTTCAGGGGTGGCGTGAAGATCGAGAATTGACTGTATAAACAAAAATACACTCACCACTAAAAAGTGAAAAATAAAAATTATTTTTATCATTATCACAATTTCATCGATATGTAAAATCTAGATAGATTATTTTTTCTAATTTCTTTTACAACGCCATATATTTGATTTTCAGCTGTTTTATAATGACGATATTAAGCGAATAGCCATGATACCAAAAAAAATGACGATGACGTGTGATACATCGTCAAGACTTGATTTCAATGTTGTTTTTTTTTGTTTTTTAGAACATGAGATCCCATGTTTATTTCAGTTTCTGATAGGTATGTATCACTTATGTACAGTTTAGTCCCGATATTTTTAGTCTTAGAATTACGTTTCTTGATATCCAATACTCGAATATTTTGGTTTCTATTATAATAAAAATAAAATTATGGAAGGTCCTTGTGGATAGTAGGAAGCCAAGAGGAGGAGGAGCGTGGTCGGAGGACAGGAGGAGGAACCACGGTGACCGCATGAGGGAAGTATGGAATGAGAGGAAGAGAAAGAAAGAGGGAAAGAAGCACTAAGCTCAATGATATTCGCGTGGTCCTCAGGACCTTTTCATGTGGAAAAAAAAAAATAATAAAAAATAATAAAAATAAAATTATTTTTCAATTCTTGTATGAATACCAAGATTTTTTTAGTACAGTCTTGTTGAGTGTAGGTCTATATGATTTGTGTGAATATGAGAGATTAGTCCAAATTGTAAGAAAAAAAAAAAAAAAATGTTTGACAAATATGTTAAATAAATAATAATCAAAACATTTAAAAAAAAAAATACTCTAAATTAAGATGAAAAAGTAAATAAAATAATAAAATAGAAGTTAATAGTAAATGAAATTTAAGCTGAGATAGCCCGTCGTTACAGACTACTTCAACATTTACTATACAAACCATCAAAGCTCGCAATTAATTACAAAAGACTCATGACTGTGATTAGAAGACCTATTTTGACGTACGGAGTTGAGCTTTGGGGCTCTACTAAACCATCCAATTCCTCTCGTACTCAATCCAGAACCCTTCGAAAAATCCTCAATGCTCCTTACTTTGTCACCAATAAACTTATCCTTAAAGATCTTAGTGTTCCATATGTTGCTGATTTAGCCCAAACCAGATACCTATCCTTTCATAGTAAGCTCCATAATCACTCAAATCCGTTAGTTTCTCAACTTGCTTCCCGCTCCATTCCTGATAATCCTCCGAGGCGTCTGAAGATGGACTAGAGACCTTCTAGTGTAGAATTTTTAATAAAGTGCTACTGATGAGTAGTTCTTTTCAAGTTTTGACTTGTTATTGTTATCGTTGTCAATACATTTACTTGATGTATGTATTTTGTACAGTTGTAAATTTAAATAAATGGATAGAAAAAAAAATACAAGTTAATTAAAACCAGCGCAGAACTTTACGCCATCCTTCATTCCATTATTTACTGCGAAAGAACATACTCAAATACTAATATAGTCATCCTAACTGATTCAGCCTCTGTATGCCAACATCTAAATTTGTTACACCAAACAAAATCACATAATTACATTTCTTTTAAAATTCTTTCATTATTGTACTCAATGGGTACCGGGACACGTAGGGCTGTCAGGTAATGAAACGGCAGATAAAACTGCCAACCAACGCCAGCATCACCGGATAAATATCAAGATCCCAATAACAGACCTAATTAGAAAAATCAAATATAATGCGATCGAAGAATGGCAAAGGTTTTACGAATGGGAAAGTGCACTGAAAGGAAAGGACCACTACGCAGTACAAGAAAAGGTAGCATTGACTCCATGGTTTGTAACTCAAAGGCTAAATCTCGAACGCCCAAGTTTAGTAAAACTTATTAGACTAAAGATTAACCATGGCAGAACCAACAAATTCCTCAATTTAATGGCCCTAACTCAAAGTGGTATGTGTTCTAAATGCCAATGTCTGGAAGATCCAAGACACATCGTGTTTAAGTGCAAAAAGTTTGTGAAAGAGAGGATAAGAACGCTGGGTACACTGACTGTTCAAGACGTCTCTGAATTCTTAAGAACTTTGACGAAAGTAAAGGCCCAAGATTTAATTAAATTTCTGTCTGAAACCAAAGCTCTCATATAATAGAGAAAGAAAAAGAAAATTCAACTGGGCACAAAATTAAATAAAATTAGATAGTGATATATTGGCAATATAGGACTTGTGTTAGCAAGTCTTTAAAGCAAAAAAAAAAAAAAAAAAAAAAAAAAATCAGGAAATTATGTTTAATAATTATGTATTATGTTTGTACTAGTATATTGAAGTAATTATCTATATAATCAATTAATGGAATGCATACATCTTTCATCGATTCATTTTGTAATCTGGATACTAATCGATATTTGATTGATAAGGATAGCAGCTGACGGTTCCCTGATAGACTCAACACACAAACTGTAATGGATTAAATTAGATGCACTTAGTGACGTCACACGTGGATACAATCGATTTTTTTTTCGCGTCGTTCTAGGACTCGATTCTTATTCTATTACTGCTTATATTATCCATTGGCTGTTTATATCAAGATGGCTTTGACGAATTCGACTTATCATATACCTAATTACATAATCACGTTGTACAGCTGATACATTAAACATATCCGAGTAAACATTTGAAATAAACTTTTATCATTTATGTCTTTTTTTTTAGGAGAGATAAAAAAATTCTCAAGTTTTAAATATTTACACACCTGTGTTTATCGTGGTATTATGGTTGCTAAAATTCTGACGGATACACTCTAAAAATTACATTTTCCAAGGTCGCAAAATATTTCTGAGCCAAAATTTTTTTTTTAGTAATAATTTACCAATAATACTCTACTAATATTGCCAAAAGTTTATAAATATATTTACATGTGAAAGAATTTCTTTTATACATGTTGCTGAAGCTTATAAGTCGATTTTTTGTTTTAGTTATTTTATCTATCTGAAGTAATTTTTTTTAATACCAATTTATTGAAAGTTACAACTGTAAAAAATATATTCATGAAGTAAATGTGTTGATAACGATTGCAATAACACGTTAAAACTTAAAAAGAACTACTCATGAGTAGCACTTCAATAAAAATTCTACTCTAGAAGGTCTATAGGCCATCTTCTTTTCAGAGGCCACGGAGAATTATCAGGAATGGAGTGAGGAGCAAGTTGAGAAATTTGTGGATTTGAGTGGTTATGGAGCTTACTATGAAAGGATAGGTATCTGGTGTGCTAAATCAGGAACATATGGAACATTAAGATCTTTATGGATAAGTTTATTGGTGACGAAATAAGGATCTTTGAGTATCTTTAAACCTTACATTGAAAATCTAATGAAATAAATCATAAATAATAATAATAAAGTTTAAAAAGAAATTTAATAACATCAGATCCTTTGACCTGGTGTCCCTCATTGACAGTTTTCCTTTATTTTCTATTAAACAATAATTTTTTTCTTTGTTTTATATTCCAATGAAGAGGTAATTATGTTTAGAATGCATATTTCTACTAACGGATTGTCATAATGTTTTGTTTACACAAGTAACTGATTTGTATGCCAAATGAGAACACCTAGTTTTTTTTTAGCTTCAAAAGTAAAGTTCTCCATGCAATCAAAACAGAATCATTACTTTTAACATATCATTCGAAAGCTGATTAAATTTTGTGGATAGTTTTTTTTCGAAAAACAGTGAGCGTTGAAGTAATATAAGACATTGTAACTTCCCTAAATTAGGTGAAGATCAAGCTGTTCTTTAGATACCAAGTTTGTAATATTCAAGGTTACATTTACTCTGGTCTTATAGAAAATTTAATGCTAAATCCGAAAATGTGGTGAAAATTTGAAAAAAAATTTAAACAAAATGGAGATATTACAGCTTTTATGGAAAAAAAAACTGGTTTCCTCAAAAAAGTCTGATTTATCATATATCTGCAACGGGTTGGAATAGAAAGATGAGGTCTGCGGCATTTTGCTACATTTTTTATCTAGTTACACCCATTTTTTTTAATTTACACTAAGAGGTACTCACCCTGTATAAAGATATACAATATGCGTAACTTAAGTCATTTTACTGGTGATACTTTCAGCTCTGTTACATTTGTTATAAATAAGCCAACATTTATAATTCTTTTCGTTACATTTTGTACTAGGTGATTTCAAACGCTTATTGTTCTCCTAACGGATGCCTGAGTCAACCCATAATAACTGCACCTCTTGTGATTGCACAAATAGTCGTAACCTTGGCCGTTCGGGAATTCTCGGATCGCTTGGACGATTCAAGCTTCTTCCCAGAAGTTGTGTAGTCGCTCTGGGAAAATCCATGATTTCGACTGCCTTTTATTTTTTAATCATCTGTAAATATCTCACATCAAAAAAAAAAAAAAAAAAGAAAAGAAGGAACGTAATTCGAAAGTATGCGCTTGGAAAGAATGAATCATCTGTTTCGAGAAATATTGACTAAGCTTGGATTTCTTTAAATCAGCTGTTTTTTTAAACATATTTTTTAAAATCTGTTTATATATTACTGTAGATATGATTTGTTTGTTTATTTCGTTGAACGTCACTTTATGCTGCTATGGCTAATCGGACGATGCTACGGTGGGAGTCCTCTATTTTGCCTATCCAGGTATAATTAGGATAGGGATCTTTAACGAGTACCTGACATCGCACAGGCTCGGGACCCCCCATTTTACGTTCCTTAAGAAGGTCATATATCATAGATATGATTTGTATATTTGTTTAAAATATTAGTTATATTTGTCTCATATTGTGTTAGTATTCTGTTATTATTATTTGGTATTTTTATGTATAAATATTTCCTATCCTATCTGACAAGTATATGTTTTGACGGTAATTGTTCGGATCGGCGACACCACCAAACTGGCTTGACCAGCGCTACACCGACCAGTTCGATCCTTACGCCTCTCTTCATGTTTACATTTTTCGATAGTTCATTCCTATAACCTCACATGTAAACAATCACTTCTACAATTTCAACTTGGATTGTGTTGTTTAGTGTCTTATATTGATATTTAGTCTTCTTAAATGTAAATATGTGAAACAGAAATTAACAACACGAGGATTAAGTGTTTATCAATCCATGTTTTCATATTTCATCTTATCTTATGTGTAAAAGTGTTACAAAACTTAAGAAGATTAATTTGTACATGGATTTGGTGTTTTACATATTTATATTTGTTTGTTTGTTTATTTCGTTTTACGTCACTTTATGCTGCTATGGCTAATCGGACGATGCTACGGTGGGAGTCCTAAATTTTGCCTATCCAGGTATAATTAGGATAGGGATCTTTAACGAGTACCTGACATCGCACAGGCTCGGGACCCCCATTTTACGTCCCTTCCGAAGGACGGCATAGCTGAGGATTTTTTACTCCCTTTAAAAAATCCTAAGGTCATCTGCCGGGCTGCGAACCCGCGATCTTGGGTTTAGTAGGTTGCTATGCTTACACCACAGGTGACCCCTGTATTTATATTTGTTGTTTCAATTTCAGTGCTAAAATTTCAGTATACATATTTTGTGAATGGATTCTTTGTTATCTATATTACTTATTGTCCTAAAGTGAGACAGATTATATAATTAATTCAATAAAACATATCAGTTTATAAATAAATGTGAGAAAGTATCACAGGTTTCATGTTTTCTTATTTCCACTTCCCTTGAGAAAATATAGCAGAAATTAACATCATCACTTTCAACTAGGATTCTGTCTTATATTATATAATGGCTTATAACATGGAGAATTGACAATGTGAAAATAATCACAGATTAAGTGGTAGATGACACATTACTTTATAATTGTAGAACTATTGGTATAATGTTATAGATTAACATTGTGTTTTTTAAAAAAATTAGAAGCCTGATGATGGAACATTGTCTACACGTTTCGAGACTATATTGTTCTTATAATCATGCCCTACAGTGAAAAAACAGGTTACAATAAAATTATATAAGTTATAAAAGTTATTTCAAAACATAAAGTTAGCTGCAATATAAGTATATAACAACATGTGTTAGAATAATAAAAATATATATAATTACAGAATATAGAGGAGTATGAAACTACTTACAATGTTACTGATGGATATGCTATTGGTATCTATTACTTAATTATAACAGTTCTAGTACACAACTGAATTGGGGGAATTTTTTTTGAAAAACAGTTACAAGGTTATGGCGGAATTTCCCAACTGTGTAATTTGGTATTTCAAAGATGTAGGTATAAAAAGGTTTTCCGTATTTAGGTGTAATATACTTATAAATGGATAAATGATTTATATGATGTATATTTTTGCTAATGTATATTATTGGTCTGAATGTATTAAATTGGAATAACATGTGTTAAGATTTAGGACTTGCGCAGAGTTTTTGTTTATTGCGCGATTTTTTAATTTTTACAATGTTCATCATTTCTTTTAAATTTCGTTTAAAATTATTTTGTTTATGGTGAATAATTTTGTGAGAATCAAATTTAAAAGAATTTTTTGTTTGCCTGCAATGCATGGTGAAAGCTGTTAGATCTGGTTTATTCGTGTTTTTAGTTATAGACTTGGAACTGTATTTATGTTAATAAAAGAATTTTTTTTTGCCTGTAATGTGTGCTGAGAAGCTTTGTTTCTGTTTCTGGTTCATTCGGGTTTTTAGTTTATAACTTGGAAACTGTTTTATGCCTGATACACATGTCGTTTGTGATATTGTTCCGATGTACTGAAATAATACTAGCCACAACTATCTTCACACAGTATTCCGTAAACAATATCAGACTGTAATTCCAATATATCTGTATCTTTGGTTTTGGTGAATAATGTTTCTATGGTGGACGTATTTTTTAATGTGACAGTGTAGTCAGTTTTATGATTATTTGTGAGTGTTTTCCTGAGCCTTTCTGATGATATATATAAAATAGAAATTTATAATAAAATATGAAAAAAATGAAATGAAAAATGAAAATGAAATGAAAAATAAACTTTATTCTGGGACTTATTGACCCCTAAGAATAAAAATAATGCACAATTAAGAGAACAATTGTCTGGCCAATTATTTACAAATTAGATGTTCCAGTAATTAAAGCATACATTTTTTACAGGAAAAAAAAAATTAAATTAAATAAAAAATAAAATAAATTAATATTGAAATAATAATTATAACATAAAATACAATCTTATATATATATATATATATATATATATATATATATATATATATATATACATACATACATATATATATATATATATATATACATACATGAACGTATAAAAAAAGAAAGAGAGGGAAAAAAAAAAAAAAAAAAAAAGTATTCATTTGATTATTGACATCTTTGCGGAAGATTGATTGTCTAAAAGGTACTGGAATAGGTTATTTTTAAAGGAGGTTATGGAAGCTGATTTACGAATAGAAGTGGGTAAGGAATTCCAGAAGGAGGTAGCACGAATGATGAAGGATTTGTGAAAGGAAGCGGTTTTATGTGAGGGTATATATAGGTTAAAAGGTTGGGATCTAGTGTTTAGATGGTGGATAGAAGAACGCAGAGTTAATAAATCAAGAATATAGGAAGGGTTTTGGGTTTTTAGGCATTGGTATATGAAGGTACCCAGAAAGTATTGCCGTCGAAATTTAGGAAATAGCCACCCAAGCTCAGAGTATCGGCAAGTAACGTGTGACCGCCTGGAGATCCCGAAGATAAATCTAATGAAACAGTTCATCTCGAGTCAGCTTCCAGACAGTCCCCCATAAACCAAACAACAGTAATCAAAGCAAGGGAAAACAAGAGAGGACACTAAAAGTTGACGGGTACTCTGGGAAAAGAAATCTCGGGATCTATACAGTTGTTTAAGGATTATGATGGATTTTTTGGAAATTTGGGCGATATGGTTATTCCAGGAAAGGTGATATGTTAGATCTATCTTAGTTTCGATGGAGGAAAACTGGAAAATAATACTTTCAGCTACCGTTTCTAATGGCTCACTTTCAGTAATTGTCGTAGTTAAATAAAAAAACAAAATCCGAGCGTGTAATTCAGACAAGAAGCGGGTAGGGATGGTAGACAAAGGAACCCAATATGAAGGACCAGTTTTTGGGGGGTAGCTTTCAACAAGTTGTATATTACAACAACGGGATTTGTACAAAGGTAAATGACCGCAAGTGTGTAAATGTCTCCCAACAGTGTCGTGGTGTATTTAAAAAAAAAAAAACATATTGGCCACTTACTTCTTAGTTATTGTATACTTTTATCTCAAAAATTACAACAAAAAAAAAATATCGATAAATTAGAGCGTCGATTATCTGATCTAATGTGGTTCGGTTAATCATAAATACGGACAATCGAAAATCATTTTTAAAAAAATATTATGTGTAAACAGCATCTTCCGACAAACATCCCGTCTCAATGTAAAGATTATCGGGTACCTGATGATTTTTCGAATGCTAAACATCCATCTTCAGTTCTAAAACATACAAACTTTTCAACACATCAGCACTATGTTACATGGATTATACAGCGTGAGTATCTCTTAGTGTAAAAAATAAATTGGGTGAAACTGAATCAAAAATGTAGCAAAATGCCGCAGATCTCACCTTTCTATTCTAATCCGTTGCAGATATACGATAAATCAAAGGCCTTTTTTGAGGAAACCAGTATTTTTTTCCATAAAAGCTCTAATATCTCCATTTTGTTTAAATATTTTTAAAATTTTGACCACATTTTCGGATTTAGCATTAAATTTTCTATAATAGCAGAGTACCTGTAACCTTGATTTTACAAACTTAGGATCTAAAGAACAGCTTGATTTTCACCTTATTTGGGAAAGTCACAATGTCTTAATTACTTCAAGGCTCACTGTTATTTTAAAAAACTGCCTTGCCCTGTAAAAACAGACTCATCTGCCCGTAAAATTCACCTCAAAAAGTGAATTTTCTTCAACATAATCTGCCTTCAGAAGCTAACGGCAAAATTGAGATCTATGTTCATTATCATTGGATTTTAAACATTACATTGAAAATCTAATAAAATGAATCCTAAATAATAATAAATAAATAAATGTAATAACATAAGATCCTCTGATCTGGTGTCGCTTTAATATATATATAAATGGATATATATAAATACTTTTGAAAGCGAAATGAGAACACCTTGTTTTTTTCGGTTTCAAAAGTGAATTGCTCCATGAAATTGAAAGAAAATCATTACCTTTAACATATCATTCGAAAGCTGATTAAATTTTCAACTTTGTGTGATATTTGACGTTTTGTGGATGGTTTTTTCGAAAAACGGTGAGAGTTGAAGTAATATAAGACATTGTGACTTCCCCAAATAAGGTGAAGATCAAGCTGTTCTTTAGATACCAAGTTTGTAAGATTCAAGGTTACAGGTACTCTGCTATTATAGAAAATTTAATGCTAAATCCGAAAATGTGGTCAAAGTTTGAAAAATATTTAGACAAAATGGGAAGATTACAGCTTTTATGGGAAAAAACGTGGTTTCCTCAAAAAAGTCTTCGATTTATCGTATAACTGCAAAGCATTGGAATAGAAAGGTGAGGTCTGCGGAATTTTGCTACATTTTTGATCTAGTTTCAACCAATTTTTTTTTTTTTACACTAAGAGATACTCACCCTGTATACTCTAATGTTTTCAAAAATCAAACATTGGTACTCACCTGAGGAGTACATATCTGATATCTGAAATATATCCGTACTGGAAAGGGGAAGGGAGCAGATAAGTTAAATTTTTATGGTTTTTAAATTTTGTTTACCCAAACATTTAACCTACCCGTCCCTTCCCCTTTCCACGATGGGTGTATTTCAGATATCTCTTAGATCTCCTAAGGTGAGTATCAATGTTTGATTTCTGGTCTTACATTTTTGAAAACTTTAGTATATATAACCTATATAACATAGTGCTGATGTGTAAAAAATTTTTTATGTTTTACAACTGAAGATGAATGTTTAGCATTCGATACTAGCATTCTAATAAAATAATCCCAATAGAAGTGGCAATTAATTCATCAATCCTAATTGTGTTGATCCTTCTATACCATCATGCGTACCTCAAGTGATAATTAATCAAGATGTAACCAGTAAATAATCTTTATTATCTATAACCTATGATGTTTTTGCTGATTACAATTTATGTAATAAACCTAAAATTTATTTCTGTGACAATTGGAAATCTATAAAATTGAATTTAATTGTTAAATACTTCAATATATTTTGTTTTACAACTCTGTAAAACCCTAAAAACATTTACCTTTCTCTTCAGAAGCCACGTGTAATTACCAACAGGTGGTTCCAATGGTAACATAAAACAGCTGACTTTCCATAAACTCAAAGTCTAGCTGTCTTTGAATATTTATTATATTTTTTTTAAATATTTAAAAATAATAAAAATTATTTATAAATTTTAATATTTTTTTTTAATTTTCGGAATTACAATCCAAATTTTAAAATAATCATTAATTGAATAATCTAGTAGAAATGGTTTTAAAATTAAATTTATTAGTTGTTCTTAGTGAGGTTTCAGTTTTAGGAACATTAAAGGAATTTTCCTTATTTTTCTCTGATTTTGAGCCAAGATTTCCTCAAGATAATTTTAAAAAATCCACGAGCTTCCCTGGTTTGAATGTGAAAGGTTATCAAATAGTGAGTTCTATGTTTTTCTAGCCATCAAATTTTCTCTAATAGTGGAAACTTAAAAGTCTATGAAACATAATTTATAGTTAAATACTTCTTTTTTATAAACCTGTCCGTTTCTCTGGAAAATATTAAAATGTGTATCTACATCCCCAATAAAGTTTAACATTCAACTAGAACAAACACAATGTTTGATTTCTTGTCTTACATTTTTGAAAACTTTAGTATATATATAATCTATGTAACATAGTACGGATGTGTTAAAAATTTTGTATGTTTTAGAACTGAAGATGTTTAGCATTCGAAACTAGTTTTCTAAAAAAATAATCTCAATAGAAGTGGCAATTAATTCATCAATCCTAATTGTATTGATCCTTCTATACCATCATGGTGTACCTCAAGTGATAATTAATCAAGATGTAACAAGCAAATAACCTTTTATTATCAAACGCTCCAATTATCAGCTGGCAATTTCATGGAAGCATAAAGAAGCATTTATTCTAAAATAATTGAAAATGTTCTTTTCGTTTTATCCTCGAAGAAAACATTAACATTTTTTTCTACTTCCTGAAGTTTAACATTCAACAAGAAAAAACACAATGCCTGAAATATACGCCATATCCAATTATCAACAGGTGTAGTTACCATGATAACGTAAAACAGCTGCATTTCCATAACCTGCCTCTATATTACGGCACCTTGACTTACTGTAAATTTAAAACCAAGCTGCTTAGGAATATTTTGTATGTTTATTTAATATTTAAATAAAAAAATATATTTAAAAGAAAAACTCTAAAAACCCGCTTTTATAGGAAACCTAACTAAAAAGCTTAGCGTGGTGAACAATTAGCAGCGGTCAGACCTTTTAATTTGTAGAGTTCAAGATTTGAAGCTAATTTCCCTGCACTAATCAACAATTTTGGGTTGACACATCTCAGAGTAGGAATGGGCCAATTTATACTTTAGAAAAATAATTTTTAGAGGAAAAAACAAAACCGACTTCAAGATTAAATCTACATATACAAACTCGAACTAAAAAATAAAAAATAATATTTTCATTGCTTCAAAACAAAAACCATTTAATAAAAATCAACGAAATTATCGATACTTATAAACCTATTTACAATTTATGACCAATTATCTTTGGAGTCGGTGCCAGCCAAGAAGGGAAGTTTAATCCTGTCTTTACAATAAATAAACTATCGAAGCGGTGTGGCGGTGATGAAACAGTGGGAGGATCTTTACGATTACAATTTCTTTTCAAATTCTGTTTGTTTTGGTTGGCACCGACTCCAAAAATAACTGATTATAAATTGTGAATAGGTATATAAGTATCAATAATTTCGTTGATTTTTATTAAATGGTTTTTGTTTTGAAGCAATGAAAATATTATTTTTTATTTTTTAGTTCATGTCTGTATATGTAGATTTAATCTTGAAGTCGGTTTTGTTTTTTTCTCTAAAAATTATTTTTATTTTTCATTTTTTAGTGGTGAGTGTATTTTTGTTTATACAGTCAATTCTCGATCTTCAAGCTTCCCTGAAAAATGGTAACTTCTTTCTCCTTTCTGCACTTTGCAAATCAATTTTAACTTTTCGTTAATTGGAAGCATTTTCAATAGCCACTGTAAAACCACTCGAGTGAATAACTAGTAATAAGTGACTGGTGTAACTATGAACTGAAAAGACAAACAATGACAGAAAACAGAAAAACAAATTACACATGAAATTCTTTTAATTTGAGCTCGAGTTATAGAGGCGATGACTTCTAATAGCTCGTTTCATAGAGGTCGTCCTAGAAGTTCTTTTTTTCATTAACGCAAAGAGAACTTCTAGAGAATTTAAAAATCAACGCAGCACTTTTTAAGAAAAATAAAAAAAAACAGTTAATAAGTGATTTTATGAACTATTTTTTTGATTTTTCTTAAAAAGTACTGCATTGATTTTAAAATATTTTTTATGGGACCACCTATGAAGTATGCCCTGCCGGTCTAAAAAAAGAATCATCAAAATTGATTCAGAATTGACGGAGTAATCGCGTAACATAAATAAAAAAAAAAAAAAAAAAAAAAAATACAGACGAGTTGAGAACCTCCTCTTTTTTGAAGTCGGTTGAAAATTCAATCATGCACAAAATGTAATGATCTACAACTTTTAGTATATAACATTTTTTTTATTGGATTAGACATTTCTGCGTGTTAGACTCTTAAACATCACCAAAATTAACTTTTTGCGAAAGTTGGCAAAATTCGGCAAATGTTTGACAACTGATTTTGGCTAAAAGCCTGAGTCTAATTCAGCTTAAGGGATGACTTTAGACGTAAAATTTTATAAACATCAGTTTTGTAAATAAAACATTTTTTTATTGAAAGCATTATTCTATATGTTTTTCCCAAAATCTGAAAAAAGTTCAAAAAGTTTGGGTTTTTTTGCCCCCCCCCCCAGACATTTTCCCCTTATCAAATTTAGTTTCATTTTTGATATTTTATTCTCAGGACTCACCTGGACCATATAAAAACATAAAACCCACAACTCCACCTTTTGCAAAGCAGACCCCCCTTTTTGGTGGTAATTTAACTAGGCTAAGTGAGAACATTAGAACAAAGATATGCAATTATTGTATTGTCATTGGTGTATTGAAACAGGTGCAAATTTTCAGGTTAATCAGATTGCTGGAAATTGGTGAAAATTAAAATGAAAGATTCCGTTACATGTAGGTGAAGTAAATAAAAGCGTATTAAAAAATAATAAAATTGATTTATTAAGGATAATTTCTGATGCAATTATCCAGTTCTTAAAAGAATCGTTATTTAAATTAACTGGTACATGGTGTCAAAATTAATTTTGGTAATGGTTCGGATCGGCGACACCAACCCCTAAACCCGCTCAGAATAACTTTTATCGATTCTAACCTTGTTCCGATTTATTTCGATGTTCTAGTCGCTGCTTTTAGAGGGGAAAGGTTATTCTCCTACATTTACTGAGGAACTCAAATCCCTGTTCAAAGTAATATTAACTTCTGTTTACCTTCTAATATTAAAATGAGAAATAAGGAAATATTAAAGTGGAAATAAGGAAATATCGAAATATAAGACACTAAATCAATTTTGAATTAATATTAATTTGATCAACAATTAATATACTACTGAACCACCAGTAAAGTTAATTCCTGATGAACTTTCTGTCAGAGAAGTGAAAATAACAAATTATAAATATAAAAAAGACAGAATCCTTAAGTATTTATTTGGCATAACTCCTATTTATTTAACATTTGTAGCTACATGTTTCGGAGACAATGTTCCAACATCAGGCTTCTAATTTTTTTTTTTTAAACACATTAATCTATAACATTATACCAATAGTTCTACAATTATATAGTAATGTGTCATTTACCTCTTAATCAGTGATTATTTTCACATTGTCAGTTCTCCATGTTATAAGCCATTATATAATATAAGACAGAATCCTAGTTGAAAGTGACGATGTTAATTTCTGTGTGGAAATCAGAAAACATAAAAAACCTGTGATATACTTTCTCACATTTATTTATAAACTGATATGTTTTATTGAATTAATTATTCAATCTGTCTCACTTTAGCACAAAAAGTAATATGGATGACAAAGAGTCCATTCACAAAATATGTATACTGAAATTTTATCACTGAAATTGAAACAACAAATAAAAATATATAAAACACCAAATCCATGTACAAATAAATCTTGTTAAGTTTTACAAGTTGTAAATTTTATCACTTAAATTGATAGAACAAATATAAATATGTAAAAAAACCAAATCCATGTACAAATTAATCTTCTTAAGTTTTGGAACACTTTTACAAATAAGATTAGATGAAATAAGAAAACATGAATTCATAAAACACTTAATCCTTAATTTTGTTAACTTCTGTTTCACTTATTTACATTTAAGAAGACTAAATATCAATATAACACACTAAACAACACAATCCAAGTTGGAACTGTAAAAGTGGTTGTTTACATGTGAGGTTATAGGAATGAACTATCGAAAAATGTAAACATGAAGTGAAGCGTAAGGAACGAACTGGACGGTGTAGCGCGGGTCAACCTAGTTTGGTGGTGTCGCCGATCCGAACCGTTACCTTAATTTTTTGAACCTTTTATAATGGCATGAGATGACAAATTTATGAAAATGTTCTCCAACTCAACATTCGAAGTTTAACATTCGTTAAAGACAAAGGTAAAGCCTGAAAAAAGACGCCATTTGCAATTAATAACAGATGGTTCCCATGGCGACCTAAGCTGATTTTCCATAAACTGCCTCTATATGATATTACCTGCACTTACTGTTTTATGTTTTTCGTCCTCTCCATTGTTTTTATTTAATTTTGACGATATTTTTGATTTGGAAGGAAAAACATACAAATATAATACATAAGACAAATAAAGAAAGAATAAAGAATAAAAGTTGCGGTTGCATTTGTAGAGAGTATGTAATCCATAGGGAATGTGGAACGAAGGAGGCAGATGGGGTATAATTGTTGTTGCGTGTCTCAAGTTCAATGGCGATTTGGGAAACGTCCATGGTCGGTGGATATCACGCGAAGCTACTGGATATGTATTTTTGACTTTATTATTATCCTCCCATGTATGTTTTGGTTTTATCTTAGGTACAATACAAAATCTAACGGAATTATTACAATCTTTCAACATAACTTCCATTTGAAATTTTCTTATATCATACAGTTTAACTGTGTTAATTTTTTTATTTCATATCAATTTATTGAAATTTACAACTGTATAAAATATATACATCAAGTAAATGTGTTGTTAACTATTATAGAGCTTACTATAAAAGGGATAGGTATCTGGTTTGGGCTAAATCAGCAACATATGGGACATTATGGTCTGTATGGATAATTGTAAATTTAAAATTTAAAATTTAATTTAGACTAAAGTGACTCGTCGTTACAGACTATTTCAACATTTACTATACAAACCATCAAAGCTTCCAATTTATTACAAAAGACTTATTTACATGACTGTGGTTAGACCTATTTGGACGAACGGAGTTGAGCTTTGGGGCTCTACTAAACTATCTAATTCTTCCCGTATCCAATCCTTACAATCCAAAATCCTTCGAAAGATCCTCCATGCTCCTTACTTTGTCACCAATAAACTTATCCATAAAGACCTTAATGTTCCATATGTTGCTGAGTTAGCCCAAACCAGTTACCTGTCCTTTCGTCGTAAGCTCCATAACCACTCAAATCCTTTAGTTTCTCAACTTGCTTCCCACTCCATTCCCGATAATCCTCCGATGCGTCTAAAAAGATGGCCTAGAGATCTTCTAGTGTAGAATTTTTTTTGAAGTTCTACTGATGAGTAGTTCTTTTCAAGTTTTGATTTGTTATTATAATCGTTATCAGCTCATTTACTTAATTTATATATTTGTACTGTTGTAAATTTCAATAAATTGATCATAGAAAAAATATAGAAAATAAGTTTAATTTAAATGTAAATTTAACTATTTAATTCATAACAATAATAAAATACATACACTGCAGTCAAAAATACTTGCAATGATAATATTCCCAGCATTGAGCATTTAAAGTTTTTTTATATCAGAATGATTCACTCATACAATTTGTACAACATTAATAAACATAAAATAAAAAATAATTTCAGATTTCTATACAATAATATCCTAATACACTTGTAGAGACAATTTCTTCATCCCTGTTACCGTGCAACCCTTTAAGTAGTCTAAGAGACTAACAGATCTCATGTCAGAATAAATTTTTTCACTTTCAGTTTGATTGATATTGTTTCAAAATATTGTTATTTTTAACAATTTTTATTTCTTTGACTGACCTTTTTAAATTGAATGTATTTATTCCATTGTTCCATCATTCATACTAGTTTTAAAACTTTTTTTTTTTTTTTATGCACAAATGTACTTACTAACTTTTAATAATTTTTTTTTTTTTTTTTTTTTTTTTTTTTTTTTTTTTTTTTTTTTTTTTTTTTTTTTTTTTTTTTTTTTGCCGTTATGGAATGTATGAGATTACTCTGTAAATAATATACAGGGTGACTAGAAAATATTCGCGGAGCCGATAGGGGGAGATATTACAGGCTAATCCGAGTAGATTTTACTATAACAACTACTGTCCGAAAATTAGCCGTTTTCGAGTTAAACTAATTTTTAATGTTTTATAAAATTAATGTCCTTCGTACGTAAACAAGCCATAGCAATTTTAAAAAAACTTTGTGTGGGGTCACATGATAACTTTAGTATCTGATCAAAATCCTGTACCCACAATAGAAGAATTCAGAAACAGGATAATACACGCACCACAAAAAATTCAAGCCTCTCTTAGGAATTCGGCGGTAGTAAAATCAGATGTAATAAGAGCAGCACGTATGTGCATTATAGAGGGCGCCACATTGAGAATGTATTATAAAAATAAAAAATGTAGATTCAAACAAACTATCTTATATTAAAGTATGATTTTGTATTTGTAGTATTTTTATTTTATTACTTTTTCCTTTTTCTTTAATAAGTCATATTTTATTCCAATTCTTAACAGATTTGTGATTTTTATACCTCATTTGGAAGGTAATGAAACGTAGATCTTTTCTAATTATTTTAGACGCGAAAAAAATTTTTTTAAAGGTTTTTTTAATTCGCCAGTCTCATTCCACTATCCAACAATGCCATAGTGTGGTGGACGATATCTCATCTGCACTGGAGCGCAAGATGTACTGCACGGGTGTCTTTCTTGACGTTGAACAGACATTTGACCGAGTATGGCACCCAGGTCTGCATTATAAACTTCGCCAATTCCTTCCATCTACATATTTCCTCATCCTCCGTTCCTACCTTTCTGATAGAGTATTTAAAGTTAATCACAATTCTAAATACTCATCTATCTTTCCCCAGACCGCTGGTATTCCTCAAGGTAGTATCCTGGGTCCCATCCTTTATACAGTGTATACAGCTGATATCCCAACCCCCATCCTAATACTATCCTCACAACCTATGCTGATGACACCAGCGTGTTATCAGTCAATGATGATCCATTCGCTGCATCCCAGACACTCCAGTCACACATCACTTCCCAGAATGGTGTCATAACTGGAGAGTTAAGATAAATCCCAGTAAATCCCAGCAAACCTTTACCCTACGTCGGAAATCTACCTCATCCTGTCCTCCTGTATCCTTTAATGGAGTACCATGTAGAACAGAAAAGATACCTTGGATTTTATCTGGACAAGAGACTTACCTGGAACCCTCATACAAGATTGAAAAGACAAGAAGCTGCACGTCGATTTCGACTATTACAACACCTACTTGACAAACGTTCAAATCTCCCGATTCACTATAAAAAAACTCATCTATATGACGATTATCAGACATATTTGGACATACGGAATAGAGTTATGGGGATCCACCAAACCATCGAATTCTTCCCGCATCCAATCACTCCCATCCAAAATCCTTCGAAAAATCCTTAATGCTCCCTACTTTGTCACAAATGAAATCATCCACAATGACCTTAATATCCCATACGTCGCTGATTTGGCACGAACCAGATACCTCTCCTTTCATAATAAACTCACTGCTCATCCAAATCCACTTGTTGCACAACTTGCTTCCCATTCCATTCCTGGCAATCCTCCGAGGCGTCTGAAAAGAAGATGGCCTCGTGATCTTCTTTTGTAAATATTCATTAGAGTACTACCGATGGGTAGTTCCTCTACAAGTTGTATTCATGTCATTATATCTCATATATACCGCATATTTACTAGATGTGTTTTGTAATACAGTTGTAAATTTCTATTAATATAAGAATAAAAAAAAGATTTTTTAAAACAAAAATTGAACTATTTTGAAGCTTACTCCATGAGATAACGTCAATAATGTACGTTTGAGTATCAATTGTAAAACCGAAAAAAACAGGTAAAACACCCAATTTTTAAGTTTCATGACTTGTTTAACTTATTAAAGACGTTAATTTTATGAATTCTTAAAAATTAGTATAACTCTAAAACGGCTAATTTTCGGACAGTAGTTGTTATAGTTAAATCGACTCAGATTAGCCTGTACTATCTCCCCCTACCGGCTCCTCATCTATTTTATAGTCACCCTGTATACATACTTATATTATGTATCAGTTGTCCTTCAGTTATTTCATAAATACATTACTCTTTTTTTCACTTGAGGTACGCATGATGATATAGAAGGATCAATACAATTAGGATTGATGAATTAAGTGCCACTTCTATTGAGATTATTTTATTTTAAAACTAGTTTCGAATGCTAAACATTCATCTTCAGTTCTAAAACATACAACATTTTTTCAACACATCAGTACTATGTTACATAGATTATATATACTAAAGTTTTTTAAAAAAGATAAGACAAGAAATCAAGCATAGGCACTCACCTTCGAGGTAACTAAAACACTGAATTTGTGAAGAAGTAAAAGGGGGAGGCAGGTAGGTTAAGTTTTAGATTTACAATGGGGTTTCCCTTATGACTCATTGGGTTTTTCCTTTCCTATGGGAAACAAATTTAAAATGGGGCTATTAGATATGTTAATCTGATCATTTAAACAAAAATCTGGATCGGTTTTAAACGATTTTATTATTTCTAGTGATTCAAAAGTATTTAATTTTAGGCTATTTTCTACTTGATGTAATATTTTTACTCCCTAGTCTTTATTAAATTTGTGGTTATTTTCATTTAGATGGATAGCGAAATTGGAATTTTGGGTCTTATTAGTGTATGCTCTTATATGTTCATTTACTCTTTGATTTACCGATCGTTCGGTTTTTCCCGTGTATTTTGCTTCACAGTCATTACATTTTAATTCGTAAACGCCGCTTTTTTGGAAAGGGTCTATTTTGTCTTTCGGTGAAGGGAAGTATGATGACAATGGTTTATCTATTTTAAATGCAGGGTTTAAACCTATTTTTTTTAATTCTTTCCCGACTTTACCGGATATTGGGCTGTAGTATGGTATCAAAATATATTTTTTAGGGATAGCTTTATCCTCTGGGGGTGTTTTGTATATATTATTCATAGTTTTTTTACGTATTTGTTTTCTTAAAATATTATCGATTGTGGTTTTACTGCATCCGTTGTTTTTAGCTATAGTGTGAATTGTTTGTATTTCTTTGTTATAATTTCGTTCATTTAGCTTTCTTTTTTTGTTTCGAAGTTCCAAATTTTATAACGATATTGTATATAAAACTGCTATATGTCACAGTGCTATATGACTTACGATATCTGGTGGCTGGGCAAACATCCTAATCTGTCGGAGAGATAAGAGAATTATCTTTCGCTTTATCTCTCAGTGAACACAATGACCTAACATCCACAAATCTTCTAGGCGGCCCATTGTGCAATGTCATCCATTCAATTTTTTCTTAGCTGAAATTTTTTTTTTGTACATTTTAAATTTGACCGCGGAATTGGTTGCCTAACTGTTCAAGGCCGAGTTGTTACTTAAAAGTAGTTATGAAAATAGCAACTCTGTGTGCAGGGGGTACCTGGTTTGAAGTTTGGCACATTGTATTTAGGAGGTGGATAGAGAAACGCAGAGTAATTAGTCCGATAATATAGGGTTTTTTAAGTTCTGAATGTAATAGAAAGGTATCAGGGAAGTATTGCCTGAACAGAAAAAAAACCTCCCTAGCTCAGAATACCGGCAAAATATATGAGGCTAATCCTAATTGTATTTATCTTTATATTCTATCATTCTTACTTCAACGTTATTGTCTCTTTCAAAAAAAAAAAAAATAATAATAATAGCTTCCTGAAGATATTGTTCCTGATTTTTATATTTTCATGCGTGCTGAAATTGAATCTGAAGGCAAAAAAATTCTATCTAGCATCATGTTTGAGAAAGTATACGATATTTTTGAAAAACCAGGTATAGCGTATTGTATTTTTTATTTTATTTTTTTTACTCCCATGAAAATTTTTTTTTACTTTTATACTGAAATAGCACTTTTTTCATATATTTTTATAAAACTTTTTTTTGGTGAAAAACAGCAATATATAAAATAATAATAGGTCAATTGTTCGGATCGGCGACACCACCAAACTGGCCTGACCCGCGCTACACCGACCAGTTCGATCCTTACGCTTCACTTCTAGTTTACATTTATCGATAGTTCATTCCTATAACCTCACATGTAAACAATCACTTCTACAGTTTCGACTTGGATTGTGTTGTTTAGTTTGTTATATTGATATTTAGTCTCCTTAAATGTAGTTGATTGATATTTTTTTTTTTTTTTTTTTTTAATAGGAGTTTTCCACTATTGTGGTTTTCCTTCCCCTAAATATCCCTCAGGATCCTTCTCCAACCTTCCCTGTCCAAGGCCTGTTCCTCTGTTATGCCATGTCCCATCAGGCTTTCTTCAACTCCGTCTCTCCACCTCACTCTGGGTCTTCCCCTTCTCCGTCTTCCATCCACTTCCATGTCCATTATCTTCTTCGGTAATCTTCCTGGAGGCATTCTTCTCACATGCCCGAACCAGCTGAGTCTTTTTTCCTCAATGGTCGATAGGATATTCCTATTTATCCCCATCATTTCTCGGATATCTTCGTTTCTAATTCTTTCTCGTCTGGATTTCCTCGCTGCTCTTCTCCAGAAGTCCATCTCAGCTGCTAGTAGTCTTTTCCGTTGCCTTACATTGATTACCCATGTCTCAGATGCATATGTCGTTATAGATTCGAATATTGATTTATATATTAGGATCTTAGTACTGGGTTGTATATTTGAGCTCCAGAGAACACCATTTAGCATTGCTGTGACTTTTCTTCCTTCTCCTATTCTTCGTTCAATATCGCTGGTGGAAGTGCCTTCATTATTGAACGTTGATCCCAGATATTTAAACTTTTCTACTGTTTTGATACCTTTTTCAATCGGCAAGGTATCTGTCGAGGTGCCAAGATGCTCTGTTTTATTATAATTAATATTCATACCCCATTTTCCATATGACTCTTCAACTCTCCTGAGCATGTAGTTAATGTCATCTCTATCTTGGGCCAAGATTACCTGGTCATCAGCAAACATAAGGTTATTGATGTACGCGTCTCCCCCAATCCCTATACCCATCCTCTCGCATTTTCTCATCCACTCTCTGAGAGCGACGTCTATATAGATTTTAAAAAGGGTTGGAGAAAGGCAGCATCCCTGTAGTAGTCCTTTCGAGGTTTGAAATTCTCCAGAAAGTTTCGACCCCGTTTTCACTTGGCATGTATTTCTGTGGTACATTTCCTTTATAATGTTTACCATGTCTTCCGCAATATTAGCCTCTTTCAGAGCTTCCCATAATTTCTTTCTAGGAACCGAGTCGTACGCCTTTTCCAGGTCAATGAATAGACATTCCACATCTTTCGATTTCTCCAGATGCTTTTCGAAGATTTGCCTCATTACAAAAATGTGGTCTATGCATGATCTTCCCGCGGTGAATCCACCTTGGTTTTCTGTACCTTCATATTCCTTTTCTATCCTATTCTTAACGATTCTACCCAGGACCTTCATACAGGGATTCGTCACGCATATGCCTCTATAATTTGTACATATCTTTTTATTACCTTTGATTGATATTTAGTAACTGATATTTAGTCTCTTCCTTATTTCTCATTTTAATATTAGAAGGTAAACAGAAGTTAACATTACTTTGAACAAGGATTTAGAGTTTCCCAGTAAATGTAGGAGAATAACCTTCCCCCTTTAAATGTAGCGACTAGAACATCGAAATAAATCGGAACAAGGTTAGAATCGATAAAAGGTATTCTGGGCGCGTATAGGGGTTGGTGTCGCCGATCCGAACAATTACCTAATAATATTTAATACTGAAAATAATTAATGTTTATATTTTTCTTTTTCTACTCTGCATCACTTGTCTCCCGTTGTATTTCTCAACAGTAGTCGGCAAGCATCTTCTCATTGCATTTATCACTGTACCTTTTTCCATTTGGGTTATCTCTTGATGAAATCGTTCAATGTGTTAATCTAAAACTGCTCCCATGTTGGAAGGGAGAAATTCGAATGGGAATGCAAAAAAATTAATTTTTTAGGACATGCTACAACCCATCGCCTTATATGATAAAAGCAATTCTTCAACAATGTCATTTATAACAAAGCCTAATATTTATGCTCTCCATTTTTTTATTTTATATTTTGTAATACTTGACAAACGTTCAAATCTCCCGATTCACTATAAAAAATCATCTATATGACGATTATCAGGCCTATTTGGACTTAGGAATAGAGTTATGGGGATCCACCAAACCATCGAATTCTTCCCGCATCCAATCACTCCAATCCAAAATCCTTCGAAAAATCCTAGATGCTCCTTACTTTGTCACAAATGAATTGATCCACAACGACCTTAATATCCCATATGTTGCTGAATTGGCACGAACCAGATACCTTTCCTTTCATAATAAACTCACTGCTCATCCAAATCCACTTGTTGCACAACTTGCTTCCCATTCCATTCCAGGCAATCCTCCGAGTCGTCTGAAAAGAAGATGGCCCCGTGATCTTCTTTTGTAAATATTCATTAGAGTACTACCAATGGGTTGTTCCTCTACAAGTTTTATTCGTGTCATTATGTCTCTTATATACCACATATTTACTAGATGTGTTTTTTTAAATACAGTTGTAAATTTCTATTAATAAAATAAATTAAAAAATATATATATATATTGTAATACATTATATAAGTTTCAAAATCAAATAGGATTTTCTATTTTTTGTTAAAGCTTTCAACGATAATAGCAATGCTCGAAACTCAAATTTTACAAAAAATGGTGCCTGATTGAGATTGACTTCGAATTTATGTTCAGCACACATCAAAACATTTTAAAACATTTTTGTTGAAGGGAGTATTTTGATGCTGAACAGTGTTATATAAAAAATAAGCAATACAATAAATACTTTTTTAAATAAAACATTATATTTTAAAATCAAACACAACAGTTTACTTATAATGTTTCCGAACCTACAAAGGTTCTTTTTACGTTGAAAAGAAGATGATCTTGAGTCCTTCTAAGGTAGAACTGACATTGGAGAAGTGTTGATGCCATTGAGCCGAGATGATTCGCCAGCGCGTGCAAAGACTCGCTCTTCTCTACGCTATACTCCTGAGGACAATGCACAATCCCTACAAGAAGCTCCAGGACGAGGTGCCCACGTGTCCTGAAGAATACACCCTCGCATGTCCCCACGTGGCAAGCTCGTGCTACCTGTTAGCTCTTCGCTCCCCTGGGTGTCATCAATGGCCGTGGGGGATGAGCGTGTGCCCGTTGTCTCTTTGATCGAGGATGTCCTCCCCACCTGCGCCGATCTAAGTGGACATTAGGATATGTCATCGTCTTGCGTCTCTTCTAAGGGGTCATTTCCTGTTGGATTATACATCTCGCTATCAACTAGATAGAATTACATCGATTGTAGTTTGATCTTTCGTAATATTGCGTTGTCATGCGATATAAGACACTAAATCAATGTTGAATTAATATTATATTAAATCAGAATTAATTAATGCTAAACCACCATTAATATTAACTTGTTGAAAGTTATGATGCTATATTTTCTCAAGGGGAGTGGAAATAAGGAAATATGAAACCTATGATATACTTTCTCATATTTATTTTTACATGTGTTTTATTGAATTAATATTACAATATGTCTCACTTTAGGGATATAAGTAATAGGTACGACAAAGAATCCATTGACGAAATATGTAAACTGAAAATTTCTCACTTAAATTGATACAATAAATATAAATATATAAAACACCAAATGGATGTAGAAGTTAATCCTCTCAATTTTTGTAACACTTCTACACATAATAGAATAGAAAATAAGAAAACATGAATTTATAAAACACTAAATCATTTATGAATCTCATGTTGTTAACTTCTGTTTCTCCTATTTACATTTAAGAAGTCTAAATGACAATATAACAAACTAAACAACACAAGTTGAAACTATAGAAGTGATTGTTTGCATGTGAGGTTATAGGAAAGAACTATCGATAAATGTAAACTCGAAGTAAAGCGTAAGGATCGAACTGGTCGGTGTAGGTTTTGTGGAGACGCGCTTGTGGAACAGTACCACTAACCATTACCTCGTCACAATGAAAGGGTTACAATTAAAATTAAAATAACAGTTGAATTACGAATATTATTATATAAGGAGATATACAGGCTGAGTATCTCTTAGTGTAAAAAAAAAATTGGGTAAAACTAGATCAAAAGTGTAGAAAAATGCCGCAGATCTCACCTTTCTATTCCAATCCGTTGCAGATACACGATAAATCAAAGACTTTTTTGAGGAAATCACGTTTTTTTCCCATAAAAAACGTAATATCTCCATTTTGTCTAAATATTTTTCAAATTTTGGCCATATTTTTTGATTTAGCATTAAATTTCCTATAAGAAAAGAGTACACGTAACCTTGAAATTTACAAACTTCGTATCTAAAGAACAGCTTGATCTTCACCTTAGTTCGGGAAGTCACAATGTCTTATTTACTTCAACGCTCACCGTTTTTCGAAAAAAACTATCCACAAAACGTCAAATCTCACAAAAACTTGCAAATTTAATCAGCTTTCGAATGATATGTTAAACGTAATGATTTTGTTTCAATTTCTTGGAGATATTTACTTTTGAAACAGAAAAAACATGGTGTTCTCATTTGGCATACAAATCAGTTACTTGCGTAAATAAAACATTACGACAATCCCTTAATGGAAATATGCATTTTAAACATAATAAACTCTTCATTGGAATAAAATGCAAAGAAAAAAAATGATTGTTTAATAGAAAATAAAGGAAAACTGTCAATAAAGCGACACTACATCAGAGGATATGATAATATTACATTTATTTATTATTATTTTTTAGGATTTATTTTATTAGATTTTCAATGTAATGTTTAACACCCAGTGATAATGAACATAGACCTTAATTTTGCCGGTAGCTTCTGAATGCAGATTGTGTCTAAGAATACTACTTTTTGAAGTGAATTTTTACTTCGTCAAAAGTATATATCACTTGAGGTACGCATGATGATATAGAAGGATCAATACAATTAGGATTGATGGATTAAATGCCACTTCTATTGAGATTATTTTATTTGAAAACTAGTTTCGAATGCTAAACATTCATCTTCAGTTCTAAAACATACAATAAAATTTTCAAACACATCAGTACTATGTTACATAGATTAAATATACTAAGGTTTTTAAAAAGATAAGACAAGAAATCAAGCATAGGCACTCACCTTCGAGGTAACTAAAACACTGAATTTGTGAGAAGTAAAAGGGGTGGCAGGTAGGTTAAGTTTTAGATTTACAACGGGGTTTCCCTTATGACTCATTGGGTTTTTTCGTTCCTATGGGAAATAAATTTAAAATGGGGCTATTGGATATGTTAATCTGATCATTTAAACAAAAATCTGGATCGGTTTTAAACGATTTTATTATTTCTAGTGATTCAAAAGTATTTAATTTTAGGCTATTTTCTACTTGATGTAATATTTTTACTCCCGAGTCTTTATTAAATTTGTGGTTATTTTCATTTAGATGGATAGCGAAATTGGAATTTTGGGTCTTATTAGTGTATGCTCTTATATGTTCATTTACTCTTTGATTTACTGATCGTCCGGTTTTTCTATGTAACATAGTACTGATGTGTTGAAAATTTTATTGTATGTTTTAGAACTGAAGATGAATGTTTAGCATTCGAAACTAGTTTTCAAATAAAATAATCTCAATAGAAGTGGCATTTAATCCATCAATCCTAAAAGTATATATGTTTGTGTTTGTGTGTGTTGTTTAATAAGGCTCTTGAGGTTCAGTCAGTAAATACATTTATCGTGTATCTGCAAAGGATTGGAATAGAAAGGTGTGATCTGCGGCATTTAGCTACATTTTTGATCTAGTTTAACCCAATTTTTTTTTTTTACACTAAGAGATACTCACCCTGTATAATTAGGAATCAGAATAATAATTTCAAATGATAGACATTCATTTTCGATTCTAAGAACATACAAACATTGACATTTAATTCATTTTGGCGCTGACCAAGGTTGCCAGAGGGAAGGGAAATTTAATGATTATTTCCAATAATTATAGTCCTATTTTAGAAAAAAATATAGTCCTAGTAATAGAAGTTAGGGGAATGTTATTGTTTCGGTGTGGTGTCGAACTAATGAAACTCATACATACCTTAATAAGTATTAAGTTCTCTTGTAATTGCTTTAATTAATTAGAAAAAAATTAAATATATTTTATATTTCTTATCTCGTATCACCTAAAGTTTCCAGCTTAATGGCCAATGGCTGTTAAAGACGTCTTGGATAGAGTTGGCTATTCCTGATGAGTTGCCATAACAGGAAATGGCGGCCTTGGATAGTTTTTTTTTTTTTTCCTTCATTATGGCGATGAACGAGCGGTTCGTGATCATCCTTCCGCTCACTCGATCTCTTTTAATATCGATTCCTCTCTAATATGACGTCAATATGAATACTTTTAAGCATACTTGCTTACCAGGTATGCAAGTTTAAAATGTCGTTTATTTCTTAAAATATATACACAGTAATTTAAAAAAAAGTATAATATATTTTATTCAAAGTACTGACCCTCGCTTTCTACACATTTTGCCCATCTCTCGGGCAATATATGGATACCATTCCAAAAGAATGCTTCATCTTTATTTGAAATCCATTCATCGAGCCATTTTCGTACGTTTTCGAAATTGTTGAAGTGTTGCTCCGCCAATGAGTGTCCCATCGATGAGAAGAGGTGATAATCAGAAGGCGCCAGGTCAGGTGAATACGGCGGGTGGGGTAGGAGTTCCCAACCAAGCGAAGAAATCGTTTCCTTAGTCAATCTGGCTGAATGTGCAGGAGCGTTATCATGCTGAAGAATGACTTTGGCGTGCCTGTGAGCCCATTCTGGGCGTTTTTTCGATCAATGCGTGACTCAAATTGATCATTTGTTGTCGGTAGCGCTCGGTATTGACTGTTTCGCCGGGTTTGAGAAGCTCGTAGTAGACTACTCCCTTCTGATCCCACCACACACACAGCATTGTCTTCTTCCCAAAACGATCCGGTCTTGCACTCGATGTGGATGGTTGTCCTGGCGTTACCCATGATTTTTTTCGTTTGGGATTCTGAAAATAAATCCATTTTTCATCGCCAGTTACAACTCGATGCAAAAAAACCCTTTCTTTCGTGGCGTAAAAGCAGCATTTCGCACACAGTTTTTTCGTTTTTTTTTCCATCTGTCGTTCGTCCAATTCATGTGGAACCCATTTTCCAACCTTTTGAATCTTTCCCATAGCTCTCAGGCGATCGGAAATGGCTTGCCTAGTGACATTCAACTGTTCTGCCATCATTTGTTGGGTTTGGGTATTGTCTTCGTCTAATAAAGATTGCAATTCGAAGTCCTCAAACTTTTTTGGTCGATTTTCTCGTTTTTGATCAGTAACATCAAAATCACCACGTTTGAAACTTTGAAACCAACGTTCACATGTCCTGACGGTTGGAGCAACATCGCCATAAGTCTCAACAAGAATTCGATGACATTCAGATGCCTTTTTCTTTTGATTAAATAAGAAAATCATGACATGCCGCAAATGCTCTTTATTTGGCTTAAAATTAGACATTTTTAACACCAAAGAAAGGTATGATACGTCCACGTAAACGACTTAAAAACAACTGACTTTTGTAAACAAATGACTAACAAACAAAATAGCGTTTAGAGATAAGCAAATCCTCCAATAGGCTAAGAGCGCATTCTATTGGAATTAAAACGACATTTTAAACTTGCATACCTGGTAGTGTAATATGACCTAATAAACAGATGTTCTAGGAATAATTGAAAATATTATTATTATATTAATATTATTATTTAGAAAAGAAGTTCATTGACTTTTTATGGATAGCTAAAATACTGCCTCGCTCATCCGGACAAGAACCACGTTCTTTAAGAAAATCGTTTTAAAATACATTTGATATATTTATATACCGTTTTCTCACCATATTGATTTGTTAGGATTAATGTATTAATCGTCACTTTTATTTAATCCTTTTTCATTTAAAACTAGTTTCGAATGTTAAACATTCATCATAAGTTCTGACAAACATACAAAAAATTCAAAAATCAGCACTTCGTTGCGTAGTTTACATTGGTAAATATTTCCAATAGTAACATTTTAAATTTGTATCCAGTAGGAACAGAAAAAACGAACCAGTCATTGGGAAAACCTAAAGGACCCATCTCTACCTGACCCTTTCGCCTCTGAATATTAAGTCCTCTCAAGGTCCTGATATCTTTCAGGAGTCCTTTTCGTTTTGCCTTCTTAAATTTGATACCAATATATATGATTTATTGTTTTAAATTTTTGATCCTTGAAACAATGTGTTGATGTTTTGTATTATTTTTTATCTTTTTCGATCTGAGGATTAATGTTTAACATTGGAAACTAGTTTTCATATTAAATAATTCCCATAGAAGTGGCAATTAATTTATCAATCCTAATTGTATAGATCCTTCTATGCCATCATGCATACCTCAAGTAAGGTTAGAAGGTTTCCAACTTATATTTAAAAAATCGAAAGTAACAAATTATATTTTTTATTTGTTTTTTTGTTTTAGCCTAGAAATGATTTAAGGTATGGTTTGTTCGAAACTATCATTAAAATGTACTCCTATTGAGATGTCCTTCCTCCGCCTTTTCAGACTTTGGTCAGTTGGTTAAAATACAAAATTCACATAAATTTTGTAAAGTCATTTCTGTTTTGGTTGTACAAGTCATTATTCTGTTGCTCGCCAATTTCACGTTTGAAATTTATGTGCTTGAAAGTATATTCTCGTCCGTCAAAAGCATATATGTTTGTGTTTGTGTGTGTGTTTAATAAGGTTCTTGAGGTTCAGTCAGTAAAATAACAACTTATTTTGGTGACATTTCGAGACTATATCGTTCTCATAATCATGCTCTATAGTGAAAAAACAGGTTACAATAAAATTATATAATTTATACAAGTTATTTCAAAATATAAAGTTAGTTACAATATAAGTATATAACAACATGTGTTAGAATAATAAAAATATATATAATTACAGAATATAGAGGAGTATGAAACTACTTACTGGTGGATATGTTATCGACTAACTAAATTCTCACAATTCTAGTTCACAACTGACCTGGGAAATTTTTGAAAAATAGTAAAAGATTTGGGCGGGATTTCCCAACTGGTGGTATTACCAAAGATGCTGGTACAAAAAGTATTTCCGTATTTAGGTGTAATATACTTATAAATGGATAAATGATTTGTAAGATGTATATTAATGTAAATGTATATTATTGGTCTGAATGTATTAAATTGGAATAACAGGCGTTGAGATTTAGGGCGTCTATTTTTTTTTGTTTATTGCACGATTTTTAAAATTTTCTATGGTGATCATTTCTTCAATATTTCTTTTAAAATTATATTGTTCATGGTGAATAATTTTGGGGGAATCAAATTTTAAATTTGTTTTCCCCAGGTCAGTTGTGTATTAGAATTGATCGAATATAGTTAATCGATACCATATCCACCAGTAACATTGTAAGTAGCTTCATACTCCTGTATATTCTGTAATTATATATATTTTTATTATTCTAACACGTGTTGTTATATACTTGTACTGTAGCTAACTTTATGTTTTGAAATAACTAGTATAACTTATATAATTTTATTGTAACCTGTTTTTTCACTGTAGGGCATGATTATGAGAACAATATAGTCTCGAAACGTCGCCAAAATAGTTTTTATCTATTGATTGAACCTCAAGAACCTTAATGAACATAAGGTATATATAACATAAGGTAATATATATATATGTATATATATATATATATATATATATATATATATATATATATATATATACACACGTGTAACTGATTAGATGAAATGGTTCAGAAGGGCGAAGGTTACCCCGAGCTCACCGTACGGAATGGAATGTGGCCGAGAAGTGTTGACTGGTTTACCCCTGACCGTGGAATTTGATCTGTCGTCCGGCGGTAGCATATAGCGGTAGATATACGGGTTTTCTCAGCCTCTTCTTGCTGGTTATTTACTGGAGTCGACTTTCCCAAGAGCAGATGAAGAGAACGGTTTTAAATTAACACTTAATATAAAAAAAAAAAAAAAAAAAAAACCAAAGGTCAAGGTTTCGTATAAGGATGGTTTCGCTATCCACTTTATAGATGCTATACTATATTAAGTGTAAAGATATTGATAATGTTAACAGGACTACAATTTTAGAATCCGAAAAATTAAATATCACGTATTGATATCATAATCTATATTTGTAAGATCTGTTTTCTCTTCTTTCTTTTTTTTCACCTGTATTCATAGATTTTATTTCTATTATTAAAATTTACAACTGTATACAATAAAATCATAAGAAAACAATAAAATTAGAAGATAATGCTCACAATGAAATGAAAAAATAAACTTTATCCTGGCACTTACTGTCCCCCAAGAATAAAAATAATGCACATTAAAAAAGTATAATTATTTACAAATTAGATGCTTCTGTAATTACAGCATACATTTTTTACAGGAAAAAAAAAATTAAATTAAATAAATAAATACATGAAATAATAATCATAACACAAAATACAATCGTATATATATGAGCATATAAAAGAAAGAAAAGAGAAAAAAAAAAGAAGTAATTCTAAGTATTCATTTGATTATTGACATATTTGCGGAAGATTGATTGTCTAAAAGGTACAGGAATAAATTATTTTTAAAGGAAGTTATGGAAGCTGCTTTACGAATAGAAGTGGGTAGGGAATTCCCACGAATGATGAAGGATTTGTCAAAGGCAGCGGTTTTATGTGAGGGGATATACAGGTTAAATAGTTGGGATCTAGTGTTTAGGAGGTGGATAGAAGAGCGCTGAGTTAATAGATCAAGAATATAGGAAGGGTTTTTTGGTTTTTAGACATTGGAATAGGAAAGTACCAAGAAAGTAATATCGGCAAGTAAGGTGTGACCGCCTGAGGATCCAGAAGATAAATCTAATGAAACAGTTCAATGAATGAATGAACAATGAAATGTCAATTGATAAAAAGCAACTATCCATTGGCAGCACTTCAATAGATGTTCTAAAGTAGAAGGTTCTGAGACCATCTTTACAGGCGTCTTAAATGGTTGTCGGGAATAGAATGGGAAGCAATTTGTGATACTAGTGGATTTCAATGGTTGTAGAGTTTACTATGAAGGGATAGGTATCTGGTTTGGGCTAAATCTGCACATATGGAACATTAAGATCTTATATATAAAAGTAAAAAGTTTATAACGATTAGTTATTTAAACATAAACTAATAATATTACAAAATATATTAAAAAATAGAGAGAAAAAAAAAAAAAAAACAAAAGAAATCATCTAGTCAACAAGAAACTAACTCCGCTGCCCATCATTAGTCATTTTGTCAAAGTCGATTTTCCAAATAAATGTTTTTTTGTTTTGTTTTTCCATTTATTGATATTTACAACTGTACAAAATAATACACAACAAGTAAATGTGTTGACAGTGAATACAATGGCATGTAAATAACTTGTGAAGAACTACTCACTAGTAGCACTTCAATAAAATCTACACTAAAATGTCTCTAGGCCATCTTCTTTTCAGACGCCTCGAAGGATTATCGGGAATGGTGTGGGAAGCAAGTTGAAAAATTAGTGGATTTGAGTGGTTATGGAGCTTACTATGAAAGGACCCATGTGGTTTGGGCTAAATCAGCAACATGATACATTAAGATCTTTATGGATTAGTTTGTTTGTGACAAAGTAAGGAGCATTTAGGATTTTTCTAAGGATTTTGGATTGTAAGGATTGGATACGAGATGAATTGGATGGTTTAGTAGAGCCCCAAAGCTCAACTCCGTACGTCCAAATAGGTCTAATAACAGTCATGTAAATAAGTCTTTTGTAATAATTTGGGAGCTTTGAACGTTTTTGTATAGTAAATGTTGAAGTAGTCTGTAACGACGGGCTATCTCAGCTTAAATTTCATTTACTATTAACTTCTATTTTATTATTTTATTTACTTTTTTTATCTTAATTTAGAGTATTTTTTAAAAAATGTTTTATTATTTATTTAACATATTTGTCAGTCAAACATTTCTAATTTTTTTTTTTTTTTTTTTTTTTTTTTTTTTTTTTTTTTTTTTTTTTTTTACAATTTTGACTAATCTCTCATATTCACACAAATCATATCGACCTACACTCAACAAGACTGTACTAAAAAAATCTTGGTATTCATACAAGAAGTTAGAAGCTTTCAATTTAACACTAGCACTTTAGTAAAATCTACATTAGAAGGTCCCTGGGCCATCTTCTTTCCAGAAGTTTCAGAAAATGTCAAGTGGGAAGCATGATTGGCGGATTCGAGTGGGTATGGACTTCATCTCGAAAGTGTATGTTCTTGATTTCTCATATAATAAGTAGCATTAAGGACTTTAGAAAGGATTTCGTATTGTACGAATTGGATATAAGAGTCTTTGTTAGGTTTAGTGGAACCCCAAAGTTCAACTCAATATGTCCAAATAGGTCTGATTACTATATTTGTAAATTATTCTCTTGCAATTAATCGGAATGTTTAACGTCGTATAATACTCGTAAATGTCGAAATATTTGAAAGTCTGGTGATTTCACAAGGAAAGTAACGAATATAGTGCTTCATAATTTTCCAGAATTCAGGATTTATATCAATGCCTGCTGAATATCTGATAAATTTATTTATTAAATTATCATTTTTCTAAGGCTTCAAAAATGGAGAATCAAAATAAATCCAAAAAAAAATCTCACCAAATAACCTTTACCCTTCGTCATAAACCTGAAACTTCCTTTGTTACAGTATCCTTTAATGATATTCCACTACTCCCTGTTGAACAGATCCGCTACCTAGGACTCCACTTGGACAAACGTCTTACTTGAAACCAACATATAAGACTAAAAAGACAAGAAACTGCCCATCGTTACAGATTACTTCAACATTTATTAGACAAACGTTCAAAGCTCCCAATTAATTACAAAAGACTAATATACATGACTCTGATTAAACCATCCAATTCATCTCGTATCCAATCCTTACAATCCAAAATCCTTCGAAAAATCCTTAATGCTCCTTACTTTGTCACTAATAATCTTATCCATAAAGATTTTAATGTTCCATATGTTGCTAATTTAGACCAAACCAGATACCTATCCTTTCATAGTAAGCTCCAAAACCACTCAAATCCGTTAGTTTCTCAACTTGCTTCCCACACCATTCCCGATAATCCTCCGAGGCGTTTGAAAAGAAGAAGCACAGAGACCTTATTGTGTATAATTTTTATTGAAGTGCTACCGATGAGTAGTTCTTTTCACGTTTGGTCACATTATTGTAATAGTTAACAGCACATTTACCTAATGTATATCTTTTGTACAGTTGTAAATTTCAATAAATTGTTATAATAATAATAATAATAATATAAATTATCATTTTTACGACTTGTATCCTTGTAGGAGATATTATGAAACGAAAATAGATACGATTCTTCGAAAAGAGAGTTGGTTCGTTGAGGAAGGAGGAAGCAGCAATTGGACGACAGTGATGTGGGTATAGGGGTCCTCTCTCCAGTCATTAGCTAGGGGCTGGCCTTATATGTCCCGTTCTCGATAACTCGATAGTTATTAATATCGATTTATCGTAAATCTAATGTATCAAGCACATATAATAATTTATTTTAAAAAAATTATTTATATTCACAACTATTTACAACTATATACATCAATCGATTAACCGAGTATCGATCACCGGAGCCTATTGTTAATTTATGATTAGTACCTCAAGTGAAATATCAGGGCCTAGTGGAGACTGAATGTAAAGAGGCTGAAGGGTCAGGTAGATAGGTGGGTTGTCTTATCGGTTTTCCCTATGACTAATTAATTTTTTCCGTTCCTACTGGAAGCATTTTTTTAAAATTTATTTATTGAAATTTAATACTGTACAAAATATACACTCAACAAAAAAAAACAAACAGATTTGGTCTCATAATTTTATTTAATACGTTGTGAAACGGCACAGAAAAAAATGCTTTGTGATAAATACATACCTTCCTGTCTTGAAAGAATGTGGAATTGATTTAAAAAAATAATTCCTATAACTGAAGTTTCGCAAATTCTACTTCTGTGTTATTTATTGAATTGTTTAAATTTATTTTATGCCAGACAGGATTCAGCACCTTTCGTTGTAGAAGAGGGGGAAAACCCGCTATTAGAAGAACATCCCTTATCAGAAAGCCTGATAAAAATGAAAAATAAAGTTTTTTAAAAATGTGTTAATTCCTTATTTTTTTCTTTATTTTTTGTTATTGAGTAATAAAAATTATTCATTTGTGGCAGATTTTGTGTAAATAACTTATAAATAAACCATTTCTTACCACAAATTAAAAAGATTAATGTATTTAAGAAAATTATGAGACCAAATCTGAGTCTGGTTTGCTGTCGAGTATATACATCAAATAAATGTGTTGTTAACTATTATAATAACATTTCATAACTTGAAAAGAACAACTCATCAGTAGCACTTTAATAAAAATTCTACACTAGAAGGTCTCTGGGCCATCTTCTTTTCAGACGCCTCGGAGGATTATCAGGGATGGTGTGGGAAGCAAGTTGAGAAATTAGTGGCTTTGAGCGGTTATGGAGCTTTGGGCTGGTTTGGGCTAAATCAGCAACATATGGAACCATTAAGGTCTTTATGGATAAGTTTATTGGTGAAAAAATTAAGGAGCATTGAGGATTTTTCGAAGGGATTGGGTACGAGATGAATTGGATAGTTTTGTGGAGCACCAATGCTCAACTCCGTACGCCAAAACAGGTCAAGTCACAGTCATTTAAATAAGTATTTTGTAATTAATTGGAAGCTTTGAACGTCTGTCTAGTAAATGTTGAAGTGTTCTGTAACGACGGTTTCTACACTAAAAATTCTACACTAGAAGGTTTCTAGGCCATCTTCTTTTCGTATGGATTCCAAGTAAGACGTTTGTTCCGGTGGAGTCCTAGGTAGAAGATCTGTTCAACAGAATTAGGTCATCGTTTTTTTAGACGCCTCGGAGGATTATCGGAAATGGAATGAAAAGCAAGTTGAGAGACTACTGAATTAGTGTGGTTTTGGAGCTTACTATGAAAGGATAGGTATCTGGTCAGGGCTAAATGAGTAACATATGGAACATTAAGATCTTTATGGATAAGGTTATTTGTAACAAAGTAAGGACTGTAACGATTGGATACGGGAAATATTAGAAGGTTTAGTTGAGCCCTAAATCCCAACTCCATATTTCCAAACAGGTCTGATAACTTTCGTGTTATTGAGTCTTTTGACGTGATGCAAAAGGTTTGAACGTTTGTCTAGTAAACGTTGAAGAAGTCGAAAACCACGATCTGTTTCCTGTCGTTTTAGTCTTGTATGAGGATTCCAAGTTAAACGTTTGCCTAGTTGGAGTACTAGGTAGCGGATCTGTTCAACAGAGATCAGTGGGATATTATTAAAGGATACCGTAGGACAGGAAGTCGTGGGTCAGCGACGAAGGGTAAAGGTTATTTTATGGACAAAATGGAATTTTAAATAAAAAATAACGTTATTTATAATAAGAGAAAATATATAAAGATGCCAGAAGGAGTAAATCTCTCTTCAATAAATTGTCCAGTCACTATCACTAGCCATCTTATTTTTAGACACCTCATTAGGATTATCGGGAATGAAATGAGAAGCATGTTGAGAGACTAGTGGATTAGTGTGGTTATGGAGTTTACTATGAAAGGATAGGTATCTGGTTTGGAGCTAAATCAACAGTATTTAGGGCATGAAGATCTTTATGGATAAGTTTATTTGTAACAAAGTAAGGAGCATAAACGATTTTTCGAAGGATTTTGCATTGTAAGGATTGGATATATGGACGAGATGATATGGATGGTTTTGTGGAGCCCCAAAGTTCGACTCCATATTTTCAAATAGGTCTGATAACTGTCGTGTAAATGAGCTTTTTGAAGTAAATCGGAAGGTTTGAACGTTTGTCCAGTTGGCGTCATAGATACCGGATCTGTTCAACAGGGATCAGTGGGATATTATTAAAGGATGCTGTAGGGCAAGACGTCCTAGGTTAACGACGAAAGGTAAAGGTTATTTGATGGACAGAATTTAAAATAAAAATAATGTTATTTATAATAAGATAAAATATATAAAGATGCCAGAGGGAGTAAATCTCTCTTCAAAAAATTGTCCAGTCACTATCACTAGTTATATTCTTTTAGAATTATCGGGAATAGAATGAGAAGCAAGTCGAGAGACTAGTGGATTAGTGTGGTTATGGAGTTTTCTATGAAGGGATAGGTATTTGGTTTGGACTAAATCAGCAACATATGGACATTAAGATCTTTATGGAAACAAATTTCAAATGGAAGTATTAGATTTTTTTTTTTAATAATAACTATTAGCCCCATTTTAATTTTTTTTTACAGTAGGATAACCCACATATCTACCTGACCCTTTCGCCTCTTTACATTCAGTCAGCTATATGTCGTGATATATTTCACAAGCCCATATCATTTTGCCTCCTCAGGTCAGTATCATACATGACTGATTTCTTTCCTTGCATTTTTAAAAAGCATAACTAGTTTTCAAATAAAAATAATTCCAACATAAGTGGCAATTAATTCATCAGTCCTAATTGTATTGATCCTTCTATACCATCATGCCTCCTACCTCAAGTGAAAAAAAATTACGTTCAAAGTGAATAAATTTAGATTTGCGATTGTCTTTTTTTTTCTCTTTGAATGCTAAGCTATCGATACTGTAATCGATTTATTTACAACTTCTCCTCTCCCCCACCACTTCATGCTACAATATATATACTTATATGTCGGCAGAGACACGAAGAAATTATGGTCGGAGCTGAACATGTTAGCGGAAGGCCATGGACAGGAGTACTTCCGCCCTTTGTTCTAGAGTAGCATGCCACGCGTCCGTTTGCGTTGCATTCAATATAACATTGACCGTTTGATCTATATCCAACTGCAATATAATAATACTCGTTTTAATATAAATAATGACGTGATATATTTATATCTACACTATTATATAAAAGGACAAGGACTAAGGACATTTTTCGTTTGTGATCAGTAACCGCAAAAACTACTGAACCAATCTGTACCAAATTTTAACCACATCATCTTTATAGTCCAAGGAAGATTTAGCAATAATAACATTTAAAGATTTCCAATTACATTACCATTAATAAGCGAAAAAGTATGTGGTGCGCAGTGAAGTTTGGTAACACAGGCCAACAAAAAAAATGTTTTTGAAAACTTTGTTTACTTTTATAGTTGATTTTTATGGATTTTTGTGTGCTGAATCCAAATCTGGTCTTAGTTTTTTTATATCACCCATAATTTTCGAGAAATTTGCTTTTTTTATATAATTTAAAAAAGCATTATATAACTGTTTCATGAGGCCTAACTTAATATGTAGAGGTAGTAAGAGAATGTTTCTAGGATCTACAAGGTTTTTGCGGAGAATGTTCTTCTCGTCGGGTTTTAAAGACTCCCCCAGTTCTTTCTGCACCAATGTTGATCCCTTGCTCTACTGTCCAATTCACACAAAAAACATGGAAATTTGGTAAAACCGCCTTGCTGACCAAGAAGCATGCATGTTACCTTTAAGTCACCACATATCATCCAACCATGAGCCGAATAGCCAATCTAATTCAACACTATTTCTAGGTTTTCATTGCTCTCTTACATATGTACAAAATGGCCTACAGGTATAGATGCATAAGTGTTACTATTGTTTAATAAAACAGCTTTTAAACTAGTTTTGGAAGAATCAATAAACAGCCTCCAGTCTTCTTTTTTGTATCCAACACCAAACTCTTTGATCAGACCTGGAATGTCTGAGCAGTACACTAAATCACCTTCTTGTTCAAAAAAGTTCGAAAACTGCTGCTCTCTCTTACTGTACACATATATGCTGGTTCCATCTGCCAACAAGTTCTTTTCTTTTAGTCTAGAACCAAGCAATTCAGCTTTTTCTTTTGTTAACCCAAGATCCCTAACTAAGTCGTTAAGCTCAATCTGAGTAAACAGTTTAGACTATATATTTGCTGTAGCACATTGGAATTCTTCATCATCTTGCTCATTTATATCTATATCTGTTTCAGCAGTCCTGCCAACTCTTCTACATCCAGCACAAATTATTTTACAATTTTATTTTTAGTATATAAAAGCTGTTAAATTCTGTATTGATGTGAAAATGTAAAAAAATGGTTGATGATACGGCTTAATAAGTGTCATATTTGGATTTAGCACCTTAAAAAACGGGATAATAAGGTGTTTTAAGTAAAAACGTTTTTTCATCGTTGGTCTCAGTAATCGACCAGTGAGCCACTATTCGAGTGAGGTTACAAAGGTACGGTATTATATAGAGCTAGAAATTTATGATAAAATTTACAGATTTTTAATTCAATTGTTATTAAAAAAGCTATAAATATTTGGAGCGACATGTGGATCCCAGTGCAGTTTCCATTCTGCAACAGATTTTGATATGGTAAAACTATTAAACCAAACTGTACCAAATTCCAACTACATTATCTTCATAGTTCTAGGAAGGTTTGTAATAATATATTTTACTATAATAATGGCGATTAAACTAAAAATATACAGTTAGCACCATTCTGCAATATAATTTACTATGGAAAACTACTACTGGACATATCTGTACCGAATTTTAACTACAACATCTTCGTAGTTCTAGGATAATAAATTTTGCTATAATAATTATAAAAATTGTATAGTCTTGAGTTCCAGAAACGAGGTTTGCCAAACTGTCTAATACTTTTATTGTTAGAAATTAAAATCTAAACAGATGAAATCGATAAAATTATTTCTGCCAAATTGGATGTCAAATTATGCATTGACTTACTATTTAAGCACCTAATTAATGCAATTTTATGCAGGTAAAAATTACTGCCATGCGTGAAATATCATTGAATAAATAATGCTGAATTCCACACAAGATTTTTATCGATAAACAAATGAACTTTAATTATTAATTAAAATAATCTATGTTCTATATTTATGATAGCAGGCGATGCCGCGACGGGTATGCTAGTGTTTATATAAAAATATATCTAAGGAGGGATATCATTAGGGATCGGATTTTTATTTATTTAAAAATGCAAATATTTAATTAAAGTATGCATTTATTTTCGTTAAATATGTGGTATTCTTAAAATATTTTCAGAAATATTTAAGTAAAATGGACATTTTTTTTTTATGAAAATGGATTTTTTTTTTGTCAAGTTATAATGATATATATGAGTTATAATTATTCAAACTTTTTTTTTTTTTTCATCTCATTTACAATTTTTGGTCATATATATGTAATTTATATTAAATCCCATGAAATACCTAAGCCAGCCCACTGAGCTTGACATAGTTGTCAATACACACACATTTAACTTGCTAGCGTTGGTGTTTTACGAGAATGAACATAAATATATAGGATCTAATTGCAAATTTAACCAGCTTTGAGATTAAAAAAAAAAAAAATTGGGATCGGACAAATAGTGTCAGAACTAAGCCGCAAGTTGGCCAATTTCTACAATTTTTCCCAAGACCATAACTTCGCGAAAAATGTCCGACTTTGGAGTTGTTTATTCATTTCGTAGGTACTGGTTCCAGCAATATTTAATATCTGCAGATTTTTTTTCGAAAAAAAACCTTCGTTTTCGTGTTATAGGTAAAAACGAAATTAACCGGTATTTTTGGGCGTTTTTTGCGATTTTGAATAATCAGCCGATCGCTGCCGTGCTAAGTTCAGATTCGGATCCAGCACCCCAAAAAACATGAAGATTCAATAAGAATAAAATATCAGTTTTTTTTTTTTTTCTTGAAAACGTCCTTTTGGAGCCTTATTTTACTGAACTATTGTACCCACAGTGATTCACAGCCCTACAGTCAGTGGTTCATAATCTCTGTCAACCACCTGCAAATTTTGAAAATATGCACAAAATGAAAAATAGGTGGAAATATGTACTTATTTTGATTAAATATATATTTATTTCGATCAAATATGTATAAATACTGACTAGCAAAATTTGTATTTCTATTTTTGTTCTTTATTTGTAAAATTGTAAATAGTAAATAGTTAACCAGATTGTTAATTTATTTAATTTCATCTTATGAAAACACATAAGATCATGAAAACAGTGTCCTTAAAAACCGTTAAAACAGCAATCCTTAAGGACGAAAAAGCTAATTCTAATTGTGGATGGAGAGAGTGGCCAAGGATGTCCTTCCTCGGCCTCGAAAAATCGTCAGATCCTGGCAGATCTGTAAAACAAAAAAAAAAAAAAACAGCAATCCTTAAGGACGAAAAAGCTAATTCTAACTGTGGAAGAGAGTGGCCAAGGATGTCCTTCCTCGGCCTCGAAAAAACGCCAGATCCTGGCAGATCTGTAAAACAGTGTCCTTAAAAAAGCGTTAAAACAGCAATCCTTAAGGACGAAAAAGCTAATTCTAATTGTGGATGGAGAGAGTGGCCAAGGATGTCCTTCCTCGGCCTCGAAAGATCGTCAGATCCTGGCAGATCTGTAAAACAGTGTCGGTGGAGGTTCGGGCGGGATTAAGAGATGGCTTCTGTTTTTAAGGACACTGTTTTACAGATCTGCCAGGATCTGACGATTTTTCGAGGCCGAGGAAGGACATCCTTGGCCACTCTCTCCATCCACAATTAGAATTAGCTTTTTCGTTCTTAAGGATTGCTCATTGTATTTATTTATGTACATTATATTATTCTTAGGGGACATCGTCCCAGAATAAAGTTTTTTTTCTATTCTATTCTATTCTATTCTAAATATGCAATATCATCCAAATATGTGGAAATATGTGAAATAAAAGTAGGCTCAAACGGCTTGAAAAGTGTCAGTATGAACTATTCTAGTTGAAAAACGTCTGAAAATTGCCTAGAAAAAAATATGTAAATACATACGAATCCGATCCCTAGATATCAATAAAAGGCATATCGAAAATATGAAGTTTACTACGAAAGGATTGTTATCTGGTTTCCTATTCCTTAAACCAGAAAATAGAATCAATCTTTCCTTATCTGATACTAGTACAGTAGTGTGAAAAATAAACGCAGCACTTTTTATGTTTATCTAATGATATTTATACTGTTTATTTACTCATTAGATCTTGTCGGATTGTAATTTGGGCTATTATCTCTTATTTTAGAGGGATTGTATTGTATACTAATGGTAATACAAAGTTTAGTTTGAATATAAATGAAATGAGTCGACATTACAGTGAACTGAGCAGTTAAAAAAAACAACAATAATTCTCGCTTTAAGTGAAGAGAATATTTCTTGCCGATATATTAGTAATAAAGTAGGCTGTGCTCCGTCAACTGTTAGTAGGTTTTTTTTTAAAAAAAAATATCGGTCTTCTGGCTCTTTAGGATTTAAATATTTCTGTGGTCACAAGAAAAAGGCTGAATGAAAGGGAAGATCGCATATTGCAACGGCTTTGTTTGAAAAATAGGAACTTAACATCTACAGATTTAGCCGCAGAATGATATTCAGTTACAGGATGTTAATGTCTGTGCATCAGCTGTTCGTCGAAGATTAATAAAAGCAGGACTGAATGCACACCTGCAAGAGAAAAAACCACTCTTAACAAAAAAAAATGCAGCAGGCTCGTCTTTGTCGGGCTCGAAAACATCAAAACTGGGCACAAGAAGACTGGAACTCTGTCATATTTTCTGATGGATCGGAATTTAATATCAATGGCACAGATGGAATTCAGTATGTGAGACCAAGAAAAGGTGAGGCCCTAACAACTCAAGGTTTAAAATCGACATTAAAGTTTCCAGTGAGTGTTACGCTCAGTAGCATTGCCACATCTATTTCTAGTAAAGGTGTAAGTCCCTAACTATTCTCGATGGGACATTGCGACCCCATAGCTAAATACATATTTAAAAGTAAATACAGGTTTTTAAACTGTTGCATCTCTTTTTTTTCACACTACTTAGTTAACAAGGAATTAATATCCTTCCGCCATCTTAAAACAGTTAAATAGTCGAATATTTCTAAAAAAGTGTCCTTTTAAGGACCGCCATCTTAAAACCGCTAAATATTTTAAAACAGTATCCTGGAGGACAACAATGGCGGAAGTTATCCTTCGGATAACTTAAAAAACCGTTAAAACAGCAATCCTTAAGGACGAAAAAGCTAATTCTAATTGTGGATGGAGAGAGTTGCCAAGGATGTCCTTCGGCCTCAAAAAATCGTCAGATCCTGGCAGATCTGTAAAACAGTGTGTGGATGGACATCCTTGGCCATCTCTCTCCATCCACAATTAGAATTAGCTTTTTCATCCTTAAGGATAATATGTTTTTAACGGTTTTTTAAGTCTTACGACTACCCAAGATACACAAAAATGACTGACATGCTGCACGATCTAGATTTTCAAACAATTAAACAGTTTATTTACTTCCTTTTTATTACATATATATATAATAAATTACATATATTATATTTACTTAAAAATTATACTAATATTCTTGCATATATATACAGGATGTCCAAAAAGAGTATCGGGTATTTGTAACTTCGATAATACAAAAACTACTTAAAATAAAAATAAAAAGTTTATTGCAGATATACGACAAATCAAGGACTTTTTTGGGGAAACCACGTTTTTTACCATAAAAGCTGTTAAACTGCCATAAAACAGCATTGGGTATCGAAACACGATGTATTAAAAAAAATATCAATATTTTTCTTTAACATTCCGATATTTTTTCTTTCAAATATTTGTCTCATCGATGCGTACGTTACGACGCATCGTTTTCTCTATATTATAAAAATACACCATAAAACTATATACATATATAAAAAAAAAAAAAAAAAAATTAAACCCCATCAAATTACTTAAGGTACACATGATGGTATAGAAGGATACAATACAATTAGGATTGATGAATTAATTGCCACTTCTATTAAAATTATTTTATTAGAAAAATAGTTTCGAATGCTGAACATTCAACAATCTCACGAAAATTGTTTGAGTTTGGTTTTGAGATTCATCCTCACCCGCCCTATTCTCCAGACCTCGTGTCAGCCGACTACTATTTTTTTTATACACCTGGACCAATTTTTAAAATATAAAACATTTCACAATCAAAATTCGATAGACAATGTGTTTTTTTTTATAATTTTTTATACCAAAGACTCTATTCACAGGGCATTGAAAAGTTAACTCGTTAGCAGAAATGTATTGAGAGTGTTGTTTTCCGTTTGTTTTCTTTCTAATTCTAACGTGAATTGATACAAAATATTCCATAGATGTGGCAATTCATCAATTTCTAATTTATTTTTATAGTAATATTTTTAAAACCATTAGCCTACATTAATTTCCAGACAACCCAGTATTCATAACGTAAAAAATACAAATGTAATAAACAGTAATTTAATTTTTAAAAATGAAAATAATTCTCAAAAACTCTGAAAGGCGAAAGATAGACTACAACGCACTACAGAGAGAATGCATTCCGATGCAACTAGCGACTGAACCTTACCTACTTCGTTTGTATAATTAATCAATTAAATTAATACTTTTTTATTTAATTAATACAATATTTTTATTTTGAATTGGTCTTCCTTGATCGACTTTTTTTTTCTTTCTTTTTTTTTTTTTTTTTTTTTTTTTTCACGGCCACTAAGAACCACGCGAATATCATTAGTTAGGTTTCTTTGAGATCTCGATTTTCTTTTGAGATCCCATCGCAGTTTCATGATTTTCAACTGCAATTCCTTTTTTTACTTTTTTCTTCTAATATTGGTGAGATTTTTCAGTATTTTCCTGTATGTGTCTCTATCCAGACCGTCGACCTCTGAAATTTTAAGTTTCTTATTTGCTTCGTGTATCCTCCCATGCTTTTGGAGCTAAAATTTTTGTTAAAGATCTTTTTGTTCAATCTTTCCTCCTTCATTCTTTTCATGTACCCATAGAACATCAGTCTTCTGATTCTTATCTCGGTTTTCAGGTCTTTGATTTCTTTGTAGATCTCTCCGTTAAATCTTTTGTTCTTACGAAAATTAAAATTTTTTAGTATTTTTTTTTAATGGCAATAGAAGCTTTGTGTTACATAATACATTGAATTATATTCTTCTTAGCAATTTTTTTCATTAATTAATAATAATTTTTTAGGTATAGCAAAAAGGATACACATACAGTCCTGTGAAAAAATATGAACTCAACTTATAAAAATAATGTATTTATAAAATTTAAAAGTAAATGCATTACACAATTATGTTTTTAGACTTGTATTTATCTTATTAGATTGGTGTGAAGCTTAAGTGGACATCGATCTATTGGCCAGCTCTTTGTCCAGATCTCAATCCCATTGAAAACTTGTGGGGAATCATGTCTAGAGAAGTCTACGACCCTCAGAAACCAGAAATCCAAAACATTGATGAGCTCAAGGAAAGGATCACACAAGCTTGGGAAAACATACCAGAGAGCACTTTGGTAAGAAGTGTTCCTAAAAGACTGTTCTAGGTGATTAAAAAACATGGTGGAAGTTCTCATTATTGAAACGAATTTACTCATTAAAGAGACATTAAAGTTTTGAGTTTATACTTTTTCACAGGTGTATTTTGTTATTTTGCCCCAGTTGTACCTAATTCTAGCCATATGATGAAATTATTTATTAAAATTGTAATTAATCATTCACTGTATACATTAAATAATATATTTTGTTACTCAGATTCCAAAATTAAAGACTTAAAATGACTTGAAGAAGTTTTTTTTGTCTTGAGTTTATATTTTTTCACAGGACTGTAGTACGCCTTCAGATTGTTCAATACTTAGACTTGTTACGAAATCAGCGTTACATGTTTTTTTCCTTTAAATTTTTTATTCTTTCCTCTTCACCCAATCTGCCGGTGTTCCTCAAGGGAGTATCTTATGCCACATCCCCTACAAGGTGTATACAGCTGTCATCCAAACTCATCCTACCACTGTCCTCACCAATGACACATGTTTGTTATCAGTAAATGATGTTACCTTCATTACCTTCCAAACCCTCCAATTCCTCATCAAAAAACCTTCAAGAATGGTTTCGAAATTTAAGAATTAAAATAAAAATAAGAATCAAAATTAACCTTTGTCCTTCGTCGTAAACGGAACGATATACGGAGTTGAGCTTTGGGCTCCACTAAACCATCCAATTCGTCTCGTATCAAATCCTTCAAAAGATCCTCAACGCTCCTTACTTTGCCACAAACAAACTTATCCATAAAGATCTTTATGTATCATTAATACGTCTGTTACTGTTCTTTTCAATAAAAATGTATTAAAACTGCAAAAAGTGTTGAATTTTGACTATAGATAGATAAAGTATATTCTAACTGTATTGAAGAATTAAAAGTTGACTTTTTGCAAAGAAACGGTCTACCAGCTAATAAAAAAAACAAATAAGAAAGTCAAAACTTTTATTAATAAGTGTACATAGAAAAGTTTAAAAAACTAATTAAAAAACACAATGGGTAATTCTAATACGTAGACATAGATATCTTAAATAATACCATTAAGTCAAAACATAATGGTTCAAACTTCCCAGTGTTTCAACTTAAACTTTCTACACCTGCTGTGGTGTAGAGGTAAGGTGTGTTTATTAATTTTCAATCAGCTGTTACTGATGTTTTTAGTAAGAGTTTACTCTGCCTAGGAAAAGTCAACTTTGACTAACAATCGATTTTTCCTGTTTATGTGTATATCTTTTAAGTGATGTTTTATTGTAATTACCGATTACTTCGATTAGCGTATTTTCTGGAATTGTTTTTTTTACAAAGTATGTTTTTGTTTGATGGTAGACGTGAAGCATTGTTGATATTTTTATGTACGGAGGGTAATCATTGATTTAATTCACAAGTTTTGTATCCTTTCTTTCTTTAATTTAGTGGAAAACTTGTATCTCCACAAGTGGAAGACAGAAAAAGTTGCAGTAATTAGTAGAAAAAGCAACAAATTGCCAAAACTTGTGGAAAACGTAGATGTCAAGTTTGGTGTAAACGCGGCTTAAGAAGGAAAATTGTCAAGTCTCAACTTGTTTGTTTTTGTTTTGTTTACGTATTCATAAGTAGAATTCGTCCTTGAAGATATTGGAATGATTTTTTTTTTTTTTTTTTTTTTTTTTTTGGATGAATTACGTTGGAGGTACGTTTTGGTATGATTACTTGCCGTTGAAGTACATTTAATTTCCCATAATCCCCTCGAATCAGCTTTAGGGCTTCGGTAAAGAAGAAGGGTGAGGAAGATCGAAGACCGAAGGTGGGAATTTGTACGTCCTTGGATCGGTGTGGAGAAGAAGGCCATTGGAGGATCTGAGGTCAGTCACTCTGGTGGGGAAAAAGGCGGGAATATTTCCCTCCCCCCACCCCTCAACAGCGGACAGGCCGATGGTGGGGGGCTCCCCAGAGTCCAGTGTAATGTGAGCTCCTGTACTGCGAAGGCTTCGCCCTCTCTTCTGTATCCCACTCACTTGAACATCCCGACAGTTTTCGGATCATATTTCACTTGCTCAAGCTTTTTGTTTTTTTTTTTAGTTTATTTTTTTTTTTAGTTTTTTAATTTTTTTGTTTTTGAGTTTTTAAATTTGTTTTTAAAAATTATTGTTGAACTTTTTAAAATCCGCTAATAAAATAAGAAGGAAAAAAACGCCACTCCGTCAAAGAAAAACCAGCACCGACAGTCCATGTACAAACAGTCATAAGGAAACAAGACGTGCTATTAAGTTGTTTTTTTTATTTTTATTTTTGTTCGAACGGTTTTAAAAATTTATTTTTTTAAAACCGATTTTTTTGAATCCGTCGGCCGGCAATAGTCTGGATTCACCCAGGACATTTTATATCTGAGAAACGGTAAGTCTTAGCTTATGGATTTCTATCAAAATCATTTTTGTTTTTTATTTAAAATAAATGCCTCACTCAAAGTCTGGGATATTAGTGTTAGATTTAAGCTCTTAAAATTTTTTATATATATATATTTTTTATTTTGCGTCTTAAGCTAACATATTTTTCAAGAAAGTAACTTTTTTATGCTACAAACAGCTTGCAAACTAACCCTCTTACGTAATTTAAGCTTATTATTAGCCGACAGGTTAGAATTTTCTATAAAACACATTAATTGCATGATTAACATAAAGTGTTTTTCCCATTCAAATGCCCCGTAAAAGTGCTCTGACAAATTTTTAAATATATTAATATATTAAACAATACAAGTCAGTCATATTCGTGTATTTCACATAATATATAGAATTTCAAATTTTAATTTTAATATATAAATTTTAATATATATCTCTTTGTTTATTAATATTGTAATAAATACGGAATTATGTCTTGATAGAATGACCTTAATCGTAGCACGTGTATGGTGGCCGGTCTGGAGTGGGGGTGAGGAATCCTAAATTTTTTTTTTATTTTCATCTTGGATTAAATATATCGATTGTATTTTTGTCATTAAAATCGATCCTAAATTAATTATAATTTATTTAATTAATTACATGAATTATTATTAAAAATCTTGACTAAAAATCCGGTACGATATTACTTATCAGAATCTTGAAATATTTAAACTATTTACGATTTTAAATTCATTTTTCTTTATCTTGATTATTTATTTTTTTCATGAGCGTCCGTTATTGAGGGTGTCGTGTCCGATGTACCGATGGCAACAGGTACCCGATACACCTGCTGTACAGAGGCAACATATTACGCTGTTTACACGCCCAGAAGTTACCACCATATACTAGGGTTGTTACAAGGGGATGGGGTATAATCCGGTTTTGACCAAAAGGATTTTGGAATTCCACACCTTTTTTTTCTTCTCAAATAAAACAAAATCAAACACACAACATACTATTTTACTTATAAAATGTACATTAATTCCACACGAATTCCCCCCCCAAAAAAAAAAAAAAAAAAAAAAAAATTATGGCATAATTAGTGATAGAATTGAAAACATAAAATTAAATATATTAAAAGCATACTTTAATTTTTATAATTTATTTTAAAATCAACTCTCCACTTGTTATTTAAAATGTATTCTCAATTTAAAATTTTATCAATTTACTTAAATACCTCAATGATAAGAAAAAGCGGTCTTGCTCTGTATACTGTTTTATATCTTTCCAAAAAAAAAAAAAAATATATATATAAATTTCGAAAAACGTATATTTAAAATTTAAACAAGTATTAAAATTATTTTTAGTATAAATTTCTTAATAATTTTATTCACTTATAAAATCAGGGTTCCTGCTGACATTTTAAATATCTTTGTATACCTTGTAGTTGATTAAATTTATCATATATGTATTTAGTTTATGGATTGGCGCTTTTAATTTTTATTGTTAATTTTGTATTCAATTTTCTACTATTATAACATTCGATAATTCAAAGTTTATTCATAATTCAAAGTTATATCAATTATTCTTAAATACCTCTATGATACGATTACATAAGCTGTCTTAGTTTCAAACGTATATTGTTTCATATCTTTTCATAAAATCAAATATATTAATTTCGAAAAATGTATTTTTAAAGTTTAAACAAGTATTAAAATTATTTTTACTATATACATATATCTTAATAATTTTACTGACTTATAAAATCATGGTTCCTACTGACATTTTAAATATTTTTTTTATATATGTAGGTAATTAAATTTATCAGATATATTTAGTTACTATAAAAAAAAAAACAATACGATAATTTTTTTTTTAATGTAAATTAAAATAATTTTTCTTATCAGTAGTTTGTCCTTGAAATATCAAATATTCATTCTTAAAAGAATTTCTAATAATGATCTGATCACATTTTCTTTTTTTGTAAATTAGATCATTAAGATCGAATTTGCATTGTATTTTATATGTTAATTTCTCAATAACAATACATTCTTAATAAAATCAGGGTTTCTAATGACATTTTAATATTTTTTATATCAATAAATTATAAATATTAGAAAGAGAAATGTATAAAATGTTATTATTTAAAAAAAAAATTATGGGTTGCATAATTTGAATACGGCAATTTTTTTTTAAAGTAAATTGAAATAAATTTGCTTATCAGTAGCTAGTCCTTGAAACGATATCAAATATTCATCCAGAATATTTTTTTTTTAATCATGATCTGATTAATTTTTTTTAAATTTAATTATATTATCATTTATTTTTTAGTAAATTAGATGAAACAGTTCTAAATTTGCATACAGCTTTGTACGTTTTCAAAAAATAAAATATGTTAATTTCGAAAATTAATGTTTTTTTAAAAGTTGAAACAAGTATTAAAATTATTTTTATTATGAATTTCTTAATAATTTTACTGACTAACAAAATCAGGTGTCCTAATGACATTTTTATATTTTTTATATCAATAAATTATAAATATTAGGAGGGGAAATGTATACCTTGTATTTAATGATATTTATCATATATGCTTTGTTAATATTTTTAAAAATATATGGGTTACCTAATTTGAATACGTTTATTATTTTTTTATGTAAATTTAAATAAGTTTTTGCTTATCAGTAGTTTGTCCTTGAAATTATATCATTCATTCTTAAAAGAATTTTTTTTTTCTGATAATGATCTAATTTTATTTTATTTTTTTGAGCTAATTATATAACCATTTAAATTTTAGTATATTAGATCAAAAAGTTCTTAATTTGTATAATATTTTTTTTTAATTATTATTAATAATAAAATGTTAAACAATTCATTAATGAACGATTTTCTAATATAAATTATAATAATCCGAATTCAAATGACAATATATATATATGTGCTGGACTTAGCTGTTCTGTTTTATTATGATTAGCTTGAAAAGAAATCATTCTTTTTAAACTATTAAAAAAATCGATTGATCGATTAATTTATTATAAGTATACTGAATATTTCCACACAGATAAATAATAAATCGGGTGAATATCGATCCTTGTGGTTAAAATAATTCTTTCGATACGTTAAATATTTATTTGCTTTTTCAGATTGTTTTCGTTCGTTAATACTGTATTTTTCCTTTATGTTTTATTTATTTCATTTCGAATTGTATTAAAATTGTAATAGAATTATTGTAGTAACTTTGTCGAAGGTTATAAAGGAAATTTCACTAATTTTCTTCTAAAAAAAAATATATATATATATATATATATATATATATATATATATATATATATATATATATATATATATATATATATATGGAAATGAAATTAGTTTTTAAAACCCCGTATCATTATAATGTTTTATATTAAGCAGACCGCATTGAACAAAATTACATAATTTTAAAATAATAAAGCGTTGGTTCTTTCTTCTTAAAATATGTTAGGATTCAATCTTTTATTTGTATATGTTTATAAGTATCATATGTATGTTTTCTTAACTACAGTAGCTTAACAAGAATGAAAAATATAGAAAAAAATAATACTTTAAATTAATTGTATTAATAATAGTAGGATGGAATTTCTTTGTAGTTTTGTTTACAGAGATTAGATTTCGTAACTTAAAAACAATAATAAACTATATTCATGATAAGTAAGAAAAACTTTTAGTAGTATAACAGTGGCTATATAAATTAGAATGTTAAATGTTTACTTATACATATCTTCGGCACTATGTAAAATTAACGAATGTTGAAAAAAAAAAAATTTTTTATTTCGTTCGTTTACCGTTGTATTCTACAAGGTCTACCTTGCGGTGAAATTCTAGAAATTCATAAAAATAACTTTATAGATTTCGGTATTTTAAGTTCCGATCAAATTATAAATTTTGCCATAAGTCTTTGTAGAAAACAACAGTAAACGAACGAAACAGAAAAAAAAAATTCACATTTGTTTAGTTTTACATAGACTAAACATCATGTTTATTTAATCACTATAAATAATAAATAAATTTGAGTTATTTGTACAATAGAAATAATCATGAAGGTTTTTTATAAAACATTTAAGTTTTTTTTTTAATTGATTGCTTTAAAGTATAAACTTTATGGCAATTGAGCTAGCCATAACAATAATAATTACATAACAGTAAATAAACAATAAATACAAATAGAATAAGAGTTTTACATGTTGTGTAATTAACACTAACAGAAAAAGCATTTCTTTATATTATAATAATTTATACGAACAAAAGATTTTTTTTTTTTTGTTACAAGCTATAATGATATATATACAAACAAAGGAAAATAAAATAAAAATAATAAACATACATTTTTACAATTTATAATAATCGATATTGATTATAGTCAAAGGTGACAGAAGTTGTAACAGCAATTGCAATAGAATCCAATATTTTATTTAGTTAATTCAAAAGAAATAAATCAATTACTTTTCGCTAGCATTTAAAACATTTAAAATAAATAGGAAGACGTTATTTATCTTTTTAATGCTATTGTAGGATAAAATATTTTCCAAAGATAGACTATCATCTGTTTGAACTATATAGTCTTTTAGGTATTTTTTTCGAAAATTATCGTGTCTTTGGCACTTTAACAACAGATGTTTACAGCTATTTACGATGAATAAGCTACAATCTTCACATTTTTCATTAGCTTTAATTTGCAAACTGTTATTTTTAAAAAATATTTTCAAGTAGTCACATTTGGCTATTCTCAGTTGGCTAACGGTTCTTATTTTGGTTATATTAAAGTTATATTTTAAATAATCTTCCGGCTGAGGGTTATTAGAATTTGAAATTTTCATAAATAATGAGTTATACCTTGTATTTAAAGTACGATCAATGTCTGTCGATAATAAATGATTTGTGGCTTATTCTATCATGTTATTTTTATTAGATAATAATTTTTGTGGACTGATAATATCTTGAAAGTGTTCTGGGATACTGCCGTTAATGGTTAATTGTTTAATTTGAGAATATTTAAAACTTTTTAACTTTAAAATATTTAAGTTTATTTGTATTGAATCCTTTAATATAAATATTTACTGGTATAATGTTTCGACTGATCATCTTTTTTTTTAATCGATCTTTGCAAATAAACATTGTAATAGTTAAATTTGGGTTAATTTCTTTATTCTTTTGTTTACAGAGATATGTATGGTATTTGAATGTAAACATATGTATTTTTAAATCATTACACAGCTTTATTGTGACTCCATAAAAATACAATAATAACATCTTTGTAAGCTTAATCGAAAAACATATGTTATTCCGTAAAAAAACCGATTTAAAAATAATATATACTTATATATGTTAAATCTCTGACTCCTATTGCTTACTTCTAGTTTTCTATAAAATTTAAATTCTATTTTAAATTTTGAACATCGTGTCTTAAAGTAATTTCATGTAGTTGATGAATGTAGTCTTATATTTTGTAGCGTTTTTGTTTTTTTCACCTTCAAAAATGTATTATTTTGACACTCTATTGGTGTTTCACGGATCGAAACTATGCCGAAAGTTTTCTTATCGACAATTTAATTTTAAATAATTTTTGTCATGTAACATTTGTCGCTTGGGCCTACCGTTTAGGATTTATATTGGTTTGAATGAAGAAAATCACGTTTTAAAACCAACCATTTTCTCTGAAATTTGTTTATTTCAAATAATTATTAATTTAAGTGAATTAAAATAAATTCATATAGTCGATAGTAATTTCATAGTAATTTAGTCAGACAAAATAAAACATGATTTTTTTTTTACATAGATATGTATTTCTGGCTGGTCTATAGTTTTGCATTATGTAGGTTTTTTTTCACCTTCAAAAATTATTTTGACACTTTCTAGTTCTGTCGGTGTTGCACAGTTCGAAACTATACTTATGTTTTCTTATCCAAAATTTAATTTAAAATAATTTTTGTTATGTAACATTTGTCGCTAGAACCCACCGTTTTGGAGCTATATTAGTTTGAATGAAAAAAAATCACGTTTAATACCCTTATTTTCTCTCTACATTGTTTATTTCGAATAATCATTCATTTTTTATTTAATTCAATTATTAATATAAGTAAATTGGTCCTTTTTAATACTAAAATGCAAGTTGGGAAATGCAGTAGATTTATATATAAACACGTCCCTGATCTATTATTTTTCCCAATAAGGGAGAAATTAAGTTTTTTTTCTTTTTTAATTTTTAAGGAATCTTACATTCTTATCTCTGATTATATAAAGAAAGTAAAATCTTCTCGCAGAGAAGGATACGAAAGGATATTTTCCTTTAATACGCAGGAGGATGGAATAACGTCGGAGAAGAGCTAGGCCGTAACCAATGGGACAAGGATCCAAAGCCATTAGGTTATTCAGGGATACTTCAAGGAGAGTTTTATTCCGTTGTTGTTTTATTGTTCGAATTATATACAACCAATAATTTACTTCTTATTTTTTTATTTATGGTTAAAAATACCGGATATAAGTATTATTCTTTGCATATTTTAAATATGACATAATCAATGATTTTTTTTTTTTTTACTTTTGGATCTGCTATTATAAAAATATGATTCGTCTGAAAAAAATTATTTATAATTTTATTGATGTCGAAAATAATAATAATAAATATAAAATAATTAACAATCGTTCTTCAAGCAAAATAAAATATTAAGTATTTAGGCAAAAATTACATTATTAATTTTACTGAAAATATGGACCTTAATTCGCTTCTTTTTCTTTTTAATAATTATAAAAAGTTTTAATTTCTCGTCGTTAATATATGTATAACGTTTTTGAAAAAACTTTAGAAAAACCAAAGTATTTTTGATAATGCCTATGTGAAACAATACTTCAAAATGACAGACTAAGCATAATATTTTGTCCTTTACATATTGTAAAATTGTTCAAATAGTACACAACCGAGTATATTAATAATAACATTTTATTATATTAATAATAATACTATCATGTATTCACAAAAATATAGTAATTAATTAATCTGAAATGAGAGATATGTTTTTTGTGCTTTTTTTAAAAAAATAATAATTATAAATATCTATTTTTTAGTTGTAAATCTATTTCTATAGTTTTATTGAAAAAGTTAAAAAGTCTAAAACTTAACAAACTCTTATTTTTTGTTTTGTTTGGCGCTAAATGACCCCAATTCTGACATATGCTTTTTTATCTTATATTTAACAGTGCTATGCTGTTAAATTACGTATTAAACAAAATTATTTGTCATTATTATATCGTAACATTTCTGTTATAGTAGATTACAGAAAAAATATATTAAGCATGTATGTATAGATTTAAAACTGCTGGGAAAAAAAATCGTGTTTATCTTGTTTAAAAGAAGACAAAATAGCGTTACAAATACATTTTTTTTTTTTTTAATTCGCTTTTCCATTCCAAAATTATACAGGTTTTTCGGTGACCAAATAAATATTTTTTAAAAAAAATGTTCTTTATCGAGTATGGAGGATTTAATTTTAATTTCGATCATTAAAAACGGAAAGGTTTGAAATATTTTGACAGGCAGTTTAAACTGCGATAGATTTTTCGAAATACAAATATTTTTCATTAAATTTAGAGATTTAGGTTCAGTGCGGAAACCTGAGTGGTGTATCAACATTAACCATACCACTAATTATTTAAAATACAAAACAATTACTCTTATTATGTAGATAAATTTTATCTTTTGTATCTTATTTGATTCCTATAACTAGCAGTAAGAAGCTTAAAAATTTTGTTACGTTTGTTGTTTGTAACAAAGTTGTGTCACTAATTACGCTCCTACACTTTCACCCTTCACTGGGTCATCCGAGAGCTATTTTTCCAAAGAGAAAGGAAACTTATCCATTTTTAGAAATGAATGAGCGTTCATGAACGAACCCGAATCACGTCGTATTTGGATATTTTCTTTTGACTGATCAGCTGTTTTTGCAGACAAAAAAAAAACGCCTGTTTGTTCTTCTACATTTCCACGCTTAAAAATAAGTTTTAAAATAAATTCAAATTTATTATGTTATAAAAAATTATTAAATGTATTTGAGATTCATCATTTACGGTTTGTTATTTATTCTATGAATAGGAATTCTTATTATTTTTTTTTTTTATCCAATCATCGAACTTTAATTAAGATTACGATATTACAAGAAATTTTTTTTTTTTTAAATCCGGAAACTTAAGAACCTAAGTAACCTACTTTTAATCAGTTTTAGTTTTGTGCCAAAATTAAAAAAAAAATAATTCTTAATTAAAATCTAATAGAAAGGTTATAACACGAAAAGAAAACTCATATTTAAGAAATTCACACAATTTTTTTAATTTAGAATTACTATATAAATAATTCCTTAAACAAGATATATTTTTCCATCATGATTTAATTTCAAATTTCACAATTTACTATCTAGAATGGAATTTCTTCTTAGTTTTGTTTACAGATATAGGGTTTTAGAACAACTTGAAAGACAATAATAAACTATATTTTAAGAAAATCTAAAAAACTTTTAGTAGTATAACTGTGGTTATATAAATTAAAATTTTAAACATTTACATATACATGTCGTCGTCACTATGTTAAACTAACGAATGTAAAAAAAAAAAACGCATTTTTTTATTTCGTTCGTTTACCGTTGTATTCTACTATGACTAACTTGTGGTAAGTATGCTAGAAATTCATAAAAATGACATTTGTGATTTCTGTCTTTTAAGTGAGAATCGAAATTTTACCGTAAGGGCTTGTTGAAAACAAAAGTAAACGAACGAAATAAAATAATAATGATTTAAAAAACTATTCGAGCCGAACTAAACCCATCTTAGACAAAATCTAATAATCTACAACTATTAGTATATAACATTTTTTGATCGGATAAGTCATTTTTGTGTTATAGTGTCTTCTTCAACATGACCAAATTTAACTTTTTGAGAAATTCGTCGATTTTTGACAATCGATTGTGGTTAAGAGGTGTTTTTAGACGCACAATTTAATAAACTTTAATTTTGTAAATAACACATTTTTCGATTGAAAGCATTTTTGTATATTTCTTTTTGCAAAAATCTGAAAAGAGTGCAGATATTTCGGTGTTTTTTTTTTGCACCCCAAAAAATTTTACCCTTATCAAATGTAGACGCATTTTTGATATTTTATTCTCATGACCCATCAAGACCATACTGAATCATAAAACTACTCCATATTTTTCAAGGCAGACCCTCCCGTTTTGGGGGTATTTCGACTGGACTAAGTAAGAATAATAAAACAAAGTTGTGTAATTATTGTATTGACATTGGTCCTTGACAGGTGTGTAAATTTTTAAGATTGTCAGATAATTAAAAATTGGTGAAAATTGCAATGAAAGATTCCGTTACATACAGGTCAAGTTAATAAAAGCGTATTAAAAAAAAAACAATTCGTTTAGTTTTAAATAGTACCGACGATATTGTTATTTAATAATCACTATTAATAGACTTCAATAATAATCAAATAAATTAAGTTGAGTTATTTGTACTATAAAAATAATTATGTACGTTTGTTTTAATATATTCGAGTTTATTTGTATTAAATCCCCTATTTTAGCAATTTATACATTTTTTTTTTTTAAATTTAGAATTACTATACAGGGAGGGTGTTTAGAAGATCGTTGGCTAAAGAGGTATGCCGGGTAGGGAGGTTCATTTTGAACCTATTTAAGGTCACTTACCTATATACAAAGTTTTACGTTGTTTTTTTTTAATAATTTTTTTTTTTTTAAATGTCCAAAACCGAACATTTATGCCTTATAACTCCGTTGTTTACTGATATATCAACGCCATTTTTTTTTCTGTAATTACTAATACATTGTCCATGTAAAATAAAAAATATTTTATGCAAAAAAAAAAAAAAAAAAAATGGGAGATTAAAAAATCTTTTTGAACCAAAAAAAAAACAACATGTTTTTAAAATAAATTGATTTGGTTATTGTCCTTATTTTTTTATTTATTTTTTTTTTGGAACCTAAACTGGAAGGTGTTTTTTTTTGTTGCCTTTAACAGGATTTAACGGTTGCATAAAATATTTTTTAATTTACATGGACAATTTATTAGTAATTACAACAAAAAAGAAATGGTGTTGATATATCAGTAAACAACGAAGTTATTAGGCGTAAGTGTTTGGTTTTAGCCATTTTTTAAAAAAAAATTCATTAAAAAAAACCGTAAGACTTTGTATACAGGTAAGTGATCTTAAATAGGTTCGGAATGAACCCTCCTACCTGAGATACCTCTTTAGTCAACGATTTTCCGAAAACCCTGTATAAATAATTCCTTAAACAAGTTATCTTTTGTCGGCATGATTTAATTTCAAATTTTCACAATTTACTAACTAAGCTGAGTGAAGTAAACAAAAATATTTATTATTTATTTATAAAAAAAACAAAAATAAGCTATAACCGAAGATACTCGAACATTGCCGATGTCACCCGAATTCCAACGGCTTCGCCGACTAGTCAGCCTATCTCTATTACTAACATATTGGATATGTGGCTTTCATTTTTTTTTTTTTTTTTTTTTTCTAACTGCATTGTATGGCTATTAATTTTTTTTTTCTATTTTAATTTGCATCTGCTTTATGTTATTTGTTAAGTTTTCTCTGATTATATCTTTTGTTAATCGCCAGACTTTAGTGAGGCCGCCTATGGGCAAAGTAACGATGGGGAAAAAAAAAACAACTTTTATTCTTTGTTTTTCAGGTGGTTTAAAATTACCAAAGGAACCAAATAAAAAATAAAAATTATAATTGTATGTAAATATAAAAAAAGTAAAATTTAAAAAAGACAAAAAAAAAAAAGAGAACGTTTTCCCTTTGTGCCGAAGAGGAAGTTGATAGGCAGTTGGCTTGGCTGATAAGTCCGTCTTATGACACCGACTGACATGGAGCAAGAAGGTTCACCGACTCCTGAAGAATTCAACGGATACACCTCGAGGTAAATATTCAGAGAGGATGTCAGGCGTTTCTCATTTGTTTTTATTTATTATTATTATTTTTTTAATATATATCTACGATGCTTTGTACGAGCGTCTTTCTTTTTTGTTTTTTTAATTATTAACCGACTTCAAAATAGAGGAAGTTATTAATTCGACTGTTTTTTTTTTGTATGTTTATTACGCGATTATTGGGTCGATTATGAATCGATTTTATTTTATTTTTATTTTAAAAAGTAAGTCTTACTTCAGTCCCATAAAAGGTACCATTTTTTTTTTTTTTTTTTTTTTTTTTTAGAAATCAACTCACAGGGCTTTTTCTTATATCAATTTTTTGAAATTTACAACTGTATAAATATATACATTAAGTAAATGAGCTGATAACGGTTACAATAACATGTCATAACATGAAAAGAACTGCTCATCAGTAGCACTTCTATAAAAATTCTACACTAAAAGGTCTCTAGGCCATCTTCTTTTCAGACTCCTCGGAGGATTATCGGGAATGGATTGGAAAACAACTTTAGAAACTAATGCATTTGAGTGGTTATGAACACAGCAACATATGAAACATTAAGGTCTTTATGGATAAGTTTATTGGTGACAAAGTTAGGGGCATTTAGGATTTTTTGAAGCATTTTGGATTGTAAGAATTGGATACGATATAAATAGGATGGTTTAGTAGAGCCCCAAAGCTCGACTCCGTACGTCCAAATAGGTCTAATTACAGTCTTGTAATTAATTGAAAGGTTTTAACGTTTGTCTAGTAAATGTTGAAGTAGTCTGTAACGACGAGCAGTTTCTTGTGGATTCCAAGTAAGACGTTTGTCCAAGTGGAGTCCTAGGTAGCGGATCTGTTCAACAGCGATTAGTAGAATATCATTAAAGGATACTGTAGGACAGGAAGTCAATACATTTACTTGATGTATATATTTTGTACATTTGTAAAATTAAATAAATGTATAAAAATAGAAAAAAAAAACTGGTAATTGTTAAGATCCCACTATTTTAATCGACGCCACAGAGTTGTCACGTGCCATTCGAAAGTTCGTTGCAAAGGGAGAATTTAACTGCCCTTATTGGCTGGGACTGACTCTATAAATAACTCAGCATAAATTGTGAATAGGAATATAAGTATCGATAATTTAGTCGATTTTTTTTTAATGCTCTTTGTATTTAAGTAATTAAAATTTTTTTTTTTAGTTCTAGAATATAAAGGTTTAATCTTGAATTCGATCTTCTTTTTTTTATTTTTCTATGAATTAACTCTATTTTAATATCGGTTTATTTGAGTGTGTAACATACCGTTCGATTGCCATTGGAAAATATATGTTTCGATATTTACCCAAAGCCATGGGCGTGGTTGGAAGGGACACACCCTCCAAGCCCCCTCCCCCAAAACTGACAGGCCTACCATTTATGCGTCAAATTGATGATCAGTATATTGCTATATTGCTCTGCCTAAATTGGAACAGGGTGAGTATTAACAAACCCCATCTTGTTTCTGTTTCCATAGTTCCCCAGCTGCCATCTTGTTCTATATGTTTGCTAATCTTATCAGGATGAGATCTTAATAGATTGTATTTTTTTTCTAATTTTTTTTTCTTAATTTTTTTTTTTTTTTTTTTTTGGCGCCCAAAAGTATTGCAGCAAGACTCGTGCATGAAGCCTTAGGGCCCGTCACCTCATTGTTGGCACCCTTTGTGAGTATGGCGTAGGGCCTCAACCCTCTTCGCTTGGAAAAAAAATCTGCGTACAAAAGGATACATAAAAGAGACATGGGTCGTATTACTGCCACTGTGTCGTAAGCTTCTTGTCGTAATTCACCTTCTTTTTTTACCTCTCCCTCCACCACACACTTCTCTGCTCATCATTATCATATTGAGGACATGGAAACATTATGTCGCTAGTGGATTCATCCTATCATCAAATACTTATTTATATAAATTTATTGAAATTTACAACAGTACAGAATATATACATCAAGTAAATGTATTGACAACGATTATAATAGCATGTTAAAACCTGGAAAGAACTACTCATCAGTAGCACTTTATTAAAACTTCTACACTAGGTCTCTAGGCCATCTTCGTTTCAGACGCCTCGGAGGATTATCAGGAATGGAGGGGGAAGCAAGTTAAGAAACTAATGGATTTGAGTGATTATGGAGCTTACTATGAAAAGATATGTATCTGGTGTAGGCTTAATCATTAACATATGGAACATTAAGATCTTTATGGATAAACTTATGGATATTCCTTGGTGACAAAGTAAGGAGCATTGAGGATTTTACGAAGGATTTTGGATTGCAAGGATTGAATACCCCATAACATTAAGATAGATAAATTATTTGCCTATTCTATTGGAAGGTTAGATTGGAGTTATAAATATTAATCAACAGTTCTAAAAACATCCAAACGATTTCGAAACATCAGGTTCAGTCAATAAATAAAAACAACTATTTTGGCGACGTTTCGATACTATATTGTTCTCATAATCATGCCTTGCATCTTAGTAGGAATGTCCTAGTATTCTTCATCACTGTGATTGTTTCAGGACCTTAAGTTCCCTTAAGTTCTTCATAAAATCCGATTCTTCCACTTGACATATTTTTTTCCAGTATTGACTCGATATGTATTATTTATTGACTAAACCTCAAGAACCTTACTAAACATTAAATAGTAACAATCAAGAATTTTATCCATATTAACTTATTGAGTCAATACTGGAAAATATCGATTGTGGAAGAATGGGATTTTATGAAGAAATCAAGACAACCCACGGTCCTAAAGCAATTACAGTGATAAAGGAACTGCAAAAATCCAACACATTCTAAAACGATAAGAAACTGACTACCTCAACATTTTTACTAGACAAATGTTCAAAGCTCCTAATTAGTTACAAAAGACTCGTTTACATGACTGTGATTAGACCTATCTGGACGTACGGAGTTAAGCTTTAGGCATTACTAAACCATCCAATATATCTCGTATCCAATCCCTTCGAAAAATCGTCAATGCTCCTTAATTTTTTAACCAATAAACTTATCCATTAAGACCTTAATGGTTCCATATGTTGCTGATTTAAACCAAACCAGATACCTATCCTTTCATTGTAAGACCCATCACCGCTCAAATCCACTAATTTCTCAAATTGCTTCCCACTCTATTCCTGATAACCCTCCAAGGCGTTTGAAACGAAGATGGCCTAGAGACCTTCTAGTGTAGAATTTTTTTTGAAGTGCTACTGATGAGTAGTTCTTTTCAAGGTTTGACATGTTATTGTTATCTTTATCAACACATTTACTTGATATATATATTTTAACTCCTTGTGGGTTTAGGTTTTTAATCCTAATGCTAAGATCTTCGATGTTTTTTATTCATTTTCATAATAGCCTTAAATTAAAGCGAAAACCTCTTCTAAATATATTTAATTCTAAAAAAAAAAAAAAAATAAAAATCCGCAGTCTTACCTTAATATTGTAAGTTCTTTGTAAGGTAGTCTAGACAGAAGACTCCGTCTTAATCCTCTCAGGAGTGGAAGGGTCAAGATAATTAGAGAAATTAATTTGCGTTCAGTCTTCCGTTGCTAAATAAGGACTGACTTAACGTTCTGCTCCGAGTATCTTTTAATTTGCTATGAACATTTTTTTTTTTTTAAATTATTTTATTTCTACATTATTATTCATTTCTACTTTTTAATACCGATAAAGCGAAATATACAGTTTGTAGTATAATAATAATTTTGGTGAAGTAGATATTTCTGGGATTACATTTAAATACACATAAAAGACTTAAAAGACAAGCATTCAAAGCTCCCAATAAATTACAAAAAAAAAAAACATATTTACATGATAGTAATTAGACCCATTTGAATATACCATAAGATATTGGTAATCACCTGGAGAGGTCAAACGGACTTCTGAAATATATTAAGAGTGGAAAGGTACATTTCAGAAGTCAGTTTGACATCCTCAGTTAAGTACCAATACGTTTAATTTCTTGTCTTACATTTTTGATAACTTTATTATTTATAATCCATGTAACATAGTGCTGATGTTTTGAAAATTTTGTAAGTTTTAAAACTGATAATGAATGTTTAACATTCGAAATTAGTTTTCAAATAAAAATCCCTTGTTTAAAAAAAATAACATTCCTTTTTTTTTAAAAATAAATTCTTTTCTTTCTAATTTCTCTGCCTTATATATCACGAATTAACTTGAAAACAAATCGATTTACGCCAAAACATTTACGAATCAAGTTGTGAAATATTCCGATATTTGATTGAAATCGGACTCCTTCCAGTTTCTACTATTTTTAGGATTTTCCTTGACGTCACTAGCCTCTGGTAGATTTCTCGTCTTATTTTAAGTCAGTAGTATATTTTATTTTTCTTATCTTGATTCATTAATTGAGTAACAGATGTTGTAACAGTTGTAGTTGTTACTTATTTGGTAGTATTTTAAGTTTATTTTTTCAAAAATTAATTAACATTAACATACATTAATTAACCCATTTTTAACGTTAATCAACATGGAACATGTATTACCGCTGTTCTAGTTGGTCAGAAGATATACGTTTACGCGTAGTTTAATAGCTTGATAGGATAGTAGGAGCAGTTAAGAGCTCAACTCTTCTTATGCTAAATAACACTATTAGGAGACAGGTTCTAATAAGTTAGCTACTTTCAAATCTGTTTTTCCTAATACGGATTAAACATTTCTACCTGATAAATTAAATGCCACTTCTATTGTGATTGTTTTATTAGCAAACTAGTTTCTAATGCTAAGCATTCATATTTAGTTCTAAAACATACAACATATTTTCTCTACAAATCAGTACTATTGGGTTTTTTCACATGAAATGTCTGATTTTATAATATTTGAAATACATAGAGGATTTTGCGAGTCTCTGTTGTTGAAAAAGCTCGATACATGGGTACCTCACGATCTCACTGAGCGACAGCAATTGAAACGTCTTGAGACCTGCGTTTCGTTGCTTGCTAGGCAAAAAACCGACCCTTTCCTTGAAAGAATAATAACTTGCGACGAAAAATGGATTGCTTATGACAATCAGCGTCGGTCAGGGCAGTGGTTAGACATCGACGAAAGCCCAGGACAAATGCCAAAACCAAATTTGCACCCGAAAAAATTGATGGTTACAGTATGATGGTCCATGGCTGGAATCATACATTATTCCTTTTTGCCTAGAGGTGAGACCATTACCTCTACAACCTACTGCAATGAAATTGGCCAAATGCACGAAAAATTATTGAAAAAACAACCTGGATTGGTAAATCGGAAGGGCCCTATACTCCTACACGACAACGCTAGACCCCACGTTTCAAAACTTACCATGCATAAATTGAAAGAGCTGGGGTACGAAGTTCTTCCGCACCCACCATATTCTCCCGACTTGTCTCCAACAGATTATCACCTTTTCAGGAATTTAGACAACTTCTGCAGAGGAAAATTTTTTGCAAATGATGCTGAAATCAAAAGTGCGTTTTCAGATTTTGTTTCACTTCAAAGCTCAGAGTTTTTCAAATCCGGGATAAAAAAGTTGTTGTCACGTTGGGAAAAATGTGTAGAAAAAGAAGGTAAATACTTCGAATAAAATTATATTGTTTTCATATTGTATTTTTACTAAAATCCCTATACCTTGAAAACGGACATTTCATGTGAAACAACCCAATACTTTTTTACTAAAATTATATATACTTTTCAAAAATGTAAGTGTTGGGGAGGGGGGCTTTTCACTTTTGGAAAAAAAAACAATTCCCAACCCCAATGAAGGTAAAGAATTACTTTAATTTGTGCCCAAACAAAGTTTTGTGGGAAACCTGTAAAATAATTAATGACAAAAAAAAAAAAACAAAAAAATTGAAATTATAAATGAACACCAGAAATTAAAAAATATATTTCTCTTAAAAATATATATACATGAATAAACATTAAAAATATCGTGGTGAGAAATATTAAGTTTTTTGAAACTAGAAATAAACCAATAAAAAAAAAGTTTCTCCTAATAATTTAAAAATCCCTATTGTTTTAAACCAAATTCGAATTACCAAAAAAAAATTTAAAGGCTCTTTTTTTTTTATAATTGGTTCAAGTTACGTTTACTGTTGAGGGTCCCTGGTGCGATCTTCAATCCATATAGTTGCTTCATACTTCCCATTTGGGGGTAGTAATAAAAAAAAAGCCTGCCGGTAGTCTCGAGGATGAAGTTGGTGAGATGGTGCGTAACTACTTCTTCAGGGATCCGTTGGCCAGTAAATACTTCGAAAATTATCTCCCGATTGTTTTCATATTGTACTTGAACTAAAACCCTATTAAACCTTGAAAACGGACATTTCATGTGAAAGTTAAATGCGGTTTCCAATATATTACTAAAATAAAAAATAATATATTTTTCAAAAATGTAAGACAAAAAATCAAACATTGGTACTCACCTAAGAAGATCCAAGAGATATCTGAAATATATCCATCATTGAAAGGGGAAGTTAGGTTAAATTTTTGGGGTTTACTATGAGATTTCCCTTATGACTCATTGGATTTTTCCGTTCCTATTAAAAACAAATTTAAAATAAGGCTATTAGAAATGTTCATCTGGTCATTTAAACAAAAATCTGGATCGGTTTTAAACGATTTTATTATTTCTAATAATTTACAAATATTTAATTTTAGGCTATTTTTTACTTGATGTATTATTTTTACTACCGAGTCTTTATTAAATTTGTGGTTATTTTCTAATAATTAATAAAGACTTATTCAGGCGTTCAGCCACAATCGATTGTCAAACATCGACGAATTTTGCAAACTTTCAAAAAAAGTTAGTTTTGGTCATGTTTAAGAGACTTAAACGCAGAAATGGCTAATCCAATCAAAACATGTTATATACTAAAAATTTTAGATCATGAAGTTTTGTGCAAGATAGGATTTATAAAGTAAAAATTTGCCTATTTCTACTGTGTGATTTGTCAAAAAAAAACAAGAATTATTGGCCAATTCTGAACAAACTCTGTTAAAAATGCCTGACAAAAATTCAAAGTCTGACTGCTGCAAACTGTTCATTACACCTAGCTTTTTAGTTTGGTTTGCTATGAAAGTATGTTTTTCTAGTTTTTATTTAAACTGTAATTTATTTTTTTTAAGCTTGAAAATATGGCAAACCCATAAAACGTCGCCCATATGATTTTAAATATAATTTTTGAAAAATAAAATTAATCACTTGAGGTACGCATGATGATATAGAAGGATCAATACAATTAGGATTGATGAATTAAATGCCACTTCTATTGAGATTATTTTATTTGAAAACTAGTTTCGAATGCTAAACATTCATCTTCAGTTCTAAAACATACAATAAAATTTTCAACACATCAGTACTATGTTACATAGATTAAATATACTAAGGTTTTTAAAAAGATAACACAAGAAATCAAGCATAGGCACTCACCTTCGAGGTAACTAAAACACTGAATTTGTGAGAAGTAAAAGGGGGGGGGGCAGGTAGGTTAAGTTTTAGATTTACAACGGGGTTTCCCTTATGACTTATAACGGGGTTTTTTCGTTCCTATGGGAAATAAATTTAAAATGGGGCTATTGGATATGTTAATCTGATCATTTAAACAAAAATCTGGATCGGTTTTAAACGATTTTATTATTTCTAGTGATTCAAAAGTATTTAATTTTAGGCTATTTTCTACTTGATGTAATATTTTTACTCCCGAGTCTTTATTAAATTTGTGGTTATTTTCATTTAGATGGATAGCGAAATTGGATTTTTCCAATTTTTCCATTCCAATTTCGCTATCCATCTAAATGAAAATAACCACAAATTTAATAAAGACTCGGGAGTAAAAATATTACATCAAGTAGAAAATAGCCTAAAATTAAATACTTTTGAATCACTAGAAATAATAAAATCGTTTAAAACCGATCCAGATTTTTGTTTAAATGATCAGATTAACATATCCAATAGCCCCATTTTAAATTTATTTCCCATAGGAACGGAAAAACCCAATGAGTCATAAGGGAAACCCCGTTGTAAATCTAAAACTTAACCTACCTGCCCCCCCCCCCTTTTACTTCTCACAAATTCAGTGTTTTAGTTACCTCGAAGGTGAGTGCCTATGCTTGATTTCTTGTCTTATCTTTTTTAAAAAACTTTAGTATATATTATGTAACATAGTACTGATGTGTTGAAAATTTTATTGAATGTTTTAGAACTGAAGATGAATGTTTAGCATTCGAAACTAGTTTTCAAATAAAATAATCTCAATAGAAGTGGCATTTAATTCATCAATCCTAATAATAAAATTAATGTTGAAAGATATCTTTGCTTATCTTCCATGTATATTTACTTTATACTTTATTTATTGAATTATTATCTTTTTTTTTTAATCGATTTTTTTTTGCTTGTTTTAGGATTATATTTTGAAATCGATCGATAATCGATATTTTGTTATCGGTTTCCAGAACCGAAAAATTTTGGTACCGGCACTGCTTTCGAGTGATTCGTATAGCTGACGTTTAGTGTTTCAGTTGTCGGAATGCTCGGAGAATATTTGTAACCCGTCGCGGAAGTATATTGTTGATCTACATCTTAGATAAAGGGGATTGTGTTTAGAATATGAGCAGATGGCGGAGGAATTGTAGAGAAGGAATGGAGAAGAAAACGCGGTGGTCTTCTTAAGTATGTTGGGTACCGTTAGTTCATACTGCGTCCTCCTAACCGCGCTGCTGTACCGCTACTTCGGCTTAGCTCTGTCTCATCCGGGTGCACCGGGGCTTTATAGATGAATGTGTCACTCTTTAAGAATGTTATTTTGCATGATTCATATTTAGGAATTAATTTTTTTTATATTTCTTACTTTTACTCTGAGGTTTATCGAAATAATGCCTACTTGGCCGTTTTATAAGTCCTGTATTTTTTTTCAATAATTTTTTTTTATATTTACATTTATTGAAATTTACTGTACTGTACATCAAGTAAATGTATTAAAAACGATTACGATAACTTAAAACTTGAAAAGAACTACTCATCAGTAGCACTTCATTAAAAATTCTGGAAGGTCTCTAGGCCATCTTCGCTTCAGACGCCTCGGAGGATTATCGGAAATGGAGTGGGAAGCATGTTAAGAAACTAATTTGAGTGGTTATGGAGCTTACTATGAAAGGTTAGGCATCTGGTTTGGGCTAAATCAGCAACATATGGAACATTAGGATCTTTATGGATAAGTTGGTGACAAAGTGAAGAGCATTGAGAATTTTTCGAAGGATATTGGATTGTAAGAATCGAGATGAATTGGATCGTTTAGTGGAGCCCCAACGCTCAACTTCGTACGTCCAAAAAGGTTTAAACAGACATGTAAATGAGTCTTTTGTAATTAATTGGGAGCTTTGAACGTTGGTCTAGTAAATGTTGAAGTAGTCTGTAATGACGGGCAGTTTCTTGTCGTTTTAGTCTTTTCCATTAATTATGGTTTATTTTATCTGCACCATCTTTTTTTTTATAATTCTATTTTTCCAATGTAAACAATATTACTTCCTTTGAAATTATTGTTACCTTTTTATCCGTTCACAGTTTAACGTTTATAGAGAAATATATTAAATCGGTGAATGAAAAAAAAAAAAGAATTTCGAAGAAGTATTAATGTAAACAATTCACGGAACTAATTGTTAAAAGAGATGAGTCGAAAATTTCATAGAGATAATCGGAATTTTAATCATGTTACCTTTTTTTTATTTATTTTTTTGGAACATCCAAAATACATTTTTTTTTTTTGAAAGTACCGCGATTTTTCTTAGGGGCCGACAGATTTTTACGAATATATGATTGACAAATCATACGAATTACTGAGATTGTACTGTACTTTAAAGATAGTCTAATACACAGCTAAGTAATCCAAAATTTCTTTAAATCCTAATTAAATAATAAAGAAATAAATAATTAAGACATGGAAAATGTTTTATGGGTTGTCTCTTAATCGACAAAGCTCATATGTTTTCTATTTTCATTTCTTTAATTTCGCTTACATGTTATTCATTTGTCTGTAGAAGATAAAATTAAAAATTAAATAGCTTCCTAGACACCCCAATCCCATATCATAAACCTTCAAGAACGGTGTCGAAAATGGAAAATAAAAATAAATCCCATCAAATAACCTTTACCCTAGGGTTGGGCGATAGTCGATAGTTAGCACTATCGATAGGCCGATACTATCGATTGCTATCGATAGTTTTTCGATAGTTTCTTATTTATTTATTTTTTTCCAAAGCTATTCAATAAAGAATTTCGAATGATTTAATCAAATTTTATGATCTACTTACTATTTAAAATTTGCAGGATTATAAATTATAAGATTATATCATAAAGATGAGAGGTAAAAACAAATTTATTTGAATTTTAAAAAAGTATTTACAGTCTGCATGGTTACAATAATAACGAACAAATCAAATCTTCAGAAAAGAAAAATAACGAAATAGTTAATTTCAAGAGTCAAGTGTGCTCCTAGTATATTATAGAGCCACATATTTCCCAAAATAAAAACTAGCATCTCTGCTTTCCTTTGGCTTAATCTTTGAGAGAACCCTTGAGCTCTAGGAATTCCGAATTCAACTTCAAAAAACTCGACTGAGCAGAGACAGATCATCATAATTCCGAGAGTTTCAAAACTTGAAATTAGTAAAAAAAGATCTATGGATAGTCGACGCTATCGATAGTGACCATCGATAGGCATGACCTATCGATATTTCGATAGTAATTATCGACTATCGCCCAACCCTACTTTACCCTTCGTTCGTCTTAAATCAACGATTTCCTGTCCTACAGTATCCTTTAATGATGTTCCACTAATCCCCGTTGAAGAAATCCGCTACCTAGGACACCATCTGGACACACGTCTTACTTGGAATACACATACAAGACTAACACAAGAAACCGCCCGTCGTTTTCGACTACTTCAACATTTACTTGACAAACGTTCAAAGCTCCCAATTAGTTACAAAAGACTCATTTATATAACAGTAAATAGACCATTTTGGACATACGGAGTTCATCTCGTATCTAATCCTTACAATCCAGAATCCTTAAAAGAATCCTAAATGCTCCTTACTTCGTCACAAACAAACTTATCCTCAAAGATCTTAATATACCTTACGTATCTGACATTACTCATGCCTGATATCTATCCTTTTATAGCAAACTTAACAACCATTCAAATCCATTGTATCACAACTTGCTTCTCACTCCATTCCAGATTGCCTCGGGACCTTCTAATATAGTACTTCATTATATAGAACCTTTATAAGTGCTAACAATGGGTAGTTGCTTTAAAAACAAGTGACGTGTCATTTTTATCATTATCATCACATTTATTTGATGTATTATATTTGTATATACAGCTGTAAATTTCAATAAATAACTAAAAAAAAATTTTTTTTTAAATAGCTTAATCCTGGTGACCGCCTGTGCTCGTTATTCGAAATAAACAAAGTTAATAGAAAAAAATAGAGGTTTTAAACGTTTCATTTTTCATTTAAAGAATATATCTCCTTAACGGTAAATACTAGCGACAAATGTTATATATAAAAACAGAGAGGGATCTAGCAAATTCAGGTTAAAATTTTTTATTTCGTATTTGGAGTAACAAAGTCAAAACGAGCTCGCTTATTAGAACCTGGAGATAAGTGGAAAACTTTATACGAATAATCGAGATCTTAAACCTGAATTTACGAATTATAAGACGTTTTACTAGTAACTTTAGTCTTACCAGTGATTATTCCTAGGGATTGACAGTTTTTTTTGCTAAATACCGAGATTTTACTACGTTTTATATACAGCTAAGTTATCCAAAATTTCTTTAATATCCTTATTTTACTACTGAGGATAAGACTCGATTAAGAAGATTCGATTAAGGATTCCTTCGACGTAGAAGCCATCCAGGTAGAGAAGGAACATTTTGGGTAGAGTGACGTAGCTGGTGCGTCAAGGACTCCGTTCTCGGCAACTCGTGCGTTTCAGTTTCCTCGGCCATCACGATTCTACTCCGGAATTTTCCTTTTTTTTTTCTGTTTCTTCTACTCCTTCGAGAAGACTCTCGCCCATAGAGGGCGCCCCTCTTCTTGGTTTCATAACGATGGGTTCCCAGGGAACGAAAATACCACCCCGCGGGTTATAATAACCACTGGAAGGGTTTGCCAAACCCGGGATCTTGGCATAAGTTCAGGCTATCCTAGGGCGGTCTCTCGAGACATCGGGAATCCGATTCGAGACGAGTCTCACGAATATAACTCGAAACATTCGATTCAAAGTAGATCGAAACACAATTGCAAAATATTCGACAAAAAATTGATTTAGTTTACATTTATCGATAGTTCATTCCTATTACCTCACATGTAAACAAACACTTCTACAGTTTCAACTTGGATTGTGTTGTTTAGTGTCTTATATTGATATTTGGTCTTCTTAAATGTAAATAAGTGAAACAGAAGTTAACAACATGAGTTTCATAAAGGATTAAATGTTTTATTAATTCATGTTTTCTTATTTCCTCTTCACTAATGTGTAACATGTCTTAACAATAGTTAAGAAGATTAATTTCTACATGGACTTGGTGTTTTATATATTTATATTTGTTGTTTCAATTTCAGTATACATATTTTGTGAATGGATTCTTTGTCGTCCATATTACTTATTGCCCTAAAATGGGGCGGATTGTATTATTAATTCGATAAAACACATCGATAAAAAAATAAATGAGAGGAAGTATAATATAGGTTTCATATTTTCTTATTTCAACTTCCCTTGAGAAAACAGCAGAAATAATGGATAACCTATATTCAAGCAAATACGGTGTTTTTACTTTAATGGTACATAAAATATTTAAGTATTGTTTGTCACTCATTATTTAATATCATAGCCATTGTACTTGTCGAAGGAAATTGATTTAGACTTCGAAAGTACCTGCGATTAGGTATGGTGACTATAGCAATAAGGAAAGTGCATTCACCTCGTAATGTACCTCCTCAACATATACAAGTACCGTTGCTAATAATCTTTGTATTACTTGATAAGCATGGCATTGGATATAATACAGAAAGCATTTTAGAACAATTAATATTACCATATTTTATATATATTTTTATAAATGACCTCGAAAAGTATTTTGTGTAAATGCGTTGTAAAAAAACTTTTGTAAATTTGTTTATTTTACTTATTATATATATGTATAGGCCGTTGAAGCGTAAAGTACGATATCTTATCTAAATCCAAAAAGTATCCTGAAATCTTCCAGTTATTGTAGTAAAACTAAACTAGAAATTAACTTCAGTAGTTATAATACAGTAGACCCTCGGTATAACGCGGCTCGTTATACCGCGGATTCGGATATAACGCGGGTCAAGCTCCGGTCCCGATCCTGATTCAATTAAAATTAATAAAAAATAAGGTTACATCGTATTATGGTTTTAAAACCAACAATAGAAAACTTGAAAACAATTCATTAGAAAATTGAGTCATAAAAACTAGAGAAGAAATCGAAAAGTTTGATAACTCCGAAAATTAACCTACATTTGTTATTTTTTATTTTTTTTTTTTTTTTATAACACATTCCTAATTTTACTGAACATTAAAAGGAATTTGTAAAGGAAAAAATTATAACTGGCTGTTAACGTAGGAAGTAAAACTAAATAGGACGTTTAGAATTACGATTGTCTAACCAGGTTTCATTGTTTTTGTTTCAATATTACAACTTTTTAAAGTTTGATTTTTATTAGAATTTTAAAAAAACTTTAGGAAACAGTGGGTACATCGCTTGTATCGTCCTGGAAATAAGCCGAAATGTGTTGCTTAGACAATGTCGATTGAATATCTTCCCGGTAACCTACCTAGATGACGTACGTTGTCTCTATTGCTGCCTTCTTGGTTCACAGAATCCCCTTCAATTCCTTTTTAAAAACTGTGTATTATTCCTTTAGTTGTTACCCGAGTTTATGTCACAGTGCATTTTCATTATTTTTTGACCCCCAATAATTCATACTTCTGCCCTCGTTATACCGCGGGTACGTCTATATAACGCGGGAGGTTTCATTTCCCCCTAACCCGCGTTATAACGAGGGTACACTGTATTTGCTTTGATTCTTTTCTTATCCTCAGTTCCACAATTTTCTTGAATTCTCTTCCTCTTCAAATCTGGAACGCTTCTTCAACATGTTCATTCTATGCACATTTTCCAATTCTTATCACAATCATAAAATATTTCTTTAAGTTGTGAATTATGTATTTCGTCCTCCGTTTCATTCGTGTCTAACTCAATTTGTTTTTTGATTTTTTAGAATTATATTTTGGTATTTAGGAATAAACTTTTTTTAATATTAATATTGTCTAGGGTACTTTAGTTTCTTTTCCCCCTAGAAATATAATATTTTGACACTGCTCTGTTGATGTTGGTCGGCGAGTTTTTTACACATTGTAATGTATTTCGTTTTATAAAAAAAAATAATTTCGTCTATATTTTTGAAGTGGATTGTTATTCTTTAGGGACCTAGTTTCAGAAATAGGATTAGTTATTCAAGCCCTAGTTTTTTTTATTTTAATTCACATACGTAAGAATGTATCTTATTTATTTTCTAGCATCCCCTGTCGCGGCTTCGCTCGCGCTAATAAGTAAATAGAGAATGTTATCTAATAATTTAAGATTCATTTGTTTTTTCTATAAAAATCTTTTATTTAAGTGTGCAATAGAGTATCATGTCTTCAATGATATTTTCACTCATAGCAGTCATTATTAACTTGGTTAAATTTAGATTGATTAGGTGTTTGAAGATAACATAAAGCAGAATTAGACATCCAATTTTCAATTTTAATATATGAGTTGGTAATCCAGATGGACAAAGACTATTAAGAAACTGTTGCATATAATGGAATGCATTATCAGTGCTTACAACTAAAGGTTAAAAATTCATATTTTTACACACAATATTAAACAGCTGAGGATCGGCATTTTGATTTGTAATAATTTTCATTCCACAGAAATAATGTTATTGATTTGATCTGGTTGGATTTTAATTTCTAACCATCGAAGTATGTGATAGTGTGGCAAAGCCCGTTTCTAACACTCAACATTGTACATATAAATTTTTATTGTTGCTAAACCTAGAACTGTGAAAGTGATGTAGTTAAAATTTTTTATATTTCACTCCATATAGCAGTTTTAATAACAATTTAATTGAAAAAAAAGTAAATTTTATTATCAATGTCCAGCTCTATGTAACACTGTACCTTTTAACCTTTCATGTAGATGACAATTGCCGCCATTTTTGAACTTCACTGTTATCCACTTATTATTCATTTTTCAATAAAGAATTAGTTGAAAATCATAAGATTTTATTATTGCTAAACCATCCTATAAAGATGATGTAGTCAAAATCTGGTAGAGATTGGTTCAGTAGTTTTTGGCGGTTAGTGATCACAAACGAAAAAATGCTTGTCCTTTTATATAATAGTATAACCTTATACCGCCATATGTTAGAATCGTATAAAGCTAACAGATAATTCTGACTTGCAGATAATATACAAAAAATATTGCGACTATAAATTAAGATATAAGCTATCCTATCTTTCTTGTTGGATCAACCTGCACACGGTGTGCAAATTTGATTAAAATTCAGTAGTTTAGGTGTCAGCCTGCCCCAAGACAGCGACACGTAATTTATATATATTAAGATTTATTTATTTTTTAATTTGTTACTTGATTTTAATTATTTCATTTTATTTTTGATGATTGAATTATTAGTTTTTTATTTTTATAAATATTATTTGTTTTTATTTTTATCTTCTATTATTATTAATTTTATGTGTATAAGCACTGTCTCCTATTGCCCTTAATTGAGGCAGATTGTACATATATTTCAATTTAAAAAGTAAAATAAAATTCACATACCAAACTTCAGAGACAAGCAACTGCTCGTCTTTTCCAACTACTCTAACATTTACTTACAATAAGTTTAAACGCTTCAATTAAATTAAGAAAAAAACTTATTTACATGACAGTAATTAGACCCATTTGTACATTAAACAGTTGAGCTTTAGGTAAACACTAAACCATCCCATTCTTCCCGTATCCAATCCTTGATGTCAGAAATAAACGTATCCATAAAGATCTTAATGTTCTATATGTTGCTGATTTGTTTCAAACCAGAAGATATGTACCTATATTTTTATAGTCAACTCCTCTTCCAACTTCACACTGCATTTCCGATAATCAAGCCCACGTAAAATTTCCTTGTTTTATACAATGTATACAGTTGTAAATATCTAAAAATAGTTTTTTAAAATAAAATTCAACTATTTGTATAATAGTGTTGATAAATATAATAGAAGCTGGAACGGTAAGAGTTGACCGACTCAGAAAGGTCGTTGTACCTTGTAGCATTCCTTCCATTAATAAATACCCTGTTATTTCATCTTTTCTAGTGGGTTCATCCATGCTTTATAAAAAAAAAAGTCATACCTTTTATAGTTTTTGGTGCATTGAGAAAGTTTTTTTTTTTTTTTTTGGAATGTACTCTCACTTTTTTTTTTGTTTTAATCTTTTGAGCTAAATTTTCCGGAGAGAGTTTTAGACAGACGGGTAGATCGTTAGTGGCCCATCCGCCCGTGAAAGGGCTTTTTGAACTAAACGAGCGGATTTTTCAAAAGCAAGGGACCCTTTTGTACTTAGCCTTGGCTGGGAAGAGGTCACTCGCGGTCAATGGCTAGAGGCGCTTCCCTTCTACTAATAACACAAATTATATACTCCTTTAGTATAATTAATTAATTATAACTTTATAATATTATATTATAATTAAAATTAAAATTAAAAAAAAAAAATTAAAAATCCATTTACAAATTTTTTGGGCCATCGAGCCTTCTTCTCAACACTATCGATAGTCAGGAAAAGAAACAAAAACTTTATTGTACAACTGAAAATAATTTTTTTTTTTTTTTTAATACAAATTTATTAAAATTTACAACTGTACAAATGTATACATCAAGTAAATGTGCTGTTAACTATTACAATAACATGTCAAAATTTAAAGAAAAACCTTCTCATCACTAGCACTTCAATAGAAATTCTACACTAAAAGATCTCTAGGCCATCTTATTTTCAGACGCCTCGGAGGATTATCGGTAACGGAGTGGGAATCAAGTTGAGAAACTAGTGGATTTGAGTGGTTAAAGAGCTTACTATGAAAGGATAGGTATCAGCAACATATGGAACTTTAAGATCTTCATGGATAGGTTTATTGGTGAGGAGCATTTAGGAATTTTTGAAGAATTTTGGATTGTAAGGATTGGATGGTTTAGTCTAAACCCAAAGTTCAACTCCGTTCGTCCAAATAGGTCTAATCACAGTCATGTAAATAAGTCTTTTGTAATGAATTAGGATCTTTGAACGTTTGCTTGTAAATGTTAAGGTAGTCTGTAACGACGAGCAGTTTCTTGTCATTTTAGTATTGTATGTGGATTCGAAGTAAGACGTTTGTCTAAGTGGAGTCCTAGGTAGCGGATCTGTTCAACAGGGATTAGTGGAATATCATTAAAAGATACCGTAGAACAGGAAAAAACAAGTTGTTAAAATTAAAAAAAATAAAAATAAAAAATTATTGATGTAATTTAAACGTTTCTGCTTGCATTAAAAGCCTTCAAAACTAGCAGAAATTATGAAAAATAAATTTAACCCTTTTTATTGCAAGAATACATATTTTTAAACATTTAAATTAACTGCGTTTTATTGGTCTAATATTGAATATATCTGTTAGCAAAAATTATTATATATCATTTTTTAGAATTATTTATTGTTGTTTTTTTTTTTACCTGTATCAATGTTGGCCACTCCAATTTATCAAATTATAGTGTACTGTAGTACACAGCCCTGAAGATGTTTTAAAAAAATTAGAAATAAAGACAAAGAGTATGAAAATTGAGATTATGAAAAAAAAATTGAGTTGTTTTGCCTAAATTATATTTTTTAACTTTCATACATTTTTTCTTCATATCTACTTTCTTTTAAATTCATTTTCTTTTTTTTAACCCAAAACCTCAGCACTATACATTTATTAAATATTGTATTGAATTCATGATTTCCCACCACAACTATCTGTTTATATCACAAAGGACTCATTGACCATCATCGCGTATGGAAGTGTCCTCGAAGGTTGAGAAGAACCGGTCAGCAGGAGTCATTATCCTGAAGGACCATCCTTCGGAGGTTCAGTTCTCGTTGTAGAAGACCGCATTTAGAATCCCTTCCTGTTCCAGAACTCCTGTTCAGGATAGGAACAGTGCCGTTTCCATAGTTGAGGAACCATGTGGCGCACCCCGTTTTTCAATAACACGCCCTTATAAAACCTAGTCTGTTCTCAAGTATATAAGCCTCAGATATGAAAAACTGACAATGAGTTTAAATTTGATAAAATATTTTAATAAGAGTAGCTTTGGCTTATTTACAGCTGTCCTCCTGTAAGCACTTTCCTTACATAATCGATAATTACATCCGTTCGATATATCGAATTCCCACGCTATCGTGCATGTATTACAGTTTATACTGTAGCAACAAGTCTATACTACCACGCTACTTATAGTTGCTTACGTGTTTTTTTTTTCTATGTAATATTCTTATAATATATAATGTCTCAATTAATTTTGTTTATTGATACTTTCGTCTGTATTATTTATCTTAAAAATCCTTACATTTTGAATGTTGTACTTTGACATGGCTGGGTATAAATCTCTCTGCAACAGTAAATCACCTGGATTATTTTGTAAGGTTATTTAGATTAAGATGTATTCGTTAGAATTATACGATCGATAAGACAGATAAATATTATCTCAATCCACAGGAAACAAATCTGTAAAATTATGAAATTAGAACTCATCTATTACATGATTCATTTGCTTAAAGAGCTGTGTTGTTTGGCTGGATATATTATATATTTAGGATGTAGTAGGGCAGTCTATATATATAATTCATTTCCTAATATTTTTTTTTTCTAGCAATTAACTTTCTAATGTTAATTTTTAAATAAGTATAATTTTTATGTTATTTAACACCTTTTTTTTTTTTAAATAGTTAATTATGAGGAATCCAATGTTTCTTAAGAAAATAATCGGAATCATGAATCGATGATCCTAAGTCGATTCATTGGAACCGATCGAAACTACTGTCTGGGACGATTCTTTGTGAACCTATTAATGAAAAATAAAAATTATAACAAAAAATAATATCTATCTATTATAATATTATAATATGTGAAACATGGCCGCTGACGTTAAGGGAGGAACAGCGCCTTAAAGTTTTCGAAAATAAAGTACTGCGTAGAATATTTGGCCCAAAAAAGGATGAAGAAACAGGAGAATTTAGAAGGCTTCACAATGCGGAACTGCGGAAGTTATATCCGGTAAATATAGTTCAAGTAATAGCAGCGCGACGCTTAAAATGGGCATGTAAAGTCGTTGGGTTTAGTAATGATCGAATCCCAAAAAAATTAATCAGGTAATCGGGTAAACGACCGAGGGGTAGACCGAGACGAAGATGGGAGGATTGCGTCAGGGCCGACCTAGGGGATTAAGGCTATGGAGGAGTGGATTGGAGGGAAGTATGTGGTCGACGGTTGGTGGTGTCGGCACCGAACCTTCGGGTTCACTAAGCCTTAATTAATTTATTATTATTTATCTATTATAATAAAACAATTTTTTCTAATATTCCTAAATTTAATAGACAAACGTTCAAAGCCGCAATCGATTGTCAAACATCGAAGAATTTCACCAACTTTTAAAATAGATCATTTCATTTTGTGCAAGATAGGATTTTTAAAGTAAAAATTTACCCATTCCTACTCAGCGATATGTGAAAATAAAAACAAAAATTGTTTGTTAATTAGCCACGTAAAACCTACAAGTTCATATTTTGCCAGGCAGATCCCCATTTTAGGGGTAATTTAACTTAAAAATAATAAATTTAACTAAGTAAAAACGTTAGAACAAAGTTGTGCAATTATTGTATTGTCATTGGTTCTTGAAACGAATGCAAATTTTCAAGTTAATCAGATAGCTGGAAATTTGTGAAAATTACGGTGAAAGATTCCGTTACATACAGGTCAAGTTAATAAAATTAAAAGGTCTCACTGCAGCAAATTTTTCACCACACTTAGCTTTTTAGCCAGTTGAAGGAGATAGTACAGGCTAATCTGAGTAGATTTTACTATAAGATCTACTGTCTGAAAATAAACCGTTTTAGAGTTATACTAATTTATAAGATTTTATAAAATATAACGTCCTTCATACGTTAAATAAGTCGTAAGACCTAAAACTTGTTTTTTATCTCATAGTAGTGTTTTATCCGATTTGTTTGAAACTACATTTTTATATTTTTATAATACATTTACAATGTGGCGCCCTCTATTTCTAAAGCTCATACGTGCTCTTCTTATTACAACTAATTTTACTACCTTTCCTAATTTTACAGCGAATTTCTTGTGCTCAATGTATTATCCTGTTTCTGAGGTCTTCTATTGTAGGTACAAGATTTTGATCGGGTACTAAAGTTTTATGATTTATTTAACGTATGAACGACGTTAATTTTATAAAACCTTAAAAATTAGTATAACTCGAAAACGGCTAATTTTCGGACAGTAGTTCTTATAATAAAATCGACTCAGATTAGCCTGTACTATCTCCCCTTACTGGATCCGCATCTATTTTCTAGTCACCCTGTAAATAAATATATATATATATATATATATATATATATATATATATATAAATAAATATATATATTTTACTAATCTTGTTTTGTTTTTTTTAATCTTTATTTTATTTTTAATATATTTGTATTTGTGTAGTTTTGATAATATAGTGATGCGTGTCTATTATACCCTTCGGTACCGACACGAGACATCCTCTCCTACCTGAGACGTGGATGTAGGAAAGCGAAAGGACTGGATGGTGCTCGGGGTTGCGTAAGGAATTGGATCGATACCCGCCCGCGCCTTGGTCTTCCCTCAACCGCCCAATTGGGGAGGGAGGGGGGGTCAACGCACGCCAAACCAAGGATCCGCTAAACTGCCTCCTAGATCTAGATACAGCTCTCAATGGGGTAGAAGTCTCGTCCCGCTGGGAACATAAAATAATAAAAATATAAAAAATATCTTTCGAAGAGATAAATAAATTCAATTTAATTTTCTTGGATTTTAATCGTTAACAATATTTCTGTTATCTTAATAGCTTAAACCATGTATATACACACTAGGTACAGCTGATTAAAAGCAGCAATAGAACTAAGAACAAAAGAAAGTATCTGAGCTTGTTTATTTGTATTAATCTTGTATTAAATTTTGTTGATTAAAAAATTCACTATTAATTGTACGCAAATTAGATTTGTAAATAGCACATTGGGATGTGTATCGATACACTATATATCGATATTTTTTTTTTAAATATTTGTTATATCGAAAAGTACGTTGCATCGTTTTCTCTATATTATAAAAATATTGACAGCTCTCATTCGGGTACAAGTCTCGTCCCGCTAACTACATAAATTAATAAAAATATATTTCTGAGAGATAAATAAATTCAATTTGATTTTCTTAAATTTTAATTGTTAATATATCTGTTATCTTAATAGCTTAAACCCTGTATACACACTAGGAACAGCTGATTACAAAAGAACGGTAGAATACAAAACAAAAGAAAGTATGTGAGCTTGTTTATTTTTATTAATCTTAAATTAAATTTTGTTGATTAAAAAAAATCACTATTTATTGTGCGCAAATTTAATTTGTAAATTAGCACATTGGGAATTGTATCGATACAACATATGTCGATATTTTATTTTTTAAATATTTGTTTTATCGAGAATTTCGTTGCATCGTTTTCTCTTTATTATAAAAATATTAATAGTAAACATTCTCACATTGGAGAAGAGGAAATAGGATGATATCAAACTTCTGATAAACTTTCTCACATTTTTATTTTATTAATTTTTTTTTTTTTTTTGGATTGAAGTGTTTGATCGAATTAATATTACAATCCGTCACACCTTAAGGAAAGAACCAATGCAGGTGAGAATGGGCCCATTCACACATTATGCACAGTGAAAATTTCTGTCATGAAGGAAGTACAAATAACAGAATATAAAAACTTAAAACACCAAATCCATGATTTAATCTGCAATATGCGGTTTTGATGAATAAGGTGGAGCAGTGGTTCGATGTGATTTACCTAAATCAAGTTAAAGAATAAAATAAATAAGGATATCATTGTAATATAATAAAAATATTTAAAAAGGTATTTCATTAAAAAAAAAATCTTGATATTTAGAGCTCGATATGGAATATCAATTTTTTTATTATGATGCCGATCAATATTAACCTATCACGACTTAATTGCTTTATTTGGAACTTAGTCCGTTTTATCAGATACGCGTTGCTAAGCAACCAGCCTAAACATCTACAGCCTATGTCGCTTAGCAACGAATATTCTCTCTGATTTCATTACATGTTAAACTGATACAAAGAAAAACCTAATACAAAAACGCCATTTTGTATCATAACTTCCTTATCTATTTATTAGTTACAAAACTGATGAATTATTTGTTTCATTTTCGCAATAGTGTAATAAAGAAGATTTATCTTGACTACAACCGCCCTCTATCTTGTAACTGCGATGAATTATTTTTTTTTCTTTCTTTTTTTTTTTTTTTAAATGTCATTTTTATACAGTTTTTGGGCATTTTGCCAGCAGATCGATAAGAGTTCTTGCCAACTCTCCCTATCTGTCTTTGCTATGTATATACATCTATCTATGTGCCCCTGCGTATTTGTGTACATATATATGTATACTTATTTGTTATATGTTGTATTATAAATTAAAATAACGGTATATAAAGCTAATTAGAGAGTATGTTGATTCCTTTTTTTTTTTTTTTTTTTTTTTTTTTTAATATTTATTATTTCACTTTCAATAAATTTATTTCATATTCAAAACAAACAAAAACAAAAAGGTTATAAGAAATTAGTGTTACCATGGTAACACATTAACATATGTTCCACTCTCAGCTAATGCACCTACACTGTGTACACTCTTACTAAAATTCAAATCAAAGAAATATATTTTCTTTAAAAAGACCGTTTTTACTTTGTCATTCTTAATATTATTATCAGTTGTTTTTTTTTTTATGGAAACATTCTGAAATTTATGTACCCGGTGTTCTCCAACCCCAAGGGTGATTTCTATAGGAAAATGTTTGTTCCGAGAATTGGTTTTTGAATGACAAAAACGGTGATTCTATAGCTGCGTTGGTTCTCACGTTTTTTTTTTTCTTTTTTGTTGTTTTTTTTTTTGTCGAAAAGGAGCGGGACAAATGTAAACAGCCCCCTACACCGCTGCGTCGGCCGAGGGTTTGGTCCCGTCCATATTGTAGGATTCAAAATCACAATAAAATATTTATGAAAAAATTTTTACTTTATAGAAATTAATTTAAATTACTGTTATTGTAAATGTTGTCAAAATATTAGTATTGTATGTATAATTTACAATGTCTTTGTTTATGTGTAAATATATATATATTCTTTACACTGTATTCATATATTTTCTTTTTTTATAAGTTAATTAAATTGTAAATTAATTTTTTTTTTTTTCAAATAGTTCTCTACTAACTTATCATATAAATACAATATATTGTGTTAATTACTTTGACTATTCCGTGATTAAAAATTATCAAGAATCTTTCAGATTTAAACATCGTACAATATTTTAAATTATAAATATCTTAGGTCTGCATTTTAATGTTTACTGTATTTTGTTTATTTATTTTTTTTAATTATAGCAATTTTTTTTATAATGAATTCAGATTGAAAAAAAAAAATTAAAACTAATGAAATAAAATTAATCTACGTAAATAAATAATGTGGAAAAAAAGGGGGTTTAGGTTAAGATCGAGGAGGCTCTGAAGTAACTTCTTTCTAGGTTAGTAGATCAAGGCTGCTGTGCCAAGGGCCATCTTGTTCCCATGTTTTGTTTCCTCCTTTTATCAGCTGTATAACTTTTTTTTTTTTTTTTTTTCATCTTTATATTTCATCTGTTTATGAAATTACTATTTTAATTCTTTTTAGTATTTATATTACAATATTTGTTATTGTGGAAATTAAAATTAGGTTTAAAAAAAAATTACTAATTTGTGTCCATTAATCATTCATATAATAGATCTGGTGAAAAAATTAAATTAAATAAATAAATAAAAATGAAAATAAAATAAATTTGAAAACATTTTAATCCTCTGAATAAAATTACAGTTAATCCTCTGCATAAGTAATTTATTAAACGTCTGTAATTAAATGATATAGTAGTGCTATCAAAAACTCTCTTAAGAGGACACTCTGTACAGCGAACAAATTTTTTTCCTGCATTATTCTTCTCAAGAATTATTTGTTCTTAAATAATGTAAATATATATTTTTTTAAAATATAAATTACTGTGTACATCCTATGAATTTTTTTAAAAATGTTGCGACTCTCTTAGCATTAAAAAAGGCTTTCATCGAAAGCAACTTAGTTATTGGTGAAAAAAAAAACAAAAAAAAAAAACTGGGCGACAGACCGTAAGGTATTTATGGAACAAAAAACATCTGAAGGTCTAAAGGAACAAAAAACAAAACACATCTGACATTTCTAAATCCATTGCATGTTGCAGGTAAAAAAAATTATTTTCCAACTTTGGGTTTCAAGGTTTTATTGAATTGGCAAACAGTACAAAGCTCTCAAATTTAAAACACCAAAGGGATTTTATCAAGTTTGATTGTATTTTCGTACATATGTAACTGATTTCATGATGCATTTATGTTTGAATTGTATCGAACTCCACATTAAAATATGAAAATATGAAATAATATCGTGTATTAAGAGTTTCGGTTTTTTTTTTTTTTTTAAATGCATGAATATCTTTTGGCTAACCTTTTACTTACAATGGGAAAAATTGGGTTGTAACTCACAGATTCGAATGTCGATTTTTGTGTAGGTAGTAAGGACCTATAATAGTGCAAAACTAGAGTTATAGCCGCCAATGAGCATTGGGAGCCGAGAAAAAAAAAATATGAAAATCACGTTTTATTTTTTTCCTCAGATCTCAGTCAAGAAAGAGAAATGATTCTTTTACTTTAAATTGTAGTTTTGTATGATATTTGAAATAAAAATACTTTCTTTATGCTCAAGACACGACCCAGCTTAAGGGTGCTCAAAAACTCGTAAAAAATTAAAAAATTCCAATATCTCAAGTTATAGTTAACTTCAGAATTTTTTATCCTCATAAGTTTTGTCCACTAAAATCTGGAGTAAGCCCAATGTTTTATGCATGGATAAAAAGCAGAATGTATGCCGATTCTTGTGATGCTATTACTATTGTAATCGGTTGAACACAGCAGTTGTTATGTCCTTTAGAAATTGTTGACGAAATCTCAACTTCAAAATTTTCACTGATTTACAGCGGATTTCATTGGAATTAAGTAATTTTTTTTTAGTTTTGAGCACCCTTAAGCCGGGTCGTGTCTTGAGCATAAAGAAAGTATTTTTATTTCAAATAACGTAAAAAAAAAAACTACAATTTATTCAATCATTTCTCTATCTTGACTGATATCTGAGAAAAAAAATAATAAAACGTGAATTGGCGGCTATAACTCTATTTTTAAACTATTATAGGTCCCTACTACCTACACAAACATCGGCATTCAAATCTGTGTTACAACTCAGAACGTCCCCTTGTTAGTTACTCTTCATTTTCGATTACTATTTTACATTCTTCCTTTGAATTTTACATTCGTACCTTGATGCATTTCCTACCGGAATACCCTCACAGGACATACGGACAGATGCAGATAGGAGCCGGGGATCGGAAGACATACCGCTAGCCGACCCAGGTGATTGCCCTTCCAGGATATCTTCGCCGTGTCCTCTGCATCCTCAAAACTATCCTTCCCGGCGGAACTGTCTGCAGGCGTGTGTTATTTTTGGAAACAGTCTAGACCCGCCCGTTGCTAAATATAGTTGAGCCATCTTCTACCGCCCGGGTTCTCGCTTCCATTGTTTTTTTGTATTTATAATTACATAACTGTAATATGTATTACAATATTACAAATTCTTAATTGCAATATATGGTTAATATAGGATATTTGCTTGATCGTCCTAAATATGTGATATATACTTATTGTTTAAAAGAAAAAAAAAATCAGGGTTAGTATTTTTTTATTTTATTTTATATTTGATAACTATATTTGGTATATTATAAAAAATTAGAATACAGAGAAAGTTCTGTAGTAGTCCAAATATTTATAGAGGAACTCTCAAACTTCCAAAAATAACTCACGATACTTTTACCGTTTCCGTAAAGCGGACGTTTTAGTCACTGGTGAGTTTTTTTGGGCTGTTGATTAAGAGTGTGTTATTTTTTAAAAGTTATTACCCGTTACAAATTGAGGAAAAAATAAAAACAAAGGATATTAAAATAACTAGCTGCTTTATTTACTTAATAACCTTGAAAATTATTTATTTTTTAATTTTTATATATATATATATATATATATATATATATATATATATATATATAATTAAATTTAAAACTCCGTGAAACCAAATATTTCAAACAAATCTGTAGTTTTATGAATTTAAAGGCATTTCTATAACTTTAAAAAACAAAACTACCCATCTGTAAATGTTTTAATTAGCTAATAAATCCCCATATATTTTTATAGACATATCAGAAGATCATTAGGTGTAGAAAGCAAGTTGAGAAACATGTGGATTTACAGATATGCAGTTTATTGTAGTATCTGGTTCGGGCTAAATCAGCAACATTTTGGCACATTTAGATCATTATGAGTAATTATATTTGTGGCATAACAAAGAGCATTGTGGGTGATTTATTATGAAAGATTGATTGAGTAATTTTTTTTTTTTTTGTCAGACTTTTTTTTAGTATGTAGATTTAGATATTTACAATTACAAAATATTTTAAGAAAATGTGTTCCAGCCTCTATGTGTTTAATATAGTCTTATTCAACAATACATAAAATTTAAATTTTAACGTTTTTATATTAAAAAAGTAGGAAAAATAAGGCAATAACTCATATTACAAATTATAATATACATATATAATCAAATTCAATCAGAAGTACATGTTTTGTTCTTTTGTAATTGTCTCTTTTTAGTGATTTTTTAATTGTATTTTCTGATATCATGGATTACGGAATTTTCTGAATTGGTTTTTGCAAAATATGTTTTGCTTAGGTGGAATAATGATTGATAGATAGAAGATGTAGATCGTTTAACGTATTTTTTTTTTTTTTTTAATTTAGAATCGTGTTTAGTTTTTTGTAGTAAGTTATTTTTTTTTTGTTATAATTTTGTTTCTATATCTGTGAAATGTTATAATTGTTGATTTTGAGGTAATTAACTAGCGATTGTCTCCATTATAAAAAATACTGAGTTTTATAAAAAAAAAAAAAAAACACTATTTGTAACGTGATAAATATGAGTAACTGTTATTAATGTTAGAAACTGTTACTGAAGTTAATAGTTACATATGATTAAAATCAGCTGTTCTTTTTTCTTTCTTTTTTTCCTTGTCCTCTAATGCTGTAGACAAGCTGGAACTCTGCCGATTTATGTTCCGTGTTTGTTATTGTTATTTCTTTTTCCTCATTCGAGCTCTCCTCCCCCCCCCCCCTTCTCCCAAACACAATCTCCCCGGAAGCTGTGGACCATAGACAATAACAAACTCCCCCCTTTCTGAAAAGAGCCCTACACACACACACACACTCTACCCTCTCTCGAAGTGACTGTCGGTGGAAGGTGTCGCTTGACTTTTTTTTCAGCGGTTCACACACAAGTCCGGTTTACTGGCCGCAGGTATCCCCAATCCAAAAACAGCTTAAGCTGTCGAAAGAGCGAAGGGTCCGAAAATTATAAGGTACAATTTGTGAAGAATTCGGTGTCAAAAGGAGGGTGGGGTGGGGGAATGGAATCGCTAAGCCTCTTATAATAATATGTTCAGTCAAAAGAGCGCGGTACATTCGAGAACGATTCTTTTAAGAAAAAAATCGGAACTAACCTTGTTATGAATTGTGTTTCTTACACTTTGTATGACTTAGACTATTCTCTATTGAAGTAGGTCAAAGTAGAAAAGACTTGTTTTACTGATATTCCTAATCTAGTAAGAACGGAACTAGGCTAAGTAGGTCATTCGTCTATCCAAAGAAAAAATTTGTTAATTTGAAAATAAAAGAATCACTGTCAATAAAGCGCCGCCAGAGTCCGTTATTTTATTTAAATTTTCAAAATGTCCTCCATTATTTCGAATGCAGCTTCTTGCTCTCTTTCTCACAGCCCCTACGGTCACTATCCATATATATATAAACATTTTCATAATAAATTAAATAAGCACAGTAGTTAATATAACCTTGAACCGCTAATTCAGATTATTTTATTTTATGTCTGTTAAAATTTAATTAAAAACCGTTTCGTCAACTATAAATATATCAGTAGCTTTTTGTAAGATCGGATAGTATCGTACGTACGAAATGAAGGTACATAAACTTGATTAGATAATGATTACTTGATTAAAAATTAAACGAGGCTTTCGCGATTGTTTTGTTTTTTTCTTTAATTTTAGCCGCCATATTGTAATTGTTTTTTGCCAAGCCGGGCGCCGGTTGTTGTTCAAGTTAGTTTTGAGTGATAAAAGGCCGTTGACTTGAGGCAGTGTTCATTGACACCCGGCTCCCTACTCTCCGTTGAGAATATTCTCTCCCTACCTCTATGGAACTCAAAACCCTATCCAATAGATTTTTATCGAAAATTGGGAGAGCCCAGTGTCAATTGGATCGGACAAAGGAAGCTGCTACCTTGAACTTTGAACTGCTTCCGGTCTCAAATTAATTCCCCGCCGCTCGTGCTGCATCGTTTATTCCGTTTCGATGTTAGCCCTCGAACAATAAATTTTATGTTTGAAACAACGTCAGGGTTTCATATTAAAATATATGAAGAGTGAAAGTTAATTATGTGAGAATATTATGGCTATTCGTCATAAAAACGTTAAGAAACAGCATATAATTAAAAAAAATATTAAAACTAAAAAAAACAACATATCGGCCACAATCAGGGCTAAAAAAGAAAATATCAACAACAGAATCAGGAATTATAAAAAGCGATATAATAAATAAAAACAAGTCAATAGTAAACGAAAATAAGAAAATGGTGAAAGAATACTAATTTTAGTAAGATTAAAAGAATACAAATAGTAACTAGGTTGATATTAACAAACAAAAAAGATCTAGGTACGTTATATAATGATGAAGCAAGTTAAATAAAAAATGTAATTAAAAAAACAATCACAACATTATAAGTATGAGTAATAAAGCAATTATCCATGTAAAAGTAAGTGTACAGCAAAATAAATTTAATAAAATGGGGGCAAGTAATCAAATAAATATTAAATAAGAATAAGACAGATATTAATAAAATAATAATATAATAAAAAAAGAAAGATACAATCAAAATGGTTGTATACTAAAATAATTAGTCCAGGATGTCGAGAAAAAAAAAACCATTACTTTTAATAATGAAAGAATTTCATTCGTTTTGATCTAAAACTCCTGAATGATATAGCAATGAATTGATACGTAAATTATCGATTAGAGGCTAGACAGTAAAGAGATAAGGTTATCTTAATATTATTATTTTTCTTTTTAATTTAACCTCTTTGCTTTTAAAAAAGTTAATTACACTCGGGTGGTGACGTCACGGGAGGTCTTTTAATCAGTTTTTCCTCATTACAATTGTTTTTGTTTTTTTTAACGCTCTGATATTGCGTATTTATCAAGTGTGGGGTATTATTATATTATGTAAATATTTGTATTTATTAAATATTATTGGGTCGTTCCTTTAGAAATTCAGTTTTCACAGGAAAGGTTATTTTGTAAAACAACTTTATAAAATCTAAACGTTATTATTGAAAATAGTTACTCTTATTTTCTATAGTTTTTTCCGAACGTATTATCAGTTATTCAGTGACAGTTCTGAAAGATAATGTTGGAAAATGCGCTTCTAACCTGAAAAATATTTTCAAAATTTTTATCGTAATGAAATTATTTTCTGAAATTTTAAAATTTCTAAACAGATGGAAATCTGTAGATAAGTTTAATATAATAATAAGTTAAACACATAATGTCTGCGTAATTACGTATGCGGTATAACCAAGGCGGGGTGTTTTTCTCATACGTTTTTGACGCATTATGACAACAGACATCTCATGTTAAGGACGACGATATTAGATTTATATAACATAGGGTTATAAAACGACCCACTAATATTATATGGGAACTTTTAAATTTCTTAATTTTTTATCTGGATGATTTTCTTTATATTTTTAGATTAATTAATTATAAATAACTGATAATTAATAATGTGAATCCTCTTTTACAATTATAAAGTAACCAGTAGACATAAGGTATCATGGCCGCCATTACACACATTGTTTTCACTTGCTCATGTTTATTTATTACAATGACATACTTGCCAGTCAGGTGATTCCATTTGAGGTTTCGCTGATCTGTTTTGTTCACTCGGACACAACAATGGCCCCAAGTCCCACTTTATTCGTTACAACCGGTTTCTGCCCGATCCGGAACCCTAATCAAGATTATCACATAATCGAATAGCGCCGAACAAAGAAATATACAAAAAAAAAAAAAAAAGGAGAAGAAGAAATTCCAGACTGTATATATATGGTAAAATATTCGTTAGGAGAAGTGAGGACTGCACACGGTGTCCCACTCATTAAACGGATGCAGTTATGAAAACACTTGACCCCGAGCGTCACTTTCTCTGTGCAGCTGCGACGGGGCGACGCCTACAGAAAACGTCCATTCATCCGGTTTTTCTCTTTCGAAGAAGTATAACTGTTCTTTTGTTTAGTACATATCTTAAATTACTTGCCATTTTTATTATATACTTGCATAACCCGTCGCGGCTTCGCCCGCTCTCATCAATAAAAGAACTTAGATTATTTTATCTAGTAATTGAATTTCATGTGTTTATCGATAAAAATTATGTATTGAAGTATGGAATTAAGCATCTTCAATGATATTTTTACGCATGGCAGTAATTTTTAACCTTGTTAAAATTGCAATGATCAGGTGTTTGAAGAATACGTAAAAGCATGATTAGATTTCCAATTTGGTAGAATCGATTGTATGACAGTTTGACAAACCTTGTTTCTGGCGCTCAAGACTTTACATTTTAATTATTTTGATGGTAAAATTTATTGTTATAAACTTTCCTAGAACTATGAATATGTATTTAAAATTTGTTCCAGTTGAGTTTAATAGTTTTACCATTAAAAACTATGATTACAGAATGGCAACATACCCGTTGATTTGTAAATTGCACTGGGATCTAAACGTCGCTCCATATGTTTATAGCTTTTTAAAAAAGAATATTATTGAAAATAAGTAAATTTTATCGTCAATTTCTAGCTTTAAATTAAATTGTACCTTCGTAACCTCTCTCCAGTGGTGCTCACCACCTACAAACTTCACTGCTCACTACATATTTATCGCTTTTTTATGAAATTTTAATTGAAAATCTCTAAATTGTATTATTGCTAAACCTTCCTTGGACTAAGAAGATGGTGTAGTTAAAATTTGGTAGAGATTGGTTCTGTAGTTCTTGCGGTTAGTGATCACAAAGGAAAAATGGCTTGTCTTTTTATATAACAGTATAGATTATTGTCCTCAAATATTTTGAGAGGAAATTATTTGTGAAAGTTTTACTTCTAAATTACTTTACAAGTTTGTAGTACAGTATCGTAAATATTTTTCAAATCAATAAGTCAAAAGGAACATTCCGGATTTGCTGTTCAGATAAACAAGTAATTCTTATTACGTATACTTATATAAATATAATTATACTATAACAGTTCTATATGGATGCGAACCTTTGCTGCTTACATTACGAGATGAACTACGCCTTAAAGTTTTCGAAAATAAAGTACTGCGTAGAATATTTGGACCAGAAAATGATGATCAACAATGCGGAATTGCCGGTTATTTATTCGGTAAATACAGGATGAGTATCTCTTTGTGTATAAAAAAAAAATTGGGTGAAACTACATCAAACATGTAGCAAAATGCCGCAGATCTCACCTTTCTATTTCAATCCGTTGCAGATATACGATAAATCAAAGACTTTTTTGAGGAAATCACGTTTTTTTCTATAAAAGCTGTAATATCTCCATTTTGCTTAAATATTTTTCAAATTTTGACCACATTTTTGGATTTAGTATTAAATTTTCTATAATAGTTGAATAACCTTGAATTTCACAAACTTGGTATCTAAAGAACAGCTTCACCTTATTTGGGAATGTCACAATGTCTTATATTACTTCAACGCTCACCGTTTTTTGAAAAAAGCTATCCACAAAACGTCAAATCTCACAAAACTTGCAAATTTAATAAGCTTTCGAATGATATGTTAAACGTAATGATTTTGTTTCGATTTCATGGAGAAATTCACTTTTGAAACCGAAAAAACATGGTGTTCTCATTTGGCATACAAATCAGTTACTTGTGTAAATGAAACATTATGACCATCCCTTAATGAAAACATTGTAAACATAATAAACTCTTCATTGAATTAAAAAGCAAAGAAAAAAATTATTGTTTAATAGAAAATAAAAGAAAACTGTCAATAAGGCGAAACCAGATCAGTGGATCTTATGTTATTACATTTATTTATTTATTACTATAATTTAGGATTTTATTTTATTAACTTTTTAATGTAAGGTTTAAAACTCAATGATAATGAACTAAACCATAATTTACTATTTAAGCAAAATAGAGATATTACAGCTTTTATAGAAAAAAACGTGGTTTCCTCAAAAAAGTCTTTGATATACGATAATCTGCAACGGATTGGAATAGAAAGGTGAGGTCTGCGGCATTTTGCTACATTTTTTATCTAGTTTCACCCAATTTTTTTTTATACACTAAGAGATACTCACCCTGTATAGTTGGCGCGACTATTAAAATGGGCATGTAAAGATGTTGAATTTAATAATTATCGAATTCCAAAATAGATAATCAGTTTTGAGCCGTCATTTACACGTCTATTGGAATTTAAATTCAAAAAAATTTATCAACAGCTCTAAGAAAATACAAATATTTAAGGTATAAGCGATTTTATTTTTGTTAAAATTAAAAATAATTTAATCATCTTGAAAAAATATAAGGAACGTCTTCTTAAAGCTATAAAATCCTAGAATAATCTCTTGACATAATAGAAAAAAATGCGGGTATTCAACTAAATAATCTGGTAATTGAACAATCCCTTAGATTTTGGACTCAATGGCCGAGTGCGTTGGGACGAGGGTCTCAGCGCGCTCGTAACCAGAAGGTCGTGGGTTCGAATCCCACTTGGGTGGGTTAAAATTTATTTCGTGGCGGACCCAGGAAATGAATTTTGACCTTCCCACCCTGGCCAGTATAGGACTCCAATGGAAGTCTTGGGCAAAAAAAAAATCCCTTAGATTTTTCCTACGTCTAGTCGGCTTTTCTGTTCCTTCTAGAAACAAATTTAAATTGGGACTATTTGAAATACGTGTCTGGTCATTCAAACAAAAATCTGGATTTTTATTTAGCTTCACAGTTATTATATTTTAGTTCACATACAACATTTTTTTAGTAAAGAGTTTATTTAGTCTTTAATGAAATTAATCTTAATTTTCTTAATTCATTTCGGACTTTGGTGAGATAATTATTGTATATGATTGCAATGTGCTATCTTACTTGTCGTTTGTTTAATTTCATTCCCTTTCTTAGAGATAGATATGATGCAAGGTTACGGAGTACAAGATAATCGATTCTTATCGATACCGCACAGCCGCGGGAGTAAACAAGTCTCAGCGATCGATTGTCTTCGAGCCAAGTCCTAAAGGTCGGATGTCTTTGAACCGGCTCGAAATAGCTCACTCCGCACTGATTGTCATTTCTGGTCTGAATTGTAATAACGGAATACTTCTGAGTGAATCGATGAATGGAAACATTTCGGATGTTTTTAAAATCCGTCGAACATTTTTCCCTTTTTTTTAAAAAAAAGAGGCAATTAAGACATTGTATCATCACTCGAGGTCTGGATGACTGGAGAACGGCAACAATTGGATGCTGGAAGCTAATGAACCTCCAGAGGGGACCTGGAGTGCTTCCTAAACCTCTTCAACGATCCTCTACCCCAAGAACAACCGCCATGTCGAGGACGCTTTTGATCGCTCCTTCGCCCTATATATTAGCGCACGGTTATTTGCCAATGGCGGTGATTTATGAACTGGTATTAATTGGTATTTGACGTTTAGTGTTGATTTACCATTAACAACTAAAAACTTTTGTAATTATATTACGTTCCCATTTTCGCTGCGTTCTTCCATTGTTGCGCCATTGTTGATTTGGTTGACCTTGACTTTATGAGGCGTCCTCATGAGCTCCGACAAAAACTAAATCCGACCTACCTAACGTAATGAACCACCTTGTTCCATGCTTACATTAACCGGTAGGTCGAGCAATCTTTTGAATTCATCAAAATTGTATAGTGTTTAGGTTAAGGTCGAACAGTAATAAAAGAAATAAAGGACCCGTATGTTACCCGTATTTTGATTTTGAGTGCACTATTGAAAGTTGATTGAAACGATTCCTGTTGCCCTTATCAACACAAGAGACTATAAAAACCGCTAATTAAGTTGTACTTTTTATAATTATGGAAACTTGGAAACACTGCACCACTAAATACACTGCACCACTAAATACGTCAAACCAGCACAACACAAATTCCTCTATTCTGTATCACCCTTGCGGATAAATCCCAATGCATCGTTTCAAGTTTCTTAATTATCGATATTTCTGTTTACATTAACGGCAATGATTCTTTTATTTGAACTCTACACACTATTTGTACTAATCAGGACGTGAGGTCCTCTCTCGAGCATGAATGGTTGAACCAAATGTTACTGTTGGCAATGGTATTTTAAATCTTATTCGAGAAGAAATATGTAGTTTCCGATTTGCTTTCTTGAGCTCTGTAAGAGTTTCTGACTTTTAAGAAATTTTGAGATGAGCATGGTAGTACCGAATAATTTCTAAATCTTAAGGAGAATAACCTTCCCCTTTGGAAATCAGCGCTAAATAATTTGTATGTATACATGTACGCATACACATGATTATGAGAATTTCTTTTCTTTTTTTTGTGCATTTAAACTACTTATACTTGTTGCAAGTATGGCCCTGATAAGCTTTATGAGCACTAAGATAATTCATTAAACGAAGAACTAACAGTAAGAAGCTAATGGCGGTAAGGAAATGGGTGTGTGCCGGGAGCCACGTGGAGAGGAGCGCAGTGCTGCCCCCTGCCCGCGGGGAAGGGAAAAAAGCTAAAATTCCCCGAGACTGGTAGCGAGGTCGTTCAACTTAGGCCACGCCTGTATCGACCTCCCTCCCCGTACGGCGGGTCCCCCCCTCCTCATTCATGTAGCTTATTTGTCTGAAAAGCTACGGAAATCTCTATATTGATTCTTCTAGGCTCTCTTCCTGGCAGCTTGAGTCGCCGTGCGTGTGCGCCGACGCTAACCTCTCGGCGACCTTGAATAATGGATCGGGAGTGCGTAAGTTCTTGAGCTCGAGATGGCACCGCTCATCTGTTGGTAACCAATCGAAGAGGTTATATTAACTACCGGTGACCTTGAACTGAAAATTTGTCCTATTGGATCCATGGCCGTCGTGGAGAACTCTATAAGTCAAAATTGTACACTTTTCAATTGGCAATTTTGTTTATAGTTTTACTTCATACTAGTGTTTAGTCAGTATGTTTAATCCAGGTGTGTTATTTGTCCAAGACAAAAAGATAAAGAAAAAGTCAAGAAAGCATGCACTAAATGTGGAAAACCTACATGTTCATCGAGTAGAAATTTGTACAAATTGTTTTGATTAGATTTTATTTTATAATTACATATGTTAAATTTCTGTTTTTATATTATTTTATTAATATAAAATGTTCAATTGGTTACTCATACGCATTAAAAAAAAAAAAAAATTAATAAAGAAAATAAAAAGAATGGAATCAAATTTAAACGTAGAAAAAAAACTGAAACGGGGCAAAGTCACTACAGGACTGCACTGTCGGAGTCTGAAAATAAATTATAATACGAAGAAGACACGTTAAGACACGGTCCGACAAAATATTCTTTTCGATAAATGTCTTAATGTCTTGTCTGAAACATGCCGTGTTTTGCCGGATCCGCTCCGCTATATATATGCAGGAACTATAAAAGTAATTATACTAATATTTGTCTTGTCTGAAACGTTACGATCCGCTACGTGTCGTGCCGCATAATATAAAACAACCTTAAAACACCAAACACCATTGGACCCAAAATAGATACTAGAACTCCTTTTTAAGAAGCGTAACAATATATTTTTCACAACGCTAATATCTACTAAAATCAAGCTTCGAAGTTATAGCTTACACGTTATTAAGGTAATTAGACATTTGTTCACAACAGCCGAAATTTTACATTGATAACTAAATTTTATTTCCAAGATTTAATTTAAATACTTTAACTACATACAGTACTAGTGTCTACAATATCTTAGGAAAATTAAATTAAAAAAGAAATCACTTGGTGTACCTCCATGATGGTATAGAAGGATCAATACAATTGGGATTGATGAATTAATTGCCACTTCTATTGAGATTATTTTATTAGAAAACTATTTTCGAATGCTAAACATTCATCTTCAGTTCTAAAACATACAAAATTGTTTCTACACATCAGTACTATGTTACATAGATTACATGTACTAAAGTTCTTAAAAAGGTAAGACAAGAAATCAAACATGGGCACTCACCTTAGAGGTAACTAAAACAGAAATGGACTTATCACTTAATTCGTTAGAAGGGAGCAGGTAGGTTAAATTTTTTATTTACAATGGGGTTTTCCTTATGACTCATTGGATTTTTCCGTTCCTATGGTAAATAAATTTAAAATGGGGCTATTAGATATGTTTATCTGATCATTTAAACAAAAATCTATCACCAGAAATAATAAAATCGTTTAAAACCGATCCAGATTCTTGTTAAAATGATCATATAACCATATCCTTTTTAAAAACTTTTTTCGGCAACGGTTCGGATCGGCGACACCAACCCCTAAACCCGCTCAGAATACCTTTTATCGATTCTAACCTTGTTCCGATATATTTCGATGTTCTAGTCGCTGCTTTTAGAGGAGAAAGGTTATTCTTCTACATTTACTGAGAAACTCTAAATCCCTGTTCAAAGTAATATTAACTTCTGTTTACCTTCTAACATTAAAATGAGAAATAAGAAAATATTAAAATGGAAATATCGAAATATAAGACACTAAATCAATTTTGAATTAATATTAATTTAATCAACAATTAATCTTCTTAAGTTTTATAACACTTTTACACATAAGATTAGATGAAATAAGGTAACATGAATTTATAAAACACTTAATCCTTTATAAAACTCATTTTGTGAACTTCTGTTTCACTTATTTAGATTTAAGAAGTCTAAATATCAATATAACACACTAAACAACACAATCCAAGTGAAACTGTAGAAGTGATTGTTTACATGTGAGGTTATAGGAATGAACTATCGAAAAATGTAAACTCGAAGTGAAGCGTAAGGATCGAACTGGTCGGTGTAGCGCGGGTCAACCTAGTTTGGTGGTGTCGCCGATCCGAACCGTTACCCTTTTTTCTAAAACTAGTTTTCTAATTAAATAATCTCAATAGGAGTGGCAATTATATTCATCAATCCTAATTCAAAAAGAAATAAAGCCAACACCAAAAGCCGGCCGGAAACGATTGTTATTTCAAGGTCGCGTACTCATTTCGCGCTTACTCTCCAAGAAAATTAAAAATTACGAATTATGAGCTATTAAACTGCATTCTGTTCTTTATGGTAGCGAAACTTTGCCGTTTACTTTAACGGAACATCAACGTCTCGTAAGTTTGCGAAAATAAAATACTGCGTTGAATATTTGCCCCGGAAAAGGATAAACATATGGAAGGATTTGCGGATACTATCTGGTGAATTCAGTTCAATTTATACCAACGCGCCTTGTTAAAATTGCGATACTGAGTGGTTGGGTTTGAGAATGACCCAATTCCCAAAAATAGTAAATAGTTTTGAGGCGTCCAGTATACATCCGAGAGGTTGACCTAGATCGGATTCCGACAAAGCTGATTTTGTTGGGATTTGTGTTTTGATGGATTGGTGGGATGTGTGTGGTAAAATTTTTTTGGCGTCGAATTCGAACCTTTTTAATACGCTTTTATGTAACGGAATCTTTCATCGTAAGTTTCACTGATTTTCAGCAATCTAATATACCTGAAAATTTGCACCTGTTCCAATACACCAATGGCAATACAATAATTGCACAACTTTGTTCTAATGTTCTCAATCAGTCCAGTTATCCCCAAAATGGTGGTTTGCCTTGCAAGATGTATTATAGTAGGTTTAATGTTTTTATGTGGACCAGATGGGTTCTGAGAATAAAATATTAAAAATGAAACTAAATTTGATGAGGGTATGTTTGGGGGGCAAAAAAATCCCAATCTTTCTAAACTGTTTGAAGATTTTTGAAAAACCATATAGAAAAATGCTTTCAATCGAAAAATGTTATATTTACAAAACTAAAGTTTGTTAAGGTGTTCAGCTACAATCGATTGTCAAACATCAACGAATTTTGCATACTTTCAAAAAAAGTTAGTTTTGGTCATGTTTAACAGTCCATAACATAGAAATGGCTAATCCAATAAAAAAATGTTATGTACTAAAAGTTTTAGATCATTACATTTTGTGCAAGATAGGATTCTTAAAGTAAAAATTTGCCTATTCCTATTGGGTTGTTTCACATGAAATGTCCGATTTTATAATATTTGAAATACATAGAGGATTTTGCGAGTCTCTGTTGTTGAAAAAGCTCGATACATGGGTACCTCACGATCTCACTGAGCGACAGCAATTGAAACGTCTTGAGACCTGCGTTTCGTCGCTTGCTAGGCAAAAAACCGACCCTTTCCTTGAAAGAATAATAACTTGCGACGAAAAATGGATTGCTTATGACAATCAGCGTCGGTCAGGGCAGTGGTTAGACATCGACGAAAGCCCAGGACAAATGCCAAAACCAAATTTGCACACGAAAAAATTGATGGTTACAGTATGGTGGTCCATGGCTGGAATCATACATTATTCCTTTTTGCCTAGAGGTGAGACCATTACCTCTACAACCTACTGCAATGAAATTGGCCAAATGCACGAAAAATTATTGAAAAAAAAACAACCTGGATTGGTAAATCGGAAGGGCCCTATACTCCTACACGACAACGCTAGACCCCACGTTTCAAAACTTACCATGCATAAATTGAAAGAGCTGGGGTACGAAGTTCTTCCGCACCCACCATATTCTCCCGACTTGTCTCCAACAGATTATCACCTTTTCAGGAATTTAGACAACTTCTGCAGAGGAAAAATTTTTGCAAATGATGCTGAAATCAAAAGTGCGTTTTCAGATTTTGTTTCACTTCAAAGCTCAGAGTTTTTCAAATCCGGGATAAAAAAGTTGTTGTCATGTTGGGAAAAATGTGTAGAAAAAGAAGGTAAATACTTCGAATAAAATTATATTGTTTTCATATTGTATTTTTACTAAAATCCCTATACCTTGAAAACGGACATTTCATGTGAAACAACCCAATACTTTGAGATAATCAAAAAAACAAAAATTGTTGGTTGATTTTTGATAAACTATGTTAAAATGTGCAGGGGAATTAGGTTCTTACCTTGAACCCTTAACATTAAAAGGTCTGACTGCTGCAAATCGTTTACCTCACTTAGCTTTTTGGTTAGGTTTGTTATAAAAGCGTGTCTTCTAGTTTGTTTTTTTTAAATTCATGTAATTAAATTTAACAAGCGCAAATTAAAAAAATTAAAATAAAAAAAAAATGGCTCTCCTTCCCCAGTTTTATTTAGTTCATCAAATGACAATATTATTCGTACCTGAAAAGATTCATTTATAGGCAATATATCTGCTTCTGAAGATGCGGGAAGTTTTGAATTGAATACAACGGTCATATAAAAGAAATTGCGTTATAATGAGAGAAACATTATAAAAACCCTTATCTTCTACAGAATTTACCAGGCTACTATTAATGGGTACGTATAACTGTCAAAGAAATCCATATTACTTGGGATACTTCAAATGAAATATTATGTATCCACTGAATAATTCGGAAATAGATTCATACTTACGAGACGTTGGTGGAAGGAATGCGTTAGATCTTACCTTGTTAATTGGGTTTTAGAATAGAGTTATGTTGGCAACATTTGTTGTTGGTTTCGGCCTTAGGGTTCATCAAGCCTTAAATATACTTTCATTTGCTTAGGTCTAAGGTGAATAAATAATAAAACATTTTAAAAATGGCCCATACAAACAAAATATTAACTTATATCCTTGATTCGAATGATTCTGATCAATTTCGCCGACAAAGCGAAGCATTTTAGCTGTTCTAATCCCACGTTCAAGACTAAAAATACTCGATAATTTAAAGACTCCCACTGCATCTAGATTCTTTCTCGGGTTTATCGACTGTGTAACGTCTAGCCCTAGTTGCAGGTGGTATAAACGACTTTTCTTTGAGTTTAAGCCAAGAATGTCCAAATGTATAGAGGTTAAACATCTCTTTGCACCGATTTAAATAAAGAATGGTTTTAAAATTATCTTTTTCTTCTTGTTCTGGGAGATAGAAAGTCACTTAACTTTCTCCTTTTGATGGTAATGACATACATGTCATTACTTTTCATATGCTGATTCGTATGTAAAAATAGAAAATGATATGCGAGGTTCGCAGGAATTCGCTTTCTAATATGAGTTATATCGAAGTTGCATTTAATCTAAGTGCAGGAACTCGATGGCCGAGCGAGTAGCGGCGAAGGTACAGAAGGGCGTAGGTTCGAATCTTGAACTTTCCACCCTGGCTAGAATAGTTCGGTAACCTGTAGGTTAATTTGTCCTTCCTACCCTAGTTGGGGTAAATAAGGATGTTAAGCCATAGTAAACAACTTATTTTGCTTTGTTTATGCTGCTTTCATTAGTAGAATAACTGTTCTGTTATTTTATGTAACAGGAAGTATTAACAACTGAAGTATATAAACAATACCATCTTATTATGCTGGTACAGATTAATCCATTATCCTCCACCTTTTTTTTATTCGCCTCCCGTTCCCTACCGCCTCGGCAACACGGGGTTTTCAGATTCATTAATCATTCGGAAATAATTACATTCTATTGCCTGACGAATTTGAATCGGTGATCTTTGGTTTATTGCTTAGGTAACAACTCAGGCTAGTTTCAGATAAATAAAATACAGATTTATTATAAAAATAATATGTACAAATAGGCTCACATCAATTTATTGAAATTTACAACTGTATAAATATATACATTAAGTAAATGAGCTGATAACGATTATAATAATATGTAAAAACATGAAAAGAACTGCTCATCAGTAGCACTTTAATGAGATTTCTACACTAGAAGGTCTCTAGGCCATCTTCTTTTCAGAAGCTTCGGAGGATTATCGTGAATGGAGTGGGGAAGCAAGTTGAGAAAGTAAAGGATTTGAGTGTTTATGGATCTTACTATGAAAGGATAGGTATCTGGTTTGGGCTAAATCAGCAACATATGGAACATTCAGGTCTTTATGGATAAGTTTATTGGTGGCAAAATAAGGGGCGTTTAGGATTTTTCGAAGGATTTTTGATTGTTTTAAAGATGAATTATATGGTTTAGTAGAGCCCCAAAGCTCAACTCTGGACGTACAAATAGGTCTAATCACAGTCAGGTAAATAAGTCTTTTGTAATGAATTGGGTTCTAGTAAATGTTGGAGAAGTCTGTAATGACGAGCAGTTTCTTGTCGCTTTAGTCTTATGTGGATTCCAAGTAAGACGTTTGTTAATTAAACGTTTAATTAATTAATACGATAATTAAGTAAGAAATTATTTTATATCGAAAAATATTGTTAATTAAGAAATTTTGTTTCATATGTTTAAAATCAAATGGATCTATATTTTATTTTCATGTAAATATGTACCTATACATGTGTATTTTGCTGTATAAGTGTAACTAGATTGGCCAAACTCTATTGTAACAAGCGTAACGCTTATTAAAAATAACTATTATAAAAATAATTTCATTCATTCATTCATTGCTTAAGTAACGTACTTTATTCCAAATGCGTTATCAGTGAACTCCCCTTCCACATCAATGTCAACCCCACCTCAGCTAAACCAAACGAAATATTTTCTTTGTTTTTTTTTTTAATACTATCTCGGTATTCGAACTCCTATGGAAATTAGTTCAAAATTGTCAACAACAATCATCAAATCAAAGTAGCTATTTATATCTAGCTGCAAAGAAAAATGAAAAAAACAAAATGCGTTTAAGATACTGCAGATTTAAGTGTACAAGTACAGTTAGAGGTTAAGACGTAGGCAACACGTTATTCCTGTATTCTAAGCTATTGTAAACAAAGCATGGTATTTATTGTTGATTGTGTTATCGCTAAAATTGATGAGTCATTCGTGATAGATATCGTGATAGAGCTAATCCAGTCATCAGTGGATCGTGGAAGATGTTCAAATATCGATACGTACCTCAGCTGTCTTAGCAATGACTCAAAGATCAGTGAGTCAAAGCAGGAATGACTCAGTCAAATGGCAGCAGACTTGTCCTATGACTCCTTATTGGGAATATCTCTCATACAGGAGGCATTGCACTTCTTTGGCACTTAATACAAAGCCTCTTTGATTTTTGGCTCATGAAGGCAGTGGGAGTGACCTTGCTCCTGAAATAGAGTATTGAGACCATGTCCACTCATTTGTTTGAGCTGTATGTGACTCCGAAAAACTGTTGTTACAGAAAAAACCTGTAGACTTCTGAATATGTAAATCATATTGTTTCTGTAATATTAAAACACATTTTTTATATCGCTCATTGTTAATACTCGAAATATGGGTTTATTGATAAAATACCTAATTTCTTTCTGAATGAGAAAAGCAATTGGTCATGAAAGTCTATAATCTACTGTTTTCATTTTAAAATTTTAAGAATGATATTCCACTAATCCCTGTTGAACAGATCCGCTACCTAGGACTCCACTTGGACAAACGTCTAACCTGGAATCCACATACGAGACTAAAACGACAAGAAGCTGCCCTTCGTTACAGACTACATCAACATTTATTAGACAAACGTTCAAAACCCCCAATTAATTAAAAAAGACATATATATGACTGTGATTAGAACTTTATGGACGTACGGAGTTAAGCTTTGGGGCTCCACTAAACCATCCCATTCATCTCGTATCCAATCCTTACAATCCAAAATCCTTCGAAAAATTCTCAGTGCTCCTTACTTTGTCACCAATAAACTTATCCGTAAAGATCTTAATATTCCATATGTTGCTGAGTTAGCCCAAACCAGATACCCATCCTTTCATAGTAAGGTCCATAACCACTCAAATCCGTTAGTTTCTCAACTTGTTTCCCACTCCATCCTCCGAATGAGACGAAGATGGCCCAGAGACCTTCTAGTGTAGAATTTTTAATAAAGTGCTACTGATGAGTAGTTCTTTTTACGTTTTGTCACGTTATTGTTATAGTTAACAGCACATTTACTTGATTTATAAATTTTGTACAGTTGTAAATTTCAATAAATTGTTATTTAAAAAAAAATGATTATTCGAAAAATTGCTCCTAAATATTAGGTCCTAGTGACTAATGTTATATAACAGAAAATATTTTCCATTAAATTTCTGAATAGGAAATGTCCGATCCAAGCCACATTAACAGAGCTAAAGCCTATCAAAATAACAAATTTTTTAGGGTGAAAAAAATACTACTATTGACACTCATGCAAAAGACATATTCATTTTAAAATTATCTTTTGAAATTTAAAAAAAAGGTCTTGAATCGTTGTGTTGTCAGTATCATTTCTTTTCAATGGGTTATTTTTACACATATACAGTTGTAAACTTCATATATACGGAAAATTCTATCAATGCTGACTTGAAATAACACATTCTTTCCTTTTAATAGCGTGTAATTAAACCTTTGAATTGTCTCTTTGATTCTTATCGATCAATGTGTGCTTTTATTTAGTAAAAAATCATTTCCAGACTAAACATTTTCACTTCCCTACTTAACGAACACAATGGAGTGCTTCAATACTCGTGAGAATGGAGACAGTGTTTGTTGTATGAGTCTCTCAAGCGATTCAGCAAAAGTTACACAATGCCTTTTTGATATTCTGATTAAGTTAATGTTAGTATAAATAACAAAAAAAACACAGAAGATATACAAAAAATGTGTTGGGTTATTAGTACCATTTCATTTCAATGAATTTTTTTTTTAAATATAAAAGAGACAAAGGAATCTAACGCTTGAAACATTTCAAAGCCTTTGTTTAATTCAAAATCGATTATAATCAATAGAATAAGAACCAATAAATATATAAACACGAAACACCACAACCACCAAGCTTAAATAAAATACCAGCCAAAATCATAGAAAAAAAAATTAATTTTTCCCTGACTGAAAAAAAACAATACATTATATTTATGATGAGCTATAATCTAATGCTTTTACCAATTGTCATTTTAGAATTAAAATGATCAAATTACTTAAATTAATAATTAAAGTAAATTAACAATAAATGATTATTCGAAACAAACAAAGAGAGAAAATAGGTGGATTCAGGGGTGATTTTTTTCATTCAAACTAATATAGCTCTTAAACGGCAGGTCCTACCGACAAAAGTTATATAACAAAAATTATTTTCCATTAAATTTCTAATCGGAAAACTATCGTCACATTTTCGATTCGAGCTACACTAACAGACCTAGATCGTGTCAAAAAAAAATGTAGGCAAAACGTGACTTTTTTCATTCAAACCAATACAGCTCCTAAACGGTAGGTTCTAGCGAAAAATGTTATATAACATAAAACATTCTCCATTAAATTTTTAATAAGGAAATTGGCTTTAAATATTCGATACGAGCAACACCAACAACCTAGAGCGTGTGAAAATGTTACATTTTTAAGGGATGAAAAAAGCCTTACACACTAGGTTGCCAGAACAAGGGATCTTTCTTAGGCTAACAGCAGTAAACTTCATATAATAGGCAAATATCATCAATACTGTCTAGAATTAGTACATTCCACTTCAAAAGTTGTACAGGCATATTAAATATTTTGAACTGTTTTATTTCCTATTGATAATCTGTAACTAAGCCTTTGAAGTGGGGCGAATATGTAAACTGCGTTGATGTGATTTAGTTTTCTCCATTCTTAATGATGACTAAATCAAAATATAGATCATGTTTGCTAAACACAATTAATAACATCGATTAGGGCTAGTTATCATCGATTTTCTTTTTCTTTTTTTTTTGAGGATTTGCTGAAAATATATTATATTTAGTTATTTTTCAGTATACATTTTCTTTTATTGTCAATACTGTCTAGAAATAGTACACTCCACTTCAAAAGCTGTACAGGCATATCAAATATGCTGAACTGTTTTCTTTCCTGTTGATAATCTGTAACTAAGCCTTTGAAGTGGGGCGCATAATAAGTAAACTGCGTTGAGGTGATTTTGTTTTCTCCATTCTTAATGATGACTAAATCAAAATATAGATTATGTTTGCTAAATACAATTAATAACATCGATTAGGGTTAACTTTACCATCGATTTTCTTTTTCTTTTTTTTTTTTTGGAGGATTTGCTGAAAATATATTATGTTTTTACTTAGTTATTTTTCAGTATACAACATTTTCTTTTATTATCAATACTGTCTAGAAATAGTACATTTCACTTCAAAAGTTTTACAGGCATATTAAATATTATGAACTGTTTTATTTCCTGTTGATAATCTGTAACAACCTTTGAGATATGAAATTAAACTAAATTTAATGTTCTACAACAAATTCTAAGGTTTTTTTTTTTTTTTTTTTTTCTGAGAAACGATCGTGGAAAGTACTAGAAGCAAATGTTTAACGAAAAGTGAGGTAAAAACTAATTTTTTTTTCAATAATTATCGATTTTCAACAAGGTATATCAGTATTTGAAGTCTGTAAACTGCATTGATGCGATTTTGTTTTCTCCATTTAGAACTAACTTTACGATCGATTTTCTTTTCTTTTTTTTCTAGGACTTGCTGAAAATATATTATTATATTTTTTCTTTAGTTATTTTTCCCTATATAACATTTTCTTCGTTATCTTTTATCGTTAAGTATGTTTATGTTTTAGATAAGCATAGATAAGAATACCATTACTATCGTGGAGAGAGTAGAACTTAGAACAATCTATTCTTATTACTGATAAAGATAACTAATATCTGCGTAGTGATAAAAATAGTTCTAGTTTTTGTATACCACTTTGTGGAAAATAGGTTCCCAAAGAGATTAAGAACTGCGTGAAAGAATATATGAGAAGTACAACTCGAATTTTCGTAATTGGGATGTACCGTTTCCTAACGTGGATTCTTGTCAGAAGAATTTGTATCGAGAATCGATTCCTAACCTAATAATCGATAGTTTTGATAACTAATTATGTAATTATATTACATCGATTCTTCTCCCTAATTATAACAGGAAAATCATGATGCATTCTCCCATCCACAGTATTTAGTGAAATGGTTGAGTAACATTTGCGATTGCTTAAAAAAAAACAAATGAAATCCAGAATCTTTTAAATATTTATCTTCTTAAATAATAAATTGCAAAATGAATTATTTTGTACATAATTTTTTTTTTTTAAACGTCGAATTTAAAAATAGAATAAGTGCAAATCTTAAAACTATTCTGGAGATATAAAAACATTTACCTAGAATGTTTCAATAGTTAAAAAATACTTTGCAGACCTTAATACAAATAATTTTCTTGTCATTCAGGTGTTTCCATAAATCCCCCCCTAAAAACAAAAAAAATAAAATAAAATTTGATATTCGACGCCTCATATTGTATAACTAAAACACTGACTTTTAAGTATTGATGGGTGAAATATGGAATTTCTCTTTAAATAGTGGATTTAGTTTTAAATTTAGTATCCATCTCTCTCTATTTTAAGTAGGTAATTAATCATTGCAATTTTCATTAAAAATTTAATCTCTATAGTCTATAGTTGGTCATTTTGTGATCTACTTCACTGTTACATACCTCTTTGGATGCATTGTTTTTTTTTTCTGAATTCAAGGTTTGTGTTTAGTATCGTTGAAAAATATGTTATGGAGCGGATTTTTGAGGCTAACCTAAATCTTATCTTAACCATTATCAATACCCTCAAACATATTTCGTACTGATTCGATATACGTAATGCTAATTAACGATTTAGTTATGTTTTATAATCTTTAAAAAAATTTCTTTGTAGAAAACCTGTAGTTTTGCTTTTAAAAAAATGTAAATAGTAACTTCACTTGTTAAAAAAAAAAAAAAAAAAAAAAAAAAAAAAAAAAAAAAAAAAAAAAAAAAAAAAAAAAAAAAAAAATAGAAAAAGTTAGATTTCCCAGACGTCCATTGGCTATTTTTAGAACTTCCTACGTCAATACTTATGGTCTTGTGTAGGTTCTGGTGGTATTTTCCACTTTCACCATTTATTTCTATTACTCCAAAATATATTTATTTTCTAGGAATTTTTTAGATCGCCATTTTGTTTTTCATGATTGAAATTCAGGCTTCTATTTGGTTTTAAAGTCTAATTGCTTTCTAAAATTCAAGCAAAAGTGTAGGGCAGCAATGTTATATTTAAAATAGAAATACAAGTTTTAGTTCGATTGAGTACTGAACGAAAAATATTTAATATAGTCAGCATTTTTTTTTTTTTTTTTTTTTTTTTTTTTTGTTAATTTGTATTTGATGTGGTATCTCTGTTAACTAATTCATTAAATCCTATTAATGTTTGATTTGCATTATGTATAATGTAATTAATAATCTTCGTTTTAGATAACTCTACAAGTAACAATGTTCTGTCTAGCTGTAACTGTCACCATTTTAGATTTATATTATAATGGCCGTGGTGTTTTAATTGCCATTTTTTATAATCGCTCGTTCAACTTGAAGGGAATAAAGGTGTTGATTTTCATCTGAACAGCAGATCCGATCCAGTCTTGCTTACGTTGTTAAAGCTTTGTCTTTCAACGGTTCGTCTTAAACAACCGTAAAATATAAAATCAGCTTTATTATTTTATTTTATAGCCATGTAATATTAGACCGTTATCTAGTAAGTTTGCTAATAATAGTGTGTACGTATGTTGAGTTCGTTTTAGTATGTGTTATAATGTTAAAACATTAAGAGGAAGGGTGGTTTTGTACATTTAAAATAAAATAAAATAAAAATAAAACCATCATGTCAGTTTCTAAAGTTGATTTTTATTTTGATCAAGACATGCATAATTGTAGATTAAAGAGAATCCATTTATTTCTTTTTAAGACAGTTTAACTGTTTTAGACCATATTGAAACCTGAAATACAAAATATTTCACGTCAAACTTAAACACTAAACCTACAATGACTGGTCAAATGACCCTTTTCGGAATTTTCAGCAAACTTTCTTGGAAAGAACATTCATTGCTTTGCTTTTTGATTCGACTACATTTTTTTAAAAATATATCAAAAGTGCTTTTTCAATAAACACACTCTCTAATTATTGTTTCTTGTTACCGAGAAATTGTGGTTGAAATGTGTACACATGAAATGTCGGAAGTTGTAGTGTTCATGATCTTAGTAGACTTATTCAAGACAGTACTGTAAGAAATATTTCTGACAAGACGTACTGAAGGCTGAAAAGAGGTTGGATGAGAGATCTCAATCTCTCTCTGATTTTAGTGAAGACAGTTGTGAATAAATCTGTGAAGCTAAAAATAAATTAGTGTTTCATTGAAAAAAGCAAGATAGAATTTAATTAAAATTTTATTCAAAGGGAAAAATAATTAAATTTTGATGAGGCTAATTATATCAATACTGATTCTTATATAGCATTTTACAATCGATCAATGTGATTATGATCAATCGATTCATATTAGGTTAGAGTGTTTTTATTCTTACGTAAATAAACGTCATTTTATAAATATGATTGCAAAGGCTTCTTTTTAAAAAAAAATTATAATTAATTTAAATAGAATTAAAAAATTAATGAATTGTAATAAAAAAAAAATGTTGGTTTGGACTTTGATACGTGAACGAGTCATTCTTGATAGGTTATCAAAAAGGGGAAAAATGACTCATTTCAAGAAAGCTGGCCAGTAAGACCACGTGGTCGGTTTTTACGTCACATTGTTGCCGGTTCGTGGGTCATTTACAACTTGTGAATAGCAGTTTATTACTTTTGTAATCAATATTAGTTTTATAGCCGCTAATTAGCGTAATAAAAAGTAATAGGGACAATTAGAGGTCGGGTATAAAGAGAGGGTATTTTTTTTTGAGTAGTGGGGAATGGCAACACTGGGTCTCGGATCGGGGGAGGGAGCCAGTAGTGTCAGAGCGAGCGCCTGGGCCTCCGCTTCGCCCCTTTCCTTTCTGTTTTTTCTCATCACATTTTCATAGAGTCACATCTTTCATCCTCAAATTTTTCTATAATAGACCGATATTAAAATTGAAGGTCTCGGCAGCCCCGTAACCCCCTTAACCCGCGATAACCGACCATCAGGATGCGAAAAGCGAAGGCCCAGACCTAACCTCTACGGGTGACGCCCTTATTTTCCCATCACGCGAACAAAAACTAGTTTCGGACACGTAGTATTTTATAATTAATTATTATTTTTCAATTTTTTTTAATATCCCCCACGCATTTATATTGAGTTTTTTCACCGAACCATTTATGTCAATCTACACCCATTTCCTCATGTCCCAACGGAATTTCAACGGTCCTCGGCCAGGAAAGAAGAACTTTTACAGGTTAGAAATGGGCTTAAGTTATTATCATTTAAATTGTATCGATTGATACTTGTTGATCTGTCAGTTGTGTGCACGTTATCGCCTATTCAATGGTAAACTCCATTCATGAAGTAAGTTCATGTGTCATGGCCCTCAGTGATATCAGAATTATTTGTAATGCATGTTATCTAGTTTGTGATTTACTCCTGAGTCTATTAACTGTATCCGCCATTAATTCGGTATAATTTAAATTAGTTGCGATAAGAGTAATTAGCCTTGGGAGCAACAAGTGATCCATTGTATTTACGGTTACATGTAGGTTTGATATGGGATGTGTTGTACCCTAGCGGCAGTGCAATAGACCGCATAGCGAAAAAATGTCTACGTCCTTGAGAGCAAGTGCCTTCTGTATAATAATTAGCTCCTACTTGCATGGGATGAAGTACAGGGACCAGTTTTCTCCGTTCCCTCTCCGAATGTCTCCTCTATTCCCAGACGTCATAAATCATATCCATTGAATAATGAAAGGTCCCTATAAAGGTTGATAATGGCTGTTTGATATGGAGCAAGGTAAACAGGGTCCCTCCCGCGCGCCGGTTTAATTTTTTGAATGCTTACATTTTCTAATCATTGAATTATATTGTAAAATAATGTGTTTATATTAACCGTCTCCATGGTACCACTTTTTTGATATTAATTTTAATCTAAAAAATCAGCTGAATACGTATTTTTTATTACAAAACTTTAAAATATAACTGTTAAAATTAGAAATATAACAGTTATCATTTAAAATAACCTATATAAATGTTATTAGTTCAGATTTTCCTTGTATTACTATGTAGTACGTCCGACCACCTGTTTCACATCAAGAATTTTCCTAAGAAAAGCGACTGTTCTTGTATTTTCATTCAGTATGTCATCTTAAAAAAATTATGATTTAATTTAAAATGATTTTTTTTTTTAATTAGTTTTAATTCACAAATTGAAAAGTTTAAATATGAATTGTAATTGTATAATTAAAAATAATGAGCCATTTCAGACCACGTGGCTGCTTCTTATCGTTCAGGGACACACATTCATTATTATTTAATAAAATCGATTTTTTTTTTTTATCTTCACTTTAATTATTTATTAGCTCCGATGTTGATTTTTGGTTTTAAACGTGAGAGCTAAGACTTAAGATTACACAACCGAAGCCCTCCAGTCCCCCTCCCAATTATTTCTCCTCCTATGGAGTAGGGGAGTACCTTTTCAATGGCCCTTTTATTTAGAGACTGGTTTTGAAATTTCGGGACTGGGCAGGAACAGTTGAGAAGGAGGTACAACAGGCGTTCTACATGCTCATGTCCCATTGCTCATATGAGAAAGGCAAATCGGTAAGTTTTCTAATAAAAAACAATTTAAAAACCGTCCACATTTCGAATTCCGTGGGGGGAAAAAAAATTCATAAAATCGTGAATTTTCTGTGATGCTTTTATTAGTAATTAGGAGCCCCTTATTTACGCATAAACGTTCTTTATGTCCATGCTTTGTTATAATGGTGGGTTTTTTTAATCTATTTCTCTGTTAATGTTAACAATGGCTTTTGTTTTCCATGCTCAACAATGGTTTCTCTGTTACAGAAAACATGATTGTACTGTTTTTTTTTTTTTTTTATCTTCTGCCGGAAGTTATACTATCAGCTATCACACGTCTTTATAACCAATGTTTGCTATATTTAATTTTTTTTTTTTTTTTTTTTTTTTTTTTTTTTTTTTTTTACATTTCATTCGTTTACTTATTACTTTTTTTATATAACAACTTCTTTTAAAAGAAGATTAAATGTTAACTCATTTACATTCATTTAGCTACATAAGTCATAAAACACATTAAATAATTTTTATTATTATTATTAGTCAATTAAAAGAACTATTTTTAAATTTTGAATTTATTATATAATTAAAAATCATTAGTTCAATAGTTCAAATAATTGGTCCTAATTCAAGTATTCCTAACATTCTTGTTATTGTTATGTTGGAAACCCTGCAATTACAGTTTCATATTTCTATTTATCTATTCAGTTTCTATACTTCTATTTATTTAAAATAATAAGATTCAAGTTAGATTATTTATTTTCAATTAGATTATTGTTTTCATTTAAGTAGTAGATTCAATACATAAATAATTATAATTTTTCTCAAGTTAAAAATAGTTACCCATATAAATAACAAGGGTTCTAGATTATGGCAAATAATGATTCGCATAGTGTTGTTTACAGTATTCTTTTCGATATTACTTCAATAAAAATTTTGTAACAGACAAGTAGCTTATACTAATTTAATTAAATTAGAACTATAATTTTAATATTTTCATTATGTGGATTTTTGTCGGAGTGCAATATTTTGGTTTTAATGTGAGTGAGAAGTATTGGAGAATGGCTTCCTATTGTACATGGTAAATTTTAAAATTTGTGTATGACACTATTATTTATTTATTAGAATTTTAATACCTTGAAGATGTATTTAATTTTTTCAGCGTGTTTTTGTGTTAATTTTTCATTCTATTTGAATATTTAATTTTTTTTTTTCTTATTCACGAAATGATTAAAAGCATGAAAATTTTAGTTATATGTTGCAAAATTACTCCCATAAACCTGTTAAACATAAATAATAATTGCAATATTCATAATAATGTTCCTTATGCTTATAAAATGTGATCGATTAATTAAAAACTAAGTATTGCTCAGTATATTCAGAAATAAGTATGAATTTAGTGGAGAATTTATATGGCTACGTACTTCAGAATTGTGTTGTGTTTGTGATAAATAGCTATGATAGCATCATAGTGGTTGAAACGGGCATGTTAAGTCGGCTGTTTTAGTAATGAAAAAGTCTTCAAATCATCCACACCATAATTATCTGTGTAACTAAGCTGCAAGTAGGAGTATCGTGTTGTGGTATACATTGTTCGGCTGAGTTTAAGTGGATAGAGATGTGTAGGCAATGAATTTTAGTGGTATCGCCATGGGAACGTATTAAGTCAAATTTCATTTAGGCTTGTTTTTATTATTAAAAACTATTTCATCTTAACAGATTCGATGTTTGTAGTTTTTGAATCAAAGAAGAGAATGCTAAATTTAATAAATTATTAAGAATAATATGGAATCACAAAAAAACAGCTTTGCTCATTATGAACTGTTTATTTCTTCAAGAAATGTTCATTTAACAAAACACAATATTTAGTTGTTGTTTTTTATTTCATTTTTTAAAATTAATTTTATGGTTTACATACTTTTTTTTGTAGTTTTTCATATTTTTAATCTTGTTTTTTTTTCTTTTTTCAGTGGAGGTGGTACCCGATTGGTCGTTTCTGGGCTTCCACCTCACTTGAGGCCCGAAGACTTCGAACCACTCTTGTCACAATACGGACAAGTACATTCATGTGAGAAAGTTAACTCTCGAGATCCCCAAACTGGAACAATTATCGTCACTTATGATACTCCTGACCAGGCGCAACAGTTAGTATTATTTTGTTTTATTTATTCCTTTAAAGATAGTTCAATCTATTATATTAATATAAATACTAGAAAAAGAATTTTCGTTATTAGATTCCATGTATATGAAAAATGTTACTGTATTTATTTGGTTGATGTTTAAAGTATATTAAATAAATTACATCAGTATGCAAGGCATTTTTAGTTTTTATTAGCTTTTAATTTTTTAATTTATTATTTGCAGTGCCATAAGTGAACTTAACAATACAGAATATGAAGGAACATTCTTAAAAGTGGAGCTCCAAGGTAGTCAAGAAAGGCGAGGACCCGGCGGTGGTCGTGCAGGTGGCCGGGGACCTAGAGGATTCGCAATGGGAGGTGGTGCCAGGCAGACCGACTTTCCCCTCAGAATCTTGGTGCAGTCGGACATGGTTGGGGCCATAATTGGCAGGCAGGGCTCGACGATCCGCCAGATTACTCAGCAATCTAGAGCGAGGTAATAATCTTCCTCCTGATGACAGTCTTATTCTAGTTAATGTTATTCCTAATTATTTATATTCTGATTTTTTAATTTTGGACAATAATTTTTGTTTTCCCCTTTATCTGAAATTCAGCATTAGATTTGAGGGATGAGCAGTTTGTTCGTTCTTCATTACAGGTTTCAGATTCTGTCTATATTAATCTTGTTAGATGTTACTTGTATTAATTATTCTTTGAATCAATTTTAAAAAATAAGTTTATAATTTTAATATTGTATCAATTTTAAATTCACGATCACATCCAAAATCTCATTTCATTTTTAATAAAAATTAAATAAAAACCCCCATTTCATAGTTTATTTATTCATATTCAAGTTGAAATTTTCTTATTATACCATTGGTAAATCCTTTTTTTATTTGATTAATTTTTTCTTAATTTTTAAATTTTTGGTCACTATAATTGTCCAAAATACTTAATAGTCCTTTGAATAGTTGATTTAATACTGAATCAATCTAGGAAGCACTGATAGACGATATTTCTTTACTGTTGGTTTTATAGTGCTTATTAAGTATTAATATGAATACTTGGTCTCATATATTTTTGTTGTTTATGTTACATTAGGGTCGATGTCCATCGCAAAGATAATGTCGGCTCCTTGGAGAAGGCAATCACAATTTATGGAAACCCCGAGAATTGTACGAATGCATGCAAGAGGATCCTTGAAGTGATGAAACAAGAAGCCACTACAAACAACAAAGGGTATGCAAATATGGCTGATATTTCCTATATAATTATGCTTAGAAAATTTATATAATTGTTATATCACATAACATCATCAATAATAATCTTTTTATCATGAGAATCGTTTCCTCTAAAAGCACTTTCTTCGGTCTATAAGTACCATTGAAAGCCGTCGAAAGAGGAAATATCAAATGTTATTTTAGTGGCTTACGTAAAATTATTTACTTAAGTCAATCCAAGTAACAACAGTAGATATTATTTAACCTAAGTGGTTAATCCAAAACCAATATTGTAAGTAATAAAGCTATTCTCTGAATGTTAGCTAGAGTCCTGTTATAATAAAATTATGCAAAGGTTGTGTCCTTTTGTAAATTGAGGGGAGGGTAAATTTTAAGAATGTCCTGTGACAATAAAAATACCTTCTTTTATGTATGTTTTTAAATGAATGTCGTTTTGTGATTTTTAAATTTCATGTACACATAAGAGCATATGTTTCTCATTTTAAATTGATTTTGTTTTCAAGGATTGTACAAAACGAAATATCTGTTATACGTTCTTCAGCTTTAAAATGGATTCTTAAGAATTAATAAAGCTGATGGAAATGTCGATGATGAAAAATTATTTTATTTTTTTATGAGGGTAAAAGTTAAAAACTTTATTTATATTCATAAAATTCTTCTGCACTTATATATTCATCGATAATTAAAACTCACCAATGACTATCCCTCAAATGTTGAGGCATTGGTGTGTTAATACTTTCACTGTTGGCGATTTTATTAGTCTTACTTTGCCAGTGTCGTTTATATTATTTTTTTCTACTGAAAACTTATTCTCAGGCCTACTTACATGTATAATGTTCTTATTTAGTTTAAATAATGATTTCTTCTAAATTCTGTCTAAATTTGATTAGACAATCCGGAGTGCAGGTGGCACATATGCCATTAGATGCATCAGAGCTTCAAAGAACATTATAAAGGGGTAAAGTTTTAAAAAAAAATAATAACGGAATTAAACTATTAAGATTATTTTTTGTTCCTTGATACTCCAAAAGAGTTTTATATTAAAAATATAATTGTGAATATAATGTGTATGTTATCTGTAATTATGTACAGAAAATTTATATAATCGTTATATCATGAGAATCGTTTCCTCTAAAAGCACTTTCTTCGGTCTATCAGTACCATTGAAAGCCGTCGAAAGAGGAAATATCAAATGTTATTTTAGTGGCTTACTTGAAATTATTTACTTAAGTCAATCCGAGTAACAACAGCAAATATTATGTTACCTATGTGATTTGAGTCGTTGTTTGGTCAAGGTCAAATTTCAAATTAGGCGTTCCTAATATTAGATTTAGGAATTGTGAAGTTCTTTTAAATTTTTTATGATTGTATTAAAGAACTGCAAATAGGGGTTACAAATGTAATATCATGTGATTGGTTTATCCTCTAAAAGCACTTTCTTTGGTCTATCAGTACCATTGAAAGCCGTCGAAAGAGGAAAGATTAAATGTTATTTTAGTGGCTTATGTAATTGTTAACATATGTCAATCCGAGTAACAACAGTTCATATGTTTTGATTTAAATGTTTAATCTGAACCAATCTAGTGTTGTAATTATCAATATTATTTTAATATTAGTTCTTTATGTGATAAAATATCAGTATTTTATAAATTTCATCAGCCGTAATGCTTAGAAATACTTATTTAAATATAACAATCTTGTTTTTATTTATTTTTTTCTTAATTTTCTCGCCGGGTTTACCTGTGCTTTCTTAATTTTTATGGATTGCCTTTAAGCTAACTGTTCTCATTTGACTAACTGTTATATAATATTACGTTTTTAATTAGCCTGTACATAATAATTTGAAGTCAAATCTAATTTTTTTTATATTTGAAGCTTTGGCATTTGTCAGGATTAAGAGCAGCATTAAATACAGATTTAAAGTTTATTTTTTACTCTTTCTATTAAATATTCGGGTCTTTATTTTGCTAGGAAGGTAACCTCTTCTTTAGTAATTTTAGGTTCCTTATTTATAATTAGTACATTTTTGCTCCTGAAGGTGGCACTGTTCTTTTGTTTTATATATATATTCCTGTGCCTTCTGAAGCTAAACTAGTAAGATCTCTGATCAATTAACAGTTGACTCATTTCAGTGCATAAAAATTAGTATTTCTCAAGAGGTTATGCAATTTTCACTTCTAAGTAATTCTTTAGAAATGGATGCTTTTTTTTTTTTTTTTTTTTTTTTTTTTTTTTTTTTTTCATCAAAAATTGCTATTGATTTTGTTCATAATTAAAACTATGTAGATTATATTTTATTGTAATTTCATTTTAGCATTAATTGTTTGAGATTTAGTTACATTACTTCTAAAATGGTAGTTTGAGTTGGCCATTGTTACAGTCCTTTTGTTTTTACATTTGATACCAAAATTTGCCTGCTGAGGTTAAGTTTTTTTTTTTTTTTTTTAATCAAACCCCCAACTGTCAATATACAAAAATGAAACAATCCGCGAATGTCATAGCAGTAAAAAAAAATAAAAAGGTTATGGCATGAGTGGCATAATAAGAATTGCCTATTGCCACTTCTTGTTTATTATATTTCATTTTACTCTCTCATCCGCCTCCTTTTCAACCTTCTACTGACATTGTTGTAGACATATCTTCAATGATTTTATCGGGATTACCCTGATGAATATTGTAAAATCTTTCACGGTAGGTCTGTTTATGTTCTTTGATGGTAGGCATATGGAAGTTCGTATTGGATTAAATTTATTTGAAATTCTCATTATAAATAGAAATCAATTATTTTCATTTATAGTTATTAAGTTATTATATTAAGTAAATAATAAGTTTATACTCCATAAAGTTTAAAGTAAACAATAATAACCAAATCATACATTTATTTTTAGCTAATTTTTCTTTTTTATTAATAAATGTATGTATTATTTCGTTTTTTAATGTAGTTATTATTTGTTACAGTGAAATAACATTAAAGGTTTTGGCTCATAACAATCTGATTGGTCGAATAATCGGTAAGGCTGGTAACACAATCAAGCGGATCATGCAAGAAACAGATACCAAGATCACAGTATCAAGGTATTATTAAGTATTTCAGTTTTTAAGATTAAAATAAAGTAACGTATTTTGTATTAAAACATAATTTATTTATTCTGTATTTAATTTTTTTTATTTTTTAGCATAAATGACATAAACAGCTTCAATTTGGAAAGAATCATCACTGTTAAAGGCTCTATTGAAAATATGTCGAAAGCAGAATCGATGATTTCAGCTAAATTGAGGCAGAGTTATGAAAATGATCTTCAAGCGATGGCAGTATGTGTCGTAATAGTTATTCCTTTCTTTTTTTTTTTTTTTTAACTCATGTTTCATTAAAGATTCTCTTAAAGGAACTTTGTCTGATTTGTTATGTACTTTATTGAATATTACAATTAAACTTAAAATGGAACCGAAACTCAAAAATATTTTCATTAAACATTATATCAACTGAAAGTAGGGTAAAATTGTAATATTTTGTTTTATTCTCCAAATTTAAACTAACATTATTCTCTTAAAACAAGGAAATTTTTTTGTTATTTTATCGAAAAAAGAACGATTATTGAAGTAAATGGGCTTTGTTAGAATTTTTATAAAATAATCATCTTTCTGTTGTAATAATTATGTCTAAATGCTTCTTGAATTGGGTCTCTGCCAAAAGTAGGGTAAAATTGTGATATTTTGTTTTATTCTCCAAATTTAAACTAACATTACTCTCTTAAGACAAGGAAATTTTTTTTGTTATTTTATCAAAAAAAGAACGATTATTGAAGTAAATGGCCTTGGTTAGAATTTGTATAAAATAATCATCTTTCTGTTGTAATAATTATGTCTAAATGCTTCTTAAATCGGTCTCTGCAAAAAGAGCTTCAGTTGATTCTTTCCATAAAAGTTTCTGAAGATAAACCCATCTTTACACGCAGAAATGACTTCGGTCAATAAAGGAAGTAATTTCAAGCATTGTGTCTCTTCTGTATGTAAAAAAAAATTTTATGGTTTGTTTATCTTTAAAAAAAAATTTCAATGCTTACCCATACTGAGACCGATTCACTTATTATAAGAGTACTGATAAATTAAAAATTACTTTATTTTTATCATTAATTAATAGCATTACTTAAATTATTTATAATTAAACGGAAAATAAAACATAATTCTGAGAAACTATTGAAAAATAAAAATTAAGATAAGAAGAATAAGGGTTGATTAAAAAAAATAAAATTAAATTAAAATTAAAATATAAAAATACCAATATCTCCATAATGTTTATCGTCTGTTGAGTAAGATAAGATATCAGATAACAAGTTTCTAAACTTACATGGATTTTATTACATTGTGTATTAGTAATATTGTAATCTTATCTATTATGTATTAATTTTATTTTTCTTTATATTAACAGCCTCAGAGTATGATGTTCCCCGGACTACACCCAATGGCTATGATGGCCACTTCCGCAATGGGCTACGGTGGACGTGGTGGTGGCTACCAAGGTGGTCTCTACTCCGGAGCCTATCCACCAGTCTACCAGCCAATTCCACCCGCATCCCATGCCCCTGACGCCCAGGTATATATCGACGTAAACATGTTTAATATGTTATTATGATACTAACCTAAGTTTATAATTTGTTATTATTTATTTTTTTATTTATTCTTTTAATAACTCTAATCCGAGGAATAAAATTGTAACATATATAAATAATCTCAAGAAATTTAATTTTTTTTCATAATTACTAAGTCCTTTAAGAACTGTTATATGTGTTATATATGTGCCTTAGCATCTCTCACTCAAGAATAATATTATCAGTTCTACTTTATTTAAATGTTTCACTATATTTAATTAATTGGACTAGAAACAATTTTTCCAAAATAAAATATTTTGTTGTGATTCATAACAAATTTTTTTTATTGAAATGATAAATATCTCGCAAAAAGACTGTAGGTGTTACATTACAGTTTCTAAACGTGTCTAAAATTAATAATCTTAAAAGCTGTGGAAGTGATTATTTGTCAATCGGTGTGGTGTAACATTAATTAAATAAATATTTTGATATTTTTAAAGAGCGTGTTAAGGTATAAGAAATTTTTATTATCTCTTAGAAAAAAAACAGTAAAAACCGCATTATGGTTGCTAATTACGGCAATGGGATAAATTAAAATATTTCTAAAATAAATATTCCGATAATGGTTTCAATTAAACTCCTGAGAGTAAATAATAACGGCACCCAGCAAGAATTAATGAAGTATATTTTTTAAAAACTTAAGTTCCCTTTCCTTAATTTGGGGAAAATAATTATATCATCTATACAAATGCAAAGTATTGAATATGATGTTCAATATGTTCTTTATGTTCTTGATCATCAGCGATTGCTTCAGGACTGATGTATGTTGTAGCGAACTCTCTAATATGAATTCAAATTGTTATTAACCTCACTAATCCTCAATTAAAGGAGGAATAATTCTGTCATAGTGATTCATAACCTGATGTCATGAAGGTTATGTGATTCATAACCTGTCATAGTGAGTCATAACCTCGATATTGTGATTCTCATGTTCGATACTTAGCATTTGTATTGACAATTATTATTATTATGGGTGAAAAAACAGGGGATAGAGTTCCACTTAAATGGTGTTGCCATTTTTATTTATTTTGATTTTTTTAGAAGCATGTCTTGAAAGTTGTTTCAAGTGCTTTTTTTGATATATTAACAATATTTAACTCGATTTTGTCAATATGCATTAAAATTGCCTATACAGTAGAACCCCTCATATCCGACCTTGGGATATCCGTCACCCCTCCTCCCGCCAGTCTCGAATGTTCGCTTCTGTGAATTGAAAGGCTATGAAGTCTTTCAATACATAAGATGCAATTTATATTGCCGCTCAAGCATGGGAAGAAATAAAAGATACCACTCTAAAAAAATCTTGGAAAGAACTTTGGCAAAGTGTCATGGAAGGTGAGACCTCAACCCCTGATGAGCCTCAAATCATCAATACAGATGTCATGGAAATTCACCAAGATTTACAAACCATTGATAACAAAATTCAACCAGCCGATGAAGGAAAGTGGCTATTGGAAGGAGACATCGCTGAGGTCACCAAAGAGGATCTTGACAACAATCAAATCTTAGCCGCGGTTCTCAATGCAGAAATGGAGGATGATGACAAGAAAGAAGAGCCTGAAAAGATTAGTTACACGGCAGCTAAAAAGGCTTTCGAAATTGCGATGAAATACATAGAGCAGCATCCAAACGCAACACCGATGGATGTCCTGTACATTAAGAAGCGGAAGGATACCGCTGCTAAAACAAGATTAAGTACATTAATACAGAAAAATATAAATGATTTTTTTCAAATGAATTAATGTGTAATTTATTAGTTGGCTATGTGTATATACGTATAAACACGTACATTTACTTACACATACATATAAATACTTGTTTATGTGTGTTTTTATTTATTTTATGTTATTCCTCGGATTATCCAACCTTTTTTGTTATCCGACCACGCTCCGGTCCCGTGGGTGACTGATATGAGGGGTTCTACTGTAATTAGTTATGACAAAGACCTTAATTGATGTTTAACATGTTTTATGTGCACTGACAGGCAAAAAATTCTACATAATTGATTTTTTAATTTTCTCGTATTTAAAAAAAAGTTTTATTTTTTTTTTTATATACTAAGTTTGTTTGGATTATTAAATAGTTAATACAATAAAAGTAAGCAGTATTTAAAAGAAAAATTACAAAGCAATTTTAAAATTTACTCTATTATAAATTAATAAGGTTTATATCCACTCCTAGCATTCATTAATATGATTTTTAATTAATTCTTGAAGAGTATGTCTCATCTAATTCAAAACTTCATTAGATTACATTAATTTAAAATTCTGTAAAATCTTTTATTTTTTTAAATACTGCTTGCTTTTATTCAATTAATGTTTTTAATAACCTTAATATGGTTCTTATGTTTTGATTAAAGAATATGAAGACTTATAAACCTTAAGAAAAATGAAACATTTTGAACATGTAAAATTTAAAATATTTTTTTGCCTGTTGGTTTATATTTTATTTTTTATTTTGTTGCTTTTGTGCTGTTGTATTGATAAACATTTGCTTTGAACTGATTATAACAATTTATATTTTCTGTATATTATCATTGTTCCCTTCATTTTAACCATAATACATAATTTTTTTTTTTTTTAATAACGTTCAAAATATCAACAGTAAATGTTTGTCAAATATTCATATAATTTTATCATTTTATTATTAAAAATTTCTCGTCTCATTCAATATTTCATATTTATTTTTGAACTGAAGAGACAATTGTTTGTTTTTCGTATTTTTTCTCATCTGTACTTGGAAATTTAGTTACGTTTTTTTCTTTTCAGATAAAAAAATCCTCGTATAGTAAGGTCGGCGAAGAAAGCAAAGACATTACGATCCAAGTAAGGTTCATTTAGTTAATTTATTTAGTTAAAATATTTAATAAATTAACCAACAATTAAATTCATGTTTTATGTGTTTACGCACCTTACTGGGATTATAAAGTCTTTGGTTTTTAATTTTTTTTTTTCTTTGTTTCCCCACCGGTTTAATAATAATCTGTTGTATCAGTCAATCATAATTTAGTCTTTTAAATTATAAATTTCCTTAGTTTAGTATATAGTTATAATAATCATTTAAAAGTAGTAGATGTATGATTAATAATAATTAAAACTAATATTATTTAAAATAAATAGATTTTAATTTTTGTGTGATATTTTTAATGAATTATCTCTTTTCATCCACTCGTTGTTGTTTATACAATAATGAGTCAGCAAAAAAGAGTAGATAAAGTAACTGAAGGGATCTGTATGGCTGTATCGGTGTCGAATACGATACAGTCAGGTCCTGTTTAGTGACATTTTTATTTTTATATTTTAGTTTAATTTTTCATTAATTCATAACTAAAATTAAAGTCGAGATCTAATTTAGGATTTCTAAATAAGTTAAAATAAATGTGATGTAATTATTTTTTTTTATGTTATGTTAGGATCGTTAAAAGTTGTCTCTGTACTTGAACGGTTAATTCCAGTTAATAATATTTTTAAAAGTGACTAATACTTATTTTTATGTAATAATAGAGCTAATGTAAATTAATTTATTATTTATGTCATATTTAGATTTATAATCGCCTTAACGAATATATGTTTTTTTTATTTTATAGGAAACAACCTACCTTTACATCCCAAATAACGCAGTTGGAGCTATCATAGGAACGAAAGGCTCGCACATTAGGAATATGATCCGCTTCTCTGGAGCATCTGTCAAGATCGCTCCCCTCGAGGGAGAAAAGGCTGGTGACGCTGCACAGCCTGCCGAAAGGAAGGTCACCATAGTAGGATCCCCGGAGTCTCAATGGAAGGTATTACATTTCGTTATATGTAAAAGAAATAATTAAAACATAGCAAGTTTAATAAATAAAATACAATAGGAAAGATGATTATTATTTTTAAGTTGCTCTGTATTGTCCGATTTCTGTTTTAAACAATTGGAAGGGTTTGCTGCGAAAATGAGGTAGCTCTAGTCGGGGATAGAAGCTTATGTATAAAGGCTGGATTTTGAACAGTAAAAATTAGCCAAACGTGCAATTAAAAAAAAAAAAATTGACAAAACTGCAGTTAAACCTTCTATCGGTATAAGATTTTATTTACATTAGTATACTTTTGCAGAAAAGACTTAAAGGTATTGAACTGCAGTTTATTGAATGGAATATTGGAAGCGACGATGGCGTTACAATAGTCTGTAAAAAAAAAATTATTTTTTTTGTGTGATTAATTGTTACTGGAGCTCGCTTCGAATTTTGTGCTAACTGCCCACCTATTAAAATAAAAAGATATGGATATTGTCAAACGCTATCGTGTATCAATTATTAATTTTTAAAAAAATTTCTTTAATGAGTATTCATTATTGATTTAATATCGGAAATTACACTTCACAAAAAATCCTACTGAATATATTAATATTCTTAGTATAATAATAACTAAAAATCATACTATGTTTTCCATGAAGCTCGTTAGACATTATATAAAAATTTATTATTTATATTATATGATATATTTTACAATATCGTCAATTGTAATTGTGCTAATTGTTTCCAAATTTTATCTACATAGGCGCAATACCTGATCTTTGAGAAGATGCGTGAAGAAGGATTCGTATCCGGATCTGATGATGTTCGATTGACCGTCGAAATACTTGTCCCATCATCGCAAGTTGGACGAATCATCGGCAAAGGTGGCCAGAATGTGAGGGAGCTACAAAGAGTGACAGGGAGCGTGATCAAGCTGCCAGAACAGGGTTCCTCGGGAGCACAGGAGGAGGAAACCACTGTTCACATTATCGGAGCCTTCTTCTCGGTCCAAGTGAGTCCTTTAAACTTTTATGTTTTTTGTTTGTTATATGATGAAAAGATAAATGTACATTTATCTTCTGATTATCTGTTAATTAGGCAGTTCCATGTATAAAAAATAAAAAATTTAAAAAATGGCTGAAAAAGTTCATTAATGGATATATAAAATAGTTGATAAATTGCTGTGGTAAAAGGTCTAACAAAAAAAAAAAAAATCTCAATTTTTTTTTTGTGGTAAAACAACCGTTGTTTATTTGAAATATGGGAGATCCATAAATTTCATAACCTTGAAAGGAGGGGATGGCGCCCAACAAAATCTCATTAAAAATATGTTTATTTCCTAATTCAAAGAGCATAGGTATAATATAATTGGCTGGAACTGGTGGAATTTTTCAAATAATTAGGGCTCCACCTAAACAAAAACAGATACAAGGATAGAGATGTGACAGAAAGAATTTGTTAAGGCGGGATTCCTCAACAAAAGCAAAATAACTTTTATAAAATAAAATTGCAGTGTACAATCTATCTTCTTACCAATGCTTATGTATTCATCAGAATTATGTACCTTGACCACTAAGAACAAGTAAAGATTGTTATCTATGAAGATGAGATACCTAAGATAGGTGGAAAGATGTACCAATAGAAATAGAATTGAAAATAAGAAAGAGGAGCAAATATGAAGTCTAAATAGTGAAGAATATTAAAAAAAAAAAAAAAAAAAAAAAAAAAAAAAAAAAAAATTTAGAGATGGCTTCCAAGATGAAAGTTAATGGTAGGATAGACCAAAGAAGACAGATTAGTTGGAAAGACTGAAAGCTTCACAGAGATGGATGGTTTTGATGTTTTCTATTGTCTGTTGGGTGCCTCTTGATTTATTTCGATGAAGACTAATTTCCCTTATACTGTGGCATTGTCTAAACCTTGCATTGATGAATTATTGGTCACTTCTATTGGGATTTTTACTACTAGTTTTGAATGTTGAACATTCATCGTTAGTTCTAACACAATTAAAAATCCTACTGGAAATAAATTCGAATTAGGACTATTGGAATTATTTATCTGGTTGTTTTTTGGTGCTTAACGTCCTTATATACTAGGGCAGGAAGGTCAGGATTTATTCATGGGTTCGCCACAAAATAAATTTTACCCTGCCCAGGTGGGTTTTGAACCCACGAACTTCTGGTTACGAGCTCGCTGAGACCCACGCCCCAACTCACTTGGCCATCTAGTCCCTCTGATGATTTGTTAATCATCACTTATACTTTGCAGTAATGTTTAATTATAGATATACTTGCTTGCCAATTGGATAAACCACCAACATTTATCCTAACTTTACTGCATTTGATTTTTAAAGCTGTATTATTTATCAGTATTATTTATACTTATATTTTTTTTATTTTGTTGACCTTTGTAATTTTTGTTTCAGTCCGCCCAGAGGAGAATCCGTGCAATGGTTGGAACTGGTGCGGGAGGTCCACGGCCGCCAGCACCCGGCGGTCCTCGCCCAGGGCCCCAGCCGCAGCAGTAAAAAGAAGAGAGCGTCAACTAATGCGAGAGAGGAGCCAAGCCAAAGACATATAGGGGGCCTCCATCAACCTCGAAAAGAATTATCTACCTCCTTACCTTTAGGGTCTTAAAAAAATTATATATTTAAAAAAAAAAAAAGAAAACGATTTTAATAATAATTATTAATGATAATGATTGCTATATATATTATATTATATACGAATATTTAAGGGATATATAAAAAAAAATTAATTAAAAAAAAAAGTGTAGTTCTCGAAAGAGATTCGATTAGGGCAACGTGAGCGTGGGGGGAAGTGTTAAGCCACCGCCTGCCCTATCGGTAAATCAAATTTATTTTTGATACATTGTTATCTTCGAGCGTCGATTGTGACTCCTATCGGTTTCTTTTGTTTTATGTTTGTTGAATTTTTTCATAAATTTTTAAAATTTAAAAAAAAAATTTGACTTTCATCTTTTTTTTTTTTAAATTTTATATATATTATTATTATTTCTTTATTTCTATGAAATCTTTTTTTGTTTTCTTTTTCCCGTTGATGGGAAAAAAACATTAGTGATTGTAAATTTTTTAAAATGAAAAAAAATTTTTTTAAAAAAAAAAGAGAGAGAATTTTTTAAAAAATTTTATTAAATTTATATTGAGAGAGAAAGACGTAATTTTTTATGACTTTTTTAAATATAATAAATAAAAAAAAATTTGTGTGGCGCGTAGTGTTTTTAGCTGCGTTGGAAACAAGGAGAGTCATTATTAGCAAAATCTTATACCTGTGTGTATGTATGTTTACATATAATATGAAAACAATCAACAATAATTTATATAAAAGTTTGTATGTATCGGTACGTACACATTTGTATAATAATATTAATGCAATAGCTCCACCATCTAATACATTTTGACTCCTAAACCAAAAAACCGCTGAAAGCCTCAAGGAAAATTAAATTATATTTAATTTTTTTAAAATTTAAAATACTAAATTAATAAAACTTAATTTGAACAAAAAAAAAAAAAAAAAAAAAAAAATTGTCTTGAATTTGCGATAAAGATAAAATATATTTAAACGCTTTCGTGTAAAATGAAACCCTCCCAATTGTAATTCAAAAATTAATAACCACTCTCTCAGTGAATAATACATTTTAAAACTTATATTTAAAACTTGGTGTACATCCTCCTATAAATGTAAATTCACAAACTACTACAATTAGATTATAAACACAATCACATTGTCTACTTTTGTCTTCTTTTTTTCTTTATATTTTTTTATTTTTTATCTTTATAAATATTAGTAAGTAGAAAATAAACCGACAGGAAAGTTAAAAAGAACAACTAAAAAACTACACTGAAAACAATTTACAATTAATACTTGAAGTATCATTAAAATAATTTTAAAACCCCCATAAAACATTAAAAAGTTTATTACTAATATGCATTGCATTAGATATGAAATGTATATACCAATTTAAACAAAAAAAAAATTATAAAAAAAAATTTCTAAAAGAATGGCTGCTCCCACCCTCTTTTCCGAGGGCCTTAGACATATTAAAAAAACACATGACCAACCAGATAAATTGGGAAAGAAGAAACAAAAATGAGACACTTAGGCCTCCGCAGATAGTGCGCACCGACCATAGCTGGAGGAACACATCTAACTTGCATGCTCGTGACATTTGCATTGTTGATTACTACCGTTTAATTTTTTTAATTATTATTTTTATTATGAGATATATATATAATATATATTTATGTATGCTTCGCTCGCCGTGAGCGAAATTCTCAAACAGACCAGGTCTTTTTTAAGCAAACGACCGTTCCGCCCGAATAATTGTTAATTGTTAATAATTAATTTTGTTACAAGTTGAACGAATACATAGTTGATCATTTAAACAGACGTAAATAGATGAAATATTTCATATAAGCTATTTTGTATACACTGTTTTTTTACATTGTATAATCTATATATATAATAATAGTTTTTTATATATTATTAATAAAGAACATGAAACGGGATAAATAGCTCTATAATAATAGATTAAACTAATAATATAAACAGACAATTCAGCTCAGGTTTTCAGTAATTACTTACCTCAGGTTAGTTCGCAGGCCACAAACCAAAACGGAACGTCTTTTGCTATTTATTTCTGTCGGCTAACTTTCATTTGAATTATTACTTCAAAGAATTAGGAAAAAAAAAATGGGGCAGATAATATGATTACTTATTTAGAAAAGAAAATATCATTATGATTATGAATGGAAAATAAAAATTATCAATTTTTTTTTTATACTAAAGAAAGGGATAATTAAAATACGACTGAGAAATAACAGATGGGACATTTTTGTAGATGCTGTTTTCTGAAATGAGAAATTTTGTCTTTTCAATCGATTTTACCTGGGTGATTAAAATTTATAAGGAATCGGACATCCATTTTCGCACGACCCTTGAAAAATTCATAACTCCCTTAAAATGCCTTACTGAAAAGACGTTTTATAGAGGAAGCGAACCGCCACAAGAATCCCTCACAAACCTTCACATCCCATAACTATAGATATATTTATTAATTATAATTACACTTTATTATAGGTATAAACAATAATTATGTATATATACATACTTACGTATGTATGTTTATACATAAAAGCTTGCAAAACACTCAGGGCTATTGACTGACAAAGAAAACATTCTTTTTTGTTTTGTTTTTTTTTATTTACAGATTCAAAGGATGTCGTTTTCATTTTTCCCAATATATATCATATTTACGATATACATATATATATTATGCAAAGATTAATATTTTAGCAGATTGTTTTTTTTCTGTTTCATTTCTTATTTTTTTTTTAATATGATACGGATTGTTCCGTTATATTTTGCGTTTTTGGTAACGCAAAAAAAACATTTATTTTGTTATTGTAACGAAGGGCATTCTACAGAAATATATTACATTTGAATTATTAATGTGAGCAAAAAGGATGTTATAGTTGCATGGATTCATTCTTTTCAATTTTTTTTATTATACAAAGTTTGTTGCTTATTTTTTTTTAAAATAAGGTAGATCCTTTTGAAAGAGGAAAAATAAAGTTGGTTCTTATTTTTTCTTTTTATTAATAGTAAATGTAAGGTTTTTTTTTTTTAAATATAAATATTATTCACATATTACTTTTTTTCAGTATAGTTATATATATATTATGGAAGTATAAAAAAAAAAAAAAACAACCACTGAAAAAATGTGTGTTAATTTTGATGCAAACAATTATACATAACCATATCTACTGTATTGTTATGCTTAGGAAAATTTAAAAAAAAAAAAAAAAAAAAAAAAAAAAAAAAAAAATTGTCTATGCATTATTTTCATTGTATTTTCAAAAGGAAAAACTGTTGTATTTTCTTTTGTTTTGTATTAATAATAAATAGAAGTACTGTTTAAGGCTTTTGATATTTAGAAGTTTTTGTTTTTCTATTGGTTACTGGAGGAGCTTTTATTGTCAAATAGAATTCTGCTCCGAAATTTAGGGCATTCTCTATTTTCAATTGGATTATTGTAAAAAAAAAAAAAAAAATTTCTAATTAGTTTACTTTTTTTGACAGGTGAATAACAGTGTTTAATATATATATATATATATATTATATACGTATTCTAATTTTGTTTTGTTTTTTCCATCGTTATTGTAGTACACTATCTCTTGTCATTTTTTCATTAGGTCTCCGAATGACAGTAGGTTTAAAAAAAAAAAATGAGAAAAAAAATTAATACAGTTGAAAGTTTAGGGACAGGTCACTTAAAATATTAGTACAAAGGATGTATATAATACAAAAAAAAAAACAAACAAAAACCTAAAAAAAAAAAAATAAGCTTTTGCCCATATGTTTAAATATATATATATATATATATGTTACTATTTTGTTTATTTTATTTTTTCTAAGTACAACCGTGCATTTTTCTGTTTTTAACATTGTTCGAGGGGAGGTCTTTTATAAGGTGATAAGCCCGGTTATCAGCATGCGCAGCGGGAGTGTAGTCGGCGGGCGCCATTTCCACAAAATTATATTATTATTAGTGAAGGTGCCTTATATTGTTACTTATACGGATCGGTGTTTTCGGCATTCTCTATGGTTCGTCTCGCCGACTGCCCGCCAAGCCTGCGTACAATCATAGCCTTTATTATTATTGTTAAAATAAGTTGAATTTATGAGGTTTATATACAGTTGTTAGTTAATATAATAGTAGACTATTTTAAGAATTGTACAAGACTGATAATCGTTTGTTCTTTGTAATATGATTAACACATGTGAATTGTTTTTCATTCTTTTTTTTTTATACAGAAAACCGGGCATTTTATAAATGTTACTACTCACTCGAGACCTCCTCTCCGTTGTCTGTTAAATAACAATTCCCTTATTATAATTATATATATGGTGTATGCTTATTAGTTTTCTGTTCTTTTTAAAGATTATCTTATTGAGTATCATGCAAAAAAAAACTTTAATATTACAATAATAAACATAAATTTTCTTTAAAAATTGAAAAAAAAAAGTTTTAATGTAAGGTTATGTAATAATAATAATAATAAAATAAAATAATAATAATATAATGGTATTTGAAAAATATAAAAAACAGAATAATTGTGTGATGCAGATTTATTTTCTTTTGTGTGTGTCCGCTCTGGAGAAAATAGAATTAATTATTTAAATTTATGTAATGGAAAAAAGGAAAGATTTTTTAAAATGGGGGAAAATTTGCAAACAAGACAATTTTTGAAATATACATAAAAAGAAAAGTAATTAATTGTAAGGTGTGTGATACTCCGCTTTGCAGTTTTTCTTCATTTTTTTTATTTTGTCCTTTTTTCATAATAAAAACTGTAATAATAATAATAATAATAATAATGATATTAATCGTAAAAAGCTTTTTTTTTTTGTTTTTCCATAAAAGAAGGGAAACAGTGTGTGTGAAGCAATTTTCCGTTTGGGAAGTGTTATAGCGTAGTTCGGGAATAAAAAAAACTGAGTTATCCAAAAATATGTATTAATAAAGACCTTTTCTTTATTTCTTCCGTTAAGAAAAAGGCACGTGTAAAAAAAAAAATTAAAAAAAATTAAATAACCGTTGTTCGGTCCCTCCGTATAAAACAGGCGTTTAAAATTACACTATTAAATATAAAGGAGGCGTACGCGGTATTAATAGTTTTACATAAGTACCGATTAAAACACGGTCTATTAAAGTATTGAGATAATCAGTTTTTTAATGTGATTACCGCCTGGTGTTTTATATTATAATCCAACAGGCGGTGGTCTGTGCAAGCATTGCAGTCTCCTTTTTCTACCATGGAAATAAATTATTCTAGTTAAAATTGTGTTGTTGTTTTTTATTTATCCCTGAATAAATTCCTAATCCTTAGATCCTTTTTATTAGATTTATATAGAGTATAATGGCTTTGAGATAAAGAGTTTTTTAACATTTTAAAGTGATCAAGTTAGCGGATCTTTTTAATGCTCAGCTGAGAGCTATTTAAAATACTGGAGGCTTTGACCTTATTTTTTTAACCCTCTAATGGTACAGTGCTTAAAAATAAAATAGGTGTAACAGTCTGGTCGGGCCCAACCTGATCTGTTTTTGATGAGATTTTCGGTAGAAAAAAATTCACAATAAGCATTTTTGTTGTATGATGAAATTTATTGATAACGTGTCTGATATGAAAAAAAACAATACATCAAATTGTAAGTTATCCAATAAAAAAAAAAAAAAAAATTACTAGAATGTTGTATATATTAGAGCTAATATCTAATTTAGTTGTGTACATAAAGTTTAAGAAGCTAGTGGAAACAACTTTATAAACAAAAAAAAAAAATGTAAAAACTACTAAGTACTGACTTTTCAGGACTTCAAAATCGAGAAAAAAATTCAGTAAAAAGAAATGTATATAACAGAATATTTTTTCAACAAATACTTTGGTATTTACATGTTTCTGAACTATAATGTTACAACAATCATACATATGTAAAAGATACTAGTAACAAGACTAGGAAAGAATCAGGAACTAGGAAATATAAAACCAATTTACATGGTGGCGTGGCCTTCAACACTAAATTGTAGTGCCCTAAATTACAAATTTCTAGTTCCTTTTTTTTTTTTTTTTTTTTTTTTTCATAAACGCTAAAATGATATAATGGGACAATTATTTTTCCGATGTAAAAAGTAGTTACACATTTCTGTTTCTTCAAGAGATTCATGACAAACCTTGCGCACATCGCTGTTATGCTCACCACTGTGTACATGAAGCACATTCGACACAAAACTCACTTCCCTTCCTAACCTTCGAGGGATCACACAACATATATTACAAAGGTGTGAGGCTTTGTGTGTGCTTCAGTCAAACCCCACTCTTTGCTGAAACCCTATGTTAGCTGTATGGCATTGGACACTAAGCAGTTAAGATTGCATTTTCTTGGAAATACCCCATACTTAAGGTGGATGTTCCCACTAATATAATGATTTTCGTATCTGTCTGTCAGGCAGATGTTCTTAATAAGGCAAAAACAAAAATGTTCCGTCTGAAGGGTTAAATCTAGTTTCTTCTGGGGTGAGGATTGCCAAGTTAATTATAATTAAAAGTCAGTTATTTAACAAATGACTTGCACCTGGTTAATAAACTTGACTGGTGTTAAATTAAAAGCAATATACATTCTAACAAGTGTTGACTTATAAAATTACTATTAAAAGTTAATCATTATTAAGTTTAATAACTTAATAGCGCTAGAAAAAACAAACTATCTAGAATTATCTTAATGAGAGATGCTACGGTGTGGGGATGGCATTGTCTGTGGAATACCATTGGTGAGGTGTTATCTGGGGATGATGATGTCTACACATGTTGGTATCACCAAAGATAAACAAGACCTTGAATATAATTTTTCAGCCCTTAATACAACCGTTTTCCCTATCTTAATTGGTCTAACCAACACACTTGCTGATTACTTGGTTGTTTGAGATTAGAAGTTAACCTAGAATGCTTAAGGGATTTAACAATTTCTATGAGGTTTAAATGGTTACCCAGAACAATAAAGTTAGTTAGGACTTGCTACAAAAACTTTTTGAATATGAAACAACTGCTGTCTTTTTCATAAAAGGGTTATGGATTCTCTGATTTTTCGCTAAGAGCTGTAAGGAGTTGGTCTGCTGCTTATCACCGCAAGTATTTTCTATTGTTAATTTAAAATGCATGAGTTGAACAAATAGCAATAGATGCAGTTTTGCAGAAACACCATTCTTCCAATACAGCCCATGAATGTTGTGGGTTGAGTATAAGGTAAGGATCTACCAGTTTCATGACAAATGGTTATTCAAAGGTGATGTGGTCAGCAGCTATTAGGTTTTTCCTGATCTAGCCAATGATATGTTGTGGTATGTATCAACTTTATTGGGAGTGTCTTCCTATAGCAGTGTTAGTTAACAAACTCTGCTGCATAGTACCGAAACCTCACAGACAGATCAGTAAGCTGGTGACAATTCAGTGGAATGCTCTGCTTAGAGTCACATGGCAAGAACAACGACACACCATGTCCCAGCTGTCGTGTACTGAAGACCGCTGAGCATGTCATAAATGCCTGCACCGCCTGAGGCATTGAGAGCCAAGCTAATGAGAGAAACAGGGCTCTACGTCCTGAACGAGAATGATTTCCCTCTGGTCAGCTGTCAAATACCCATATTACAAAAGTTATGTGTACAGGTGGAAAACTGCAGCGCAAGCTGAACATTTCAATCTAGGAAGAATAGGCCGTGTCACAGAAAGACCTAAGAGTAAAATCCTGATAACCTAGTAGTAGAATAAAGAGACTATTTGAAATAAATGTTTATCAGCAATGATGGCTACTTCATCACTGCAAAACCCGTGTAGCTAAGAGGCAAAGAAGGGAAATAAATAAATAAACAACAAACAGATGTTATAACAGAAAATGGCTAGGTATTTTGAGGTTTTGTGTTATACTGAACCATTCTATTCCTATAAAAACAACTTAAGATAAAGTAGTATAATTCAATTACTAAGAACTTGAGGATGCTGGATCTCAACTTGAGGATCTCACCAATAATTAATAATGAAAGTATATTCTCTTATTAAACGGTAAATAAATAAAACCAATTATTATTATAAATTGTTTTATCTTAACTACTACAAATTAAAATGTGGAATAACTGAGTAAATGGTTAGGGAAAAATAAAAGGTTCTATATTAAATAAAAAAATTAAAAATTGTTTTGTATTTTTAAAATTTATTTATACCAGTAAAAATGAGATCTTATAAATGTAAAAACATAAAACAGTCTAAAAATAATTAATATAAAATGTAAAAATATATTACACTTTCAAAGATTCAGTCGTTTTGTCTTTATGAGTATTACTTACAAAAAATGTTTGCTAAGAAAATAACTATAAATGTTTTTATTCTAATGATATAGCAAAATAATCTGTATATAACATTTTGTTTTACTGGCTTACATATCTATACAGACTTTTCGGTAAAATATGTACATGTAAATGTTAAATATTATTCTTAAATAAAATGGTAGACTTGATTTTTTTTTGTCTTCATTTTCATCATATTTTTTTAACATACAAATATTAAGAAACTTACATTAGTTAACTTAAAAGGACTCCAGAAGCCTTATGATTAAATCCAGCTTAAAATTATAAAAAAATTAAACATTAAATAATCCAATTGAAATAGTTTAAAATACATTTAGTGATTATTTCACTTCAACACATTGTAATTTTTAACAATTGTAATATTTTATACAAATAATAACGATAAACTAAAACCTGAGAAAATATTAACTAAATATTCTATATTTAAAAAAAAAAAAATTAAATATTGAAATTAATTATTTTAAATTGTCCACTTATAAATAATTAATTTATTTATAAAGAAATTGAATTAATTATGATATATTCACAGTTAAACAAGATAGAGAAAATGATAAATAATTTTTGATTTAACATGATTAGTATCCAACTGGGAATACAGTACTATCAAGATAATCCGACAAATATGGGACTGAGAAGTTATATTATCAAATATCTTAAACTACTGAGATTGCTGTTTAAAAAAAAAAAAATACAAAATAAGGTTAAATTACAGACTGCAAAGCTAACTTTGTTTTATTAACATATATTCATTAAGAAAACAAAAATAACCTCTCTGGCTAGGATAGGTTGGTAACCTTCAGGATAACCTGCCTTAGTTGGAGTACATAAGGATATTAAACCCCAACAAACAAATAACTATTATTTACAATCTTTTAACTAGAAATATTAATAGACACATAGTCATGAAATTGTTCATCAGTTTGATTCTGATCTGGTAACTTAGTATACTGCTGTTATGATCTTAAGTTTAATTTCAATCTCAAGGACCATCAAACTGCCCTTTCTATAAATGCCAGGAGCTTGTACATAGATATTAACAAATGTCAGACTATCAAGATTGCACTGTATTTGTAAAATATTTTTGAATGTCTGAAGCATTAAATCTAAATTTTATCAATAATTAATAATAGCTTAAAATTAAAACAACATTTAAATTTCAAAGATTGGTATAGAACCTCTCTTACAAAAAAGTTTATCTATTGATAGATAAAAATAATATAATTATGGAAATGTTAGGTATTTGATTTGCATCAACCAACTTCAGATCTTCAATGATTCATTGATCAGATAATGAAATATAATACGAGATAAATAGAAAACAAAAATGGTTCAATAACATTTTCAAAATCTTCAAGTAAATAATATTAAATAAATTTTAATATTAATTTATGGATTTATAAAATATTTTACAATCAATTGAATAAGCTTCAGATTAAAATTCTGTTAGGTTGGCAGAACTTAATAGTTCTACCATCTTTTCTCAGTTCAAACCTTAATAGAAAGTTATTTTAAAGAATTATTCTTGGTAATTTGCTGTTTTAAACATTACTGTGATTTCTTCAATAGTTTTATTTTTTGTTTCTGGTACTTTATTATAAATAAATATGATGAATAATAACTGCAGAATGGCGAATATCAGGAAAACATAGCTCCCAATGAGTTTCTAAAACAAGAAAAGAAGATTATTACATTAATGATTCACTTAAAATAATGTCAGTTTATATCATTACAAAGAAAATATAAGGTAGCTTATATTCAATACACATACAATTGTAAGTTGTGCCAATAATACATGCTCAATATCCTATTAACCTTTTATCCTATTTATGAAAGTGAGGTAGTCTGATTTTAAACAGAGTTCAAGGGATTCAAGATAGGATGTTCGGTTAAGGGGAGCGTGGGGTTCTATGGTAAGCCAGTTATTATTTACAATGGTAAGGGCGTTGTCGATAGGAATATTAGTAAAGAGGTTTCCTACATCAAAGGAAGCTAGGATGAAGTTATCGGGAATTTGGAAGGTTAATAGGATCTCACATAAATTGAAGGAGTTGTGAATGTCATAAGTATTGTTGTGGTCCAGGGATTGAAGAGAGGAAAAGAGGAATTTACTGAGTTTTAAAGGAGAATTGATGTTGGAAGTAATAGGACGAAGTAGGTTATTAGGTTTGTGAAGACCATAATAACGAGGAGCGATAGAGTTTTAGGAAATAAGGTTTCTATAATAACGAGGTTACTTAAATATAATATTTAAGTTTGATTTTAGTAGTTTATAATATAAGTGATTAATAAATTATTTATAAATTTATAAATAATTTTTATAATTAAATATTCTTACTAATGCTATAAACAATAACTTGAATTTATGGGGAAAATAAAATAGAATACAAATTTTACAAATCTAATTTTTTTTTTTCAGATATAATATTTTAGTGAAAAAAATTAAGGTTCAAATTAATGACAGTAAATTTTTTAATACTTCCAGTAAATTATAATCTTATCTAGCCGAACAAACTTTTTTAACTTGAGTTTGGAATCTAAGTAATACCCTAATTATTAGAAATATTTTGATATCTAGCTTGAGTTTTGTTTATTATTATTAATATTTTTTTCTTTTGTAATAATAAGGAAGTATGATTAATACAAATGTAAATATGCAATTATATCCATAGTGTATTTTTTTAAATAAAAGTTAAGTTAATGCAATATGTTTCAAAATGATAAACAATTAATCTAAAGCGCCATAGATTGGTAAATGTAAATTTGTCAGTACTTAAATATATGTTTGTGGAGAAGTGGCAGTTTCCCTAAAATTTGGAAAACTTCCATTATAGTACCAATCCCTAAGAAGCCTAACAGCTGTCATCCAACTGATTTTCGTCCCATATCGCTTAGCTCATGTCTATCGAAAATTCAAGAGAAGATGGTCAATAGGAGACTTGTTGATATAATTGAAAAAAGAGGCTTATTTTCAACCTCTCAATTTGGCTTTAGAGAAAACTTTTCATGCATCGATCCGATTCTGCTGCTACAGAGCGAGTCAGAAGAAGCTTTCTCTCACAAGGAACACCTCATTACTATATTTTTAGACCTAGAAAAGGCCTACGATACAATGTGGAGAGGATGATTGCTAAAAATTTTAAGAGATTGGCAGTTCCAAGGCTATATTTACCAATATATCAAAAATTTCCTGTACGAAAGAAAGTTTTGTGTAAGAGTAGGAGAATCATTTTCATCAACTTACTTGCTAAACAATGGTACCCCGCAAGGTTCGCCACTTAGTGTCACTCTGTTCTTGATCGCTATAAATGACTTAGCAACAAACATTGCGAAGCCTGCAAAAATTGTCCTCTATGCTGATGACATCCTTCTCTTTAGTCGAAGCAAATCTATTGATTTCATCGAATGGAAGTTGCAAGAAGCTTTAAACACTGCCGATGAATGTGCAAAAAAAAAAAGCGGTTTTGTTGTATCAACATCCAAAACAAATGCGATGCATATATGCCGTTTAAGAAGCTGCTCGCGTAACCCTCAACTGTCTTTGGGTACTACTAGGGTTGCCTTTATTGATAACCGGAAGTATTTGGGTTTGTATTTAGATAAGCGACTCAGCTGGATCAACCATATTAAGTATATCAAGAATAGTTGCTCAAAAGGATTGGGACTGCTAAAATGCCTTTCGCATTCAAGTTGGGGAGCTGATAGACAGTGTCTAATGAAGATATATCAAGCCACTTTACGTAGTAAAATGGACAATGGTTCAGTAATTTATAACTTTGCCCGACCATCGATTCTAAGAATGCTTGACGTAGTCCACAATACAGCTCTAAGGATATGTACGGGTGCCTATAGAACATCTCCTGTTCTTAGCATATATGCAGAAAGTGCAGAACCTTCCTTGATATTGAGGAGAAAATATCTTTTTGCAAAATATGCAGCTAAATTATCAGCATTAGAAAACCATCCGTTAAATGTATTTTTTTCCGAAAATATGGCAACAGAATGCAATTATCAGCAAAGAGCACTCAACTTGCTATCTGAACTCCATTTGTGTACTAGCCTGTATAATATTCAACACTACCCAAAGATCACAAAGCCACGTTGGTGTTATTACAATGCCGGCATTGATATTTCACTAAAGAAAATCAAAAAAAGTAATATGATTCCTATTGAATCAAATAAAAGTTTTTTGCTTCTCTTAGAAAAGCTTCAGGACCATAAAGTCATGTACACTGACGCTTCAAAATGTGAAAATTCAGCAGTGGGTTGTGCAGTGGTGACGGAAAATGAAGTAAATCTCTTTAAGTTGCCCCCAGTATGCTCAGTTTTCACTGGAGAGACAACTGCCATCAGGGAAGCACTTCTGCACTGCCTGGAAGCTAATTATGAAAAATCAGTAATTGTCACAGACTCAATGAGTGTGTTACTGGCAATTAAGAAGAATCAGTCTCAACATGTGATCATTTTAGAAATTATTGAGCTTTTATGGAGGCTTCAAGAGAAAAACAATACGATTATTTTTATTTGGGTTCCTTCTCACTGTGGTATTTGTGGAAATGAAAGAGCGGATTCAGCTGCCCAGTTAGCAAGAATTAGTGACGAAGATGTTGTTAAAAACATCAACCTTATTCCTAAGCAAGACTGGGTGAGACATATGAGGAGCTCGATTCAAGCCAAGTGGGATGAGACGTGGAAAATAAATAGATCTAAATTATTAGAAGTAAAGCTGAACTGCTCAGCAAAGTGGGAAACAAGTTATCGGACATCTAGAAAGGAGGAAACAATTTTGTGCCGTCTGAGAATCGGCCACTGTGAATTCTCACATGGCTACCTTCTCTGCGGCTTGGAGCCCCCTACCTGCGTCAACTGTCAGGAACCCAGGACAGTAAAACACGTATTAGCTGATTGTCCACAGTTTTCGTCTCTAAGAGAAAAATTTCAAATTTCAAATACACTGCAAGAAATTTTACAAAATGATGAAAAATCAGTGAAGTCATTAATGGATTTCTTGAAGGCAATCAGTTTTTATGGACGAATATAGGGGTGGTGGGATAAAAAATCGAAGAGGAACTGCCAATGACCCTGAAGGGTAGAGGCAATAAATAAATAAATAAATAAATAAATATATGTTTATAATTATTAATATCTGTAAATAAAGGTATTATATATGAGAATATTCTTATTAACATTATTTAGTGCATTACTAGGGATATTTTATAACTATAGTATTTAACTTATTACAATCACGAAAATAGCTTTTGTAATAAAAAAGAAAATTTTCTGTAAAATATTTCTGTTTTTGAATATTAAGAATTATAAATTTTTATTTAAGTCCCGAAAAAGAGATTTACTGATCTATGATGCTTTATGATATGCTACAATTTTTAAAATTGAAAACCCGATGAAGATGGTAAGAAATTCCTAAACATGTATTAACTAATATGTTCTAATTTTAATAATATATTTTAAGATTTATATAACTGTTCTATTGAGAAATAAGCTTAATCTGGTCATATTGTATAGAAGTAATTATTTTTTCAAGTTCATATATACTCACCTCAAGTGGTAAGAATCCAATGCCGACAATAAAATTAGCGGCCCAGTTGACAGTCACAGCTACTGATGTTGCCACTGGTCGTGAAGCTTGCGAAAAGAGTTCAGTTACAATGAACCACGGAATGGAGCCTGGTCCAATTGAAAAGAAAAGTACGAAAAGCAGGACAGCAACAATTGAGAGGTAGGAAAGAAATACGATTTCCTGTAAACATTAAAATAATTTATTACTTATTAGTTAATATTAATGATAAGATTTATCATTATATACATTGTTTACTGAAAGTTATTGATATTTCAACAGCTATTTGATTCAAAGTTCTCATAATGAATAGTTTATTAGATTCATTAAGTATTAATAACAGTAGCTTTGTTTAACCCTTAACGTGACAGGTGTGTCTGATGGCATCCATTCGACAGTTGGGTATGTGGTACCTAGTCAGCTTTTTATATAAAAAAACTTGAGTTTTTCTCAATATGTTGGGTTGGTGGTTCACAATAAGATTTGTTTTGGTGTAGATGTGTCTTTAGCATACACTATATAAAAATAACTTTTAAATTGACTGTTGAAAAGTAATTTTTGACGTACAATATGATTTATATAACTTAAGTTGATTAGGAACAAATAAATATGGGTAGCAATTATGCTACTAATTTAATATTTATATTCTTCTGGAACCATGAGAAAAAAACAGATTAAAACAGCACATCAAAAACACAATATCATTAAATAATACACACTGATGTCTAAAATTTTCTTTCTAATAAACTTGAACATTATTTATTCTGCTTCAAACACGTCAAGAATACTTTCTTCGAAAAATCTAGACAAATTAGTATTCCGCATTTTACACATTTGTCATTTGTTTTTCTATCTTTTTTATTATAATTACATAGAGCACAACTTTTACTTTTTCCTAGTTTGTCATCTAACGTAACATTGCTAGGACAAGGCTCTTCTACCAATACGTCTCTGTTTATGTGCGGATTGTCAAGGCGATCTCTCAAGTGTGGATTAATTAGTTGTAAGCCAAGTTTTTCAATAAAATTAAATGTTGTTTCAAAGATACTTGAGACAAAGCACTTATGGGTAATAAAAGCATTTATCATTCCTATGTTTAGCATTCCACTAAAAACACATAGTGGCCATCTTTCATCCTTTTATTAAGTGTTTTATATTCTTTGTATTCTTTATCATCACGATCACTATCTAAATATAACAACTCTGGGATTTATCTTGCAAATTCAGGATCATCAGTACGCAATGAAAAATATTTTTCAGACATTTAAAAAATAAAAGTAAGAGAAACATTTTTGTGAACCTCAGTCCTTCAAATTTCATATAAATTTGCAACGAATATTTTTATATAATAAAAAAGGATTATGACAGAGGCAGAGTACTCTGTGAGCCAAAAATCTGGAGCCAGGGTACCAGTGCTGTGACAGGTGGGTCTGCCACAGCCGGTATATTATGAGAAAAATGTTTATTTACCTTGTACAGGTAGCGAGAATTTCTTAACCTTGACCTGTCTCAGCTAGGCACATGCTAAACTGAATTTATGTGCGAGGATTTGTTGTTCAGTTGCTGAGTGAGGCCAATCTGATGCAACAAATATTAGCTATGGGTACCACATACTCACCTGTCGCGTTGAGGGTTAGTTTAATGTTAATACTTCAGTATTTGATAGATATATGCAAGATAAAATAAGAAATACAGTTAGTGACAGTCATATGCATACACTATGTACCTAGTCATGTACACCAAAGCCAATGAAGGACATTAGTTTCAGATCTGCCTGACGGCGTTCGATGGCCTTTCTTTCTATCCTTGGCCACTTTATCCCATAAAAATTAATTAATTTTCCTCCTTTAGAAAATTGATTAAAAAAAATTTTTTTGTTTAGCTCTGTAAAGTAATGCTATCACTATAGGCTGAGACACAATGCAGAACTGTACCAGAACAGGGAATCAGACTTATCAATAAAAAAAACTGTCTTTTGTGTACGTGGATTGAAAATGAAACAGGAAAGCCACAACACTAATAGGAAGCTGATATACAGAGGTAACTGAACTCATGAGCTTGGCAGACTGAAGGATCCTCAGACATAGTGCTTTGATACAGCTAAGACCTATTTCAAGTTGTAAGTGATAGCTGGTGAAGAATAGAAATTTTAAATGAGCTATGAAATATTTTTCATGATCTTTCAAATTCTTCTTCTCACAAGTTCGGCCATCTGTGGACTACGTTTAACAATTCATTCCTTGCTCTTCCCTTCCAATATCTCTTCATTACCTCTGCCTGATGTTTCCTCCTTTCATCTAACACAGTCTATTAATTTCTGTTGTAACCACTTCCAGAAATTGGATCCTGTTGACTATTGTCCGAAATTTCCTCCTTTACCATTCGTATCCATGTACTCTTTTTCTGTTTTTGGAGGCTGTGTTGGAAAATTTTCTTTGTCAGTCTTCTTTCATCCATTCTCATCAAGTGCCCACAAAACGTTCATCTACGTTTCCTCATTGCATCACTCAACCTTTCAATGTTTCAATATATTTCCATATTAATTTTTAGTTTAAAACCTTCTTCAGTCTTTCTTGGTCCCAACATTTTCCTCTATATTTTTCTCTCTTTCATTTTTCATTCAAAAATTTTCAATATCTCCTTTTTTGTTGAGAAACAAGCATTCAGAGGCGTATAAGCTTTCAGGACGAAAAACTGTTTTATAATGATGCAATTTAGCCTCAATAGAGAGATTTTTTTTATTATACACATATCCATAGTTTTTTCGGAAGGCAAATTCCATTTTGTTGGCTCTTTTGAATTACTTCACCTAAATATTTAAACTTATCTACCCTCCTAATGTTACCTTATTTAGTTTTTAGTTCTTTGCTTGTATTCATATTAGTCGACATATATACTGTCTTTTTGAAAGAAATTATTATTTTATTTTTACTTTCATATTATTTCATTGATAAATTGTTTTCAGCAAAATGTTTTCTCATAGGCCATATGGCCCAGGTTCTGTCTGTAGGAAAGCCCTAGGATTTAAAGAAAATTTTCATTATATATGCTCTATTCCTGACAGGATGGGAGTATGTTATTTAATTAATTAAAATATTATTCAACAGAAGAATGCTACTTTAACTTTTTGATTCCCCAGTAACAATAAGTCTAAAAATAACACTGTAATTTAAATTTTTGATAATTGTAGAATATCGGCAATTCTTCGTTTACAGCAATTCCTCTGTTATAGTACTAAGTTACAAATTACAAAATTATTTTTAATGATAATAGAAAACATAATACTAACCGTGTTTAGAAGGCAAACTACAAGAAGGAGTGTAGACAAAAGCATTCCACTGAAACCAACCAATAGCAACGTCTTTCTTCCTGCCTTCTCTACGAGTACAAGCGATACAACAGTCATTGCAACATTCATTGCTCCCATGCTGAGCGTTGCATACTGTGCTGAAGTTACCGATAGCTGGGCAGACTTGAATATGTTCGTTGAGTAGTACATAGCCTGAAAACAATATTTAAAATATTATAAGTTTGTAAAAAATAAATTTCTAAGCAATTTTTGTGTTTAATATTGAAGGTAAAGCGGAAACAGGATGACACTGCAATAATGACTAGAGATGCGGACCCTACACAAGCCACCTTAACACTTCAACACTACCTCAATGAGATTCAAACTTGGTGTAAGAAATGGAAAATAAAACTTAATTATGACAAATCACTTCATATTACATTTACACTACGACGCAAGACCTGCCCACCTTTTTACATTGTCAACCAACCTTTACATCAAACTGAAAAAGTGACATACTTAGGACTTACGCTTGATAGAAGACTGACATGGGACTCACATGTCAAGACAAAATAACAGACGTTATAGTTAAGACTGCGACTTTTATACTCAGTACTTCACAGACGCTCAAACAGAAACTTAACATTTACAGTTACTTGCTAAAACCCATCTGGACGTATGCATCGCAAATTTATGGACCGGCCAAAAGAATGCATATTCAGAAAATACAAACATTTCAATCCAAATTCCTAAGACTGATAACAGACTCCCCTACTTATGTGTCAAACGATACTCTACAGACTTACGTATTCCAACAGTTAAGACCCATATTCATAAACTTTATCGACAATTTCATGAAAAATTAAGACATGGACACACTAGCAAACAGATACATATTATGGCAACAGTACAGATACCTGAAATAACACAACGGAGGCTGAAAAGTAAGTGGATGAAGGATCTCCTAGTCTAATCCCTAATAATTTAGTATCATGCCTACAGATTGTACCACTGGGTGCTGACTCTCTCATGCCTGATCATGTCTGTTGCTTTAATGTAACTTCACATTCACTGGTTGTCCATTGTGTACAGTATGGGAATAAAATTATTAAGATAAAAAAAAAAAAAAATCCAATCCCTTGTGATGGGGCTAACTAAATTTTTGATAAAATATTAGGGATTTAAAATCAATATAGTTTTATATGGTGACATAATTTATTATGTCATTTTGGCAATTTTTCAATCAGTGTCAGTGGATAAATCGTATATGCAGGTAGCTATTCAACAATTTTATATGCCTTATATTAATAATATTATAATATTATAAACGCTCTTGGGAAAAAAATTCATTATCATAGCAACTTGATATATCGATCATAAGTTCTTGAGGTACACATGATGGTATAGAAGGATAAATACAATTAGGATTAATGAATTATTTGCCACATCTATTGGAATTTTTTGTTTAAAAACTAATTTTGTGACAAGAAACTGCTCGTCATTACAGACTACTTCAACATTTACTAGACAAACGATCAAAGCTCCCAATTCATTACAAAAGATTTATTTACATAACTGTGATTAGACCTATTTGGACGTACGGAGTTGCGCTTTGGGGTTCTACAAGCCATCGAATTCATCTCGTATCCAATCCTTACAATCCAAAATCCTTTGAAAAATCCTTAATGCCCCTTACTTTGTCACCAATAAAATTATCCATAAAGACCGTAATGTTCCCTAAGTTGCTGAGTTAGCCCAAACCAGATACTTATCCTTACATAGCAAGCTCCATATCCACTCAAATCCATTAGTTTCTCAACTTGCTTCCTACTCCATTCCCGATAATCCTCCGAGGTGTCTGAAAAGAAGATGGCCTAGAGACCTTCTAATGTGGAATTTTTATTGAAGTGCTACTAATGAGTAGTTTTTTTCAAGTTTTGACATGTTATTGTAATCGTTATCAGCTCGTTTACTTAATATATATATTTGTACAGTTGTAAATTTGATATATAGAAAAATAGAATGTTAAATAATCATTGTAAGTTCTAAAAATATATAAAAAATTCAATTTTGAAAATTTCTCCATACATTTAAATGAAAATAACCTAAATTCAACAAAGGTTCCGGAGTGAAACTACGCTTAGTGCTTATACCTTAGCGACTGCACCTTAGGAACAGAAGAACCGACTAAATAAAAAGTATATTTGGTTTCGTCCTCTGTAATTTTGAAGGTCAAAATTGTATTCGTATCTTATTATTAAATTACACAGGTCTGCGACTAAAAAACTGCATAGGATTCTTTAACATTTTCTTATGAATTTTGACCTCCCAAAAACAGGAAAAATATTCAAAAAATTCTATCACATAGGTTTTTATGTGTTTTGCAGTATTATGTTTATTATTATTAGTATTATTTTTATTTATTAGTATTACGTTTATGACTCATCTGAATGGCGCCTATTCATTGATTCATCCAAAACTAGTCTTAAAATAGTATTATAGCACAATGGAAATAAATTTGCATCACTTCCGATGGGGCAATCTGTGCATATGGAAGGAAACTATAAGGATTTGGCCATTATCCTGGAGAAAATCAAATATCAGGACCATCAATGGATGGTTTGTTGGGACTTCAAAATACTCACGATGCTTTTGGGTCTGCGGGCAGCTATACTAAATACCCATGCTTCTTATGCTTGTGGGATAGTAGAGCCAGAGAAAAGCACTGGACTAAAAGTGATTGGCCACCACGAGAAACTTTAAAACCTGGAGAGAAAAATGTTATCAATACTACTTTGGTATCACCAGAAAAGGTTTTGTTGCCCCCTCTCCATATCAAATTGGTGTTGATGAAACAATTTGTAAAATCGTTGAAAAAGGGCGGGTACTGTTTTAAATATCTATGTACAAAATTCTCGAAGGTATCAGAAGCAAAGTTGAAAGAGGAAGTTTTCACTGGCACCGACATAAGAAAACTTTTGGCCGACACCCTCTTTGTGGAAAGTATGAATGAGAAGGAAAAATAAGCTTGGTTATTGTTCCAGGATGTAGTGCAAAAGTTATTGGGAAATACTAAGGATCCTGACTACATAACCATTGTTCAACGGATGCTAGCTGCAAACGAAGCTCAAGGGTGCAAGATGATCTTGAAGGTCCATTTTTTACCCACCGACATAGACTATTTTCCTGAAAACCTGGGAGCTAACAGTGAAGAACAGGGGGAGTGCTTTCATCAGGATGTCCGTGATATCGAGAGACGGTACCAAGGTAAATGGGATGTCATTATGCTTGCAGACTACTGTTGGATGCTCAAGCGGGAAAGTAAAGATGGAAATCAGAAAAGGACTCAGTGAAGTATCAATGAAAAGAAGAAAAGGTTTAATAAAATACATGAATAAGTGTAATATTGTTACTTTATATCTCAAAATAATGTTTGATTGGTTGAAAAAAATATTATGTTTGATAATAATTATGAATAAACGAGTGCTTTTACTATTTTTTGTGTTTGAAATAGCTGAAAACCCTTATGTGATAGAAAAAAATAGACATTACTTCTGAAATCAGCGCTTTTTAAAACATATAATTCAGTTAAAATATCTCATGCAGCTGACAAACAAAATTTTTTTGCTGACCTGTGTTATTGTGGTCTTGTTATAAAATGTTTTATATTGAAACATGTTTAGTCCACTGAAGAAAACAAGAGATGCTTTAAAATATCAATATGATTACATACGAGGGTGAATCAAATATAAACGGTAATTTTCAAAATTATATTTATTGAATAATATTATACAGAAACTATACCTTCAACATTTTTCAATGTAGTCTCCCTGCATTATCTACACACTTCTGCCACCGATTTGGAAGCTTGAATATTCCCTGTTCATAAAAAGACTGAGGGCGAGTTTTTAACCATTCGCGCACGTGCTTTTCGACGTCTTCATTGTTTTCAAATCGTTTTCCTCCAAGATTTTTTGAGGCGCATCGTCACATGTGATGAGACGTGGGTCCACCATTACACCCCCGAATCGAAAATGGCAAGTAAGGAGTGGCGAAGGAAGGATGAAGGCTGCCCAGTGAAAGCCAAAACTCGTCTCTCAGCCGGAAAAGTTCTTGCAACAATTTTTTTTGACTCAAGGGGAGTTCTACTCATTGATTTTCTTCACGATCAACGAACAGTGAATGCGGCTTACTACTGCCAGGTGCTACAGTCAGCAAAAACCAGTTACCGGAACAAAAGACGAGGTGTGCCCATTAGAGATGTCATCCTTCTCCATGACAACGCAAGGCTTCACACCGCATTGTTGACAAGGGATAAATTGGAAGAAATGGGCTGGGAAACTCTCGAACACCCTCCTTACAGTCCAGACCTGTCCCCTTGTGACTATTTTTTGTTTGCGCCCCTGAAAGAATCACTTGGAGGAAAACGATTTGAAAACAATGAAGACGTCGAAAAGCACGTGCGCGAATGGTTAAAAACTCGCCCTCAGTCTTTTTATGAACAGGGAATATTCAAGCTTCCAAATCGGTGGCAGAAGTGTGTAGATAGTGCAGGAGACTACATTGAAAAATGTTGAAGGTATAGTTTCTGTATAATATTATTCAATAAATATAATTTTGAAAATTACCGTTTATATTTGATTCACCCTCGTATATAATATTTAGGATTATATTTGAATCTGTTATGGAGTTCACTTACAGCATTGATCCCGGAAAATTGTTGAGCAAGCATCAAAGCTACGGAGATAAATAGAGGTGCCCGTAAAGAGGGATCACTGAGGATTTGGCGCAGGGAAATCTTTTCTTCTCCTTCATTCTTCATCGCTTCTATCTCTTCGTGGACGTCCAAGTCTCCTCTCAGCCAAGTAAGAACTATAAACATTAAATTAATTTTAGTTTTACACATAAATATTACATTTTACTGCTAATAATTCATTTTATTATTCCTATTAGGTTGTAGTGGGTACAATTACTTATTGGGTAAAGCAATTAAACTCCGAGCTCCGAGAAAGTTTAGGCAGAAAATGTATTTTTCAAGAAGGTTTAAATTCTATGATAGACGTTGATAACACAACTATCAAGTAAGAAGATGAGATTTAATCCTGATACACTTGTCAAAATTAAGTTACTCATTATTTTTTATTTTATAATGCCTCTTATTATTGAAATGAAAATTCTGGCCATATACAGGGTGAGTATCTTTTAGTGTAAACATAGGTAGAAATGCCTTCCCCTGTAAAAACTGACTCATCTGCCCATAAAATTCACCTCAAAAAGTAGTATTCTTCATCACAATCTGCATTCAGAATCTAACGGCAAAATTGAGGTCGAAGTTCATTATCATTGGATTTTAAACATTACATTGAAAATCTAATAAAATGATTCCTAAATAATAATAATAATTAAATAAATATAATAACATAAGATCCTCTGATCTGGTGTCGCTTTTTTGACAGTTTTCCTTTATTTTCTATTAAACAATTACTTTTTTCTTTGCTCTTTATTCCAATGAAGAGTTTATTATGTTTGAAATGCACATTTCTATTAAGGGATTGTCATAATGTTTTATTGTTTATTTCGTTTAACGTCACTTTATGCTGCTATGGCTAATCGGACGATGCTACGGTGGGAGTCCTAAATTTTGCCTATCCAGGTATAATTAGGATAGGGATCTTTAACGAGTACCTGACATCGCACAGGCTCGGGACCCCCATTTTACGTCCCTTCCGAAGGACGGCATAGCTAAGGATTTTTTACTCCCTTTAAAAAATTCTAAGGTCATCTGCCGGGCTGTGAACCCGCGATCTTGGGTTTAGTAGGTTTCTATGCTAACCACTACACCACAGGTGACCCCTCATAATGTTTTATTTACACAAGTAACTGATTTGTATACCAAATGAGAACACCATGTTTTATCGGTTTCAAAAGTGAATGTCTTGATGAAATTGGAACAAAATCATTACGTTTAACATATCATTCGAAAGCTGATTAAATTTGCAAGTTTTTGTGAGATTCAACATTTTGTGGATGGTTTTTTCGAAAAACGGTGAGCGTTGAAGTAATATAAGACATTGTGACTTCCCCAAATAAGGTGAAGATCAAGCTGTTATTTAGATACCAAGCTTGTAAAATTCAAGGTTACAGGTACTCAGCTAGTATAGAAAATTTAATGCTAAATCCGAAAATGTGGTCAACATAAAAAATATTTCTAAAAAATGGAGATAGTACAGCTTTTATGAAAAAAAGCTTTTTGGTTTCCTCAAAAAAGTCTTTGATTGATCATATGTCTGCAACGGATCGGAATAGAAAGATGAGGTCTGGGGCATTTTGCTACATTTTTGATCTAATTTCACCTATTTTTTTTTTTTTTTACGCTAAAAGATACTCCCCCTGTATATTGTAATTTTTTTTTCTGGTATTAGTAAAAATATATGAAATGAAATCTCTAAACAATACATAAACTAGAAAGTTTTGTTAGTTAGGATTATATTATTTTTAGATGTAGTTATTTATTTTTTTATTAGTATTTGACATCTGTTTTCTCTACGCCTGATGGTTATTATTTACATAAAATAAAAAGTGAGGATAATGATTATATTATAACAGTCAATAATCTAGATATAAATGCAAAATAAAGGCAAAATTAACCTTGCTTTGCCTTCAGCTCATTTCCTGTACTTTGGAGAACATATTTGGGCGATTCAGGGCACATAGGCAGAGAGGCAAGCTGGAGGACTGATGGTACAACGGTTAGGGCCAAAAGAACAGGCCACAAAGACTCATTTCCCATGACAGCAGCTAAGCCGAGGATCTGCGATAGTGCAATACTGATCGTAATTACCAGCTGGTAGACTGTCCCCAACTGTAACAGAATTAGTTTTATTAGAATAAATACAGAATATCTATAATGAAATTACTTTGAGATAGAAATTTATAAATATCTGAATAATAATAATTTTCCAAGATATTTTGTAACCCTGCATCGTTTTCGACAGTCTTGTTGTTTTTGTTTTGTTTTTTTCAGAAAAAATCGTATGCTACTTATTTCTTCCACTTTGATTATGGCTATTTGGTTTATGGTATAGTCAATGGGGATCTTGATTATAAATTAAAATATTTAATGAGCTGTTTTGTCAGATTTATCTTTTGGTCTGAAAGGAATTCTCATATAACCAACTTTTATGCTGAATTAAAGTGATTCTACCCTTCTCTTCATAGACAACATTTCTTTCCTCTTTCCTTTACTGAGCTATTTCTTCACAATCATGTCCCTATGTCTTTAAACTTTTTCGATCTGTCATCTGTATACTCCATAATCACCAGAGCTCACCCTTTCAATATTTTTTCCCCTTCTGTGGGGTTCTCTCCCTCTCAACATTCATCATGCTACCTCTTTAAAAAAAAATAATAAAATCTCTTTTCCACAACCACATCTTCCTTATAATACAGGTAAGTTAGTTGATAAACTTTTCTTCTTTTTTTTTCATGTTGTAATAAAACAAACTAGTATTAGAACAGTTTACATAGTTCATAATTAAAAAAAACAAACAATTTTTTTTTAATATCACTATATTCATATTTATTATGTTGTTCATAATTAGAATTTCTTCTTATTATTGTATTTTATACATTATTTTTATGCATGTAGTGTAAGAATACATTGTCGCTGTTCTGGGGGACCTGCATCCCAGAATGAAGTTAAAATGGATGAATTAAAATATTTTTCACTTGAGGTACACACGATGGTATAGAAGGATCAATCCTAAAAATATTCATTTTTCAATTAAGCCTGAAAAATCCTAATGTTCAGGCGCCAATTAAAACAATCTTCCCTCAATCATCCCATCTACAATATATGAATATCCTTGAAGTGTATATTTTGTTATATCTTACATGCCTATTTAAAACCCATCTATACTATTACTTCAATTATATTCACAGAATGCACATTACGTTATTCTACATCGTATTGCTATCTTAACTTAAGATAATATCGGGCACTGTAACATAAATTAAAACAACTTACTGCACCACGAAGGCTCACTGGCGATATTTCTGTCAGGTATACCGGTGCAAGACCAGCATTTAGCCCTGCATTGATACCGATGAAAAATCTTCCAAGTATCAAAAGTTCGTATGATGATGTCAACTTGGAACAACCTGCAAAAAGAATGTTATGTCTCATTTTTATGTTTTGTTATTCAGACTTGAAAGCATTCTTTCATCATTAGCTCTAGGATTTTAAAGAATGAAGATAAAATATTTATGTACTCACCCATGCATATTGCAGCTATTGCGACTAAAGCGTTGTTATACAGAAGTGCTCCTTTCCTTCCAAACTTGTCAGCGACAATTCCAACAGTACAGCCACCGATCATTCCTCCTACACAGAATATGGAAACTGCTATCGACCATATCATTGTCACCTAATAACACCGCAATTTTAATTCTTTCATATTATTCTTGAACAAAAGCAATAGTAATTAGAAAATTGAAGAAATATGTTTTTATAAAAATAAATTAATCAAGGCACTTAAAGTGTTTTATAATTAGTATGTGACCTAACTTAAAATATAAATATATTTAGGTTTAATTTAAAATAAATAAAAATATCAACTTACAGTCCCTGGTGATGTTGGCTCGCCAGTCCTCTCTTCCTTTACGGTGGAAATCCATTTTGATATCAGCTGTTGAATATATAATTTATTTAGTAAAAATGATCTATTGCATTTATGAAATTAATTACTATATTTATTAAACAATCATTAGAATACACAACTTACATCTTGTGGAGCGTTGATCACACCAGTATTGTAGCCATGCTGAAAAGCTGATCCAAACGCTGCAGCTGCAACAGCAAACACCAACCTACTGGTCAGTTCCTGAAATGAAGATATTATTTAATTTTTTGTAAAATAAATAATTTTTTAATATATTTTTAGGAAGAGATGATTATATTGTAAGTTAGTTTTTAGCCGCTAGATCACTATCTTCCTAATATTTTTACAAATCATCATGACTTGATCTATGATCATTAAATCTATTCTATTTACCAATAATGATACTAGGGATACTAAACCTATAGGGTACTAGTCTAAACCTATATTTTTCAGTAACAGGGACGACCGATACAAGTCCAAAAAAATATCTGTTACAAATACCTGTTACTTGTCTCAAGGTCAGCGTTTTTCCATACTCATAATCGTTTACCCTGTTACACTGATATTTTAGCATACCTATTACTCGCATATCTGTTACTTATTCAATATCGGCTCTAATATATAATAAATATATGTATGGTTATTTTTTTAAAATCTTTTCAATTTTATTGTTTCTATAAAATACAATTGTTCCCTAAATTGTTTTTATTATCCTCAAACATTTTATTCACAAAACACTGGTAGTTAAATGAAGATCAATTTTTTTTTTTTTTTTTTTTTTTTTTTTTTTTTTTTTTTTTTTTTTTTTTTTTTTTTTTTTTTTTTGGCTGATTACAGTTAATAAAACTTTAATTAAAAACTAAGGAGATGAATTTGTCAAGGGTGCAGTCAAGGTTGAATAAACACAGCCAGTTTTTAAATGAAAAACTTATATTTTGGCGTGCCAACGTTTCGACCTGCCTTGCAGGTCTTCATCAGGGCTTAATAAAAATTTATATTATTCAATTTAAATTATTTAATTACTCTATTACAACTGTATCTTCGACTAAACTTCACTACTATTTTGTATTCAATTATCTAGTTAACTGCAAATTTTTTTTTTTCTTGTTTCTTTTTCATTTTTAAATTATGTTTATTATTTATTTTTTTATTTTTTTTTTAAATGTTAGTATCATCTTGGTCACATCCAATTTTTTGTTATTTTAGCCCTGATGAAGACCTGCAAGGCAGGTCGAAACGTTGGCACGCCAAAATATAAGTTTTTCATTTAAATGACAAATTCATCTCCTTAGTAAAAACTCACAGTCAACAATACAACTATCATCTTTAATTAAAAACATTAATGAATTATCAACAAGATAATAAATAATTGGCAAATTATTATTTAAGATGTTAGATGTTTTATAACAGGATACATATTTTTTATTTGACTTATAACTAGCAAAAATAATATAATTGCTTATGTATAGATTTCATATTTGAGTGTATTTTAATGATTATGAAAATTAACAATAAATAAAAATACAATGAAGACCGGTTGACATTTTATCAGAAAATACTCGTACGTGAGTGGAAGTAAAAATACTGGTTTAGCTAAAGGAGTATCTGGTAACAGGTAGAGATGACAAGTAAGAAATACTAGTCTACGGTAGTATGAATGTTGTTACTAGTACTGAAGTAAGTACGCAAGTATCTCGTCCCTGTTACTTCTGAATATCGGTAACAGGGACGCCGTTCAGTCAGCCCATACCTGTTACAAAATAACAGGTCCAGTATTTCTGAACCACCACTAAATGATGCACAAGTTGGCCTTCTTATTACTTTTTTATTGAAAAATATTAAAATCTTTCTATGAAGCTATCTACGTTTCAATCATACCATATTGTTACTATCATAAGCCTTTATGAGATAACTGAATGAAGAACTTGTGTACCTGCTAATTTTTTTTTTTAATTTTGTGTCATAACCAAACAATATTAATTCTTAATTGAAATGTAATACAAAGGTAGGAGCACGAAAAGGAAACTTCTATTTCAGTAATTTACATTCGTGTATATTAACAATTACATGCAAGATATTTTTGGATTATATACGTAATTTCATAAAAATGTATATTTTTATTGTTGTATATTATTGAAAACACTATGGTACACACCGGGCCATTTGGAAAAAAAACTGTAACTAACTGAAAATGTACAGACGGCTATAAACGAAGCGCCACGAACATTGCCTATATAACTCGAATTCTAAAGGAAGCAATGATCGTCTTGGCTGACTAGTCATCTCTAGTAGATTTCCATTCTAAACATTAATTATGAAGCAAGGGCCTTTTCAACGAGCTAATCGCTAAAAAGCTTCAACCATAGACAGATAAACGCCACTTCTCTGGATCCCCTGTTTCGGAGTCCAAAACTCTAACTACTGGACCAAGTAAAGTCAAATATATAAAGATAAATTAACAAACATAGCAATTATCAAGAAAACTATGCATAACATAGATAAAAAGAACACGTAAAAAAAAATATTTTTCACCTACAAACTATTTTAATTAATAATATACATTATGTTGCACATAACTAAAAACTGATTTATCTTGATGATAAAAAAAAGGGAATTTTATCCTCATTGATATTTTACAAACTACATATCTTGGGAAAAACCACAGAAACTTTTTTTGATAAAAAAAAAAAAAAAAAAAAAAAAAAAAAAAATACAATGGATGTTATAAAAAGGAATAAGAACACTTTACTGGTAGGATGGAGGAGTCTCCATAACTGAGGACTTGAAGATGTAAGAGACATGCCTGGTCCAGTTAGGGCATGCTTTGAGGGATGATGTAGCATCTCTAATATAAGATTTAGTTCCAGAAAACGCAAAGAGAGTTCGCTGCCATAAGTATAAATATAATGTTGCAGATATGTTACCCTATGCACTAGAGGGTTAAATAAAATAATAATAAATTCAACCATAAACTCGGGAGTGAAATTTGGACTGATAGTAAATTAACCCAGCTTTCAAATAAAAAAAAGAAATTTTGCATCGAACTAGTAGTTTCGGAGTTATAGCCAAAAGTGTAGCAAAAACGCGTTTTCGCGGAAAAGTGGGACTGACCGTTAAGTTGGCCAATTTATACAATTTTTCCCAAGACCATAACTTCGTGAAAGATGGACCGATTTCGGAGTTGTTTTTTTCATTTCGTGGTTACTGGTTCCAGCTAAAATTAATATACAAATACTTTCTTCGAAAAACGCTTCGTTATAACCGGTATTTTGGGCGGTTTTTTTTAGTTGCGATTTTGGGTATGAAGCCGACGGCTGCCATAGTAGCAAACTTCATATTCACGCACAAAACATAAAGATCCGTTGAGAATAAAAGTTCGACAGTTTTTTGTTTATAACGGCCTTTTGGAGACTTTTTTTACTGGTCAATTAAATGAGTATCAGCATGTTTGCTTTCTTGTCTCACATTAAAAAAAATAATAACATATGCCGTCCTACCACTGCAAAGTATCGAATGTGAATTTTTTTTTGTATTACGTTATAAATTGCTTTAGGAATGATAAACGTTTTTGAGAATTCACAAATCTGAATCCACTCAAGAAAGCGGAGGGATAACCCAGTCATAGGATCGATTATACGAACTATTTGATTATGCCAAATCAATGTAACGAATCGCTGAAGATCATTTTCACATTCCATACTTTGCAATTGCAGGGACGATATAATCTAGGTAGAAAAGTGTTTTGAAATTTTTTGTAAAAAACAGATGATTATTTAACATTCCAAACTAGTATTCAAATAAAAAAAATCCAATAGAAGAGACAAACAATTCATAAATCCTAATTATAAAAAAAAAGAATTAACTTGACTACAGCGCCCCTATTGTAGCTTAACATAACTACAAACTATCATCGTGACAAAAAACAAAATATATTGTGACCTCATTTGATCAGGTCATTCAGAATCTGCACAACCATTAAAATACGAATCGACAATTAAAAATATATTGAGTAAAACAACTGTGTGAAAAGACAATACTTACAGGAATCGAAAACTTATTAACGCGTTTTTGCTTTAAATTTTCTGTTTTGTAAGATTTTAAGCCATCTTCGCACCTTTCCCTCAGGACGGATTTAAAGTTCGATAAAGCAGCTATCTCGCCATTTTTTAATTCCCTAAATGGGACGTATCTGATTTGTTCACTTGTCGCTTCCATTGTAAGATGTACACTGAGGGGATTACAGCTAGTTCCCAGTCAAAATACATGAAAAAGTTAATCGTTTAATACCTATCCTGTATCGATTAGATGGTTACATAAAGCGGTATATTAAATAGGTTTCGTAACAACTTGTAGATTCAAGTGGCCGTGCAAACATACAATTAGTTCGAAGGGATTACTATGAACGTAAGAAAAAGCGCCTTCAAATGATTAAGGCTTCGACTAGAAAATGGCGGGTATTCGGCTATTTAGTTATATATTTTTATTTCTCAATATTTAAATATTTTATTTTATAATTTGGTTGTTTTCCTACTAAAGAGATCATTTTTTATCATTTTTTTTATTTGGTAATTGTTCGGATCGGCGACACCAACAAACTGGCTTGACCCGCGCTACACCGAAGTTCGATCCTTACGCTTCACTTCATGTTTACATTTTTCGATAGTTCATTCCTATAACCTCACATGTAAACAATCACTTTACAGTTTCAACTTGGATTGTGTTGTTTAGTTTGTTATATTGATATTTAGACTTCTTAAATGTAAATAGGTGAAACAGAAGTTAACAACACGAGGATTAAGTGTTTTATCAATTCATGTTTTCTTATTTCATCTTATCTTATGTGTAAAAGTGTTACAAAACTTAAGAAGATTAATTTGTACATGGATTTATTGTTTTATATATTTTTAATATCCGCAAGTGTTTCTTAATATTTTCTGTCCCTCTGGATAACCAATTCATTAAAATTAAAAATTGGATGTCTAATTATGGTTTCACGTGAGCCTTAACCGCCTCATCTGTGCAACAGGTAAAAAATGACAGCTATGGGTGAAAATATCATAGAAGAAATAATGTTCAATTGCATACTTCAATACAAGATTTCTATCGATACAGAAATAAAAATGAATAATCGATATCGTCTTTCGATATTTTATCGACCTCCCACCGCTCTAGTATCTCCAGACCAGCCTCCGTCCAACGAGTTGCGTAATTGTATTTTCGTGTTTATCTGGAAGGGGGCGTAGTCCAAGGTCGTCCCCTCTCGAATTCTCCGTTTCTTTTTTATCTCGAGTTCTATTTTTAATGAACGGGGCGTTGGGATTGCTAACGGTACTCGAGTACGAGCACACCACAAAGTAGTAGCCATCTTGGAACGCTTAATTTCCATTAGTACAAGTGCCAATAACTGGGTTGTAAATGACCCATAATTTCAGACATCTACTTAACAACCGCTTAATCATAGCCAGCTGGTAAAGGATACAGTAATTTAATAATTAATGATCACGAAGGCGGTGATTACAATGATAACTTGTGATTTTTAACAGTTTCATCGACATTATTTTGTTGAAATCCACAATTTGATGTATGTATTTATTATATCTGAACCTCGGAGGTACACAACACTATGTCCTTTTTTTACCAAAAATATATTATTACGTATTATTATTCACCTTTTTCCTCTTTATACAGAGCTATAGAATTCTAAATCCTTGACAAAGTAATTGCAAGGTAATTTACATAAAAATGTTTTTATTTATTTATTTATTGGGGGAGGGCATAACGTCCTTATGTACTCCAATTAGGGGAGGAAGGACGGGTTACCAACCTATTCTAGCCTGGATAGAAAATCAATATTAATTTCGTAGACGTAATATATAATAAACAGTTCAGGAAATGAATTTTTTTTTTTTTTTAAATTGCTCTCCTACCTAAAGTTACGGAAATGTGACATAGCGTTCTGTACCTTCAAAGTACAGATATATTCTTCCGTGTTTGAATGGATTTTGACACAAAAAATATTTTTCAAATATTAGGAGCTTGTTTAGGTTTCGTTTGAATTTCGGAAGATAATTACAATGGTAAGACTTTTTTTAATCTAAATAATTGGAATCACAGTTGGCAGGAGTCGATTAATTTTTGAATTTGAGGAAAAAAAAGGTGCATGAGTAGCGAGTACAAAATGTAATAAAGTATACACATACTCACTAATTATGAGTACTTTATAACTATGTAATGGAAAATATGAGTAACTTTGTAAGTGACTCCTTTCGTATTCAAATACAATGAACTCAAATTTTTTTAGTACAAAAGTAAAAGTTGTTTTCTTTGTTCAAATATACCTAAGTTGAAAAATAATTATCAAACTCAAAATAGTAAAATGTATTTAAAGCACTAAATGTTGATTTGAATAAAACAGCTGTTTCAACACATACATCAGCTGTTTTTTTATTTAGTTAGGATTGATGAATTAAATGCCACTTCTATTGAGATTATTTTATTTGAAAATTAGTTTCGAATGCTAAACATTCATCTTCAGTTCTAAAACATACAATAAAATTTTCAACACATCAGTACTATGTTACATAAATTAAATATACTAAAGTTTTTTAAAAAGATAAGACAAGAAATCAAGCATAGGCACTCACCTTCGAGGTAACTAAAACACTGAATTTGTGAGAAGTAAAAGGGGGGGGGCAGGTAGGTTAAGTTTTAGATTTACAACAGGGTTTCCCTTATGACTCATTGGGTTTTTTCGTTCCTATGGGAAATAAATTTAAAATGGGGCTATTGGATATGTTAATTTGATCATTTAAACAAAAATCTGGATCGGTTTTAAACGATTTTATTATTTCTAGTGATTCAAAAGTATTTAATTTTAGGCTATTTTTTCTACTTGATGTAATATTTTTACTCCCGAGTCTTTATTAAATTTGTGGTTATTTTCATTTAGATGGATAGCGAAATTGGAATTTTGGGTCTTATTAGTGTATGCTCTTATATGTTCATTTACTCTTTGATTTACTGATCGTCCGGTTTTTCCCGTGTATTTTGCTTCACAGTCATTACATTTTAATTCGTATACGCCGCTTTTTTGGAAAGGGTCTATTTTGTCCTTCGGTGAAGGGAAGTATGAAGACAATGGCTTATCTATTTTAAATGCAGGGTTTAAACCTAATTTTTTTAATTCTTTCCCGACTTTAGCGGATATTGGGCCGTAGGCATTTAATTCATCAATCCTAACTGTATTGATCCTTCTATATCATCATGCGTACCTCAAGTGTTTTTTTATTTATAGAATTTTCACAACTTCCCTCTTATCTCATTTGATTTACGGTTTTCCTATTTATTTCATTGCCCTATTTTGAAGTTTATAAAGTAAGATATCGATAATCTAGCTCTCTTGGAGAATCGGACACGATATTCAAGAAATCCCAATAAACTCGATGGCGAAACAGGGAGAAACATTCACTTCGTTGGATAGAGTCATCGTGTCGGCAGAACGTGATTTTGATGTCAGTGGATGAAGAAACTATTAAATTAAACACAAAAACGTTTACAAAATCTGCCAAAAAAAAAAAAAAAAAAAAATGTTCCAGTAATTAATACTAATGAAACAAAATATATCGTTAGTAGTAGAAACGGTGAAAATTTTATTAATGTAGATATATCCGGGTTTAAATTTGATTACATAGAGCTGTTTAAATATCTGGGATATACCATATCAAGGAAAAATGAAATTCATGAGGAAATAAAGACAAGATTAAAGGAGAAAAATTATTGTTATTTCTCATTCTCAAAACTACTCAAGTTTTCGCTTGCTCTACAGAAATTTAAAAATTAGAATATATAAGATAATTATTCTACCAACAGTTCTCTACGGATGTGAAACATGGCCGCTTATGTTAAGGGAAGAAAACGCCTTAAGGTTTTCGAAAATAAAGCACTGCTTAGAATATTTGGCCCGAAAAAGGATGAACACACGGGAGAATTCACAATGCGGAACTGCGCGAGTTATATCCGGTAAGTATAGTTCAATTAATAGCAGGGAGTGCAAAATATTTGGATTTAATAATGACCGAATTCCAAAAAGGGCTATTAGTTTCGAGCCGTCGGGTAAACACCCAAAGGAGTGGACCAAGACGTAGATGGGAGGATTACGTCTGGGCTGATCTTGGGGATTTGGGTTTTGATGGGGTGGGTTGGGGGTGGTCGAAGATTGATATTATAGGCATCGAACCTTTGAGTTCGCTAGGCTTATTTATTTTTTAATTTATAATTAAGTTCATATTGATAAGGTATAGCTGACTGTTAAGTATTTAAAGAGGTAGATTGTTGGGGTATGCAGTCATAATAGATAAACAGCAATTAAAAAATAAGTTTTTTAATTTCCAATGCCAACGTTTTAACTTGCATTGCAAGCCTTCATCGAGGTTTCAGAAACAGATGCAAACAGAAACTGGATAACTGTAAACAGATGGTTTCTGTTTACATCTGTCTCTGAAACCCTGATGAAGGCTTGCAATGCAAGTTGAAACGTTGGCATTACAAATTAAAAAACTTATTTTTTAATTGCTTTGTATCTATTATTACTGCATGCCCCAACAAACTACTTCTCTATAATTAAGTTCGTATTGTATGGTATGTATGTACGTACATATAGTTTTGTAAACGTGTTTTTGTGACAACGAGTCTTTAAATTTATAAATTTTATTCTTTATGACAAATCCTATGTAAAATATACGAGTTTTTTTTTCTTCTACATTTCATTTGAGCGTAAAGAAAATATTTGAATAATGTTATTTTCATATTTTAAGACAAATATGGATCCATTTTTAGTGGCGACAAATTAATTTTTCTTTTGTTTTAACTCTATATACTGATATTTACGACTCTATAATTATATACGATAAGTAAATTACAATAACTTGTCAATAAAATGTAAAAAACCAATCACTAGTAACAATTCAATGAATGTTCTACACTTTTGGCCATCTACTTTTCAGACGCCTCGGAGGATTATAGGGGATTGAGTGTGAAGCAAGTTGTAACACTAGTGGATTCGAATAGGTTTTGAATTTACAATGAAAGGACTATCAGGTTTGGGCTAAATCAGCAACATATGGAGGATTAAGATCTTTATGGATAAGTTTATTTGTGGCATAATAGAGAGCATTGAAAAATTAAAATTAATTTTATAATTTCTGCCTTCATAAAGGCTTTAAAAATCATTTTGTGCCTAGAGGTTTAATAGAAGCATGAATATTCTAATTACTAAAAATTAGATAAGCACTATTTTAAAAGAGATGAAACTCAATTAGAATGAAAGTTATCTTGGCACTCTGTAAAGCTGTGTATCGATTTATTTAACCGAATTTCTAAGATGTTTTAGAAAATAGCAATGTATTATAAACTGTTTTTTTTTTTTTTTTTTTTATTATAGTTTTTCGTTTCCTAAAATATTTTATAACTAGTTAAAAAAATAATAATTTTTAGAGAAAAAACAAAACCGACTTCAAGATTAAACCTACTTTGGTATTTGGTATTTAATTTTCTTTATCAAAGATTTTATATGTATTTATAAACAACATACACATTAATGAAAAATATACGCAATGATTTCAACTCCCATTTTGTGTTCAATTTTCCCAATTTCATGAAGGTAAGTGGAATGATAACCTCGATAAATCTTTGTTCAGTAACTCGAACTATTTTTCAGGGTAGCTTGAAGATCGAGAATTAACTATATAAACAAAAATACACTCACCACTAAAAAGTGAAAAATAAAAATAATTTTTAGAGAAAAAAAAAAAAAACCGACTTCAAGATTAAACCTACTTATACGAACTTAACTAACAAATAAAAAATAATAATTTAATTACTTCAAAACAAAAACCGTTAAATGAAAATCAATGAAATTATCAATACTTATATACCTATTCACAATTTATGATCAGTTATTTTTGGAGTCGGTGCCAGCCAAGAATGGCAGTTTGATCCTGCCTCTGCAATACACTTTCGAATGACCCGAGACAGCGGTGTGGCGGTGATGAAACAGTGGGAGGATCTTTACAATTACCATTTCTTTTCAAATTCTGTTTGTTTTGGTTGGCACCGACTACAAAAATAACTGATCATAAATTGTGAATAGGTATATAAGTATCGATAATTTATTGATTTTCATTTAACGGTTTTTGTTTTGAAGTAATTAAAATATTATTTTTTATTTTTTAGTTAAGTTCGTATAAGTAGGTTTAATCTTGAAGTCGGTTTTGTTTTTTTCTCTAAAAATTATTTTTATTTTTCACTTTTTAGTGGTGAGTGTATTTTTGTTTATATAGTTAATTCTCGATCTTCAAGCTACCCTGAAAAATAGTTCGAGTTACTGAACAAAGATTTATCGAGGTTATCATTCCACTTACCTTCACGTAATTGGGAAAATTGAACACAAAATGGGAGTTGAAATCATTGCGTATATTTTTCATTAATGTGTATGTTGTTTGTACATACATATAAACTCATTGATATAGAAAATTAAATACCTGGTACCAATTTATCATATAACTTTCAACTGAATTGAGCTTTTTTCTGAGGGTGCCTAAAAGTAGACACCGCCTTCCACCAGTGGCGATATTTCTTTATTCTTTAGGACGGAGATTTAGTTACTATGGAGATTTTAAATAATCATAATCATAAATATGTTTAAAATGTAAGGTTATATAACAGTGATTTTTATTAACTGGTTTTTTGATTTTTCTTAAAAAGTGCTGCGTTGATTTCAAAATATTTTTTATGGGACTAGCTCTGAAGTATGCACTACCGGTCTAAAAAAGAATCATCAGAATTGATTAAGAATTGACGGAGGTTCTCAACTCATCTGTATTTGTTTTGTTTTTTGTATGTTACGCGATAACTCTGTCGATTCTGAATAAATTTTATTGATTCTTTTTTAGATCGGTAGAGAATACTTCAGAGGTGGTCCCATAAAAAATATTTTGAAATCAAAGCAGCACTTTTAAAGAAAAATAAAAAAAACCCGTTAATAAGTGATTTTTTAAATTGTTTTTTTGATTTTTCCTAAAAAGTGTAGCGTTGATTTCAAAATAATTTTAATGGGACCACCTCTGAAGTATACCCTACCGATCTAAAAAAAAATCATCAAAATTGATTCAGAATTTGCGGAGTAATCGCGTAACATACAAAAAAAAAAAAAAAAAAAAAAAAATACAGAAGAGTTGAGAACCTTCTCTTTTTTGAAGTCGGTTGAAAAATATGAATGAATGAGTTCAATATATGAATAAAAAAAAACAAAAAATCTAGGAGTCAACGACCGAATAAACATGTTTGGAGGACTGATATATTATCACTCACTTCCTAACGTAAACACTCCTCCCTAAATCACCGCTTCCTTGATATTGCTAAAATATTTTTGCTTACATTTTTTTTTTTCTTTTTTAACTCAATAAATGCTAATTAAATTAAAATTAACTACTAATTTTTTTGTTGTTTACCGTCAAAATGTGTTACATTATTATAGTACTCCAAAATGTAACAAAATTTGTCCGTTCTAACTTACCGTTCTAGAGCTATTTTGGTTTGAATAAAAAAAGTCACGTTTGATCAAAGTTTCTCTCACTTGTTTTTTTCGAAAAAAAAAAAAATCATCAATTGTTAATTTTATTTAATAACTAATTTAATCCTTTTAATTCTAAAATGTGAATCAGAAGAAGCAGTATATTATAGATAGAAATATATATTACGTAATTTTACTACCTTGTTCCTCTATCATTTATAAGACATGAAAAAAAAAAAAAATATTTAGGAAGTATTGGTAATACAGAATTTAATATAAAGTTGTAAAGATCAAGTGACCCGGTGATGAAGGCAATTGCTTTCAATTAACCAATCCCCAGCGACCTCTGGCACGTTAACTTCGTTAACAAATATTGTTCACTTGTTAGCCAGTAATTTTCTGTCGTATTGTTTGATTCGTAGTACAATATTTTAAAAATTAGTTATGGTTATAATTTAATTAACTTCAATGATTTAATTACTCTTCAACAGAATGATACACACCTCCACTCATATATTTAGTACGAGCCTTCCTACGGGAAGGCTGGAGGATAGGAAGAAGATCTATAAAGAAAAAATGAATCATTTTCTCTTGAAGAAGTGTTCGCTGGGTTGGAGAAGGCACTTCAATATATAGAGGGCAGAATTAATGCAACATCCTTCGATTTTATGGTTTTTAGACAAAGGAGTGATCATACGGTCGCAGATAGAATGTCAAAAATTAAACATAAGAAAATTAACGATTTTTTTTTTTTTTCAATTCATAAATGTTTTCATTTACATATGTTATAATGTTAATTATATATATTACTAGCATTCTCAGTCACGGCTTCGCCCGCTCTTATAAGTAAAAAACTTAGGTTTAACTAATAATAGAAGTTTTATTTGTTAACAATAAAAATCTTATAATGCAGTTGAGAATGATTTTCTCACAATATTTCTAGATATTTTCACTCAAAGCTGTAACCCGGTATTATTGCAATGATTTACTCAAAAGCATTATTGGATATTCAATCCTTAAATCTAATCAATGAGTTGGTAATTTAGATGGACAGAGACGTTTTAGGAAGAAACTCTGGCGGATAATGGACTGCATTATCTGTGCTTACAACCCTATCGATAGAGGTATTCTTTATATTACAATTTGCTTTTTCAATAATAATGTTGTTAATATTCTGTGCTATAGTATTTGTTGATAATATTACTGTTCTTTCACACAACCAATGGTACAATTTATTAAATAAAACTGAAACATTAAAATGAATTTGAAATCATTGAAATATTAGTCTTCTTAAAACCTTTATCAAAAGCTATGGTTAGGTCGCCCATTTTCTAAACACAATATCATAAAATAATCGATATTTTGATAAGGCAATATGTTTAGTGCAGCAAAAATAATTTTATTGATTTCATTTGGTTGGATTTTAGTTTCTATCTAACTATAAAAGTTAATGACAGAGTGACAAACTTGTGCCACTTAACACTGTGAATTCAAATTATTATTATAGTAAACTATACTATTTCAAATCTTCCTAGAATTATGAAGATTTTGTAGTTGAAATTTGGTACAGAGGGGTTTAATAATTTTACCATTGCAAACTCTGGTGTAGAATGCCGCTAGCCACATATCGTTCGATTTTTAAATATCACTAGGATCCACACGTCACACTAAATATTTATAGCTTTTTTTATAACAATTTATTCGAATCAAGCCAATTTTATTATCAATTTCTAGCTCTATATAACATTGTACCGTTATAACCAACGAAAAATGGCTTGTCCTTTTATATAATAGTATAGATATATATTAATTTAGAACATATGTTTTATTGCTAATTGTTTACAAATACCTGCACTAAAGTAGTATTTATAAAAAATAAATGTTATTTTGATATTTACATATACCTAGAACCCCAACTCTGATTTAAAATGTTTTTTGTCAAAAACCTTCCCGGGGATATACCTAATAATTTCCCAAATTTTCACGGCGATTGGATGTACGGTTTTTGAATCTATCGAGTACAGACATACACACATTCATTTATATATATATAGATTATTATTGCATATAAAATAAGTTTTTTTTTTTTTTTTTTTTTTTTTTTTGCACGCGAAAAGGCCCTGGGGACCACGCGAATATCATTGAGCTTAGTGCTTCTTTCCCTCTTTCTTTCTCTTCCTCTCATTCCATACTTCCCTCATGCGGTCACCGTGGTTCCTCCTCCTGTCCTCCGACCACGCTCCTCCTCCTCTTGGCTTCCTACTATCCACAAGGACCTTCACCCCTTTCAATGATTTTCTGTATTCGTCTCTGTCTAGACAGTCCTGGTCCGCTAATCCCAGTTGCTTCATGTCGTTTTTGATCTGATTGAAGTATCCAGTAGGAGTTTTGTATGACTTTATTTTCTGGAAAATTTGTTGATTTAGTCTTTCAGACTTCATTCTCATCATGTGTCCGTTAAATCTTAATCTTCTTATTCTGATATCAGTCTGTATGTCTGTTGTTTCTTTGTAAATGTCTTCATTTGAACGCAGTCTGTATCCTTCTGACGTTCTTCTGGGTCCATATATTTTCCTGAGGATTTTTCTCTCTATTTTCAAGAGTTTCTCTAAGCTGGGGAGGCATGAGGTTTCAGTGGCATACAGGATTACCGGTTTGATAACCATGTTGTAGTGTCTTATCTTGGCTCCTCTAGATAAATTCCTTTTGTTGTAGAACTTGCTGGTCGTGTAGAAAAGCCTTTCCAGTTTGGCAACCCTTTCCCTCATGCTTTCCTTTTCTAGTCCTCTATTGAATACCGTCTCTCCTAGGTATTTAAAGTTGGGTGTTACTTGGACTGTTCCGTACTTTGTTTTTAATTTCCTTTTGTCAGTTTTTGGATCCATGATCATTATTTTTGTCTTTTCAAATGATATCTGTAGCCCTGTCTTCCCAGCTATTTCTGACAGTGTGTCAATTTGAGCGATTGCTTCTTCTTCGGTTTCGGCCAAAAGGGCCAGGTCGTCCGCGTATGCTAGGCATCTGATTTTAACGTGTTTGCTTTTGGTTCCCAGCGTCTGCTGGCTAATTGGTCTGCGCCTGAGTTACTGACCATCCACAATTCTTTCATGATTTTGTCTAGCACTATATTAAACAGTACCGGAGACAGTCCGTCCCCCTGTCTAAGTCCTGTTTTAATCTGAAAAGGCTTACTGACATTATTCTGTAGTTTGACCTTGGATTCTGTTCCTGTTAGCGTTAGCTCTATTAAGTTCCTAGTTTTCTGGTCCACGCCGTATTCCTTTAGTATTTCGATCAAAGTTTCCCTATCTAAAAATAAGTTTTATTTTATTAACAAATAGATATATGTATTACATCAATTGTACTCCATTATTTTTTCTTATGCATTTCCCTTACTATTTTGGGGTCACGATTAATCGAGGATTTGCTTATCCGAGCCAATCTCGATCCCAAACACGTCGATTAATCGAATACCCGGTTAAATAAGTAAAGTAAAAATTATTATATTTAAAATTTTAAATATAATTATTTATTAAAATTAAAACCTTTTAAATGCTACTTTTATTTCTAAGTCATACGAAGTGCATGAGACTCGTGACCTAGTATAATCCCCTCCCTTCCACACCAGTCCTACAAAAGGAGGTATCCTGACCACTTTCTATTCAGGCGCCTTGGCGATCACGAATCGCTTAGGGGCCGAAGGTATGGGAAGGGAAATTCAACTTGATGGGTTGTAAAATCATAAAAGTAGAGTATTAATAACGACTTATTACAATTTGTAAACATAAAAGTAGTAAACAACTTCTCACTTTGATTTTCTGTAATAATAAAAACGGACATTTATTATGAAACGACCAAATATATTTCGATTTAAAATTAGCTTGCGATTCTGCTGACGTTATTATTTTTATTTTTTTTTTACATAATTCAATAAGGCTGGATTTAACAACTTTGAACATACTACCGACTACAAGGATTGGTTACACCCAACAGAATTTCCTTGTATTACTGAATGCTTAACTGACCCCACAGACTATGAGATATATACTGACGGAAGCAAGAATGGCGAATATGTAGGCTGTGCTAGTCTCATTTTTAAAAACAAAATTTTAGAAGATGTAATAAAGTATAAATTAGGCCCAGAATATAGCAATAATCAAGCAGAACAATTCGCCATCCTTAAATCTCTAGAATACTTTCAAAATTTGAGGACAAAAGTTAAAACTATTACAATACTAACGGACAGTCAATGTACTCTATACATGAAAAAACAAACAGACATTGTCACAATCCCATTACTGAAAAAATAAGATCATTTCTAAGACATCTACAAACTAAAGATAACAATCAAATTTCATTCAAGTGGGTAAAAGGGCATTCCGACATAGCGGAAAACGAATTGGCTGACAAGGCTGCAAAAGAGGCTTCAAAGGATACTTCCCTTCCTATATCATATAGTATGATATCCAAAGAACACTAAAAACACATGCTAAAAACACAAGCAGTAGACCAGTGGCAGACACGTTGGAACACAACACACAAGGGAAGACATCTACATAACTTCATTCCAGACTTACGGAACTACATTAAATCAAACTCATGGACTAACTTTCACATTACACAATACAATCACAGGACATGGTGGCAGTAAATAGTTATTTCTGTGATTTCACTCAAGAACAAAATATACACCACCTCATATATGAATGCAGACTACTCACTGACTACAGAACTATTCTACAGACAAAAACAGTACAGAAACTAGGACATTGGCCGGTGGATGGTCAATGTTTGATGAACAATTCATTTGAAAATTTCCAAATATTTCTTAAAAATTCAATCAATTAAATAGAGGATATAAATATGAAATATCTCTAAACCTCTAAATATTCATAAACTTTTCTCTACATAACTTTGTTGCTGTTTTTATTGAATTTTAAATTATTTATGTTATATAACTTCTTGTTCTTTGTTTTATTTTATTTTATACCTTTCAACACATGTAAAATTATAATCAAATCAAAAATAATATTTACATGTACATTGTATACTTTGTACAAATATGGTGTGTACAGAAAGGAATAAAATCCCTTCCAACAGGGTTACTGCTGGAAGGAAAACACTAAAAAAAAAAAAAAAGGCTGGATTTTTTGATCGATGTGTAATCTTACTCCTTCAATAAAATACATAGATCTATTTGTCTTAGAGAGGTTTTTCACTGAATGGACAAAACATAAACATAAGACAAACTTGTGTCGAATAAAACAAAACTGTAGCTTTCCGCAAAATTTTTAAGACTGGCGTTTTTTGCAAGAGTTGGAGTTTTGTTTTTCGGGTCCCTCGGAAGTTGTCACATGAAAAGGTTTCGAATGTTCTTGAAAATCTTGTCTATTTAGTGGAAGCGGTTATGTAGTGTTTTAATTGTTCGCCTTGCTAATCTGAATACGAAATTTGTACCAAATTAGTTGATAAATAAATAACGTATTTTTTTGTTTGTTTGTTTGTTTATTTCGTTTAACGTCACTTTATGCTGTTATGGCTAATCGGGCGATGCTACGGTGGGAGTCCTAAATTTATCCTATCCAGGTATGATTAGGATAGGGATCTTTAACGAGTACCTGACATCGCACTGGCTCGGGACCCCCCATGTCCCTTCCGAAGGACAGCATATTTTTTTACTCCCTTTAAAAAATCCTAAGGTCATCTGCCAGGCTGCGAAGCCATGATCTTGGGTTTAGTAGGTTGCTATGCTAACCACTACACCACAGGTGATTCCGCGTATTTTTTTTTATCGATAAGAAATATGATTTGAAACTAATTTATATAAGTAAATATAATATAGCAGGTATATACATATACACAAATTTTTCCATATACATTGTTTATTGCTTATTCCAGTTCATATTTGAAGATGGTGAAGTTTACAAAAAGCGGTGGACTACTGAAGAAATCTATCTAATACATAAAGACTTCCACGCGGCAACCAGTGGAAAAGGACCGAAAACATAAACAAAACTCGAACAAAATGTAGTCTGCTTGTTGGAAACAAGATTTTTGGGTTTGATTCAGTTTCTTTTTTGTTTTTCAGGTACTTGAGAACAAATACACAACATATACTAAACTGATACTAAAGCTTTTGGAGACTTTTACCGTGTAATTTCACAGTAGGCTTGATTTAGCATTCTTTAAAACTCGGTTTTAAAAATACAATTACAGAGATTCGCTTGTTCTGTTCTGCTGTTGTTTTAGATAATACAGTTTACAATGTTCTCAAGGGGGATTATTTGAGACAATTTTATGATACGGTTGCAATCTGAATCTTGAATCTTAATGTACAGGTTTCTAAAATGCAATACCACAGTACAACCACAGTGCAATATATACCACAGTGGACAAAACACTCTTAAAAGCCGGTAAATAAATTGGTCTGATTATTTTAAAAATTTTAATTTATTCTGGCAAAGTAATACTCCCAACTTCATAGTACGTCTAGAAACGGGTCGCTACCCAATTAAAGTACTTCTTATAAAGAAACTAATGAACTTGTGGACAAAACTCTCAAACATGTCCGAAGACAGACTTCCGTGGGTTTGCTTTAACAGGCTTATTGAGCAAGATAAAATAAGAAACAAGCAGGAATATGAGTTCAGTTGGGTTACACATGTGAGATCAATCTTCGAATCACTAGATTGCAAAGAGGAATTTTTACGTATTGATGGAAATTATTTGATACGACAGAAAGATGATATTTTGCAAAAAATAACGACCCATCTTTTGTCCATAGATATCAACAGGGCTTTAAATTCAGCCGCTAACCCAATCTACAGGTATATTAGCAGTTTTAACATTGGAGAACCAGAAAAATATTTAACATTTAAAGTTGGCTTTCATAAAGTGAGAATTGTCAGTCAATTAAGAGTTTCCAGCCCGGCAGTCATCAAGCTATATTTGAAGAACACGACAATTTCACTTGAAGCAAACAAAAATTGTACTTTCTGTGAGCATTTTGTGGAGGACTGAATGAGCCACCTACCTACTGCGCTGCTCTAAATTCAATGAGCTCAGAAAAAACCTTCTTTTAGACCTTTATCACGAAGACCAATGAAATTGCCAATGTTGAAAATATTTTAAATTTTCCTGATATTGAAAAAAATAAACAGTATTTATAATTATATCAGTAAAATATCTATACGAATGAAAAACAGTATTTAACATTTTTTTAATATGTCTAGTTATAAGTAATTAATACAACGATAAGTTATACAGCAATAACACAGCGACGATTAAAAATGGCCATGAAAAGTCGTCGGATTTCGTATTAAGAAACATAATCAGTGCTGAAACTTTAGGTAAACGTCCGAGTGGTTGAGAGAGGCCTAGATAGGGATTCTATCAGAGCTGATCTAGGGATTGTGGATGTGGGATGTGATGGGATGGGATTGGTTCTTTGCTTAGATTTTTCTATTATTTTGTCATTCATTGCTTTTAAGTGACCAAAAAGAAGGAAGATAAGTCATAGCGTTTGTATGTGCCTTTATAAAGTTCAGAAGCGGTAACTATGGAAACAGAAAAACCGAGAATCGGCATTGGGAACGGTTACCATGGTAACGGTTTGTAGCAAACTGAAGGTAACAAAAATTGAAAGGCATGGTGGATGAGGCAGGGAAATGTTTACATAGCCACTTCATATTTATTTTTATTTTTGTTTTGAAATATTCAGATTTTGCTACCTAATACTTCTAAATTAAAAGCCGCCTTGAGCCTACCGCCTAAAGAAAGAATAACATGAAACATTTCAAACGTGACATTTTTTTTTATTCAAACCAAAGAGCCGAGAGAGATCGAGCAAGGTCGGTCAAAAGCAAGAAAATAAATTGTATTTCGTATTAGAAGAAACAGAGTCAAAAAGAGCTCACTCATTAGAATCTGCCTCATAGTCAAGTGTTATTTAATAATGTGGTGTATAAAAAAAAAAAAAAAAAAATGACCGTTTCTTAAACAAATATTTGTATTATTATTTCTTTGATATAAAATACAATTAATACTCAAAGTATTATAATAAGTCCATTGTTATCTACCGTCATTACCCATCTGCTAGCCAATCGCTCGATGCCACGCAGATACCATTCCTTGGGATGGCTGTCAAAGAACTCTTGGACAGCATTTTCAACTTCAGCAAAATGATCAAATTTTTTCCATTGAAGAATATGGGCAATGGATCGAAACAAGTAGTAATCCGAAGGTGCGAGGTCTGGACTATATGGTGGATGAGGCAGGAGTTCAAACCAATGAAGTTCTGTAAACTACAGGTCTTTTTCACCTTCCCCATGGAGAGAACAGTATCTTTCGACACACCACACTCCCTGGCAAGTTAGCGAGTACTTGTGGACGGATTTGACTCAACAGCTTCCTTCAGAACCTCATCAATATCCATTAATGGCCGCCCGGAGCCCTTCTTCCTTTCCAACGTCCTTTCTCCACTTCTAAATTTTTCAAACCAACGCCGCGCAGTGTGCTCTTCAAGGACACCTTCCCCTTCATATTTAATAATTTCACGAGTTACTTCAGCGGTTGTGAAATTTGTTTTCCAGTAATGTCTTAAAATTACGAGAATTTCGTAGAACACTGTCATGTTCCTTCTTTGAAATAAATAGCAGAACTGAGACTTTTTTTGAAGAAGTCCAGTGTTAGTAAACAAGCATAGAAAATGCTCTAAAGGGATTATTAAGTATTGGTATATAATAAATAGCATGAAGATATTTACAGACTTTTGAACTCTGGAATTTGATAAAACGGTCATTTTTTTTATACGCTCTATTATAAGAAGAGTTGAGCTCCTCATTGATTCTAATCTCATAGTATCGCCTTCGCGTTCCCCAACAACGTATCGCTTTATACCAACTAGGTCAGCGGTAAAACATGTTCCATGTTAAAAATGTGGCATAAACCCCTTCATCTACCAACTACCAAACCCTTCTATCATATTATTTTATTTTTTTGGAGTATTAATTTTTTAATTATTATTATTAAGTTATAATAATACAGGTAATCTATTGGTTTAATTGATAATCATTTTGTCTTATGTATACATATATATTGTTCAGTATTTGGAAAATGAATTTTGAAAACAATATTATTTAATGCTGTGAGATAATTATACATTATATGTCCCTATATAAACGCTAATTATAAAGTTTGGAATCGGTAACTATGGAAACAGAACCGAGAATCGGCCAGGGGAATGGTTACCATAGTAACGATTTCTTGAAGGTAACAACAATTATATTTCTACTATTTTATTTAGTTTATTATAATAATAAAGATAATGTATTGGTTTAATTGATAATATATTCATTAGCAACTGGGGATTGAATTTTTTTAAATATATTATTTAATACTGTGAGATAAAAATAAATTTATTAAGTATAATATGAAAAAGTTTTTATGGAAGAATTATCTGGTTTAGTTAAAGACTATAGTTTAACTGTTTTCTTGAATAATTTTGCCTAAAGAATTATCGCACGTGCTATTTACTCCTTCAGATCATCTTTTGCCCATTGTTTTCTGCTGTGGACGTCCATCTTGGATCGAGTTCGTCAAATCAGTCGCCTTTGTATAAATAATTAACGCGTGTAATAATGAGGATGTTTGCGATGGCGCCTAACCTTGGCCGCGACTGATAAATATTTACTAAGACTAGTTGACGATGTTACGATCCTCGTTTCTGCGACACGTAATCTTCTCTTCCCGTCGGTGATTGTATTCCCGATCCTATAGTTAATAAAATAATAATTTTTATTTGTAAAGTGTTGAGTGTAACCATTTTTTTTACCTCGAATCTTTTGTTAACTTCCACAGCCTTCTAGATAACCATTATGAATTTAAGGCTTCTTACAAAGTAAATAAGGTTTAAAGGATATATTCTAGTCCCGTGTGTGTTTATATATCGGGGAAGTGCTGATTTCGGTCCTATCGACTCTTGATCCGAGAATCAGTGATTCAAATCGATCTTTAAGTATCGATCGTTACCGCTATATTTAAATCAGGTTTGCATATCGTACGATAGTTGTTTGTCTTTACTAAGCAAGATTGTTTTGTAATTCCTAATTATGTAATTAGATATTAATTTTTATTTGTTTAAAAAAAAAAAAAAACTGTTATATTAAGTTAAGAAACTATTATTGATTACAACATATTTGGGTAGCATTCATAAAAGCCGGTTACGAAATAGGTCGAGTAATTTACATCAATAAAACGAAATGGTACCCTTACAGAAGTCTGGCTCCAGCCCCTTCAACCACTTAGGATACCTTTTTTCGATTCTAATATCGATGTTTTAGTCTCATCTTTTCGAGAGGAAAGGTTATACTCCTTAATTTACACACAAACTCTAAATCCATGTTAAAGCTATTATTAACTTCTGTTTTATGGCAGATGTGGATATACACAAAGCCAAAATAAATAAATTAAAAAAAAACAAAAAAACTTCTGTTTTACCTTCTGGTATTAAAATGAGAAATAATAAAATAATTAAGTGGAAATAAGAAAATATCACAATATAAAACACTTAATCAATATTGAATTAGTATTATAATAAATTAGAATTAATATACCGCTAAATCACAAGTAATGGTAACTTCTGATAATCTTTATCGTTTCAAGGAAGTGGAAATAAGAAAATATGAAACTTCTGATATACTTTCTAACATTCATTTTTAAATTTATATGTTTTATTGAATTAATAATTCAATCTGTCTCTCTTTAGGGTAATAATTAATACGGACGAGAAAGGATTCATTCACAAAATATGTTTACTGAAATTTTCTCACTTAAATTGATACAACAAATATAAATCTATAAAACACCAAATCCATGTAGAAATTAATCTTCTTAACTTCGGTAACACTTTCACACATTAGGAAAGAGAAAATAAGAAAACATCAATATATAAAACACTAATTCCATTATGAAACTCATGTTGTTAAATTCTATTTCAATTTTTTACATTTAGAAAGACTAAATATCAATATAACAAACTAAACAATACAATCCAAGTTGAAACTATAGAAGTGATTGTTTACATGTGAGGTTATAGGAAAGAGCTATCGATATATGTAATCTCGTGTGGTAGTCAAAATTTACGTTTAAACATAATGATGTTTTTTTTTTTATTCTTTTATTAGCAGAAAGTTACAACTGTATTTAAAAAAAAAAAAAAAATACATCTTGTTAATATGTAATATAAAATGCTAAATAATGACATGGTTAAAACATGTAGAGGAACTACCCATGGATAGTGGCTCCAGTAAAATATTTACAAAAGAAGATCACAAGGCCACCTTCTTTTCAGACGCCTCAGAAGATTGCCAGGAATGGGAAGCAAGTTGTACAACAAGTCGATTTGGATAAACGGTGTGTTTATTATGAAAGGAAAGGTATCTGGTTCGTGCCTAATCTGCAACATATGTGGTATTGAGGTCATTGTGGATCAGTTCATTTGTGACAAAGTTAGGAGTATCAAGGATTTTTGGAAGGATTTTGGATTGGAGTGATTGGATGCGGGAGGAATTCAATAGTTTGGTGGATCCCCATAACTCTATACCGTAAGTCTAAATATGTCTGATAACCGTGATAGATGAGTTTTTGTAGTGAATCGAAAGATTTGAACGTTTGTTGAGTAAGAAACATGATGTTAGAGTGTAAGTTTAGCATTCATGCAACCTCTGCTATAATGGTTCGAATCCTGCCTGAGTTAAAGGGGATCCACGGAATCGACTTCTACCTTTTCAGTATGGATAGAAGAGGTTAATAATCTGTAGGATAGCGCGTTCTTCCTGCTTTTAAATACTTAAGAACCGTAATCCTAAAAAAAAAAAAAAAATCCATTACAGAAATTTATAGTAACTTAGTGACGTTAATAAATCCATTATTGGCCGTATACCAATTTAATTATTTCGATCTAGCCACTGGCATCATCCATCAATCACAGCTTGTGTTCTATATCAAACAAAAACAGTTCAATTAGCCAATGAGGAAGCGAGGTTTGTGTGCCGAGTGTTTCCGCCACTGCCTTCCATATGCAATCGATTCTCTGGAGTGGCGGCGACAGTATCGATGTATTATTCATTGCGGTATCACGGAAGCGGGTAGGTGTGGCTCTTCCGGCGTGAGTACAGTGCTCTATCGTGCCATAACATGAAGGCACGTCATTAGAGATATTTTAAAATGATAATATGAATTACCGTAAAGGGTTTGCCAAAATTTTAATTAACATTTACATTAATTAAATTTGAGTACAAAAGGTGAATGGGTACTACTATTGACGAGGCGCTCCAGCCCCTTAATGCGCCCAAGAATATGTTTTATCGATTCTAAACTTGTTCCGATTTATTTCGATGTTTTAGTCGCTACCTTTCGAGGGGGGAGGCTATTCTCCTTCATTTACACACAAACGATAAATCCATATTCAAACTAATATTAACATCTGTTATACCTTGTGGAATACCTACGCCAGCACGCTTAATGTGTTTCGGGAAAATATGATAATGTTGACATGTTCAATGAGCATTAGTGGTTGTTTGACGGGGTTTAATTTAAAATAAACATACTACATTCAACCAGCTTTAAGTTAGCAGAATGAAATTTAGAATAGGACAAACATATGCGGAGTTATAGCGAAAAATGTTTTTAAAAAACAAGGATTTCACAGCTGACGAATTGAGAACCTCCTCTTTTTTGAAGACGGTTGAAAAAGAAATTAGATAAAAATTATGCTATAACTAGATGATATACAAGCAGGAATGTTCTACAGAGTTATACAGATATTTTTGCTAGGAAAAGAATTAACAATTGAAGATATCAATACAAAGATCCGCCAAACGTAGACAGTTTATTATTTAAAGGGGCAACTTAATGAAAACATGAATTCCTTCATTGACTTCCGGACAACCCAATGCCTACATAAATATCAAGTACTCCATACGAAGACTCAACTAGGCCAAGGGTGACGCTTGCAATCAGATGCACAGCACGCCTTAACCTCGAATGTAAAACATATCTCAGGTTCCGTAAACGGTAGCGGTCATACCTCTTTGGTGTGCACTGTTGAGATATCTTTGACATTGGAAACCTCTTAAAGGCAGTTTCACATTTACGTCGTTCGAATACACGCACAGGTTGTGCGTCATTCTTAGATCAGTAACGTTCAAAGGTCATCTAAGAGGACTCATCGGCATTTAACATTCAACAAAATATTTCTCCTATCCAGTTAGCAAACTTCAAGGTGCTAGTTGTAACTTAATACAACATTTTAAATAATATCAGTCAGAAAAAATATTACATAAAAACAAAACATCTTCAGTGGCCGTTTCCATTGTATTTTGTGGCCATAATTATTTGTTCAAATATATACTATAGTATAAAAGGACAAGCCATTTTTCGTTTGGAATCACTAACCGTGAAAACTACTGAACCAAGCTGTAACAATTTTTTTTTTTATTGTTTTTTTCTTATTTATTGATATTTACAACTGTACAAAAAAATATACATTAAGTAAATGTGTTGATAGTGAATAGAACTTGTGAAGAACTACTCACTAGTATCACTTCAATAAAATCTACACTAAAAGGTCTCTAGGCCATCTTCTTTTGAAACGCCTCGGAGGGTTATCGGGAATGGAGTGGGAAGCAAGTTGGGAGACTAGTGGATTAGAGTGGTTATGGAGCTTACTATGGAAGGATGCATATCTGGTTTGGGCTAAATCAGCACTATATGGAGCATTAAGATCTTTATAGATAAGTTGATTGGTCACAAAATAAGGAGCATTGAGGATTTTGGATTGTGAGGATTGGATACGAAATCTAGTAAATGTTGAAGTAGTCTGTAACGAGCAGTTTCTTGTCGTTTGAGTCTTGTATGTGGATTCCAAGTAAGACGTTTGTCCAAGTGGAGTCCTTGGTAGCGGATCTGTTCAACAGGGACTAGTGGAATATCATTAAAGGATACTGTAGAAGTAACAAATTTAAACTACATTATCTTCATTGTTCGAGGAAGGTTTAGCAATAATAAAATTTACAGATTTACAATTAAATTGTCATAAAAAAAGCGATACATATATGGTGCGCAGTGAAGTTTGATAGTCTACCGGTAGGTGGCGAGCACCATTTGAGAGAGGTTACAAAAATACGACGTTATACAGACCTATTACATAATGATAAAATATTCTTATATATAAATTGTTATTAAAAAAGCTATAAATATGTGGTACGACTTGTGGATACCAGTGAAATTCGAAAATTAACTGATATGTGGTTAGCACTGTTCCGCTAAACTATTGCATCCATCTGTACAAAATTTTAACAAACTCATTTTCATAGTTTAAGGAAAGTTTAAAAATAATAAAATTTACAATAATACAAATTTAAATGAACACTGTTGATTGGAAAGAAACGAGGTTTGCCAAACTTTTATATACTTTTATGGTTAAAAATTAAAATCCAACCATATGAAATAAATAAAATTATTTCCTCTGAACCAAAATTATTACCAATTAAAAATGTCGACCCTTAAATTTTTGGTATTATTTGTAAAAATATGAATCATGGGCCTTAAGTTGTAAGAACTGATAATGAGGTTCATTATACGCAAGAGTTTCTTAATAGTGTCTTTCCCTTTGGAAAACCATTAAATCATACATTAAAATTAAATATTCAAAGCAAAGTTTCAATACTTAGTGGAAAATTAACATAATATATAATAAACCAAATTTACTCGATTACCAACACAATTCCTATGTTGACTTTATTTCAAGAGTATCTAGTCTGTATTTGTTTGAAGCGGAAACTTCCGCCAACGAACTATTTTCGCTTCGCCTAACACAGGAAGGGTTAGAGGAAATGATAAAAGTTCGATAACGCCATGGATAACATCAAACCAAGTAGTTTTAGCTCCGCTGAATTTCAATGTTAATCAAATTTTTGTACAACTATAAACAATGTCCCACAAAAAAAGCGAGGCACGCATATACAAATATTAACTTATCAAATAGACGTACGAGTCATGTATATGAAGAATTGATTCGTGAACTCAATGGTAAGCTAGATAACTGCAAAAATATTTGGAGAATGGACAACAAACACTCGTAGCAGTACTTATAAAATAAATTTTATTCCCTGATATGTAAAACTCTAGAACACGTGATTTCTGAAACTAGAACCTATTCCGCAAGTTTTTTGAATTATAAATGATACCCCGCACCTTAGGCAACGCCCACTGCTAACTGGATCATAACCTTGTCCACTAAGAGGCTAGGTGTAGCACTGAATCATATAAAAAATAAATAAATAAATTAAGGCTTAGCGAACCCGAAGGTTCGATGCCGACACCACCAACCGTCGACCGCACACTTCCCTCCAATCCACTCCTCCAAAACCTAAATCCCCAGGTCGGCCCAGACGCAATCCTCCCATCTTCGTCTCGGCCTATCCCTCGGTCGTTTACCCGACTGCTCATAACTAATTACTTTTTTCGGAATTCGATCATTATTATGTTGCCGGGATAAACACTTCGTGTGGTCTTTTCATTACTAATGTGAGCGGAGACCGCATTCTACGATAATCTTCCTCCAAAGAGTTTCCCTCCCAGTGGTGTTGAGGAGACGGATTGGGACGTAGCTGTCTGGTTCGTGCTTGGGCTGTCCCCTTTTTGTGAAAAAGGAGTACTATGGACGGTTGCTTCTTTTTCCAGGGCGTGGAGGCGTAGTACCCCAAGACCGGAGATCAGGACATGGTTATAACCACTAAGAGGGAGGTAACAGCGCACTGTTAGTCTTCCTAGGCCAGGCACGTTTTGATAAAGGCCTAAATTGGGTAATCGAAGGGTCCTACTCCTGGAGCGTTGATTTCCGGGTTGTTGGCACACTTCTTAGGCAGTGTCCTTTAACTCGAACGAGATGACTAAGGGGATCCCGGGCTTCTCCTGTTTTTTGTAGGTTTTTCGAGGTATTGTTTTCTACTTCTTTGTCAAGTAATAGTATCATCTTGTCCTTCAAGGTCCCCCTGAACTTTACAGAGAAAGATGTGCAGCTAAAACCTCGACACACTTCTCGTTCATCATGTCGCTGCAGGTGTCCTGTCCCGAGTCGTAAGAGTGGGGATCTGTTGATTTTGTCCAGGGTCAAGTCGTGTTAATGGTTTCTCTCCAAACGTACGTTGGTGCGCGCTCCGGCGCGAAACTCTCTCCAGTGCTGTTTGTATTTTTGGACCCCGCTCTTTGTCCAGTTATCTAGTCGAAACTTTGCCTATACAGTCGGTTCATCTCACGTTTGTGAATCCGGTAGTCATGTGGTGTAGGCGTTGCCATAATTGACGACGGAAATGTGTGATATTTGGTGCCGCTGTTGAGTGTACTAATCGGATCTAAGTCAACTGATTGCGTGTGTGGGAGGTTCTTTGGTGTTTGTTGTTGTGGTGATGAGGGGTACGGTATCGTGAAGGGGCCGTATTAGTCTTCTATGGAATTGTATACGTGTTGTTGTGTGAGTTATGGATACATTGTTTTGGTGTCTATGTCTTCAGTCGTAGTAATAGTGTGAGGGTAGATGGGAACACGAAACACTATCTGTCCCACTTCGGCGAAGATCCTACCGTGCTCACTTTTCCACGTGATGAGCCGAGCGAAGAGAGTGGTGTGTGGTTTGGGCTCGGGAGCCACTAGAGATGTCTGATCACAGGGAGGTGGCCCCATCCAAGCTATGTTACAGGAAGTGTTGATGAATGGGAAGTGGGAAAGTGATGAAGCGAGCCATATGTCTAATATGTTATGGGTCACGGGTTAGCGTTACTGGGTTGGAAAAATGTGGCTAGTCTGGAGAAATTATTTGGAGACCCAGTGTTATCAGTGAGTTTTAGACGTTTGGTCCATGAATTCGGAGATCGGCAGCCAAAAGTCGTATGTTTGTGTTGAGGTCTACTGAGTTAATAGTGCGTTGGATGTCCAGTAAAAATATCAGTTCGAAATCTGTGTATGTTCAGTCGTTTGCTTGTCTTTGTATGGCCGAAACCAATTTGTAAAGTATATACGGTAGTTTAGGTAGTATGACTGACGGGCGATCTAAATTGTTGAAGTCGGTGGGTGGATTATCTCGGAGTGCTAGGATTTCATACATAAGAAGTGTAATCCGAACCAAATCTATCCTCAGTGGTCATGTTCTGTATATTGTGTAATTACATAATTCGCAATCTGTCGCCGGCCTTGAGGTGTGTGTCTGTGATAAGGCAGTCTTATGTTGTAGCGCGACAAATAAGTCTATCGTGATGCTGGTTGGCGTTTCTTAACACCGTTAGCATTCCAGTGAGTAGTGTGTGTATGCATTTGGAGTTATTAAAGTTCTCATGGTATTTTATAATAATCTGGGAAATTAACTGCATGAAAATTGTTAATTTGTGGTGAATTAGGGTTCAGGAAGTTGTCAGTAATTTGCGAATTTTAGATTGTCGAACCCAACGACTTTACATGCCCATTTTAAGCGCCGCGCTGCTATTACTTCAACTATATTTACCGGATATAACTCGCGCAGTTCCGCATTGTGAAGCCTTCTAAATTCTCCTGTTTCTTCATCCTTTTTTGGGCCAAATATTTTACGCAGTACTTTTATTTTCGAAAACTTTAAGGCGTTGTTCCTCCCTAACGTCAGCGGCCATGTTTAACATCCGTAGAGAACTGTTGGTAGTATAATAGTTTTGTATATCCTAATTTTTAATTTTATGGAGTGTATGCGCGAACTAAGTAATTTTGCGACCGAGGAATAACAAGCATTACCGGCTTGTAACCTAGCCTTTATTTCTTCTTGAATTTTATTTTTTCTCGATATAATAGATCCTAGATATTTGAATTGCTTAACGTGTTTAAATTTTATCCCGGAAATATCTACATTACTAAAATTTTCACGGTTTCTACTACTAACCATATATTTCGTTTTATCGGTCTTAATTACTAAACCGAATTCGTTACCGGTTTTCATAAGCGTAGAAGCGTTTAGTTTAATAGTTTTCTCGTTTTCACCCAAAAGTACCAAATCATCATCATAATCAAGAACCGCATATTTACCACCCATCTCTAATCCTTTTCCTGTAAGCATTACCTTCCTAATCACGTATTCCAGCGCTAAGTTAAATAATACCGGAGAAAGAGAAACTCCCTGTTTTAAACCCGAACGTACCTCAACCTTTTCGGAGTAAAAAGCCCCGATTTCGACTCTATTAAATGTTTCGGACATGCAATCTTTACTAGATTAACCAATTTCATTGGTATCCAAAGTTCGATCAAAATATCAAACAGTTTCTGGCGGTTAATCGAATCGAAAGCCTTTTGGAAATCAACATACAGCTGATGCACTACGCCCTTAAGTTCTAATATTTTCTCTAAAATTTGACGAAGGGAAAATATTTGATCGATAGTTGAATGACTCCGTCTAAAACCACATTGATAGTCTCCAATTATCTTCCCTTAGTACATTATTTATAAAACAAGAGAAAATATTCAAGTTTCTAATAAACGTTTTGGAGAAATGGCTTCATTTCCCATTTAGTAAAAGCTCTCATTGTGGTCATATCTTGTTTCTGAGGACATCTTGTTTTTTTTTTTAATCTTTTCCGATGAAGCCTTGATAGTAGTTCTATTAGTTCATAGTAGATAGAATGTAGAATGGTAACCGAATTCTTCAAACCCGCATCACTCTAGCTGATCGATTCACCTCGAGCACAACATTTATCAATAGATTTTTTCTATGAACTCACCGGTAAACTTCCATTTCTATGATTTCAAGGTGGATTGTATTTTTTTAGTGTTGTATATATTTATAATTTCTTATTTCGTCTTCTCAAATATAAGAAGGTGTAATATAAGTAAACAGCGTTACTTTTTATATGGATTTTGTGTTTTATATATTTATATTTTGTTATATCTACTCATGTGTGAATGGATTCTTTGTCATCCATATTATTATTTAGGTGAGAACGATTGTGAAATGTGAAAAGGTTCATCAAAAGTTTATACGAAGTTTACACTTCCCTAATGTGAGAAATACAGCAGAAATCAACAACATAACTTTCAACAAGGATTTTGTGTTTTATGTATTTATAATTTGTTATTTTCCACTTCCCTAACGTGAGAAAGTAGACATTATATTTAACTCTAATTTAGTGCTAGTAAATTCCGCAAGTGCGTCTCCACGAAACCTACCTGACCCGCGCTACACCGACCAGTTCGATCCTTACGCTTCACTTCGATTTTACATCAGTTCTTTCCTATAACCTCATATGTAAACAATCACTTCTACAGTTTCAACTTGAATTGTGTTGTTTAGTTTGTTATATTGATATTTAGTCTTCTTAAATGTAAATAGGTGAAACAGAAGTTAACAAAATGAGTTTCATAATGGATATAGTGTTTTATAAATTCATGTTTTCTTATTTCCTCTTCTCTAATGCGTAAAAGTTTTACAAAAGTTAACAAGATTAATTTCTACATGGATTTGGTGTTTGTACATATTTATATTTGTTGTATCAATTTAAGTGAGAAAATTTCAGTTTACAAATTTGAGAATGGATTCTTTATCGTCTATATTACTTATTGCCCTAAAGTGAGACAGATTGTATTATTAATTCAAGAAAACTCATCGGTCTAAATATAAATGTGAGAAAGTATATCACAGGTTTCATATTTTCTTCTTTCCACTTCCCTTGAGAAAATATAGCAGAAATTAACATGATAACTTTCAACAAGGATTCTGTGTTTTATATATTTGTAATTTGTTATTTACACTTCCCTTACATCAGAAAGTTTATCAGGAGTTAACATTACTGGTGGTTTAGCATTATATTAATTCTGATTTAATATAATATTAATTCATATATGGTGTTTGTGGTTGGTGGTTGTGGGATATAGTGTTTGTGGGTAAATTAAGGGGGATAACCTTGCCCTTGGAAAAATAGAGAATAAAACATCGAAATAAATCGGAAGAAGGGGTAACAGGTGCTTCGATGTCGTAACCAACAGAATATTCAGGAAATATTTACTACGAAGATATAGGTTAAGTACAATCGATTGTAATCGATTTTATTACAATCAATTGAGTGAACCATTACTGATCATTCGCTCTTCCTTCATAACATCCCTGACCGCAATAAGAACGCGGAAGAGATAGCCGTGGGTATTGTTCTTCCTCATCCCGGGGGCGACATTATCAAGACCTCCTGTTTTCCTTTAGCGATCAGTTGATCGTCATTTCTCATTTTGACAGCTGTTGGTAATGAAATCAATGTAAACAAAACAAAACAAAACAATTACTGTTGAAAATATTTAAAGTTAATTTTCGATGTATGTGTGTTTATTGACAAACCTAAAAAAATTCAATTTCTCTCTGACTGGGAAAAGTAACAGGTCAGATATGTCTATGTATAATCTACTGTTTTACCAGTTTACACTTTAGAATTAAAATGATCAAATAACATCAATAATAATTAAATCAAATTAACAATTTAAGATTTTCGAAACAATACTAAAACGACAAGAAACTGCTCGTTACAGACTACTTCAACATTTACTTGACAAACGATCAAAGCTCCCAATTAATTACAAAAGACTCATTTACATGACTGTGATTAAACCTACTTGGATGTACGGAGTTGAGCTTTGGGGCTCTACTAAACCATCCAATTCATCTCGTATCCAATCCTTGCGATCCAAAATCCTTCGAAAAATCCTTAATGCTCCTTACTTTGTGACCAATAAACTTATCCACAAAGATTTTAATGTTCCATATGTTGCTGACATAGCTCAGAGGAGATACCTATCCTTCCTTAGTAAGCTCCATAACCACTCCAATCCACTAGTCTCCCAACTTGCTTCCCCCTCCATTCCCGATAATCCTCCGAGGCGTCTGAAAAGAAGATGACCTAGAGACCTTTTAGAGTATATTTTTATTGAAGTGCTACTGTTGAGTTGTTCTTCACTAGTTATTTACATGCCATTGTATTCACTATCAACATATTTACTTGTATATGTTTGTACAGCTGTAAATATCAATAAATGAAGGGGAATTTTTTTTTTTTTTTTCAAAATAAACAAAGGTGAGAGAAACCTGGTTTAGTATTCAATTATCTAATTTAGTTTCATGTTTATATCTTGGTCACATCCGATTTTTGTTATTTTATAACCTGCAAGGCAGGTCGAAACGTTGGCACGCCCAAATATAAGTTTTTCATTTAAAAACTGGCTGTGTTTATTTAACCTTGACTGCACCCCTGACAAATTCATCTCCTTAGTAAAAACTCACAGTCAACAATACAACCATCATCGTTAAAATAAAAAGTTTTGTCGAAAAAACTATTGAATGGGAGCCATGTTTATCACATAACAGTAACATAATAGCTGCAGACTCTAAAGTTTACTAAATACTGTTAGTTATTCCATTGTTATCAAATCTCAATTGTTTTGTAATTTCGTAACAATAATTTCGGTCCTAGTTATGAACCAGATTTCTTGGATAATTAACTTTAACACGCTAATATATTTAGGTGAATCTCGCTCTTCCTTAGTCTATTTCGAAGGATATTTCCAAAAAGTATTCATATATAAATGTATATATGTTTAGTAAGGTTCTTGAGGTTCAGTCAATACCGAAACGTCACCAAAATAGTTTTTTTTGGATGCACCTCAAGAACCTTACTAAACATTTAATAGTAACAGTCATCCAAAATTTAAATTTATCCATATTTGCATATCGAGTCAAAACTGGAAAATATCTATAGTGGAAGAATGGGATTTTATGAAGATATAAGACAGCCCATGATCCTGAAGCAGTTACAGTGATGAAGGAACTCCAGAAATACAATGGAAAACTAGCAAGTGTGAAGAATACGAGGACATTTCTAGTAAGATACAGGGCATGATTATGAGAACAATATATCTCGAAACGTCACCAAAATAGTTGTTTTTATTTATTGACTGAACTTCAAGAGCCTTACTAAACATTTAATAGTAACAGTCAAAAAATTTACCATAAATATTTATATATTTACAGATAAATTTTAAAACTGTAAGATATAAATTGTTAGTATGCATCTAAGCTGGCAAAGACGAAAGTCATCAGTTCCTAGCATAAACTTTTAAGAAAGTAAAAAAAAAAACGTATAAGAAAAAAAAAAAAAAACGTATAGTAGAACACCAAAAGCAATAATAGAATGATTGGTTGTCATTATCATGCCACAGGATTAAATGAGCATACTAAAAAGAATATGGATGCCGGATCTATGCTGATATAAATCAAGTAAATATTAAGACACCGAAGTGACACCTCGGTTTAAAAAAAAACAACAAGGTTTACACAGGTATCTCAAAATATTTTCTACTACTGCAACCAAGAAATTTTTGTCGCATAGTTAGAAAAAAAATACTGATCACTTTAAATATGTGAGATTTCAACGTAAACAATGATAATTTAAAAAAACAGATGACTCAAACAGAAGGTTTTGTAAATATTTCGTTACTAAAAACAAATTTCATTCATGATCGAACCGCTCAGTAGAGAGCTTCAGCTGTTATATAATCGATTCTTGTTACGCAATCGACTCTGAATCTGTTGCAACATCGGGCCTGAATCACTTCCTCCGTACTCGCCCATTGTCGAGCTCGCGGCCATTCATCCATCTCGAGTGGAATTCCACTCCACTACGCCGTACTCCACCACCCGCAAGGTACCGGTTCCGCCCTATAGAGTGCAGTTCCTCTTCACGGTTAGTCCATTCAGGATTTACGCTGAACTACGAATTACATTTACAGTATAATAAACAAATATCTATACTATGAAATAAAAGGACAAACCATTTTTCTTTTGTGATCACTGACCACGAAAACTACTGAACCAATCTGTACCAAATTTTAACAACACCATCTTCATAGTTCGAGGAAGGTTTATTATTCTACTTATTTACAATTAATTTGCTATTAAAAAAAAAAGAAGGATAAAATGCGGACAACAGTGATGTTTGAAGTGTTTATGATCTATTGTTTTTCCCAGCCAGGGAGAAATTGATTTTTTTTTAATGCTTTAGAAAATTCTAACGTTCAAAAAATATTTTACTGTTGTTACGGTCGGGAGAGGTTGGCAGTGCTGTGGGCGTGGCAGGTAGCCGAAAAGGCTGGCGAGTGGCCTAGAAGGGCACAGGCTTATACCTGGCCAGAAAAGTCTGGAAGGTTCGACGTAGGTTTAAATAGGCCAGCCCCTAGGCTAGTGAGGCAGTATTCATGTGTCAGTAATCAGTGAACGATCAGTCAGTCAAGTGTCAGTGAAAGTAGTAACAATCTCTGTGAAATAGATTCTTATGTACAATTGTGACTCCTAGTATATTGAAGATACGTAAGTATTGTATAGTATATATATTAGTCTAATTAGATATTTGTTAGACCTAAGTATAATTGTTATTAAAGTAAGTAGCTTAAGGACTTATTTGTATTTATTAAGTTGTAAATAAATTAATATTTTGTAATAATCACTCATTTGAGTTATGTTATACAGATAGTTATATGTGTCTGGAAGTAAGTCTTACTTTGTAACACCTTACGTAATCGTGACTCAGGAACACATCGTACCTCCACGTATTTTGTACATATTTTGTATTTAAATTGTAGTTTGATTAGACATACCCCGCTGTGGCCTGTAACAACTGTTATTTATTTTTTTTTATTTCGTTTAACGTCACTTTATGCTGCTATGGTTAATCGGACGATGCTACGGTGGGAGTCCTAAATTTTGCCTATCCAGGTATAATTAGGATAGGGATCTTTAACGAGTACCTGACACCGCACAGGCTCGGGACCCCCATTTTACGTCCCTTCCGAAGGACGGCATAGCTAAGGATTTTTTCCTCCCTTTAAAAAATCCTAAGGTCATCTGCCGGGCTGCGAACCCGCGATCTTGGGTTTAGTAGGTTGCTATGCTAACCACTACACCACAGGTGACCCCATAACAACTGTTCAGTTGTTCAACTGTTATTATTATTTTTTAATATTTTCGTTATTAAGCTACACACTTATACTTCCCTTAATTATAAAAGGTTCAGTCTATTTTTTAAATAATACAAGCATTTACAAACGCGGCTTTCCCCGCTCTTATATCTAAAAAACCTAGATAATTTTAACTAATAATTCATGTTGTATTTGTTTATCTATAATATCTTGTAGTGAAGTATGCAATTGAACTTCGTTTCTTTAATGACAGTTTCACTCAGCAGTAATTTTTAATCTGATTAAAATCGAACAGGTGGTTCAAGGTTACATAAACATATAATTTGACATCGAATTTTTAATTTTAATGTATGAGTTGGTAATCCTAGACTGCAGTGCTTAAAAATAAAGACCTATGAATATTTTTTAAAACACAATATCAAAAAAGCTAAGAATCTACATTTTGATTTAGTAATAATTTTTATTTTGCAGAAATAATTTTACTGATTTCATATGGTTGGATTTTAATTTCTATACATAACAGTATATGACAAAGTGGCAAACCTCTTTTATGCCACTCGACTTTGCACATTTAAAATTATTTCTATACACAATTTTATTATTGTTAAACATTCATAAAACTATGAAGATATAAAAACTTGGTACACATGGGTTCTCATTTGTTCAACCATTGCAAGCTCAATTGCCACATTTCAAAAGTGCCACAATTCTAAAACTTGAATACAAAAAATTAACAATTTTCACAGTCTTGTGTGAAATATCGAAAGTTTAACTGAATTATTTACAAATCCCATCCGCAAGTGAGGTGTATCAAGGGTGATTTGAAGTTATTTTGATACATTTTTAACATTTCATAGAAGAGTATTTAACTTAAAGATGATAAATCAAAAATACAGATTTTTGAGTTGTGTAACTTTAGAAAATAAATGTGCGATATGTAAATAATTTTTTCTTCATCTTTGGAATTCGTCTATCTGTGGACTACGTTCAACAATTCATTTCTGATTCTCCCATTCTTTCCAATATTTCTTCATCTTCTCTGCCTGATGTTTCCTCCTTTCATGTGACCACTGCCTATTAATTTTTATTTTAACTACTTTTGGAAATTATATCTTGTTGATTGCTGTACGAAATATGACTATGTCAGAAATTTAATCCTTTTGTTTATTTGCTACCATCATATATTCTTTTACCATCCTTATCTATGTATTCGTTTTCTGTTTTTGGAGGTTGTGTTGCAAAATATTCTTTGTTAGTCTTCTCTCATCCATTCTCATTAAATGTCCATAGAAATTCAATCTACGTTTCCTCATTGCATCACTTAATTTTTCAGTAAACCTTTTTTATTAATTTAATTGAAATAATTAAATTTTATCATCAATTTTTAGTTCTATATCACATCGGGTCAATCCATTTCAAATCACCCAATATAAATATAATTTGTTGCTCAACATTTTTTATTTTCCTGATTCTTTTATCATGAATTCCCTATGGGTAGACATTCACAAAACTCCAGTTGAAAAAAAATTTGCAAGCCATATTTTCTATTTGACAGCCATTTTAAAATGATGATTTAGTGAATTTTATGAAAAAACGGGGTTTGCGGAAAATTTAATTGCGAAAATCATTTTCAAAGATATCAGAATAATTTAAAAACTAGTGTGTTCAGCATGAAATAACCTTTAAAAGGACATTATTTTAATTTTCCTAACATGCAAGAGAGTCATTCAAACTCTTTCTCAAAAAATCGGAAAAAAAAATTTTTAAAATCGTTTTTTTAAAGCCAGAAATTGTAAGGAAGGAAAAGAGACTCAAAAAAAATATTTTATTTATCTGGTAAGTACTCGTAGTACTACCAACAGCATAAGTTTCAGTCTTGAGAATGTACTCCTTTTTTTTCTAAGGCTTTTCAAAAATGGCTGAAAGCAGGTTTTTGTCAATTTTCATAGGTCAATTTCTGAAAAGGGACTGAATGAAATGAAAAATTTTATAACATGTTCCTTATACTAATGAGAATACACCAAAAAAAAATTATGACTGAGACTCAACTATGTTTTGAGTTATGGAGCTGTGAATTTCAATAAAAACGCTACATTTTAATCAAGTAGATTGTCTAGTCTAAAACTTTTGCTGTTGGTATTACTACGAGTACTCAACACAGAAATAAAATATTTTTGTGAGTCTCTTCTCCTTCCTTAAAATTTCTGGCCTTAAAAATAACGATTTTTAAGTTATAGAGTTCGAATGACTTTCTTGCATGGTAGGAAAATTTAAATAATGTCCTTTTAAAGGTTATTTCATGCTGAACACACTAGTTTTTAAATTATTCTGATATCTTTAAAAATGATTTCGCAATCAAATTTTTCCGCAAACCCCGTTTTTTCATAAAATTCACTAAATCACCATTTTAAAATGGCTGTCAAATAGAAAATATGGCTTGCAAATTTTTTTCAATTGGAGTTTTGTGAATGTCTACCCTTATTTGGGAATCCACTCACTCTGATATGTACGCAAAAAAAGAATCAAGAAAATAAAAAAATGTTGAGCAACACGACTGGGTGATTTGAAATGGATTGGCCCCATCATATTTTTGTAATCTCTCATGGAGAATGGCGTTCGCCTAGTAATGAAGTAATTAAACTTTTCCTCTTTAGGTGAGAGTCATCATATTTAATTTCTTGTCCTACATTTAAAAAATTCATATATATCCTACATTTTAAAAATTGATATATCAAAGTGTTGATGTTTTGATGTCGTATGTTTTTAGAACTGATTTTTTCTTTTATTTTTAATACTTTGTAATGTAATATTGAAACTCTCAAAAATATTTTTATTTTTCATAAAATTTTTTTATTAAGCTTCTCTATTATACTTCCCTAAATTAGACAAGGTTCAGTATATTTTAACAATATTATCTGACAAAGCAGTAATAAATCCCTAGAGTAATAATAGAACCGATGACGGGAAGGGTTAGGCACAGGTGTAACAAAAAAAGGGACCCGCCTTACCTCCAATCAACCGAAGGCGCCTTTCAAAAGCAATATCAGGCCCAACGTAGGAATCAAAAATAACTATGTTGAAATACCAGTAAATACGTGTTTCTTTTACTAGAAACTTTCTGGGTTAAAAATTAAAAAAAAAAAAAAAATATTATTAGTAGCAAAAATATCAGGTAAAAATCATATTTATGTAAATCCTCATCATAAAAATCAGATTCACTAAATATGAACATTTTTTTAATTTTATGATGACAAAAAAAAAACAACAGGCACTTGAGAATAAAAAAAGACTATCGAAAATGTATTATTTTTTTTACTCATCAAATTGGATGAAATCATTATTGCGTTGTGTTAATGCATTCAAATTACTGCAGGTTTATAATTTTAAAATATAAAAAATGCATGTATTTCATTTAAAATATTTTTTTAAATTTAAAATACCCTCCATTATTCTCAATACATTTCTGCCGAGTAAATAATTTTTCTAGGTCCTGTGAATAATTGGGCCGACTGAAGTCAGAAAATGTATTTTCCATTAATTCAAGGTAGGGAGACCCTCCAGGGGCACACCCAGCCTCTATATCGTGGGTACTCCTAATTAAGTAAAAAACCTAGCGGTTTAGCGATACTTTTTTCAAATCTCATTTCACAACCGTTGGCCCAGTAATAGTGAAATCTTACCTAAATACTGAACCCAAGATCATTCATGGGTTTTAGAGTTACAGGTTTTTTTTATTTATTTATATTTTAAGCTTGAAGCTTGAGCTTTAGGGCTCCACTAAGCCATCCAATTCATCTCGTATCCAATCCTTACAATCCAAAATCGTTAAAAAAATCCTAAATGCCCCTTACTTTGTCACAAACAAACTTATCCCAAAGATCTTAATATAGCTTACGTTTCTGACATAGCTCATACCAGATATCTATCCTTCCATAGCAAACTCCACAACCATTCAAACCCATTAGTGTCACAACTTGCTTCTCATTCCATTCCAGATGACTCTCCGAGGCGCCTGAAAAGAAGATGGCCTCGCGGTCTTCTAATATAGAACTTCATTATATACCTTTATAAATGCTACCAATGGGTAGTTGCTTTAAAAATAAGTGACGTGTCATTTTTTTTATCATTATCATCAAACTTACTTGGTGTATTATATTTGTATATACAACAAAAAATAAAAATAAAAATAAAAAAATTAAGAAACTTTGATTTAATTCTTACAATTCAATTAATTATCAACGATTTCGGTTCGACTTGATTGTTTTCCTTTACGAAATTATATTCATCAGAGCGTCACAATATTTGGTCTAGATGGTTGTTTCGTTCAGGGTCGAACCGTTCGATAACAACGGTTCTATTTGCTATAAAATAACGCACAAGGTAATTTGGTTCTATGGATTTAGTGGCTGATGGCGATGCTTGCTATAGAGAGTTCATATTCCATAGTGGGCCGGATATCCGGAGAGCTAAGACATTAGGCACGGTCGTAATGTTGTTTGTTCCTGGCTGCTCGTCAGCTAATTGACGGCCGGAATAGACAGTGTGCTATATTTGGCTGGGTGTAGATTGAGGCAACAGTGGCTTTTTGTACATATGACTTTGCGCAGTGAAACTTTGCACCAAGCTCACTAAAAAGTTTCAGTTGAGGAAAAAGTGTTTTGCTGTTGTCTAAATGAGGGATATTTTATTTTTCTTACTTACTCATGAAAAACACTGATTGGCTCCAATGAATTTTCACGCTGATCCTAGTTACCTCTCATGTTTTATAACAGTTAGTTGATTGTAGTGTTTCAAGAGGTGTGATTCCTTTGTGGGATAAAGTCGTGCTTTCAACAACTAAATATTTCTCAAATCGATTAGGTTTTGCATTAATTTTATTCTATAATTATTGTAATTTTAATATATAATATTCATTTTGTTCAAAATATTAGCCAAAAGTCATGGTATTTGAAAATAAAATAGAATCCCCTTTATGATATGAATTAGGAATGACTTTGCACCAAGTATATTTTGGCACAAAGTGACCTCCCTGTGGGAAGAAGTCTTAGGCAGCATTGCTCCTCCTAAATAAACCAATAAACGAGGATATTTTAAAGTTAAGGAGTTAATAGGCTGGTTAAAATACAAAATATTTGGGATAACGTTTTGTTTCTTGTTAATAAGGTTTTGGCCATCTATGTGCAAGTATATTGACGAATGCTGTTTGAATTTTCCCTAGTTATAGCTTTTAAATTAAACTATTGCAGATTGCATTTTTCCAAAAGTGTTTCTCTAAGAATCAGTGTGCAATTTATTGTAATTTACAATCGTTTCCTTTAACAAAAACCTTACAAACAGAGAAAAAAATCACTAGGCTAATCTCCAAACAATATCAAGAAATGACTTCCATCTCATAACTACTATCAAGCTTTGGCTTTGCTAATGCTTTTTTAAATGAAAAAATAAGGTGGTGCAAAGTCACAGGTATCCGGTTAACTTAGCACCAAAGTTAAAAAATAATAAAATTTTGTAAATATAAAGTTTTGTATATTTTACAATTCTAAGATTATGCGATGAATCAACAGCATTTTTAAGCGAATTATTTAAAGCAAATATTTTAATACATACATTATTGATAGGTAGTTAAAGAATGAAGTTCAACAAAAGTGGTACAAAGTCACGCCGTTTTACGGTATCATAAAAATGAATGCATCGTTCTGGAACGAGATGAACAACTGAATATTAATTTAAATTTACGATATAAAAGGCTTAAGAAAATATAACATGAAACATTTTTAAAAAAAAAACCCTACACATACAAATAGTGGTAGACTTTTCTCATTCGATCCAATAGCAACGCTTTTATTTACCATATTTGTCGTATTCATTATAAATTCCTTCAAATCCTCTTTTCTCTGCGTTGAAAGTTTTTCAGACCCAGTACTTCTGTATTTGAGGAAGTAACTTTCAAAACGTGTTTTGTCACAAAAATTTTTTTGAGTTTTTGATATCACTAGATTTGTTTTTCAGAACCCTACAATATGTGATGAGTATTAGCCATCAAAACAAGCTTTGTCCCATCTAAAATTAGTAAACAAAATCAGGGTTTGAGCTTTGTCAACTAAGCCAAAAGATGCATTATTGACAACATTGACAATAATCGCTTACACTGGTACATGGTTGTACTTTCTGACTCTCCAAGTATTGAAAATTTTGTGGAAGAGGATGAAACTTGTGGCAGTTTTGAAAATGAAAGATGTGAACTGCATATTCAAAAACTAGTGACTGTTAAGAAAATCAAAATATTCCCCGAAAACTATGATTGTCGTTAACATAGATTATCTTTTATGTAATTATAATTTTTATTTTGTGTACTTTTGAGCAAACAGTGACTTCTGAAAAATGAAACATAGCCACTTCAAACATAGCCCAGTCAATAAACACATTGTAGAGTGCATGGAATATGCGATAATTTTTGACTTCATAGCATCATTAGGAATAGTTAGAAGGTAAACATACTAAAAGTCCCCGGTGAACTAAAAGTGAGCTAACGGTGTGGGGGAGGGGAGAAGTTAATTTTTTTTCGATAATAACTCGAAAACGGTTGACTCTAGAAAAATATGTTTCAAATAAACATAAAAGATAATTAAATGTATTATAAAATTGATAATATATAAATTTCTCGTAATTCTAATCGCTTACGTGATATTCGTTATTGAAAATTGGTGATTTTAGGGAGAAAAATGTCACCTCACTTTTTGTCAAACTTTTGTTTCTAGTACCTTCCACAATCGTTCCTCAGAAAAAACGTCAGAATCAAAATTTTAGAGTATTAAATTTACTTTAGTTTCATATATACGTTTCTTGTATTAGAAGCAAATGTTTAACAGAAAGTGGGGGTAAACATTTTGTTTATTTCTAAAATTATCGATTTTTATTTAACGTATATCTCGAAAACTGTTGGAATTTCGACGAATATGTAAATAATTAATTTTATAGGAAATTTAATGAGCTTTAATTTTGATTTGTAGCATATTTTTCTAGAGTCCACCGTTTTCGAGATATTATCGAGAAAACAAAAAAATTGAACTTCTCCCCTCCCCCCCACCGTTAGCTCACTCCCCAGCGGTGGGGACTTTTAGTATGTTTACCTTCCAACTATTTCAAACGAAGCTATTAAGTCAAAAATTATCGCTTATTTAATGCACTCTACGTCCCTCATTTCGGCACTCATTGACTATATATTATTCGCATCACCGCTCTCATACGTAAAAAACTTTGATAATTTAGTTAATAATTAAAGTCTTATTTGTTTATCGTGAAAAATCTTACAAATAGTATACAAACGTGTACAATTAAGCGTTAGTTCCTCGATTAGCAGTAATTGTTAACATAACAGTTAGTAGAAAAAGCTAATTCTAATTGTGGATAGAGAGAGTGGCCAAGGATGTCCTTCGGCCTCAAAAATCGTCAAATTCTGGCAGATCTGTAAAACAGTGTTATGTAACATATATATAAAATATGTACCTCCAGCTTCTCGTAGAATGCGTTAACAACGAATGAATATCCTTCCGCCATCTTAAAACAGTTAAATAGTCTAATATTTCAAAAAAGTGTCCTTTTAATGTCCACCATCTTAAAACCGTTAAATATTTTAAAACAGGATCCTGGAGGACAACAATGGCGGAAGTTATCCTTCGGATAACTTAAAAAACCGTTAAAAACATATTATCCTTAAGGACGAAAAAGCTAATTCTAATTGTGGATAGAGAGAGTGGCCAAGGATGTCCTTCAGCCTCAAAAAATCGTCAGATCCTGGCAGATCTGTAAGAAAGTGTATATAAGTTATATATGTTGTATAATATAACAGTGTTTTTTCCCTTTTTTATTTCATCAAACCGTGTTTTTCTATATTTAAAATTAAAAATGCTCTTTTTAGGAGTAAAGAACATTTATGATCCTTGCTGTAATGTGTTCTTTTTAGATGCTATAAGTTTAATTAGTCATTTCTTGTTTCTGAAGGGTAGTTACATCTCATGATATACGTTTTTGTTATTGCTGAAAAGTGCGATTATTGTGACAAAATACGTTTTGAAAGATACCTCCTCATTTTTAATGATACCACAATAGCCGAACATATGTTAACACACGTATATTAACCTTGGATTTCATACAAAACTAAATATAAACTGCTCGCTATTCCGACTACACTTACACTTACCAGACAAACAAGCTAATCCGATACACTACAATAAGCCCGCCTACTTGACTCTTATCAATCCTATTCAACTATACAGCTCAGCCAAACTTCCTGTATCCAATCTTAATTCCTTAATGCTCCTTATCAATTCACAAATAAACTAATCCACTAATGTCTTTAATATTTCATACGTAAATGATCTACGAAACATAGATAGGAGTCCTTCCACAATAGCCTACAATAACATTTAAATCCCCGATAATTCACCGAGGCGTCTTAAACAATACGGTCTTAGTGATCATATAAAATATTAGTAATATATGATATCATATACATATACTACATGATTTCTCGTGGTCAGAACCCATTACAAAAGCTCAGACGAGCATCTGCTACGCAAGTGTAGACTGCTTATACACATACACTCAACGTCAAAACGTTAGACACAACCTTGCAAATAAGAAAACTTTAAATGATTACTTAATTTTCGAAGGATATTAGTTTTTTTTAACATAGCTTGAAGTATAAGATATTTGAAAAGGAGACAGAATTATCAAACCTTGTTGAATAGTTTAATATTATTACTAACGGAATATGCATTTAACTCTTGTGAAACGACAAGGGCAATCGCTGAGAAAGCCTGGAGTTCAAATGAACCAAAAAAATGTCCAAAAAATTGAAAACACTAATTAGAAAAAAAGAAAACCATTTTTTTAAACCGTAAGTAACTTTCTTTCATTCTAATAGGTTGTATAAAAAAAAAAAAAAATGACCGTTTTTTAAACAAATATTTGTATTATTATTTCTTTAATATAAAATATAATCAATACTCAAAGTATAGTCCATTGTTATCTACCGTCATTACCCATCTGCTAGCCAATTGCTCAATGCCACCCTGATACCATTCCTTGAGATGGCTGTCAAAGACCTCTTGGACAGCATTTTCAACTTCCGCAAAATTATTAAATTTTTTCCCTTGAAGAAGATGGGCCATGGATCGAAACAAGTAGTAAGCCGAAGGTACGAGGTCTGGACTATATAGTGGACGAGGCAGGAGTTCAAACCCATGAAGTTCTGTAAACTTTTCTTTGTTTCGAATGCTGATTGTTGAGGAGAAAGTTCGTGACCAGTCTACAGATCTTTTTCACCTTCCCCATGGGGAGAAGATGGCGACTAACAATATCTTTCGACACACCACACTCCCTGGCAAGTTCGCTAATGCTTGTGGACGGATTTGACTCAACAGCTTCCTTCAGAACCTCATCAATATCCATTAATGGCCGCCCGGAGCCCTTCTTCCTTTCCAACGTCCTATCTCCACTTCTAAATTTTTCAAACCAACGCCGCGCAGTGCGCTCTTCAAGGACACCTTCCCCTTTCTTATTTAATAATTTCACGAGTTGCTTCAGCGGCTGTGAAATTTTTTTTCCAGTAATGTCTTAAAATTACGAGAATTTCGTAGGACACTGTCATGTTTCTTCTTTGAAATAAATAACTGAACTGAGGCTTTTTTTGAAGAAGTCCAGTGTTAGTAAACAAGCTTAGAGAATGCTCTAAAGGGATTATTAAGTATTGGTAAATAATAAATACCATTAAGATATTTACAAACTTTTGAACCCTGGAATTTGATAAAACGGTCATTTATGTTTTTATTAACTGGTGTTTTCAATTTTGTTAAAAATCATTGGACATTTCCAAGGTTTTTCTTGTAACGACAAACCAAGTGGCCCTTATTTGAGCGTTGGGTTCCATATATCTCTCCATGCCTCATAAACTTCGCAACTGTTGAAAAACTCCATTTTATGGGGTGGGACGATACCCCTAGAACTCATTCCATCCTCATTAATGAAAAAATTAACCGGTGCTCCTCTTATGAAAACAATTAATTTTTTCCTATAATTGAGGTGTTTAGTTGAGTGTAGTTTCATCTTAATCGGAATACACTGGAACTATTTTCCTCAACTATTAAACATATCCATGACATCTCGACCTTAGAATTTTTTAAAGGGAGTAAAAAATCCTTAGCTATGCCGTCCTTCGGAAGGGACGTAAAATAGGGGTCCCAAGCCTGTGCGATGTCAGGTACTCGTTAAAGATCCCTATCCTAATTATACCTGGATAGGCAAAATTTAGAACTCCCACCGTAACATCGTCCGATTAGCCATAGCAGCATAAAGTGACGTTAAACGAAATAAACAAACAAACAACGTCCATGAGATCTGAGGACACTTCTGTTAGGTAATAATAGAACATAACTCTACATACTGACCTACGCGTGCCAACTGTTAATGAACGAATATGGACTCACTACAAACGATTTCACGAAAAATCACATGGATATCCTAGCATACACATAAACGACATGGAAACAACTCAAATTACTGACAACACAGAGAGAAGACTGAAGAGGAGTTGGATGAGGGATCTCTTTAGCTAAGTTAAAAAAATAAAAATATTAGAATAAAATTTCTCATGACTATGTTTAACGATAATCTACTGTGTTTTTTTTTATATCTTACAAACAAAATGTCTGCAAATGTTCGAACCGAGCTAGAGCGTACCAAAACAGCCTCCAACACTTAAAAAATGTTGGGAACACCTTATTTAAAAAAAAAAAAAAAAGAACTAAAAGAATGGAAATATTAAGAAATTCTGTAGTTGTTTTTCAGAACTGAATTCTTGTATAAAGAATATGTTTGTGTAACAATGAATGTTTCTTGTTTTGTTAGTAAACTTCCATCGGAAAGCATACAAACAGATCTTTTCCTACTGCTTTTTAGGATATTAATGTTTGTTTCTAAAGTGAACGTTGTCTAAACAAATGACGACTTCTATATTATGATGAATCGATGTTAAGAATCGATATGTTCTCGACTGACAGTTGGAGTCTTTTACTCAAGTGACCCTTGGCACTGGAAATAATGTCTAAATTACTGGAGGCGCCCACGTAGCAACTTTATGACCACCCGAATTCTCCAGCTGTGACTGGAATTGTAGATGGGTGTGTAATAATTCCATCCAATTAGGAACAACTGACTCTAATAGGCCGCTAGAGCTATTAGGTAATCGACCTTTCTCTTTGAACGAGTCATCACTGATGGATATTTATATCTCCTTGTTTAAAACAAAGAAGGGACGTTTAAGTGAATTAAGTTGAATTCAACTAATCAATATATTATTGACAAACTATTATATACCATCATAGTATCCATCTTGTCACAAGGCTCTTGCTGTGTAATGTTATCTATGTAACATAACGGTTTAATATTGACAGGAACATTACAGTACCTAGTACAACAAGAATACATTATAAATGTAACATGTACTATGAAAAAAACTTTTTTACTTAAAACACCTTATTATTCTGTTTTTTAGGGTGCTAAATCCAAATATGACACTTATTAAGCCGTATCACCTACCATTTTTTTACATTTGCACATCAATATATTATTTTTTTTTATTTATTACAGAATTTAACAGCTTTTATATGCTACAATTAAAATTGTAAAATAATTTGTGCTAGATGTAGAAGAGTTTGCAGCACTGCTGAAATGGGTTAAACTAGATCAAAAATATAGCTAAATGCCGCAAATCTCTCCTTTCTATTCCAATCCGTTGCAGATATACGATAAATCAAAGACTTTTTTGAGGAAATCACGTTTTTTTCCCCTAAAAATTGTAATATCTCCATTTTGTCTATATATTTTTCAAATTTTGGCCACATTTTCAGATTTAGCATTAAATTTCCTATAAGAACAGAGTACACGTAACCTAGAATTTTACAAACTTGGTATCTAAAGAACAGCTTGATCTTCACCTTGTTTGGGGAAGTCGCAATGTCTTATTTACTTCAACGCTCACCGTTTTTCGTAAAAACTATCCACAAAACGTCAAATCTCACTAAAACTGCAAATTTAATCAGCTTTCGAATGATATGTTAAAGGTAATGATTTTGTTTCAATTTCATGGAGATATTTACTTTTGAAACCGAAAAAACATGGTGTTCTCATTTGGTATACAAATCAGTTACTTGGGTAAATAAAACATTATGACAATCCCTTAATGGAAATGTGCATTTTAAACATAATAAACTCTTCATTGGAATAAAAAGCAAAGGAAAAAATGATTGTTTAATAGAAAATAAAGGAAACCTGTCAATAAAGCGACACCAGATCAGAGGATCTTATGTTATTACATTTATTTATTTATTTTGTGATTTATAACTAGATGAGTCCTTATTTTTACAGGGGAAGGCATTTCGACCATTCATAATAACGATATACATTATTTATTGTGAGATTTGACATTTTGTGGATAGTTTTTACGAAAAACGGTGAGCGTTGAAGTAAATAAGACATGGTGACTTCCCCAAATAAGGTGAAGATCAAGCTGTTCTTTAGATACCAAGTTTGTAAAATTCAAGGTTTCGTGTACTCTGTTCTTATAGGAAATTTAATGCTAAATCTGAAAATGTGGCCAAAATTTGAAAAAATATTTAGACAAAATGGAGATATTACAGTTTTTATGGGAAAAAAAACGTGATTTCCTCAAAAAAGCTTTGATTTATCGTATATCTGCAACGAATTGGAATAGAAAGGTGAGATTTGCGGCATTTAGCTACATTTTTGATCTAGTTTAACCCAATTTTTTTTTTTTTTTTACACTAAGAGATACTCACCCTGTATATATAAAGTAATTAAGAGGTAATTTTCATTCATAAAAAATATTTTAGATAGTTTATTTTATTTTTTTTTATTTTAAAACACATACAACCCAATTCACTTTTTAAATACGTATTATTTTATAATTGGTAATTAAATGAATCAGGATGACTCGAGTTAATTAGGTCACAAGCCAATTTAGTGTTGGCTACTTTGATCGAGACAGCCTTGGATACCGTACCTGTCTCCAGCATTCACCTGTTTGTGCAAGTTAATTTTTTTCTCTTTTAATTTCTTTATTCATATATGCTATTGAAGTAACAATAAGTGAATTTGCTCATAGTGTAATAATACAGTGTGGGAGAGTAGCACTCAACAGTACCTACTTCTTTTCAGCCTTCTGAGAGTATTTTCGAATATATCAGTCGTTGCCATGTCTTTTTAATGTATTTAAAAAATCCTCCCGATATGTTCTGACAATTCTCCAAAATGTCTAAAAAGAACATGGCTGCCTGACTGTTTTTATACTATAATTGTCAATGAAGTATTTTTTTTTATTTTTTTTTTATATATAACTATGAAATAGACAGTTGCTCCACAGGTCATCACCATGGTATTTCAATCTTCAACGTAATCGATTACAACACCTGATGATGTCTTAACCCACTTACATCAAGCAAGTTAGCATTTAAGTTTTCTAGCAGTTCATCAAATACAAGTAGGCTAATAAATTATAGGCATGTATCAAAAATTGGTGTTCGCTAGTGATGTCACTACTAAACCTGTTCGATTATCGATAACGTTATCGAAAAAAAAAAATCGATGCTCAATTTTAAATACAGATATCACGGTTAAAAATAATTTGTCATTACAAAAACTATTTCATATCAAAACCTTAAAAATCATAACAAATCAATTAAAAGAAACAATTTTTTTTTTTATTATTAGGATTTTCAGAATAAAATGGCTTTTCTTAACTTAAGTTTTCAGTGACCTCCATATTCCTCTTCTGGTTAAGGTCCATTCCTCTCTTAGTTCACGTCCCATCATATACTGTTCTATTTCGTTCTTCTATGTTTTCCTTGTTCTACCTCGTTTCCGACTTCCTTGTATTCTCCATTCATAGACTTTCCTCGTGCAGATTGTCACTATTAATAAATGATAATATACAAAAATTTCTGTTCAAGCGCTAAACGACTCGCTTTCATATTTTGCGACATTTCGTTAGTTCGTATTTAAATGAAGATCAAAGCAACATTGAGTAAATTACTTAATTTTGTTTGGTAGGCAAACAGGCCACAAGGAGTTTCATAGAGAGATTTGAAAACATTTAGTCCAGTCAATGAGGGGTATAAATTGCATGAAATATAAAATAATTTTTGACTTCATAGCTTCGTTAAGAATAGTTAGAAGGTAAACTTACTAAAAGTCCCCGCCCCTGGGAGGTGAGCTTACGTGGAGAGAGGAGAGAAGGTCCCATTGTTGGATTTTTCGATTATTTCTCGAAAAGGGTGGACTCTAGAAAAATATATTCCAAATAAAAATTTAAGCTAATTAAATTTCCTGTAAAACTGATTCTATACATATTTGTCGGACTTTCAACGGTTTTCGAGATTTACGTTATTGAAAATAAAAATGTTTAGAAAAAAAAATAAATTGTACCTCACTTTTTGTCAAGCATTTGCTTCTAATCAAAGTTGTAAAGTATTAAATTTACTATAATTTCAGAATTACGTTTATGGCACTTGAAGCAAATGTTTCACAAAATGTGAGGTAAAATTTTTATTTTTTCAAAAATTATTGATTTTTTAATAATGTATATCTCGCAAACCGTTGGAAATTCGACAAATATGAATATAAAAAAAATTATAGGAAATTTAATTAGCTTTAATTTTTATCTGTAATATATTTGTCTATAGTTCACCGTTTTCAAGGTATGATCGAAAAACCCAAACATGGGACTTTTTTCCCTCCCGCACCCTTAGCTCACCCCCCAGGGGCGGGGACTTTTAGTATGTTTACTTTCGAACTATTCCTAACGAAGCAGTGCAGTAAAAAATCATAATTCATGGATTGTACAATATGTTTATTGACTGCACTAATTCCCGTTCCTAGAATATGAATTGTATCAGAACATAGTTACCAGAAATATTTCATTCATTCTTGCCGTGATTTTTCTATTATTTTATTTCTTATTTTTAAGAACGATATGTAATTAGGGCCTGTGCGATATCAGGTACTCGTTAAGATCCCTATCCTAATTATACCTGGATAGGCAAAATTTAGGACTCCCACCGTAGCATCGTCCGATTAGCCATAGCAGCATAAAGTGACCGATATGTAATTATTATTATCTAATCATTATAAATAATCTTCCAGCAGATAACATTTATTTCTGGACACACCATACTTAAAAGTATACAATGTACATGTAATTTTTAATTTTTGTTTTGATTATTACTTTACCTATATATATACATAGTACATGTCTCGTCAAGTTAATATAAAGAACAAGACAAAAAAAAAAAAAAAGAACACGAAGTTATACAATATAAAAAAAATTAATAAAACCAGGCAACAAAGCTATTTCATAATCAGAAATACTTACTAAAAAATTAAAAAAAAAAAAATTAATAGAGAAAAATTGATGAATTTTTCATATTTTAAACGTATTTTATATTGATATCCTCTATTTTCGGTATGGAATTTTTAAAAAAGATTTTAAAATGTTTAAATGTAACTTAAAATTGCCAAAGGTTTTCAAACCCTTTCTGATCAAGGTGCCTTTGTCTTGGTAAAAATGATCCCCATTACAAGATTTCAAGGTATTATACCCTGTAAAAATTGAAAAAAAAATAATTTTTTTTTTCTTCCATTTATTGATATTTATAACTGTACAGGATATACAGAACAATACACAACAGTAAATGATACAGAATAATACACAACAAGTAAATGTGTTGACAGTGAATACAATGGCATGTAAATAACTTGTGAAGAACTACTCAGTAGTAGCACTTCAATAAAATCTACACTAAAAGGTCTCTAGGCCATCTTCTTTTCAGACGCCTCGAAGGATTATCAGGGATGGAGGAGGAAGCAAGTTGGGAGACTAGTGGATTAGGAGTGGTTATGGAGCTTACTATGGAAGGATAGCTATCTGGATTGGGCTAACTCAGCAACATATGGAACATTACGATCTTTATGGATTAGCTTATTGGTGACAAAGTAAGGGGCATTTAGGATTTTGGATTTTAAGGATTGGATACGAGATGAATTGGATGGTTTAATAGAGCCCCAAAGCTTAACTCCATACGTCCAAATAGGTTTAATAACAGTCATGTTGATAAGTCTTTTGTAATGAATTGGGAGGTTTGATCGTTTGTCCTGTAAATGTTGAAGAAGTCTGTAACGACGAGCATTTTCTTGTCGCTTTGGTCCTGTATGTGGATTCCAAGTAAGACGTTTGTCCAAATGGAGTCCTATGTAGCGGATCTGTTCGATAGGGATTAATGGAATATCATTGAAGGATACTGTTGGACAGGAAGTCGTAGGTTTACGACGAAGGGTAAAGGTTATTTGGTGATATTTGTTTGGGTTTATTTTATTCTCCATTTTTGACACCATTCTTAAATGTTTAGGATATGGGATTGCAGTTTTTGGGAAGGAATGGAGGGATCATTATTTACTGATAATATACAAGTGTCATCAGCATAAGTGGTGAGGACAGTGCTAGGATGAGTTGGGATGTCAGCTGTATACACCGTGTAGAGGATGGGGCCTAGGATAATTTATGGTTAACTTGGAAAATTCTATCACTAAGATATGAACGGATAATTAGGAAGTACATTGAAGGAAGGAATTTGCGGAGCTTGTAAAGTATTCCTGGGTGCCAGACTCGGTCAAAAGCCTGTTCCACGTCGAGAAAGGCTCCCGTGCAGTACACTCCGTGCTCCAATGCGGAGGAGACAACATCCACCACACGATGACATTGCTGGATTGTGGAGTGGGATGTCAATCCAAACTGGTGATCTGGGATTACGTGATGGGAATCTAGGATAGGATACAAGTGTTTTAAGATTAGTTTTTCAAGGATTTTACCCATGATTGGCAAAAGGGAAATATGACGGTATGAGGACGGGAGCTCTGGTGGCTTTTTGGGTTTTGGAATCATCTTAACTATAGATAATTTCCAGGAGTCAGGAAAATATGTGGTACGGAGGACAGAATTGTATATGTACACTGCCGGTCAAAAGTTTGAGACCACCCTGAGCCAAAGTATGTAAATTTAAAAGTTTAATATCTTTAATATCGTTCCGCCTCTCTTTTTCTATCTAATTTTATGTTGATGTTTTTATTTATAAGTAAAAACACTTTGTTTCACTTTTGAGATTTTCTCCGTAATAAATCAATTACGAGCTATTCCACTCAGGAAAAAAAGGAACTTAGTTCATAAATATCTAATTAAATTTGAAATGGCTCAACAAAAATTCCCGCTGCCTTCATTTAATATGAATGGGAGATTTTCGTTTCTCAATTTTTAATTCAAATTTCAAATTTTTTAATACAAGGTTATTCTGTCGGCAAACGAAATTGTTGGAATTAATATGGAAAATACAGTTTGTTTTAAATTATGTATTGAAAACTTAATTTTAATTTCTTCTCTTAAAGGTAGATGAACTTTAAAGATCTTGGTATAAACTATATAAATGCGTTTAATTTTATTTAAATACATTTATTTTTCACCTAACATCAAACTTTTAAATTTACTGGTATCGTTTCAGGGTGGTCTCAAACTTTTGACCGGCAGTGTATGTTAGGAATAGGATGGCTTTCTGAGGAAGGAGTTTTAGGATATGGGATGCAATTATGTCGTGTCCAGGGGCTTTCTTTGAAGGTAATCTGTGGATGATGTTTGATACTTCTGAAGGATGCAATGATTTAGGGAGAGGAGGGGACATTTGGAGAGGAATATTTAGTTCTCCTTCTATATATTTTTGGTGAGTAGGATAAAAAAATAAAAAATTGACTCTTCGGAATCCCGGTTAATAAAGCCCCGGATAATGGGGGGTCCTACTGTATTTCATTTTGTTTTGCGAGTGATATTTCCCAAAAACTTTTTCGGTTATTCTGATTTCTTTTAAACAATCTTAAAATATAACGCCTACACATTTCAAACACGTAACTGTGAGAACGGAAGATTTCGGTTTAAAAAAAAAAAAAAAATAAATAAAATTGAGTACTATTTGTGTGGGCAGACTAAGTTGAGGATGTGTGGGACTCTGTAAATTATAGCCCTGTCCCTGATGTAGGTTTGTCCCGCCGCCTGATCTGAGTGAAAGTACTTTAAATTCTAAACTGTAATTCTCTTTTAGAAGAGACACTACACTAGCAGGCGCCATTACCATGTAATCGAATATTTATAACGAGTTGAGTTAATTATTTAAATTATCCTCTAGTTAGATAGTAAACTATGAACCAATCAGTATCAAACAAAAAACAAAAGCTGTCCTAATGAACCAACAAATGACTTCCTACGCGTCCTCTGATAATTCTACCAGACAGCTGAGATTACTTTTTGTATTATCCTAAAGATACTGCTGGGTTCCATGTTGTAATTAACTGGCTTCAAAAAGAGGAGGTTATTAATTATTTAGTCAATTTTGAATATATTATGATGGTTCGTTTTTTGATCTGTAGGTCATACTTTAGAGGTGGCTCCATAAAAATTATATTGAAATCAACTCAGCACTTTTAAGAAAAATGAACGAAAACAGTTATAAATAAATCTATATATATAAAAATGAATGAGTGTGTATGTCTGTACTCGATATATTCAAAAACCGTACATCCAATCACCGTGAAAATTTGGGAAATAGGTATTAGGTATATCCCCGGGAAGGCTTTTGAAAAAAAAAAAATTTAATCAGAATTGGGGTTCTAGGTGTACGTAAATATCAAAATAACATTAATCTATTATATATTTGTCAAATACCACTCACTCACTTAACACGAAATCTCAGAAACCACCGAACGGATTGGAATGAAATTCGATATGTAGATTCCTCTAGGGCCGTAGGTGCTCGCTAAGAAAGGAATTTTAAAAAATCGGCCTGGATCGCGGCTAATTTGCGAAAAATGCGATTTCAATTTTTATTGGGTGAATAATAAAAGATTAATTATCATATGGTATTTGGATATAAGCTAAGTTAAAAAATAGGTTAGATCTTTAAGCCGCAAACTTTGACCACCGTTTAAGTTCCTTATAGTTGTAAACAAACAAAAATACGATCGATTTCGAAACCTTATAATATTGGTACTTTCTGTGAACTCATGGTAGCTGCAGAGGTTACTTACAACTTACAAGTTTGAGTTGTTTCGTGAAGAGAAGCTATTAAAAGACTTATGTTAAAGAGGAGGTTAAAAGACTTATGTTCTCTGGTGATGACATGTAAGCCCAGTTCGATGTAAGGACAAAAAACAGATAAAAATCAATAGTTCTACCAAGTGTATGATTCTCTTTAGTATCGTATCATGTTCTACCATGGAGAAGAAAGGTACAGTATTAACATCCCTCAGCGTGACCCAAACTCCAATAAATCACTTAAGAAAACTGTGTCTGCAGCTGATTTTTACGCCTAAATGTTAGTGGAGCGAGGAAGTGAAGAACCTTATTTACTTTAATTTCGTAATCTCCTCAACCAATTTATGCTTGATATGTACGCAAAAATAGAAACAGAAAGACTAAACTTTCTTCAAAAAAGTTGAAAAGTTGAGACTATATTCACTTAAAGTATGCCATTAGAAAAGCTGATGGTCTGGTATCAGAGCTGGGTAAGATGGTAGTGCTGCCTCGAAGCTTCACTGGAGGGCCATCAAAATAATATAAAATTAACTTTTGCAAATTGTCAAATTTACTTATTGAAATTATTCTAAGAATGGGATTGTTCAGGTTTATTTAAGTAATAATAATTATCAACGTTAAGCTTAACTTTTACTAATTTAAGTTGTCTTCATCCTAATGATATTAAACCGTAGCGGAGCGGGGTACTTTCAGCTAGTTTTTTATAAATACTACTTTAGTACAGATGTTTGTAAACAGTTAGCAATAAAACATATGTTCTAAATTAATATATATCTATACTATTATATAAAAGGACAAGCCATTTTTCGTTGGTTATAACGGTACAATGTTATATAGAGCTAGAAATTGATAATAAAATTGGCTTGATTCAAATAAATTGTTATAAAAAAAGCTATAAATATTTAGTGTGACGTGTGGATCCTAGGGATATTTAATAATCGGACGATATGTGGTTTGCGGCATTCTACACCAGAGTTTGCAATGGTAAAATTATTAAACCCCTCTGTACCAAATTTTAACTACAAAATCTTCATCTAGGAAGATTTTAAATAGTATAGTTTACTATAATAATAATTTAAATTCACAGTGTTAAGTGGCAGAAGTTTGTTACTCTGTCATTAACTTTTATAGTTAGATAGAAATTAAAATCCAACCAAATGAAATCAATAAAATTATTTTTGCTGCACTAAACATTATTGCCTTATCAAAATATCGATTATTTTTTGATATTGTGTTTAAAGAATGGGCGACCTAACCATAGCTTTTGATGAAGGTTTTAAGAAGACTAATATTTCAATGATTTCAAATTCATTTTAATGTTTCAGTTTTATTTAATAAATTGTACCATTGGTTGTGTGAAAGAACAGTAATATTATCAACAAATACTATAGCACAGAATATTAACAACATTATTATTGAAAAAGCAAATTGTAACATAGAGAATACCTCTATCGATAGGGTTGTAAACACAGATAATGCAGTCCATTATCCGCCAGAGTTTCTTCCTAAAACGTCTCTGTCCATCTAAATTACCAACTCATAGATTAGATTTAAGGATTGAATATCCAATAATGCTTTTGAGTAAATCATTGCAATAATACCGGGTTACAGCTTTGAGTGAAAATACCTAGAAATATTGTGAGAAAATAATTCTCAACTGTATTATAAGATTTTTATTATTAAAAAATAAAACTTCTGTTATTAGTTAACCTATCTAAGTTCGTTACTTATAAGAGCAGGCGAAGCCGTGACTGGGGATGCTAGTTATAAATAAGAAAAAAAAATTAATAGTCGAAAAGCATTTATCACTGTTATATAACCTTCCACTATAAACATATTACTCCATGGGGACTAAATCTAAATTATCTAGATATACAGGGTGTTCAATATTCGATGGCCATTCCATTTTATTCCACAGTTTTTGAAATGAAACTCTCACTGTCTTAACTGTGTCAAATAAAGTTTCTTTTCAGGTTATTGTCTGCTCTCCAACCTGCTCCAGCGACCTTAACTCTGGAATTCCCAATGGGATATGGTATTTTTTTTACGACGGATTCCGATAGAAAATCAAATTTTGAATCGATTTTATACCGGTGAATTTTTTTATCCGGAACACCGTTTCGCCGCAAATCGCGAAAAATCATTTTAAGAAAATAAGCTGTCTAAAACTGGGATTGCCAAAATAAAATAAAATTCGAACAAAAATATGAAATTAGAAAAATTTATAACTGAAAATTGTCCACAGGTACAGCACCTTACCCTACTAGGTGCAAAGTCATTCCTAATTCATATCAAAAAGGGGATTCTATTTTATTTTCAAACACTATGACTTTTGGCAAATACTTTGAGCAAAATGAATACAATATATTTAAATTACAATAATTATAGAATAAAATTAATGCAAAACTCAATCTATTTGAGAAATATTTAGTTGTTGAAAGCACGACTTTATTCCACAAAGGAATCACACCTCTTGAAACACTACAATCAACTAACTGTTAAAAACATGAGACGTAACTTGGATCAGCGTGAAAATCAGTGTTGTCTTAAGTAAGTAAGAAATATAAAATATCCCTCATTTAGACAACAGCAAAACACTTTTCCTTCAACTGAAACTTTTTATTGAACTTGGTGCAAAGTTAACTCACTGGTGCAAAGTCAGGCCGTTTTACGATATCATTTTTGTAATTAAAATTTAGTATTAAACCAAGGTTTAATCGCGATTCGATATCTTACAAGGGGACGTTTGCAGTTGTAACTCACAGATTTAAATGCCGATTTTTGTGTGGGTAGTAGGGACCTATAATAGTGCAAAACTAGAGTTATAGCCGCCAATGAACATATTTTTCGATTTCGACAAAATTACGTTTCTACGTGTTTTTTGAGATGAGGAATCTGGAAATAATATCAGTTTTTAGTTTAAAAATTTTCTCACCTATATTATATAAATAAGACGTTTTAAAATGACATATTTTTATTTCAAATTGCATTGAAATCCTAAGATTATGAATAATCTAAAATTAATGGCAAGGTTAATATCAGTTATTAAAAATATCAGGTCTTCGTTAAAAAAAAATGTATATTGTTTTTAAATGATCTTATTTGAAATTTATTGTGTAAAAACTAAAATAATAATAGAAATAGATCATTTTAAAACGTCTTATTTATATAATATAGGTAAGGAAAATTTTTAAACTAAAAATTGATATTATTTCCAGATTCCTCATTTCAAAAAACACGTATAAACTTAATTTTGTCGAAATCAAAAATATTTTTTTTTTTACCTTTAAAATTTTGTAGAAGGTGCTGTCGTCAATTTCTGAAAAAATGTAAATAATTTGCGCTTTCTCACATATTTCGCAACCGATTAAGACAAAATTTTAAGGTCATCTAGAAGCCTCAAAACTGCATAGTTCAGCCCAAATCCGGAGGTCGCAGGATTTCCCCTTATTGAAATATCTCAAGTTATAGCTGACTTTGGCTTATTCATTCACATCAGTTTTTGTCCACTAAAATCTGGAGTAAATCCAATGTTATACGCATGGATAAAAAGCAGAATGTATGCTGAATCTAGTGATGCTATTACTGTTGTAATCGGTTTGACACAGCAGTTGTTATGGCCGGTAGAAAATGTTGATGAATCGCAACTTCAAAATTTTAACTTCCCCTCGAAAGGGGTAAAAAATCAATATTTTTTTATTTTGATAAAATTTCACATATAAGGGTTTTATGGTACTTTAACTCGAGATTTGAGGTCAGTTGTTCATGAAAAACAGTTTCCACTGATTTACAGCGGATTTCCTTGGAATTTTGTCACTTTTTTGTCATTTATGAGCACCCTAAAGCCGGATAGTGTTTTGAGCATAAAAAAAGTATTTTTATACCTAATAGCTTACATAACTGCAATTAAACGTAAAAGAATCATTTCTCTATCTTGACTGAGAGCTGAGAAAAAAATAATAAAACGTGATTTTCATATTTTATTTTTTTTCTCGGCTCCTAATGCTCATTGGCGGCTATAACTCTAGTTTTGCACTACTATAGGGTAGTCGACCCATACAAAAATCGGCATTCAAATCTGTGAGTTACAAGTGCAAACGTCCCCTTGTTAGTATTGGTTTCGAAAAATATTGTTACCGACACGTGACTGGTTATTCCTATTGAGTATAACAAGAGCACTAATTAAAAAGACAATGTTCATATTGCCCTTATTGGCTGTAAACAATGTCCAACATGAAAACAAAGTCTGATAATAGATTAGTTCCATTAAAAAAAATAAGATAACCGTTCGTAATCTAGACGTTCATTTTATAATGAAACGGTGCCACTACTCGGCTAAATATTTGATCAGTGTTGCCAATTTGAAATTTATACATCGATAAATATTTATGAAAACGTGTAGGCTGCTCCGGAATAAATTAGAATCCATTGTCGATTCCGAATCGATACACCTCACGTTCCTTCTCAGTTGTTTGTTTTCTTTTTAACATAGCTTTAAAGTCAGCATACCTTTGGCAAGAAGTTTATTATAGGCGGTATTTACGCTGCTAAAAAATAAAAGATTACCAACTAGTTAATATCTTTTCTGTGCCCAGCGAATAGAAGTTCGAATATTTTTTTCTCTTAAATAGTGGTCCAGGTTTAAAACAAATGTACTTAGTTTGGGTGAAGTTTGGAGAGTAGAGTGGATGAGGCAGTTTCATAACCAAGTAGTCCAGTCAATAAACACATTGTAGAGTGCATGGAATATTCGATAATTTTGACTTTATAACTTCGTTTGGAATAGTTAGAAGGTAAACATACTAAAAGTCCCCACTACTTGGGGGTGAGCTAACGGTTGGGGAGGGAGAAAGATCCCGTTTAGGGGTTTTTCGATTATATCTCGGAAACGGTGGACTCCAGAAAAATATGCTACAAATAAAAATTAAAGCTAATTAAATTTCCCATAAAGTTGTCTCTATACATATTAGTCGAACATTCAACGGTTTTAGAGATATACGTTATTGAAAATGGAAATTTTTAGAAACATTTTCTTCTAGTGACTTCCACTATAATCTTTCAGAAAAAATGTCAAAATAAAATATGTAGAACATTAAATTTACTTAAATTTCATATACAAGTTTCTGACACTTGAAGCAAATGTTAGACAAAAAAAAGAGGTAATTTTTTTTCTCTTGACAATTATATCGATTTTTAATAACGTATATCTCGAAAACAGTTGGAAGTTCGACAAATATGTATTCATACAATTTTGTAGGAAATTTAATTAGCTTTAATTTGAATCATAACATATTTTTCTAGAGTCCACCGTTTTCGAGATATAATCGAAAAATACCTAAACTGGCGGTCAGTACATAAAGAACACAAGCTTCGAGTTTTTTGTAGTTTTTTTTTTTTTTTTTTATCTTTCTGATTGTCTTAAAGTGTTCAGTGACGGTCGATTTGCTAAGTGAGAGATTCTCTTAAAGCTTTCTGAACATTTATTATCATGGAATATTTCCATGACCTTCCTTGTCTTAAAGTCTGAAACCTCTTTCCCGAATGTTTTTAAAGGTAGACGCACACCTTTCGTCATCGGACGGACGGCACGCATCGGACGGATCGGATTTTTAGATTCGACCTATTATTATAATAGGAAGTGTGCACACCTTTCAGCATCGTACGTATCGGCATTCTAAAGCAGTAACATATAAAATCCAAATCCGTCCGATGCGAGCCGTCCGTCCGATCACGAAAGTTGTGCTCCTACCTTTAACCACCATCCATACCTTAAATAATCCCTTAAGCGTAAAAAGTTTGAATAAGTAAAACTCGACAGAATTTATTTAATTTTGACCGAGTCTGGCACACGGGACTGCTTTACAAACTCCGTTAATTCCTACCTTCAACATACTTCTTTATAATTTGCTCCTATCTCAGTGATAGAAAGTTTAAGGTTAATCATAACTTTTCCTATTCCTCTCTCTTTATCCATCGGCTGGTGTTCCTCAAGGAAGTATCCTAGATCCTCTACATGGTGTATACACCTGATATCCCAACGCATCCTAGCACCATCCTCACTACATATGCTGATGACACTTGTGTGTTCAGTAAACAACGATCCCTTTATCGCCTCCCAGATATTCCAATCCCATATCAGAAATCTTCAAGAATGGTGTCGAAAATGGAGAATCAAAATAAAACCAAATAAATCCTATAAAATAACCTTTACCCTTCGTCGTAATCCTACGACTTCCTGTCCTACAGCATCCTTTAATGATGCCCCACTAGTAACTGTTGAACAGATCCGCTACCTAGGACTCAATCTGGACAAACGTATTACTTGGAACCCACACACAATACTAAAACGACAAGAAACTGTCCGTTGTTTTCGACTACTTCGACATTTACTTGACAAACGTTTTACTTAATTACAAAAGACTCATTTACATAACAGAAATTAGACCAATTGGGACATATGGAGTTGGGCTTTGGGGCTCTACTAAACCATCTAATTCTTTCATAGCAAACTCAACAGCAATTCAAATCCATTAGTATCACAACTTGCTTCCCACTCCATTCCCGATAACCCTCCGAGGCGCCTGAAAAGAAGATGGCCTCAGGACCTTCTAATATAGTACTCCATTATATAGAACCTTTATAAGTGCTACCAATGGGTAGTTGCTTTAAAAACAAGTGACGTGTCATTTTTAGCACTTTCTTCACATTTACTTGATGTATTTTTTTTTTTTTATATTGTACAGTTGTAAATTTCAATAAATAGGTTAAATAAAAGAAAGTTATTTAATGAAAAAGTCTATTAATCGATAGCAATAATCGACAGTTCTAATATTTATCTTTATCTAACTTGACCTAGAAGATACATCGGCCTGTGATGTTTTTTCCCCCTGAAACCTTTCTTTGAACAATCTATTTTAAACTTTTTACAAAAAAAACTACTTCGTGAACATGCACGATTCGAACAGGTGACATTTACGCACTCGCAGCCCAAGGACTTAGCGACGCTTAAAGTATTTTACGAACGAGTTATGTAAAACACTTTGAGATAGGATCAAATTTAGCCAGCTTGGGAACGAGGAGAAGAAAAAAAAAAATTCGGTGACATCAAAAATAGCTTGACCTTGCTGAGATTTTTTGTTTTCTCGAGAAGAGTTAGGGTATTAAGTAAAACATTATTTATAAAGTACATATATGTACCGTGAGTACATTTAATAAGCTACAAATTAATGCCGCTTTTTAAGTTTTTAAGCTTTTTTATCTCTTTAGAAAGAAAGTTAGCAGTCTTACAAAAAATAAGCATATATATAATATCCACAATTTTGGTTAATGATTGAAAGGCAAATATAAATTAAAACAAATCTAAAAGCAAACCAAATTATTTCAGACTAGAATTCCCAGTCGCGGCTTCGCCCTTAAATCTTAAAGCTCTTTAAATTTACTATTATACTCTGTATATGAAGTTTTAAACAAGTCCCATAAAATACACATGTCAGCACGCTAAAAACCCCGTACTGTTGCGGAATCACTACAACTCCGAAAATATAAGTCCGATCCAAAATTTATTTTCATTATCTCAAAGCTGGTTAAATTTATTACAAGATTTCATAAATGAAACTTTGATAAAATCGCGTAAAGTACCGACGTTAGTACGCTAAATGTGTATTCTTTGAGAAAATACGGCAATTTTGACATGTTCAATGGGCTGAAGTAGATGTTTCACGGGATCTAATTTACACATATAAGATCTAATATTAAATTTAACCAACTTTTAGATGGAAAAATGAAATTTGGGATTGGACAATTATATGCGGAGTTTTAGCTAGAAATGTTTAAAAAAAACTTGGATTTTATTGGGTTGTTTCACATGAAATGTCCGATTTTATAATATTTGAAATACATAGAGGATTTTGCGAGTCTCTGTTGTTGAAAAAGCTCGATACATGGGTACCTCACGATCTCACTAAGCGAGAGCAATTGAAACGTCTTGAGACCTGCGTTTCGTTGCTTGCTAGGCAAAAAACCGACCCTTTCCTTGAAACAATAATGACTTGCGACGAAAAATGGATTGCTTATGACAATCAGCGTCGGTCAGGGCAGTGGTTAGACATCGACGAAAGCCCAGAACAAATGCCAAAACCAAATTTGCACCCGAAAAAATTGATGGTTACAGTATGGTGGTCCATGGCTGGAATCATACATTATTCCTTTTTGCCTAGAGGTGAGACCATTACCTCTACAACCTACTGCAATGAAATTGGCCAAATGCACGAAAAATTATTGAAAAAACAACCTGGATTGGTAAATCGGAAGGGCCCTATACTCCTACACGACAACGCTAGACCCCACGTTTCAAAACTTACCATGCATAAATTGAAAGAGCTGGGGTACAAAGTTCTTCCGCACCCACCATATTCTCCCGACTTGTCTCCAACAGATATCACCTTTTCAGGAATTTAGACAACTTCTGCAGAGGAAAATTTTTTTGCAAATGATGCTGAAATCAAAAGTGCGTTTTCAGATTTTGTTTCACTTCAAAGCTCAGAGTTTTTCAAATCCGGGATAAAAAAGTTGTTGTCACGTTGGGAAAAATGTGTAGAAAAAGAAGGTAAATACTTCGAATAAAATTATATTGTTTTCATATTGTATTTTTACTAAAATCCCTATACCTTGAAAACGGACATTTCATGTGAAACTACCCAATACAACAGTACTAGGTTTTTAGCGTGCTGGTATGGTATTTTACGAGATTTGAGTGTTATATATGGAATATAATAATAAATTTAACCAGCTTTTTAATTACAATTTAATTTAAAATAAGTAAATTTTGTTATCAATTTCAAGCTTTGTATAACACCGTTGTAACCTCTCTTGGCAGAATGGCGCTCGCCACTTATCGGATGGTTTTCAAAGTTGATTGGATCCACATATTTATCGTTTTTTTAAATAATAATTTTATAGGCAATCAGAAATTTTTATATTTGCTAAACCTTTCTATAATTATGAAGATAATGTACCTAAAATCTGGTTCAGATTGGTACTGTAGTTTTCGTGTTCAGTGATCACAAGGGTTGTGATATATATTCATTTGCATATTTCTCCTAGTCAACTAAAGCATATAATATCATCAAAACGTATATGTTTTAAGGCATTTAGTCAAGTCAATGAGTGCTGAAATGGGGGCTGTAGAGTGCATGAAATATGCGATTATTTTTTACTTCATGCGCTTTAGAAGGACTGGGGGGGGAAGAAGGTCCCATTTTTGTGTTATTCGATTATATCTCGAAAACGGTGGACTTAAGAAACATATGTTACAAATAAAAATTAAAGCTAATTAAATTTCCTTCGTCACAAACAAACTTATCCACAAAGACCTTAATATACCTTACGTTTCTGACTTAGCTCAAACCAGATATCAATCCTTTCATAGCAAACTCCACAACCATTCAAATCCATTAGTATCACAACTTGCTTCTCATTCCATTCCAGATAATCCTCCGAGGCGCCTGAAAAGAAGATGGCCTCGGGACCTTCTAATATAAAACTTCATAATAAAGAACCTTTATAAGTGCTACCAATGGGTAGGTGCTTAAAAAACAAGACTTGTCATTTTTATCATTGTCATCACATTTTAGATGTATCATATTTTATATTGTATACAGTTGTAAATTTCAATAAATACATAATAAAAAAAAAAAAAAAAAAAAAAATTCCTATAAAATTGGTTCTCTCCATATTTGTCGAAATTCCAACGACTTTCGAGATATACGTTATGAAAAATCGATAATTTTTTTTAATAAAAAATTTTTACCTTACTTTTTTGTTAAAAATTTGCTTCAAATGCCAGAAACGTACATATGAAATTAAAGTAAATTTAATGTTCTACAATTTTGATTTCTAAATTTTTTCTGATAAACGAATGTGGAAGGCACTAGAAGCAAATATTTGACAAAGAGTGAGGTAAAATTTGTTTTTATTAACAAATTTTCAATAATGTATATCTCAAAAACCGTTTGAAGTTCGACAAACATTAATAGAAACTATTTTATAGGAAATTTAATTAGCTTTAATGTTTATTTGTAACATATTTTTCTAGAGTTAACTGGTTTCAAGATATAATCGAAAAAAATGGAACTTCTCTCCTTCCCCCACTGTTAGCACACCCCCCAGAGATGGGGACTTCAAGTATGTTTACCTCATAACTTCTCCTAACGAAGCTATGAATTAACAAATTATCTCTTATTGCATAATATGCATTCTGAAATGGGTTAATTGACTGGACTAATCTGAAATCAATTTGAGTTAGTTTTTTTTTGCCGTAAATACATATCTTTACATACTCTGAATTGTAATTGCATATTAATTTAGGTATACGGTATTTTTATTTTGCATGTTTTTCAGTTTTTATTGCATATAATTCACAGCCCTATTGATCACAAACGAAAAAGGGTTCGTTGTTTTATAAAGTAGAATGGATATATATAAATATAAATATAAAGTGCTACTAAGTTAGGAATTTCCTGAGGAATGTTATCAGAAATGAAAAATTACTATATGTATATACTAATTATAATAGTAACCTATTATAAGGGTGGCTGTGGTATTTGTAAGCGGCAGATGGTGACCACTGCCCACTCGATCGCTCTTTGTGGTCCAACCGGTTTTGGGATTTATGACCAAATTTAGACTTGTTTTTATTTTATTATATCGTTTGTTTTTTTTTGTTTTTTTTTATAGCTTTATTTAGAAAGTGATTTTCCAGTTATGTAAATTTTTGTTACAGATATTCATCTGAGACAGATATGAAAATACGATCCGTACTTTTAATAATCACACAATATTACTAGAATTATATTACTTAAAAAAGTTGTTCAGGAATTAAACGGAATAAATATAGAGGCGTTATTCTTCATGAGAAAATGGGGGGGAAAAAAGTTATAAATATATGTATGTCTTAAAATCATTTATTTGAAGGATAATGCCAACAAAACATTGAATGATTATTCATTAAAAATTAAAAACTAACAGTAAATAACATATGTTTTAGATAGCTTTTGTTTTGCTTAATCAGCTGATTCTGTATGCATAATATATGAGTAATTTAATTTTAATTAGTTAGCTAAACATACTTTTTAAAATATTTGTGTATTTTTTAATGGATGAGACAAAAATAATATTAAAAAAAAAATTGATGATTCTATGATTCTAGTTGGTGGACTGTCGGCAGTTGTTTGGAACAGCTGATAATACAGAATGATAGCATTGTGCCCGAATTTTTTATTTTGACATCGATATCAACCAAAGAATGAATATTTGAAATCAAATCTAAATTCTCAAGATATTATAAAACGTTATTTGAAGGAATTATATACAGTTTTAAGAACTCGAAAGTTTGGAGTCCAAACCAATGGTTCCAGGAGATACCTTACGTGGGATTTTATTGTTGAAAAAAATTCATACAGCTGTTTCATACATTGTAAATATTTGATTATAACTGATAAATCGATTTCTTAATATCGATTCGGAGAGATAGTAACTGACAATGGGCAGTGAAAGTGAACTCTGTTTTGTTTATTTGTTCATTATCTTTGATTATGTGGTCTATACAGAGTACCAATGTTCACATCGATCTGCGTACATTATTACGTTTATTATTAACGTTTCATATTTATTCGGTGATATAACTTCAGCTATTTTTATACTACTTATTTTTAATCAAACAAAATTCGAGCTCAACACTTTTCAGTTGTGTAAAATAAATAATTCGAATAATATTGATACGGTTAAGAGAGGAACTATCGAATTCAGGAAGTTCATTGACATGAAGATCCGTACCGGGTACAAAAGAAGAGGAATATTTCAACTTGGTATAAGGGATGGGTATTGTATGGAAAATATCGAAAAATTTTTGAGCTCTGAATAATTTTTGGGAATCAAATTTAAAAGAATGTTTTGTTTCTCTGTAATGTGTGGTGAGAGCTGTTTGGTCCGGTTTATTGGGGCTTTTAGCTATAGACGTTAAGTATAAATAATCGTTAAATATTATAATATCTTAAAACCGCATCCTTAAGGATAACAATAGCGAAATATTGTTCCGCCATATTAAAATTGTTAAATCTTAAATATATTTTAAAACAGCATCCTTAAGGACAACAATGTTGGAATATCCTTCGGATAATTTAAAACCGTTAAAATTCCTGGAATATTTCGACATATTATCCTTAAGGACGAAAAACTAATAAAATCGTTAAATCTTGAAAAAAAAAAAATAAAACAGCATCCTTAAGGAAGAAAACTAATTCTAAGTAGGTAAGAAGAGTGGCCTTCGGCCTCAAAAAATCGTCGGATCCTGGCAGTTCTGAAAAGCCGTTAATATATCCTTAAGCCGGATATATTAACACGTATCGATGACCACAAATATCGAAATATCGGTAATTCCTGATTTTTTAAATGAAATGCCATTTTAAATATTCCAGTCACGTTACAATGAATTTCTGTTCATTTTATCGTTTAAATTTAATTTAGCTAACGACATCAAACCACTGCTCTACCAAATTCGTAGAACTCGCATCACTCTTTTAAATCGATTCCGATGCTTAACTTCGAGTTTAACATTTATCGATAGTTCTTTAAACCTGTAAATTTCCATTTAATAGTTTTAAGTTCGATTGTATAGTTTAGTGTGTTATATCTATATTTTCTTATTTCGTCTTCTCCAACATAAGAAATTAACACCATTTTCAACATGGATTTAATGTTTTATAGGTTGATGTTTTGTTATTTCCACATCCCTAACGTAAGAAAGTTTTTAACAGATAAAGCAATATATCGTAACGCACCTATCGATATGACAAATATTTAAAAGAAAAATAATGGTATAAAAATATCGAACTATTGAAAGAAAAATATCGATTTTTCGATATATTGTGTATCGATACCCATTCCTACTTGTTACACTATAGTATCGGAAGTTGAAGTGTCCACTGGACCAATTGAGAATCTCATCAAAATAAAGAACTAACAATAATTATATAAATTAAAAAATATTTATATTTATTTATCTGCACTATTATACACAAGTACAAACCATTTTTCATCACTAACCGCGAAAACTACTAAACCCATCTGTACCAAATTTTAACTACGCCATCTTTATAGTTCCAGGAATGTTTAACAATAATAAAAACTACTGATTTTCAATTAATTTGTTATTAAAAAATCGGTAATGTGTGGATAATAGTGAAGTTTGAAAATTTACCCATAGGTTGCGAGCGCCATTATACATGAAAGGTTACAAAGGTATGGTGTTATATAGAGCTTGAAATTTACAATAAAATTAACTTATATTCATTAAATTATTAAAAATTATATAAGTATGTGCTGCGACATGCTCATGACACGACCCAGTAAAGTTTGAAAATCGACCTGATATGTGGTTGGCACCATTCCACAATGGGAGTTTACAATGGTAGAAACTACTATATTCATCTGTAGCGAATTTTAACTATATCACTTCCATAGTTCTAGGTTAAATAATTTAGAAATTATAAAATTTATAATACAAAAATGCACAATGTTGAGTGGCAGAAACGAAGTTGCCATACGGTCATATAATTTATATGTTTAGAAATTAAAATCCAAACAGATAAAATGAATAAAATTATTTCTGTCGAATGAAAATTATTACCGTATCAAAATTAAGTTATTTTTCTTTTTTATATTGTGTGATAAAATATGGTTCTTTAGTAGTAAACACTCATAATTCTGCCAATTATACGCAAGAGTTCCTTAATATATATTCTGTCCTTCCTCGTTTATTGATATTTACAACTGTACAAAATAATATACATCAAGTAAATGTGTTGATAGTGAATACATGACATGTAAGTAACTTGTGAAGAACTACTTAATAGTAGCACTTCAATCTACACTAAAAGTTCTCTAAGCCATCTTCTCTTCATACGCCTCGGAGGAGTATCGGGAATGGAGCGGGAAGCAAATAGCGAGACTGGATTGGAGTGTTTATGGAGCTTACTATGAAAGGATAGGTATCTTGTGTGGGCTAAATAGGAAACATATGGGACATTTAGATCTTTATGGATTAGTTTATTTGTGATAAAGTAAGGGGCTTGAGAATTTTTCGAAGGGATTTGAATTGTAAGGATTGGATACGAGATTGGATGGTTTAGTGGAGCCCCGAAACTCAATTCCGTACGTCCAAATAGGTCAAATCACAGTCATTTAAATGAGTCTTTTGTAATTGATTTGGAGCTTTGAACGTTTGTCTAGTAAATGTTGAATTAATCTGTAACGACGAGCAGTTTCTTGTCGTTTTAGTCTTGTATGTGGATGCCAAGTTAGTTGTTTGTCCAAGTGGAGTCCTAGGCAGCGGATCTGTTCAACAGAGATTTGTGGAATATCACTCATACATTAAAATTAAAAATTGGATTCCAAATTATGCTTCTATGTAATTTTCAAACACCTAATCAATGCAATAGTACCAGGTTAAAAATTATTTCTACGCGTGAAAATATCATTGAATCTATAATTCTCAATTGAATGCTAAATTGAAAGATTTTTATCGATCAAGAAATACAATTTTAATTATTATAAATTTGATTCAAATAACAGTAAGTCGAGAATACGGTACACCTGAAACACAAGGACAAACGTTTCGAAGTATTTTTAGACTTAGCGGTACTCTCGAAAACAGCCTTCGATACGGTCTTGTACGTTCTTGACCGTTTATCGGTCAGCATCGAGGTATCGATTACATAAATATAATGTTTTTAGTCGATTCTAATCGAGTTTTAAAATGCGATCTAGAAGCTGATACGTGAGGTGTGGCTGTGACGCTATCGGTCATCGGGGTCATGATCTCCCGACCCAGTCTATAATGACGCATGGCTGAATCACTTTTCTTAAATCTATTAAACTTCCTTATTAATTGGAATTAAATGTATTTATTAATAGTTTATACAATATTTACTATTACCCTGTAATGCAAAAACATTCACCCGATTCCTCTACCAAATTCTAGAAAGCATACGTCCCCATATCCATAAAAACCAGGGCATGCGAAACGTGTTATTAAAATATTATTATCACTATATTATTAAAAAATAATTAAATAAAAGTAAGCGTAAATAAAAATATTACCAAGCTATTTTAAAGTTAGGAATTTTTTAATTAATAAGGTTTATATCGGCCCCATGAAATGAAAAGAAAAAATAAACTTTATCCTGGGACTTACTGTCCCCTAAGAATAAAAATTATGCACAGTAAAAAAGTGCAATTGCCTGGCCTATTATTTACAAATTAGGTGCTTCTGTAATTACAGCATACATTTTCGACAGGAAGAAAAAAAAAAATTAAATTAAAAAAAAATAACATAAAATACAATCGTATATATATATGAACATATAAAAGAAAAAAAGAGAGAAAAAAAAATTAATTCTAAATTCTAAATTGATTGTCTAAAAGGTACAGGAATAAATTATTTTTAAAGGAAGTTAGAGAAGCTGTTTTACGAATAGAAGTGGGTAAGGAATTCCAGAAGGAGGTAGCACGAATGATGAAGGATTTGTCAAAGGAAGCGGTTTTATGTGAGGGGATATACAGGTTTAAAGGTTGGTATCTAGTGTTTAGGAGGTGGACAGAAGAGCGCAGAGTTAATATATCAAGAATAGCTGAAAGTACCCCGCTCCGCTACGGTTTAATATCATTAGGATGAAGACAACTTAAATTAGTAAAAGTTAAGCTTAACGTTGATAATTATTATTACTTAAATAAACCTGAACAATTCCATTCTTAGAATAATTTCAATAAGTAAATTTGACAATTTGCAAAAGTTAATTTTATATTATTTTAATAGCCCTCTAGTGAAGCTTCGAGGCAGCACTACCATCTTACCCAGCTCTGATACCAGACCATCAGCTTTTCTTATGGCATACTTTAAGTGAATATAGTCTTAACTTCTCAACTTTTTTGAAGAAAGTTTAGTCTTTCTGTTTCTATTTTTGCGTACATATCAAGCATAAATTGGTTGAGGAGATTACGAAATTAAAGTAAATAAGGTTCTTCACCTTCACCTTCCTCACTCCACTAACATTTAGGCGTAAAAATCAGCTGCAGACACAGTTTTCTTAAATGATGCATTGGAGTTTGGGTCACGCTGAGGGATGTTGATACTGTACATTTCTTCTCCATGGTAGAACATGATACGATACTAAAGAGAATCATACACTTGGTAGAACTATTGATTCTTATCTATTTTTTGTCCCTACATCGAACTGGCCTTACATGTCATCACCAGAGAACATAAGTCTTTTAACCTCCTCTTTAACATAAGTCTTTTAATAGCTTCTCTTCACGAAACAACTCAAACTTGTAAGTTGTAAGTAACCTCTGCAGCTACCATGAGTTCACAGAAAGTACCAATATCATAAGGTTTCGACATCGATCGTATTTTTGTTTGTTTACAACTATAAGGAACTTAAACGGTGGTCAAAGTTTGCGGCTTAAAGATCTAACCTATTTTTTAACTTAGCTTATTTCCAAATACCATATGATAATTAATCTTTTATTATTCACCCAATAAAAATTGAAATCGCATTTTCCACAAATTAGCCGCGATCCAGGCCGATTTTTTTAAAAATTCCTTTCTTAGCGAGCACATACGGCTCTAGAGGAATCTTCATATCGAATTTCATTCCAATCCGTTCGGTGGTTTCTGAGATTTCGTGTTAAATGAGTGAGTGGTATTTGACAAATATATAATAGATTAAGGTTTTTAGACATTGGAAAGTACCCAGGAAGTATTGCCGTCGGAATTCAGGAAATAGCCACTCAAGCTGAGAATATCGGCAAGTAACGTGTGACCGCCTGGGGATCCCAAAGATAAATCTAATGAAACAGTTCATCAGTCTCGTTCAATTTTTTTCTTTAGTTAATTATGTCCCCCTTATTCTTTACTCAGATTATATGAAATGAATTAGGATTATTAAATACAGTAATTAAATAAAAGCAAGCAGTTTAAAAAAATTAAATTAAAAAAAAAAAAAAACTCAATTCCTCCCTGACAGAAAACAATAGATCGTGGATGGATATGCCTGTCTGTAGTCTACTGCTTTTCTCAATTGACATTTTAGAATTAAAAGGATCAAATTACTTAAATTAATAATTTTTTTTTTAATATGCATTTATTGAAATTTTCAACTGCACAGAATATATACATCAAGTAAATGTATTGACAACGATTATAATAACATGTTAAAACTTGAAAAGAACTACTCATTAGTAGCACTTCAATAAAAATTCTATACTAGAAGATCTCTAGGCCATCTTCGTTTCAGACGCCTCGGAGGATTATCAGGAATGGAGTGGGAAGCAAGTTGAAAAACTAACGGATTTGAATGATTATGGAGCTTACTATGAAAGGATGGATATCTGGTGTGGGCTAAATCAGCAACATATGGAACATTAAGATCTTTATGGATAAGTTTATTGGTGACAAAATAAGGAGCATTGAGGATTTTACGAAGGATTTTGGATTGTAAGGATTGAATACGAGATGAATTGGATGGTTTTTAGTGGAGCCCCAAAGCTCAGCTCCGTACGTCCAAACAGGTCTAATCACAGTCATGTATATGAGTCTTTTGTAATTAATTGGGAGCTTTGAACGTTTGTCTAATGAATGTTGAAGTAATCTGTAATGGCGGGCAGTTTCTTGTCTTTTTAGTCTTGTATGTGGATTCTAAGTAAGACGTTTGTCCAAGTGGAATCCTAGGAAGCGTATCTGTTCAACAGGGATTAGTGGAATATCATTAAAGGATACTGTAGGACAGGAGGTCGTAGGTTTACGACGAAGGGTAAAGGTTATTTGGTGGGATTTGTTTGGATTTATTTTGATTCTCCATTTTTGACACCATTCTTGAAGGTTTAGGATATGGGATTGGAGTGTTTGAGAGGCAATGAAGGGATCATTGTTTACTGATAAAACACATGTGTCATCAGCGTAAGTAGTGAGGACAGTGGAAGGATGAGTTGGGATGCCAGCTGTATACACTGTGTAGAGGATAGGACCTGAATTACAAATTCGAATTAAATTTGAGAGAAAATAACCGTTTTAAACACGACATATCATCGCTTTTAAGGGCCCACAGTTTTAAAATTTCTAACATGATGCTCATTAATTTTTCCTAGGTCTCATACAATATTCGTGATGGGTACGTTACTTAGGTTTTTTTTGTTTTGTTTTTTTATACAGAAAGCCAGCATACTTCACAATAATACACTGGGCTCTCAGAAAAGGGAATGCAACCCTTAATCTCGAATTTTATAGTTAATCTTATAAACAACTAAAAATCTTTCTGACCGGGAAAAACAATAAATTATAGATATGTCCATTTATAATCAACTGCTTCAAATATGGAGACTGCCATCAAATTTACGATCTGAGTAACACCAACGAAGCTGGAGCAAAAAAGCCACAAAACTTAAAACTTAAAAATGTAGGCAAAAATTGACTTTTTTCATTCAAATCAATATGGCTCCCAAACGGTAGGTCATAGCGACAAATCTTATATAACAAAAAATATTCTGCATTAAATTTCTAATTAGAAAGTAGAAAGCGAATTTCGATCCAAACAACACAAACAGAGCTAAAGCGTGTCAAAATGTTATATTTTTGAGGGTGAAAACAACATGACAAAAAAAAAAAAAACAACTGACTCCCGCCCAAAATTGTTTATTTCGTTTAACGTCACTTTATGCAGCAATGGCTAATCGGACGATGCAACGGTGGGAGTCCTAAATTTTGCCTATCCAGGTATAATTAGGATAGGAATCTTTAACGAGAACCAGAAATCGCACAGGCTCGGTACCCCTATTTTACGTCCCTTCCGAAGGACGGCATAGCTAAGGATTTTTTACTCCCTATAAAAAATCCTGAGGACATCTGCCGGGCTGCGAACCCGCGATCTTGGGTTTAATAGGTTTGCTATGCTAACCACTACACCACAGGTGATCCCATCTCCCGCCCAAAATAAATATCGAATAAAAAATCAACAGGAAAAAAAAAAAAAAAAATTTGTTGTCTCATCAAACTAACTGGTTGTTAAACTACACCCTTCATATAGACTATGCCATGCTTTGTATTACGTGTCAACACAACTAATCACTGCCCCACAGAATTAGCATTAGAAAAGAATTCAAAATGTACACTTCTCGTCGTAAACCTACGACTTCCTGTCCAACAGTATCCTTCAATGATATTCCACTAATCCCTGTCAAACAGATCCGCTACCTAGGAATCCACTTGGACAAACGTCTTACTTGGAATCCACATACGAGACTAAAACGACAAGAAACTGCTCGTCGTTACAGACTACTTCAACATTTACTAGACAAACGATCAAACCTCCCAATTCATTACAAAAGACTTATTTACATGACTGTTATTAGACCTATTTGGACGTACGGAGTTGAGCTTTGGGGCTCTACTAAACCATCCAATTCATCTCGTATCCAATCCTTACAATCCAAAATCCTTCGTAAAATCCTCAATGCTCCTTACTTTGTCACCTACAGACTCATCCATAAAGATCTTAATGTACCATATGTTTCCGATTTAGCCCACACAAGATACCTATCCTTTCATAGTAAGCTCCATGAACACTCCAATCCAGTCTCGCAATTTGCTTCCCGCTCCATCCCTGATAATCCTCCGAGGCGTCTGAAAAGAAGATGGCCTAGAGACCTTTTAGAGTAGATTTTATTGAAGTGCTACTAGTGAGTAGTTCTTCACAAGTTATTTACATGCCATTGTATTCACTGTCAACACATTTACTTGTATATTATTCTGTAAAGTTGTAAATATCAATAAATGAAAAAAAAAAAAAAAAAATGTACACTTCATTGATTTTTTCCATAGTTAAAGATGTCATGTCAGCTTGTGTTAGGGTTGGGCGATAGTCGATAGTTACTATCGATATATCGATAGGTCATGCCTATCGATGATTGCTATTGATAGCGTCGACTATCGATAGATCTTTTTAACCCTCAAGTTTTGAAACTGTCGGAATTATGCTGATATGTCTCTGTCCAGTGTCGAGTTCTTTTGAAATTGAATTCGGAATTCCTAGAACTCAAGGGTTCTCTCAAAGATTAAGCCAAAGGAAAGCAGAAATGCTTAGTTTTTCTTACGGGGAAATATGTGGCTCAAGGAGCACGCTTGACTCTTGAAATTAACTATTTCGTTATTTTTCTTATTTTCGTTATTTCATTTGTTCATTGTTATTGTAACCATGTAGATATGGAATACTTTTTTAAAATTAAAAAAAAAAAAAACATTTTCTCTTATCTTTATGATATAATCTAATAATTTATAATCATGCAAATTTCAAATAGGAAGTAGATGATTGAATTTAATTAAATTAGTTGAAATTTTTTATTGAATAGCTTTGGAAAAAAAAGAAGAAACTATCGAAAAACTATCGATAGTGTATAGATAGATAGTGTACGGCCAAACTTTACTTTTTTCATTCAAAGCAATATAGCTCCCAAACGGTAGGTCTTAGCGACAAATGTTATGGAACAAAAAATATTCGAAATTAAATTTTTGAAGGGAAAGCTAAATTTTTGAAGTTAAATTTTTGATCCAATCAACACTAACAGAGCTGGAGCCTGTCGAAATGTTACGTTTTTAGAGTGAGAAAAAAAAAAGGTACATATTTGATGGTGAAAAAAACGTTTCAGCGTGACTTATGTTGGCTTAAAAATATCATTAAAGAAGTAATCAATTGCAAATCTCAATACAAGATTTTTTATTCGATAAACAAACAAAATTTATCTTACTAGTTAAAATTATTTATGTTCTTTTCATATGAGAAGCCGCAAAATGGGGTGCTAGTTTTACATAATTACCACGACATCTGTGGGTTATTCGTTGTTATGTTTATGTGCGTAAAAAAGAAATAAAGTGAAAAAAAAGAAGAAAGTATTTAAGAGATTAAAGAAGATAATTTGGTCCTGTACGAAAATATTTGCTAGGGTCAGTTTTAATTTTTTTTTTTTTTTTTTTTTTTTTCAGAATAAACATAAAAAACATTATCCATACTTCGGGGTTTCTAATTATTAAGGGCGTTTCTCACGTAAATAATAAAAAACATGAAATCGTAAAAAAAAAAAATATTTTTCTACAACCAGAGTAGAAGGATTCGTATTGTAATGAATGCACTATACCACTTAAGGTACGCATGATGGTATAGAAGGATCAATACAATTAGGATTGATGAATTAATTGCCACTTCTATTGAGATTATGATTTTATTATTATTATTATTTTATTATTATTTATTATTATTACTAGTTTTCAGTAATAAACATTTATTTATCTTTAACAGTTATTTCAACATTTATAATTAACAGATATTTGCTAGATCTTCTCAGAACTGAAGATGAATGTTAAGCATTCGAAACTAGTATTCTAATAAAATAATTCCAATAGGAGTGGCAATTAATTCATCAATCATAATTCAGAAGGTGTACGAAAACTTTCGCAGCTCACTGTAAATCAAAATTACACCATGCGTGACCAAAAATTGAACAGTTCAACATTTCGAAACAACAAAATTTATCTTCATAATGTATTAGTTGACTGTGAAGTATTCAGAGATGTAGATTATTGTGTCAAGCAGTCATAGATAAACAGAAAATCAAAATAATATTTTAATTTATAATGCCGACGTTTCGACTTGCATTGCATGCCTTCATCAAGGCTAGAAGAAAAGAAAACAAGCAAAAATGTATGACTAAATTGTAGAGAATATATAGAAAACACAAAAAACAAAATTATGAAAAGAACGAATATATAAGAGTAAAAACAGTAACATAAAGGCAATATCTAAAGGCCATGGAGACAATACATAAAGACTATTGAATTAAGAATTAAATGAAAAGAAATTAAAATAAGTGATAGTTACTTAAATGTTAATGAGTAAATACATACAATTCATACAATACAATACATACTTATAATAAAAATATTTATTCTTTTCATACTTTTGTTTTTTGTTTTTTTATATATTCTCTAAAAAAGTAGTCATACCTGCAAGGCAAGTCGAAACGTAGGCATTATAAACTAAAATTTTATTTTGATTTACTGTGTATCTATAACCGCCTACCCCAACAATCTACGTCTTTAACAAAATTTTTCATTTGAATAAAAACTAAGACAATGAATCTTTGAGAATGATTTAAAATTCAATAATATTTTTTTTTTTTTTACCTAGAATAAGAATTAAATAATACTATAAATTAAAAACTAAGAATTTAAAAATTCGCGTTTGACAACAACCGTGTATCGATGTTCAGATAACATCTGGATTTGGCGGGATACGTTGAAGTTAAAAAATTAATATGGAGTGTCTAGATTTAATAATAAAATTACTCAAAAAAAATATATATATACATATATAGGATTTTGAAGAAAAAACAAAATTACGTTATTTATGTATCTACGAAATAAGAGTTTTATCTAGGAATAGTGCGGTTATTGGAATCATTTTCTACGTTGTTGTTTGGTTTGGTTTCTTTACAAGAATAAAATCTATATTTTATTTTAATTATAAAAAAAATAAAAAAATTACATAGTTATTATTGTTGTAAATAAATCGTAGTAAGATCTTCAACGACTGTCTTGAGATCAAGATCTCGAAGGGTGACTTGATAACAACTATGCACAGAACTGGACGTTGACAGGGTGTATTTAACGAATTAAATTTATATAGATCAAGTTGTCATTGGCATTGAGAGTTCATTGATGAAAGGAAGTAAAATAAAAAAAAATAAAAAAAAATAAGAACTACGAACACTCACCGATCTGTTGTTTTTTTCCTTGGCGGTGTCAGACATCCTGCTTGGGTGGGACTCAGGACACAACTGGCAGGAGGTTGTAGGGTTCGGGGTTACGTCAATCGATAGCAGACAGGCCACGTGGTACAGCACCCCTCCACCCGGCGGGGTGCTAGTGTGGTCAGCACACGCACCATCAGGGCATTATTCACGAAATTCCTTGAATCTATTAGTCCAGGCAATGAGTGCTGAAATGAGGGGTGTATAGTGCATGGAATATAAAATAATTTTTGACTCCATAGCTTCGTTAGCAGCGGTTAGAAGTTAAACATACTAAAAGTCCCCGCCCCTGGGGGGTGAGCTAATGGTGGGGAGGAGAGGAGAAGATCTCATTTTTGGGTTTTTCGATTACATATTAAAAACCGAGGTCTGTAGAAAAATATGTCACAAATCAAAATTAAAGCTAATTAAATTTCATATAAAATTGATTATATACATATTTGTCGAACTTCCAACGGTTTTCTAAATATACGTTATTTAAAATCGGTTGTATTCGGAAAAAAAAAAATCATTTTTACCTCACATTTCGTCAAACTTTTGCTTCAAGTGCCAGAAACACAAATAGGAAATTAAAGTAAATTTAATAGTCTACAACTTTGATTCTGTCAATTTTTATTAGGAACGATAGTGGAACGTACTAGAATCAAATATTTAACAAAAAGTAAGGACGGTTTCAACGGTTTTCGAGATATTCGTTATTGAAATAGGTAATTTTCGGGGAAAAAAAGAAGGAATGTGGCTATGTCATGGACACATGAATACGTTTATGTAACGGGTTATATTTTTAAAATAAAATATTTTTATTTATGTATTTAGGATAAAAGCAAGGAAAGAAATAATTATTGTGTTGCAATATAACTTTATTAATTATCGGTCTGTGATACGAAAAGTTCGACATGAAGTTGGGCAATGAGCGGTTTTGTGAGACATCAACATTAAAGTCTCTATCATAACTGTTTTTGGAATATTTTAACAACGATCGTAACATAAAGAGTTTAATTACTGTTAACGCTTTGCCCGGGTGGATATACACATACCCGAGTACGAATTTGAACATGCCATTGGCCTTTACGTTTACTAGACAGACATCACCTGGTTTTGCGATGCGTTACTGTTCTCGCTTATGGTAATGAATTCTTTGATCCTTTAGCTATCCAGTGGTATAATTTAATTTTGGATGTAGAGAATAGATACGAAACAACAACGCCAAACTGTATCCCCTGATTTTGTTATGATTAGGCTTTTTGGATTGCCCCTATAGCAAATTTAAAGACGTATTCATGTGAAAAACATTATTATCTCACTTTTTGTCAAACACTTGCTTCTAATGCCTTCTACAATCGTATCTCAGAAAAAATGAAAGAATCAAAGTTGTAAAGCATCGAATTTGCTTTAATTTCATATATGCGTTTCTGGCACTTGAAGAAAATGTTTGACAAAAAGTGAACAATATTTTTTTTTTAAATTATGATAATGATTTTAAATAACGTATATCTTGAAAACCGTTAGAAGTTCGACAAATATGTATAAAATAAATTTTATAGGAAATTTAATGAGCTTTAATTGTGATTTAAAATTTTTTTTTCAAGAGTCCACCGTTTTCGAGATATAATCGGAAAACCCAAAAATGAACCTTCTTCCTTCCCCCATCGTTAGATCACCCCCAGGGGCGGGGACTTTTAGTATGCTTACCATCTAACTAAGCTATGAAGTAAAAAATAATCAAATATTTTTGCTCTTTACAATATGTTTGTTGACTGAACTACTTTACTAAGGGAGGGAAGAAGTTCAATTTTTTTATTATACCTCAAAAACGGTTGCCTCTAGAAAAATATATTTCAAATAAACATTAAAGCTAATAAAATTTTCTTTAAAATTAATTTCATATAAATTTGTCGTAATTCTAACCATTTTCGAGATATTCGTTATTGAAAATCGGTCATTTTCGGGAAAAAAACTTTTGCTTATAGTACCTTCCACAATTGATTCTCAGAAAAAATATCAGAATCAAAATTGTAGAGCATTAAATTAACTTTAATGTCATATATACGTTTCTGGTATTTGAAACAAATCTTTAACTAAAAAGCGAGTTAAACTTTTTTTTTTTATTTATAAAATTGTCGATGTTTAATAACGTATATCTCGAAAACCGTTGGTATGTACATTATAATGTACATTATTAAATTGATAGGAAATTTAATGAGCTTTTATTTTGATACATAGCATATTTTTCTAGAGTCCACCTTTTTCGAAATATAATCGAAAAAGACAGAATTGGGACCTTCTACCCTCTCCCCCACCCTTAGCTCACCCCCCAGGGGTGGGGACTTTTAGTTTACCATCTATCTACTAATAACGAAACTGTGAAGAAAAAATTATCGCATATTTCATGCACTCTACGCCTCTCATTTCGGCACTCTTTTTCTGGGGTCGCACTTCTCTGAAAAAACACGTTTATTGATAGTCATTCGGAAACTAATTGTTCGATCCCAAATTTCTTTTTCCATCTGAAAAAAAAAAACACCAATCATCATCATTACCCCTGCATCCTCTCACACCCATAGTACGAAGATAGTTCTCCACGTCTTCAAGACAACGAAGTCGAGGCCTCTCCTCTTTCCACCCGGGTGTCCCTCCATCATCTTAGGTAGCCTACTAGCTTCCGATCTATGCAAAAGCCCTAGCCATCTTATTCTGCCTCTATTTATATTGGCTACAATATCTGGGGCTGCATATAGCAGGAAACAGGCGCTATAGGTCTCTAATGAAAATTAAATTCAAAATAAAAATATATCCAGCAATCTCGAAATAAGAGTATATAGAACGATACTTCAGCCTGTTGTTATGTACGGCAGTGAGACATGGATCCTGACATCACATGAGGAAAAGGTATTAAACATGTGGGAAAGGAAAATCCTAAGAAAAATATATGGTCCAACTAAATATGGACTGAAACTTTTGTGAATGAGGAAAAATGAAGAACTGATAAACACAATTAACAAACCAATAAAATTTAAAATTAATTCACATATCGTAATTAATTAACTGTTTAATTATTCTATGATAGTAATTGTAAAAAAAAAAATTAAAAAAAAGAATAAAAAAGAGCTCAAAGTTTACTCAAGCAGCTGTCACAAACAATTGAATACTCAATAAAATCCCAACAATGGCTACCGTCGTCAGCGAGTTTCGTTGAATTAATTTAACTGGCATTGACCTTTTCGAGAGATTAAACAAACATCGAAAACAAATCTGCATTGATAAATCGTTCGAAGGGGAACAAAAAGAGATAAAAACATTCTTATTCTATTAATGAATGAGAAAAACATTCAATAGTCAACACGGATTTATTTCAAAGGGGCACGTTCAGATCAGATCACTTTGAAATAACATTCAGTAATGGACAATCAATTTTCTAAAAGGTTTTTCCACAAAGTTAGAGTCCTATATAAGGTGGTAAATACTTCGCCCTTTAAAACATCTAATAATCTATAAATCTAATCTAATTTTAACTAAAAATTTTGGGTTAAGTTTCAGAAGCGAGTAAATCCTTGTTTCTTAAAACAGCCGGTTGGAGCACCACTTACACTTGTAACGAAAGTAGTAATGAACATTTGAAATGGTTTTGGTTGTCGATACATTTTTACACGTGTGATAATCAACTTATTTCGTTGTGTTAAATATGGGGAGATATTCTGAAATAAATATAACAGCATCCAGAAAATATTTATATTTAGTTAAGAGAAGAGTTAGAAGGTTTAGTGGAGCCCGAATATTCAACTCCGTAAGTCAAGTTTCAGTGTGTATATCAATGAGTGACAACCGAATTCTAGGTAGAGTATATAATTAGGGGAACTCTTTATTCAGAAACGAATAGCATTTTCTTTTCGTCTTTTACGTTGATTCTAACGAGACCTTTTTCCAGATGGAGTCCTAGGTAGCAGAACTGTTCGACAAGGAATATTGTAATATGATTAAAGGGTTGAGTAGGACAGGAAGTTGTGGGTATACGACAAAGTGGAGTTGGAAACCAATTTGGAAGACTAGTGGATGCGAGTGGGACGCGGAAGGATAGGTATCGTTGGATCAAATGAGCAGTATATGGTACATTATGGTCTTTATGGATAAGTTTGTACATAATTTAGGGAGGTTTCAAAGGATTTTGGATTATAAGGATTGGATAGGAGATGAATTGGATGGCCTAGTGGAGCCCCAAAGCTAAATTTCGTATGTCACAATAGGTGAAATTACTGTCATATAAATAAGTATATTTTAATTAATTTGGAGTTTTGAGCACAGGCCTAGTAGATGTAGCAGTAGTCGAAAGCAGCCACAGAATAAAGTTTTTTTCTATATATCAAGTTATTGAAATTTACACTGTACAAATATATAAAAGGGCGTATAAAAAAAAAGTGACCGTTTCATCCAATTCCAGAGTTCAAAAGTCTGTAAATATCTTCATGCTATTTATTATTTACCAAAACTTAATTATCCCTTTAGAGCATTCTCTAAGCTTGTTTACTAACACTGGACTTCTTCAAAAAAAGCCTCAGTTCAGTTATTTCAAAGAACGAAATTCTCGTATTTTTAAGACATTACTGGAAAAAAAATTTCACAGCCGCTGAAGGAAGTTGTTAAGTCAAATCCGTCCACAAGTACTCGCGAACTTGCCAGGGAGTGTGGTGTGTCGAAAGATACTGTTAGTTGCCATCTTCATAGCGAACGTAAAAAAGACCTGCAGACTGGTCCCTCACGAACTTACTCCTCAACAATTTTACAAAAGTTGAGAAAAGTTTACATAACTTCACGGGTTTGAACTCCTACCTCATCCACCATATAGTCTAGACCTCGCACCTACGGATTACTACTTGTTTCGATCCATGGCCCATTTTCTTCAAGGGAAAAAAAATGATAATTTTGCGGAAGTTGAAAATACTGTCCAAGAGTTCTTTGACAGCCATCCCAAGGAATGGTACCAGCGTGGCATCGAGCAATTGGCTTGCAGATGGATAATGACGGTAGATAACAATGGTATATACTTTGAGTATTAATTGTATTTTATATCAAAGAAATAATAATACAAATATTTGTTTAAAAAACGGTCATTTTTTTTTTTTTCAGAATGAAAGAATAGAATAGAATAGAATAGAAACAACAGATATGTACATTAACTAAGTTAAGTCTGGTTAGAGACGTAATGAGATGAGTATGTACATAGATGATATTTAAATAAACGGAAAAGTTTAGAGAAGATAAATTACGGAAAAATCTTTGGTACAATGATTAGTTTTTAAATTCATGGAAAGTGAAATTTGAATTTAAGGAATCTCAAAATCCAGCAATGCAACGGTAATTTTTGATTTAGGTAGATAGTTAGCAAGCGTCAACTTGAATGAGGAGGAGGTATTGGAAATAGAAATATTGAATGTTTTCAGGGATTTAGCTTGTCTGATGTGAGGAGGGATGGAGTTTTTTGAAGGAGTTCTATGGGATGGGGTATACAAATCAGAGAGACGGGATCTTGTTTTTGACTGCAGATCTGAATGAAGCTTGTTGTGGTTGAAGGGTTTGAATGTTCCATGGAAATATTGCTTTACTTGATTATTTAAGGTTAAAGGAGGGTATTTTAGTGGGAATTAAGGAGGGAGCTAGAGCCTATTATAATGGCCTGAGTCTTCTTTTCATTGAGTTGTAATTTGTTTAAGGTAGCCCAGGCACTGATTCTGTCCATGTCTTCCTGAATTTTAGCGAAAGCAGTGGATAGCTCTGAAGGGGAGAAGGAGAGGTAGAATTGGGAATCATCTGCATAGAGGTGGTAGGAACAGTGATAAATAGAATTAGGAAATCATTAATGTAGGAATTGAAAAGGAGAGGAGAAATACTTTTTTAAGAAATAAGGGGTTGGTTTGGTTTTTTTTTTCATTTTTTTTAATAAACCCCATTACATTAAGTAAATGAGCTGATAACGATTACAATAACATATAAAAAATTGAAAACAACTACTCATTAGTAGCACTTCGATAAAAATTCTACACTAGAAGATCTCTAGGCCATCTTCTTTTCAGACGCCTCGGAGGATTATCGGGAATGGAGTGTGAAGCATGTTGAGAAACTAATGGATTTGAGTGGTTATGGAGCTTACGATGAAAGGATAGGTTAACTTAAGGTTTGGGTTAACACAGCAACGTATGGAACATTAAGGTCTTTATGGATAAGTTTATTAGTGACAAAGTAAGGGGCATTTAGGATTTTTCGAAGGATTTTGGATTGTAAGGATTAGATACAAGATGAATTGGATGGTTTAGTAGAGTCCCAAAGGTCAACTCCGTATGTCCAAATAGGTCTAATCACAGTCATGAAAATAAGTCTTTTGTAATGAATTGGGAGCTTTGGTCGTTTGTCTTGTAAATGTTGAAGTAGTCTGTAACGACGAGCAGTTAATTTTCACCCTATTTTGGGATGATGATGATGATGAGAGATGTAATTCAATGAGACCAGCTGATTTATAGTATTACCAACACAATAGAAGAACAATGCATCATAGCCCCTATGACAGGGCTTTACTCTTCGCTCTTGAGGATGTGAGCTCCAGCACGTAGGCCTTCGGGGGGATCGCCGAGGGTGAGAAACCAGGCCTGGATTCTCATTTCCTGGACTGACTCCAGAAAAATCAGTTGCGTCACGGAAGCCAAAAGGAAATACTTTGCGAAAGGAGCGAATAATGTGCTAATTGTTTGATATCCCTGCAGGAAAAAAAATTGATTCAATATCTAACAATAAAGAATAATTTTAAGATGTATAACAATAATATTTCATAAAATTATTTCTTTAATATTTTATTATAACAATAATTTAAATAAAAGAGAGGTAGAAAAATAAAAGAGAGGTAGAAACTTTAAAAAAGCAATCCGCATACTTCATTTCTCCCTGACTAGGAAAAACAAATCATGAATATGTGCATCTATAATCTACTGTTGCTTTTTTCCGATTTACGTTTTAGAATTAAAATGATCAGATTACTTAATATGATAATTAACTTAAATTAACAATTAATCATTATTCGAAATAAAGTTGAGAGAAAATAGGGGTTCTAAACGTGACAATTTTTTATTAATCTAATATTACAAAAAATATTTCCCAATAGATCCGTCAAAATTACAAAATTAAACAAAAAAAAAAAAAAAATTTGATATTTAGAACAGTATAAATTACATACAAGTGAATTTGATGAAAATGATTACAATATCATGTCAATAACTACTAGTGCGTAGTTCTTTACACTTTAATAAAAGGTCTCTAGGCCATCTTGTTTTCAGACGCCTCGGAGGATTATCGCGAATCGAATGTGAGACTAGTTGAGAGACTAGTGGATTCGAGTGGATGTGGAGTTTACTATGAAAGGATAGGTATCTGGTTTGGGGAAAATCAGCATCCTATGGAAAATTAAGATCTTCATGGATAAGTTACATAATATATATAAAACAGCTTCATTTTGTTTCAAACAATTTACAATTTTGTAACATATTTATATAATACATGTTTTGGTAATTAAAATAATTCACACTATAATTTCTGTTTAGTAACGAAGTTAAACTTAGGATACATTTACAAAAAAAAAAAAATAAATAAATAAAAAATAAATAAATAAAATAAATAAATAATAATAAATCTAATAAAGTCAAAATAGATAAATAACAGATCTATAAAATAAGCAAAAGTTTTAGCGTTAAAATAATTATAATAAAAGGATAAATGAACTTATACTATACTTTGATTTGTTAAATAAATTTTTACTAAAACTAATAATTTCTAAGACTGTCTTATTAAGTAAATTTTATTCGAGTAGTATGTGTCTGGTACGTTTGTGTACGTATCTTCTTAAGGTTAGTTTGTTATAATTGCCTACTGCTTGTATTATGGGATTTTCTGAATTTATTGTTGAGTTAAAAATGGTCTGGGTCTGGATGTAAATAAATCGTTTAATTGTTTGAAAATTTAGGTCGTGCAGCATATCTGTTATTTTTGTGTACCTCGGGTAATCGTTAATGATCCTCAAGCATAGGTTTCGAATCCTTTCTATTTTTTTGTAGTTGGAGTCACATGTGTAGCTCCATACCGGAGAGGCGTATGTTAATAATGGTGGAATGACTGATTTATATAAAATAATTTTGTTGCGGGTTGATAATGGAGATTTTCTTCGGAAATATGGTGACATCGTACTGATAAGTTTTTTGGCTTTGCAGCATTTATTATCAATATGGGATGTAAATGTCAAACGTTTATCTAATTCCAGTCCGCGGTAGGTAACAGTTTGAGCCCAGGGAATTCGGATTTTATTTAGAATGATATGATCCGCTATTAAAGGCCTTCTTTCTGTAAACATTATTGCTGCAGTTTTGTGTTCATTAATCTGTATTTTCCATTTGTTGTAATATTTATTGAATTTGGAGTATAATGATTTTAATCTGTTTTCTATTGTATCTATCCTGTAGGAACTAGTGTAAATGGCGGTGTCATCTGCGTAAAATGATCTTTCAACTGAAGGAAGTGAAGGTAGGTCGGATATGTATAGGTTAAAGAGAGTAGGGGAAAGGCAGGTGGATAAGTTTGTTTGTGATATAATAAGGAGCAATGAGGATTTTACGAAGGTTTTTCGGTTGTAAGGATTGGATACGAGAAGAATTGGAAGTTTTAGTGGAGCCCCAAAGCTCGACTCCGTACGTCCATATAGGTCTGATACCTGTCATGTATATGAGTCTTTGGTAATTAATTGGTAAATGTTAAAGTAGTCTGTAGCGACGAGTAGTTTCTTGTCTTTTAGTTCTGGTATGTTTTGCAGTGGTATGTGAAGAATGATGGTATGATTGCTTAGCGAAAAAACTGTTAAGTTATTAAATATAATAATATATATATATATATATATATATATATATATATATATATATATATATATATATATATATATATATATATATATATATATATATATATGTATACATATATACATACTGTATACATATATATTTTTTTTTTTTTAATTCAGGGAGAAAATTTTACGTATATAATTTCAGAACTAGTTATCACAATCGCCAACTTTAGGAGTATCGACTTTGGATCTTTCCCAAGAATCGGTGGTATCGAGAATCGAAACATCCATAATGATAAAAAAGACTTGCTGAATCTGATATAAAAGTTTCTAAATATATTTCGTCATATCTCCTCGCAGGAAATCGAAATGAAACCCTTCGTCGATAAAATCTCTCATCGATGTCTTGGTCTTATCTTTTAGTCCAGTCAATAAACATTTTGTATAGTGCATGAAATATGTGATTATTTTTGTCTTCATAGCTTCGTTATGAGCAGTTAGAAGGTATACTATACTAAAAGTAACAGCTCCTTGGGGGTGAGCTTACGCTAAGGGGCGGATCGGGAATTTTCGGCCCACCGGGCAAATGCTCTTGACCGGCCCTCAGGGGCCAAACCCTCCCCCTCCCCCCATCACATCCACAAAAGATAACCTTGTTCACAATATGAACTTCAATTCTAAACATACTCACTCTTTCATTTTATGATGGCGTCGAAAGGTTGTAAAAAATGCTAAAGCATACAATTTTATATAAATTACAATTCAAACAACAATTTTATTACAATTTTACCAAAATGATGGAATGATTTTAAGAAACTTTCTATATTCTACAAAACTTGATACGAAGCAGTGTTGTACTTAGACCAGTGATGGGCAAACTACGGCCCGCGGGCCAAGTGCGGCCCTTCGGGCTAACCAAACCGGCCCGCGGCATGGTCACACACAATTATACATAAGACAAAGTTTATTTTCTACAAAGCTAGAATAGAATTATTGTTTTCTTATCTTGCGTTCTGGATCTTCTACCGTTGTACCATATATGTAAGTTGAGTGTAATGAGATAAAGTCAAAAATAAAGTTTATTAGTTGTAAAACTTTGTTTTGTCCAATTTTTTCGGCCCGCCTAGATATTTTTCTATATTATCCGGCCCTCCCCTTAAAAAGTTTGCCCATCTCTGACTTAGACAATGCACGTCAAGAAATTTCGCTTTTTAGCGGGCCAAATAGGGCCTCAAGTCTCGAGTGGAGTTTTTTTTTTTATAAGGATTTAGTTTTCCTATAACCGATAAAAGTAAATATTCACTTTTTCCCTTTCTTTCCCGGCCCCACTGGCCCTTTTACTGTCCGGCCCACCGGGAGATTTCCCGGTAACCCGGTGGCCCGATCCGCCCATGCTTACGCTGGGGGGAGTGGAGAAGGTCCCATGCTTGAGTTTTGGGATTATATCTCAAAAAAGGTAGACTCTAGAAAATTATGTTTCGATTTAAAATTAAAGCTAATTAAAGTTCCTATCAAATTGATCTTATAGATATTTGTCGAACTTCCAACGGCTTTCCAGATATACAATATTGAAAATCGATTATTTTCGAGAAAAAAAAATTTGTTTACTTTACTTTTAGTCAAACAATTGCTTACCTACAGTGCCTTCCACGATCATTTCTCAGAAGTAATATCTGAATCAAAGTTTTAGAACATTAAATTTGCTTTAATTTCTTATATACATTTCTGGAACTTGAAGCATATGTTCGAGATATAATCGAAAACCCCAAAAATGGGACCTTCTCCCCTTTCCCCCACCGTTAGCACACTCCCCAGGAGCGGGTACTTTTAGTATGTTTACCTTCTAACTATTCCTAAAGAAGCTATGAAGTCAAAAATAATCGTATATTTCATGCACTCTATACCCCTCATTTCAGCACTCATTGACAGGAAATGTTGATTATATTTTTATTGATTCATCTATTCCTATTTCCGCTCTTATTTCAGAAGCCGGTGTGTCAAGCCGTCTCAATTACACAATATGACAAAAAAAAAAAAAAGGAAAAATCAATGACTGAACGAAAAACGCACCTTACGAAGAATTATGATTCGAAGTAGATTCCGTTATGATAAAAATCATACGTGTCAATGACGACCAGATCTTTTCCTCAGTCCAGACGTCACATCTGGACGGAATTCACTCAATTCTTTCAACATGCGTTGTCATTCTTGAAGGCTGCGAGATAATTTCTTGAACAATATGGGTGGCAGTACATCCTTAATGAAATATGAGTCGGATATTTGCGGAAAAGAGGTTTCAAAAAAGATAGTGTTGTACGGAAAGTAAACGAAATGTTAATATCAATAAAAACTGAGATGTATCATTATCAATTTTTTTTTTTTGTTTTACCGTTACGAGAAAATGGATTCTCTGTTTCTGTTCAATCGATAAAATAAAAATATTAGTTAAAGTAATCAAAGTGATTTATTTGTGAGAACGGGCGAAGCTGCGACTGGGTATGCTAGTATTTACACATATAAATGTAAATTATTTACATACAATAATTCAAATTAGTCCAGTCAATAAACACATTGTAGAGTGCATGAAATGTGCGATACTTTTTGACTTTATTGCTTCGCTAGGAATAGTTAGAAGGTAAACATACTAAAAGTCCCCGCCCCTGGGGGTGAGCTAACAGTTGGGGGAGGGGAGAAGTCCATTTTTTTTTTTTTTTTTTTTTTCGATTATACCTCGAAAACGGTTGACTCTAAAAAAATGTGTTTTAAATAAACATAAAAGCTAGTTAAATTTCCTATATAATTTTTAATTTTAAGATATTAGTTTTGGTATTTTTTATTTAAAAAAAAAAAAAAAATCAGATGGATAGAGACAATTAAGAACTTTTGCTTTGGCCAACGATCTTCCAAACACCCTGTTTAATACTATCAAATAGACTCAAATTGTTTATTAACCTTAATATATTTTATTTTTTCCTTTTCTCTTATAATTCTGTTTTCGACTATATCAGTTAAACAAAACGAAACGTTGATAAGGCATAAAAAATGTTAATATTGTTTTTTGGTCATACAAAAAAATACATCCAGTAAATGTATTGACAACGATCTCAATAAATGCCAAAACTTGAAAAGAACTACTCATCAGTAGCACTTTGTTAAAAACTCTACACTAGAAGGTCTCTAGGCCATCTTCGTTTCAGACGCCTCGGAGGGTTGTCAGGAATGGAGTAAAAAAACTAACGGATTTGAGTGGGAGCTTACTTAAAAGGATTATGGTGTGGGCTATCAGCAACATTGGAACATTAAGATTTTTGGATTAGTTTATTGGTGACAAAGTAAGGTGCACTGAGGATTTTTCAAAGGAGGAGGTTGTAAGGATTGAATACGAGGTGAATTGGATGGTTTAGTGGAGCCCCAAAGCTCGACTCCGTACGTCCAAATAGGTCTAATCACAGTCATGTATATGAGTCTTTTGTAATTAATTGGGAGCATTGAACGTTTGTCTAGTAAATGTTGAAGTAGTCTGTAACGACGGGAACCTTTCTTGTCGTTTAGTCTTGTATGTGGATTCCAAGTTAAACGTTGTCCAAGTGGAGTCCTAGTTAGCGGATCTGTCCAACAGGGATTAGTGAAATATCATTAAAGGATACTGTAGGACAGGAAACGACGTAGGGTAAACGTTATTTAATGGGATTTGTTTGGATTTATTTTGATTCTCCATTTTTGACACACCATTCTTGTGAGTCAGCTGTAAAAGTAAAAAAATATTGAAAAAATGATTCATAGGTAAGGGACGGTGTGGTAGAATTCCTGTATTCGCTCATTGTTTTCCCCTAGTGACTGTACTACATGTAAATCGCCCTTTGAAAGATTTCTTACTATGAGTTTAGATTTCGTAAACAAGATGGTGGAGTTAGAAAGATGACTTGAGAAATCTATTGACGGGCAGTTGATCAATTAGGAGTTCAATGAAGTTCTCTATCAAGGTCTGCGGTAGATCGAGAATATTAAATGTTAAATCTTATATCGATTGAGATACAGAATGTACCTACAATGAAATCTAGGGGTGAGTATCGATATATATATGGAAATATCGATTGTTCTTTTGATAATCCGATATTTATTTTCTGTATCTTCTTTTATGCGGGGTGAGTACCTCTTAGAGTAAAAAAGATAATTGGGGAAAACTAGATCAAAAATGTAGAAAAATGCCGCAGACCTCACCTTTCTATTCCAATCCGTTGCAGATATACGATAAATCAAAGACTTTTTTGAGGAAACCACGTTTTTTTCCATAAAATATGTAATATCTCCATTTTGTTTAAATATTTTTCAAATGTTGAAGTCTTTTTCGGATTTAGCATTAAATTTCCTATAATAGCTGAGTACCTGTAACCTTGAATTTTACAAACTTGGTATCTAAAGAACAGCTTGATCTTCACCTTATTTGGGGAAGTCACAATGTCTTATATTACTTCAACGCTCACCGTTTTTCGAAAAAACTATCTACAAAACGTCAAATCTCACAAAAACTTCTAAATTTAGTTAGCTTTCGAATGATATGTTAAACATAATGATTTTGTTTCAATTTCATCAAATTGAAAAAAATCAAGTTTTACAGGTGGTCGATAAATTCAAAAGTAAGACTGAATTAGGATGGGATATTATTTTTTGTATAGCCATTTTATATGTTATTTAACGTACTAATAAATATATTATAAATATAGAATATATGAATAAATTAAGAAGATTTTTTTTAGGAAAGTTTCTTTTAAAAAAAAAAAAATTTTCATTGATATTTACAACTGTACAAAGTTACATACATCAAGTAAATGTGCTGATAGTGAATACATTGGCATGTAAATAACTTGTGAAGAACTACTCAATAGTAGCACTTCAATAAAAATTCTACACTAGAAGATCTCTAGGCCATCTTCTTTTCAGACGCCTCGGAGGATTATCGGGAATGGTGTGGGAAGCAAGTTGAGAAACCAATGGCTTTGAGTGGTTATGGAGCTTACTATAAAAGGATAAGTATCTGGTGTGGGCTAAATCAGCAACATATGGAACATTAAGATTTTTATGGATAAGTTTATTGGTGACAAAGTAAGGAGCATTGAGTATTTTTCGAATGATTTCGGATTGTAAGGATTGGATACGAGATAAATTGGATGGTTTAGTGGAGCTTCACAGCTCAACTCTGTACGTCTGTAGGTCTAATCACAGTCATGTATATGAGTCTTTTGTAATTAATTGGGAGCTTTGAACGTTTGTCTAGTAAATGTTGAAGTAGCCTGTAACGACGGGCAGCTTCTGGTCGTTTTAGTCTTGTATGTGGATTCCAAGTTAGACGTTTGTCCAAGTGGAGTCCTAGGTAGCGGATCTGTTCATCCGACTGATTCTCGATAATGATTCTTTTCTCAAGAATCGATGTAACCAAGAATCGACACATCCCTGAAGTATACATTTTAAACCTAAATAGCATATAAAAATTTTATAATTTTTCCTCCACAAATCTTCTTGATCATTGTACTAATAATAAAGAAGCCGGAACCGCCCTGGAAGAAAGGAGACATTACCATTCTTGCGGAACCTGAATCCTTGCTGACCTTTTCCGCTCAACTTGAAGGATTTCCATGGACAAGGCTAGGGCACAAACCCGCCAGCGATTATTTAATACTTTTATCGTTAATAACCTACTTTACAGCTATTTAAAACAAAGGAGCATAGTGATTTGTTTATTCCATTGTTTTTAAGACATGATAATATAAAATACTTCATAGTTACGTAAGTCCTGTTCCATAATTATCGATACTGTTAAGGATACCTAGAAATCGATTCTCAATTCTCGGCACCTATACCTCAGTTTAAAAAAGGTCGCTATTTCAAACTATAATCCAATATCAAGCTAAAAACAAATCGATTAAAAAACGATAATAATTCAATAAGTAAACAGCTAGTAGCATTCGTTATCCATATCATGTAATATATGTTTTTTTTTTAGTGTTTTCCTTCCAGCAGTAACCCGGTTGGACGGGATATTATTTATTTCTGTATACGCTATACTTAAAATTAAAAGTATACAATGTACATGTAATTTTTAATTTTTGTTTTGATCATTATTTTATAACAAAATACGATGTTGATGAGTGAGCCTTGCAAAGGTAGGCGACACGACTATGACAACAGCGTCTCAACAGTGACGCTAACTATCCGCCATCTTATATTGCACTCCAAACAACTAATTAGCAAGTTGGACTAACTATCATATGGCCGTTGCTAGGTAACGGCAGCCAAAGTCTGTAGCCCCAGCAGCGACCACCTATATCGCTGATTCTCCAACTACAGGCACATTTGTGTCCCCCACCCATTAAAATTCAATGAAGTAAACTTCGTTAAAAATATTGTTTCCAAATCGATTTATGTTATGTGAATTAATGATATTAATTGAATTTATTTGGGATTTTAGTATTTTAGGGTAACATTTTTAGGTTATTCTACGTCGATTCACATAGTCGTGGCTTGTCCCTATGCTTGGATTTATAATTACCTATGTAAATAATTATTACTTGATAGGGCGAAAATTACTCTACTAATGAGTAGTAATATTAAAATATAATGGTGGGAGAAAGTGAAAATGTGTTTTTCAGTATTATAATGCCTAAGTAACCAATCTCTGAGTTATTTAATTCTTGTCCCTGTGATTCTTTAACATTAGGGTGCTATTACTAAAAAAATTGATATAAATTATTCAGAAGGAATTTGTGGATTTTTTTAGTTTTTATTTGCAGTGGCAGGCAGCAGTTTCTCTTGGACGTATCAATTCGTAACCATGCAACTATTATACTACAGAATATCCGAGTGCAAACACCACCTCTGACTGTAAATACATTCATTGTTCACATTGTCATGTCCACTATAAATCAGTTTAACCAAATATTTATTTGTTACGTGCCTCATGCGTTTTTATAGTAGGCTACGGCCTAATATAGTTTTCGGCAATGATATTTTTAACCTTATTTACACAATGTTGTGGCCATCAATAATTCATGGTATGTTTATAATACATGCAAATGTTAAGATACCAAGACAATGTTAAAAATTCATTTTTTAATCATTTTAGCAATACTATGGCCAAAATGACTAAAATAATTATTTGGCCAATTGGCGTACGTGTATTCGTGTTAATTCTTTTTCTTTTTTAACAATTAACTTAATTTTTTGGTTTTATGGACATTGTCTATGAAGTACTTTGGTCAAACTTTTAGTAATTTTAATTTAGTTTCATTGCGTCATGCAGGTTTTATTTATTTTTTAGAGACATAATAGTGCGTCAAAAAATGTCTGATGCAGAACGCAAAGCAAAAAAACGAGAGGCGGTTATGGGTTAAAATTATAAACGGAAATTTTAGGAAAAGTAAAGTGATTCATGTGTTGCTGCACCAACTACAGTCCTCACAGGTAGCCTCCAGGAAATATCAAATGTTTGCAGCAAGATTTATCAACATTTAAATTTAGAGTTTTGGAAGCTTGAAATTTGCCTGTAGTTTGAGAATCACCCTTATCGCTCACCTCACCAATGATATATTGTCTCTAAATTCTAAACGGATTTAACATTAAAGCAACCACAAAAAATAAAAAATACAGTTTACTGCATTGGTGTTAACAATAAACATTATGGTATTTTAAAATTTAATTTATTTTACTAAACATACCCACAATTAAAACGGAGATATTTTAAACCAAAAGCTTTCTAAAATGTTTTATTAATTAAGAAAACCTTACATAAACGTAAATGACATCACTTCTTTTGTTTGCTGTACTTATGTTCTTTAACTAGGGCAGGAAAGACCAACCTATTTTAGCGGAGGTAGGAAGAGCAATATTTATTCCGTGGATCCGCCACAGAATATATTTCATTGATCCTCACCCCAACTTGCTCGGCCATTAATACCTCAGTGGTATCATATTTCTTTTATGTTTGCAGTTCTTTGTATATATGTAAAAGTGATTCATTTACTTTTTGTGTTTAACAGCCCTTTTAATTGGTAGATCTTGTTATAGGAAGGTTATACAATGTGTATAGGTTTTCCATGTTGTTTTGTTTATAGTAAACTGTGATTCAGTTACGTTTTTTAAGCTAACGACTTTAAAAACACATTTTAATTTTTTAGTTAACAATATCTGTTGTATTTATTTGTTTATAATATATATTATATTTGTATTTTATATCAAATAAAGATTTTCTTTTTAAGGCTCAAATCTGTCTACAGTCGTTTAGTAAACAAGCAGTTCTTCACATTATATATTTATCAAGAAGAAAGGCTTTTTCATATGTCTAGAAATATAAATTAATTAAAATGTATTTGAGTTTCTAGGACAGAGGTCGAACTCGACAATAGAACGGAAATATGATGAAATTCTTCATTCCTCTCTTATGAGAAGCATTCCTTTTTCTTTATCGCCCCATTTCAGGCAATTATAAATGGTTCTATATTATTAAGTATCTTCACAAAGTATAATTATAACGAGTGCACTTAATTTTTTTTTACTATTCATAGCTCCTATTTACAGCTGTAAATGTGATATTTTAAGTTGGCGCCCAAACGGAATAACATACTTCATCATTAATAGCGACATTAAACGATTTCCTGAAGAAGGCATTTACTGACCATTTCTGAACAAAAACATTAGAGTTATAAGATTAATTATGATTAAGGTTATAGGGCTAAAACTAAGGTTTGTGTTTATTATAGAACATGTTGAAAATCCTCGTGATATCAATTATCAAATGAGGCATGGGATAATTATCAAAAGGTATAAGTGCAAATAATAAAACTTTTCAGGAGATACAAAAACGGGCCAAAACTAAAATGATTTTAATAGTTAAAAAACACTTGCCAAATAATATCCAAATAGTTGTAAAAAGTAGCCAAATAGTTAATGATAAGTATACAAATAATTTTCCATGAATCTCCAAAATAAAAACTTTATCTTCAAAGGGGCAATAGTCCAGTCAAAACAGGAAAATGAGAGGAATTAAAAATACTAGTTTTAATTTATTCAGGAATGTGTAGGGGATCGTCCCCTGAACAAGAACATATAAAGTCCCTCCAAATCCCGGTGCCGATGTGGGAGGAGGGGAGCTTTCGATGTTACATTTTTACGTTTTTCGCTTATAACTCGGAAACGGTGCGTCGCATTGAAAATAATACTCAGTACAGAACTAAAGCTTATTACAAGTTTAGTGATAAACATTTTTACGAACAACTTGACTGTTTTCGTGTTACCGGCTCCGGAAAAATTGTAATTTTCGAAAAAATTGTTTTTCACTCACGTTTTTTGTATATTTTTGTCTTCTAGATCCTCACTTGTTTATTTTAGATGAAAGACGCAAGGATAAATGTTGTACAGCAATTAATTCCCTATAAATATATATATGAGGCGTGGAGATGCAAAAGGGGTAAATCCACTTTTTATTATTTTTTTAAAAGTTTTTTTCACATTTATAACGTCCTCTAATAAGATGGTAAATCGCTGACCCTTCAAAACATGCTAAATCCAATCTAATTTTAACTTCAAAGTTTAGGTTGAGTTTCAGAAGCGGGTAAAACCTTGTTTCACTAAACAGCCGCTTGGAGCACCACCTTCGCTTGTAACGAAAGTAGTAATGAACATTTGAAAAGGTTTTATTGTCGATATATTTTTACACGTGTAATAATCAATTTATTTTTTTTGTGTTAAATATGGAAAGATCGAACAGCATCGAGAAAAAAATCTGGTAATGAAGCTAATTGGAAGCGGACTTAGTCAAAACACCAGAGGTTTGTACAATCTTCATTTCCTATTTTCTGTCTGTTCTCACATCTGCCGATTCCAATCTAATTTAATAAAATTGAACTTCAATAGATATGCTGCTCTAGGAACTTGTGCCCGGATACTTGAATGTAAACAGCTGAAGCAGAAACAATTAAAATGCTCCATTATTCGCCGCAGTGATATAAGATTTTTCTTTAACATATTCTACTCCACTACGGATAAGGTTTGAACCCCTTTAGTATATGTTAATTTTGCTTCAATGACTGGCTCAAACTCAAGATTAGTGTTCGATTTAAAAAAAAAGTTTGAATCAAGTTTGTTCTTTTTTTTTTTTTTTTTTTGGGCGCGAAAAGGCCTTATAGACCACGCGAATATCAGGATTTGGGATTCTTCTTCATTCCCCAAAACTTCCTCATTCGTTCTGCATGTTTGGCTTTTCTTTCCTCCGTCCAAGCCCCACCCCTCCTTATTCTTTCCCTTCCCACGAAGACCTTTATGTCATTTAATGATTTTCTATATGTTTCCCTATCTCGGCATTCTGTATCCTTTATTCCCATTGAATTCATGTCATCTTTAATTTGTCTAAAAAACCCAGATGTGTTCTTTTGCTGTTGGAAATGTCGGAAGATTTTCCCGTTCAATCTTTCAGGACTCATCCTCATCATATGCCCGTAGAATCTCAGTCTTCTTATTTTGATATCGGTTTCTAGACTCTTGTTGTTATTATAGGGGAAACCCGACCCTAATTACTATTATAATATCATGAAGAAGGCTTCACACAAATTACATTACCCTGAGGAAAAAGCTGGACAATCGGGTTCCAGGGAGCCCAGCAGTGAGAAGCAGAAAGGTGGTGAATCGGAGCACCACGAAGACCAACCATATAAAAAATTAAAAGTCAAGAGTAAATACTTTTTTGGTACATATAACATAAACTCATTAATGCAAGTAGGAAAGCTCAGACAGTTGTCTTTGGAACTAAAAAGGCTGGGAATTTCTGTCCTAGCCCTGCAGGAGACTAGACTCACAGATACAGAGATAATGGATTATGGGGGGTACAGGGTTTTCAAAGGAAAGGTAGGCCAAAGGGTCATGAAAAACGTTCCCCACTTGGGAACAAGTTTCATGGTTAGAAAGGATTTCCTGGGATCAGTTGTGGATTTTGCCAGTGAAAGCTCCAGGATGTCAACACTCACTCTTAAGGTGGGAAATAAGAACTATACCCTGATCAACGCCCACGCCCCCATAAACGCGGATAATAGGTGCAATCCAGATAAAATAGAAACCTTCTGGGAAGATCTAGAGGACTCGATCGTTTGTTCTTTTATAAATTATTTTTTTTCATTAAAGTTTGTTCAATGTTAAATTAATAAAACAATACAATGTCATGAGTTTTTTTTCTCATTTATAGCCTTTTTTTAATTTTCCCTTGCAGATTGGGATAAATCCAATTTATTCAAATTGTTTAAAAATTTGAAGTTTAGAAAAGCTGAACAATATTTTACAGATGTGTTTATAATTTTGTTTAAAAACTTCTGATCCAATAATAATTGTTTCAAAAAAAGAATCACTTGAATTATGCATTTTTTTGGGTTTACTGAAAAATTTTCAATTTTGGATTTACCCCCTGTTGCGTCTCCACGCCTCATATCATATGTTAATTTATACTGAACACGTCACAACTTACAGTAAGATGTAAATCAAATTAAACATGTGAACGAAAAATCTTGATTTTCCAATTAAATTTTAATGTTTAAAAATTGGAATTAGTATTTTTAGTTTCTCTGATTGTCCATTTTTGGTCTAGATTGATTGGACTATAACTGGAACCCCCGGATTTATTGATATAATTTTTTATGTCAAGTCCAAAATTATTATTTTTTCTTTGTCGCAGGTAAGGAGCTACCTGTGTCCATGCTATTGTTTCTTTAATTATACTATAACTATATACCCTATGATAAAATGGTAAAAGTTGCATTTTTATTTTTCAAAATAAATAATTTAGCTTTTATAAATTTAAAATTCCACTAGCCATTAGGTTTCAATATCTTACATTATAGTAGCAAAAGTAGATCATGGGTATATATATCTATAACCTACTGTCTCTGATAAGGAAACTGTGTCAAAATTTCGATCCAAGCAACAACAACGTGCCAAAAAAGCCGAACACTAAAACATATATGCAAAACGTGACATTTTTCATTCAAGCTAGGTCCTGGCAACAAATGTTATTCAGAGTGTCCCGAATTTAAATGGCAAAACTTCAGGAACTTAAAGGGGACCGAAAGACTAAGACAAAAAGTCCTTTAGAGATTTGCTCGTTTTTGCTTAGTTTTAGAGAAAATCCTATGTTGAACTAAGACAAAACAAACATATTCTAATGTTGAATACGCTGATATGATTTTTGTGTATGGTTTCTGTAACGGTAATGCTTTAGAAGCGGTGCGGGAGTATGCGCGCCGATTTCCAAATAGAAGCGTGCCTAATCGAGGAGTCTTTTCGTTAACTTTTAATAGACTACGAGAGACTGGGTCATTCTTAATACGTAATGAAGGCGACCAATTCCAGGCAGCAATAAGAGCAGATTATCGGAGAAGAAATTGTGTCCAACGCCACTTCGATAACAATCCTCAGACTAGCAACCGAAGAGCATCTGCTGCATTAGCGATATCGCGGCAAGCAATATGGCGAACTTTGAAAGGTGATAATCGCTACCCATACCATCTCCAAAAACTTCAGAATTTATTACCTCAAGATTATGTCAAGAGATTGAATTTTAGTAACTGGTTTCTTGACAAAATTCGCGATGATAATTTATTTCCATTAAAAATTATATGGACCGATGAAGCTACCTTTACAAGAGGAGGAATTGTTAATCAAAGAAAATATCATGTATGGGCTCTTGAATATCCCAGAGCTATTAGAGAGAATAGGTTTCAGCATGAATTTGCTATTAACGTTTGGCTTGAAATTTGGAACTGATTACTGGTGGGAACATCTTTTTTACCTGGAAGATTGAATTGTATCACATTTACACATTTTTTAAAGAACGACTTTTCTAATTATTTAGATGACATTCCCTTACAGCAGCGGATTGAAATGTGGTTCCAACTCGATGGATGTCCAGCTCATTATACAGAGTTGCTCGAGCTTGGCTGGATATAAATTATCCACAACGATGGATTGGACGTGGAGGAGTAGTACCTTGGCCACCCAGATCACCTGATATGACACCCATGGATTTCTTCGTATGGGGAACCTTGAAGCAGAAAGTTTATTCTGTGTCAATCAACTCAAGAGAGCAATTAAGAGACCGAATCATAGATGCAGTGCACCAAATATCATCAGAACAATGTTTAGCTGCAATTTATCAAGTGAGTGGTAAATATAATGCTTGCATTGGTGCAAGAGGACAACGTTTTGAGCAATATTTACATTAAAAAGAACATAACATGAATATAAATGTAAATAAATAAGTATAATAATGAAAACTTGTTTTGTTAAGACAAAGGACTTTTTGTCTTAGTTTTTCGATCCCCTCTAAGTTCCTTAAGTTTTACCATTTAAATTCGGGACACCCTGTATAACAAAAAGTATTCTCCATTACATTTCTTAAGAGGAAACTATTAGCAAATTTTTGATCTGAGCAACATCAACAGAACTAGAGCGAGTCAAAATGCTACATTTTTGAGGGTGAAAAAAACTTAAGACACACATCCAAAAGACATTTTGTATAAAAGACAGATAATCATTTCCTTCTACACAAAATTCTAAAACCAAAAAATTATCCTTAGTGGCAAAGAAAGGTATAACGTAGGTATAACCAATAGGTGAGGTATAACCAAACCGCTTATTATTTGGGGGGGGGGGGACACTGTAGTCAAGAGCTCCAATCTCCCGACAAATATGTTTGACACTGACTAAAAAAGTCAAAATCTAAAAGATTGAACCCGAATTAAGAAAGAAAACGCAGAGATTGGTAATACAAGACAGGACAGCTTTCAGAAGAATGATACTCAACTATAAGGGTTTCCGGGGAAGAAAAAAAAACGGGAAGAAAGAATGTCCCTTAAACAAAAATATTTAATGAATTTTCAAAAGGACAAGGTAAAATTGTTAGTAAGATCCTGGCAGATCTTGGAATAGTATTGTTTAGTGTCCTGTGAAAAATATTAAACGGGAAGATAATGTGTTCTTATAAAGGAAATATATATAAATATTTTTAAAGAGAACAAAGGAATTGTTGAGGAGGAATGGCCAAGGCTATCCTTCGGCAGTCAGAAATCGTCAGATCCTGGCAAGAACTAGTATCCTTCAGCGGCACTGGATTGGACACTCGGGACTTCAGCTTTTTTCCCCCTTACTATTTTTTAATAGATTTTATGTGGACAATTTTTTTTTTTTGTTTTTTTTCGATACCAGTATGTTCGACATTAAAGTACACTTTATATATTATCAGATAACCCAACCAGTTTAAAATCAACAAAAAGTGGACTTAGTCCAGGCAACGAAGGAAATTTTGAGAAATTAATTCATGTATAAGCCAATTTTTCGTCCTTCGCGCAGTTCTAAAAATATTGATCATAGTAAAAAAATGAATAGAACCAAATTTATTGCAAATTTTCTTACATTTAATTATGTATACAATACAAAATGTGCTGAAAGTAACGGTCTGCTCTGCCCAAACCTGATGCTAGTTCGAGGAAATCTTTTTACCATATTTAGAGATAAGGTTGGTGAACAATTTCCAGTAGTTTTATAGTACAGTTATTTTTGGTTCGATTTCAAGATTCGAATGCTAATTACCCTGTACTGTAATAAACATATTAGCTTTAACATCAAATATTTTATTTTTAGCAATAACCATTTAATTAATAATCGTAAACTATTGATGTGTAACAATAAACATTACAATTTTAACAATAAACATATAATTTTTAACAATAAAAACTTTTGTTTTTTTAAATTTTCCTTGTTCCCCTCACTATATCTCCTTAAGCATTGATCCCAGCAAGAGAATGTATAGAATCTTTTTTGTAAAGAATTTTATGTTAATTAATTTAGTACATAAACATATTTTTGCTAGAGGCAAGAGTTTTCGAGTTTTTAACGAAAAACTGAAAAAAAAAACAATCTTTAGATCGCACCCCCACCCCCCAGTACTTTTAGTATATTGTTTAGGACACCTTCCCCTCCAATTGTACCAAAATTGGCTTCTACATGAATTATGTCCCCTATTTGGCCTTTGTTGGTCTTCGTTGCCTGGACTAACTATGGTTTTCCACCTGACACTTCATGTATATTATTGGTATTTTTATAGGACCGTATCTACCGCGATTTACCATCTTTTACGAGAAATACCTCTTATTATTGAGAATCCAGGACAAAAAATACTTTTTTAAAAAAATGAAGAACATATTGGCAGCTTTTGGATTGTGTACCGATAATCGGTATTGCGTAATCAACAATAGTCATTATTGACGCACGTGCCCTCTATTATAGAATAATTGAATTAGGTCAAAAACCATCGCGAACTAGTGCAAACCTTGTCAAAGCTTCATCACTATCTGACGAATGACAGATGAATCAGAAAAGTTCTTTAAATATTCTTTGTAATACATTATTTTTCATATGATTAAAATATTTATTAGAAAACACAGTAACAACATCGGACTACTGCTCCACCAAACATTTTTTGGACAAATCGAATGCGCTGCTTCATTTCGAGTTTTAAAATAATCGATAGCTTTTTCCTATACACTTGAAACTACAAAAAAGTAAGGGAAACAAATAATAAAAAATAACTTAGGGAAATTAGAGTAATATATATGTATATATATATATATATATATATATATATATATATATATATATATATACTACTTGTATTGTATAAAAGGACTGAATCGTTAGGGTGTGGGGGGGGGGGGGGGCGCTCTAAAGGTCGGTTTTTTCAGTTCTTCGTTAATAACTCGAAAACTCTTGCCTCTAGCGAAAATATGTTTATGTACTAAATTAATTTACATAAAATTGTTTATAAAAAAGGTTCTATACATGTTTTTTCTGGGATCAATGCTTAAGAAGACATAGTGGGGGGAATATAGAAAATGTAAAAAAACTCGTTTTTATTGTTAAAATTTATATATTAATTGTTAAAATTCCAATGTTTATTGTTACAAATGAATAGCTTATTATTATTAATTGAATACTTATTTCTAAAAATAAAATTATTGCCGTTAAGCCTGATATGCTAATTATAGTACTTGCAGTAAGTCGCACTTTTCCTCAAGAACAAGTTTGTCGGTACTCTTTTGGCTGTAACTCCGAAACTATTTGCCTAATCTCGAATTTCTTTTTTTCATCTTAAAGCTGGTTAAATATATTATCAGATACCATGCATTACGTTTTAATTACGTTCCGTGAAATATCCTCTCCACCTCGCTGAATTCCGCGTACCGTTGTGAAATCGTTATTTTATCGGAACATTTCTCGTTATAACTCTGAAAATATTTGTTCGGTTCCGAATTTCTTTTTTCCATCTCATAGCTGGTTAAATTTGCTATTAGATCCTATATATCAAATGTTGATCAAATTCCGTGTAATACCCTTGCCAGCACGGTTACAACTGCAAACTCTTATAATATTATAGTTTTTTTTGGCCTATTTTCTCTACAACTCCTAAACAATTTGTCCGATTCCAAATTACTTTTTTTTCATTTTAAAGCTACTTAAATTATCTATCAGGTACTATCTACGACTTTTAATTATATTCCGTGTAATACCCATGCTAGCACACTTAATATGTATGTTTTGGCAAAACATGACATTTTTGATATGTTAAGTGGGCTTGCGTGGGTGTTTCACGGACTTAAATCTAATTTAATTTAATTTAATTTAATGTTCCGAAAAAATAAGGATTTCACAACAGTACGCGGAATTCAGCGAGGTGGAATGGATATTTCACGGAACTTAATTAAAATTAAATGTATAGCATCTGATAATAAATTTAACCAGGTTTATGATGAAAACAAGAAATTCGAGATTAGACAAATATTTTCGGAGTTATAGCCAAAAGAGTACCGACATACGTGTTTTTGTGGAAAAGTGCGACTTACTGCAAGTACTATAATAAGCATATTAGGCTTAACGACAATAATTATATTTTTAGCAATAAGGATTCAATTGATAATAACAAACTATTCATTTGTAACAATTAACATTAAAATTTTAACAATTAATATATAAATTTTAACAATAAAAACGTGTTTTTTTTTTACATTTTCCATATCCCCCCCCCCACTATACCTTCTTAAGCATTGATCCCAGAAAAAACATGTATAGAACCTTTTTTATAAACAATTTTATGTAAATTAATTTAGTACATAAACATATTTTCGCTAGAGGCAAGAGTTTTCGAGTTATTAACGAAAAACTGAAAAAAACTGACCTTTAGAGCGCCCCCACACCCTTAGGTCCACCCCCGCTCCCCAGTACTTTTAGTATGTTGCTAAGGACACCTCCCCCTACAACTGTGCCATAATTGGCTTCTACATGAACCAACTCCCCTAAAAATCCTTCGTTGCTTGGACTATTAGCAATAATAAAATCTAATGATTTTCAATTAATTTGTTGTTAAAAAAGTGATAATATGTGGATGTCAGTGAAGTTTTAAAATTGACCGATAGGAGGCGAGTGCTATTGTCATGGAGTTATAGACAAGTAGAGGGGCTTACCTCCCAATCGCTGAGGCAGTAACTGACAAGAGGCAGCCATTTTGATTTGCACTATATAGCCATGATATTAGCCGTTTTTTCAGTTCAAATTTTGGTTTCTTAGGCTTTATTCTGGGATTTTATTATATTTAATGCGTTATTTTTCCATTTAATGATGAGAAATTACCCTAGCTCAAATGGAATGCAAGTCGCTAGCTTTGGCATAGTGGGCGTGGCCGGTTGGTGTTTTTGCCTCACCCCTAGTGAAGGGCCGTTCCGACTTAAAAGTGGAATGCCTGCCTCTAGTCAGTTACTGCCTCAGCGATTAGGAGGTAAGCCCCTCCACTTGTCTATAACTTCATGCGAATAGCACTCGCCTCCTATCGGTCAATTTTAAAACTTCACTGTCATCCACATATTATCACTTTCTTAACAACAAATTGATTGAAAATCATTAGATTTTATTATTGCTAATAGTCCAAGCAACGAAGGATTTTTAGGGGAGTTGATTCATGTAGAAGCCAATTATGGCACAGCTTTGTTTGACCTCTCAGCATCTAATAAAAAGGTTAGACTGCGTTGGATCAGGGGCCATTCAGACATAGAAGGAAATGAGATTGTTGATAGAATGGCTAAGGAAGCTTCCGGCCGCTCTGCAAGTAATTTCATAATCCCCTACTCGGATTTGTTCTCTTTGATTAATGTCAAGCCGTTAGAGGACTGGCAACTGTGGACCGATGCGTCACAAGTGGGTGTGTTTTATAAATCGCACTTCCCAAAGGTTTCGTTCATTCCCTGGTTCCAGAAAGTCAATGCACCTCGATCATGGATTAAAAGTATGTGCAGACTACGGACTAATCATGGTTTATCAGAGTATGGAGAGAAAATCAGAAGTATGTGAGTTGTGTAGAGACAGGGAGGACCGAACACAGCATTATAAATTGTAAAAAATACGCCTTAGAAAGAATAAAATTTACAACGCAAATTAGAAATAAATTAAATATGAATACAATAACATATACAACTATTTTGCAAAACCCTGCTTCACTAATCAATGAATTCGGTGCCTTCTTAAGTGAGACAAATATTAAAATTTAAATTAATTCAATTTTAATTAAATCAATTAATTAAATTAAGCGGTCTTAAATTTTAAGTCGGTACTTATAGTAATGACTAAATGAGAAAATGGCTAATGGCTAACTCAAGGCCTTTATTTAAAAAAAAAAGAAAAAAAAAAATTTACGTTCCGTTCCACTGATGGAACCAGCTCCCGTTTTCGTTCCGTTCCACGTCAGGTTGGCTAACCTACTACCTACTTACTATGCAGTTTTGATCCATGTGACTTCAAGCTGCTAACCTCCTCCTTCTATTATATAATTAAACATTTTATAGCTACTATAATATTAAGAAGGTTCAAATAGCTAAGTAAACTTAATTAACGGATATTGGGCCGTAGTATGGTATCAAAAATATATTTTTTAGGGGTAGCTTTATCCTCTGGGGGTGTTTTGTATATATTATTCATAGTTTTTTTATGTATTTGTTTTCTTAAAATATTATCGATTGTGGTTTTACTGTATCCGTTGTTGTTAGCTATAGTGTGAATCGTTTGTATTTCTTTGTTATAATTTCGTTCATTTAGCGTATATTTAAAAGGAGGTATATCATGCTGTGAAATGCTGCGAGTTTGTGTGTTAGTGGTCTCCTGGCATTGTTGTCTATAACTATATCTGTGTATATATTAAATTCTTGTTGTTTATAGTTTATGGAGATTTCTATGTCTAAAAAATTTAAAGTTTTATTGTTCTCTAACTCCAGTGTGAATTTAATTGAAGGGTGGATTTCGTTTATTTCGTTTAAGAAACTATTGATTTGTCTGGTCGTCCCAGACCATAGGCAAATTATGTCATCAACATACCGATACCAGTATATGATGTGTTGAGCTAATTTTGAATGAAGGATTTTCTGTTCTAATTTATTCATAAAAAGATCTGCTAGAAGGGGTGAAAGAGGGGATCCCATTGGTAATCCTTCTTCCTGTTTATAGAATGTATTGTTAAATTGAAAATAATTATGTTTTATGCAAACTGACATTAAATTGTAAAAGTCTAATTTTCTAGTGGTTGAAGATTAGACCGGAAGATTAGTTTTTCTAAAATTTCTATTGTTTCTGAAGGTGGGATACTGGTAAACAGATTTGTGACATCGAATGATATTAACTTTGCATTGTCTGGAACATTTACGTTTTTTTAATTTTGTTGACTAATTCTATTGAGTTTTTTATTGTATTTCGTGGGGAAAAGGAAATTTTCGTTTTGAACATGTTGTTTAAATAATGAGCAAGTTTGTATATGGAGCTATTAATGTAGGTAACTACTGGTCTTATTGGAATGTCTGCTTTATGTATTTTGGGTAGGCCGTAGAGACGGGGCGGCAAGGGATTCATTTCAATCAAGTTGTATTTTATATTATCAGGTATTAAAATACTATTATTTATTAACTCCCGAACTTGACTGTTAAATTTTTTAGCGGGGTTTTTTTATGGTGGGGAAGCTGTTTTTTTGGATGAAGTCATAGATTTTATTTTTGTATAACTCTTTTTCTATAATTACTGCGGTGTTCCCTTTGTCCGCTTTTATGATTGTAAGGTCGTTTTTTTAATATTTTAGTTGATAAAGCGCGTGCTATCTTGTATTCGGATGATGTCTTTATCTTATAGTTCTGGGCTTTTTCTATTTCTGTTTTTAGTATGTTTGCGCATATTGATTTCGAAAGTGGGTTTTTTGTCGTATTTTTCTAAACCGGATTCAATGTGGACAGCAAGGTTTTCGAATGTTTGTATAGTCACCGGTGAATTTATAGAATGTTTTAAACCTTTGTTGAGCAAATTATTTTCATTTTTAGTTAATGTTATGTTGCTGAGGTTGAGGATACGTGGGGAAAATTGGTTATCGGATATGGGGTTTTTTTGGACTGTTAGATGGGCGATTAACGGGGTTATTCTTGCTAGACAGCAAGTTATTAATTTTTCTTTTTCCAATGTTTTTTTTGTTTTTTGGTTACGAGATATTCAACTCGCGTCCGGATTTGATTGTCTAATGAGTCAAACTCAAGAGGGTGGAGTACAGAAGTGAGTTTATTGTGGAGGATATAAATATATAATTTTAAATTATCTCTCACTGAGTACCAATGGTTAATTTCAAATCTTACCCATTGACGTCTAGCATGGTGAGTGGCTTTCGACGCTGCTCTTGTTTGTGCTCCGCTTCTTAGTTGCACGTATCTGGGTATGAGGTCTTCTCTTGAGCACGTCTGGTTAAACCAAATATTTTTGTTAGCGATGGCGTATTTAAGTCTAAGTTTGGAAAACCAATAAGCTGCATCCTTCCGGCTTGCAGTCTTCAGTTCTGCAACAACTTTTTCTGATAATGTGTTGAATCTTGATATGCTGAGTTTTGATCGATTATACGTAGTAGCCTGGCTGGCTTCAGAATCACTTGAGGTACGCATGATGATATAGAAGGATCAATACAATTAGGATTGATGAATTAAATGCCACTTCTATTGAGATTATTTTATTTGAAAACTAGTTTCGAATGCTAAACATTCATCTTCAGTTCTAAAACGTACTTGAGTTTGACTCATTAGACAATCAAATCCGGACGCGAGTTGAATGTCTCGTAACCAAAAAACAAAAAACATTGGAAAAGAAAATTAATAACTTGCTGTCTAGCAAGAATAACCCCGTTAATCACCCATCTAACAGTCCAAAAAACCCCATATCCGATAACCAATTTTCCCCACGTATCCTCAACCTCAGCAACATAACATTAACTAAAAATGAAAATAATTTGCTCAACAAAGGTTTAAAACATTCTATAAATTCACCGGTGACTATACAAACATTCGAAAACCTTGCTGTCCACATTGAATCCGGTTTAGAAAAATACGACAAAAACCCACTTTCGAAATCAATATGCGCAAACATACTAAAAACAGAAATAGAAAAAGCCCAGAACTATAAGATAAAGACATCATCCGAATACAAGATAGCACGCGCTTTATCAACTAAAATATTAAAAAACGACCTTACAATCATAAAAAGCGGACAAAGGGAACACCGCAGTAATTATAGAAAAAGAGTTATACAAAAATAAAATCTATGACTTCATCCAAAAAAAACAGCTTCCCCACCATAAAAAACCCCGCTAAAAAAATTTAACAGTCAAGTTCGGGAGTTAATAAATAATAGTATTTTAATACCTGATAATATAAAATACAACTTGATTGAAATGAATCCCTTGCCGCCCCGTCTCTACGGCCTACCCAAAATACATAAAGCAGACATTCCAATAAGACCAGTAGTTACCTACATTAATAGCTCCATATACAAACTTGCTCATTATTTAAACAACATGTTCAAAAAAAATGAAAACTTTTAAAATAATATTATTCAATCAACAGTTTATTTTTATTTTTATTATTATTTTTTTTTTTTTTTTTGTTAGTTCAAATATAATGCACAAATGAGCGAGAATTTTTCAATTACAATGGTTCTGAGAAAAAAGAAGTAATCAACTCTTTAATTGTAATTACTGATAATGCAGTCCATTATCCACAAGTTTCATTATAGTCTCAGTCTATCTGGATTACCAATTCATCGATTAAAATTAAAAATTGGAAGTCAAGTTATGCTTTTACGTAATCTGTTCAATTTTAACCAGGTTAAAAATTACTGCAATGAGTGAAAATATCATTGAAGAAATAATGCTCAATTGCAAACTCCGAAACAAGATTTTTATCAACAAACAAAACATCCATTATTGCATTAAGGTATGCTAGTATATTTAATAAAACCATAATACCTATTATATATGCAATAATAATACGAATAAGTGACATTATTGTATTAAGTAAATAATAAAGTTTAGCGAATCACTTATTTCCTTTTTGTTTTAGTATCGACATTCTATCTGCAGTCGCCCGATCTCTCCATTGTTTAAAAGCCATCAAATCGAACGACGTGGCACCAGTTCTGCCTTCCAGATATTAACAGAAATTCATAAACTTTGGTATTCATGTTTATTTTTTATTTAATTGTCAAATGTATCCTGCATTCGACAATAATAGCACTGCCTTATAATTATATCAAAACAAACATACAACTGATTACTGAACAATGTTCTTAATTAGTACTAATTATAGAAGAGAATATTCTGGGAGCAGTGGCGATTAGATAATATTTATCAGTGGGCATATAATATAGAAGGCGTAGCCCAGAATCGATTGTAACAGGCCAAAAAAGGTTTGAAAGGTCAGTTTTCAAACATGTTATCCAGGAGGCTCTGACCCACAAGATAATGTGTTTATTCCCTCTATCAGCTACGCAGAAAAGATAGGAACGTTCCCTATATTATCGTCTAAATCGCTGATTCAAAGGGAATTTTCTAAACTACATTGAGTCAGCTCTTGATAATTTGAAACTCAATGGACTCTGGTTCGTTAGATTGGGAATGGCAGCTGAGTTTTGGAGAGGTGTAGACCTACGTTGCCGGTTCTACCTGCTCAACCGAATGAACTTCAACGGGTACAGGTTATTGTGTATCACAAGAAAGACAAACTAATGTTAATTTTTTTATAACTAACTGAATCTTAGAAAACCCTATCGAAATCATACGATGCAGATTAACTAACATATGAGGAGATAACTTTCAAAACGTGTTTTGTCACAGTAATCTCACTTTTCAGCAATAACAAAAAAAAACATATATTATAAGATGTAATTACCCTTCTGAAACAAAAAATTGCTAATTACTTAATAGCATCTAAAAAAAAAACACATTACAACAAGGATCAGAAATATTCTTTACTCCTAAGCATTTTTAATTTTAAATATGGACAAAACACGTTTTGAAGGAACAAAGTGGACAAAACACGGTTTGATGAAATAACAAAGGGACAAAACACTGTTTGAAGTGGCTATGTTTTATTTTACAGAAGTCACTGTTTGCTCAAAAGTACACAAAATAACAATATAATTACATAATTGATGATATATGTTAATGACACTCATAATTTTCGGGGAATATTTTCATTTTCTTAACAGTCACTAGTTTCATCCTCTTCCACAAAATTTTCAACACTTCACAAGAAAGTCAAAAAGTACAACCTTGTAGCAGTTTGAATGGTTTGAACTAAAAACAGGCTATGGACAAAACACTCTTTGCTAAAAACCCTGATTTTGTTTACTAATTTTGAATGGGACAAATATTGTGTTGATGGCTAATACTCATCACATATTGTAGGGTTCTGAAAAACAAACCTAGTGATACCAAAAACTCAAAAAAACATTTTTTGTGACTAAACACGTTTTGAAAGTTGCCTCCTCATATACACTGGGCAAAAAAAGTCTGGAAACGCTTGCCAAAATCTTACGCTTATGCTTCTCCTGTCTAAAATAGGCAATTTCCCATAGTGAAATAACTCTTATTTTACACAACAAACATTAATCTTTAATTTTAACATAATATATCATTGAATGCATATAAATAGCAGTCAGAAGAAAACGTTGAAGTAAAAAAAAATATACCCTTATAGCAATAAAAGTCTGGAAACAATTGTGTAATGAAAGAAAACAAAACATTTCAACAATAACAACTGACAATCGATAATATTTTAAGAAATCAAATACATAAAGAAACTATGAATACTATATACAAAACACCCCTAGAGGATAAAGCTACCCCTAAAAAATATATTATGATACTATACTACGGCCCAATATCCGCTAAAGTAGGGAAAGAATTAAAAAAATTAGGTTTAAACCCTGCATTTAAAATAGATTAACCATTGTCATCATACTCCCTTCACCGAAAGACAAAATAGACCCTTTCCAAAAAAGCGGCGTACACGAATTATAATGTAATGACTTTGAAGCAAAATACACGGGAAAAACCGGACGATCGGTAAATCAAAGAGTAAATGAACATATAAGAGCATATACTAATAATAACAAAACTCCAATTTCGCTATCCATCTAAATGAAAATAACCACAAATTTAATAAAGACTCGGGAGTAAAAATATTACATCAAGTAGAAAATAGCCTAAAATTAAATACTTTTGAATCACTAGAAATAATAAAATCGTTTAAAACCGATCCAGATTTTTGTTTAAATGATCAGATTAACATATCCAATAGCCCCATTTTAAATTTGTTTCCCATAGGAACGGAAAAACCCAATGAGTCATAAGGGAAACCCCATTGTAAATCTAAAACTTAACCTACCAGCTCCCTTCCACTTTTCACAAATTCAGTGTTTTAGTTACCTCGAAGGTGAGTGCCTATGCTTGATTTCTTGTCTTATCTTTTTAAAAAACTTTAGTATATATAATCTATGTAACATAGTATTGATGTGTTGAAAAAAAAAATGTATGTTTTAGAACTGAAGATGAATGTTTAGCATTCGAAACTAGTTTTCAAAAAAAATAATCTCAATAGAAGTGGCACTTAATTCATCAATCCTAATAACAACTGATTATACTCGCTATGATTAGAAATCCTTTTAGTCTGTGATCAGCATTCATGATGGAAGTGCGAAAAGCCATTCACGAATTAATTGTTTCCTTACGAGATCAAGGCAATACTGTGAGGGAAATTGGGAGGACTGTTAGTAAAAACGTGGGTACAGTATCTAAAATTATATAATGAATTAGGCTGTACATCCAGCAGACCACGGAACTGGCGTCCACCAAAAATAATAAATTGCTCAAGCGGAAAATATTAAAAACTGTCCATGACAAACCGTGCACTAGCGCTCCGAAAATTGCTACAAACTTGTCCCGTGACTATCGTTACGAAAAAGTGATTTATTTGGTCGAATCGGAAGAAACAAATTAGCGCCATATGGAATTTGTTGAAGAGTTTGTACAAAAACCTCCATTGCTCTGGGAATCTGTTATTTTCCTGGACGAAAGTCGGACAAGTAAGTCAATGGCGCAAAGACTTTTAAACCGACCCATTATTTTATTTATCAATTTCTGTTTTTTATTTTATATTTCTTACCTTGCAAGTCCCCTCCTCACTTTCGCCCATGAGAGCTGTCTAAATGGCACTCGCCACATATCGGCCAATTTTCAAAAATTTACTGCGTACCACATTTTTATCTCTTTTTAGCAAACAATTTAATTGATAATATGTAAATTTCCTTATTGCTAAACCTTCTTTCAACTAAGAAGATGATGTAGTTTAGATTTGGTAAAGATTGGGTTCAGTATTTTTTGCGGTTAGTTTTGTTTCATAAAAGTAAATTCTATGAGTAAAAATTTAATTATTCAATTTATTCATGGTTAAACTCTTAACAAATATTACTAATTAAATGTTATTATAATAACATACCTACATACTATATAAACCTGAAACATCAAAATGAATTTGAAATCGTTTTACGGAATTTTATTCTTTTTAAAACCTTCCTAAAAAACTAAGGAGATATAGATTAATTTAGAACATATGTTTTATTGGTAATTGTTTTAATAACACCTGCACTAAAGTAATATTTTATAAAAATAAATATTATTTTTGAAATTTTTGGGATATTTCTTGAACCCCATTTTATATATTAGATTTCTTACCTTGCAAGTCCCCTCCTCACTTTCGCCCATGAGAGCTGTCGACTCCTGAGGATTGTCTTCTTCATCTTCTTCGCGGGTGTCCTCATCCACCTGCGTCATGATGAACTAAAAAAAAAAACATTTAAAAAGGAATTTAAGAAATTTAATGAGAAACTCTTGAGAATTGATGAGTGAACATTTTTTTTTTTTTCCATTTATTGATATTTACAACTGTACGAAATAATATACAAGTCACAAGTGTTGACAGTGAATACAATGGGATGTCAATAACTTGTGAAGAACTACTCATCAGTAGCACTTTATTAAAACTTCTACATTAGAAGGTCTCTAGGCCATCTTCGTTTCAGACGCCTCGGAGGATTATCAGGAATGAAGTGGGAAGCAAGTTGCGAAACTAACGGATTTGAGTGATTAAGGAGCTTACTATGGAAGGATAGGTATCTGGTGTGGGCTAAATCAGCAACATATGGCACATTAAGGTCTTTATGGATAAGTTTATTGGTGACAAAGTGAGGAGCATTGAGGATTTTACGAAGGATTTTGGATTGTAAGGATTGAATACGCGATGAATTGGATGGTTTAGTGGAGCCCCAAAGCTCAACTCCGTACGTCCAAACAGGTCTAATCACAGTCATGTATATGAGTCTTTTGTAATAAATTGGGAGCTTTGAACGTTTGTCTAGTAAATGTTGATGTAGTCTGAAACGACGGGCAGTTTCTTGTCGTTTTAGTCTTGTATGTGGATTCTAAGTTAGTCGTTTGTCCAAGTGGAGTCCTAGGTAGCGTATCTGTTCAACAGGGATTAGTGGAATATCATTAAAGGATACTGTAGGGCAGGAGGTCGTGGGTTTACGACGAAGGGTAAAGGTTATTTGGTGGGATTTGTTTGGATTTATTTTGATTCTCCATTTTTGACACCATTCTTGAAGGTATAGAATATGGGATTGGAGTGTTTGAGAGGCAATGAAGGGATCATTGCTTACTGATAACACACATGTGTCATCAGCGTAAGTAGTGAGGACAGTGGTAGGATGAGTTGGGATGTCAGCTGTATACACTGTGTAGAGGATAGGACCTAGGATACTACCTTGAGGAACACCGGCAGATTGGGTAAAGAGAGAAGAATAGGAAAAGTTATGATTAACTTTGAAGGTTCTATCGCTAAGATAGGAACGGATAATTAGGATGTATGTTGAAGGAAGGAATCTACGGAGTTTGTAAAGTAGTCCTGGGTGCCAGACTCGGTTAAAAGCTTGTTCCACGTCAAGAAAGGCTCCCGTACAGTACATTCCGCGCTCCAATGCAGAGGAGACAACGTCCACCACACGATGACATTGCTGGATTGTGGAGTGTGATGTTCGGAATCCAAACTGGTGGTCTGGGATTACATGATGGGAATCTAGGATAGAATACAAACGTTTTAAAATTAGTTTTTCAAGGATTTTACCCATGATTGGCAAAAGTGAAATAGGACGGCATGAGGATGGGAACTCAGGTAGCTTTTTGGGTTTTGGGATCATCTTAACTATAGATAATTTCCAGGAGTCAGGAAAATATGTGGTACGGAGGACAGCATTGTATATGTATGTTAGGAATAGGATGGCTTTTCGAGGAAGGAGTTTTAGAATATGGGATGCAATTAGGTCATGTCCAGGGGCTTTGCTTGAAGGTAATCTATGAATGATGTTTGATATTTCTGAAGGATGGAATGCTTTAGGGGGAGGAGACATTGGAAGTGGGATATTAAGTTCTGCTTCAATATATTCTAAATGAGTAGGATTAAGGATATCAGGATGTGGGTTAAAAGTTTGGAAAAGGTGCTGGCCAAAAATGAGTGATTTTTCTTCATCAGATTTTGACCAGGTTTTGGCTTCGGTAAGTAGGGGATGATTATAGTTTCTGTAGTTTAGTAGTTTTTTAGTGGTGTTCCACAAAGATTTGTCGGTGGTATTAAGTTTTTTCTGTGTAGTCTTGTAATTTTTGAAGTTTGTATTTCTTAATTTCTGTCTTGAGTTTGTTTGTAAGTTTGCAGTAATTATTTTTATCTGATGGATACCTAGTCCTGTGCCACTTTGCTCTTGCTCTTCGTTTTTCTCTTAACAAGATGGAAATATGTTGTGGTAAGTTAGTCTGAAGAGAATTATTTTTTTTTCCTGTGTGATGTGTTTTCGTTAATACTGCTTGATATTGAAATGGTGAGTTTATCTATGGCATTGTCTATATCATGTTTTGTTTTTAGTGGAATTTTTAAGTCTAGCTTATCTAAGTCATAACGAAATTCGTCCCAGTCTACTCGTCCTGTGATTAGTCTAGGAGTTGATGGTTTAGGGACGGGATTTGAATGCAAGAGAAGTAGAACAGGGCTATGATCTGATGAAAGGTCATCTAGGGATTTGACAGAGGTATAAGAGGTAGAAATTTGGGAAGAAATGAATATATCGAGGATGTCTGGACTTTTTTTGATAGATGTAGGCCAATAAGTCGGAATTAAGGGAGAAAGGACAGAATAACAGTTGGAGGATGAAACACGGGATAAAATGCTGCCACGGAAATTGGATGTTCTACAACCCCATCGCTGATGTTTGGCGTTGTAGTCTCCTCCAGCAATAAAGCGCGGACCGAGAAAAACAAAATTAAATAATAGTAATAGTAAAAATGCAGAATAATGGCAGCTAATCGATCCTATTTCAGTTTATCTAAACTATTCAGAAGTAGACTGCTCAGTCGCACAACCAAACTCAGACTTTATAAGACACTAGTCCCACCCGTCCTGACATACGCATCTGAAACCTGGACATTGCGTAAAGTATCAGCTGAACGTGTTGACAGGTTCGAAAGGAAGATATTGAGACGCATCTATAGAGGAGGATAAGTTGTTTCGACTCAGAAAAAACAAAGAGCTGTACGTGCTTTATAATAACCTGAATTTTTCCCAATATGTGAGAATACAGCGAATTAAATGGCTGGGACACATAATCAGAGCGAAGAGAGGACAGTCAGAAGACTGTATTACGGAAGCCCTGATGGAGTAAGGCCTCGTGGAACACCGAAGGGAAGATGGAAGGACAGCGTCTCCGAGGATCTGAAGAAAGCAGGAATATCCATCAGGCGTGCCACTGACAGGGAAGACTGGGGAAGAGCCGTTGAGCTGGCCAAGGACCGCTTCATAGTGTCTGCTGCGCCGAGAACGGAATAGTAAAACTAAAACTAAACTAAATTAAAAGTTAAAAATACAATCTCTATTTCTTAATAAAAAAGAAATTTGAATATAATTTGTGTAGCGGAGGCAAATAACTTGGATATAATAACTGTGTCTAGGTTATCTACCTCTTTGGGTATGAGAAGGAGGTAACAGAGGAGAAGACTTGGTAGTTTTTTTTAGTATGAATATCAGAGCATGCATGCATAGTTTGTCTCTTGTGTTGTATTATAAGATTTATGTTTTATTTAAATGTACTTAAGTCTGACACATAAGTTGTTTATTTATCCTGGCCAGGTCAGTAAAAGTGTCATGTATATATATAAGTTGTTTTTTATTTGTATTTTTGTATTTTATGAGTTTAACCATAACAAATATTTAGTTATGTAATTTAATAAAGTTGTTTGTCTACATTAATAGACAACCTGTGTTTATTGAGCGAAAGTTCCTTATTTTATAACTTTAAATAACTGCAACAAGGTTAAAATTTGTGTTCCCTTACTGTCCCTATACAATTTCTCTTCTGCCATTTTTCCGTGTTCAAAGAACAAACAAAACAAAAATTCTTCATTTAGTATTGATGAATGAATTGCCACTTCTATTGGAATTATTTTATTAGAAAACTATTTTCCAATATTAAACATTCATCATTATTTCTAAAACATACAAATTGTTCAAAACATCAGCTCTTTGTTAGATGAAAATATTTGTTCTATTTAACAAAGTGCTGATGTTTTGAAATTTTGTATGTTTTAGAACTGAAGATGAATGTTTAGCATTCGTCTTCCCCTTCTCCGTCTTCCAAACTAGTAATTTTGGAGCATTCTTCTAATCGATAGGATATTCCTAAATAATCTTCCAATAGAAGTGAGAATTAATTCATCAATTCTAAATGAAAATGGAAAGCAACTTATAAACGTTTGCTATATCGAAGGATCTGATAAACAACATACCATATGTAATTATTATTTTTATTATTTAATTCATTTTTATTACTTAACATAAAAGTTTCTTCAGGGGATAACACAAAAAGAACCCTGGATGTATAATAATCAAATGGAATAAACTTGAAATGATACCTCTTTGGAAAAAATAACCCAAGATCGATTTTGATTTAAAACTGAACGATCATAGTTCATCTCTATGGTTACAAAGATACACATGGATACAATTTAGTCACTAATTTGGTTAGTACGAGACAATGAACTATCGCCTGCCATTCCAAGATTGGGACATCGATTTAGATCGCCATCGCGCATTGAAATTGGGTTTCGTGAACCCCTGCGAAGAGTACCTGCCGTCGCTGTTCGACGATAAACAGAAACTGCTCATCATCGCTTCTCCGGTTTGGGTTGTAATTCAAGCGGCAGACGACTTCCAGTTCATCATCAAGAAGGAAGTGTATCAGCGCCTGGTTGACGTTAGCCTGTTCTTGAGTGACTTCTTCCATTTTAGGTTCTACAACAGATCGATCCCTAGAACTCTGCACTTCACTGGCCTAGATCCTTACGTTATGAGCGTCTGCTGCAAATACTTGCAATGGAAATACAAATCCGGTCAAGAACGTCCGGGGTTCATAACCAACCCGAGGCTGTTCCATCAAGTCATGGACGTTGCCAAAACAATGGGAATCGAAGTAACATAAAATATATAAATATTTTTCTGTTCATTGAATACCATAAAAAAAATAAAATAAAATGACAAGGTAGGTTTTTTTTATTTATTTATTTTTATCAGGCCAGCTAAGGGACCACGTTTAAGCCAACAAGTTTGCTTTACGCTTTCTCCCAATACTCCTTCATCTGTTCACTTTTCTCTAGGTTAAGTGCACTAGTAGTTAGCAGTAGGGATGGTCTAAACCGATATTTTTCTGTAACAGGGACGACCGATACAGGTCCAAAAAATATCTGTTACAAAATACCTGTTACTTGTCTTAAGGCCAGCGTCTCTCCATACTCGTACTTGTTAACCCTGTTACTCTGATATTTTAGCATACCTATTACTGGCATATCTGTTACCTATTCAATATCGGCTCTAATCAATAACTTTATATATATATGTATGGTTATTCTTTTAAAAATCTTTTCAATTTTATTGCTTCTATAAAATTCAATTTTTCCATAAAACGTTTTTTACTATCCTCAACCATTTTATTCACAAAATAATGGTAGTTAAATGAAGATCAATTTTTTTTTTTAGTTGATTAAAGTTAATAAAACTTATTAATGAATTATCAACAAGATAGTAAATAATTGTCAAATTATTATTTCAGATGTTAGATGTTTTATAACAGCATACATATTTTTTATTAGATTTAGACTAGTAAAAATATTGTAATTGCTTACGTATAGATTTAATATTGGAGTGTCTTTTAATGATTATTAAAATTAACGATTATGAAATGAAAAATGATGTAAGAGTGTCTAATACAATGCAGACCGGCTGACATTTTACCAGAAAATACTCGTACGAGAGTGGAAGTAAAAATACTGGTTTAGGTAAACAAGTATCTGGTAACAGGTAGAGATGACGAACAAGAAATACTAGCCTAGGGTAGTACGCAGTACGAAGGTAATAGTTATGAATGTTGTTACTAGTACTGAAGTGAGTACGCAAGTATCTCGTCCCTGTTACTTCAGAACATCGGTAACAGGGACGCCGCACTAGGGTTGGGCGATAGTCGATAGCACTATCGATAGGCCGATACTATCGGTTGAGAACTATCGATTGCTATCGATAGTTGCTTTCTTTTTTGTTCCAAAGCTATTGAATAAAGAATTTTAACTAATTCAATTATCTACTTACTATTTGAAATTTGCAGATAATAAATTATAAAATTATATCATAATGATGAGAGAAAAAAAACTAATTTATTTGAACAAACAATAATAATAAACAAATCAAATCTTCAGATAACAAAAATAATGAAATACTTAATTTCAAGAGTCAAGTGTGCTCCTTGAGCCACACATTTCCCGAAAGAAAAACTAGCATTTCTGTTTTCCTTTGGCTTAATCTTTGAGAGAACCCTTGAGTTCTAGGAATTCTGAATTCAATTTCAAAAGAACTCGACACTGGACAGAGACAGATCAGCATAATTCCGAGTTTCAAAACTAGAGGGTAAAAAAGATCCATCGATAGTGACCATCGATAGATATGACCTATCGATATATCGATAGTAACTATCGACTATCGCCCAACCCTACGCCGCAAAATGGGGCAAACACGGAAAAAACTCGAATAACGACTTTATTATTTTTGTCCTGTTTGATGGACCATTGTATTCATTATTAGTTGGTGCAATCATTTCCAGTTTGTTTTTTTCAATTTTATTTTTATTTGCGACTCCGAGGCCTTCTAAAGTTGGACAATATTACTCCACCCCAAAATGGCCTATTTCTATTGAGCTACCATTTGGGTCACTGCGGATTTATTTTTATAGATAAACCTATGAAACTTGACATATTTGTAGTTCAAACTCTAAAGAATAATGAAAAAATATTAGATTGGTTCTATGTATTAAATATATTATCAAAAAATATACTAGAGCGAGAGGGAAAAATTAACGAGAATTGTTTAACATGTGTGGTTCTACAAAAAAAGCACCACTGAGCTCCGGTTAAAAACAACAATCACCATAAAGCTTATACCACTACTTAATATCTCTATAAATTTTATTGACAACTGTACAATAAAACAAAGTTTACAAAGTTGAGATTAACCTATTCGTGGTCCCAATGTTTGTTTATTTACAAACGCTATATACTAAACCTAAGGAAGTGATTCAGAGATACAAATGAAGTTATCTAATTCTCAAATGATCAAACAAATGTTTAGGGATAGATGTCTAAGTTCATAACCGGGGTCACCTGTGGTGTAGTGGTTAGCATAGCAACCTACTAAACCCAAGATCGCGGGTTCGCAGCACGGCAGATGACCTTAGGATTTTTTAAAGGGAGTAAAAAATCCTTAGCTATGCCGTCCTTCGGAAGGGACGTAAAATGGGGGTCCCGAGCCTGTACGATGGCAGGTACTCGTTAAAGATCCCTATCCTAATTATACCTGGATAGGCAAAATTTAGGACTCCCACCGTAGCATCGTCCGATTAGCCATAGCAGCATAAAAGTGACGTTAAACGAAATAAATAAACAAACAAGTTCATAACCCATATGGAATGCAAGTCGCCAGTTGGGCATAGTGGGCGTGGCCGGTTAGTCATGGTGTCTACCAATTTCAGTTATCAAAATTCCCGAAATATTCCCGACTTTTCAAGAATTTTTTAGGAAATTCCCGACTTTTTCAAAAATATTTCTTGAAATTCTCGCCAAACGATATTTTAATGCTGTTGCAATAATAATCCAAACAAATGAATCAATGCATACTCTGCTATTTAAAATATCACAGCTAAACAATAAAATGATTTTTTTTTTTTTTTTTTTTTTTAATTTCACATTACTCTAGATAACTTTTAAGAAACACACCAATGTCGAGAATTGCCATTCAGTTAGAAAATAGTTACGAGGTTGTTGTATAAAATAACTTCAAAAATATATGTTCGATCCGAAATTCCTTTTTTCCATCTGAAAGCTGGTTAAATTTACTATGACACCTCATATATAAAATGTTTTTTAAATCCCATGAAATACCCACAACACCACGCTGAGAACCCCATACTCTTGTGAAATCGACTTTTTTTCAGTATACTTCTCCCTATAACACCGAAACTATTTACGAGAACTGTGCTGAAAAAAAGTGATTTTCACAACAGTGTGGGATTCTCAGCGTGGTGTTGTGGGTATTTCATCGGATTTAAAAAATATTTTATATATGAGGTGACATAGCAAATTTTACCAGCTTTCAGATGAAATAAAAAAATTGTTTGGATCGGACAAATAGTTTTGAACTTATAGCCAAAAGAATACCGACAAACTTGTTTTACAAAAGTAAATAAATTTTGATTTTTTGATAAATAAACCATAAAAAACGTTAGAACAGTATTTTCCTCCAGAACCTACTTATGACTGATTTTTGTCATCAGCCGAATTTGAGGGAACCCCTCATCCCACAGTCCGGTCTCAAATGAAAGCTAATTAAATTTCCTACAACTTCATAATATGTGAAATGGTATGCGTATTTTAGGAGATATTTCACAAAATAAGTGACCATATTGAAAGACCATCACTTTTTAGGGGAAAAAAATGGCCTATTTTCGAAGAACTGTACCTTGGGAACCAATAGCTACATATGTAGAAGATCAACCTGATCTCAAATTAGTAGAAAATTTAGTTTACTTTAAAAGTATACAGATTGACTATACCAATCAGACGCTTCCTTATCTGACATATTAAAAAGAAACTAAAAAAAAATCTGAAAATTTTAGCATTAACGACGACTTTTTCTCGACTTTCGCAATTTTTTTGTGAATTCCCGACTTATTCCCGAATTTTTCCTGACCACACAAAACTCGCGACATATTCCCGAAGTTCCCGAAATTCCCGACTGGTAGACACCCTGTTAGTGTTTTGGTCTCGCCCCTCACGGAACAATATACAGGAAGGGCCTCTCCATAGTACTATAACTCCATGTTCATAAGATTCACTTTGGAATAAGTGAGAGAAATACATATGTTAAAACGAAATAAACAAACAATATATATGTTATCAATTTTATGGCTTATAAAATATATGGGTCATTCTGCCATTTCTTCGGAATTTCGACATTGTGATTCCATTAGAAAAAAGTTATGTATAAAAAAGGATTTTCTTCATTAACATCTTTATAAAAGTCTACTAATATTACTAGCAAAAAATTCCTTCATAGAATATAATCTATCTGCACATTTATGATCATGATGGAAACTTATGAGAGTAAGAGAAACTGATAGGGTGTGGGGGAAATAGAAAACATTCGCAATTCAAATAATAAAATGTTTATAGTACAAAAGAATAGTTAATGAGTATGATATCAACTAGTCAATTAAGAGATATTAGTTAACATTAATTAAACATTTCAACATAAAACTTGAAAGAAAAAAATTAAAATGGTAAGACATTATATTATACATTTAAACTTTGAAATCGAACATTAGATTAGCATAATTAATATTATATCACATTAATATAAATAGTGAAAATATATATAAAAGTCTTATTTCACTTACAGTTATTCCTATTGTAATATATTTCCCTCACTTTAGGTGTGAGGGAAATGGAATTTGGAGTTTGATTTAAGATTAACACCACCACACGCATTTTAGAAAAACAAAAGGAACTATGAACTACATGGGAAACGTATAGTTCAATGCAAAGAAAACAAGAATCAAAGTTACCCTCTTTGAAAAATCACTTGATTCGACACAAACTTGGGACAACTAACAAAGAAAATTTATTGTAAGTTAGGTTACCCTCAGTTTGGCAGGAACCTTACGCAATATTGCCAGCCTGAAATATGATGGAATGAATCTTGATTATGCTTTGGCGGGCTTTTTCAAAAAATGTGAGGGAAATAGACTGACCCAATGGGACAAAGACATTAGAAGTCGTTCTTCTTTTTGTAAGCAATTAGATTCAGTTTTAATTATAAAATTCAATATATTGCAACTTACCTGAGGTACGAGAAAAAAAAGTAAGTTAATAATTGCAAAAATGGAGAACTTATTCGCATTTAACATTACCAACTCATGTCATGGGACACATGAGGGAAATAGAATTTGACGTATTAAATTCAAATTTAACCATGAAAACAAATCAATAACCATGGAAAAACTACTTTATGTTAAAGAGATAAGTACCTTGCACCTACTAGTTACAGTTAGGTTGCAAAAAATTTCATGTAGAAACCACAATTGCTTCGGAACACAAATTCGTATGAAATGGGAAGATGACCCATATATATGATATAATAGGTAAATATGATAAAATAATAATGATTGGTGATCAACACAAGGCCTACAATAAGTTATCTTCCTGTTTGCATCATGTAATATTACAAATGCCCATTATTAAAAACATTAGTCAAGTATTGTGTAATTAGAAAAAAAAAAAAATTCCCCATTACATAGAGATATATAAATATTAAGATTTCTTAATTTAAATATAATAAAAACAGATCTTACCTCTACGATATCTGACGACGTTGTGGAAATGCTTATCACACCAAGTGCAACCACTAACTAATCATGCCTGTGAGGTTTGTTTTAGAATAAATATTTGGCACTAAGCCAATTGCTAAAAATATCTGTGAATGAATGAAATGTAAACATTTACGATAGAAAGTGAAGTAATTTAATAGAACAAATTAAAAGGAAAATATCATTAAACATTGTGAATGGATTCATTACAATATTTCAGAAAATAAAATACAGTAGAGCACCTGAATTAATGTCAGGGGAGACTTGGATAATCGAAATTCGCTTAAAACAATTATATATATGTAAAATACATATACTTAAAAGGAAAGTATAAAACAATTAACAACATTGTACATTTATGTATATTGATATATTTTCTTGACTGTTACTATTAGATGTTTAATAAGGTTTAATGTTTTAACCATAGAAAAGTTTAAAAAAAAAAAAAAAAAGTGCATTAAACAAAAATATGATGTCCAAAAAAAAAAAAAAATCTCACAAATGTTATTCTAAGTATATACATTCTATATATATACATTTATATATAATATACATCATAATAAACCATTTATATATTACATAACAAACGGAAATTCTATCTACCTGTACTTGGGAATACCACTAAGTTTTGGAAATACCCATCCCTTACTACCATATTCTCAAATTTCCCCAGTTCAGTTTGTATACTAGAATTGTTGTAATTTAGTAGTATTTTCACCAGTAAAATTGTAAGTAGTTTCATTCTCATCCATTTAATAACCTTTTATGCTGAAGGAGATATTAATTATCTAAGTATTTATTTGGCATAACTCCTATTATATTTAACATTTGTAGCTACATGTTTCGGAAACAATGTTCCATCATCAGGCTTCTATCAATCTGTGATTATTTTCACATCGTCTATTATATTTCCATGTTACCAGCCATTTTAATGCTTTGCTATTGCCAGCCAAATAAATACTTATATGTTCATCCATATTTTGTAATTATATTGTAGTTATATATTCTTACGCATGTTTTTATATAATTATATTGTTGCTAGGAAACCAATTTCTCCCTGACTGGGAAAAATAATAGATCATGGATAAGTTTATCGATAATATAATGCTTTTCCCAATTCACATTTTAGAATTAAAAGAACAATAAATGATAATTCGAAATAAACAAAGTTAAAAGAAAGCAGCAGTTTCAATTGTGACTTTTTTCATTCAAACCAATATAGCTCCTAAACGGTTGGTCCAAGTGACAATGTTAATAAAAACAAAAAATATTCTGCATTTAATTTCGAATAATGAAACTGTTGTCAAATATTCGATACGAGCAACAACATACGAGATAGAGCGTGTCAAAATGTTATATTTTTGAGTGTGAAAAAATATTACACCAAATAAGTACAGACCCCCAGCAAAAAGAAATATCCATGTCAAAATGTTTTAAAATATTTTTTTTTTTTTTTTTTTTTTATTTTAAAACCATAAACCTCCATCAATTTCCGGACGTTTTCGACTTCTTCAACATTTACTTGACAAACTTTCAAACTTTCCGATTTACTACATATGACTCATTTACATGACAGTTATCAGACCTATTTGGACAAATGGAGTTGAGCTTTGGGGCTCAACTAAACCTTCTAATTCTTCCCATATCCAATCCTTACAATCCAAAATCCTTAATGCTCCTAACTTTGTTATAAATAAACTTATCCATAAAGATCTTAATGTCACATATGTTGCTGATTTAGCCCAAACCAGAAACCTATCCTTCCATAGTAAGCTCCACAACCTCTCATATCCACTAGTCTCCCAACTTGCTTCCCAATAGTGAGTAGTTCTTCACATGCCATTGTATGTATTCACTTTTAACACATTTACTTGATGCGTATATTTTATACAGTTGTAAATTTCAGTAAATTTATTTTATTTTTTTTTAAATAATAAAAATTTCCGGACAACCCAATATATTGTACATTTATAATTGATGTGTGATAAATATTTGACCTCCTACATTTAGGTATTTGGTATTTTAGCTCATATATTTAAACCACTTCCAGAATGAATTATTTTCCTTTTTAATGGCAAAAAATGGAAATAATTAGTTACACTAGGTAGTAAAACATTTCTGTGGTTTTATTTAGGACTAGAATAAAACCACAGAAATGTTTTACTACCTAGTTGGTCAAAAGCGATACATTTTTGTGGTAAGCGAGTGCGTTACGAGTAATTTGATACTAGGGACATAAAAGCAGTTATGAGCTCTAATGAGTTAGCTTAATAGGTTCTAATCAGAAATTCATTGGAGAATATTTTTTTTAATATAAAATTTGTCGATAGGACCTACCGTTTAGAAGCTATATTGGCTTAAATGAAAAAAGTACACCTTTGAAACCTCTATTTTTAAGTCTAGAGGCTTATTTGACACAATCTAACTCTGTTGGTGAATCGGAAATTCGCTAAAAGTTAACTTATCAGATATTAAATGGAATATATTTTTTGTTACATAGGATTTGTCACTAGGACCTACAATTAGGAATGAAAAAAAGTCGCGTTTTAAACCCTTATTTTTTCTCAACTTTGTTTATTTTGAATAATGATTAAATGTTAATAATTTAAAATCACATAGATAAGCAGAAAAAAAAGTAAAGAACTCAATATCACAGACGGTCAGCAGGATTAAGATAATTAATCTGAAAATTTATCTCCTACTAACTGAATCCTGAGTTTCTGAAAAGTAGAAAACATACGAACATTGACTGTTACCAGGGCAACCGCTAAAACATGTTCCATGTTATAGCGGTTGCCCTGGTAACAGGCACAAGGGGGTCAGTTTTTTCTTGTAGTACCTATGCTGTTGTTTAAGCTTACCCAACATTCATTAAATTAAACAGTTTAAGGGGAAATGAAGGATTATTCAAAATTAAAATACATTTATTAAGGAATCACAGAAGAAACCAAGAAAAAACAAGCCTAAATTTATAAAGAATTCATCAGTCTGAACAATTACTATAACAACTAAAGCATGTCTTTTTAATATAAAAAAACATTAATAAACAACAATCAATTCCAAAAAAATAAATAATAATATTAAAAACATAGGTATATCATTGTCATGGTACTTTTTTTTTTTTTTTTTTTTTTTCTTTTTACAAATGTTACCGATTGTTTTCATGAATACGGCATAAACTCTGACCAGATTTTGCAGATAACTTACAACGTTGTCCATTAGGACGCACCGCCGAGCACGGGATCTTAGTAGTCGAGCTAAAACAAACAAATTATCTTCTATCAATAATTATATTTTAAAAAATAAATAAAAAGTTTGAAGTAAATTGAAAAGTTTTTAAGCGTGATTCTAAACAGAGGGAAACTTTCAGGTGGAGAATTTCTAAAATGTCACCAGATTTAAAAAATCATGATGGTCACTTTAATATTTTAGGTGCCAAAAATGTGTTTGCTGAAATCACAACTGGCTCAAAATCAGTAATAACCTAACAAAAACAAAATTACTGTGGACTTTTAAAAGCCCATGGTAATTTTAAGTTTCCTGCCATGATAATGACATTTCATGATGTTAACAATGTGTAGATCCTATTATAGCTTATATCCCCACCACCACAGTTCTATATTGTACCTTTTTAGTAAAAACACTCGACGGGAAGGGGTCGCTAGCGTTGAAAAACTATCTTCAGCCTCCCGTAGAATGCGTTAACAAAGGTGGAATACCCTTCTGCTATCTTAAAATTGTTAAATATTTTAAAACAGTATCCTCAAGGACAACAATGGCAGAAGCTATCCTTCGAATAACTTAAAAACTGTTAATTTCCACATATTATCCTTAAGGACGAAAAACTAATAAAATCATTAAATTCCGCCATCTTAAAACAGCATCCTTAAGGACGAAAACTAATTCTAATTGTGGAAGGAGAGTGGCCAAGGATGTCCTTCAGCCTTAAAAAAATCGGTGAAACAGTGACTGTTAGATTTGACAGGATCTTACGATTTTTTTGAGGCCGAAGGACATCCTTGGCCACTCTCCTTCCACAATTAGAATTAGTTTTCGTCCTTAAGGATAATATGTTGAAATATTTAACGGTTTTTAAGTTATCAGAAGGATAACTTCCGCCGTGGTTGTCTTAATAAGGATACTGTTTTGACATTGTGTCACCTATCTCCAGTATCACTAATCTCCTAATAAAATAACCAATATATTATCAATAAAGAATTCAAACTTTATAAGATGGGATAATATGAATATGATTAACTAATAATTACCTAAGATAAAAGCGTCCATGGTAATTACATTTTAAAAGGAATGCACCTGTTAACCGCCCTTTCACGTTGGAAAGACAATTTTTACTGATGGCTGTTATCTTGAAGAAGTTGGTTATCATATCGGTACGGCTGCCAATCATCAAACACTATTAGGATTAGCTCCCCTTTTACCTTACTATCACGATGTACCAGTTTTAACTTCTATTCACGGTAATTACAATATAATTAAGGACAATGTACTAAGCAGTCTCAATCATCTTCTACTTTACAAAAATAATAATTTATTGTTTGATAATTAATAGCCAAGATTTTGAAGGAAAACCTAATATTGTGAAAATTTAATTTCAGGACGACCATGGTAATTATCAATGGGCACATTAGTTATATAAATACGTCAAAAATTCTACAGTTAAATGCATTATAAGACACTACTGATAAAAAAGAATGTATTACTAAGCATATTCGCTAGCTAAAGATACAATTTTATTATTTTATTTGCAGCAGATCTCATGAGGAGACGAAAATTGCCCATATTTTGAGAATCACCCAGATATATTCAATTTCTGTAAATCTTTAAATCAGCTGACATTGCAATTAATTAATACCCAATTTCAAATTAAAAAATAAAAGTCAGTTAATCAGATAATTTTCTCATCATGGGAACTACTTTAACACTTTGACTGCAGAATACTACGCTATGTAGTAGCCTGACTTATTCTACTTATAGCCTTGGCAGGTCCTCTTGCTTTCCAGTGGTTCGCTTTGATACTCTGCCCCGCTATTAGCATGTGTTCAGTGATTTAAAAATTGCCATTGGTTTTGAATTTTTTATTTTATTTTTTTATTGCAATTTGACTATTCAGTGAAGTGAATACCACAAATTAAGTTTCATGTATATTTTTTATATCAACAATACTGTCATTTATGTACTTTTTAAGAATGTACAGTAGGCTAAGTTCTATATATTTTTAGTGCAATAACGTTGTTAATTGAGGGAAATAATTTGAATACAATTTATAAAATAAAAAATACATTTTAAAAATGTTTACTAATCCTTTTATTTTCCATATTAAAAATAGTTTGATATCATTCAATTGAATTATATAAAATCTCATTTACATTTTATTTAATTTAAATTTACTTTCATTAAATATATGTTTATATAAAAATATGTTTCTATATAATATAGAGTAATATTGTTGGTATATATAGAGGAATACCATTGATTATTATATACATAAGACTTAAGATATTATAACATTATATATACATAAGAGATATTTTGAACTTGACTTACAAAAAGAAAATAATTAAATATGTTTAAAACTATTCTTTTTTGATCAAAAATAATTTAATATTTTAAAAATAATTTCTTTCAACCTTTAAAAAGTATTTTAAGAAGGATGAAATTATATGAAGAGCATTTTATAAAAATTCGTAATTTGTAGTAGAATTGTATTGCGGGTTGCATACTCATTTGTATTTGTTGTGCCGGACTATTACATAGTCTAGTAGTAACTTTTTACACATTTTTTCATCAGTAATTTAGTTTTAATGCCGTTATCAGCATGTTTCAAAGCAAGGTACAAGTTTTTAAATTAAATTAAAGAAAAAAAAATTCAACCACCGGCAATATTTATATATTTTAATGCCCGCAGTCAAAGTGTTAATCTTCAGTTATATCTATGGAAAGTATTAACCATAAAAAAGGTTATAGTATAATCAAATAAAAAACATATTTACCTCCCCCCTACAGAACTAACGGGTGATATGTTTCTTGTTCGAGCTCTTGTACTCATACCAGAAGCAACTGATACCTGGTCATCTTGGACTAACGCAGGGCCCTAGATAAAAAAAAAAATTGGTTAAGAAAACCTCAAATACTCCATAAGTCAGGAATGTTGACACACTTATTGTAGTAAATAAATATATATACAGGGTGTCCCGAATTTAAATGGCAAAACTTCAGGAAATTATAAGGGACCGAAAAACTAAGACAAAAAGTCATTTAGAGATTTGCTCGTTTTTGCTTAGTTTTAGAGAAAATCACAAAAAAAAGAAACAAATCAAAAATGTCACAGGTAGTGTTTATCACCTTTCAAAGTTCGTCAGGCTAGGCAGTGAGATATGTAAACACTTAATATTATCCTTTACATTCTTTTATTTGTTTACATTTTGGCTTCCTTCTAGGATTATAATTCCTAAATCAGTCTTCAGTCAGTTACTCAGATATTTTTGTGTGAATAGCATCAGCCACAATGCCGCATACATATTCTAATGTTGAATACGCTGATATGATTTTTGTGTATGGTTTCTGTAACGGTAATGCTTTAGAAGCGGTGCAGGAGTATGCGCGCCGATTTCCAAATAGAAGATTGCCTAATCGACTAGTCTCTTTGTTAACTTTTAATAGACTACGAGAGACTGAGTCATTCTTAATACGTAATGAAGGTGACCAATTCCAGGCAGCAATAAGAGCAGATTATCGGAGAAGAAATTGTGTTCAATGCCTCTTCGATAACAATCCTGAGACTAGGCTGATAGCAATCAATAACTTTGAAAGGTGATAATCTCTACCCATACCATCTTCAAAAAGTTCAGAATTTATTACCTCAAGAATATGTCAAGAGATTGAATTTTAGTAACTGGTTTCTTGACAAAATTTGCGATGATAATTTATTTCCATTAAAGATTATATGGACTAATAAAGCTACCTTTACAAGAGGAAGAATTGTTAATCAAAGAAATTATCATGTATGGTCTCTTGAAAATCCCAGAGCTGTTAGAGAGAATAGGTTTCAGCATGAATTTGCTATTAATGTTTGGCTTGAAATTTGGAACTGATTACTGGTGGGACCATATTTTTTACCTGGAAGATTGAATGATATCATATTTACACATTTTTTGGAGAACGACTTTTCTAATTATTTAGATGACATTCCCTCACAGCAGCGGATTGAAATGTGGTCCCAACTCGATGGATGTCCAGCTCATTATAGCAGAGTTGCTCGAGCTTGGCTGGATATAAATTATCCACGATGGATTGGACGTGGAGGAGTTGTACCTTATGACATATGACACCCATGGATTTGTTCGTATGGGGAACACTAAATATCATCAGAACAATGTTTAGCTGCAATTTATCAAGTGAGTGCTAAAGTGTAATGCTTGCATTGGTGTAAGAGGACAACATTTTGAGCAATATTTACATTAAAAAGAACATAACATAAATATAAATGTAAATAAATAAGTATAAAATCAAAACTTGTTTAGTTTCTTTTTTTGCGATTTTCTCTAAAACTAAGCAAAAACGGGCAAATCTCTAAAAGACTTTTTGCCTTAGTTTTTCGGTCCCCTATAAGTTCCTGAAGTTTTGCCATTTAAATTTGGGAAACCCTGTATATGTAATATGTAGTTAATAATACGTTGAAATGATTTAAAATCATGAGGAACAAAGAATATTTGGAAGAATGACATCAGGTAGGAAGCCCCTGACCTTTGGGTACTTGAGGAAGGTCAGGTATAAAATGACCCTTTATGCAGGTAGGAGGTCGTCCCAGCAGAGCCATGAGTTTGGCCAACATCATCCATGAGGTGGTAAGAGAGAGTCAGAAGTTAGGATATGAAAAGAGAAGATTTGAGTGAACAAGGACAGTGATGCGTCAAAGTTAGTTATGGTGTCGATAGGCAAAAGAAAATAAGTGAAATAGATAATTAAGTCATAGTTAAATTCTCAGCAGTAATTAATGGACTTAACATAACGGCCATTAACTTGTCCTTTTATATAATAGTATAGATTTATTAAACAAAAAAAATCATAACATATTTGTATTATATAGGAAAATAAAAATATTGAAATTACCTTAGAAATAGGTGTCATCATGGACGGTAAGGAACCGTTTCTTATAATATAACTATCACGGTCAGAAAACTTGTCTGTAAATTAAATTAAATTTTGATAAATTACGTATATTAATTTTTTATTTTATTTTTTATTTTTTTTAAATTGAGATATTTAGTAGATATTATTACCTGTTAGCCATTCGTCGACTTTGGACAAAGGTTTTTTGAAACCATTCAATTCTCTCCCGTGTAGAGTGTGGTCACTCTTAATAAGACTTCTAGATATTTTTATAGCCTTAGACTTATTTTCATTCATCAGTCTGAGAATTTGTACGATTGTAATATCAACTATAAAAGAACTTAAAATTAGTATAACTCTGAAATAAAGATCACTAACCAAAACATAAAAAAAATGATCAAACATATTAATTATTATATGATATCTATCAAATTTATAGTTTTTAAACTAATAAGAAATATTTGAGAGATTTTTTGTACCAATTCCTTACTTTGTAATATTATTGGTAAACACTTATATCCCAAGTTAACTTCCAGCCTTTAACTACCAAGAAATCAATAAGCATAATGGTTAGGCCTTTTAGGGTGGAGACAATAGTATACAAAGGAACGGAAAAATATTTTTGGGGTCTTCATCTTGTAAACATCATCATCCGCTGATGACTCCTCACCAATCAGAGACTAAGGCCTCCCGCCAATGATGCTGTACCCACACCATATGATTTTTCATTTATTAAGATAAGTCAAGATTAAGTTTTTTTGTGTTTTTTTTACTGACTAAGGCACTAGATTAAGAAATGATCTTTACATCTAAATGTAAATTTATAAGTCAACTTCTGTTTCAAGATATAGTGCTTTTAATTTAACCCTTACTATGGAAGATCCGTCTGTCTGACGGATACAGTTGGTAAATAATGTACTAAATCTTACTAAAGAATGATTGAAGGGATGAGGTTTCGTGTGTGCTTCAGTTTAACCCCACTCTTTGCCGATACTAAATGTTTCCTGTTTGGCATCAGACTCTAAGCAGCTAAGACTGCAGTTTCATAGACATACCCTGTCCGTAAGACAGATGTTCCCACTGGTTTAACGATTTTGTATCCGTCTGTCTGGCAGGTGTTCCTACAACACCTACTTACAATTTTGTACTTCTCATTCATCCCCTTACTGTCTGTGGAGCCTGTTTTCATTATTTATTTATATATTAGTATTTTTTTATATTTTGATTTATATATTTTATTAATTTATTTTTAATTACTTATCATTTTATTGAATCTTTATCTACTAAATTTGCTATAGCATTGTAGCAGGTTACTCCCCTTTTTTTTGTGTGTGAATCATTTCAACTACTAAACTAATTTTTACTTAAGTAACATACGTATTTTGAACCGAATTGCCAAACTTGAAAATGAAACCATGAACGTCATGTTCTTTCAGTCTACTGCATACTTTGCTTTCCTTTTTTAGCGTTTTAGACCTATCTACTATTCATTTTATTATATTATATTATTTTTTTAGTTTCTGACCTATAGTCATTAATTATGCCCCACATTTGATAAAAATAATAAATATTTTTACATTCTACCACTAATAAACTTCTAACATGGATTTATTAATTACCTATAAACAATATATTATTTGCTAAATAACGACAAAGACAATCGGAGTAAATAAATGGCTTAAAATATAAAGTGAGTTAATGAAAAAAAAAGATAAATTCCAGTATACGTATGTGGGACGGATGTTCCTCATAACGCAAAGAAAAAACATGTTCAGCCTGAAAGGGTAAACATCAATCAAATTTATTGCCAGCTGCATGCTACTGGTGCAATTAATTCTTTTAGATAACCTTTGTTTTACAATTAACTTGAATTTATTATCTGCTCCCTCGTCTCAAACCTTCAGAGAAAAAGATGTTAATCAATTAATTATTTTAAAATATTTAAGATTTGTCAGGCAAGTCCTGACTGGCATCCCTTTAGATTAATGCTGACCCGGACTCGAGTGGACGGACATAGCATATGTTAATATTAATGATACTACTAACAATAACAAAAAAAAATAAAAATAATAAATAATAAATCACCTATCACAGCTCCAGCCAAAGATAAGTACAAGTCTAAAAGGCGAAGAGAGTAAGGAATATTGTAAATTGAAAGATATGTATTAAGAAAGCCTGCGGTAACAACTAATACTCTCAATCGCCAACGGAACTCGAGAAAGCTGCTTATAACCATAGCTATGAAGAGGCATATCATATGAAGAGATATAAAGATAGCTAAATCAAAATATTCACCTGGAATATAAAACAGAATATTAAAAATAAAACAAAAAAATACTTTTTTTTAAAGCTATTTATTGAAATTCACAACTATATACAAAAAAAAAAAAAAAAAAAAAATACATCAAGTAAATGAGATGATAATGTTCATAATAACATGTCAATTGCCTGTAAAGCAACTACCCATTAGTAGCACTTCTATAAAACTTATATATAAGAAGGTCCCGAGACCATTTTCTTTTCAGAAGCATCGAAGGGTAATCTGGAATAGAATGGGAAGCAAGTTGAGATACTAGTGTATTTGAATGATTATGGAGTTTACTATGAAAGGATAGGTATCTGGTTTGAGCAAAATCAGAAGCATAAGGTTCATTAAGAATTTTGAATTGCGAGGATAGGATAAGAGAGGAATTGGATGGTTTAGTGGAGCACCAAAGCCCAAATCCCTATGCCCAAATAGGTCTAATTACTGCCATGTAAATGAGTCTTTTGTAATTTATCATGAGGTTTTAACTTTTGTGTATACCTTGAGGGTTTGCTGATGGCACTTGGATGGCTATAGGAGGAGCAACGTTGCCAAAGCTCTTTAACTCTCACACGGGTCCGTCCGTCCTTTGCTGAGATCTTTCTCTCAATTATTTTATGTTTGTTTGCAAATAATTGTGTGTGTGCGTGTGTGTGTGTGTGTGTGTGTGTGTGTGTGTGTGTGTGTGTGTGTGTGTGTGTGTGTGTGTGTGTGTGTGTGTGCGTGTGGGTGTGGGTGTGGGTGTGCGTGTGCATGATTGTAAATATGGTATGAATAAATACATTCATCTCTGTACCTATTGCCCTTTACTGAGGCAGATTGTACACTTATTTCAATAAAATATACGATTCAGTAGAAAAAAAAAAAAAAATGTTTGTTTGGTTTTATTTATTTTTATTTTTTAATATGTTTTTATAATTTTAACTTCAGCATAGCCATTTGAAGGATCATAGTTAGCATTATTTTATCTTTAGTTCATCTAATAACTAAATTTTAAATATTTTTGTCCTATCTCAAAACAATGTATTTTTCGCCCCTTAATTTTCATTTAATGTAATTTTTAAATAGTTTATTAGCAATAGATAGTTTTTTGTTTTTTTTTATTAATAATTGTTATTCTTAAGGGACCTAGTCCAATAATTAAGTGGTTTTTGTTTTGTTTTTCTATTCTATCCCAAATAAAAAATAACAGCAAAAATATGTCAAATGTTTTTTTAAAAAATAAATTGTGGAAACACTTTCGTAATTTATTTTCGGACGCATAAAACCATTTCCCGAGCTCGCGATATGAGCATCTTACGATTTGATGTGCTTCTTTCCTCTGATATTTTATAAGACAAACTTAAAATTTAAACATAAAAAACAAAAACTCAAAGTGACCTGCTTGAGAGGCAGAACTGTAATGAACCTCTCAAGGTAGGTGGGGAGAGAACCGGGAACCCTGCACCACTCTCATTGGCCCTGACGAGCCAAACCTCCCTCCCTCCACTTTTTCCCAAGTGCCATCAGCCAGAGCTCAGACTATAGTAAATGTTGTAGAAGTGAAAAAAAATGAGAAGTTTCTTGCTTTAGTTTCATATGTGGATTCCAAGTAAGACGTTTGTCCTATGGTAGCGGATCTGTTCAACAGGGATTAATGGAATATTATTAAGAAGTAGTAACGGTTATTTGATAAGATTTGTTTGGATTTACTTTAATTATCCAATTTTTGACATCTTTGAATGTTTATGATATGGGATTGAAGAGTTTGAGAGGCAATGAAGGGATCATTGATTTTCATCATTATATTTTACTCACTCAGCTAACACAAATCCCTGTACAACTTAATACGTACTGTAAAATAAATAAATTATTATTATCAATCACAAAGATATCTCGTTTTATGTCAAACCTCCAACAGTTAATAGAGAAAAAAAACTAAAAGAAAAAGTTAATTGATATAAAAAAAAAAGTAGTGTTATATGAAAAAAAGAAACAAGAAAGTCAAAATACCGGTCTCTCCAATCAATGTAGAAACCAAAGACATTTTCTGTTCAGTGAGCAGTCGGAGATTATTGGCGTTCGATGATATTTCATTGATGGATTTGCTAAGCTCTTTCAGGTCAGAGTATAAAATTTTAGACTGAGAAGAATACTGACTATTGTGACTGTCCAACATTGTGCTGACTGAACCTGTAAATAAAAAATAAAAAATTAGCCATGTTTAAATTAAAAAAATTCTTTATTTAAAACGAATAAATAATATAAAAACCCACTAAGTTTATTTATTATGCTATCAATAGCAGTTAATGAGTCCCTTAAGCCAATCGTTAACTTTTCATGCTCGGCAAAAGTTTCTTTCCTCTGATTTATTAATTCTTTACCAGCATCCTCTGAAAAGAAAGAAAATAGTTTTAGAATATAATAATTTCTACTGTTGTGTTGGTACCAAAATTTTTTGATTCTCGATACCAGTACCAGTACCAAAATATCGATTCTTGCTTAAAAATAAATTACTATTGTAAAGCATAACCCAATAATTAGAGTAAACCAGATGTATTAAAAAAAAAAAAAATTCAAGGAATAAATTATAGTTTGTGAGATTAGTGTTGGAAACTGGGTTTTAGAGAGGTATGGACCGACGTTGCTTGTTCTACCTGCTGCCGATGGGTACAGGTTATATTGTACCTCCTGAAAGACAAATTAATTCATAGGTCTTTCCTATTTACAACTATCTAAATCTTAGAAATCCTTCTTAGACTCTTTCAATGCAGATTAACAGATATTTCTCAGCTTCAATGTTAATCTTAGGGTTACCTTTTAAATAATTTCTGTTAGTTAAATTACTGTTTCATGAATCTTTAGAAAACATCTATATTTTCTTTTTACTTAATACATGTGTTAATCATCACAAACATCGATGATTTCAAACAATTCCTTTAACACAACTAACATAAATTATTTAAAAGGTAACCCTAACAATATGTCTCCAATCAAAGATAAAACAGTGATCAGTCATCGTCCTTCTCCTCAGAAGTGTGGTTCGGTGGCCCTGAAGAAGACCTGCAAGGCAGGTCGAAATGCTGGCACGTATTAAAGAATTTCTTCTTAGATGTGTTCCTCTTTGACTGCATTCCTAATCATCTTCTCCATAAAACATTGATGTTTTCATATTGGGTAAAATGTTAACCCTATAAATGACATAATCCTAGTTACAATAAATATGAGAAACATGATTGGTTTTAACATTCATTTAACTAATATAAATTATTTAACTTGAATTAGCGAACAGCTAACCCTAACATTTGGCTTCTAATAGATGTAAGAATCATTGACGTTTTCAGAAAAATTTAATTGTTACCTTATTAATCCTGGTTAATATAAATATGAAAAATATCAATATTTTAAACCAAGTTGTTTGGCGCTTATTTAACTAATATCATAGTTCAAGGGTAATAAACATCCCTTTAGAATAACAAAACAGTTCGATGAAAAACTGGTCTGTCATTAAAGATAAAAATAATAAACTTTATAACAGTTTCTTTTCTGTTTTATTAGGGAGTAGAATCAATGTGTAATAATTAAATGATTAGATTAAATGATTGTCAGTACCTAACAATCGGTTCCTGGGAATCAACTTTCGACTATCAATTCTCGATAACGATCTTTTCTCAATAATCAGTGAAATCGAGAATTGAAATTAGGAATAAACACATCCCTAATATTTCCCAATCAAAGGTTTTACATGTAATGAAAACAAATCCTACAAAATGCCTATGGTATACCAAGATATTACAATGAAATACAGTAAAATCTGTCTAAAACGAAATGCTTCAGATCCAGCCATATTTTTCTGGTTTCACAGGTTTCTGTTTTTTCATTACTAGGGATTTAGTAGGTAATATTCTGCAAAAAAAAAAAAAACCTGGTTCCATAACCATTAAATATATTTTTTTGCTTATAATCTTCTATAATTTTGTGAATTATTCTTGTGCCGTAACAGTATCTATGTCTTTTAATTCTCCAGAAATTTTATTTAACACTATATTGTGCCGTTTTCTGAAGCTATCAAGCCATCCACAAGATGGTTTAGAATCCACTCTACCTATTTTTTGGGCGACCTCCAAACCTTCTGCAGGAATCATGGACCCAGAGATCGGCATTCTATATGCACGGAAACTAAAAAACCATTTCCCAACAGTTTTATTGATGTCTTCATCAGAGCCAAATTTTGTATCCCATTTTGACTGTCCTGCTGCTCCACTTAATCACTGATCCTAAATTTTATTCTTATTTTTAATGGCTTCATAAACTTGTGTTTCCCCGATTCGATATTTTTCAGCTAAAAGTTGCGCCGATGTTTTTTTCAACTCTTGTTCTTCAATAGGTTTCACTTATTTTATAAGATAATGTTTTGTGTTCAGTAGCTGACATGAAAACTTTCAGCTAACTTAGTTTTGATCAAAGAAACTGTTAAGCCGTACATGCAGTAGCTTCACACATATTGCACAAGTTTACTGTTCTAGAGCTAAAAACGGACTGAACAGAAAATTGAAGGAAGTGGAAAATAGGTCGGAGGTTAACAGTGAAGCCAACACAAGGCAGTACTTTGAAAATTCACTCCTATGACATTCAAGATACAACACTAGTAACTGTGTAGAATTAAAGTCAACAGAAACGATTTTCCAAACACTGTCCCTTCTGGATTAACATGGCAATTTTCCATTTTAAATATTTTTATTTTAAATTTTAGTGCCAAGAAAAAGCTTTCCGTTTCCAGATGAGACAGATTTCCGGCTTACACAGAGGGATTTCTAGTATAAATTCAATCTGTTCTGAGATATTTTTTCTGTTTTGACAGTATTACGCTTTATACAGATTCCGTTTTAGACAGATTTTACTGCACAAACTATTAGCTAACCATATTATTATTATTTTGACGACTTTATCACAGGAATGATGTAACTTCACACTTCCCCATATGGGGGGTATTGATCTACCAATCCCACTTTGACCAATCCTACCGGGAAGGGGAACCTAAATATAACCTATATTAACAGAAAGAAGGTTCACCTTCTTAACAACAAACCTTATCAAAACAAAATGGCAGATCATGCCAATCCTTATGATTGGATTTCATCTCTAATGGAAGTGTATAACCCTTAAGGAGTCCTAAATTTTTCCTATCCATAAATAATCAGCAAATTTGACGTCCCTTAATATAATTTTACTCCCTTTAAAAAATCCTAAGGTCATCTCTGCCGGGCTGTGAACCCGCGATCTTGGGTTTAGTACTATGCTAACCATAGGTGAAATGGAAGTGATAATAAAGTCCTAAACCCTTAAAAATATATATATATATATATCTATATATATATATATATAAAAAAATATATAAATACACATTAAATCATATTACCTAAAGCTTTTTTGAAATCTTTAAGGATGCCATCAATAGTCTCAGATTCTTTAGCAACCAAGTTCCCAATCTCTACGAGACCAGATCTATCTTCTTCTATTTTCGTTTCGAGTCCAGATTCAAGCCTTCTCAATCGAGTATAGGCAGCCAAAACATCGTGCTGACTTCGGGAAATACGATCAAGAGCGATTTGTGTCGCCTTCTCTAATTTGTCCTGCCTTTCCTAGACAAGTGATAAATCACATTAAATTAAAATTAAAATACCTGAAAACAATAAAGTGATTAATGGGTACTGCATTAGGGAAAAAAAAAATCATAAGGCAGTTCACATCTCCACTCAGTATCATCCTTTTACATTTGTGAAACCTAAAAAACTGGCTTTCTTTTATTTTAACTAGTGTTTTTGAATTTTTTAACAATATTTGGACATTCCTAAAGCCATGGTCACACTAAGCTGTTTAGCAGCCGCTGGTAATATTTCCAACAAGCAACCAAGTCTGATCCATAACCAGCGGCTGGTGAATGCCAGCAGGCTAGTGTTTACTAGCCGCAATCAAAAGTTAAATATGTTGAACTTTTTAGTGCTGCCTTACCTCTGCTGGCAGTCACGTGATCTCCTCACTGGCACCAGCCAGCCAATGTGAACCCCCTAGTAGCTAACAAGCAGTATATTTACATTACATTGGTACATTATTATGTACTGTACTTTAATAATCTGCTATAAAACCTCACAAATGAGGAACCCTAAACAGGTAGGCCAAAGACTTAAAACTGTCTCCAGTAGCTAGATACCGTAAAGTAATTTCTAATTTTGTTTTACTTGGAATCGCCTGACCGAATTTGGTGTCTTTTCTGAATAAGCAGTATCACTAACTCCAATAACTCTTTAAATTTAGGAACTGATATACTTAAAATGTATGATGGATTTTCCAATTCTATTTCCTTAAAAAGTACTGCTGATGCTCCCAGATCGTTTCTTCTTAATATCCAGGATCTAACCCACCAATGCCTTTTCTTCCATTTCAACATCTGTTCAAGCAACTCTCTAACTCCAACATTTTTAACACATGTCTCAAAAAGTCACGACTTACACCAATAGATGACATGTTGCACGCACACACACAATGTTTTCAAGTCATCAACAGCAACTGTACTAGCGGCTATTTACTTATAATTTGAACCAGATGCGCTTGCTGATGGCGATATTTACCAGTGGCTGCTAAACAGCCTAGTGTGACTGAGGCTTAAGGATCGCTTAAACTCCAGGCTTCCTCAGCGATTACCCTTGCCATTTTACAAGAGTTAGATGCATATTCCATATGTCTCTCCATGCCTCATAAACTTTGCAACTGATGAAAAACTCCATTTGTTGTGGGGTGCAATTCCATAAAACTCATCCTATCCTCATTAGTGAAGAAATCAAACCGCTCTTATTTTGAAAAACATTAATTTTCCCCCATAATTGGCATGCTTAGTTGTATCCAGTTACGTACAAATTCATCACAGCTCTAAGGTAGAAATGGTATTTATCGGTCTAGACCTCAAGAAGATTAAGAAAATCGTAAAAAATTAAAGTGTGTCTGTCATGAGAATAACATATGTCATAATCCCATTATGAATTATAATTAACAGGGCATATGGCGAGGATGAATCCAGATGAGGTCCCTAAAAAACTATTAAGAGGAAAAAATAGAGAGAAAAGTCGGCAGACCTAGACTGAGATGGGTCGATGGAGTGGCAGAGGATGCATTGTCCATCTTGGGAGTGAGGAACTGGAGAACAGCAGCAAGACACCAAGATGACAGCGGTTGATGCTACGGGATCTTGGCCTTGACTCACTATGAGTTGTAGCGCCGTTTTGATTGATTGATTGTAATTCAAGTATTAAATAGTTACTTGTTTTTTATATAATAAAGCCCTTCTATACAAGGTATTCTTTTCATCACAGTGTCTATCATTTTGACACAGATAAAATGAAAATATTTACTAATATTGGATTTAAATATTCAACGAGGTCTGATGGCTCTGTATCCTTTTCAAATACTTTAACTTATATTTCAAGCAGGGCTAAAAAAACTGTTATCAATCGAAAATAAAGAAATCAAAAAAAGTTTTTCATCTTTACAAGGTGCATTACAAGCTCCGCTAATTCCTTCCTTCAACATACTTCCTAATTATCCATTCCTATCTGAGTGATAGAACTTTCAAAGTAAACCATAAAAATTCCTATTCTTCCCTCTTCACCCAATTTGCCAATGTTCCTCAAGGTAGTATCCTAGGCCCCATCCTCTACATGATGTATACAGCTGACATTCCAACTCATCCTACCACTGTCCTCACCACTTACGCTTATGACACATGTGTGTTATCAGTAAACAATGATCCCTTCATTGCCTCTTAAACACTCCAATCCCACATCCTAAACCTTCAGGAATGGTATAAAAAATGGAGAATCAAAATAAATCCAAAAAAATCCCACCAAATAACCTTTACCCTTCGTTGTAAACCTACGACTTCCTGTCCTACAGTATCCTTTAATGATACTCCACTAATCCCTGTTGAACAGATCCACTACCTAGAACTCCACTTGGACAAATGTCTTACTTGGAATCCACATACAAGACTAAAAAGACAAGAAACTGCACGCCGTTACAGATTACTTCAACATTTATTAGACAAACGTTCAAAGCTCCCAATTAATTACAAAAGACTAATATACATGACTGTGATTAGACCTATCTGAACGTCTGGAGTTGAGGCTTTAGGGCTCCATTAAACCATCCAATTCATCTCGTATCCAATCCTTACAATCCCAAATCCTTCGAAAAATCCTCAATGCTCCTTACTTTGTCACCAATAAACTTATCCATAAAGATCTTAATGTTCCATATGTTGCTGATTTAGCCCAAACCAGATATCTATCCTTTCATAGTAAGCTCCATAACCACTCAAATCCCCTAATTTCTCAAGTTGCTTCCCACACCATTCCTGAAATTTCTCCGAGGCATCTGAAAAGAAGATGGCCCAGAGACCTTATAGTGTAGAATTTTTATTAAAGTGCTACTGATGAGTGGTTCTTTTCAAGTTTTGACACGTAATTGTAATCGTTAACAGCACATTTACTTTGTATAAATTTTGTACAGTTGTAAATTTCAATAAATTATTATAAAAAAAAAAAAAAAAAAAAAAAAATCTTTACAAGTGTGAATCTAACATTTTATCACTGAATTTATACCTACATAAACTGGATTTTTAATAAAGTATATAATTAGAACATTTAACAACAACAACAACAAGCAATAATATAAATGCATTATCCTATAACCAACCTTTGTACCTTATCTATGCTCAAATTTTCTTACGTCAGTTTAACATAAATATAAATGTGAAATACCCTTCTGGTTTTTGTTTTGTCTTTTTAATACAGTAAGCAGTATTCTTTATAATGCAACCTCACTTTATTGTGTTCAGAAAATTTAATTTATGACAAAACTCTTTTGTGAATAAAAAATTAAGTTTTTAGACACATGTATATAATAGACATGTAATTGAAATTGTGATGCACAATAATAAAAAATATTGTTTTGTTTTTTAATTCCATGATCCATATTTATTGCCATTAATTACTCATAAATTACTAGTTTCTTATTGTGATTGTCATTATTATTCAAGGGCTTGAAAATATGGCTTAGCCATAAAACGTTGTCCAAATAAAGAAAGTAAAAATTTTTACTGACAAAGTTTTTATAAGGAGGTAGTATTTGATCTTTCCCTTTTCAATATGAAATAAGAAGGTTACAGATTAAAATAATGTTGTAAAAAATCTCACATGCAGGTTGGCCATTTTCTCGATATGTGTTCGGGCCGTAGCGACTAGACGGTTGATTGTCATTTCAGCAAGAGCCCTGAACTCCTCCTGCCTCGCAGCATAGCAGACCGCTCTGGCTCGATTACTCATGATGTGGTAAGCGTTCCAACTTTCTGCGTCCATACTTTTTGTGCACTCTTTCAGGCTCTGAAAAAAATATTTTTCTTATGGACATAAATCAAAATTACTAATCTTGACAAGAACAGAGAGAAAAGAAAATTATTAGTGTCAAATTCATGGTTCAAACATGAATAATATTTAATAATTTATTTATTTTTTTTTTTTACAGTATATACCAGTTTTGTGAAGAAGAAATAAGTAAAATTTCTCTTAAAACAAGTTAACTATTAACCTTCAAAGCAAGATTTTTAATATCTGCGTTGTGAAGAATAGGTTAAGATGCACAATAAAATCATTCAAAACCAATCCAGATTTTTGTTTTAATGACCAGACTAACATTTCCAATAGTCCCATTTTAAATTTGTTTCCAATAAGAATGGTAAAAACCAGTCAGTCATAGGGAAAACCCAGGGGAAAAAAAACACAAAAAATTTAAGCTACCAGGCCTTCATATCTTTCAGAAGTCCGTTATGTCTTCTTAGATGAGTACCAATATATTTGGTTTCTTGTCTTACATTTAAAAAAAAAAGTTAGTATATAAAATCTATGCAACAAAGTGCTGATATGAAAATTTTGTATCTTTTAGAACTTATGGTGAATGTTTAACACTCGAAACTAGTTTTCAAATAAAATAATTTCAATAGAAGTGGCCATTAATTCATCAACATTAATTATATTGATCCTTCTATACCATCATGTGTTTTAATACCAAGTATTTTAATTCATATATATTAAATAATTCTATTAATAAAGACACTTTACCATTTCTTCGGTACATGGAAATGTTTTCCGTCCTTCAACATCCGCTTGACAATTTAAAAGGTTCACTGAGAGTTTAGCAATTTCTTCATCTGAAAGAGTGCCACAAGACGCTTTGATTTTCATAACAATCTGCTTAAACAGAGAATCGAATAAACAATGATATTGGGGAAAATTCTTAACAACTATCTTAATATAAATAAATTTAAAAAATAATCAAAGACTTGCTATAGAGAAATTAGTCAACTTAAAACTAAAAAAAGTGTCAATAAACATATTATTTTATTTTATCGGCATTATGGCCAGAGGTTTCATATATGATTAGTTTCTTTAGAAATATTTTTTTTAAAATAAATAAATAAAAATTTTTTTTTTTTAAATCTGGCATCAACTTTATGGCTGTAATATCAGCAAAAAGAGAATCACTTAAACTTAATTTCAAATTTATTTATAAATCTACAAACTTTTCTAAAACAAGTCCATTTCATATATACTAAAGCCAAATACAATCATTTCTAATAAATTGTGAAAGTACAGTACAATACTGATAAGATAATAAATAGTGTACAATAGTCATAGATAATTACTATAGACATGAAAGACAACCTAAAATTTTATCTTTAACAAGCTGGCCACCATGAAAAGGAAAAAAAAAATCAAGCATAATTCCAGGTTAATTTTCATAAAATTTTAGGTAAATTTAATATATAGCAGGTGCTCTGTTTTTCTCTAGCATGATTTTCATTGATTTTATTTATTATATTTTGTGTGATTGATAGAAGTTTTAATATAATATTTTCTGTAATACAAATTTTTAAAACCTTTGTTGTTTTAATTATTAGAATATTTTTTGGGGGGAAATTTTTTGTTTTAAAAAATTAAAAAATTCACAAATTAAGATAACATTTGAAACGAACAGGGGATAGAACATGATATTTTTCTATGTATTCAGTGGGTTACTGTTGTAGATTATAGGTCAATACTGTTTGTTTCTTTTATTCTTTTATTAAATTATCCTTAGCATATGATCATATATTTTTGTTTTTTATTGATTTTTTTTTCCTTAGTATTTTATTTTTTGTTTCATATTAATGCTCAATTGTAACACTGTAATATGTTACTCAGATATCCCACTATCAGCCGTCAATTTTTTTTTAAGAGATTGTGAATTGTACACTAATTTCAATTCACTAAATACCTGGTGCATTTAATATTTTAATATATCACTTTCATTGTCATTTGAATTGAAGATGAGTAAATAAATCCCTTTTTTTTTTTTTTCTTTTTTTTATAATTATTATTAATATCTTACACTTCATAAAATTCCAGTTGAATATGTAAAATCCAAGTATAATTCTCTGATTTTTCCAAAGGTAAAAAATTCAAGTATAAGTCCATGTTTTCACGGGATTTCAGTCTGGTGGTCACCCTGTTTAATAGTTCATTTGGTAGTAATATCCTCTAGTACACATCTATATATGCCATCACACACATATATGCCAGACCATTGTACTATTTTATGACACAATTTTGTTATTCTTAGGGGACAATACGTCCCAGAATAAAGATTATTTTTTCATTCATTTTCATTAACATCTTTAAACAGCTAAACCCACATAGTAACATTGTCAGTTTGATTCACTTCAAATTTTAGGTTCATCAAGACCTTTTTTTCCAACAGTATGAATCAGTTAAGTTTTCCAAACAGTAACATCTTTCCCTAAAATATCATCTTCGTCCAGATGTATTTTCTTTAAGCCCTTGTTTTCAATAAACAGGATTTTAATTTAACTTTTTTTTTTATCCATTTACTTCAATTAAATCTTGATTACAGAAACACTACTAATCACAATTACACTTATAGTTCAGTAACACCCTCCTTTCAAGAGGCGTATAAAGATTTTCATTTGAAGCACACAGTACGCCTAAAAGGCGTGCTATGCTTTGAAAAGAATATTATTACTTATCTTAAGAGAGCCACAACAAGATTATTCAAACAATAAAAGAAACAAGACTAACTATGGATAGCGTTCCTAAAATTTGGTTATTGGTTTTGAAAATCGCGGATGTTTATTAACTTTACAGAGCATCACAATGCCTCTTAAATATATTGCGTAAAGATTAAAATATATAATTATTTTCTGCCTCAAATATTAAACCTAACTAAAACTAACTTTTTGAGCACCCACTTTTTCATTCCAATTTCACAAAATACTATCAGGGTGCTCAAATGAATGAAAATTATTAATTAAGTTTCTTTAGTTAACCTAAATCAGGCTGCCAAAAGTAGATTGTTAACGACAAAGTAAATATTTGCTCATAGATATAGATTATGTTTATATAGTAACTACTTTGCATAATGCAAGTAATGCTACTCCATATCTTATCATTTAAGATTCAAACTAAATACTTTTAAAAATATATTATTATGTGATCATAATCTGTTTTTCTAGATGAAAAAAACCTTTTAGTAAAACTTTAAACTATTCATGTAGTGTAAATAGATGAGTTCTGAAGGCTGTTGAAATCACTTCCAAAAATAAACAATTTCTTCCAGTTAAATAAGAATATTAGCTTTCAATATCTAAAACTTTGTAACATCCTAGGAGTTATTATATGTATTTATACAAGAAACTGAGGGGCCAATATGACTGAAGATCTGAACTGACTTATATCACATAATTTATAAATAATACTTACTTTATGCTGACAGACATCCAACTGGGAAAGCTTGAGGCCGGTTATCTTGCTAGCTTCGACCAGAAATTTGTCTTCTGGGCCTAATTCTTCGAAGGGTATGTCCAAAAGAGGTGTAGAAGTACCCATGAACTGGGGTACCGATCCCAATCCGAACCAGTCCAGTAAATGTGACGCACATTGTTGTCTCAACAAGAGTCCTAGAATTATTAATTTGCTCAGGGCCATGGTTTATAATACGAAATCACAAGCATTTTGGTAACTAAGGTTCAGCTAATCTCATCAACTGTTGACATTTTGTCACGGCCAACTGATCCCGCCAAAACAGATTCACTATTTTGAATCAATAATTCAAGACAAATACTCAAAGTGAAAATTTGCAAATTATATAAACAATAAATACATATATAATGGATTTATAAAATATTCAATAAATTAATTAATAATAACTGTCCAATTGGTGAAATATACCAGCCCAATATAACAAATGAACACATAGAGCTTTGTGGATATTCTCTCAAAACAATTTTAGATACTGATAGAAAATACTCTGTTAAGCCACGCCTACTGTTCTTATCTTGCATTATTATATTAAAAATTAAGATAAGATTAAAATGCATGGCTTTTGTGGTAATTATCTATACTATTATATAAAAGGAAAAGCCATTTTTCGTTTGTGATCGTTAACAACTTAAACTACTGAACCAATCCTTACAACATTTTAACCAGATCATCTTTATACTTCCAGGAAGGTTTAGAAATTTACTGATTTTCAATTTATTTATTATTAAAAAGCGATAATGTATGGATAACCACAAAGTTTAAAAATCGACCAATAGGTGACGAGCGCCATTCTATACGAGAGGTTACAATAGTAGCGTGTTATAGGGGAGAGTAGCGTATATTGTACCACTGCCTAAATCGTACCACGTTTGTTTTTACAAGAAGCAGGTGTATATAGCGCTCCCGGCAACTGCTGGAGGAGCTATACAGTGGATAACGTGGTGTGCAAAAATTATAGTTCACTGCTAAACTGCATTCAGGTTTTAACGATAGTTTTATGATTTTTGCATTTCTACTGTAGTTTTCAGTGCCCTTAGCTAAGGACATATCTTCATTTACAGTATGCAAACATACATTTCATTGTTACATTATGTTAACATAACTAATTACGTATCTGGAAATCCAAAAGATCACACACTTACTTTATTTTTAGGTTAGAAATGAGCCTTTAATTACTAAAAGTGCGAGTTGCCTATATTGTACCATATCGTAGTTTCCTTAGTCGTACCGGTACGATTTATGGCATTGACCTCCCCCAAGTTCCTTACTCCATTTGTTTTTTTTTTTTTGGATTTCTTTTACCATAATTAATGTAACACACGTGTTGTGTTTTAGATGGCAAAAAGGAAGTAGGGAACATGGGGCAAGATGACATGGAAAGAGCCTTACATGCCTATCGTAACGGTGGCATGGGTTTGAATGAAGTATGTCGTCAATATTCAATTCCGAAACCAACTCTTAAACGACACCTTGAAGGGAAAAACGTGACTTCAAATGAGGGTACAAAGTTTTTTGGACGTCCAACAACCCTGTCCCCAGAAGTTGAACTATAACTTGTTCAGAATATTTTAAAATAAGAAAATCTTATGTTTGGTGTGACCATAAATCATGTAAGGAGATTGGCATTCCAGATTGCCAAAAAAAATAATATCCCACACAAATTATGTAATAATCAGGAATGGCAGGTAAAAAATGGTTTTACTCATTCAAAGAGCGGCATGAAAATTTGGTTTTGAGGGAACCCCATGCAACTTCCATGTCAAGAGCGATGGGGTTTAACAAAAAAAATGTTTGTGGGTTTTTTGACATATTAGAAAAAACTGTCGATGAAAATCACTTTGATGCCACTCGTATTTTTAATGTGGATGAGTTGGGAATAAGCACCGTACAATCCAGATGTCACAAAGTCTTAGCCCCAAAAGGCAAAAGACAAGTGGGGTTCATTTCAATTGGAGAGAGAGGTTTGCAAGTGAATTGCAAATGAACACTACAAAAGCCTATATTGCTCCTATTTTACTATAAAAAACGAAAAATGGTTTACAATGTACCAACAATTATATTATTGGTTTATGTACTTGGATAAAAGTTTTTATTTCTTAATGTGCCCATGAATAATAGTTTACATTATGTTTTATTTAAAATAAATATCATTTATATGTTCACTTATATTTTTATAGCCTTAAAACAAAAACCACCTTACCTTTTTTCAATAGGTACGATTAAGGAAACCGCTAGTACAAATTAGGAAACTAGATTCCTAAATTGTACCAGTTGTAAACCTTTACAAAAACTCTTATATCAACATATAAATGTAGATATTATTACAATTAAACAATATTTGCTCATAGAAGAATAAATGTATTATTTAGTAAGAATTAATTTTATGAAGTATAACGTAACTTGTTGAAGTTAAAAATATAAATGTAAAAAGTGGTACAATATAGGCTACTCTCCCCTATATGGAAGGCATTTAGCAGAAGGGAACCAATCCACATAAGATGCAAAAATAAGTTAAGAGGTGGTTTTGGATAGGGTTAGTGCTTACTATTTTCAACAGAAAAGAACCATCTCTTGGTTCAGGTAGTTTAATGGAAAAGTCGAAGTCGGAAAAACTATTTGAAATAGAAAACGACGTTTCTATGGGGTCACCTGTGGTGTAGTGGTTAGCATAGCAACCTACTAAACCCAAGATCGCGGGTTCGCAGCCCGGCAGATGACCTTAGGATTTTTTAAAGGGAGTAAAAAATCCTTAGCTATGCCGTCCTTCGGAAGGGACGTAAAATGGGGGTCCCGAGCCTGTGCGATGTCAGGTACTCGTTAAAATCCCTATCCTAATTATACCTGGATAGGCAAAATTTAGGACTCCCACCGTAGCATCGTCCGATTAGCCATAGCAGCATAAAGTGACGTTAAACGAAATAAACAAACAAACGACGTTTCTATTTCAGGAAAAAGAATCAAACTATTTAAGATTTTCAATGAGGATTGGTTCCTTTCTGTTAAATGCCGTCCATATGTAGAGCTTGAAATGGATAATAAAATTTACTTCTTTTCAGTTAACCCTTATCCTGGAAATGGGAACTACAGTTCCCATCAACTTTGGTTAATATTTATAAAGTAACTAGCAGGATGGGGGTCTCGCAAACAGTGTTATCTTTTTAAGCAAACCCTTCTCTTCAAGTTGGCAGCCCTGCAAGATGGGCGGAACGCGATGAGCTTAGCTATTCGACGATATTTGTGGCGAAGTCCAGTTTGGCTGAGAGACATCGTTGGCTTGGCTAGTCAAGTATGTTTACAACCATTTTTTATTAGTTATTCTTTGTTTCTTAGAACTGTGATCTGTTGATTCTTATATATTGAGTTGTTTTCTAACGGAAACTGTTAAAAAATAGTCGAAATTTCCATTCACTCTTTTATAATCGAAGAAATTAAAATGGGAACCTCAGTTCCCCGTGCTAGGATACCAGTACTTCAATGGGAATAGTTCCCCTTGCCAGGTCACCAATATTCCAAAAAAGTTTACATTTTGACTAAATGAAAAAAAAAATTATATATTATATCTAACTAAATTAACTAAAATTATACTTTTAATTAATTATTCATTAATTACTTAACAAATTAACTAATATTGTACTATTATTTTATTATTATACCGTTGAATAATGTATTATTTCATATTACAGCTTAAATGTCCGCAATTTATCAAAGAATATAATGCTCACATGAGAAGAGTAGATATCGGACTTGCTCATTGCACTTTATCGTACTCCTCTCAGATCCCACCGGTGGTTCTTACCAATATTTGCTCAAATGCTAAACATTTGCACCAACAACGCTTGGTTATTGTACAGGAGGGACAGGGATGAAAAACCTGCGAGAAATAAAAGGAATGGAAGTGAAAAGAAGGAGGTTGAAAAAAAAATTTAAAGAAGGAGAAGCAAAGAATCAAAGAAAGGCGATTGAGGACGGGTCAAAAATTTGAAAACAGAGATAAGTTACCAATGGAAGATGCATCTAAACCCCAGACACAGGGTGGATTCGACTTAGGGGGATTCGGGCAAAATGTAGGAGAAAATTCATGAATGGGTCGAACCAAAGAAAAAAAAAAAAAGAAATAAAGAATGTTACTAAAACACAAGCTGGAAAAAGAGAAATCAAAACAAAGATAGATGTTAATTTAAAACACAAGCGGCTATAGCCACGCTAACACCCACTCTTGTATAAAAAAGAGAGAATTCAAAACAAGTAGTGATGGGCGTGAACTTTCTCTCATAGAATTTAAAGCCGACGTTGTGGCTGGATCCAAGGTCAGAGCCTCGTCGCGCTTCGCTCGCAAACATCAAACAAATAAATCATGGAGTGCCTGCTGTAAATTGGATGACGTATCAGCAGGTGGTGATCATTTTCTGAAGTTCACAGGAAAAGGAAGATGTCGCCTGTGTCAAATCAATAAAACGGTTTTCATCTGCGCAAAATGTGATGAAAGATCATGTCTCGTTCCTAAAAGAAATTGTTTCTTACAGTACCACACCACCTCCAGAATCACCAGTGCCTAGTAAACAATAGCCTTCTACTTTCTTTCATTTACGTAAGGAGTCGTCCTAATATTTTTTAGTTTCATAGAAGTTTTGTTTTCATTTTTTTTGATTTAAGACTTTTAGTTTCTTATTCTTTAAAATGTTTTGTTTAAGTTAATGCGGCATTCGAGTTGATGCCATAGTGATAACAACTAATGTGATTTTGAAAGACTGAATTTTTTTTTCTTTAAAAATGTGCTGTGGTTTCCTAGAAGTAGGGTGACAAAATCTTAGAAAACAAAAGATATTTATTTTTAATATAATATATAATATTATTACACATTTATTGATTTTTAATTGTTTAACCTTCTGAATTTTCCTATAAGGCAACCTGGCAAGGGAAACTACAGTTCCCATTTATTATAAATGACCATAAAAGTAATTAAAACTAGTTTTGGCCGTATTGGATAATCGTTTCAGTGTGTGTGAAGGCCAAACTTCGGTGTTTTCAAGTGATTTTCAAAAAAATCTCAATATTTCTGTTTTTGCCAGGAAAAGGGTTAAATTGTTCTTAAAATAGAGACGTATATGTGGTGGGACATGTGGATCCAGTGACGTTTGAAAATCAACTAATACGTACAGTGAGCAGCAAAAGTTTTCGTACACCTACTACATTCACTAAAATACGATTAACATGACTCTCGTAGTAGAAAAAATAATTTTTTTTTTTCGATATCATATTCTTCCTCATTCACGTGAGAATCACACCTAATAATGAAATACCCCAAAATATATATATAATATTTATATATTTACTCTGTAAATAGAAAAAAGTGTAAACTGTCTGCAGCAAAAGTTTTCGTACAGCATCAAATTATCTCATTCAATCCCTTAAATACTTAAGGTATGAAGTAGAGAAGTTAACTAGTTGTTAATCCTGCCTTATTCTAACTATGTTATCATCAGTTTCTGCTCAAACAGTGTTTTATAAACAGCCATGGCCCGATATTCAGAAAACCTCTATTGAACAGCGGTTATATGTAGTTTTCCTTAGATAACAGCATTCTTCGTACGTCTAGATTAGTTCAATGATTATTATAACTAGTTCAATACATAATCAAACGTATCAAAAAAACAAAAGGCAAGAAGATAAGGGTCGATCGGGTTGGCCGAGAATTTGCTCTCGCCGAGATGGGAGGAGTTTCAGTTGAGATGAAATGAGAAAAGTTAATGATGACCTCAAAATATCGGCCCAAGAGACAGCAATGAAAGTAAATTTCGAATTTGGAAACATCTGCCAGGCCTAAAAGGATTAGAAGAGACCTAAGAAGAAATAAATTTCAGACCAGAGAAATTTTTTATAAAGCACTGTTTTAGTTGAAAATAATTGAAAATAGCTAAAAAGCGGCAGGAATAACAACTAGTTAGCTTCTCTACATCAAACATTATGTATTTAAGGGATTAAATGAAATAATTTGGTGCTGTACGAAAACTTTTGCCGCAGTCAGTTAACACGTTTTCCTATTTGCAGAGTAAATACATAATTACTAAGGGATTTTAATTATTAGGTGTGTTCCTCACGTGAGAAATCGTCAAACAAATTATTTTTGTACGAGTCATAATAAACGTATTTTAGTGAATGTAGTAGGTGTACAAAAACTTTTGCTGCTCACTGTACATTGGTTTGAATGAAAAAAGTCACGTTTGAAATCTCAATTGAACTTTTATTTATTTTTAAGTAATTAATATATTTTTATTTAAGTAATTTGATCTTTTTAATTCTAAAATGTATATTAGGAAAAAGAGTAGATTATAGATCCATTTTATTATAAACTATAAAAAAAATCCGAGATCAGGCTGATAGTCCTTTTAATTTGAATGAAACATAATTTAAAAATCTCTCGCTTCTTATCAGGCCTGCATTTTCGTAAGTTCATATTCTTGTTTACATTGTTGCCATCCTCCTTCATGGAATTCCATCCTTCTTATACCTTCGAAAATAAAAATAAAAAAGTTAATGTTTGAAAGATTATTATTAAATTTAATAATTTACCATTTTAAGAAATGTTCAGTCTTGAGTCGATAATTTTCAATAGTTTATTTAGTAACATAATTGGTATTACCAGAAAATGCACGGTTGGGCCAGTGTAGCCTCTATCAAGTTTTTTCTGAGTAAACAAAAGTTTCAACATTTGTTTAGAAACAAGTACTAATTTTATAATACCGGTTAACTATTGCGGTATCTCACTCCCTCCGACGAGTTAAAAAATATTTACATCAATTCTAACGAACCGAATTACTGTATAGCCGGAGGAAATAATCGGAGGATCTCAGTAGTCCAGTCAATAACCATTTCATAGCCCCGTTAGTAGTAGTTAGAAGGTATACTAAAAGTCCCCGCTAAGGTTGGGCGATAGTCAATAGTTAGCACTATCGATTGCTATCGATAGTTTTTCGGTAGTTGCTGCCTTCCTTTTTTTCCCAAAGGAATTTATTCAATAAATAATTTCAACTAATTTAATTCAATTATCTACTTACTATTTGAAATTTGCAGGACTATAAATTATAAGATTGTATCATAAAGATGAGAGAAAAAACTAATTTATTTGAATTTTAAAAACGTATTTACAATTTACATAGTTGCAATAATAATGAACAAATCAAATCTTCAGAAAAGAAAAATAACGAAATAGTTAATTTCAAGAGTCAAGTGTGCTCCTTGGCCACATATTTCCCGAAAGAAAAACAAGCATTTATGCTTTCCTTTGATTTAATCTTTGAGAGAACCCTTGGGCTCTAGGAATTCCGAATTCAACTTCAAAAGAACTCGACACTGGACAGAGACAGATCAACATAATTCCGAGTTTCAAAATTTGAAATTAGTAAAAAAGATCTATCGATAGTGACCATCGATAGGCATGACCTATCGATATATCGATAGTTACTATCGACTATCGCCCAACCCTAACTGATAGTTGGAAATGATGTAAATGGCTTATCAGCTGGCATGTTTCATGTGGTACTTTACTCCAGCTGATACCTATAACCATTATTATTCTTGTAACCTTTTTCTCATTCTCTCTGTCTTTCTAATTATCTAACACAATTACAATTATACAGATAAAATTGACAAAATCTATCTAATTGTAAGTTATTAAACTATTCATACTTTAGGCTATTCCTAATGGATTCTCTGATGCGTCGTCTGCTCTCTGAGATGTTGGGAGTTGTATAGCTGGGACTGTTGGCATTGGTATTGCTTTCGATATCGGTTTCCCTAATTCTTCCAATATTTGTAGTTATTCTATCGCTATTATGTCCAAGAAATCCAAAAAAATTTTTGAAGATGGCTCCAGTTTCGCCTGAGATATTCACCCATCTCAGAATGGTATCTCGGTCCGGCACATCTCCGTGGCGCCCAATGTTGAAATAACGTCTAAAATCTTGTTGCGTCTGCTCCAATGATTGTGCGTTTGCGTAGTAACGGCGCACTGCGAAAGTGCGATGCTCAACGTCCCAATACATAGCAGATCTGTTACTGAGGGTACAAGAGATCGGGAACTATACTCATAAATTATCATAATTGCTACAATTGCATATAAATTGTGTTGATAACATTCGGTACCAAATAAATAATTACAAATTTAGATTTTTTTTTTTAGTTTAACATAATATTTTATTTAAAGGTTTCATCATTGTTATATTTAATCGATCTAATTTATCGAGGTTAGCTTAATAATTGCAGCATCACGTAAAACTAGAAAATAAAATTCGGAAGTATTTTAAATACAGGTTGTGGTAGAATCCAATAGTATATTATTTTTATCTGTAACTTCCACAAAATAGTACAACCTGGTAGTGGTGGTTCAGAAATACTGGACCTGTTATTTTGTAACAGGTATGGGCTGACTGAACGGCGTCCCTGTTACCGATATTCAGAAGTAACAGGTACGAGATACTTGCGTACTCACTTCAGTACTAGTAACAACATTCATAACTATTACCTTCGTACTGAGTACTACCCTAGACTACTATTTCTTACTTGTCATCTCTACCAGTTACCAGATACTCGTTTACCTAAACCAGTATTTTTACTTCCACTCTCGTACGAGTATTTTCTGGTAAAATGTCAGCCGGTCTTCATTGTATTAGACCCACATTCTTTTTTATGTTGTTATTGTTAATTTTAATAATCATTAAAATACACTCAAACATGAAATCTATACATAAGCAATTATATTATTTTTGTTAGTCATAAATCAAATAAAAAATATGTATCCTGTTATAAAGCATCTAACATCTTAAAGAATAATTTACCTATTGTTTACTATCTTGTTGATGATGCATTAATGTTTTTAATTAAAGTTTTGTTAACTGTAATCAGCCAATATAAAATTTGATCTTCATTTAACTACCAGTATTTTGTGAATAAAATGGTTAAGAATAATAAAAAACGTTTTATGGAAAAATTGAATTTTATAGAAACAATAAAATTGAAAAGATTTTTTAAAAAATAACCATAAATATGTTTGGCTACATATATATATATATATATATATATTATTATAAAAAGGTGGTTGCATATGTAAACTTATTTATTAGAGCCAATATTTAATAGGTCACAGATATGCGAGTAATAGGTATGCTAAAATATCAGTGTAACAGGGTAAACGATTACGAGTATGGAGAGACGCTGACTTTGAGACAAGTAACAGGTATTTGTAACAGATATTTTTTGGACCTGTATCGGTCGTTACTGTTTCTGAAAAATATCGGTTTAGACCATCCCTACAACCTGGTCATAATCGAATAACGATTATATTAGCCTATTATTATAATATTCAAATAGATTATGGTGCGTAAGAACGATTGATCATTCCAACTGCATACAACGCTGTTCTCTCTTGTATAAGACATACTACCGTCCCCCCGACGCACAGGGCAAACGCGGTAAAAACTCTGATACTGATTTTATTATTTTTGTCGTGTTTGATGGGCTATTCATTATTAGTTGGTGCAAACATTTTCAGTTTGTTTTTTTCAATTTCATTTTTATTTGCGACTCTGAGGCCTTACAAAGTTGGACAATATTAATCCACCCCAAAGTGGCCTATTTCTATTGAGCTACAATTTGGGTCACTGAGGGTTTAGTTTTATAGATAGTCTTATGAAACTTGACATAATTGTAGTTCAAGTATTAAAGGACATCCCAACTCATCCTACCACTCTCCTCACCACTTACGCTGATGACACATGTGTGTTATCAGTAAACAATGATCCCTTCATTGCCACTCAAACACTCCAATCCCACATCCTAAACCTTCAAGAATGGTATAAAAATGGAGAATCAAAATAAATCCAAACAAATCCCACCAAATAACGTTTACCCTACGTCGTAAACCTACGACTTTTTGTCCTACAGAATCCTTTAATCATATTCCACTAATCCCTTTTGAACAGATCCACTACCTAGGACTCCACTTGGACAAACGTCTAACTTGGAATCCACATACAAGACTAAAACGACAAGAACTGCCGTCGTTAGACCACGTCAACATTTACTGGACAAACGTTCAAAGCTCCAAATTAATTACAAAAGACTTCTTCTTCTTCTTCTGCGATCTTCCCTTAGATGGCCAGGTTGCGGCCATAATGGGAAGTGAGTGCGTAAAGTCCTATTTTTCATCTGCCTCTGATGAGTGATGAGACTATTTGCACCTTGCGGTTGAACTCTTCCGACTTTAGTGGTCTTTGAGGTCCCATCGCAGTTCTCCAGTCGTATCGCTGGACTCCAACTCCGCCAGGAGATATCTGTTCATGGGCCCAGCCAACTCTTACTGTTTTCAGCCCCATGTCAGTACTGGTGATGCTGCTGCCCATCACCAGAGATGTTTTTTATGACTTCCCTGTCGAGATCCGCCGTGTTTGGTAAAAGCAGGGTCACCTCGAGCAGGATGCGACTCAGGTCGCGCACGGACCGTCTTGAGAAGAGTGGAGGTTCTCCACATCTTTCCCCTGGGTTTGGAGAAGGACCAGTCCTCTAGGTCGACGCTAGGTAAAGGAGCTACCTCTCCCCAAGCCCTTAACCCCTAGGACTCCTAATACAAAAGACTCATATACACGAATGTGATTAGACCTATTTGGACGTACGGAGTTGAGATTTAGGCTCCACTAAACCATCCAATTCATCTTGTATTCAATCCTTACAATCCAAAATCCTTCGAAAAATCCTCAATGCTCCTTACTTTGTCACCAAACTTATCCATCAAGATCAAAATGTTCCATATGTTAATAATTTAGCCCAAACCAGATACCTATCCTTTCATAATGAGCAACATAACCACTCCAATCCACTAGTCTCCAAGCTTACTTCCCACTCCATTCCCGATAATTCTCTGAGGCCTCTAAAAAGATGGCCTAGAGACCTTCTAGTGTAGAATTTTTATTGAATTACTACTAGTGAGTAGTCCTTCGCAAGTTATTTAAATGTCATAATAATCACTATCAACACATTTACTTGATGTATATATTTTGTACAGTTGTAAATTTCAATAAATGTATATAAAAAAAAAAAAGTATTAAAGAATAGTGGACAAAAATTAGATTGGTCCAATGTATGAAATAAATTATCAAAAAATAAACAAGAGTGAGAGGGAAGAAGTAACCAGAGTTTTAGAACATTTCTGGTCCTACAAAAAAAGCTCCACTGAGCTCCGGTGAAAAATTACCACTTTCATAAAGCTTTTACTACTACTTAATATCCCTATCAATTTCATTGACATTAGTACGTTCGTGATCTTTATGATTATTTAAATAGTTATCAGTCTGCTTTCTTCTCAGAGTATGAACATGGATATTTTCATTGTAGTGACTATTAAAACAAAATATTCTGACGTATATAAGGTAGTTTCTAGTGACGGATCATTAAAAACTTTAGTTTCTATTTTTGAGAAGTATGTTTTGGTATCCAATGCTTTGTTAACTCGAGTGGTACAATTAATAGGTGTTTTTTTCCTTTTTTAAGACAAAAATTAAAATTGGTGTTAAGTTAATAGGGATAAGTTTACATATAAAGACATGAACCTAAGTTCTGCAAAGAAAAAGCAGTTAAGTTGGGAATTTTTTTCACTTCATGCTAGAATTAAATTTATGGAATATATTCTCCACATAGGCTATATCCTGGAATTCCTATGTTGGAGAACTATCAAAGCTACTATCCCAAAGGAACGAATATAAAAATGGTCTATCAATAAGGATAAAAGTTTATTTTGGAAATCGGGGATACGGTTCCAATAACACCGGAAATACATCAAGAATATTTTTCCAAAGTCCTTCTTGAGCTGACTAAATAACTTACGTTAGCTAAGAATTAGTTATGAACAAATACCATAATTACTATGGTCTACATTCACTTTACTTGGAAATTTCCCTTTGCAGCCTTGAAAAAGGATGTTTTATAAGCTGCAAGAATCCCTACATAACATATATGAGGCCTGAACCTAAAAAATAAATGCCTTACCATCAGTAATGAAGCACTCTAATTGAATGTGAACCATTCCATCATTCTTTACATTATATAGGTAAATAATAAATTATTTTGAGCCATTCTGAACCAGCTTATTCTAAAGCAATAGGTATAAAAATGTCAAAATCGAAAAATGGCACCAACTTTTTATCAAAATAAAGTTAAATTAAATTTTACAAAATAATTTAAAATATCTGCACTTGCGTTGTCAATATTATTAAAGAATAAAGTGATATAATTTTTCAAATTAGTTACAATTCTTAAGTATTTTTTTATATTGAATCATATGAGACTATTTGCATCTCGATAGGACTAACCATTCTCGAGAAAAAGAGTTTTTTCTGCATTTTATCCATCGCGGCCTCGCCTGCTTTCATAAGTAAAGAACTTAAATAATTTTAACTAATAATTGGAGTTTTATTAGTTTATCGATAAAAATCTTTTATTGAAGTATGCTATTAAGCATTATTTCAATGAAATTTTCACGCATAGCAGTAATTTTTAACCTTTAAAATTGCATAGATTAGATGGTTTAAGATTTCGTAAATGGATAAGACATTCAATTTTTAATATTAATGTATGAATTGGTAATCCAGACAGAGACTATTAAGAAACTCTAGCAAATAATGAACAGCATTATCAGTGCTTACAACTGAAAAAACTAATTTAATTAAAAAAAAAAAAAAGTTAAGAAAATAGTACAATACAATATAGTTTATTCTTTGGAAAGGTACGTTGCCAAACCATGAACCTATCTGTTTAGTTTTTTGACAAAAACTTATAAAAAGTTATATAATTATATTTCAATATAGCAATTAATTTTCACTCTGCTATATGAATACCATAAATATTAGGCAGGATTTATTTGCCAATTATATTAATTGTTATTAAAATTTAATAAAAATTTGTTTCAAGTATGTCAAACATTTTAAACAGGCTCGAAGAGGGACTTGAACCTTTTACCTCGAGCACTGAAGACTCTGAGTTTTAACTGAGTCGGGGAAGTTCGAGCCTTATAGCCTTTCGGCTGAGCTCTTTTACAACACTATTTTACACCATCATTTGAACCTCAAGTGAATATCTCTCAGGATTAAAATTATTTATATTTCAATTCTTAAAACATTATTATTTATTTTATTTCTTCTTATTTATAATCACATTATTCAGGGTATATCAAAAAGAATAATCCGATTTCACAAAATCATAACTATTCTGTTATTTGAGCTAAATAAGCCAACAACGTACAGTTGGAAAGAGGAAACTCTCAAGTTTTACATGGCTCCCGATAGGTAGCAGCAGCACTCTTGAGTGAACGCCCACAGTGAAAATGGTGTCAGGGGCACAAAAAGCGTTTTTTGCAGGGTGAGTCTGTAATAACAGTCAGCTTGACTTTCGTAATAGGTATGGTGTTGATCCTCCTACATCACGGAGCATTAGACGATGGTATGAACACTTCTGAGAAACAGGTTGTCTGTGTAAAGGTAAATCACCGGTCCCAGAGTGTCCGATGCAGACGTCTGTCATTGTTTCACAAAAAACTTTGTGAGTTTCCCTTTCAGACAAAAAAATCAGTAATTGTATATGTTTATTAGAGACCCCGGTACAGTCATGAATTGAATCATCTTCATTAATACCATCATTCGTATCTCTCAGGATGCAAAATCTATCTATCCTAAGCTAATAAACTAAATGTACAGAGGAAGACAATAAAATATAAATAAATAAATAATATATTTATTTTATACATTAATATTATTTACATTTTAATACTTAAAACATTATTTATTTTATTTCTTCTTATTTATAAATCATACTACATAGTCATTAGTTGAATCATCTTCATTAAGACCAGGTTCTATCTGTAAAAAAAAAAAAATAAATAAATATATTAATCAAGATATATTCTTTAATTAACCCTTTAACAGGTGATGTATCCTGGAGGATACTCATATTTAATGTCTTTTGCTCAATGAATGACGTAATGTCCTAAGCATTATCCCACTCGTTATCATCTAATATCCTTTATTCAACCTTCAATTTCATGATACATGTTAGGGGTTAGCGTGGCTGTAGCCATTCATAGGAAAAAAAAAAGAAGAAATGTATTCAAAAATCCCCGGCCAGCCTCTTAAAGGGTTAATAATTTAATTATATTAAATAAAAGATAAGCAATGGAGCAAATATTGTTTTCTTTGAATCAGGAACCGTTACTAACCCCTGTACAATAAAAATTTCTCACATTATATTAGGGAAGTGGAAATAAAATATGAATATGGTATATAAAGGGTCATTCTAAAAAAAATTGCCATTTTGGGTTAAGAAATGGAGTAAACAAGTCGAGAAATTGACTCCATTTGTCTTGAATGAGTATATTTGTATCATTTCTTACACCTATTTTTTATTTATTTTTTTAATACTGCACAATCATAAGCTTTTATATTTTTTGTTTTATGCCAACAGAAGTGGTTTTTATGTCAGGAGTGTTACCTAAATTAAACAATTTCTTAGGGCACCTAAGTTTGCTTAGAATTGGTTTTTGTGTTTTATATTATTTCTGACACTGGTAAAACATAACTTCAAGTCAAGAGTGTTACCAAATTTTTTATAATTAAGTTTACATTTTCAAAATTATATTTCACTTATAAGGGATAAGTTGCAGTATTGTACATAAAAATCCTCACCCCACTGTTAAGTGACGGACAAAAAATGTTTCGAGGTTTTCGAAAAACCACATAAAAACTGAAGAATGAAAAATTCAATTACAATTTTTTTTAAAGAAAAATGGAAGGTAACACTCATGAATCTAGATGATCTGGAAATGTAAATAAAAAAAACTGAATGTACTTGAAAAGCTTTTATTATATATATAGATTTATCTACTACATGAGGAACCATATTATCATTCGAAATGGGAGAATTTATATCAGGAGCTTAAGTCCCTATTTGCAACCATACTTGTTACTATAAATGGAAACCTGGGACGTTGGCTTGTTATCAAGCAACAGGAAATATCATTTTTTGTTTTGATGTCCTTCCATGATATAGTTTTATTTGCAAGTCCTCCATTTTTTTCACCAAATTTCTTATTGTACCACACAGATATTGAGCGGTTCCTGAGGATCTACCGTCTTCCTTTCCTGGCGATTCTAGATATTGGCTCGGGAGTAATTGGAGGAGTTATGGAAACAGCTTACTGAGTCTGCTGCATCCTTTTCCTAGAAGCGCTTTTCCATTTACGCCACATTTCCTGCATTGATATTTTCTCCTTTGAAGACATATCTGCGATTTTCTTTTTCCTACTGTTTCTGGAATCATGAAACAGAATGATAATCAGATCTGATTCGATTTCTCCATAAATAAACCATCCAATAAATTAATTTAAAAAACATCTTACCTTATCTTATGTTTTTCTTTGTATAAAGCCTCCCTGTTTTTATCCAACTTCCTCTTTTCTCTATATCTTCTTTGCTTTTCAGCCGCTGTAAGGGCCTATGCACAAAAATCCAGTTGAAATTGTGTATTTTGCTACTAATACTTTTTTTGGATTTTGTTTGAATTAGGAGTGTTATCAACCTTAAGGTAACAATCCTGACCAGTAACACTCATTACATCAATGTTATTTTTCCAGGCTAATGAACTTTTAAATACAGTCAACTCTCAATAAGTTAATCTTTAAGGGAGTGGGAAAAAATGAACATAAAATTGGAGTTAAAATCATGAAGTATATTTTTCACTGATATATGCCCGGGCACCACCCTTTCTCCTGAGGGTATTTAGGAGGCCAGTTGTCCCGAGATTATGAGACCTCTAGCTCCGGGCCAATCACCCGACTATCAAAGAAAACAAATCAGCCTCGGATCTGGACGGACACTTCGGAAACGACTTGGGGCTCATAAGGACATACAAATCGGAACATGGAAAATTAAAACCCTGAATGGAAAAGAGGTCGAGCTTGTCAACAAAATGAAAATGTATAAAGTAGATATCCTCGGAATTAGGGAGGTGAAAAGAAAGGAAGTGGGGAAATCAAATTGGAAAGTGATTATACCCTGATATACGCTGGCATCCCCAAAGCCAAGGAAGGAGTAGGAATAGCTATGACCCTGGAAATGTTCAACAAACTGGAAGACTGGGAACCTGTTTTGTCGAGAATAATAGCTGCGGACTTCCAAATGTCAATCGGAAAAGTTACTCTGGTGCAAGTATACGCCCCAACAGAGGATGTTGCTATAATAGATAAGGAAGTATTCTATTCAGACTTGCATAGAGTAGTTAACAGAATCAGGAACAAAGGAAGATACGCAATACTAAGTGAAGACTTAAATGCGTGTACTGGTTGTGATCCTATAGTTGTGTATGGAGTCCTGGGACTACATGGAGGAGGGAGAACAATAAATGGTAATGGACAAAGACTTATAGAATTTTGTGTTGAAAATGACTTACTGGTGGGCAATTCCTTCTACCCCCACAAGAGAATACACATGATTACATTCTCGAGCCAAGATAGAAACAGTGTAATTGACTATTTCGTTTATGACAGAAGCATCAGACAATACCTAACGGACATCAAAGTTATCATAGGAGCTGAAATTGGTAGTGATCATCTACTTCTGATAGCCGACACTATAATTCTCCCAGAACTACAAAAGAAACGGAAGAAGAAGAATTATTTATCTATCAGTGTCAGAGCATTAGAAAGCATTGAAAAAAGGACCCAGTATACAGAAAAGTTAGAAGAGATATTAAGAACCTTGGAACTCGAATGAAACACAGAACAGCTGTGGATTGCTCTAAAAACATGCATCTTGGAAGTAGCAAAGGACGTGTGTGAGTTAAGGAAAGTTTCAAGCAAAAGCAAGCGTTCAGAATGGTGGAGTGAAGAAATCAAGTGCATATTACAACAAAATAAAAAACCATGGAAAGCTGATTTGCAGGACAGAACACCTGAAAGGTTAAGTCTCTATCGCTCAGTTATAAATGAATGCAAAGCCAAAGTTCGTCAAGCAAAGAAGGAATCATGGGAGAAGTTCGGAAGAATCCTGGACGAAGACCACCAAGATAGTGTCAAGAAGTTTTGGCGAAAAGTAAAGGCACTCAGAGGGAAACGAAGCAAGCCAGTGAGGAATATTAAGGATACAAGGGGTATAATAATCACAGAAGAAGCGCACATACTAGAAAGATGAAAGCAATTCTATGAAGGATAGTTTTCCAGGGACTCCAACAATATGGTAGAACAGCTGCCTCTTGATAATAATAATCAAGAAAGTCAAGAGTGAATTGATGAAGAGGAGGTGGTAGACGGCATTGAAAAAATAAAAGTAGGGAAAGCAGCTGGAAGGGACGGCATTTCTCCGGAGCTGATAAAATATGGGGGCAAGAGCTAGTCAAAATACTCCAACTTTTTTAACAAATTTAACAAATATTAGAAGTTGCCAGAGTTTACCTACATAGTGACTGTTATAAGCTCCTCTGGTAAGATTGACCCAGAGATATCTCATAGGATAACCAAGGCTTATCAAGTCTATTACCAGGTTTGCAATAGCATAATCGGTCACCGAGAAGTAGGTGTAGAAACAAAAAGGCATATATATAAATCAGTCTATCTCCTGACCCTTACATATGGAAGCGTAAGCTGGGTAATGCTTGATAAGCAAGCCAGCCGCATTACTGCAGCAGAGATGAGGTTTCTGAGGAGATCAGTAGGTAAGGCAAGAAGGGTTTGCATCAGGAACGAACAAATAAGAGAACAATTCGATGTGAAATAACTAAGGAATACAACTAAATCCCGACAGCTCAAGTGGTTTGGCCATGTATGTCATATGGAGGATGAAAGAAAGTCCTGAAAGCCCGACCTACTGGGAAAAGACAGCGGGGACGGCCCAGAATTTCCTACCAAGAGAACATCCAGAGGATTGGAGAGAAAAGAGGATAAAACGCTCCAGCAGATGAAGAACCTGAGTAAGGACCAGAGTGAATGGCTGTGGTTTATTGAGGCTCCTCGACACTAGAAATGGCACATAAGAGAAAGATAAAGAAGAAGTATATATATGTAGTTTGTACATACATATAGAATCATTCGAAAGAACCAAACTTGGATGCAACTCTTGGAGAACAAGTATCAGGTCCTCCAAATAGTCCTGTCGTTTTTTAATACAATATTTTATATTTTTGTTTTAACACCATGTAAATTCCTTTCTGCCTAATCCCATTTGTTCTTATGTAAAAAATAATGTTTACTCTTCACAATAACAGTGGCAAACCTTAATTCAGTCTCTCTGTGTATTTTAAAAAGTGCGGTCACAATGGTGAGCACTGAAATTAAAATTAGATCTGCTTTGCTGTGCCACTCGTAATATTCGTCACGTCTTTGGCAAAGATAGTCTCAGTGAGTGGAAGGCACAAGTTTGGTTTTCAAAATTTCGGGAGGGCAATGAATTGCATGAAGATGGATATCGGTCTGGAAGACCAAAAGTGGTTGAACAAGCACAAGTGCGGGATAGCAGTAGATCCACGCCAAACATGTTCAGAAATTTCTGAACATTTCCCAAATCTACAGCTTGGAACTAACTAAAAGAAATTGGAAAAGTAAATAAGTTGGATAAATGGGTACCTCACCAACTATCGGATACCAATAAACTAGTTCGGGTAACGAATCCTTCTTTATTGTCTCGATTAAAAATTGATCCATTTTTCGATCGAATTATTACTTGTGACGAAAAGTGGGTATTGTACAATATGAGACGATCATACCAATGCAGATGAGAAGCCAAAAACATTTCCAAAACCAGACCTCCACCCAAAAAAGATCCAGTTGGTGTTTTTTTGGACTGGAAAGGGGTTAGAGTTCACTATGAGCTCTTGAATCAAGGACAAACAATAACTGCCAATGTGTACTGTGAAATATTGGATCGCTGTCATGTCAAACTTAAAACTATTGATCCCGGACTGGTGGACAGGATAGGGCCACTGCTGCTTCAAGACAACACTCGACCTCATACAGCAAAAGTGACTAGAGACAAATTGATGGAGCTAGGGTTGGAAACTTTGCCTCATCCACCTTATTCTCCTGATTTTTCGCCAACAGATTACCATCTTTTCCGGGCTTTAGATAATAGTCTAAGAAAAAAATGTTTTAACAATCGTCAGAGCTTAGAAATGGAGTTGGACAACTTTTTCCGTAATAAAACAAAAGATTTAAAAAAAAAAAAGGAATTTGGGACCTGGCACCGCATTGGGAGAATACAACTGAATGTAATGGTGCATATTTCGATGAATAAATGTTTGCATACTTCACAGCTGACTTTTTATAGCCCACTTGAAAAAAACGACAGGACTTTTTGGAGGACCTGGTTTTCCAGACCATACACAAAGCTAAAACAACTTGCTATGAAATATCTGTGTATCTCCCCATCCACAATGTTCAGTGAAAGAATGTTTAGTACGGCAGGAAACATTTGTGATACAAAAAGAAATAGATTAAACCCCAGAAAGAGAGAAAATATGCTAGTGTTCTTAAATAAGAATTTGTAAAAAAAAATTTTTTTTTTGTATATAGAGATTGTAATGGTTCTAAAATTTTGTCCATATTCACATAAAAATTTTAAATAAATTTAAGAAAACTTATTTAATAACTTAAAATTGGTTAAAGAATGAAGAATAGTTGCATATAACAGAGTTAACTCTTGTTTATATTAATCTGATTATGTTTAGAATGTACGTTTATTTTATTTTGTTTTTAGTTTTTATATATATAATTGTAATTGAGAATAGTGTAATTTGTGAAGTTTGTTAAAAATTATTTTATTCAATAAATTTAGTTGGTAATACATAGAATAGAGGAGTGGGAGAGGCAGTTTTTTGGAGGGAACAGGAAGTATAGGGCCACATGGTGTGCAGCAGTCTGAGTTCAGTGTGTTATGTGATAAGATGAATATTTTGTTTTGATTTGGAGATCTAAAGAGTGATCCAGAAATTATCCAGTAAGAAGAATGGTGAATCCTTTATCAAGACAATTTAACCTTTTGTTTTTGTTTTGTTTACAAAGTTAAGGTATGTTCGTTCCTTTTGTATAAAAAAAGTCCCTAATCAGGGGAATTACTTGAATTTGAAGTATTAAGAAAATAAATTGTTTGTGTTTTTTTATGTCAATCTTTGAAATACTAGTATTAAATTAAAGTTGTATTTTTTTTGTAAAACAGAACTATATTTTCATTCATTTTAAAACGGCACCCGGACTAATTAAAAATAAATTTTCTATTCACATTTATTATTAAAAAAAAAAAAAACAAGATTAAATTTTAATTGGCTTCATTTGTTGAATGCTGTAGACAGCAAGTGATAATGTTGTACACATCACTGATATATACAGTATTCTACTGACGTTTAGAATGAATCATTTTAATATATTTTTGTTTTTGAAATATTTCATTTTTTTTTTTCATATACTGAAATATGATTTCCCATTTGATTTAATTAGCCAAAACTTGTGGCCATTTTCAATATCTTAACCAAAATATGATGAGTAGATAAAAAAACTATTAACAATTAGCCATCAAATTTCTTACAAATAAATTAATATCACTGACAATTTTATTATTTCTTCAAGAGATACTTAAACATGGTGTCTACCAATTTCAGCTATCAAAATTCCCGACATATTCCCGACTTTTTCAAGAATTTCCCTAGAAATTCCCGACTTTTTCAAAACTTTTTTTAGAAATTCTAGCCAATCGATATTTTAATGGTGTTTAAAATAATCTATACAAATCAATCTATGCATACTTTGCTAAATAACAAATCCATGAAAATAAATTTTTAATCAGACAAAAAGTTTCGGGGTTAGATTAAAAAAAGGACAGAAAAACGTGTTTTCGCGGAGTAGTGCGTTGTCCCCTACAGCTTTAAAACTATTGATTTGGGGGAAAAAAAAGTCATAGGATCAATTTTTTTCTAAATGTACTACAAATAACGGATTCCGAGTTATTTGATCAAACAGCTGTGAACTTACGATTTTCAACACTTTCCCCCTCTCTTCCATGCGATAACCTGAGGTATACGATATATGTATATATATATATATATATATATATATATATATATATATGATGTTTGTTTAAGCATTTTAGTATGTAGGTATATGAAACAATGCTCGATGATGACGTAATGCCCGATTATGCTAAATGTTTCTTTTTTATCATTCAATTATTTAACAATAACAAAAGTAAATAAATTTTGATTTATAAATAAACCATAAAAAGACAGAACATTATTTTCCCCCAGAACCCAATTTTGACTGTTTTTTGTAATCCGCCGTATTTGAGAGAACCGCTGGGCCCACAGGTACCATTCTGGTCTCAAATGATGTATTTCAGGAGATATTTCACAAAATAAGTGACCATATCGAAAAAACATCAATTTTTGGGGAAAAAATGGCTTCTTTTCGAAGATAATATCCCTGTATCTTGGGAACCAATTGCTATATAGAGCTCACCCTGATCTCAAATTGTAGTAAATTTAGTTTGCTTTAAAAGTATGTAGAGTGACCAATGACATATAACTTAATTGACATATTGAGCAAAAACTGAAAAAGGATTGAAAATTTTAGCATTAACGACGACTTTTTCCCGACTTTCGTAAATTATCAGTAAATTCCCGACCACACGAAATTCCCGACTAGTAGACACCCTGTTAAAATATCTTTTCACTTATGGCACATAATAATCTGAAGATGGCCTCAACAAACCTCCACGGTTTTTAATCGTAACAAAATTCATAGAATTTAAAAATCCATGTTCATCAGCAGATGTTAGTGTATAGGCAGTCTGCAGATTGGTGTATTCGCTCGTGGTTAGGGTAGCCATACGCAAAACACATAGACATAATATAGATTTTATTATACAATAACAAACAAAATTTCTTATAAACAACACAAACATAAGAAGAAAGTTTAGGACAAAGGGAGTTTGACGACTATACCTAGAGAGATCTGAGAGCCAGGTAGTAGGGGACCGTGACCATAGAGAATTGAATACCATAGAGGGGACAAGGTGGCAGTGGAGGCAGAGTGGGGGTATGCTCCAAACCAACAGAACGTATAGCGCCTAGGAGGAGGCTCCTAGCCTCTCCACCTCTCAGCAAATTGAGCCAAAAAAAACTTTTCTTCTTTGTTTTATGTATTGTTTTACTCATTAAGTATTTTTATTTTTATTAATAAACTTATCATTGAATTCATCACATAAATAAAGGGTTTAGGCTATAGGCTTTAAAAGCAATAAAAGGGATTAAATAATAGTTAATATCACATTATTTTATTATTTAGAATTAAGGATTTAAAAAAAAAAAAAAAAAAAAAAAAACATCAGAAAACACATTTTTACAACATATAATTGAGGTATCAAGCCTACATGCTTTTAAAACCTTTTACATCATTGGTAAAACTCTAAAATTTGTAAAAACAATAACATAATAGGGAAAATATAAATATAATAAACATAATAGAGAAAATATAAATAACATAATAGGGAAAATATAAATATAAGAAACAATAATTCCCTATTATTTTACAAATTTGATTGTTTTACCAATAATGTAAAGTTTTTAAAAGCATGTAATCAGACCTGTGATAACCTATACAGCACCTGTTTGGAGTAATACTTGTAATACAAATTATAGAAAACTGGAAGTTATACAAAACATCTGCATGAGAATCATAAACAATTACCTAAGATACACAAGAATATCCACTATGCTCACTGATCTCAATCTACCCACAATCAAACAACACATTCATTAGCAAACCAAGTCATTTTTCATATCACCTGCTATATCTGAAAACCCAAATATCCAAGAAATAGGTAATTACAACAAGAAAACTCTAAAAAGATACAAACACAAATGGACACAACACATATTACTTGAAGACTAAAATACAAATTTCTATAAATAATAAAATATTACATAAACTAGAGTAGTGTAATTATCTTTTTACACCATAAAGTTATTAGAAAGATTGATTTTTGAATTAGTTCACAAAAGTAATTTTATTATCTTTTTATTTGTATTTTGTAATTATATAAGTTTTATATTATTATCCTTATCACTCCAGGCTGGATTATAATTTGACTATTATTTATCATTATTCATAAATTGTTATTGTAACTAGTATTGTTCATTTTGCTGTATAGGTTTTTTTTCAAAAGTTTTCCTACTGTTTTATCTCGTTTGCATTATTCATTTGTTTATAGATTCCTCTATTATTATTACTTATTGTTTCAAGTGAGATGGATGGTATTCAAACATGTACCTATGTTTTTATTAGTCTAGTTTGCCTCTATGTAAATTATTTTCAATAAATAATAAATAAATAAATAAAATTTTAAAAAAACATGTAATGCCTTTTATTGCTCCTTTTAAAGCCCAAACCTTTTATTTATGTGATGAATTCAATGGTAAGTTTATTAATGAAAATAAAAGTACTTAATGAGTATGAATAAGAAAAGTTTTTTTAGGCTTAATTCGCAAAGGGAAGGTGGAGAGGCTAGGAGCCAGCCCCTCGTAGGCGTTCACCTTCCGTTGGCTTGGAGCATCGTCTCCTCTATGGTATTCAATTCTCTATGACTGTGACACATCCCACAGGTTTCCGAGTGCTTTTGACACAATGTCACTGAATGCAGTTGCTGCCCCTGGTACTCTTGGGAGTACCTCCACCTGGGGGTTCTAGGAGATATCTATAGTTGGGGTTTATGAGTACATCATTGATTTTGATAATGAAGAGGAGGTAGTATGTGATGACCGGCTGGATCCTTGAGGCCGTAGATCAGCAATTCTGTACTTTGTTAGAATGCTTTGTATGTCTGCTTGAGCAAGTAGGCATGACCGTCGATTAAGCTGTTTCAGCTGCGTTGCAATATGGTTCGCAAAAACTTCACATTCATGCTTCTCAGGATTTAAAGCCTCATTCAAGGATTTGAGTTTGTTTATAGCCTCCGATAGCCTTTGAAGCTTTACACCTTTTTTTTGGAGACTGGATGAAGGCATAACATCATCGGCAGAGCGTTTATTACTGCTTGGTACTTCGGTGACCTTTTTCGAGATAGTTGTTGGTTGTACTGTCATGTGTGCGATTGTTTTCTGCGAGTCTCCTCCATTGCTTGGAGTAACCAATACAGTTTTATCTCTAGGATCATTTACATCTTCTTTTGAGGAGGAGATTGATTGTTCTGCCACCTGAAAAGATGAAGCAATTCATTAAAAAAAAAAAGTAATAATAAAAAATAAAAATGAGAGCTAAGTAAGAATAGTAGAGCTATTATTATCGATTATCCTAACCTCGGTTATAGAACGTTCGATCAACAGAGCTGGATTGCCATTGATTTGATCATCTTATTACTTACCTATTTGTATTGTTAAAATTATTGTTATTTTAAAAAAATTAAATGATTTTTTCCAAACCTTATTAGGCAATTTCATTTGTTTCTCTGAATCCCTTCCCATTCTTTTGATTGGTAATAGGCAGCTCACTTTCAGCTTTAAATAATTCTTTGCATGAAAAAATTATTCTATGCTTGATTGTAATAATTTAATTTCCAAAACCTACCTACTTTTGTAAAACGCTCTCTTGTCACGAGAATGATAAGAGCACAGGAATATTCTACATACATTAGTGATTATAATAACTAAAATTATTAGTGAAGATAGACTTTTAACACTAATATTATTCTTTTGTTTTCAGATGCCTTCAACTGATGCTGTGTGGCATGAGATAGAAAAAGGCTTTGCAGATAAGTGGAACTTCCCACGTTGTTACGGTGCGTTGATGGTAAACAGGTCCATATATGTGCTCCACATCATAGTGGAAATGCGTATTTCAACTATAAAAAATCGAATAGCACTGTTCTGATTGCCTTAGTTGGTCCTGAATACCAGTTTATGCACAATTATGTTGGGTGCAATGGTTCTGTCGGTTATGGTGCTGTTTTTCGAAAGTGCAGTCTTTTCGTGGTGTTAACGCCATTATAATAAACTGTATTTTTTAAATTTATAGTGGTTGCATCGATTTTCAATTCATTATGAATTAATAGAAAATATATTATTGGAGAGGTGAGCGATATAGGCTGCTGCCGCAGTAGGCTTTCGCTGTCGTTACCTAGTAACGGCCATATGATAGTTGGCCCAACTTGCTAATTAATTGGAGTGCAAATAAGATGGCGAATAGTTGGCGTCATTGTTAAGATGCTGTTTTTTTTATCGTTGATTGTTTGAATATAAACATGGGCCCACCAGCTCTTTGACCTCTTTGGAAGACATGCAGCGTTAACAACATCTTAGAACATCTTGCGAAGGTTCTTCAATCATCGAGACCATCAAGAACATCATCACTATCTTGTTATGGCGGTTACAAGTCACAGTCGTTCCGCTCCCTCAGCTAAGCTCTTCATCAATAATATCGTATCTTTTTATTTTATTTATTTATATTTTGTTTTTCTTTAGTAATTTAATTGGGTATAATTGTAATCATTATTATTAATAGGTTACTTTAAGTTTTAATTCAAAGAGTTGAATAATTATTTTATTAGGATTGATAATCTCAATAAAGTGGCAATTAATTCATCAATCCTAATTGTTTTGATCCTTCTATACCATCATGCGTACCTCAAGTGAAGAAATTATTTTGTTATTTAATTTATTACTTGTAAATAGAGTTAATGTTTGCTTTCTTTATAGTAAATATATTATGTATGTTTGGTGTATAGTTTCGGTTTTCTCAAATATATACTAATATTCGGAACCTTCGTTTATTTATTTATTTTTTCTTTTGTTTATTTTATTTTAGGTTTTGGAGCCTCATTCAAAAGACCCTGTCAATTTTGCGGGGGCTTAAACACAGAACATTAGATAATGGATTACTCCCACACAACGGAGTGATTGTTGGTGACGATGCCTTTCCCTTAAAACCATTATCTAATAAAACCTTATTCTAAAGTAGCTTTGTCTATCGAACAAAGTATTTTCAACTTCCAGTTTTCCAGAAGTAGGAGAATATCTGAAAATGCTTTTGGGTATTCTAGTTAGTCGATTTAGGCTATCTGAAGAAGCAATCCCATGTCATGTGTCAAAAGAAGACAAAATTGCTCATAATTGAGCAACCTTAATGCTACCTGCATTTTACATAATTGGTCGAGGGCAAAATCTATGCCATTGTATATGCCGAGAGGTTCAGTAGACTTTGAGGATACTGAAGCAAGTGAGATAATACCTGGAAGCTGGCGATTAGAAATTCGCGAGCTGTCACGCATGGGACACATTGGAAGCAACCATTATTCTGATACCGCAAAAAAAAAAAATCAGAAAACAGTACAAAAACTATTTTAATAACGAATGAAAAGTTTAATGGCAGGACCATATGGTTCATTAAATTTCCATTACATGTTATACTTATACAACTATAGTGCAACATTGAACCTATTGCTATTGTACACATTGACAGTTAATAATGAAAACCTCTTATCTAAGGCAGGGTTTATACCTCGAAACTTATATGAAATTCCCTGATAACTCTTTTACTTTTCATACTTTGTGCCATAACGCATTCATTGTTACCAATATCACAAATCTGAGATTGCCATTCGACCCAGCATGAAATTTTACATGGAGAATCATGTCTATCTCATTTTCGACCAAAAGTGGAGAAAGGAGGTTTTAATTATTAACCGTCGGCATTTTGTTGCAATATATGCTAGAATATATTAAAGATTGATGTACTTACTGGTCTACTGAATGAATTTTTGTGCAAATTCCCCAACTTCATGCCAGTTGACATGACCGAAAACCACTTCATGTGAGACTTATAAGCATCATCTACTCCAGCACCAGAGGATAGAGATTTTGGAGTTTTAAAATATTTTTTGTTGTAGGTGGCTCTGAAACTTTTTATTTATTTATTTTTTTTATTTTTCATTTTTTTTGCCGCAATCACAGACAATCAATCTACAGCCATCTTTCCAACGATGTCTTTATCTATTTTTGTATAATTCACTATGCATGTTCCACAGAACTTCATGCTCTACTACCTAAAGTTCTACAAAGTCATTTCATCAGTTCCCTTATGCACATCTCAAGTTTTTTTTATTGAAGGAAAAATGAATTTATATTAAGAACGAAATTAAAGATAAACTAATTCAAACAAAAGCAAACAAAAT